>CM032470.1:12686239-15086239 GCA_019059595.1 Marasmia exigua | reverse complement strand
TTATTAATAATACCTTACTCTATGGATAACATTTTCCAAATTGCTATCCAGACAAATTCATCCGAAGATTGCGTGCTCCGCTAAACTAGTAAGGGTAAGAAAATGGGCCTGGGGCGTCCCTTCTTGCGATCCCTTCGATCCAATAAGGGAATAAAAGTTAGTAGGGTGCGTTGGTCACGGGCGGCGTGCTCTGGCGGGCGAACGTGTCTCCGCATTCCTCGCCACAAGATATTTTGCATTTTAGGTCAATAAATCTTTACCTGATGCAATATAAACTTATATCAACTAATATTAATAAGCTTTTATTATTATATTGGAATTATAAAATAAAATGTGTTTTATGCAGTGAACATCAATCATAATTAGGGAAATCGCTGATTATTGAAAACTGTTATTGTTAACTGTTGAAATGAATTTATAATGATCTTATTAATAGTTTAATTTATAAATGGATTATGCACGTATTATAAACTCATAATAACAAGGAGGTGCTTTCTATGACAATATGTAAATAAATAGGTAAGTGATGGAGACATCTGGTCGATAGAGTCGGAAGGAGTCATGATCCGCAGCAGTGAGGGAATCGACCGAAGGGAGATAGTTTATGTTGATCTAACCGATCAAATAAATTGAACATAACTTTTGAAAGCAAACTGTAATGTCAACATTACACGCTAATACACATTGAGAACGTAATGTCTCCACGACACGTGTCAGGAATTAAATTGTGAACTGACGAATATTTTATTTTCAATACTGTACATTTACATGCGATAATGTTGCGGAAGACGGAGGGTAGGCTGACCTTACCGTCTTATCATTTACGATTGCAAGACTAGACATTGTTTTTCTTCATGACAAGAAATTGCGCACCTCAATATGTAATACACTTGGCGACTTTATTATTCACTATTAGCTATTGAAGGACACCGGATTTGATTACTACCTTAATTAATTGGGCAAAAAATAATAATTAAGTTCAATTGGTATGCACTTTTTATCTATGTATTATACAGGGAGTTAATGTAAATAGCAAATTCATATAAATTAGATACATCTTGTCAACCTTCCCTATGTATATGAGTAGGTATATTACCTATGCATGATGAGATGGTAATATGGAATATGAAATCTTAAAAAGAAAATGAACGTGCTACGATCATATACCTACACGAATACACCCCTAAGTGTAGGCATGAGCGTGGCTGAAGGATGTTGCAATGACTCATAGCCTTTTATTCGACCAGTCATAAAGTTTTCTCTCCTTTTCCGAACCAGGAAAATACGGAATTCCCTATCGATAGAAGGGATCCATCACAAAGATTCATCGTGTATGAGTAAATTAATCATAATACCTGCCTATATTTATAATAATAATACATTTATTACATTGGTAGGTAATAAGAACCAAAATATACTGTAACCCGTTTTGTCATTTGTTAAAGTTGTTCAATAAACTATTTTTATTTACAATAAGTACAGCAGACTAAATAACATTCACACATACTTGTAGATACACTTCACTGCACACAGATTACATGAACTAGTTAATACTGGTATTATTTATAGATACGAGTATTTATACTTTATTCCACAACATGAAGAAAATATAACATACTACAATGCCGACAGTCTTATTGCTAATAGCGATTACGATAATAATATCAACGAATTCCCGACAAAAACGATTTCCTGTTTCCAAATAGCCTACATATGGTAATTAGTTGAAAGTGCACATTTCCATAAATAAATCGGGACCCTTATTGTCAGTTTTATAGGCAGGGAGATGGGTTGCGATAACGCGTGCAGCGCGGCGCGGGCGGCGCGCGTGGGCGGCGCGGAGGGATGGGGCAGGTTGAATGTCGGGCAAGGGCGGCCAGTCATGGCCGCCGGATCAATACTGCAAGGAATGCGTGCCCGCGCCGCCGGTTACGGCTGCACCCACGTTGCATCCCGGCTCACACTTATCGATAAAAAAACCGATATTTTTTTACTTCCGGGTTTTGCGTTACGGGGTTACCTTTCTCAAATTATTTTAGGTATATTTTATTTGGGATACCACTTTAGGACAGCATTAATTTTTGTTCTTATGCAACTGTAGGATAGTTATGATAAGGAAGGTAGTTATACATTTTTTCATTGTTAATGGCCAGATTCACATTCATATCCTAACATGATTTTGAGTATTGATCATAAATTTAATTTACTTTAAGTAAGTACCTATCAATTTAACAATTAAGACATAAACATAGGTACCCATATACATATAATTTATGTTGATTCTTAAGTAAACAACACACTTAAAAATTTCATCTCGTGTTCAGGCGGGACTCAAACCCACACCTTCCACAATCCGGGTGAATATACTACCAATTATACCACTGAACGCGTTACTAAGTCGACGAAATTTGTAAGTGCTTGATTCGACATGAGCTGTCGATAGTCTCATCAATATTGTAGGTATATTTACAATATCCAGTGGAAATATTATTACAAATTTTTGACCACCAGTTAAGATGAGACTGCTAAATCAATAGTTGATATTTTATAGCAATCTTTTGCGATTTATTCTTAAGTAAATAACACACTTAAAAATTTCATCTCGTGTTCAGGCGGGACTCAGTAACGCGTTCAGTGGTATAATTGGTAGTACATTCACCCGGATTGTGGAAGGTGTGGGTTCGAGTCCCGCCTGAACACGAGATGAAATTTTCAAGTGTGTTATTTACTTAAGAATAAATCGCAAAAGATTGATATAAAATATCAACTATTAATTTATGTTGATAAAGGACAAAACTGCTTCAAACATGTGATTCATCATATAACATTTAAGTGCAATTAATTATTTACAATTCTCCTTAAACGCTATCGTACAGGCCATTAGGGGAATACTGGACCTACTAGAATCTCAGACGAAGAAACACTGGAATCTTGCCATTTGGCTTAAACTCCTATAAATCTGTCGCTGATGTAATATGCGATTAAATACACGTATATTCAACACAATATTGTGCGATAACGTTTCCTACGTAGGTACCTAGGTAGTAACAATTTTTTGAAAGTTTGGGTAAAGTAAAGTATCAGCCTATAGACTGTCCCACTGCAGGGCAAAGGCCTCCATCATAGAAATCAAGTCATCGCTACTATGATGGGATTAGGCTTAATCACCACGCTTGCCAAATGCAGATTGGTGATCACAAACCCGAGCTATTAGAAACACGCTTTTTGCTCGACCCAGGATTCGAACCCAGGACCCCGAGATCACGGCCCGGTACTTAAACCACTAGATCAACAGGGCGTCTGAAAGTTTGGGTATTGGGTACCAAAGATTTGCAACACACTAGTCGTGTGATCCTATCATGAAACGAAATAAAATTAATTATTGTATTTTATTATGATTGTCAAACGGCGGTAGATTACAAACGTAAAGCCTAATCAAATATATGATACAATCTTATATGCATCAACCAGGCAACAACAGACAGATCAACGAATAGCGTGTTCTTTCCTTCTATATAATTTACATACAAGTATGTCCATTAAGTGAACGATGATAGGCTGACAGATTGATTGAAGTACATATGTTCATTAAGCATAACATGTAGGTAAAAAATTGGCACATTGGACAATTAAAGAGTAGATTTACATTCTGAATATTAATAATCGTTGTATCATATTTATACAGACTTTACGTTTGTAATCTACCGCCGATCCGGAATGTCAGTTTTATCTGAGAGAATACGAGCAAGAAGTATTATGGTAGTTTCATAATAATAATTCTCACAACATCTCAAACGTTGACCTGTTTCCGTACTAAGTATCTTAAGCACTTTTGTTACAGATATCAGACAATAGAGGAACACAAATATATACTTAAATACATATATTACACCCAGACACTGAACAAACACAAGTGTTCAACGCACGAATGTTTGTCCAGGGTGGGGATCGAACACAGGGTCAGGGTCACTACCAATTGCGCCATCCAGTTTCATTGATACAATAATCATTCAAGGTAGCAAACTACACTGACAGTTCGATAAAAAATCTGAATCAAGACAGAGACATATTTTAGAAAACTTAAAAAAATGTTTGCCTTTAGATAAATGTTCAAGTTTTTCTCTACCTACCTTTTACATGCTAGCAAATTCGAATAATTACATACATACATTGTTGTGTCCCAAGTACACAGCCATCTTAAATGAAAGCGCCACTAATAGGACAAAAGGAAAAAAATAGGACATAAAGTTCTGAAACGACTTCCACACCATGCCCTTGTCCAACATATTCCATGGAGGACACCCTGCATTCTATATATAGATTTGTAGAGAGCCTCGGTAGCGCAGTAGCTAGTAAACCGTATTTTAAAACGGAGCCAGCGACTCGAGTTCCAGGTTAGATTACTGGATCAGACCGTAATATACCTGAGATTTTATTGTGAAATATTCTTTGTCAGTCTGAAGTCTGGATGTTGGCGGTGCCTCGGACTTCCATGTCTCGGATTATTATCCGAGACACAGCTTAAATTATTATTTAAGCTGTTGCTCCTTCGTTCGATCTCTGTTACGTACATCAACGGTCATCTAAAATGTCCCTCTGAAATATAACGTTGCGAGACCCCCGTGCTCCAAATCGACAAGAAAGAACAAGTTGAGACACGGGACATAAAACCTAACTATAATAATGATGACGTTGTAGTAAACAACCACTTAGAGTTTGCATAGAGATTTCATTCCTGTTTATAGAGAAATAAGCAGCTCCATCGTGACTTGGGTAGTTTTCAGGAAGTTATTGGTGGGATAGAGAAACAAAACTCACATTATTAGAGGCACAGATAATATAGTTCATACATCAAAAGGTCATGCCGCCGTATACTTGATATGACTGAAACACGCTAAGGTGTTTGTCTTTCGAATGATGACACTTTCGCCGTGTCAGACTGGTGTCCTATCGATATATTAGGATAAAAGAATATAAGACAAGAGTCTACACAGACACAAGTGCGCACTACTTGTGTCTGTGTAGACACTTGTGCTCTATAGTATGTCCTGCTTCTATGGCTAATCGTTGAGATTGCCCCCATAGCCGAAATATGGGTAGGAGGACATTAAGCCAGATAGAGAGAATATAACCATTCCACTATAAAGTGAGTGTACAATATTATATGAGCCCTTTTGCTAAAATCAAGGTAACTAAGCTATTCGAAATTAGTTTTTATCGTGTTCCAAATAAATTGTGAAAACCTTTTATTTCTGCCCTAACATGATTCCGTTGGGCAAAAAGAAGCCTTACAGCTAATTAATTGTTACTTTTAAGAATAAGGTTTTGACCGAAAATAATAATGTAAAAACTTCGACACACCCGAAATAAAATCAATGCTTTGTTTGTTTCTGTTAGCCTTGAGTAACAGAAGTTTATTAACATCAAATCAATATTCTAGTGTGGTTTCAACTAGTTGAATTTTGGCTTTGTTTATAACATAGAGTAAGGTATATTATTACTAGTAAATTGAAATGCCTTACTGTACGTAATTAATGTTACCAACAAACTTTTATTAAATTAATTTCGGCGTAAGTTCATTAACATATGGTGGACGAACTGGCAAAAACCTGTAATAAGTAATCATTAAAGTTTAAAACTTGAAGAAAATGTACATGATCAAAAATTTAATAAGTGCTGACTTATTTTTCTGAAACATCGCTCAAACACTCTCAAACTCGACTAATCGTTTTTATTCCAAGAAAATGGTTAGTTATATTTTCGCCAGAGAAGCGCCGCCATTATGCTTGCGTGTGTTTTGTGGCATTGAGCACTAATAATATCGGTGAACTTGACATTGAGAACGGAGGCTCGTCATCGTAACGAGATTCGCCGTCTCTTCCGCGCTCCGCGGCCGCGCTGAGGTTCGAAAAGGAGAGATAATGTTATCATTCGATGTTCGCGGCTGTTTTGTAGGTCAGTCGTGTGTGTTCCGGACGATAGTCCGAAAGTCGGCTGGAGGTTACATTACGTAGTTATTTACGTTAGCATCCTGCATAATTTGAGCATGGGCAAATAATGAGCGAGAATTGAATGTGCCAAATCGTGATAATTAGCATATCGTGACGGAAAATGTTTGCGTAATTTTATAAGTTACTTGATGTCCTCTTTGTCCTTATTTATTTGGACCGGTTAGGTATATTACACAGAATATAGCATTCATAAACTTGCTTTATTTTATTTTTTAAAACAGTATCTACATAATAATAGTTTCTTGTTTGGGAAAACCAATGTTGCAAAATTGGAATTCAAACTAACAATACAGTAGAAAAATATTAACATTTGAATGTCCACGTCTGTGTAACAAATATCTTAATCTTTCTAAGGGCCGATATGACAAATCTTAATCAGATACTAAATCTATGGTATAGCGCTGTCATTTTATATAAATCTGACGTTATTCCATAGATTTATCCACGGATAAAGATTGGTCGAATCGGGCCTTATAAGATAATTTGAATGCAATTTCCTGTTTCCACGAGAATCACAAAAAGAATAAAAACAAAAGACTAGGAGAAAATCATTGAAAACAATAAAAATAACTAGGTAATTCTTCAAGTTATTAGCACAGAGTAAGGAAGGTCTGTTATTAAATAAGACAATACTAGTATAGTGTAAAATTAAGCCGTATATTTTTTTTAATAGTCTGATTTTAAATTGCTTCTCAATGAGAGTTTACAGACCTACCAAGATCAGAAGGCACTTCAGTGACATTGACATGGGGGCGCTGTACAATATTTTTTCTATGGCAAAATGTCATGAGCACTGACACTTGTAAAAGAAACAGCGTTAGTTCCGACTTATTCCACGTGCCAAATAACCGTGATCGGACTGTTCGCAAGTGAAAAATCCGAAAGATGCTTTACGTAGACGTCAGGCCAAGCTTTGACGACATTGGGGTACGCAACTTCGTAATTTTGACATAGGTACGTCAAAATGTAACCAAACCATTCGTTATTCGACCACTCGTCTATGGAACGTCGAACAGTAACGTAAGTCATTGACTTATCGGATGTTTCATTTGCAAAAACCCTCATTGTTTTTAGTTATGAAAATGAATACATTTCAGCATCGATAGCTCCTAAGAACCTTTTAACAGATGTTTTGGGAGGTGCAAAGCAAAAATAACCAAAACATCTTGTTATCAACAAAAACCTTGGCATGCTATGATTTTTATGCCGAATGCCAAAATCTCGTTGAGAAAAACCATCTCTCCCCGACGTTTGGAAACACAAGGAAACTCACGAACTCTACATAGTTAGTTAAGCTACGATGAAAATTACAGATGGCGTTGTAAAGCGAGCTTTGGTAGCGTTATCTAGTAGCAGCCTCGCAACCTTCTTTCTTCGCTCGCCCCGAAAGCCTCCGTTGTTCAGGAAAATTCCGCTAGGTGGCGCTCAACGTGTTGCTTGGACACGTAAGCGTTTCTAGAGCTTGTGGTGAGATGGCGCTAGTAGTAAGTTCTGAAAACTGAAAAGTGGTTTTCATTTGTTTTGTTATCGCAGTATTCTAGTATTCAAATAAAATCTAATTCTGGGATACAGTTTTGAATAAAAAATTAAGCTTTTTCAATTATGCTTAATTTGTGAGTCCAGTTTATTTGTATGATATATTTTTAAGTTTTTGGTTTTTAGCGCTTTTTTAGTATGAGTTGCTTTAGTAACCTAAGTAGAAAATTACGTAGGTATTCATGAAAAACACCTAAGAATTTGAGTTTTAGTAGATTGTGAATATTCGAGTAATAACTAATTGATTGTTTTATTTTTTGCATTTTCGTTCGTAGCGCTTTATTGTTTTTTTAAGAATACCATAAGGCGTAACATTTGTCTTGAATTCAACACTTCAACACTCGGATGGACAACACAGGCTAATGAGTGTGTGCCCAAAGCTTTGTTGTTATTTCGGCAAGTCGGTCGAGGCGAACGTCACCGATTGCGTGGCGCGTGTCGTACGCCGCGTTGCGTGCGACCACGAATAAATGTACAGTGTAGAAAGGTTAGCTGGGCTATATTATGTATTTCAACAGATAGTAGCTTTTCCTAGTCCCGTCTCAGTAGGTCTCGAGGATGTAAGGCCTGGGACTTTTGATAAATTAAGATGTCACACCCCTGGGTAGTTTCCAGGATATATTCGGCAACGGCAAGGAGCTGATAGGTTTCTTTGAACCAGCTGACTTCATTTTCCACACGCGAAATGGGCAAACCTATCGAAAAGCCCGCATGAAAAGAATATGAAGAAGTTGTCGCGGAACCTTAAAACTGTACTGACTACTTTACGCGAAAGGGAGGCAAACAAGGAAGTAAATTACCTGATGGTATGCAATCACTGCTGCCCTGGATCTCTATCTTACCAAGAAAAGATTCCCCTAATAGGCTAGACTTGTTGATAATGCATTAAGTGTATAGTAATAATATAATTCAGCTTCGATGGATGTAGGTTATACATAATTCGCGGTTACTTCTGATCTTAGTATACAGGTGGTTTAGAATTTCGACAGAAAATTCCTTGACTATTTCAATACAAATCATCTAAAAAAAAATAAGCGGTTAGAAATTGTAAAAGCGCACTTGTGTTTTCCGAGTCCAATGCGATGACAAAGGATGAAAGGTGTTTTCTTCCCTCTCTCCAGACTGCAACTGAAAATCTTCGTAGAATTTACATTACATTAGTTTTAAAATTATTAGTGTTTTGTTGAAAGTTAACAGCTATATCGATAGTTATAGTTAAATTAGCTTATTTAATTAAGGTGACGGGTAGGGCACACTAGCAACGCCATTTCATTTAAATTGTTAGCATCTAAACCGGATATCTTTTTAACAATTTCGAAGTTCGAGCATCTCGAAAAGAGCATATACTATTTATTAAATACTTATAATGAACTTTTTGGTCTGCTTCCTACTCGAAATATGAATTATATATAAGGCGGTGCAATCCACTAATAATATTACTAAATATCACATTTATTAAACGCCCTCATAAGAATAAGGTTTTGTTAGGCCTAATTTTGTGCTTTGTTCTCACAATACCTAGTTTTAATTATTATTTTGTTATGTAGCTATCTAATGTTTGTTGTGTCCAATAAAGGGTTTTCTATTAAATTAATTAGATATTATGATGGTTTATTTATGCTCTCACTGCGGCGCGGCGCGCTGTGGCTGCCGCGTGACGAGGCGTGACGCACCGCGCGGTCGTCGCTCCCCTTCGCAAGAAGCCGACCATCTGACTCATTTTGTTTATTGCCTTCGCATACACGTGTATTTTTACACTATCTTGCGTGTGACATATTAAAAAGTATGTGCCCCTGTTTAACGGCGTCCAAACCATCCGTGTTGAGTTACATTGATTAGGCAGTTTATTTAATTTAGAACTGCATTGTTAGTAATATTGTTAGGTACTTTCAAATACATGAATGTCGTTACTTAAACTGAACGCCACACATATCTATTCTTAGAAAATATTCTTAGCCCAATATGCAAAGTATGAATATACACATTTATTATTAGCTCACCGGAAATAGGTAATATTTTTAAGAATTATGGATCCGAGAATAGGAAGCAATTTTGTAGTAATTATTATTATTATACATTTTCAGTAGGTATTTTTGTGTACGGACAGTCACACATCAATGTACCTACAAATCTAGGAAAGTTCTCACCTTACCTATTGTGAAACAACTTTGGTTCAATACCAAGTGAGTAATTTTGTCGAATTTTAGTGACCTCATGTTGAGGGGTGGTAGCTCAGTGTAAAAGTACGTGCGCCTTCTTCATGGGAGATCCTATGTTCGAATCCGAGTTTGCACCTCTAGATTTTTCAATTCTATGTGCATATTTCTACTATTAGCTCGGTGGTGGAGGGAAAACATCGTGATTAAACCTGCGCGTTGAGGATAAGATCTGAAACGTGTAACCATGATTCAATCGCACTGGTTCCCCTGTCTAAGGGTTGTGAAGGTCAGATGGCAGTCGCTTCATTGGAAATACCAGACTCACTAAATCCTGGATCATGGTCCAAGCGTACCTCGGACTCCATAGCATAGCTTTGGCGTAGCCGGGCATCATACGCTGAGATGATGATGATGATCTAATGTGTGGATGTTTGTACAGAAATTAGGAATCGAATGCACCAGCAATCAACCTAATCGGTACGAACGCGCGAAGGATTAGTTCTGCTACTCGCCGCTAGATGGCGGTAGCAGACTGATTCAATGTTATACACACCTGTGTTCGTTACCGTAAGCTTTCATACAAATATAAGCATGATAGAAATAAATTCTCATGTTCATGTCACTAGTTTACATTATTTAGTATTATAAATATTTTATTCATTAATTTCCTTTTAAATTAAATGACTCGCAATAGCTAACTCTTATATTCGGTCGGAATAGGTAACGGCAATAAAACTATTTGAAATTTGAATTTTTTGAAACGTGTAATGACTTTGCTCGTTACAGTGCAACGTTAGGTAACGTGTAAAGATTTTGCAAAAGGAAAAAAAATTGCATTAATCTGCTACCTCCTGACCTGAAAATAGCACACACTATCAAGGATATTCTAATGCCGGCAATATTAACGCAGGGAAATCATTTCGATTGAGTGGTGACAAATAATTAAAATTTTTGATGTTACGTTGATCAAATTTTTAAGGATTCTGTAAATTTTTGGATATTAAATTATGGCGGGCCAGATTCAATATTGTCGCATTAAACACTGTGTCTGAAAACTTGCTGTAATAATCCTAAGACCTTCAGCCTCTGTGATATGCCAACAGCAATAAATGGAACAGTTCGCTAGAGAAGGGCGGCATAGAGTCGGTAGCGAGCCGCGAGCGACAGCGAGTCGCGCAACCTTGCGGAGTTTGTTGCCCGCGCGGCCGCGGCGAACGAGGCCCCGCGCGGCCGCGGCAGCGAGGCCCCGCGCGGCCCTATCTAACCTCCACTGACATGCTCTAACTCTAAACTGCACCGCATCATACTGTAAATATGCATGCAACTCTAATAGTCGAGTTTATGCATCGAGTACATACTTGAGAAGTTTGAATATTTTTATTTTCTGGTGACTTATGTTGCTTACGTGGAAATCATTCCACGCTGTGGGAGAGCTACGCTTCAGCATGCTAGCTCGACCGGCGTAAAGTAGCACTATGCTGTTTCGCTGCGTGAGTGAGGGCACCGGAGGCCCAATCCGGGGGAAAGGGGGGGCTTAAAGGTTTACAGCGCATTTGTGACTCCACTGGTGTCACGGATGTCCATGGCCGGCGGCAATTACTTACCACCAGGTGATCCGTCTGCTCGTCTGCCACCTATCACATAAAAAAATGGAATAACATTTTATGTTGAACATTTAAATGTCCAGACGGACAAGCAAATTAGTAATTAAAATAGGAGAAAGTATTGAGTGCATTATTTGCATTAGTTAGAATGCGCTGTGAGCTGCAAGCATCGGTATCATTTACATTCTTAGCTATTAAGTGTTAAACATTCACACGTAATTCAAATATCACCAATTAATACTACACTTTACTAAACAGTTTACTCGTATATTAAAACAATTTACTAAAAAATTTTATTTTTTTTGTACAAACTTAGTAACAAATTTGACTTCATCTGAATTTAAAAAACCGCATCCCAATCCTCTACGTAGTTTTAAAGATCTAAGCATACCTACAGACAGACAGACAGAGAAAACAATTTTGTTTTATATACAATGTAGTAATAAGCAATGTGTGAAATAAAAATGTGTTTTATCCAGTTTGATTTACATTATTAATTTTATTTCTGATAAAAGTTATGTAAGAGAATGTTAATTAATGATCCAATTTACATATGTGAAGGAAACGTTATCTACTCACTCGTATTCATTCACATTACGTCTTCAATTAGATTGATTCGCTACGTTGGAAGTATAGATAATATCGGAATGTAGCGTGATGGGCGCTGATATGATGTTATTGTGAACAAGGGTGGGCATTATCCTTGGCGTCACGTCATGTCACGCAACAAGTAGGTCAACAGCGACTCTCCCCCTCTGACTAGCGTCGGAACATTTTTTGCTCCATGTGTATGTAAATATCAACATGCTAATTTATCGTAAAGCGGCTATCGGCTCGAAAACATAATGAGATAATGATTTAACTATCGAACAAAATTATCGGTCGTTCTTGATGGAGTTTATTGTTCCATTTGCAGGTTGTTTACTTGTTCGCTTACACGCATTGTAGCACAGCGTAATCCTCGTTACTGAATCAATGTATGTAAATAGAAGCGAAACTTAACGCCGATTTGAAATTGAGATGAGATAAAAATGACACAAACATCGTTAGAATTTATTTGATAGCCCAAATGAAAACCTTTGTTTGTGTAATTAACATTTAAACGTCTTGATGAACCCAATGATTAATGTAGTTCACATGCCACTGATTGCGCGTCTTAAAACCACGTTTAATATATGATAGGTCTCATATTTTTTTATTATTCCAGCCTAAGTTCTATGTAGGTAGTAATCGTAAGTAGTAGTACCTATCTTATTATTCTGTAGTAGGTAATAGGTAATTAGTTTCCGTAGTAACTACACTAAGAGAGCAACTTATACACATTTGATAGGAGATGTTTAAATAGTTGTTTATGTGACTATATGTATAATAAGGGCTAGTAAAACTCAAGCGAAGTCAAAAAATACGAATATTGACGTGTTTTTAACAGTATTTGCGAGTGTTTTATTACCAAGTGTCTTATTCACTAATTTACCTTTACTCATGGTTTCATCTTCAAAATAAGAAATTGAAATGCAGCATCGTCTTTTTGGCAGTTTGGTGAAAAAAAATATCCTCACGCAACTCTTAAAAAAATATAATTTTAACTCTTTTTAAATTTTGTTCAAAGTCTGTCTGCATTTGAATAGGGTATTAAACTAAGCTCTCGAGCTTACAAAATATACACATTTTATTAAAATATAGGTAAATATGTGCCAATAGCAAATATTCTCAATTAAGTATTTCAGGTAGTTTAAATGAGAATCAAGTAATTCTTTGCACGATGTTTCTATCATTGATTACAAAAATATAAAAAATAGTCAAATACCGTATTCTTAATTTGAAGATAATGACATGAGTATAGATAAAATACATAATGCAATACTGGAGCCGCGTTATGATCGACCTAGTTTTTGACGGAATCGTTGGAGATTATGCCGTCGATCCGCGGGTACAGATGTTTACGCATCCAACGCTCATATGTCCTATATACACACAATAGAATTATTCATAAGATTTATCATTATCTACTCTACACAGGCCTAAATCCAACATTTACAAAATTTTCCGTAGCAGTGTGAGACTGAATTTAAATATTTAGATATAATATCAAATTCATGTCAATTCATTTAAAGTTATATCTTTCAAAATCAATTTAGCAATAAAATCATTTATCCCACACAATATCGTCATATTATGGCGAATGAAATGATTTTAGGGTTGTTATTTTATGGACAGCTTATTCTTAAATTATTGCAATAATTATGTAAGTCTGACTTGACGCGTTCTATTTTTATATTGGAAGCAAAACGCATGCAGCGGTCTAGCGACTGACCTATTATTATACATTTGTGTGGGTACCTACTGCTGCTCTTTGTTTCAAAACTGGGGACCAAAATAGAGTAACGACGCCAGAGTAATTATAAATAGACGATGCTAATTTAAAAGTTATTTAAGCTTCCCCATGTATTTTGCCCATGTGCTGTGTTTTGCTGCGTGAGTGAACCGGAGGCCGAATCCGGGGGAAAGGGGGTTTTAAAGGTGACAGCGCACTTGTGACTTCACTGGTGTCACGGGTGTCCATGGGCGCCGGCAATCGATTACCATCAGGTGATCCGTCTGCTCGTCTGCCACCTATCACATTAAAAAAATAGTGTAAATCTAGTGGACTACACATACTTTGAAAATAATCATAAGAGACACGCTGCATTCACGTTATATCATGTTTCTAATAATGTACTATTAATGGCTGGAGTAGGTCTACAAAGAGGTAGACAAATAACAAATTTGGGTGAAATTAGTTTTTAAACCCATCGATCAACGTCTCAACAAGAAAATTAAAAACACAGTGTCTCCTTGACGAGAGTGAATAAGTGTGTCGTAGTTAACGTACACGATGAATAATAGGATTTCTGGATTAAATGACTACAGCAATACCCTCGGACCTCGCGAGAGCGATAATTACGAAGGTCGCAGCGCAGCTGGATCCAGCGTCACACGCCCAACTCTTCTATATGATATCAATAGTTAGGTTGTTCATGACGATATACCGTCCAATGCCCCTGCACACGAAAATGTGACAACACGATATGAAAATAAGGTGCAATTCAGATTGACGGTCGCCGCGGTCGGTGGCCTTACCTCATTTGAGTTCATGCACCCGAGCGAAACTGGGCCACGTACCGCGTGCCCCCCGCGCCCGCCAGCCCCCCATCGTCCCGTTACCTACCACTAGCTTTTCATTGAAATGTATCTATCAGGAATATAACTAACGTGGTGATTAATGACCTCATTTACTTAAGAATGTTTAACACAGTCGCTTACTCGACCACTCTTTGTGTGCCTGCCGGACCTTTTATTAGTACCTATAAGGTCGATTAGTGTAATCGAGCTAAGACTGCATAGTTTGCTATCAGATATTAAGGCAAATTTTAGACTAGATATTTGTCGTGTCGAACAGAATTGGCAATAAATCGGGATTTATTGCTAATTTGTTACTTTAGTCCGTCAATATTGTTAGTATGCAAAGTCTTATCCTATACATTATGAGACTAATGAAACTGCATATTTGTCAGTTTAATAATGTTCGCCGGATATCCATACATAGTTGCTGTTCTATGGTTTGTAGATTAGACTTCTGGGAGCAATTTAAATGAATAAAAAGAAAAATGAGTAATTAGTAGTAATGGAAATGTTGTTAGTACGGGCGGGTAGTGAACCAGTATTGCGCCGGCGGGTTGCGCAAGCGGCGAGAAAGTGCGAGTAAAAGTTGACGCAACCCGCGCGTCACCGCCGCTCACCGCGTCACACTCGGCGCGGGCGCACACCCCGGCTCTACGCAGGGCGGTTCACAGCCGCGGACACACCACCTGCATGACAACCATTGCAGAACAATGCCACTAGATAATAATACCTACTGAAATTGATCGCCTGCTGCATCTATGGATGGTAATATCTGTCTTACAGTTATGTTAGGCTAAATTATTGCTATAATGGATTACAAATTCCAACTATTAGCGAAAGCTTCGAACTTAAGCATTAATTTAAACATCACTAAAATAGTTATAGATAATCACAAAATATTCATACATCATTATAGGCCCTTACATTATAGGTAAGTGTACCACTAAATGGATTAAAATCTTATAGCTACCGAATTAATTACACGTTTTAATAATAACGTTTGAACTTAAACTGATGGTAAGATTTTGGGGGATTTCAAATTATATACATACTAATTTATATCACCATTTGGTCAGTGGTGTAGGGGAAAACAGTCACAACTATTTTTCACCGCTAGCTATTCAAATGAGGCTTACAGAAAAGGCTTCCCCGTGATGGGGTATATCCAGTTGAACTAATAGATAGGTGTCTGCAGATGTGAATCGGCCTTTTTAAACATGTCACTTGCAGTGACATGACGACACTCGATTACAATCGAACTTGTTATACAACCACTTTTATAATGAAGTATGTTACGGAGATGTTACCGCACTCCGAGTACATCGAGGGAGTGCGTAGGTTTACCAAAAAGTAGTACACAATGATAATAAGATCACAAAGAAATCTGTAACATTTCAGTAGTGTCACAGTGTAGTGTAAGCGTTAACGAAATTTCATTGACCAAATCACAAAGGCAGTATATTAATGAATGCTAACATAAAGACGCAATCGTTACAAATAATATACTTTTAGCAACACGTAACACATTTGATTCAGGTTACAAATATGAGTATTATGCTGCTGTACACAAACCTTAGCGTTCGCGGCTTTTTACCTTGGGGCTATTTACTCGAGTTGTTTGTTGGCCGTATTTTATTATTAAACGAGATTATACTCGTATATGGATGTTCAATATCTTCTACCTACTTATCACAACAAAATATTATTTTCTTTTCACAAAAGCAATATTTTTGTTTAAAATTTTGATTAGGAAGGCATAAGTTTTCATTTTTACAAAGCCTTAGTTGTAATTTAATTTTACTATCACAATTACAAAGAGATTGAATTTAGGGCATCCCTTAAAATTTACTGAACACTTGTGTAATTTGGAGTAATTTGAGCGTAGGGGGTTGAGGGAGCGACGGTGCGGGACTCGGGAGGCGGGGGAGGGGGCAGCACTGTGGCGACAGAAATAGGGCGCGGAGGACACAGCAAGGCTGCCCTGGTTGCCGGCCGTCGACCCGCGACCGTACGCTCACAAACCTCAACATACCCCAATATAAACCCTAGTTCCTGTGGCGTAAAGCGCAAATTATTTCTGCGCGCTGCTACGTGACTACGAGCGAAGTATGACTCGTAGCAGCGGCTACGCGCATACTACGAGGTTGCTCTATGTATTTTGACGTAGTTATATCGTTCCGACTGACTATGGTTTTGATAGGGATAAATACATTGGAGTAATTAATGTACGTGGGTTGTACATAATTAATATTTAGGTTTTTTATTCATTACTTGTTTTACTACTTCTAGGCTTTTCGGTTGCGACAAAACAACGTTGAAGAAACGAAGAAGATCTCTAACGATATTTTTTTTAATCAAAACTATCCTGCACTAAAATTTATGTTTAATAATAATTATTTGCCCTAAGATCAATAGATGTTTTCACATCAAAAAATAGGTACATAAATAAATAAATAAATATTTCACAATATCACATACATTGATCTGACACCGAGATAGGTAGCTCAAGCACCTGTGTTACGGATATCAGAATCAACAGTGGGATTACAAATATATACATATAATACTTTTCCTTTCTAAATACATACTTATAATACATAGGAAACACCCAGACCAATACAAACATACAACGTACATATAACATATACCAATTTCATAGTATGTTAAATATCCATTATGAATCTATGAATAATATCTATTGTTACAGTTTTTTTATTGCTCAACAAAACAACAAAAAGTTTCATAAGATATGTTACATGTATGTTTTTTTTTATATTTTTAGATGAAAGCGCCATCTGGTGCAGAGTAGGTGAACGTAGATTACCGCGAAGCGCTCAGTGGCGGGCCGCGCTCCGCGCCCCGCGCCTCGCCGCGATAAGGGCACGAGTTCGTTGCCCCGATAGAAGCTGACCTCAAAAACGAGGACACTGCAAAATTAGGACGATGACAACATAACGACTCGAGCGCCTTCTACCTACGGCTGACTTTCGACTCCAACTCGCTGACATAAGATTTAAAACGCCTCGGACCGACCGATTGAACTACATGTATTTGATCAATTAGGCAAATACGCTGACTCCGACGGCAGTGAGCTAGCTTGAAGTGTTTCACTATATGATAATAATAGGCTTTGCACTAATTCTAGAAACTTTCCTTACCACCATACCTTTGTGTAGGGATAGATAAATCTCCAATGTTGTATTCTACTAATAAAAATGTACAATTCATCGTTCATATGAAAACATATAATCCATTTTGTATGTAGCATAAATTGGTTTAGCTGTGACGATTGCTGACGTTTCGATTATGATTGTTGTTGTCTTTTAACCGTGTTAATGTATATGACAATCATGCCTTACTTTATTTTACAATGTTTTTGTATTTACTGGCATGTCATTGATACATTTTTCTTTTGTTTTCAGGTAAGTTTCTGCTCAGAGTCAGCGAAATATGAAGAAGTACCTAAGTACGTAGTAAATGCTGTTATTTATTTGATGAATGGAATATGTTACTTGTAAAAGGCGCATATTTATTTGTTTACCTAGAAACTAGAAAAAAAATGCTTATTCGCAGTTTTATTCTTCGATGTAGTCTGGTATGATTCAAATGAATTAATCTGTATCTGTATAAATCGTTAAAAGTACCAGAAAGGTACTTTTAATGTTTCTGTTAACTCGTAATGAGTCCCAATACTAAAATGCAAAGAATAAGAAAGAAAGTCGATTTTATAGAGCAATGGATAAGAACGGGAGGTCGTAGGTTCGATTCCGGGCTTGCACCTCTAGATTATTCAAATCTTGGTTTTTCCATATGCCTTTATAAGGCATTATTTCTTACATCCGTCCGTTTTTCTAGCATTAGCTCGGCGGTGAGGGAAAACATCGTGAGGAAACCTGTGTGTTTCGTATAGTTTCTCAAAATATGGATATCTAAATTCCACATTGGTGAGATAATTATTCTGATCACGTAACCATGATCCAGTTGGTTTGGGTTCCCCTGTCTAATGGCTGCGAATAGAGTTGCGAAGGTCAGTTGACCTTGTAATTACCAGACTTTTCAAATCCTGCATCGTGTTTTAAGCGGACTCCTGGTTCAAAATCAACGACGACACAACCGAGAATGACACGCTGAGATGAGAAGACTAAAATGCATGAGAAGTCAAAGATCTTTTGATACGCGAGAAAAATATGATACATGATTCTATTTTGAAATCTTTGCATCAAAATTGAAAACATCGTAAAGTGTATTTTTACCCCAGATATAGCTAGTGAAGAGTAAACAGAGTTGTTATATAGGGGATTATCTTCAAAACACAGCTACAGTGTGAGTGTAATGCACAGCGATAACGAATGCAGTGGAAAATAAGTGTAGGATGCACCGAGTGGCCGGGACCCATGCTAAAAATACCCGGGTCGGCGCCCCGCAACCGGGTCGCCCTCCCCAACACCCTTAAATATAATAGGTACACTACACTACAAAACCTCCATCAGTCTTTTCACTCGGGTTTATGACCGAGTGCATGTTTACAGTTGAAACTGAAGGTAAATGCATACCTGTGCTCTCGGATTTGCATTTAATAGCTTGCCCATTTTCATGATTGAACGGTGGCATGCATCTTTATGGTAATGCTGGTCTGTCCGTTTATACTTTTGATGACCCGATTGGCCTCGGGAGCTGGCTTTCAAGTTGAAGCCAAGGGTTGTTGTTTTATTGAAAGGACTTTAAATGCATTTATTTCTTCACCATTCACGAAGACGATATGCGTCTTGGTATTTTTGTGTATGTGTGAGAAGATATGTGTTAAACGTAAGTAATTCTATGGTTGGGGATAAATAAAACCTTCAATGGTTTTCGCTTTTTAATTTGTCGTTAATTCTTACAACACTTATTATGAATGCAGCTATAGGTACTATTGGCAAACCATTACAAGGCTTCTCTTATTGGTCTTTGTAAATAAGAGCGTTTTTAATCAAGGCTAAACATACTCGTATCTACTTGTTAAGTAAATTTTGTAGGTTTATTAAGGATTACGAATTTGCAATAACCACGTAAATCCTCTTGAAACGTGTGAATTAGCATATAATCTATGGAACGAATTGCCATGAGTACCTATGTGGTTTACGATGCCAGCAACGATAAGGCGGAGGTGTTTTATGTTTTGCCGCTCTACTTCGGCTTCTGGGATATTTCTGACGCAAGGTGGAGTCGCTACTTCTGCTAGTCACCGTCACCGAATTGGTCCGCGCAACGCTTCTAAACGCATACATACTCGTACAGTTACAGAGACACGTCAGTGCGTGGGCGTCGTTGTTTTCCCCATTGCTTATGTTGGCTCAGAATTCCTAGGTTGATTGTACACAGCACAGTTTATTGGCGCCAACAAATCATGTTGTCCTTGCTTTCGAGTGAATAGCATTTTCACGTGCACTTAGTAGTCTATAAGGCTTTATTAACTGGGAATGTACGAATGATCTAAATCGGAGTCACGTATTGTTTATTCGACTTACGTTTCTTGAAATGTCAGTGTTTGAAGTTCGCCTATTGTTTTGAAAGTATTGGTTCACCTTAATTTATTATTGAGGAGTTCACTAAGCTTGCATTAATCTTTGTAAGATACAATACTTCAGTATGTACTTCTTTTAGAAATATGTTTGCACTGCAGGCATGAAATCTTATATGACACTAGTAGATCAACACAGGATAGGTAGAAGAGACTTTGACAGAAATACAAATATTTAAGAGACCTGTTGCACACATATGGAAAATATGTATACTCCTCCCATACGTAACATATGAAGGAGTCATGAAGAATACATCCTTAGCCCTAACTAAAGGGTATCATAGTTTATGATTCCTATGGGTATTTTCAAGTGGGTTCAGAAATGGTGTTGTGTGGCATGTGCGGCTGGCGCGGCGGGTCGCGGCGGCGGCGCGGCGGGGCCGGTGTCGCAAGGCGGGTGCACGGCCGGGCATCGGCACCGCGCCGACCCTGACTGACTTATCTTGCGAACGTGCGCCGCGCGCAAATTCGCATTCTAATACCCGCGAATTCAACAACACCCAACTTATTGTTGCGTTGCGAACGCGCCGCAGACTCGGACGCACATCGTTACATTTGACCATGTCACAATCGATAATTGTATGACCAACTTTCAGCTATTTAAAGATGCCACGATTATGGTTTCTCCTGATTCGGCATATTGAGACATAATTTTTATGATTTCAACTTTATAAACGTTCAGATAATTTTGAAAAAAAAGATATATTTATAAATGGTATATTTTGAACTGAGGGAAAAACCACAGTAAGGTTAAATATGTTAAGAGGAAAACTTAACGGCCCTATAAATAAATTGAAATCTTAAAATTATTACTATTGTACATTACTAGGTATTTTATTGTTGGTGTTATTAATTAGTCACTCAATAGTTTATACTATTCATGTGGTCCTATCATCGTACGATAGTAATTGGAGAATTCCCATAAATATCCGTTTTGCAATTGTACGTACAAAGGTGCAAATAATAGAGTACTAACGTCATAAGCCCTTGTAGTCGTTGGTATTCAGGTGCCGATAAAGGCTCGCAGTTGAAAGTAAAACTACTGGGGCCGTTCACAGGCGGCGATATAATTTAAGATCCGTTTAGCCCGCGATCCGGCCGCGGTTAACCCGCCACCGCTTACGACTCTATCCGCTTGTCAAATAGCTTACAACTTTATTTCATTTATCTATTGATTGCCAACTATGGCAATCAATAGATAATGAGTTATACCATAAAACATATTAATGTCATGGAACATATTATCTGCAGATTTTTTTTTATGTTACAGTGAATATTTATTTATTTATATGCATTAGGATTCTTGTGTAGAGCGGCTTATCATCATTTTAATTCAGGAAGTTAGTGTCGGGACTATTTAATTTAACGTTAACAATGTTACTCTATACCAAGTATACAAAAAATACGCAATAGTATGGTATTTTGCAAAAGAAAAAAATAGTTCCCAATTGCAAAATACTGATAAAGTTTGTGAGGGTGATGACGTCAAGCATTCTACGCGTATTTTGTGATCGAAGCTTTGTAGTGAGAAATAGAAAAGGTTGATATATACAAAACAATCGATATGCAGTTTTGTTCTATATACGAGTGAAATAGAAAACAAAAAAAAAACAGAAAACAGATTGCATAATAGTACCCATTTGATAAGGTTGCTCATCAATTAGTTAACTTACTAACAATATCTTAGTTGTTCTCATTGTACCTAAAATTGGTTTGAGTTGGTAGATAGATATGCATTTTCTCTCGATTACATTTTAGTATCCAACTATTTAAATAAATGCCGTTTCTTTTATTGATAACGATATACGTAATTATTCCAAACCGAGTTCAATACTCCGTAAACAGTAACGTACGTTTTTAAACGAAATATCGGAAAACAGTTTGTATTGTAAGCAAATATTCGTAGTTTATTCAAGTCTAAGTGTTGCACATTTGAGGCCGATGAACCCAGAGTGGAATAACCACACAAATAAGTTTAACGAAGAAAATGGTTAGGTATATTTTCGCGTAAGTGTTTCGCTTGTCCGATAAACTAGTCTGATACGTTTATTGTTCTTGGAACTTGGGAGCAACAATACTATTATCGTTTTAGTATTAAATATTGAAGACATGTACAGAAGTGTGCTGTGAAAACATATTTACCTACTATGCAAAATATCCCAGACATCAAACAACTTTGGTACAAATTACATACTATTATTATGGACTTCAACAAGTCTCCCTAAATATTCCACCTGGTCTTTAGATTAATTTTGTTTCTAAAGTAATTGATAGCTTAGAAGGTCTGCTCTTAATCTATAATTCAGAGGGGTTTGATAGGTTAAGGCCGTAAACTTATAGTTGTAGGAATTTAAATTGTGTTTTATCTTCTTGGTTTTAAAGGTCTTCGAATCATAGCGTTGGTGGTTTACAAAGATTTTACGAAGATGTTTATTCCTCTCCACTTCGTCTCGTTTGGTATAGCGTGTGCCTCTCGTCTGCAGTATAGCGTGTGACGTGTGATTTAAGCTGACTGATTTAATAATTAATTATAGTCATGTCATTAATTTATGATAAAGTCGAATAGACGCAGCTTTGGAAGCTTCGGGCTAAATTGATTCTAAATTACTAACATAAGTTTCGATATTTCAAAGTTTCGATAGTTTATATGATCATGTATGTGATCAAGTAGTCCTGAAACGAGCAATTTTTATCAGGGATTCGGCAGAACTAGAATTCAATAATAAAAAAATGTAAAGGTTACTAATCTATTAAATAAATAACCATGCTGAGATGACACCTGTGGGAAATCAGAGTTGTTATGTTCTCACATCTATTCTCTCGGGTTTTTATTATTTTTGTGCATTCAACTGTAACCATAGCATACTCAAAATGGTTGTAGGCTGTCAGTTTCACCTTGACGTAATGAGTTACAGGCATAGGCCGTAGGTATCGGCGTGCGGTAAGAGGCGAACCTAGGCTGGATCTCAAAGGCAGAGTGGCAGGGAGCGGCCGCCACTCGGACTTTGTAATACATTCGGCCTAGTCAGCGTTCGTTGCCCCGTGGCGCTCGAGGCCGCTGCTCAGCGCTGCGAGCGGCAGCGACGCCCGACCGATGCCGACTGCCCACGGAAATTACCGAGAGACAATTTGCCGCCACATTCGAATGAAATATAAAAATTAATTGATATGAAATTAGGAATTATCCCTGAATTCAGTCGAGAAATTAAGACGTTGTCAAAATGCCATGGAACTAGAAAAGCGCGCCTTAAACGAAATGTGCCATTTTTCAAAAAAACGTCACAAAGTATGAAAGATTGTTCAACCAGGCCTGACGTAGCGTGAATTCATCTCTATACGGGTACGGCTCATCAAGATTGGATTTTTATGAAAGGGCTCAGTCTTGTTAGGGTGCAAGTCCATGGTTTATGCAGCCTTTATCATGGGAGTACAGCGGCTCAAAAGAACACCCGCGGCAAAACACGAAACATAAATGTTGGATTCATTGTGCCTATACACAAAACTCTAAATTATATAAATAAATATTCACAACATTCACATACATTGATCTCACTCCGAGATAGGTAGCTTAGGCACCCGTGTTACGGATATCAGAACCAACAGCGGAATCACAAATATACAGGGTGTATCTGTGAACATTAACATCCCTTTAACCACGTGTTCTACCAACCATTCTGAACAACATTTGTTCAACGACTTTTCGAAATTCATCGAAATTTTTTGTCTCTCTCTCCATTTACATAATCTCCCCTTACAAAATTCACAAACAACCTTACAAACCACGTCACGTGAGCGATATTAAATTAAAAGTTGAAAATTTTTTATGCGAATTTCCAAAAGTGTTAGAACAAATGTTGTTCATACTGGTTAGTAGAACACGTGGAGGGATGTAAATGTTCACAGATACACCCTGTATACATATAACTTTTTTTGTAAATACATAATTATAATACATAGAAACACCCAGACCAATACAAACAGACATGTTCAAACACACAAATGTTTGTTACTGTGCGGGGATCGAACCCGCAACCTTTGCACCAGGGCAGCATTCACTACCACTAATCCAAACGGAATGTTGATCGCGACTGAAGCGTGCTTTTCCAGGGACTTCTTTGATGCAGCGGTCTCTACTTTAGAACCTTATCATAGTAGATCTTACTGATCTGACTTTTACATATCCTCATTATACGGAAGGTAAAGGTAGGCGTAGGCGGTATATTACAAGGTACTACAGGGATATAATTTTTGTAGCAGCCGGTACAATCGGAATAATAATATCGTAGGAAAATAATTGTACTACGTGCCCCTCTCATTTCACGTACCTGCTGTAATTTTTTTTTGGGGCAAATACGGCATCGCTATACCTTTTTGTACATAAAATGGTCAAACGTACACGCAATACAATATAGGTGTAAAAACAATGTACCTATAGATCGCTTCTTTTCTCAAAGTTTCTCGAGATAAACAGAACATTTATCATGCTATGTGGAAGTGTTTTTAAGGAGGATAAACATTTTGAAATCCTACATTGACGGGTTTGGTGCGCGGGTTTATACTACTAAAGTTGAGCCAAAATAATAGGTCACATTTGACACTTCAACAAAATTTGAAAACGCAATTTTGTAACAACGGCCCAACTACAATATAAGTAATGTATTATATATAATAAGTATATAATAGCATTTTTATTTTAGGTTCAAAGAATATTTATTTTTCTCATTAAAAACCATACAAAGCCACTTACATGAGAAAACAATAATTGTGAGTAAATTACAAATGTCCAGTAGGTAGATATAAAATAGGTTCGAGAATAGTCCTCTAGGTTCGGCATACTTACTTAGTTGGTCAATTTTTGTATACTTGAAAATGATAGCACTGTTTATACAAAACAAACAAACAACTAACAAATTCTATTCGATGTTATTTTCTCTCTAATATTGTTATATCAGAAATCTAGAACCCGGGTAATATCGAAAACTATAAGACTTCTTGATTACTCGACAAACGTTACTTCATAGTCTACCAGTTTCTATAACTATCTATGTTATACCGTATACAGCTTACCATTACTTCACTGGTAGGTGAAAAGTTCAAGAGACATTGAATAAAACCAATAAATACATAATTATTGACTAGCCATTTCTCCGATGAAAGCAAAAGTCAATACTTATGTAACCAGTCAGAAAGTAGTCTGGTGACACTTTAACCCAGTGCTGCGTGTTCCGGAGGCGAGTAGTCCAACGCACCCGTTTTGCGCTCATTAGTATGGAGACAGCGCTCAGCACTTTCACTCTCACCAATAACAAGTCTTACGCAAGCCACCGTCACTCCGGCAACTCTCTACTCGCTGTCTCCGGCGCAAACGCACTCCCACCATAGCGCATTCGCGGGTCCACTATTAGATAGAAACCATACAATCAAAACCTAGCGCAGTTATACTACACAATTACCATATTTCGATTGTAATATTACTGATATATTGGAAGATTAATATAATCACAATAAAACCACTTCATAAAAACCACATTGTGAGCTTTTTCTTCCTTATTGCAAATATTGCCTCTATTCCACCTAGATCTCACTAAAAGGCGACGAAACAGATTTCAGAATTGAAAATCCAAATTATCGCAACAATGGTGCAACTGTATGACGACGCAAGATGCATCCTCGGGCCTAATGACGGTCTACGCAGAAATGAAAGTGAACAGTGTTTCGGCTAGTTTATAGTGGGTCAGCGGAGTAGGGCACTGGGGGTCGACGCCCGCGCAGCCTCGCGAGGTGAAAGTGGCCCTCCTCGTCCCCGCGCCCTCCGCTCCTCCAATGGCGGCGAGGCGCGTTGACGACTTACCTGCGCACGCGCCTGCCTTTTTGCAACTTGGCCATGGAACCTATTACGATAACTGCGAAACAACACTCCACAGGCAAATGTAAATGTATGGCCTTTATTTGTTTGTTCACACGACATACCGAACTAGGCGGATTAAGATTGTAAATTGGCACGGAAAACCTTTCGAACTGCATTATTGCATACGGTCCATTTACGTTATCTTAGATCTTGGATATCAGTCATGATTTCTATTTCTATTGTATTCGCTTCGAAAATATCGCAACCTCTGATCCACATTGCACGTGCGTGCCTGCAACCTGCACTGTTTATAAGAAATCTATATCCTGAAATCATGAAACGATCATCGTAATCATGAAGTAGTTTTGCTGACACAGAAATACAAAAAGGTTTTACAAAATTCGCAAGGAACTTTGATTACTCTAATCCTACTAACTTTTGAAATAGACCTAGTTTTCCTCAAGATGACGTGATTCGCTAGCTAAGTGACGCGCTTTTTCCATGCAAAGAATTGCTTGCCAGTCTGGTTTATGTAACGAGCAGACGGTAACAAGTGATTGAATAGGCCCCATCTTACGTAAATATAACACACACACACACACAAAATAAGCATCACTTATGTAATATAGGATCGTTTGTTGTCTTGATTGACAGTAAGTAATAATAAAAGACAAGTTTTGTACATATATCAGGCTACAACAATATATCAAATTTCATCATTTGACATTGAACTGAACATGTTTGGCTTTAAGATGAGAATCAATTGAATTAAATTGACAATTTTTTATACATTGATCGGCACATCACCATGTAGGTATACCAGACTTGCTATCGAGCAAAAAATAAAAGTAAAAAAACTAAAACCCAACTACGACAAAAAACGTCGCTGAAAAAGTATAAAACAAGCCTTCGTTGTCAATTTATGCAATATTCACTATGTAGAGATAAAATTTCATGTTTGAAAATCCGCAGTCACACGTTGTCAAAGGGTAGTATATTTAACGTGTGACTACGCCTTTCCAAACATGAAATTTTATCTCTACATAGTGAATATTGCATAAATTGACAACGAAGGCTTGTTTTATACTTTTTCAGCGACGTTTTTTGTCGTAGTTGGGTTTTAGTTTTTTTACTTTTATTTTATTTGTACTATTTTGGTGTCCAAGTGCTAGTAATATATATATATTCAAAATGTACAAGTCAAGCGCTTTCAAATGATACCAAACACGGCATATTTATCATAACTTTATATTTTTACTCTGTATGTTTTGTCCGCTAGAGGGCGCCACATTAGATTTTGTGAAACTTCATATAGCCTATAACCAGCGGACGATCAAGACGCTTATAATGATATGTGATTTGTCGAATTCTGATAAGTAGTTAAGAAGTTACGTGGAAACAGATGAACATACATACATACATACATACATACATACATACATAGCCTGTCAAAATCATAACCCTCCTTTTGCTTTGCCGTAGTCGGGTAAAAATATGCTTATATCCTCCTGAATTATTATAGTAAAATATATTATTTTTATATAAATATTGCACAACATCATATTCATTGATCTGACTCCGAAATAGGTAGCTCAAGCACCTGTGTTACGGTTGTCACGATAGGAGCAACAGCGGAATTACAAATATAATTTTTTTATACTTTTTTTTGTAAATACATACTTAAAATACATAGGAAACACCCAGATCAATACAAACAGACATGTTCATGCACATAAATATTTGTACTGTGCAGGGATCGAACCCGCAACCCTTGCGCCAGAGGCAGCGTTCACACCAGTCGTCCAAACGGGTCGTAAAATTCCATTATGTTATTAAGATAGATTAATAAATTTTATGAAATTATTATATGAACCTAGTCTATTACCTGGGTAACTAGTCATCCACCAGGGCAAGTGCTTTTATTCTGATCAACCGTTTACGTTTCTTACTTGACGCAGAACCTGCATATAATCACACTTTTAATTGAGATGAACTTTGGTAATAATAAAATAATCATTTCGTTATTCCCACGCTCACGTTCCACCATACTTGCTTTTGTCAAGGATAAGCGCATGAAGTTGCATGAGGTTGCACGGGCAAAATAAACACATGTAAAAGCTTATTAAAGGATGTTCCGATTAACATTTACATCGGTTTAACCACCTCTTCTACCAACCATTCTGTACAACATTTACAAGTCACATGGCCAATTTTGTATGAAAAGTTGATTTTTTTTATGCGTAATTCCAAATGTCATAAAGCAAATACTGTACAAAATGGTTGGTAGAAAAGGTGATTAAATGTTTACCGCTAAACCCTGTATAACACTTTTTCTAAGCTTTTATTTAACTTCACCTTCATTTTATAGATTAGAATGTGTGATGTATGCAACGTGCATGTATCCATACACCGATAAAACAAACCTGCAAGCTCAATTGAAACCTTTCCCAGTGTCCGAAACGTGAAAATTTGATTCACGCCAAAAGCGGCCACTTTAGGCGGGAATCAATTTTTCGCGTATAAAATCGGACCCAACATTTGTGCATGGTTATTTAATATAAGTATAAGTATAGTATAAGTATTTTCCGAGAGATTGTAACCCCGAAATTGTTTAAAAAAGATCCGGTTTAGTAGCTAAAAATTTAAATTGATTGGCGTCGCTAGTGTGTCCTACCCGTCACCTTAAGTTGGATTGGATGACAATATCTACTCTACCTATATTGTGCTAACATCTTACTAAATAGATGATGTAGCAGGAGCTCTGTAATACAATAGTTTAAACCCATCGTGTTTGAGCTCAATTGATTTAAAATTTTGATTTAAAAAACCGCCGTGTGGTCCCTGGCAGAATAGAATAGGCCACCCTCACTCTTACCGAGGTGTCGTAAAAGGCGACTAAGGTAAAGCTGCAGGCATGATCATCAGCACCCAGAGAAGGAAAACTCTGCATTTATATCAAAACCCTCGCCAATCCATCTGCCAAGCGTGGTGAGTATAACATTTACCCCTCATGTGATTGAGGGAGGCCCGTGCCCCAATAGTGGGGACTTAAATGGTCTGATGATGATGGATGATTTAAAAATGTGGGTATAAAAGCTTGTTTCTTTAAATTATTCCCTACATACATTTGAAAGATAGAAACCTGACAATTTATTTGAATGTTCACGCAAGATGTATGACTTAGGTATATGTATATTTATTAGTTTATTCTCGATCAATAAACCACCAAGGCTCTTTGATTCGACGCCTAGGTTTTCCTTCGACTGTATAAATACTTGGAAACTAGTTATATGAGGGATATAGGCGAAGGTTATGCAATAGCGGTTGACCGTTTCATCGAAAATATTTATTCTATTGGAATGATAGCGGATGTGTCAGTATAAATAATTTATTATAATGTTTAGAATGGTAGTAGGTAAATGTACATAGGTCTGGTAGAATATACTAAAGTCAAAATGAAATGTAAAAATGTTCATTTCTTATACATATTAAATTAAATTTAAGAGGAAGACCCCAAATGCGTTGGTGTGACGACATCAAAAGGCTGGCAGCAACAAAGTAGATAGAAACCGCCCAAGATCGACAAAAATGGCATAAACTGAAGGAGGCCTGCACCCTAGAGGTTGAAAATGGCTAAAGAAGAAGAACAGAAGAAGAAGACATTAAATCGTTCATACTAACATAATAACCGTGCAATTTTTTCATAATGATTTATTTTTTATGGCAGAAATCTGTCAATTTTGTCTATATGTAATAAATTGTATCGTGACAAACAATGAACGCTAAAAGTCATCAATCGTTATATTATTGTATCGTTCGCACATAAATTTTGCTATTTATACGTAAAATATTTGTTACTCTTGCATTTCGGAACTGTAAGTTATCCATAATGCGTAAATAACTCATGGATGTTTAATTACAAGCGTAACGCCGTAAGCCGTAACGTAAGCACTGGCAGTTAACAATTATTTTGTGGTCAGCACCTTGTGTTCTATTTTCAAAATTGGGTCAAACTGGAGCATGCCCACAGATAATGTGCGCGATTGTATTTTAGATGAGTGAAGGCTTAATAAAGTGATCCGAGGCTGGGGCCAGTTGCGACAGCGAACAAAGAAAGCGGCAGCGCGGCGGCCTTGCGGAGTTCATCGACCGACTTCTGCGGGTCGCAAGGTTTCGCCAATCGGGCTTCTCTTGGCTCCAGGATATTGCCAATTCAGCGCGATCAAGGCTGCGCAGCCCAGGCATGCTGAGCCTCTTACTTTTCAATTCCATTGTGAGGGAAACGCGTTCATACATTGTCTTTATCACCCAACGGTATTCACATGTTGTAAATGAATTCTAGAATTTTCTTGTTTCATAACGTATAGATTTCTCAATTATGTAATAAAACAAAAAAATAAAGATATTTTGTTGAATAAAAATCCACATGCTATATATATAACTGATTAAAATGTATTAACGCGGTATGCATCCAGCTGGATTATACTGTAACTTGTTCATTACTATTTGATTAACTAATTTAAGTTTGTTTCTAAAATAAAAGAAATCGAATGTAATAAAATAGACATCAACTGTTAACAGTAGAGTAACCATTGGTTATAGGAGGAAGCACTTGTTTACTGAATAACATTGAAGCACACCGAGTCACCACACTTAACACCCATCATTAGCAGAGTTATTCTTTGGAGCAAGGCGACAGGATGGTGATGGTACCTAACGGCCGTGATACAACGTTCACAGTAAATCTTATCTTGTATCAACCTCATACGCGCACGTAAACTGACCTTCTTGATCGCCCAGTTATAAATAGTACCTATACACTACGCGTACTTCATCATTATGAAATAACCATGAAAATATTGAACCGATGATGTGCTTACATATTCACAGTCGACCAGTTCTTATCGTACTAGACATAAAGTTTAAATCGGCTTCAACTAAATTGTCTCTGAGCGGATACTATAGTTTTAATATTTTTATGGTCATACTTAAAATTTGCAGTAACCTATAGAGAGTGTATATAATGATAAAAAACAAAGAGACGGTTGCTCGGTTGCCCTCGTTACGTACTGACATACATACATACATTTCTGCCTACATCTCCATACAGTCGGACAAAGTTACGTGCTCAAAACCTAGATCCTGGCTAGCAACACGGTTAGCTTTATCTAAACCGATCTTATCCGTCGTTCAGGGGCAAGTATACCAATTCATGGTCTAGTTTTTGATACGCTAAATTTTACAAGTATACATTATGTGGAGATTCGAGAACAATAAAAAACTTGTTCCTACTATGCTAATATGCTGTATGTATACAGACATGACAACCTCGGGTTCTAGGTTTGGTGTCTAAGTTCGGTATCGGTACGTTTTATCGTTTGCAGTCAATTAGTAAGTTGCTTTTATCAATGAAAGCGATACCTAACTATGTAGTCGTAATTAAGTATTAGCTATTCATCGTACGTGAAGAATAAATTGTTACACTACATCAAACAATCAACCGTAAAGTGTAAACATTGAATGGCAGGAAGAAGCAAATAGCGTAGTATTTGGACATTTTAATTGAGGTGTAATTGAAAAACAATTTATATAACAATCCGGCCATTGACTTACGAGTACATACTTAGGGCTGTCTCACTCATTAAAATTACATAATATTAACTTTTTTTTCTTTAATTTACTTATAGATAAAAAGCCAAGTTTAGGAACTTATTGTAACACTATCCATATTCCATGACCTTTGTAACCCATATTAGACCAGGGCACGATCACACGGTCGACCATACGATCAAAATCATTAAACAATAAGCATTTGGTATCCAAAGTTTCTGTAACGTGCAGGTTTCCTCGCATGCGTATTTATCATCACCGCCGAATTAACGGCAGAAATACGCCCATAGATTAGTAAATACAGATGCTCGGATCCAGACTTGTGACTTGGGACCTCCCGTTTGGAAGGCGAACGTTCTTATCCACTGAGCTGCCATCGCTCTTTTTCATATAAAATTGTAATATTAAATTCCTTAAAAAATATAGGGATATACCCATATTCCTGGTATGTGAGATATATCAATGTCATCGCATTAGTATTAAAGAGTAGCCTTTACTTATCACAGCTAATAATTTAAGTTCTCAATCTTAATTTTGACAAAAGCGTTCATTTGTCAAAATGAAGAGCTCGCAACCCAACCTACTCAAATGAAAATATGTATACATATATCTATCTAGTCCAATGTTAATCTGTTCACATACATTATGAAATAAGTACATAAGGTGACGGGTAGAGCACACTAGCGACGCCTATCGATTTTAATTTTTAGCTACTAAACTGGATCTATTTTAAACAATTTCGGGCTTACAACCTCTCAGCAAACACCTATACTATTTATTTAATACTTATAGTTAACTATTTGGTCTGTATTTGCACTCGAATTTTGTATTACCGCCAAAAGTGGCCGCTTTTGGTGTGAATCTATTTCTCCCGTACAAAAACGGACCCAACATGTTCATGGTTATTTAATAAATAGTATAAGTGTTTGCCGAGAGGTTGTAATCTCGAAATTGTTTAAAATAGATCCGGTTAAGTAGCTAAAAATTAAAATCGATAGGCGTCGCTAGTGTGCTCTACCCGTCACCTTAACATAAACACAAACCTTCAAACTAACATCCGCCATTAATAATGATTTTATGACGAAGCGAGAAAATAGTTGGTACGACCCTGATTGGTACAGTGGGTACCGTTAGTCGAACAAAAGCGAGCTATGCATATAGTCCAGTTTTTCGAGTCATTTCCTGTGACACATGCATATTCAAACGTAAGGTGAGGCGAGAAGAAAAATGGTTCATTTGCATTGAATGCGGGCCCTTCTCGACCTATATAGCACAAGCACGAGTTTTGGTACGAACTCTAATGTACGATCAGCAAATAAAGTATATGCACCATTTGAAATAAGGTTCAAGTTTCAGACTGAAAAAGTTTTTCAGATAACTCTCAGCTTATGTGTTTCCTTCTTCATACAATCCGGGGTCTTTAGGCGGGGCGTGAAACGGCATCTCAGCAGGCCATTAGGGTGAGGATGGCAGACACAATGGGTACTTTGTTAGTTCTTTTGTGCCTGTCAGGCTCATATTTGTATTTCACGGCCGCTTACCATCAGGCGGAGTGAGGTCATCCTGATTGGCCTTTCTATAAAAAAAAGATAGTTTTGGTGCTCACTGTACTACTTTTTTTTAACGGTAGGTATAGGTACTATGACGAAACGAAAAATAAGGTACTATCCCGAACGGGCAATAGCTTCCACAGGTGGAATGCATGGGAATTGAATTTCGGAACACATGTTTTTAATCAAGAACTGTCCTATAGCTACATTATAACCCCATGAAGCCAAGATAATATATTGGCTTAGTATGTACTTAATTTCACGAAATGATAAACGTCATTGATAAATCATTTTCTTAATATTTTCTCATATAAAATGTAACGCTATATGTATATACGAGAAATATGTTTGCGAAAACAGGAGGACTATAAAGCTTACCGAATGGCAGCCAAGAATGGGGCGACGTCCTGTGGGTAGACCACCTGCTCGATGGTCCGACGATATTGTATCGGCAGCTGGGCAAACATGGAAAAGGCTGGCAGGGGACCGAAGGGAGTGGCGTGATAAAGAAGAGGCCTATACCCAGCAGTGGGTGGATGTGGGCTGATATGATGATGATGAAAACAAGAGGACCTATGATGATGATGAAAACAAGAGGACCTAATTAGAGATCATTAAAATTTATTTCCACATGACAAGATTGACAAGAACTCGTCTTGAAAGTAAATAATGCCACCACTGTCGTCTACGACAAAGCGGTATGGTAACCCCTGGGATGGTGGTTGGTGACTGCCTCGGTGGCGCAGTGGTTAGTGGAGCGCACTTTAAAGCGACGGCTGCGCAAGAGGTTCCTGTTGGCTTCGTAACGAACGAGAAGAGAGATATACCTGTCGCATCCAAACGAAGGAGACACACAGCGCATGTGAAAGAGAGGGAAACTCCGATACGGTCGTAACGTCTGCTTTAAATTAGGCCCGTAGATTCGATCCCCGGGTCGGGCAAATAATTTGTACATAAGTTTTCGGTAAGAAATTCTTAGTGTCAGCCCGGAGTCTGGAAGTCAGCGATCATGTACCCTCGTGCCTTCGAAAGCACGTTAAACCACTGGTTCTGAGCCCAACACCTCTCCGGTCGTCTCACGCTGGTCTCCCATCGGAATATAAGGGTAAGGGAATAGTCAGTGAGACTATAATACATCCTGCGTACGCTACAGTACGTGGCTGATCGTTGAGATTGGCCGCTGTAGCTGTAATCGGTTGGAGGATTATTATTATGGTAATCCCCCTTAGTTGTTTATGATTGTTCAAGTATTTATTGCCGAATTGTTTATTCTTTTGTTTGAATAATTGTATATTTTGTTTATCACGCCTTTTTGCTGACACGAGGTTGTCGAACCAGATCCGTATTACTATCCCCGTTACCTTAATTGTTTTATAATTACGACCCCAGTGTTATTGACCTTCGAATAGTGTCACTGGCCATTCCCAAGAAATGGCATATTATAGGAATTGACATCATGCTACAAGTATAATGTGTTTGTAGTCAAATATTGGTCAGTTAATTGATTGACATTCAGGTTACACGCGTGATGTATGGATAAATAATATAAATTTTATTTGTGAGCTCAATTGATATCTGCAATGACGATACGAAAATTTTTAATTAGATTAGTTAGGGAATAAAATTGTACATAAAAGCTGTTAGGCAATGTCTAACAAGGGTTTCTAGTATCTACCTAAATCATGCGTTTCATTGATTCATTCCATACAATATAATAAGATATCCAATTACTTTTACGACCAAAAGTTTCTAACTTGTCAATTTCATCATTGTTGTAAAGATAAATGGCGGCAGCATCCAAATATAATTGGATTCACAATTGCAAAAAGAAAGTGGAGCAGCGTGATGAAGTTTAGCATCGAACCATCAGTCACATTGCGATCACAATGCATTTAGAAAGCGAGGTGCACGAGAGGCGGCGCTATCAGAAGAAAGCGCGTCCATCGTAGGAAAGTTGCGGGGGGCGGGGGAGGGGGCTGCGCGCACGCAGCCACACAAGTAGTACACTTTCGATCTCAACTCGCGCGGTGAGAGTTGTGCGAAAATGAAAGTGGTGTTGTCATTATGGTCCACTTTCCACGCTGGGGTCAACAAACCCGTCTACCCTGCCTCTAAGCAACTACAAGTTAATTATGAACCACTACCAGTCCTCAGTTACGTTATGTTGTTCTAATGAGCATATTATTTTAGTAAATGCGAAAACACTTTCAGCACCTCGTTACAGAATAAATAGCTTTCGTATTTAGTAGAGATAATTCTTGTTCTTTACTTAGTACATTTTATACATTTTAATTATATGTTGACACTGTTAAAGCGGCCAATCTAGAATCTACTGCATTATCTATTAGTTCATTTTAAAAGTAGTTTAGTACACTTAAATAAATTAAATCTCACTAAAAAGAATGGAACCAAAGCTTCCCATTCTATTAGAATAATTTTCTAATTTGGTAAATGAATTGACTTTCAAACAAAACTGTGTTGTAAAATAGCATACAGAGAAATAACTATGTGTTATATAAATGTTTAGTACGAATGTAAAATTGGTAGCCTAACCTTCAAAAGCGAAAGTATTTTATGAAAAAATAAAGAAAGCATAGTGTTTACTTTCTAATAGTCTGCTACATGTAATGCTATATAATGTAAACGTGAGTTGTGATTTCAAATGCATATGCGAATAAAAGATGGTCGAAGATGGGTATTTGATAAGAGTACTTATTCATATAAGTTTACCTACACATTAGATAAAAATAAGAACTGATAGGTATACGGGTATGCAACAATATTATTGTTTAGTGGCGAACAAGAAATACAAATCAATTTTGTATTCTCATTTTTTGCATTTCTATAAAAGGGAGATATGATTGATGAATTTATGTTAGAGTAGTGTTAGAGAGAAGCTTGTCGATACAAACAATGACTGACATTACAATGCGATAGAGTAATCAGACCACTTTATATCGACTACATAATCTTTATTGCGTTATTAGCATAAACGTCACAAACAATATATCATTTAGATTTCACTTTTTGCAGTTAGAAGAAGGTAAGGAGTACCTACGTAGGAACAAGTCTGTGAAATGCGGAAGGCAAACCATTTAACTTTATGGCAAGAAAGTTGACTACGATCCTTGGCATTAAGAATCTCGCTCTGTAGGAAATAATTATATTAAGTACTACTAGTTATTATTTCATGAGCATGTTTCTACTTTCAGTTGTCATAAAAGGTTGGCGCATTTTCCCGGTGAGTATCATTAGCCTTTTTCCCTTTAAAATGGCTATAAATGTAGACATCTCGTTTTCTATTTAATGCTAATTTAAAGTTAGCACTTTAATACAAGTAATTTTACAAGTAACGTCTCGTACAATTTAAAATAACAACGCGAGTGCGGCAATTCAAAAATAGGTGAACGGTGAATTTGCATTAGTTTGGTAGCCATTTCGATGCATATTGCAAGGTGGGAGCTGGTACCAGTGCTGAATGTGGAACGAGGGTCGGTGCGGGGGCGGGGCGGGGTGCACGACCGGCGTTGACGTCAGCGCGACCTGATGCTGCCCGGCTTGAGGCTAACCCGAACTATGACCTCATACACTCCTCTCTGTACTTTACATAACAGTGCAGGCATACCGATCAAGGTAGTATACTAATAGTCATACAACATCTCATATTGACCGGATTCCGTTAAAGCGAACTGAATGTTACACATATCACTCAACAAAGAGAATAACATAATAATATATATTTTATTTAAATACATAAATTACATCAAGACACACAAACATAAGTGTCCATCAGTGGCGCATGAGGCTTTGGGTTACTACTATTAATTGCTATAAATAATAGAGAGTGTTTGGAGTGATAAAAAATACTTAACATTGTCGCGAATATTAATAAAAAAATGTTTTACACTTTGTTGACGTACGTATAGGCAATGACCTATATTAAACTATTATTGATTGTTAAGTTTACGGTACATAAATACTTGTATTATTATGAAAAAATGAAGATGACACGCGACGATTAATTTCGCTTCCTAATATGGGAGGGTAAATCATTAATTGTGATGTATCATAAAAAAAATCGAAAATGTGTTACGAATTCAACATAATTTTATTTAAGATGAAAGGCGGGCTTTTATGCAAACGTTTTTTGTACTTCCATTTAGGACAAAAAGATGACGCAAACGCATTACCTCCTTATTACAAATAGCGACCTAAGGATAGTCCCGGAAGAAAATTCGTGCCAGCCCCTTTTAACATTGGGTGTTGGAACGGGACGAAATGAACTTTAGTACGGTAATAACTTTAGATCGCGATTTAGAATAAGGTGGTAGGCTTTACCGTGGGAAAGCCAAGCTTCGGCATGAATGGGCCGGCTCGACCGGAGTGATACCACGGCCTCACAGAAAACCGGCGTGTAGCAGCACTGTGCTGTGTTTCGCTGCGTGAGTGAGGGTACCGGAGGCCCAATCCGGGGGATTGGGGGGTTTAAAGGTTGGCAGCGCACTTGTGACTCCACTGGTGTCGCGGGTGTCCATGGGCGGCGGCAATTGCTTACCATTAGGTGATCCGTCTGTTTGGGTTTAACATTTTGCAGACCTATCTGGAAACTAGTAACCAATATGTTTTTTAAATACTGGCTAATACTGGCTACGCGTATCTGGAAACTAGTTACCAATATGTTTTTTAAATACTGGCATAATTTTAATTTCAGTTAATAGTTTGTTTCCTTATATTTAATGAGATTTTCCTAATTATTGAAGGTTGATAAAAAGAAACAACCACCTAGGTTTTGAAACCGGATTTCATAATACCTATGTAGATACTACTCTTTATACGTTATGCATAATACAAAACACTACACTGTCGATTCCTACTACCTAGGACACAATATTCAAGGCTGTGGCTAGTACTAGCTACACCACTTAGGTTTCTGTATTATATAAAGGATCCTACTATATCCTAAAATAGTAGGACCTTAGTATGAACCATCATGATAAGAAGTGAACAAAAACGTGGAGACGCGAGCGTGCGCGCTTGCTCAAGCGGATTCCTAGCGGCCGCTCGTAATTGGTCGCCTTGGCCTATAAACACCACTCACCGAATCATTCGCCAATTCTAGATTTAGGTTTTCAGTTCAGTGGGTTGGACTGGACGCTTCCGATCTCGCAGTAATTCGGCGACGCTTCGCTGATCACCATTTTGTTAGCGTGTTCACCTTTTTGTTTAATTAAAAATTAAAATTAAATTAAATTAAATATCATTTATTTCAACCAAATTACAGGTCATATACAAAATAGAAAATAGAATAGTAAATTATAGCAATACAATATTTGACATTCATACATTGAAATAAGTATATAAATGTCAAGTTAAATTATATTCATAGGGGATTATAAATGTCAAGTTAAATAGAAATAAATAAATAAAAAAAAAATGTCAGTTCCATTAAAGTTGGTTATACAATTAAAATTATCATAAAAATGTTAAGCTACTACATGCCATTAAAAGCCGTGTTCACTCTTTGTCCGGTTAAATAATTGACTTAATTTGAGAGTTTAAAATTAAGTGATTTAGGAGTCATATCTGTTATTTATAATTATTTTTTAGTATTCTTATTAGAAGTACTCTTATTGTAGAATATACCTGAAAGATTAAATTAATCACTAGAATATTAAAAGGCATTTTCATAATTTGTTAGGTATACGGTTAACTTTTAATCGTTCTGACGCCGAAAAATTGCTTTTTTCCTACATTGTTGCCCTTTTGTTCCATATTCAATAGAGCTGATAAAGATCTAATTAGCGTTGTGGGTTTGGGTACCGATTTAGAAACAAGGGTCACGGATTTGATTCGCACTCCAACGAAATACCTTGTTAATGTTTTGTTTTGGATCTAGGTTGTTGTTCAGTCCTTCTTTGTTTCGGGTTTACACAGTTAAAAGGAAAATCTTTATGAATTGAAAAGCGTTAGCGATGTTGTTTTAATTAATTTATTTATTTAAAAGCTAGGCTTCGGCAATAATTAGCGATGTTCCCACCGACCCACTGACACCCAAAAATACAGAATGTGGAACAGAAGGGACTGCTGGCCCGACGCAACACGTTCAAGCACGCGGATTGAGGTCAATGATTATAGTAAGATAACAAAAAATAAACAAGCAACCAAAAAGACTCCTTTTTGAGTATTACTCGTAGAAAAGATGTATTTATATTTATCTATTTTTAGTTTAGAAACTATTCAATCGACGTTGTATTAGTATTAATGTGAATCAGCTCTCGCTTTGTTTTACATTTATAAAAGGTTTTATTCATGTAACTTCGAAACTTTTCTATCTCATTCTTCGTTTTTTCTCCAGATTATGATTAATCGTCACATTTCTGCATTCGTTGCCTTTTCTTATTCTATAAGTTGGTAAATGATTCTGTACCTTATAGGTATTCGTCTACATCACAAGATATACATCTAAGAAATAGTAGTTAAAAACTTGTTGTGTCAGTGTGAAGTTAGGGGAGGCTGTAAACATCGTGTCGCTAGGGGAGTGTTAGGGGCGGGCGGCGCTACGCGCTACGAGGCTGCGAGCGCGGGCGGCGTAGCGCGCGGCATGGGCCGCCATTCGCGCTGACGCCGCCGCCGGCCGCACGCGCCACGACCGCGCGGCCCATGCGTCTCCCGTACCCGCTCCCGGCAGACATGACTGTGACCGAGTGCCGCCGCCACCACCGGGAGCACGCCGAGAGCGCCGAGCCTCCGGGACCGCCGCCCACCGACGCCGACGTCCTCCTCGGCCGCGTGCTAGCAGGTGAGCTGTCACCATCAGCTGATCATCACTACTGTCATTGTGACCGGCCATTGTTACAGTGATGTGCATCATTGTTGGACCTAGTGCCCATTGTTTTTCATACTTGATAGTTTACTGATACGACTGACAAACATGGTCCTCAGTGTTCAAGTGTGTGTAGTGGAGCATGTGCACATTGACTTGTGATGCACTTTGATGTTGAATAATAGGGATGATGTATGTCCTTTTCACTTTCCTGCGTTGCGAGGCAGCGCGGGGCGCGGGGGGCCGTGCGGGGCTCGGGGGCCGCGCGCGGATCTGGGTCAAGCAGAGTTCGTTGCCCTCGGCCTTCCCGGCTATATTCGACGTCGCTAATCACCGCCCCCCTCTCCGCAGCCGCGCGCCTAGGCACAGAGACGGACTCTGTCTCTATCTCATTAATCTTATATTAATTACATACAATTTGATTTCCGTTTAGCCCAATTTATAATCTAAAAATATTGGTCAAGGAGTAATTGATACTAAGCACATTTTAATTATTGTTATTGGAAACTTACTTACAAAAAAATATGTTACTTGATCAGATTAAAAATTAAATCTTCGAACATCAGTTTTTCAATTAAATAGTTTGTAGTCAAAATAATAACTTGGAACACCTATGTAGTATATCCATAAAGATGAGTCTAAGACACCTAGTAAAAAGAATGTCTAAATACATAATGTTAGTCAATAGCGATTGCATTATTCGCAAAGAAGAGTGAGTCTCTGCGCTCGACATCATGGTCGAGTCGCGTTTCGCAAGTGGAGCCCATCGCTGAATGCCATTTTATTTTGGAGGCCGCGCGCGCAGCCGGAGGGCCCGCGGTCATCGGCCCCGCGCGTTATCTAGGTCGCCTCAGAATAACCTAGCGCCGATACTCTAATAATAATCCGCCCGAAGCCTTGGAAAATACAGTTGTCCCACTCATACACACGACAATCCACTGCTCGCGACAAGCGACAGCGCTCCTTTTGCGATGTCTACTTCAATTCTCTTTACGCGTAGTCGTTAACTAGAATCCGTCTCTTTCACTCTTAGTAGCGAACCTAAGTTGACAGAACAAGTTGACTAGAAATTTCTAGACTTCAGATTATATTACTGAAGTATATATTTATAAGTTTACATAACACCTGATACATTTTGACGTTACTTTTGCCATATGAACGAAAATTGAACCCTTGCCAAATTGTTCCAGTGCATTTTAATTTGATGTGGATCTTTGGATGCATACTATTATTTTTGAATAATATGGCTTACATTTGCAATTATGTTTTACACGTTCCATATTTACCTGTCCAATTTTTATTAATGATTTTGTTACTACTTATTTTTGTAGGAAAATAAAACAACTTCCGACACAAGAAAAAATCAATAACATACGTGCTTGCCTATATGTAATTATTATAAAAATCGATTGCATAGCGCAAAATTGGATGTTAAAGTTTTTTACGTTAAACCGCGAAAGTTCAATATAGAAAACAATACATTGCGTATAATTGTGACGTAGGCTACTAGGACTAGCAGTTTTATTTTCACGAAGTAATAAAAAAGGCCTTATTGAAATTAGTGAAACAATGTATTGCGTGTGATGTGACGTAGGTAGCGGGGCGGGCGCGGGCGCGCGGGCGGCGACGGCGCTCGGTATTGCGATCAAGGCCCCGAGTTCGTTCACCCAGCGCAATTGGGTCACGCTCGCTCACTCCCCGCCCCGCGCGCAAATAACCGTTTAAAATTACTCTAAATCCTTCCCTGTACACACCAACCTGTCTTTTGTTATACGGTTAGGGGATTCGACGCTTATTGACGAGCTTTTAATCACTTTTTTGTCACTAATTATTGTTATCAACATTCAGTGACTAAATTAGAATCTTAATTATATATCGCCCACGATAACAATATGATTAAAAATACTCCAGCTCGTGTCCTTTATTTAGCAAACTTAACATTATATTTACTTTTTCAATTATTTTTCACGCTTACGTAATAATTTTATTGACGTAGTAAATACACCAACGCTTATTATATATTTTAAAGTAAAAGACAAGTGATAATGCAGATACGTTACGTGAGTTGCTAAAGTAATGTGCTTAGAGAAAAGATCGACTACACTTTCTATTTTAATTCGTTAAGTAATAAAAACCCTAGTCACTCTATTACGTTGTACACTATCTGTCAGAATTTCAATGACCACTTAAATATGGATATAAAACGGTCGTCGCCTCCAGCGAAAGTTGTAAGGAAAAGTAGCGAGGACGACGTAGGGGTGAGCGCCGGGGTGGGAGCAGGGCTGCCACGCCAAACAACTCTAGCCAACGACATTTCTCAAGCAATTAATGTACACGGGACAAAACAAAACGCGGTTATTTTTATAAGTAACCACATGCTCGTAGTAGTAGTAATGTAGGTACATAGTCGTTTTTCCCGAGTACATTAATTATTTGTTTAATGCAACGCGAAAGTTTAAAATCTTATATTTCTCAACCAATTCTCTATTTAGAGTTTGTACTCTAGAGATAATTTCGGCATAGGAAATTATTCTTTACTACGGTTTTTCTTTTTGAATAAGTATTTCCAACAGCTAGGATTTTTGGCAAACAAATACGACAGCTGAAAACACAATGTTTATTTTTTTATATTGTTTTCTGTAAATACCTACTTTTTCTACATTGTTTAAAAGAAGTTGCAAAGCGCGTTGCAACCCTAGAGTAGCGGGGCCGTGGCAGGCGCGCGGGCGCGCGGGGCGCGGGCCGCGAGAGGCTGCGGGTCGACGCCCGCGCCGCCCTGACCCCAATTCGATATGCGCTCGCGTCATACCGCGGACCTCGCGTCCAGGCATACTCAGCGGAAAATACCCATTCTTTCAACACAACTGACATTCGAATTTCGAAAAATGATTCTTTTTCATTCCGGCCAGGGTGAAATAAATGAGAATGAAGAAGTATCAGTATTGCACAATCTCTCACTGTTTATTAAATTAAGTGTTGATAACGCGCCAATTTATAATCGATATCAATCGATTTTTTTTTTCTTTAATTTAGACCAAGAGCCTAAGTCACGCGTTGATGTCGTTTTTATGGGATAACGTACAATGAGATTTTAATTACATTTTATAATGACTTTTCAAATCTTGGTGATAAGAATATTACTCTTTATTACAATAGCACTTGTTTCTTTAAAAATATTCTAAGATAACTCATTGTTTTTCTCGGTCATCACTCAAAAATTAATATTTTAATGTCATATCGTTCTTCGAGCAACAAGAACACATTCGACAGGAGCGCGCGCTGACCCGAAAGCCGCTCTTCATTTGCGTGATATTTCCCCCGTAACCCGCTAACCTGACCACGTTTTTTTGGCTGCCGGACTTTGTCTTCATTACCTCATTTTTTGTAATGTCACCTTTTTAAATTTCTAAATATAACAACCTATGATACAAGAATTCGGTTATCGTATCGAGAGCCACTTTTGTTACAATAACGCTAACTTAAATTTAATTTAAAAGTCGTTATAGATTTCTTAGAATCTGTTGCCAATGTTTAGACGATAACTATGAATTTATTGAACAAAATAAATCATGCTTAGATATGATTTTAGAAAGAATGTATTCTTTTCCGTGAAGGGAACAGATAAGGGATCGCTATATCTCCTCTTTCAAAAGGCAAAAATACGCGGCATCTAAATCTTACTCATTCTATATTTTTATCCACCTAATTAATATAGTATAGCTCAGTTTTGGAATCTAATTACCGTTTAAAAGTTGTTAAATTACCATGGATAATGTTGTCGCTACTGGTTAACTAATAAAAACATAGGTATTTATGAGACTTTCATGTCATAGCTCATTTGAAAACGAGTTGAGTGAGATCGTAACCACGTGTCATTCAATTGTCAGCCATTATGTAACGTACGAGCACGCTGCACGTCTATATGAGTAGGGGTGCTCAGCTTTATCAAATCTAATTCGTATTTTTAGCAAGAAATAACAATTCATTGATCGGGATCGTACTTTTAGATTTTAGATGTGCCGTGTGGTCCCCGGCAGAGTAGAATAGGCCACCCTCACTCTTACCGAGGTGTCGTAAAAGGCGACTAAGGTAAAGCTGCTGGCATGATCATCAGCACCCAGAGAAGGAAAACTCTGCATTTATATCAAAACCCTCGCCAACCCGTCCGCCAAGCGTGGTGAGTATGGCAATTACCCCTTACGTGATTGAGGGAGGCCCGTGCCCCAGCAGTGGGGACTTAAATGGGCTGACGATGTACTTTTAGATACGTGCGTACTTTTTGTTTTCGAGGGACAGGAACGTTTTGTTCTTTTTAGTACATAATTTTTGTTCTATAATAATCTCAATCATAATAAGCTGACTCTTTCCTTATACTGCTAATTACTATAGCTGAAGAATTAGTACCAAAACCAACCGCTAAAAACTTTTCATCTCGCTGAAGCTGTACTGAGCCCGTCAGTCGCAGCCGCTGCGTGCAGAGTGAAATAATTAGGTATTCATTTATTACGTGTTGACTGATTAATTAATCAATGATTGGCGGCAATGGTTGGGTGCAACGGCTGCATGTGACGTCACTTCTGTTATATGGGTATATGAGTTGCGATTTCATTAGATATTATTATTACCTATTATTATTGAAAACCTACATGAAATAAATATTAACAATTCGTTTCAATTAAATATGATTAAAATTAGTTCAAATTCAATATAATTATACCTGTGTCGAATTCTGAAGATATTGATACTTTTGATGCATTGATAATTAAAATGGTTAAATAAAATAACAGTGGCGAAGTTGAGTCACTTGACCGTAAGGATCGGCTCTTTTTATTATGTAGACGTTTGAACTGACAACGCATCGTTACGGTCGGTCTATGCCGATGATTAAGCGGAGTGGGTCGTGAGTCAGTGAGGTGGTGACCCAGATGTGGCAGGCTGTGTGGGTCCCGCTCACCCGGCCCGTGCTCCAAATACTGACTAGGTTAGGGAGCGAGGACAACGACCTCAGCTTGCCCTACCTACCCCGCCGAACTTTTCAGGCCATTTCACTCAAAATTAAATAGGGCGAAAAATCTCAAAGAACATTTTGTTTTTAATATTCATGACCGATTTGTTCAGTGGAAGGATGAACGGAATAATTTTTCAGTTTTTAATTTTACAAGTTATTATAATATGAAATTTACAGATGATTATTTTAAAACATTTGCTGTAAAAATTTTACTTTAACGAGTACTAGGTATTCAAAAGTAGAAAATAATAATTGAGGTTAGTAATGAGTATGTTATTGTTACATTATAAAATCACGTTTCCACATATATTTCAAGAAAAGCTTTATTGTGAACTAGATCACAAACATTTTATAGGGCGACATTTGGTTGGAGCGCGCCATCTAGCGTCGAGTAGATTTGATGCGGAGTTTCGGTAGATGTCGCTACTAGGCGAAACGAGTGGTGAGATTTTAGTTCTAAGGATTGTCGTCTTTTTACGGCATAATGATGATGTTTATGTACATATTTATAATTTCGCGTTGAGTTGGATACTTGTTTACATCATAGCCTCTGTGTCTTTTTTACTATAGTGTTTCTTTAATAACTTTGTAGAGGGTGTTTTTAAAATAACTTTGGAAGACTGTTATGAATAAATTATTCCTATGATTCATTAATGAGATAACACCTTAGAGCAGAGATTGGAAGTGCTTTTACAAACGTATATGTCTCAGTTTCACGTGTGTCGTCGTCTACGACGCTCCGGAGCGAGGGCGCTACTGTGTGGCTTATGAACTGAACTTTGACATTTTGCTCGCATCTTAGACTTTATAAATAGTTTTATTATTCATTTCAAGTATTCAGGTTATACCTAGGTCAGTTGACATTTTGTAAACTACATTTAACATATAGAATAAATAGAGACAACATCTCACACACACGTCCTGGTCCCAAACTAACTAACCAGGAACTACGAAGGTACCACAAACACCCAGACCCTGTTTTATCAATAAACAATTCGTTGGTGCGGAAACCGAACCCGCAACCCTTGCTTCTCAACCCGCGCGTTGTTCAAACCACTGCTCCAGGCGGCCGAAGCTTATAATAATAGCAATATTATTTGTGCCGCATATAACTTAGTATTATAGTACAACTGAGTATTATACCTTATTATATTTTTTGGAGCAGTTTTCCAACTAGTGTTAGTCCTAGCTTTAAGCTTGATTACACATTAACCTTTTCAAGGCATCAGTGATATTGGAGTATATTTTACTCTACACTTGTACTTTTACTAACTTTCATGATATTGTTTGCCTGAATAGTGTTAAAAATAAAACAATTATTCACAAAAATGTCAACGGAGTTTCCAGAAATACGGTAAAGCGCGTGTGGGTGCTTCTATAACAAATAATTAGGTATTGAATTTTCCCTCTGACGTGGGATTTATGCAAGCTGCCTAGCTGGGACTAAAAATAGAGATTTGAGCGGGCAGCTAGGTGGAAAGGGCGCGGGTGGCGCAGGGTGGCGCTGGGTGGCGTGACCGTGAACTGCGGCGACCCCGGCCCACTCCACGCGCCATCTCCACCTCTTGCGCGCCTATGTATGCAAACTTTGTACTCTACAGTTTCCTGATTTAACTGTGTATATGACTTTATAGGACACGTTTTGTGACGTAACGTAACGTTCATGATCTAACATTTTTTTGATGCTATTAAATTTGTTAAAGATATTCCTCTGACTTATTTGACATAGACTTGAAGCCTTTGTTTTAAATACGTTTTCTGAGTTTAGAGTTGAAAATAGTTAGTGTTAGTTTGACTACAATGTTGATTTTAATTTTTCAGTATTGAATTATATAAATGTAGAGACGACGTAAATGTACTGAACATTGTTGAAGGTGTTCTTTAAGTATTTCGGGAATATTAAATTGAAGATGTTTCTTAGAGAAATTAGATGGGGTTTAATGATAGGGTAGGTAGTGCTATTAATTAATCTTAGAGGGTGGGTGGGGAGGGGTGGTCCTTGACGTCACGCAGCGCATGCGCGGCGTGCGCCCACGCGGGCGACCTGCCGGCGGACTTTCGCGCCAAACCGCCACCGGTCGCGACTCCGTCATAACCTAACTTTGCCTAACTCATACTCCCCTGTTGTTCATTTTACGTCAACATATTTTTCCGCCACCATGGAAGAAAACAGCGTCGGTATCGTTCGCAATGGACTCGCAGGTGAGTCTTAAAATTCATTTTTCCGCGTAGGTACTCGTTATCATCGTCGTAAGATGTCGGGGTCATTGAACTATGTCCTTTCTAAAATATCGCCCACTAAAAACTATAAACTTCATTATAAGATTAATCGTATCGTTGCTGAAACCAGAGTCAATAAGCTTAAGGCAGATAGTTAATCTTGAATATTCGAAGTTGATATTTAGTTGGTATTCTGGGTCTGGTCTGGGTTAACGCTCTCAAACTATGTCTATGATAAGACACAGATCGACGTTAACGTATTTGAGTTTTATTGGCTTTTATGCAAAGTACATTCTTGTGTTTAAATAAAAAGCAGTTAGTAACTTAGCCAGGTACCTAACCTACTACTAATTTACGAGTTCATGGTACCTGTTACTCAACAATTCAAAGACACTTATTTAAAGTAAATGGCTAGTATTCACGATTGAATCATCGCAAATGTAATATGACGTCATAGCTAAAGAGGAACTGGTGTAAATAAATAAATAATAATAAATATTTCACAACATCACATACATTGATCTGCCTCCGAGATAGGTAGCTCAAGCACCAGTGTTTCGGATATCAGAATCAACAGCGGAATTACAAATATTACACATTTAATACTTTTCCTTTGTAAATACATACTTATAAATAATATATAGAAAACACCCAGAACAATACAAACAGACATGTTCATGCACACAAATGTAGTACTGTGCGGGGATCGAACCCGCAACCCTTGTACCAGAGGCAGCGTTCACTACCACTAATCAAAACGGGGAGTCAAGTTGTTATAAGCCTAATCCTAGATTATGGTCGTCAAACGTACCCCCGGCCCACAGGGACAACAGCTTTAGACGCAACCGGAATCAAGCTCTGAGATGAAGATCGTTTGTACCCGACTACGGCGAAGCAAAAAGGAGGGTTATGCTTTTGATATGTTTGATGACCATGGCGATACGGCATAATAATTTCAGCAGAGACAATTTTCTTGTTTCTTACTTTTTAGAGCGTGTTTTTCTGGTAGTCGGGTTTTCGTTTTTAAACTTTATTTTTGTGATCTTGATATTTTAATTTTGATATTTTAAACTTTACTTGCGGCAGTCGCTTCATTGTAATTACCAGACTCCCTAAATCCTGAATCATATTCTAAGCGTACCCCAGGTTCGCAAGCCGGAATTAGACGACAAGATGAGTATTTTTGGAGAGCTTTAAACTTCATATACGATATGTCAAAAAAGTCATATTCAAATTAAACATTATCGTGTAAAGCATTTACTAGTAGTAAACATCTAGTAGTTATTATTATGATTGTTAGCGTGTACTGTCCCACTGCAGGGCAAGGGCCTCCCTACCCTCCTTCCAATGATTTCGGTAACGAGCCACAGTCGTCGAGTCCTTTAGGTGGTATTTATAGTTGAAAAAATATTACTTAACTGAATTTGATGAAAACTCAAACTATCATCAACTATAATTTGTGTATAATACTTACTTAGTTACTAACTTATACGGAATCCCAGATATTCCGGTAATCTAGGTCACGCATTACAGGTGGCTGTAACCGAACTTATCCTCGAAAAAGTTAACTTTATCTGTCAAGTTAATAAATGAACAGAAGACTCATCAACACTGCCCAGGGATTATACCCTTCAGTAACCAGCCATTCACATTAGGTAGTTCATTATCCTAGTAAAACAGAAAGTATTTTTTTTATTTGACGAATTATCGCGATATTAATAATAAATAATGCAAAGTTTTCTTTTCCCATTCTAGATAGGTGGACAGAGTGTTTGACCATTATCTTTTGCATCTTGAGTTATTCACATTTAAATATATATAAGTTAGGTGGCAAGTAGTAACAGACCTTAAAAGAATAATAGGTTATACGTAATATGAATTAGATGGTTTACCATAGATGTTCCCAAATCTATCGTCTCCTAAGTGACTGATTACAGTCCTCAGGTGTGGCGCTGAGTCATCACCGGAACCGCGCCTGTCGGCCCATGCATGCACCCTCGCGGTCGCCGCGCTCCACTGCTCCGGCTTGCTCCGATATCCGTTCCACTTTTACCAATATCCACCGCCCTACGAGTGTGCCATATAATTTTATTGCGGCTCCCATGCGTGGGCTCCGATTTGCATGCCGCCATTGCACTGATGGACAGCTTCGTCGGACTTCGCGACCGAATAAAGATGCGCATTACAATATAAGCTGTATGAAGGGAAATTTACATTATTGGCATCCTTGTGCACTGACCGTTATTTTACAAAATACAGAATGTTGAAATCGGTTACTATGGGCTCTTTTTCCTCAACAGCAGAATAACTCTTGATGATCAGATCATTGTGCGCCTTTATTGAATAATAACTAATCAAACTACTATATTTGATACTTTATTTACGAGTATAAGTATAATCGTAGGTAAGGTTGAATTAAAAATTGTAAGTGATATCTCAAATTAATCTACTCTTATTAGTTACTAAGACCATAGACTAATTATTATCTCTACCTAGGACTTACAGATTTTATTAAAAAATTCTTCTATTTTTTGATAAATTAATGATAATTTTCTCAAAAGCCTCAATTGTGAGTGAGTACACACACAAAAAAGCAACTTTCAAAAGGGCTTCTGTAACATCCGACGTTGCATTACGCCGTTTCAATTTCCTTCAAGTCTCTGAAAGCGTCCTTTTGATGTAAACTTTTTTGTAAGGAAAGTCTCCTCGTCGCCCTACACAGCTGCGGATAGAAAAAAATAGGTGTGTGCCTGAGTGTGCGTCGAGTACGCGGCACTACGGCATGTACTTAGAGTGCATCGCTCCCGGGCGCCGAGTCGTCGCACTGCATATAGGCCAGTGCACGCGAATGCCCCCCGCCCGCCCCGCGCACCGCGCCCGCTGCACCTCGCGATTTTCCATTTCCATCGGTCCCGTCTGCTAATTCCGACGGCCGTCGTGTCGTAACGCGGGAAAATTCTTAGACCTTTCTCCTGGCGTTACGATCATTCCGCCGAAGGGCGCATGCGTTTGTTATGAAAGATCGAAAGTACGGCCGACATGTTGTGTTGATTGAGTTGCGTCATTTAGAAAGGTTTGGGAAAATCAGTATACAAATATGGGCATTACTGGGTACGTCTTCACTTGAACAGTTCAAGCTTTTGTGTTTTTTAAAACATTTGAATTATTATTTTTTTAACTTCATGAATAGGACATAGAATAATGAAATGAAATGAAAATAGTTTATTCAATTTAGGTCCATACAGAACACTTATGAATATCAACATGTTTTCCCAGTGTTAACCCGAACCAGTGTTCGGAATGTAGTTTTCTGTCAATAAGACACCAGCAAGAAACTTAGCAGTTACTGTTTAAAAAAAAAGTTGTTTCACAAACTGTGTTACTAATATGTGCTTAAATTATTGTCATTCAAAAAGTCGTCTATTTTATAATAGCCTTTCTTCATTAAACAGTTTTTTATATACAATTTAAACTTATGTGTGGGCAAGTCAATAATAATCTGAGCTAACGTATTAAACATTTTTATGCTCAATCCTATAAATGAACTGCCGACCTTATGGAACCTGATATTTGGAACGGAAAGTCTGTGCTTTGTAGTATAGCACAGAATACATAGGCATAGGATATGAATGCCCTATTTATTGAATATAATATTATTTTTTAGAAATATATTTATATGACTGAATGTTAATAATGACGCAGTTTAGCGTTCAGTTTTTATTTTGAATGTTTACTTTAATTAGGTTAGTTAAAAATTCTTAAATAGAGTTAACCTATTTTAATGGCTTATAACTCCTAAACGCGCTAAAACTTTAAACAGAAGTAACTTGCTAGTAAGTTAGTAAATAACTCAACAGTAATATGTAGTTAGTAATCGTAACAAAATTAGTACGTTATAACACGGAAGATCTATCGGTATTGCGAAGAATGACTGCCCTGCCGAGTTCAAAGCGCTCAGAACAGCGCGCGGTGCAAACGACGTAAGCGCCACGCGCCGGAGCGCACTTGCGCCCTTACGCGTCTGCGGCCGTGGATGTAGTTACAAGTTCCCGCGGTCGTTGCCCGCCGATGCGTGCGCGACTCCCCTATATCGGCTAACTGTGGCGCGGAAACTGAAAGACCTCACCTACGCCATATGTCCCCACGTAACGTACACTCGCATACGACGCTCCACTCCTGCCCACCCTCTTATGTTCCAGCGCTTTCTTGTCTGAATGAAGGTCGGTTAATTTTAATGTGAATGTTAAGTTTTTATTTTATGTTAGTGGCAATGAAAATGATAGTTATAGGAGATACAGCTTACAACAAAGAAACGAATGACGACATCCAATAAAAAGGTCTTCTTACTATCTTCTCCTTAATGTATGAGTACCCTGGGAATATGTGAACATGTAAAGTTACTCGTAACGTAATTTATTGGACATTTAAGATTCTTTGCCTTTCCAGCCAGGTCTAAGCCTTTGAACTTGGAAAACAATAAATTTAGTAAAATGTTATTAAATATACATTGTAGATGCGAATGCGTGAACGCGGAAACGGGCGGGTCCCGTTACCTAACTGTACGGGTCTAGTCTAGAACAATCCTGCGCGGGCGCCGATAGGATCGCCCGACACGTCCTGAATTGATGAGCATTCGGCTAATCGGGGATTATCATACGCAATTAAAACTTTATTGGCAAAGGCAATAAATTGTTGCCAAATTCATAAGTTTTTACTGCTCTTCCTTCAGTAAACCGTGGATATACTTAGGCATCGCTATAAGTTGTCCGATTAGGTAAAACGCGATTATCTCCATGGAGACACGTAAGGGGATGTCCCAAACATGATTCTATGTGAAATGCGTTGACCCGACAAAAGCTACGAATCAGTTAGCGCAAGTTCAGTGACGACACTTAACATATTCGTAGATGCGTATTGAAACACTAGTACCGTTTTCATTATAGTTCGGTAAATCTGCACTCACTCCCTAGATGAGGGCAAAATAAAGATAGCAGAGGTTGCCAACTCATGAATGTTTACAAAAGTTATTTCGAAAATAGTTGAATGAGGGGGATATGGGGTGTGTAGGGGAGTGCGCCGGGGCGGCAGGGTCGACGACCGCGCTAACGTCGCATTGTCGAGTCATGTGCGACGAGACGCCACACACTCACTACCACTCCACTCATTACAATTGCATACTATCCTACTGTGGAATCTAGCACTAATTCTTTCAACTTCAACATAATAAAGTCAATCAACGCTTACAAGCTTCGGGTCGTTGCGTATTTGGCGTCTTATTCAAAAATAAAAAACAGATACCAATGACCTCTCAACGCTTCGCTTCAACGCTCTATCTAATGATCTTATTCTCGGTATATTTCAAAATTTTAATCGTTAGCACGCTGTACCGATTCGCATAATTTAACTCTAAGCAAACGAAATAAGGATAAAATTTATCTAATACCGGTTCAATCAGTCGATCACCTCGTCTGACGTAAACGGCGTCCTTGAAGCGAATCTACAAACACTCTTGTACAAATATCTTCAAGACTGGGTCACTCACCCCCGACTGCCTAGCTTTATATGCTTTGGCGTTACAGAAATAAAATAATAGCCGCCTTACAAGCTCCGGCCAAACATCGTCGGAATAGGCACGCATGAAACGTGCCTATGTATGAGCATGTGTTTACCACACATCGACGTGTCATACCTAAGTCATAATAGTACTTTACATAATATCTTATGTAAGTAAGGAATGCATGCCGCCATAACTGTAATACTTCAGTACTCGTAGTCATCTAGTTCTTAATGTAGCTCTTAGAATAATTGTTTCCTTACTCATAACATACATGAAGATTATATTTAAAAAAAAATCAACCAAAGTTTGTTTTTTTTCATAGTGCTGTGAACCTATTTCTTTACTTAAAATTAATTATTTCGCATTTTGGTAGTACAATTTAGAATGCCACTGAACTTGCCAAACTAAGTTCTGTTTGAAACTGTAAAGTAATGTAAATGTCAGTGGTAGTGACAGCCGCTACAGTACATGTTACATGGTGATCGACCAACCTGACTCACCCGGTTCACTGAGAACGTTGACATGCGCCTTTTGAAAGCCACCACGTGGTCGGACCAAATTCCATTATTGGCTGCCAGTAACAAAGTTGACAACTAAAATTACTTTGTGAAAAACATTCGAGTCAACGTCCTTTACTTTTTGTTCAATCTTAATTACCATTTAAATTCTCTGTTTCTATTTCTCAGTCACATCTGGCTAAGAAAGAAGCACCCAGTTATATAATTGACAGTGAAATGAGCCTTTTCAACATTAAATAAACAACAACCATAAAGAAGAAAATAGAAACAAGTATGTAGGTGGATGAAAAAAGAGGATGTTTACTGGGAATATTCCGACAGGTCTAGAGAAAAAAAAACATGCCATGACGAATACGTACAGTGCAATGACATTAAAGAAAAATACCAAGTGCTCATTGGGATAGAACGTGATAAAAAGAAAGTAATTTTAGAATTGGTCAAATATATCCATTATAAATATTGGAATAAATGAGGGAAATGATTTTAGCCAACCTTCACCCCTCGGCCTTAGCGTCGGGATCGGCAACAGCACTCCTTTGTTCGGCGGCCGGAGGGCCGCGCTATCAGTGACATACATAACTCGGCGATAGCGCGCGATAACGCGAACAAAACATCGCCTCGCTCGGTACAATGACCCAGAATTATATAAAAATGTCCTCAATCCTGATAACGCTGTGGCAATGAAATTTTATAGCAGCTTTTATTAATAAACATACGAGTACGGATGCTCACGGTCATTTTTTTTAAATCAATACTTTCCTTTTTTGTTCATTTTATATGGAGTCAACTTAGAACAATCCAAATCCTAGATCCCTTTGTCAATTAAAGTGAGAATGTTAATATAGATAGTATGTTAATGATATTGTATCGTAAATACAATATAGTAATACTATTTAAAACAAAATATAACGAAATATAATTTCTTAGCAAAATCGCCATTCGAGGAAATTTATTTTTTTGCATGTGCGTAAAGACGATAACAACAGGTTTGTTCTTATTCTAATCTTATCCTTCCTCTATATTTTTAACCAAACAATTGTGTTTCTTTGTGCACTTATGAAATGAATGTGCCTAACCGTTAAAAACGGTTAAAAAAGAGGAACATACCTACTTTAATTAACGCCTGCTATGGCAGGAATGCTGCTGCTTTATCAATGCGATGGAAGCATTAAGATGAGATGTTGCTCCCACATCGTTGCTAATTGGGGTGCATCGAAGCACCACGCAGCGCCGAGCGTCGCGTGGCCGTGGACGCGTCCACCGAGCGCGCCGCGTCGCACCTCGGTCGCCAACGGGCCGATCCGGTGTGCGCTGCACGGACGGATGTCAACTTTCTCGGTTGCGTAATGCTGCGAGAGATGTACTGGAACGTTCGAAGTCATCGACCACGGCCGTGCTTACGAAACAGCCCACTGGTGCACTACACCCGGACGTGAGTTACAAGCCTAACTGAATTCCAATGTAATCTAATTAAACACTGTTCCACTGCACGATCCAAGAATAGAATTGACTGTATAATTGATAGCCGAAAAAATACACAAATACGATTTAGTGTTTATTTTATACCTGCTTTTGCTACAGACTCTATATTTGACTAAAATATTTCCAATGTCAAATAGTCTTTGGAGTAGGTTCCAACAAGTCCTAGTTGCTTGCAAATGTAGAGATGAGATGAGAAACAATGTTAGGCAATGTGGAAATATACATACATTCAATTTGTAGTTTATTGATTCGTAACATCGTTTAACTCGATCGTTACATAGTTGACAAATACAGGTGTGTACGGGCTCTATGTTATTATGTGCATAAGGTGACAGGCGTACCCGTGAGACGAGTGAAGTGGTGGACTCTATATTTGACTAAAATATTTCCAATGTCAAATAGTCTTTGGAGTAGGTACCAACAAGTCCAAGTTGCGTTCAAAATGTAGAGATGAGATGAGAAACAATGTTAGGCAATGGGAAAATATACATACATTAAATTTGTATTTTATTGATTAGCAACATCGTTTAACTCGATCGTTACATAGTTGACAAACACAGGTGTGTACGGGCTCCATGTTATTATGTGCATAAGTTGACAGGCGTACCCGTGAGACGAGTGGAGTGGTGGTGTGGTGTGGTGTGCGTGGTGCGGAGTTGGCACCGCGCGCGGGTCGTCGCTCGCGGGCGAGGTCAACGCGCGGCGCCAGCAGCTAAGCTTTCACGACTCGCCTTGCCTTGCCGGGGACAAACACCCTTATGCTACACTTCCCATAAAACTAGTTTTACAACACCATTCATTAAACCTTACGAGGTTGTTTAGTACATATGAGTGCGTATGCAATATCTACTAATCAACCTGCAATATGCAATGACAGTTTAGATATGATTAGTGGGAGGAGGATTAAACGTAAAGAGTGGGAATCCATTGAACGCCGTAAGTATTTCAAATACAAAGCTATGCCGAAATCTTTAGTAATGATAATAATAAAGAAATGGTATATCATTTAATCATTTTGTAACATCCTAAACATACTTTGAACTTTATCCTGTATTCATGGGTAGCCGAAGTAGGAAAATTTAAATATGTATTGTTTACGTTCTGTAAGTCAATACGACCTCAAATCGCTTCCTATATGTAAAGTTATATTATTATTGTAAAGGGGTCAATATCAAAACAATATTAGTCTAGGATTTGTATATGAATTATTTATTGTTTCTATCTGTTGACTTTCTTCGTTATCTGCTTTGTGGGTCAGTAGACAAGTAAATATGTGTGTATTTGTCGTCGTCCTTCCATAACTATTGTTACATTGTCCATAATCTTACTTTTATCAGCAGGCGACGTTCAGACCTCAATTATTAATTGGATTTAGTCATCCTCAATTCCTGATCCAACAAATAGAATGTTTCGATTTTGAACTAATTGGTCGAGTGTCAGACTTAATACACGAAAACCGTTGCATCGGTTCTTAATAGAAATATACATATAATCGCTTGTACGGATATTACAAACTTATATCGCGATATAAAACACAGGTAATAATATCTTACGTCACAAATTTTTAGTGATGATGGTACGTAAAGTTGTTACATTAACACAGTTGAAAAATCATGTCCTACTCGCATTTTATACGTGTAACTAGTGTAGATAAATTGTACGCAGGTGCATAAAATGATCACGTATCAATGAGACCTTATTTAGAATGACATTATTACTCATCGTTACAGTAATCAGTGCCAGGTCTATAGTGATAGAAATAGTTCTTATGTTATATAGCACAACTGTATACACAAGTAGAATGGTTGTGACACGCCAGCAATTGTAAGTAGTGAGGCGTCAGTGAACCCGTGTTATTGCGAAACAACGGAAACCAGTCCAGCCCCCCCCCCCCCCCCCCCTGCACGTCACACACCTGCTGCGAATTTTTAAAATCCTAGATTATAGTTGACATGCGGGTAGCTCCAACTACACGTGATTCGCATATCTAGTCGATAGGTTACATCACTATATTCTGCAGTAAACTCGGCGGAAATTAATAGGCAAACTCGTTTTTGTGACGATCCCCTATAATTATGCTTCGTCCACGTAGCGTGAGATCCGATCCAGTCTCAGTAAAAACTAACCTGATTAAAAATAAACAATACTTTTTGTTCTCAGAAAAAATTCTTGTTTTTCTCAGTTAACATTTCAAATCCTTACATTGTTACAATGTAATTTATTGCAAATTGTATAGATGTATGGAATATGGTATACTCGTATGAGCTAGAAAATTATAACTACAAGTACCTAGTACACATAAGATCTTAATATTCATTGATACCTCCCATTACTACAAACAATAATATTTCTTATATCAAGTGATTTCAATTAATTTTTTTTAGTTTTAAGTTGCGATGTTCTTCAGTAGCTATTTTCATGAATTAAAGGAAATAGTAGAAATAAGTATGCAGTCTGTACTTCGCCTAGCAGCGACCTATAAAGATACGTGCTCGATAGTGGTACATTCAGGGACAACGGCCGAGCTGCCTCATTCGCAAGAACCGCAGGTAGGCTAAGGGGTTAAAGAACTCCAGTGCACTATATCAAATACCATTGAACTCGCTCCGTCCCTCTCGCACACTGCACCCTGCGACGCATCGCTTGCACTCCGCACTGTGCGAATCCTGTCTGATTACGCGCCACGCATGCGTATGACATTATCACTCTAGCCATCTAGCTATGGGCATACTTCAATCGCTAAGCGGTGCTAGCAGGAAAATTACGTAGCTCTCATGTGAGGAGCGTATCCTTTCTTCCTCAATGAATAGGGTATTGACTGCGATACCAATTGAGTCACGGCTTCTTGTCACTCGGTTTATCTTTCTCATGACTAAATTTGAATGAACATACCTAACGTTGTAATACAAATAAAATATACGCATGATACCAAGAAATCAATTATTGTAGTTAATTGAGGTTATGTAACGAATAACGAATCCAAGACATCGCAGCAAAAACGAAGCATTTCAAATTGGTTTAAATGGCTGATGCCCTTCAAAACACGTTAAGCAACTTAAAGTAATCTTTACCAGCTTTATAAATAAGAACGGCCGGGGCAGACGTCTATTTCAGAAACCCAATCACATGTTACGTAACTGCGTTAGCTGAGGTGGCACCCACCGCGTGTCAATAATCAAGTTTAACCAGTGGAAAGTTCAGGCGGGGCATTGACATCGGCGGCGCTTTGTCGCTCAATGGCTGGAAAATCGCACGCTTGCGGGACACCTGATCGCTACACTATGATGCTCGTCACGCTGAACCAGGAAGACGGCTCGGGTTGCGCACGACTCGCCGCGACCTGTGTGGTGTCTAGCTCTCATAGATTTTCCGCGCGAATTCACCGATCTGACGTGTCTCATCTATAACACATTCATGAGAGACTAGAGGTATATCACATGACATACCGAAGCAGAAATATTAAACGTACAATATGAATTAGTTCTACTTATGCAAATCTTAAACGTGTTAGCATTTTATTATGCACATCAATATTATTGCTCAACTGTAAACATTTTTATCTTTACTTTCTAATTTCAAAAAACAAAGCAACATTTACTTAAATTTAGATATCGAAAAGTCGTTGGCAGACAATGGAGATAACTTCAAGGTAAACGATAAAATGTCAATGAACTTGATAAAGGAAAATTTGGCACATGTGACATTCACCGTGATTAAAATATGATAAACATAACATCCAACGTGATATTTAAAATAAAAAATACTACCCACGTACGGTACCGTTTATGAAAAAGAAACACGAGTATACAAATCAAATAAGAGCAAGCAAGGCAAAGATTTATCCTTACATAAAACACATAATATCAACAACATAATATCCAGTTTTCAACAAATTACCGCCATGAGATGTCGTAAATAACAATGATCTAATCAAATCGTTTTTCGTACAATCCAGTTGGCATGCGTGCGGCCCCGTGACCGCTGGACCAATTCCCCAAATCAGCACAACATTCCCACAGACCTCGAGAGCTACCAGCCCGCTGCGCTGGTACACTGGCTCACTGACCGCTCCCCCGCTCCCCCGCCCCCTCTCCCCTCGCCCACCGCGCTACGAGCGTTTGTTGCCACTCGCGCCCGTAGCATCGTAGGCGCGCGCTACGAGCCGTAGCAAAATTAGCTCTATTTTTTAGTCGCAAACTTAAGGTGACGGGTAGGGCACACTAGCGACGCCAATCAATTTTAATTTTTAACTACTAAAATGGGTTTATTTGACACAATTTCGCGGTTACACTCTCTCGGCAAACACTTACTATTTATTAAATAAGTATGCACAAATGTTGAGTCCGTTTTTGTACGCGAAAAATTGATTCACGCAAAAGTGGCCGCTTTTGGCGTAAGTCGATTGGCGTCGCTAGTGTGACCTACTCGTCACCTTAACCGCCAAAGTTGTCTTTTCCTTCAATCTGAACAAATTTTATACCGTCACTAACTGCCACACTCAGAGTCGTTGATTAACTTAGTTGGTTACTTAAGAAAAAATATTGACACTTATTTTGATATACATAAAGACTACCGATACACATAAAGTTCATGAACATTAGCTTAAATGACGTCTCTGAGTGCGGCCGTGAATCTCTTTCTATTTTACTATTGAGTTATAGACAAGACGAAGTAAGTAACAAGTTAACACTAGCCACTGAATTAATAACAGAAAATAATATTAGATGGAATGGACGAGCCAAAATTTAAAACAAATGGTGACGAAATCATAAATAATAAAATGTACCATTCATCATTGGTTGTTTTGTCCAACGTTGTATGTATTATAAGGTGATTTACAAGCGTTATTGAACTTTCGATGGGCTACGCCTGTTTTAAATTCAAGGATATTTTTTTTACTTTTTGCGCCTTTTTTGTTAAAACTGACGCTCTTCCTATATTGGAAGCCAGCGAGAATGTAAAAATTCGCCCACAGTGCCCACAGTGCTAGAAGGCCGGGCACGTTGGAGGGACACGTGTGCGAGTCATGCAGTATGATAAAATTAGAGAAAAACACTGTTGAAGATTGAAATGTTTACTTGTCAACAAGATGAAAGGAAGGAAGAAGTGACAATAGAAAAGTAAAAGTCTAGATACAAAATAGTAAATGGAATATCAATTAAACTAATAGAAATATAGCCAGTACCTATTTAACATAGAGGCTACATTACAACACCAGCCCTTAATTGAGATTCCATAGTTGACTAAATAACCTAACTATGTCAAGTGCACAACCCTAAACCGACAGTACATTTGGAATGCGCAACCCTACCTAACGGCTTTGTCAGCATATCGGCACACATGTCACTAGTTGGTACATATTCAATTAAAATAGTGCCTTCAGCGACTTTTTCCCTTATGAAGTGAAAACGGGTATCGATATGCTTAGTCCTGTTGTGATGAATAGGATTAAGTACAATCTTATGTGCACTCTGACTGTCATTGTGCACGGTAACCGGAGTCAGAGAGGTGCCACTTACCTCCTGAATCAACCTCTGTAAGAAGGTGGCTTCCTTAGCCGCTGAAGTTAGGGCCATATACTCTGCTTCCGTTGATGACAATGCAACGGTGGGCTGTTTTTTCGATTCCCAGCTAATTGCTCCACCGGATAAGCTGAAATAGAAACCCGTATAGGACTTTCTGTCAGTGGGATCATTTGCCCAATCACTGTCTGCATACCCAGTCAGACTGAAATCTGGAACCCTCTTGTAAGTTATGCAGTAATCTACTGTTCCTTTCAGGTACTGCAACACCCTTTTTGCAGCCAACCAGTGTTGTTTATCAAACTTTGCAAGAAATTGGCTAAGATAGCTAGTTGCATAGGCAATGTCAGGGCGAGTATTCACAGATATAAACATTAAACTACCAATGAGTGATTGATATGGATACGGATGCAACTCACCGCTCTTATTTGGTTCCAACTTCACCTTTTGTAAGGGAGTAGGGGCAGATTTACAGTCTGCCATATTAAACTTCTTAAGAACATTTAAAATGAACGTTTTTTGATTAATTTTTACACAGTTCTTTGTTTGGGAAACATTTAAACCAAGATAATAGTTTAAAAGTCCCAAATCCTTAATACCAAAATATTTTTGCAAATCACATTTGACAGCGTCTGCCAATTTGTCATCTTTATGACAAACAATTATGTCGTCAACATAAACTGCCAGTATGACAAGTTCCTTTCCAAATAGTTTGGTATAAATACATGGTTCTGAAGGAGCCCGTTTAAAACCTAACGCAGAAAGAGTTTCATTCAGCTTTGTGTTCCAAGCACGAGGCGCTTGTTTCAGCCCGTACAAAGCTTTCTTGAGTAGGCAAACTTTATTCTGTTGGCTTGGTTTCTCAAAACCTTGCGGTTGTACCATATATACATCCTCCTCCAATTCTCCGTTTAGGAACGCTGTGTCCACGTCTAAATGTCGCATCTTGAGGCCTAATTTTGCTGCAAGTGCAAACATCATACGTAACGAAGAATTGCGAATTACTGGCGCAAAGGTTTCTGTATAATCCACACCAGCGGTTTGGCTATAGCCTTTGGCTACTAGCCGGGCTTTATATTTCGCAACTGCACCTTCTGCATCCTTCTTTACCTTATATACCCACTTGCATGGTATTATCTTTTGACCATCAGGTTTATCAACCAAAATCCATGTTTTATTATTAATGAGGGATCTATATTCATCTCTCATAGCACCCATCCATTTGTCTCTATCTTCTGATTGAATAGCTTGATTGAAGGTTTCAGGCTCATCAAAACTATAGCTTGCTGACACAAAACCTTTATCTTTCGCTAATCGATTCCTTAAGGGATACCTTCCTTGGAAAGTAGGTTCATCAGTAGAAACCTGTTCTTCGAGAATATCCTCCTCATCGTGGGGAATTTCTTCATCAGAAATAGGGTCTTCTGGATCAGGATCGATTTGTGCAACTTCTACGTTCACCTTAGTAGAAGTGCCAGAGCTACCAGCAATGGGATTTTGAACTTCCGCTTCATTCCTGTTTGAGAATACCATCACTGCAGGGGGATCAACAGGAAACTGGCCTGCAGGATTATCACCTTTCAAATCAGAGAAAGCATCTTCGAAGAACACAACATCCCTAGCTTTTAAGAGTCTTCTCGGATAGCTCGCATCTCGGAAGTAATAATTACCTGGATCTTCCGAATATCCAACAAAAGTGTACTGTTTAGCCTTCACATCCAACTTTTTCCTTTGACAATCTGGAATGTGTACTAGTGCTCTACAGCCAAACACTCGTAAGTGACTCAAATCGGGTTTTGAGCCGAACCATATCTCATAAGGAGTAAGGCGATCTAGAGCTCTATGCGGGGATCGATTCTTCAGGTACGTTGCCACTTCTATAGCATCCTGCCAATAGGCTTTGCTAAGAAAACCACCAGCTAACATACACCGCGCTTTTTCCACAATCGTTCTATTTGAACGCTCCGATACTCCATTTTGTTGCGGACTGTGTGGAACTGTGGTTTGATGCACAATACCATCAGAACGTAAATAACTAGAGAACTGTTCATTAACATACTCTGTTCCGCAGTCTGTTCTTAATGCCTTAATTTTAGCTCCTGTTTGGCGCTCGACTAAAGACTGAAAAGCGATAAATTTTGCTTTTACTTCCGTCTTAGAAGCCAAGAAATAAACAAAAGTAAGTCGAGAAAAGTCATCAATGAAGAATAACGCATATTTCTTACCTTGAAATGAATTTTCCGACATAGGTCCACAAATATCGCTGTGGATCAATTCCAATAACGAATTTGTACTCTTAGGCTTATCCACACTTACCGTGAAGGGTTTTCTTGCTTGTTTCCCTTCAACACATGGTATACATGGCTCCTTATCCACTGCTGAGTAATCCATTCCAACTGCACGTCCATTCCTTAGGAGATTCATGTCAAACCTGCAAAGATGACCTAACCGCTTGTGCCACAGCTGAAATTGAGACGGACGGTTAGTGCGTACATCAACAGCCTGAACTTGAGAATCTGCAGAATGACAGTCAGAATTCACATCAAGAGCTACATTTTTGTTAATATTAACATCTAATGTATAAAGCCCGCCATGTACTGAACCGTGTAAAACAGGATTACCTTTATAAGAGAAATAATCTCTATCAAAAAAATTACAGCCAGTATTATCAAAAAGTACACATAAACCTTTATCGACTGCTTTCTTAACCGAAATTAAATTAGTGTTCAATTTAGGTACAAGTACAACTTCACTAATCTTGTCGATACTACTATTAGTACTGATTGAAACTGTTCCGATTCCCACGGAATCTATCGCTTCTCCGCTAGCGACGGTCACCTTGCCAGAATGCAGCGGTTTGAGTTCTGTCAGCCAATCAGACCTTGAAGTCATATGAGAAGTAGCTCCAGAGTCGATGTACCACGTATCTTTATTACCATTTACTCCCAAGGCAGTTATTGATGTTGAATCATGCTTATTCTTCAACTTATTGGGGCAATTGTATTTAGTATGACCTCGTACGTGACAATCAAAACATACAACCTCCTTCTTCTTCTTCGTCTTGGTACTATGTTGAATAATTTGACCTTTCTTCGAACGCAACGCAGACTCACAATCATAAGACTTGGTTTTCGACATCTCATTCAACAGTTTTGCCTTTACCATGACCGTGGTAACCTCAACATTACAATTTTCTAAAGCCATGACCAAGGGATCGAAGTTATGCGTTAGACCTCCCAATAGTATCGCAGCCAAAGAAGAATCCTCGATTTTCTTACCAATATCAGCGAGATCTTGAGCGGTACTTATAACGGCATTTATATACTCTTCGATAGTATTAAACTCTTCAAGACAATATCGGTAAAGCTTACGTTCTAAAGCTAACCTTCTGCCCATGCCCTTATCTTCATAGGCGTTTTGCAACGACGTCCAAGCGGCCTTAGCACTCTCCGCACTCCTCACATGAGTGATGGCTCCTCCATCTAAAGTCATGCAGATTTTGGCTAGTGCTAATTCATCCTTACGCTTTCTCGTTGACTCTGGGGTTTCATCTCCATCAGGATAACCCACAACAGCTTCCCACAGCTGCTCATGCAGTAAGTAAAATCGCATCTTAAACTTCCATGCACTGTAGCCTTCCCGTCCGGAAAGCATACGGATCGCTCCCATTCCCATTGCATTGCTGCTTGTGCCTGGGGACACTCTATCCCCGCTACCTTGCATTTTGCACAATGACGTAGCACAATTTTTTTCGAGATTCGACGAACTATATTTTCGTGAAAATCATAGTACAACAACACAACTAATATTATATTTATCAGCTAGCTCGCTTGTAAAGCCTCGTGCTGATAACGTGATAAAATTAGAGAAAAACACTGTTGAAGATTGAAATGTTTACTTGTCAACAAGATGAAAGGAAGGAAGAAGTGACAATAGAAAAGTAAAAGTCTAGATACAAAATAGTAAATGGAATATCAATTAAACTAATAGAAATATAGCCAGTACCTATTTAACATAGAGGCTACATTACAACACAGTACGCAGTCTTTTGTTATATTTTATCTTCAAAAAAATATCTACGTAATAAGTTCAGAGAAAACTCACTGTCTCAATTATTGCACAATTTTTTTAAAGTACTAAATGAATACGTTCAACAGTACATTTTAATATAAAGTTATTAATATGATTGTAAACACAGTACAGTATATTTCGTCATGTATTAAATCTAAGTATAAGTTGACATAAACAAGTATTAGACTACAACAGGAAAGTATATTTCCTCAAAATAACTATCACGAAAGTTGATAAACAGCAAGGGAAAGGAAAGTGTACCAGTTTTTTCCACAAAATACATTATACGTGGCGAGATTATGTAGCCGCGCAGATACGAGGTACCTCCACATGTACCTACGCCACTTGTTTACCGCGATGTGCGCAGACCTTGAAATTCGGCGGCGGTCACTGCCCCGCATACGTAATGTAACAAATCTTTTTATCGGTGCCTCGCGGCGCTCGCAAATAGCCCGCGAATAGCCGGAAATTACTCACTCAAAATAAACTAGAATTTAAACAACATTTTTGTCAATTCTTTGTTTGAAAATCTATTACTTTATTAGTTTAATCTATAAAATGGCATTTGTATGTAAGTAAAACTAAATAAATAACGTATATACCAAAAGTGAGATTGTTTGTTTACACCAGGAAAGGTCTCGTAAACTAAAAAAAACATATGTATAGGGCGCGTGGTAGCCTTAGAGCATTGGTAGCACAGCAACTTGGCTCTTATTTTATGTAGATAGATCTTAATTTTGTGTGTTAATTTTTTAGTGGCTTCAACTGCGACTGTGCTTTAACTTCGATTGGTAAATGTAATTAAAGATTTCAAGTAGATAGTTAAGCAAGCTTGTTTCCCTTAACTATGTACAAATTTTAAAATGTGAATGCGTCATTGTTTTACACTTACGATATCAACGTATAGTAAAAGTAGAAAACAACATATGAGGCACGGTCGCATATGAATTGCATAAATAAAGTATAATCATTTCTAGTTACATTCTACCCTGTGACTAACTGTGAGCACACTGTAAGCGCGAATACGTCTATCCTATATTCGTTAACAATACAGTAACTGTAAGACCACCGCCATCTGTTTTCCTTTACTTCTGGCAAACACAAAAGCTTAGATAATTTATTAGGAGTATGTTGAAGACTGACGTGTTATTTTCACATTCGGTTCAGTTTTCACGCGCGGTCCGTTGACTCCAGCGCGCGTGTGTTGGTGGGCTGGAGCCCGAAGCGACCGCTGGTGTGGGTTAACTTTCTTGCGCTTGCCGTGTGTGCGCTGGTTACAGCATCGTGACACACCAAATTTCATGTCTGTGTTGGTGATTGGCGATTTTTGTGGCGGTCTCAAGGACGACCGGCTCGAGTTCAGTAGCCACCTTCGACTGTGAATGACACCATTTCGAACGTTGACCCTACCCGTTTCCTGCGCCAACTGAAGCAACAGTCAATAGATCAGTTAAATTCTTATTTAAATACTAATGTATGCGCGCTATTTAATCGACTTTGACTTAGAAACAATACACGCATTAACATATAAAGTGATTATGTGAGGTGTTAACGGCCGCAAGGGCTATTAAAGCGTACTGTTAGAAATGTATGATTATCGTTGACATAATATAAAATGCAATAATTTTCCTTGTTGCAGGTAAGGTTTCCTCGACAGAGCACGAGTGGCAGCGAGCAGGCGTACCGGTAAAGTTTCGTTGGCTCGTTTATGATTGCACGTAATGCTGTGTTCTCGTTAGAGCACAATGCACCAGGCTGCAGTGCTGGAGTCAGTCACCCCGCCTAACGGGGCTCGCCCTATGCCCGCCGCGACTCGCGACTCGCGAGCTGCCGTCATCATGCTGCAATTGTCGTGCAATCCAGCTTACTAATGCAACTGCAACTGGACTCCATACGCATACCTAATGAGAGCATTCCACCACGCCTATCCTTCACAAATAGGAAACGAATTCCACGGTCCCTTCATTTGAACTGTAAAGCCACAATGATTCGTACAATTGACCGCGATAATGATGTCCGAAAGTCCTGCTGGGACTTCAACACAAAAGTCACAATACGCAGTTGTAAAAAAATTGGCATTATTTGCTCTGGAACAAACCAACCGTAAAATAACTATTGAGTTTTTGGACCTTACCGGCAGACACAATAGTCAATTATGAATAATTACAAATTTAGCAAAAAGTATTCACACAACTTTTACGAGTATATCATTTCGTTTACCAACAAAGTTTCATTTATTTGAGAAATGGTAAAAATGAAGCTAACTGATTTATTGGAAAGTATTCATCATGCGTGTAAATTTCATCGTTTACGTCAAATTCCGAATAAATACCTAAAATATGAGAATACAATGTTGTGAAAATCGCACGGCATCCCGCTGGTATTTTATCATTAAGACGAACATTTGAAAGGGCATCTCTTGATCGCGATATCGTTTAGCGACAATACAATGCAACGCGTATCTGGGAATGTCGGTTACGAACCCATCCAACAAAGGAAGCTAAAAAACTATTTCTAAAAAGTTGAATCCAAGATTTTTTTGTCGCCGAAAAGATTTCGATTAAACAATAATCCGAAGACTTTTTCACATCTTCACAGAAGAGTTGGGTATCGCGAAACTCACAAAGATACACATTGAGCAAAAAGTTGAACTTTACCTGTTCGTGAAATCCGAGATCAAAGGAAAGGGTAGGTCGAGTCGCCCCGTGATTTTTTAAATAGTGAATGGACTCAATTTTACCTGCGCTTTTTTGCAAAATAGGTAAAAAGTTTAAATCCTTAAAAACGAAATTAAAAGGAAGTCAGCTAAGGGTTAGCAATTTTCTATAGATCTTTTGTGAGGATAGCAGATGGTATTAAATTCGCTCGTTGCTCTCTGATCCTACGACAATGTGGGTCACGACCATAGGGCGCACAATGTCCGTCAACCCACATCGCAGGAACGACAAGGACAAGTCCGTTTCTATTATTTTAAATCCTTTTGTGACGGCGATTTCAACTGTGGCTACGCAATAATAACTCGACCGTCTCTACAGCGACACTCAATTTACTTACAAAGAACGAAACAATTAGGGTGGCCTTTCCCAGAATCAATACAAACACATTATTGGTGATAATTTCCCCAATAAATCTTTGGACAAAACTTACTTTTTTCAACTTTCAAATAAAGGTTATTTGCCTTGCTAATACGTGTCATTATGGTTAAATGTATTTATAACATACCATACCATATTAGTCGGTCTTTGTTAACTTTAGGTTCTATTTGCAAACTCTTTCATATCTAAGAAAAAATAGCCATAAAATGTACGGTATTTATGGTGCAGTTATGTTAAAAAATCAGAGAATACTATCTAGCGTTATTTTTATATTAATCCATATTTTTGCGTTAGCCAGTGCTATGGCAGAATGGTATAGCAAAAGCCTGGTGCACCGTTACACGCACTCGTCGAGTTGAGTGCGCGCGTGCGCGGTCGCCGACACTGCCAGTTATGACCCACGCCAAACTTCTCTTGAAATTAATCCAAACGTATGTTGTAATTTGGATTAAAGTCCGCAAAAATACTTATCGAACACCACAAATGGTAATACATCCCCGCGCCTCCGGCCAGCTGCGACGCGGCACGCGGCGCACGCGCGTGACGCTTGCCGCAAGCGAACTTTACGCCCTCTTCCACGTAAAAAACACAACACAAAAGACCCAACTATGTAAATGACGATCTTTCCACTTATCCACTTTTTAATGACAAGGTGCGGTTTCGTACCATGTTTCACCGTCAGCTGGGGAACGAGGAAGTGTAAACACAATGACGAACGAGACATACGTACAATCGCCAAAATTCGATAAAAAAAACTGCAGATTAAAAATATTTACCGCATTAATTAAACCTTGTCCCTTAAAAGCAGGAAGATCAACATACACGATATCATTCATTCATCATTATCATCATTATATCTCTAATCAATACGTGTGTAGGTAGAGCAAACACTCACATCAGACTTAGTTTCATTAAACGCTTTTATACTTTGTGGACTGTTGACTGACAATTGGTAGGTTTTTTTATAAGTGAGAACATAATTCAATATAGATGACATTCATGAATAAAAGAGGAAGACGAGACGCGGTCCGAGGGCGCTTGCTGTAGAAAAACGTTTTTGAAACCGGCCTGTTATGAAACGAAAGTTGGCTTAAGGTACTAGCACTTTCTCCAAGAACTAAGCTTGCACTTTATAGCGCCCTATGTAGCCCTTATAGTAGACTACATGCAGACGTCTACTCTTTGTTACTAAGTAGTAATCGTTACAATAGTTATGACATTGTCTCAAGTTAGGGTGGGTAGTCACGAGTACATCATATAAAAACAACACAAGCCTTTACTAAAACCTATATCGAGCATCAGCTTCTCACCCATTGGGGTCGACTATAGTGTTATAATAATATAATTCTGTACAAGATCTGTTCATGTGTTTTTTATAAAGAGATAGAGAGGAAATAAATAATTAGCTTAATTGAGATTGAGAACTAAATGAGATACAAAATAAGGAGGTAAAATATTTTTTCAAAGTTATCAAAGGAGACTACAGGAGACTCCTCTCCTGTCCCTCCGGGCGGTAGAATAAAATTAAGGGGATAATTTGCGTCGCAAAGAGCCGGGGTCAGTACACCCGCTGGCGCGATATTTCGGCGGCCGATACACGCGCCGCCCGCGCGGCCAACGCTCGCGCCAAGGCCAAGCGGCCTCCGCCCGGGGGGCACTCCACAGCTCCAACGAACCACCAATCTCACCTGGCTCTCACATAATATCAACGGAAAATGACATGCACTCTGGAAATGAAAAGTTCTTTATCCATACACTTATCACTTATGAATATCAAAAATGTTATCTATCGCTCATTTAGAATATCGATTTCTATCAGAACAAGCTGGAACCTGATTAGCTATTCTTTTCAATTATATATATTACTAGCGGCCGCCCGCGACTTCGTCCGCGTGGAAAAGTAACTTTTAACCCCCCTTTCAACCCCTTACAACCCCCTTTTCGCAATAAAAAGTAGCCTATGTTCTTTCTCAGGGTCTAGATTATCTGTATACCAAATTTCATTTAAATCCGTTGAGTAGTTTTGGCGTGAAAGAGTAGCAGACAGACAGACAGACAGACAGAGTTACTTTCGGATTTATAATATTAGTAAGGATGAATCTCCACCTTTTGTTCAGCACGTTTTATGAAGTAATCAGATAAAGAAAATTAATATGTAATTATAAATTAACAATTTTATCTTCATCGCGGTAACAAATATTAACAACTATTTGATGAACTTGAAGATAATTTTGCCAGAATAGGTATCCACTTGTTAATGTATGTAATCTCTCTAAGTCTCTAATCATTACTAACAAATAAATAATAAGGCCTTCTTGTTATATTTTTTTATCTCTATTAATTTGAATATTGTTCAAAACATATTATTACTCCATGTGAACTAATTTAAGAATAAATAACAAAACAACTATATTTAATTTTCTAATAATGTTGAAACCGAGTGGAACGTACTATCAAGTCTCAAAAATTTCATTGCTATTGTAAAATAGGCACTTATGTGTAATACTTATTATCCGATCCTAACTCTCGGTTACAGAGATGTAACATATAACACAACAAGCATAATGGAAGCTATTTATCCAGTTGGCAAACGATCGAGCGATCATTACCATCGCAGAGAGGAGGCGAGAAAGGTTGCGCGGGTGGCGGAAGCGACGCGGGGAGCGGCAGGTTGGCGGCAACGCGCGGCCGTGAACTTTCTTCGGACACGTTTTCAGGAGCGAATGCTGCGCAATATTCCGGGGCCCCCTCCCGCCTCCACGCCCCCGCGCTAACACTTAATCATTACGTATTCGCCAAACTCACAGCTCTTGTCACATCTAGCGACGAAACAAAACCTAAATACAAAAGATAGAGCCCTAAAACAAAATATATAATGTTAATTCCAATATCTCCCCTTGTTTTTGTTAGCTTATCAAAATGTATTTAGTGCGAGTTCAAGCAGGCTGGTGTTCATCGAATATGGATGTAAGCGCCTGTCGAAAATTCGGGACAAATGAGCATAATGTGGCGGGGTTCCGACTATTCAACTCGAATGAGGGCACAATTTATACGAAAATATTTCTATGTATTAAAAACAGCGTCGTATTTATAAACTGGATAGTTTTGAAACAGGTAATTTGTTAAAGTCGGGGATTGGAGCACAAAAACTAGAGATCATTTGCATCGCTATAAGATGTTGGCAGATAATGGGAAAAATAATCGTTTGCTGTTAAAGAGGTCGCTAAAATGTAACACAAGGAAATAAGTGTTCCTCGTTGTTGCGCGGTAGTCGCAGTAGACGGCGTGTAGGCGAGTGTGCAACGTAACGCGGGTTGCGCCGGCGCACCCAGCGTTATACAACCGCGGCGCATCACCGCGCGGGAGCCGCCGACATACTCTGATTACGCGAGAACCCACTGCGCAACTCATCTCTGATATATTTACCACGTTGCGTTATTGTAACGTATAATTAAGCAGGCTGAAAGCTCTGGAATCTTGGACCAATAGCCGATTTCAACGCTCTAATTGGCATGTTTGCGTTCGGTTTTGTTTCGGTCGGCAGGTTGGGGTAAATTGTTCTATTTGTTTGTTCACTTCTGCATCAAAACGTCTGTTAGCGTTGTCACAGAAGGTGGGGCTTGATTCTAGACTGGATGTCCTCTAGCTGATCAGGAAGTTTCATGTAAATATCAAGGCGAGTCTTAAGGAGAAAGGTGTTCCTTTATTGAATTTAACATGATAACTAACTGAATTACTAAATTTCATATCGAATTTTACATTTTTGATGGCATATCTAACAGAGTATTCCTAATTAAAGCGTTGTAAAATTCAACAACATAGGTACACACCTATTATGCAAAATGTAGGTATATACGACTTGAAGTAAATTGCAAAATACATAATGTCCTTTTACGCCAAGGAAATGTTCAATGCCTCAATTCAATATCCTAAACAAATTGAAGACACTTTAAAGTATTTAAATAACAGTGTGAAACTAACAAACACAATATCTAAAACAACCTTGCACTGTGAGTGTGTGAACCGCTAGTGGAATATAGCGTAGTTTCCTCGTGTGGGTTTGCCTTGAGGCCGACATTGCTGCTAATTCGGCGCGCAGCGACATTGACATGTTCCGATATTCGAACGAGGAAGTGCTCCTAGTTTATTCTTCGTCGGGGTCAGGCCAGTGTCAGATGCTAAAATACATAAATTACTAACTCAATCTACGCTGCTATAACCCGCTTATTTTCATTGAAACGTGAGTAGAGTTGTAATATACATATTAGTCTAAAATAGTGTTAAAGTTCACAAAAACCCAATCAGATGCCGCCTAATATTGTACGAGTAATCAGGTTGATAAATTTTTATACAGACGGTCATACATTTCAACTGCTTAAGGTTGTGATAGTCCCACTATCAAACTTAAATTAGACTGAACTGTACATATTACTCAATAGCAAACACTCCGCCCAAGCTTGATTATTTATAAATCATTTAAACAGAATTACATACATATAGGTATGTTTATGGACTATACTCGTATTGAATCATGGTGGGCGAGGTCATTGTAGCAGCTCGTTTGCATGTCTAATATTATGTTTTTGCCAAGCTTTGAAGGCCACTTACGTCAACAGTTTAAATTTAAAATTGTTAGAGAATGTTTTTAATAGAAATAATTGGTAAATTAGAGAAGGAACTATCTCATATCAATCAACATAGGAATGAATATAACAATATACTAATCAATTTTTACCGTGGGAGAGCCAAGCTTCGGCATGAATGTGGCCGGCTCGACCGGAGTGATACCACGGCCTCACAGAAAACCGGCGTGAAGCAGCACTGTGCTGTGTTTCGCTGCGTGAGTGAGGGTACCGGAGGCCAAATCCGAGGGACAGGGGGGGTTTGAAGGTTGGCAGCGCACTTGTGACTCCACTTTTGTCGCGGGTGTCCATGGGCGGCGGCAATTGCTTACCATCAGGTGATCCGTCTGTTCGTCTGCCTACATATTACATAAAAAAAAAATTTCAGCGCACCACTTCGACTAGAAACGGTCAAGGAAAATGTAAAATGGCAACTCCATTCCTACTCGTATAAATAGTATGGTTGTTATATTAAATTCTAGACAAAAGATGTTGAAAACAATGATGATTAGTGTATGCGGGTATGCGCGGGTACGCCACGGGGGCCCCAGGTCGGCAGAGCAAGCGGCTAATTGACTGAGCGCAGCCGCCGCCGCACAACCGCCAAATTGGCCTTGCCCTTGGCACGGGTTGCTGAAACTCGAGGCCGCGCGATTGAGAGCGTCCGGATCACACGCCGCAGGCAGGTTTGCCTATTCATTACACATAATAGACAGCCATACCTATCAGTACATCACTGTGCACTTGAATTCAGCACTGAGTCTAGATGCGGAAATAGCCTGTAAACCTATTCACAAAACCAAATTGTAGGAAGTAATATTTGGTGGCGGACTCTACCATGTCGTGGGGTCGGTTAAAAAGGTTATTATATGTATAATTCTTTCATATTGTTCCATTATATGTGTTGTCACCCTAACGCTCATAATCGCGGTTTGCAGGGGCCACTAAGATACAGGCTACGCCTAGTTTGAGGCCCATCCACATTTCTAATTGAATATTTGGCTTAAGGTTTATATTTGTGTCACGATATATATTGAGAAAATGTTACCGTGTGTGTTAAATAAACGATTTATTTATTTATTATAAACTTTTTATCTAACAAAATGTAGTAAATTAGAAACCATAGACACAATCTAAATATGTTCTTTAATTCTAATGCACATTTGATTCATTCAAAAAATTACGAAATTTGTCAAATGGTAGTTATCTTACGTGTATAGGTACTAAAACCTATTCTTTGCGTAATATGTCTACCTAATTGACCCATGTCCCTTCCCACCTATGTATAAAGTGTCGGGTTTGGGTTCGAATGATGATGATAAATCTTGTATGAAAGAAAGAAGAAATAAATCAAGAGATGACAAAAATGGTGATATGCACCACAATAACAATGATATCTTTAGCACGAATTTTTCGCCTGTGTCGGGCAAGGGTGGTAGTCGCAGCGTCGTCGCCGGCGCCGCCCGCCCGGGGTAATTGACTCGCGCTGACCTCGCGCCGCTTCGGTAAAACTCGTCGCTGCTCGGCTGTCTTCGCGCTCACCACCGCTTGCGCAATTTTTGTTTTTGAGCTTTCAAATTGAGTATACCCACCAGACCTACATTTTTTATACGATTTTAAACAGTAAAAGGAAATATGCGCTACTTCGCAGTTTTATGTTTGTTTTATAAGTAAACAATATCTCATCACTTTGTTTCTATATTTAAATACCTATCAAGACAAATTGAGTTCAAGACATTCCATTACAAGCGAAATTAATCGTGTCGGCATTGAATATCCGATACTGTAGTAATGTTGTCAAGCAAGCTTACAAATAATGTTATGACACCGTAACAAACAACAATAGCGCGGGTCGAATTTCGCGAAGTGCGCATCGGACGCCGCGCAGGCGACGCCGGCTCAGCGAGACCTTGACCGCGCCGACATTCGGGCTTCGCCCGCTCCTCGTGACTTCGCGCAGCTTTCCGTCCGAATCGGCAAGCCAGCTTCTTGTTACACTTTTATTGCGCACTTACGAGTACATCGGATGTTTATTTAGGAGACACGTGAGCGCTTTACATAATAAATTATGCGCTCGATTCGACACTCGCTCACCTCGACCTAGATCTGACCTGAAAGGCCCTTTCCTATACACGCATATTCACATTTTGCCACGAACTTGATGTATTATCACGTTTTCCGTATAGGTTACTATGGAAACATCATGCGCGTACGCGGTTTAAAGCAAGGACTTATTCTTGCTGCGTTCGTTTTCTAGTGTTTTTATTTTACACACGAGTTCCCGTTTTACTCGCACCTTACGCGAAACAAAATGACCACGAGTCATATTTCAACGGGCTCCTGCAGTTGACAGTCGTAAAAAGGGATCCTTGACCACATTCTTTGCAGTGTAAAGTTGTTAAACTAATTTATGAGCGGAATAGTAAACGGCGCTGAGTCCCGTTGAGGCTGGCGCGAGCGCAGGGCGGCTCCGCGCCCATTGTCCACTGTCCTTCGGCCGCGGGAAGGCCATTCGGACCCCTCGACACATTAAATACGATTATTAATAGCCATGTTGAATACATTTCTGACGCCTATAACATTTTAATTTAAATATGAATAGCATTAGGACCTACTTGTCTTCCTTAAGTATTTACGTTTCAATGATATCTCAATGAGTAATGTAAATATTTGTCATAATGAAATTTTGTTTCAATATATGATGTTATGCAAATTGACTTTCTTTTCAAAATTCTACTCGATAAAAACTTTGCGACAAAGCCATACGATAAAATAACAATCCGGAAACACAAAAAGTTGAAGCCATAAATTGCAAACAATATGGAGTGTGTGCTTTTTAATAATAGGTAAAAAATGCGTCCGATCAAACGAGATCATCAAAAGTGAGTCCCATCGACTGTGGTCACAATGAAAACTATACATGTGGCTACCGACTGACGGCACTCGTCTCAAATTTTTTACCCATCCTCAGTTCATACAAAAATGTGCCTTAAAATCAACTCTAAAAGACATAACTTTATTTATAACAATAGTAGGGCTGGCCTCTGAAATTTGATATTCGCACCCTGGTATTAAAAAGTGAGGACAGCGGAAGGAAGTAAAAAAGCGGGTTCCTATTCACTTTCACGTTTAATCGTGGGCGCATATGTTGCAAAAGTGTTTGCCTGCGTGGTGATCCATGCAGGCAAATAGCTGATATAAAGTCGAATACAAAATCATTATCCATGATTAATTTTCAAGACAATATGAATGAATGAACATGGAAACTCAGTATTAAAGTTTAGTGAATGCTTGGACTATAATCCAGGATATGGCAATCAATATACATACTACACATAATAACTTATGTAGCAGTAGAGTTATTTTATTAATCGATATAGGGTGAACTCATCTAACTTCGTGACAAATGCATTTGAGTAATAAAATACCAACTAACTATTTATCAATTTAATTCAGACTTTGCATGTGTTTTAATCTCTTATGAGGAAAGTAGGAACAATAAAATTAATCACAGTTTTTTCCTAAACATCTAATTATATGGCTAATTTACTAAAGCAAGTCAACTTGCCTAATTCTGTGATGAACTCTTTAAGTGCGTGATAGGTATTACTTTAATTCTAATATGACGGAATAAGACAAGTTAGGATGTTTTCAGATTAAAAAAATTACAGTTTTCATTAAATTATTATAAACCTAAAAACCAATAGTCCATGGTACTAGTAACCTTCGGCATAGTACATATCACACTTAAAAATCATTGTATTTGTACTTCTTTTTATAATAATAGGGGGCAGACGAGCACTCAAGGAGCTGCCGGTTTATTTAATCACATTATCTTTTAACGTCAACCATTGTTGAGTTCAAAACATTTTCCACCGCGGTTTTGAGATCAAACTCCGAGTACTTTCTGTTCTTCTCGTCAGGTTCATCCATCATGACTGAAAACATTAAGCTAACAATAATACCTATATGTATGTAAGCTGATTACATTTGCATGGTTCTATAGTCATAAGTAAAATAGGAAACACATTGTAATGTAACATAGATTACGTTCGGGACATTATCCGTGCAATAAGTTTGCTTACTTAATGAAAAAGGTGAATTCACCCAATTGTGATCTATGTAACAGAGGATGTACATCATATTCTCGTTGAATGTAGTAAGTATCGCGAGAGGAGAGAATCGTTTATGCGTAGATTCAATGTTTATGGTCATAATTTAGGAACATTTATCAATAGGGGACCCAACATCTGATATTTTTAGTACATAAATGATCCTCTATTTAACGATTAATCTTTAAGTCATGGTAATTAAGGTTCGATGGAGCTGACATGTCTATGAAGACAAAAGCCTCTAAAATAAATAAAGAATAAAAACATTTGCAGTGCACCACAAATACAACAATTATGTTGTAAAAATTTACATGATAAGACTTAATTACGTGGGAAGTATATAAGAAGAAGGAAATAAAATATCTCACTTAATCCGTGATAGTAAAATAAATGATATTGTCTTAAAGCCGTCCTTTTTATCAAAGAAAGATAAAGAATTTAAATAACATCAACCTTGCCTATTGAAATCAAAATATTTTCATAGTTTTATATAAAACTAAAAATTATTGAATCAAACTAACCTTAAATAAGTGATAGCACAGCATCCACTCAACCGAAAATAAAAACCGAAAAATTATGACTTTTTTTACTGCTACAACAAAGAAATATCATATAAATTACATTTTATTTAAAAAAAGCAAAGAAATTGCTTAAATACTAACAAAAATACAGCAAAGTTCGCCACCCACGAACTGACAGCCGAAACCGGAACGATTTCCGCGCGAAATGACAAAACCGTTGATTGTGGCTATATCGCTCATTGCAGCGAGTTTATACTTTGAAATTGAACTTTAACATAGGAGTGTAAGGTTAAGCCATTGATTTCGATCGCACAGCTCTATGTTAGGCCTAAAACTAAATATCACGGAATTTGGTGAGTCGATAGACTTAGATGAGCCTACTATTTAAATATGTCGCACGGTGATCTCATTGAGCTCACGCTATATATTTTATGGTTATAATTGTTTTTTTGCGAAAAGAAACCAAATGCAAGTGGGAGGATGTTTGCGAAACCTTTTAAAAAGCTTCCATTTGTATAAAAAGGGAAAGTATTCAAGCGAAATAATGTTGGCAAAAAGTGTATCTAAACACCGACTGCACCTTTCGGTCAGATGTCGGCTCACAAGCGCAACCCTTTATCTAAAAAAATAAAACGCAATATTTTACTGCAGTTTTTGTATTATTCATATGTCGCGTGCATCTGGATTTGTCTGCGTGAACTGACAATAGGATCTGTAAGTGCAAAACGCAGGACGCTAGATAATTTTTAATTGTGATCAGTAGTGATAAAAATACAAGTCCTATAACTTGTTTGCAGCAATCCTATCAATTACGCTGGAACCTAATAACGTTTTTTTTTTCATGAGAATCTTAAGCAATACTATACAAAATGAAGTATCAACACTTGTGAATATTTTGAAATTTTAAAAGTAACAGAAATACAGACAAGAAATCAATTTTCCTTAACAGACATTAATGTGGGGTGGGATTCTAAATAAAACCAGGGACTTGGGAATCAGTTCTTCTATATTTACAATCTTAGCGTCGTCTTTACACCGTCTTTAAGTCGTCCGCCATTCGTCGTCTCTCTCATCTCCCTCTCTCACGTCATTCTAATTCAAACGTCGATCTCTTACACGTTCCTTGCCATGCATCTACCGATCACCAATCCCACACTCGGCCATCCTACATTCAGTATGCCCTCATACTGCACTCATACGTCTTTCGCACATCTTAACTAACTATTAACAAAATCTTCAAAAACTACATTTTAACAAAAACAACATCATAAATAAAACCGCTATAAAAAATACCACCTAAAACTTTCTTCCACTTCTTAAAACCTTTGAGGATTTCTTGTTCTACTGCGGACCTCTTAAATTTTACGCCGCGCCTCCAACCAACATAAATTCTCCTCATTTTCAGTCTGCCTCTTTTCTTTGTCCTCTTCCCAACATGAACATCGTAGTGAGTAATAGAATTTTGCTAGTAGTTCTGATTATATTTTTTTACACATTCTTCTAGCACGTCACCAATGTTTGTTGACATTGTGTTTGGCATTTACAGTTTTGACATGTTCTCCTCCATAGACTCTATGATTTTTTGCAACGTTGGCGCCTCTATCGTCGTAACTTTTCCGTCATTATTTTCCATATTTTTGCCGTCATCGCTGTCAACGTCGCTCGATACCAACCATCGGAACGTCCTGATGTTGACTTCTTTGAATCAATTTGAAATCAATTTTCCTTAACAGACATTAATGTGGGATGGGATTCTAAATAAAACCAGGGACTTGGGAATCAGTTTTTCTATATTTACAATCTTAGCGTCGTCTTTACACCGTCTTTACGTCGTCCGCCATTCGTCGTCTCTCTCATCTCCCTCTCTCACGTCATTCTAATTCAAACATCGATCTCTTACACGTTCCTTGCCATGCATCTACCGATCACCAATCCCACATTAATTTATCATTGCACATTTATTAGATAAACATTTTTCACATTTTAAATAACAGTTGATAAACAGTCGAACGAGGGCATTATTAAGCTGAATTTATTTCCAGCAGTGGGTACCTATGTAGTAGCTCTGAAACAAAACTAAGTGGGTAGTGAAATTCACGGTCGCTCGGCTGCTCTGCGTCCATACGAACCGTGCACACTACCCGAATCAAATTTGGGACAAGCTATATTTACTTAACTGTATTTCGTTTTGTACATCCATTTACAAAATACAATACAATAAAAATCGTTTATTTCACATAATTTTGTTACATACTTGTTTATGACATACCAGGAAGACCATGATATACCAGGAAGAGAATGGTTAAAAATATACTTACATTTTTTTTAAATACTTATCGCCACCTTGTTATACAAACAACCACGTAAGTAACAATACAGGAGAGCAATCTGTAGGACCCTATGAAGCCTGTGTTGTGGGTATATTTATTTCAAAAAAAATATTGATGATGAAAATGCTCTTTATGAACAATGCAATCAACTCAATATGATAAGAACTACGAATATCTGTAAATATAAGATTACTTACGCCGATTCATGGGATATAATTATTTTTATATCTTCCACTTTTCGAGATTCCAATACATGAGTATAAAAAAAATTAACACCTTCATGTTAAAAGTAGCATAATTTTTAAAGCATACTTTTCTGCTACGGGTTTCTTTCGTCAGCATATTCGTCTCGTAGCATCGCTGGTCAGTGTCCACTAAAAAAGACACCAACGCGGTTCATCTTCGATTACGACTACGACGACTACGAAAGTACAATGTGAAAATAAGTTGTATTTTATTTATTTTAAAATTTTATAGACATAATATTTATGAATTACTAATTATAATTATTGATACATTAGAGTATGTTCTTGTGTGAGTGTTAGATTTCTTAAATAAGTTAACAAAAAAAACATTAAAACATATAACGCTAGAAGAATGTTTTATTCTTCCCTATACTATATGAACTGTTATGGGGATATAGTATCGTGTAAGCAAGTTCTTAGTGATCCACTCATATTATACATGTATCATGTCGTTTAGGTGATTGTGGACATTCGCCAGCCGGTCCAGCCTCTTACACAGTATTAAATTGTATACGTTTTTCGATTTCTTTAGGGTTTGTCGTTTATTCTTGCGTATCTATTTCGTGTACTGGTGTTATGAAAGGAAATATTAGATTCGCCAATATCTGTAGTTTTCTTACTTGATTACAGTGAGTTACACTATCCTGTCTACATTTATAGATATAGTATAATAGATAGATATACATACTTTACTACACAAAATAAATAACTTGAGAACCTTAATAATAATGTTATTTCTCTACAATATTATCGTTATTAGAATTACCGTCTGCCGTACCTGCGCGTGAATCCAAAGGGTGACAAACAGGCAATGGATATGTCCGTTTGTTATGTCTGTTTGTCCTACCGTCTGGTAGGGATGGCCTGCGTGGCAATGAGTATGCAGGGTAGAGTGAGGATGTGGCCGGCGAGTGTGCCGGGGCCGCTAGGAGGGCCCGCACGCGCGGCCTTGACCGGCCTGCGCCAAAATTTCCAGGTCATTCACCCGCGGACGCCCACCATTCGCTTTATCTCGAGCGAAACCCGCGCTACGCAGCTTTACACCTTAACACCTCCACGTAGAACACAAACTGCCTCGTCCGCTATCGTTATATAAACCAGTGTTTATGTAGCCATTGTTGATAGCGACGTATTTATCAATACGAGAGCACTTAGGTGGGTACGTGATGCCTACGTGGACTAGCAAACACCTTGTTGACACCGCTTTTTCATTTCTCTACCCAGATTGTATATTTTTATTATGAGCAACGAGTATTTTTATTATGAGTAGTTTATAAGGTATAATTAGGTTTTCTTCTAAATCTATATTAAGAGGATGTTGCTAATTAATGAATTTTTTGGCAATTAGAAATTCTGGTATTGTTATTACATGATATATTTGCACGATATTGGATCATAGCATTATTCCTATCTAAATGGGTTAATCACGTGTTTCTTATCTAGAACTAGCAAGCTAGCTTTTTCACGTGTCAAGTAAGTCAAGTCAGATTTAGTCAGAATAAAGGTCTTAAACCAATGGTGGAAGTATGTAGACTTAAGAGCGGATAGCTATAAACAGCATAGCAATTTGGTTGATAATGAGGATCCCGGAAGTGTGCGCAAAGGGAAGCGGGCAGCGGGTCACTCCGGCAAGCAGCGACCTACAGCGCTGGCGATCCATTTGCTCGATTTCGTGTTCAAGTTCACTCGCGTTCCATCACCAAAAATATTTTTGTAGTGTGACGCAACCGGCAGCGGCTGTGAGAGCTGTGTCCCACTCGAACGCTCGCGCGGCGCTCAGGCCGTGCCGCTCGCGCGCGACCTTGGCCGCGGTGCGCCGCAAGGTTCGGGTCTTCGAACTCGCGCGCGGAGCGGGCGCGGGGCGCGGAGCCCGAACCCCTCCTAGTCGCTCGCCGCGCACGTCTACGCGCGCTCGCGATTGGTCCGTCGAATGCGCGGCAATGACCTCGGAGACCGGAGTTCGAAGCGCGCCGATCCTCGCTTCGAAGCGCAGACCGTCAGGCTTCGTCGACCGATAGAGGCGAATTTCGCTCGGCGACTCGTAGCCCGTAGTCGAACCGATTGTATCGGATGGAGCGCTGATCTTTTTGCAGACTTTCACTCTTAAGGGGAGTCTCGCGCGGCTTCGAGCAGGAGCGCGCGCGGCCCTCGCTCAGTTCGTCGTTCGAGCTCGAACAAGACGCACGCGGCGCGTGCAGCGGGACCGCGGGACGAGCGACCTTCATCCCTCGCGACGTGCCGGCCGTGCGCCTGTGCCTATGCACTCCTGTCCTATATTCGGTGATCAAACGCGGAGGACGTTAGTGTCTCGGAGCCCTACAGGCTCTCATGTATGTGGTATACGTGAAGTGAAGTGCGCGGGAGGACTATTACAATAGTTTTAAGCAGATGACTTTAGTGATGTCTCCGGACAGTAGTTATGGGCGCTATGATGCGCCTACTCCTACGGACAGCAGAATCATGAGTCCAGGGACGGTGCATAAGGAACGGGAACCAGAACTTCATATAGGTAGGGTGCCAAAATACATATTACCTACCTACTATAACAGTTGACCAAGACTACAATATTCCCTAGTCTTGAAAACCAAATAACAAATTCATCATCCATCAAATTTATCTACTTCTATTTACACACACAGATATATATATTTATTATTGTCAATCAACCGACATTCCGAAAGACTTGCTTCTCAAAATATATTTACCCAGGATTACGTTGTTTGCTACTTTGCTACAGCAAGATTTATTCTCAACCTGTTGCCAAAACAGTTTTAATACTTTTATACTTACTTCTATGAATAGAATATATTATTTATGTATAGAATTATATTATACATATACTTAATACATACAATTGAGTTAAGAGTTTCAACAGATTTGTTACATTTTTGAAGACTAAGAAATGTACGAGTACATAGTCTACGATTACAAGCGATCGTACGAAAATTTGTTGATTCAATATCCCTAACATCATGTTGCTTGTGGGTAGTTGTAACATAGTATAACTTAGTACGTTTTTGTGACAGGAATTATAAAACTTGGTATAATCCTTTTCCTCGTCCTCAAAATAACCGATTAAAATAATGCAACTATGTAGGTAATATAATTTATTTCTCAGAACATTTTGCCTGTCCAATTTATTGATTAATGATATCTAGATTTATTTTATTATTCAATTGAAAAGGGTTCAGCCGGAGTTAAATGGAGTTTCAGTTTAATTGTCACAGCCCTTTGCAGAACGAATGTTTGATTGATTGTACCTACATTTCCGCTCGAAAGGGCACGCCGAAAAACAATTAAAATAACATTGTGCAAAACATGTACAACAGTTCTCGACACTGACAACTAGTTCCCCTCACATCCAGCGGGTTTGATACGAACCGTGACTGCGGGGAGTCCTTATTGATTTGCTTCGATTACTAATGATCTTATCGCTTTTTATCCACTACTCTAAAGCGTTTTCTCTCGTGAAATATTTGCAATGACAAAGAGTTAACCGTTTCCAAAAGCACCCCCTGTGTGCACGGAAATTTAGTTAATGATTGACGTAGCAAATGATGTAAGAAAGAAAGAAATGCATGTTAGCAATGTGTGGTGGCCTCGGCCGCGCCAGCTGGCCCGCCTCACGACTTTTACTTTTCTCTCGATGCTGCAGCGCGGGCGTGACGTGCGCCTGCACTCTTACTGCGCGACAACTCGTTCCAATGAGTAGCTACCGATGCAACCTTATCATTTACATTTTCTTTTACCTTACAATCCAAACCGACGTGGATGTAATAAATCTTTGCTGACTATTCGACGTATTCTGTAGGTCAAATTGTTGTTGAAATTTTAGACTTAATTTATATGAATAGTTCATCAAATTAAAATTATAACGAATGCTCCTACCACAATAGCCAAACGTGATAATTAAGTAGGAAATAAAGTAAGATACGTGATTGATTATTGTTGTCAGCCAAATATTTACAAACAAACATCGCCATGACACAGATCGCGGCGTCCGCGCGTTGTGCACGGTCAGCCGAGTTACGTGGCCGCACTTTCACGCGCTTTCCTCGCCTCTTAATTGACGTAACGAACGAGCGACTCTCACACGCGCCGCACAGAAAAACGCATAGGTTGCATCACACGAGGAGAAATGGCTGCACGCTACTGACTCTGTTGCAATTGCACTAGTTACGTCTCACGGCGCTTTCCCTGCTCTATTGTAATCCCCACCCGCTGCACGTGAGCACACACCGAGGAGAGTGCTCGAGATGAGACCGAAATTGCGACGAGGGCGCCATACGCCTCTGGAAAAGAAAGTAACTCTATAGAAAGCGACGGCGTCGAACGTCGACCCGCAGCGAGTGGTGCACGCCAGAAATAGAAAGTTTCTTCCAAAAGGCCCGGCTTGGATCGTTCCCTTCAACAAATAAACAAATGACTGGATGAGGAAAGTGAGAGCAGTCGGGGGCGCGCTCGAACCAGTTCCCGGCGTCTTCGCGCCCGCGCCCGCGCCTCTGCCCGCCGTTAAACAACACCACCTGTCGCCGAGGATTATGTCCTTTGCCGAACTGACCTACTAACCAAATCACTTTGCCCATTACCTGTCTCACAAGTTAGAAATATCGACCAGTTATCACTCCCTACTAATTACTTACGCAATTATAAAACAGATAATAGCATCTGACTGCACCGATGCTTAAAAGAATTAATTTAGCATTGTCGTTCTGTACTACGATGTGCTATGCGGTAACACGGGGGTCAACGACTTTATCCGTCATGAATAGAGAGACTCGCCACTTTCTAAAATAACTATTCGGTGTCACCTTGACGCACGCAACATGATGTGTTGCGTCACTCGTTCATTAGCAGTTTAGATACATTTTAGCATTATTTTACGCTCAAACTAGAGATTTTCAGTTATCCAACGACTCAATACAATTATAGGAATGATCTTTGTCTGCCGACAGTAACGACGCTAATAAAAACGATCCGATCGTTACCTACTCATGTGCAGCGCATTACTTGTTAGGTAACAATTAGATAACTAACGACCTACTTCTATTTCTTCCTATTTTGGTTTTTTCAGGAGATTACGTACTCGTTTGTATAGGAATTGAAATGTATCGCAATATGTGTTCACTGTTCAGCTTGGTAGTTGCTTATCACACCAGGCCATTTACTCACGCGACTTCGCACACGTGAACCTTGATAAGAGCGTACTAACTTGCATAACAAATCAAAGATTGTCGTATGTTTCCTTTGATTAGGACCTACGCAAATTCTTGCCTTTAAAAGTCTTGCTTATAAATCTCATATCTTAAATTCATTTACACAAGACTAGCCATGCGGCTTAATATCTACCCAAATACAGCTGAATACCTACTATACATCGAATACCTACTATACCTGAATAAAACAGGCATCGAATACACATAGGAATGGACTTTAGGTACAAATCGTTGTATCAAAACAAATTAACTAATTATATGTACTTAAAGCTGGTTGAACAGTGAAGTTGAACGTTCTGGTGGCTGGAAGCAAGGTCGCTATCGTGGCGTCACGTGCTGGCGCGCTGTTTGTTATACGAGCCAGGATGTTTGGCAAACCTTAACCGCTACTGCCATAATCTTTATAGCACCGTAAAATAAAGTGCACGCGATATAATTAGGCTCTCTTCTAATTTTCGTTTTTTTTTGTTCCAGAGTTCGATGGTACTACAGTGTTATGCCGCGTCTGCGGTGACAAAGCCAGTGGATTTCATTACGGTGTGCATTCCTGTGAAGGCTGCAAGGTAATTTGACACTTATTATCATTCAATAGAATGAATGAATTTATTTTATTTTTATTCAATATTGAGTTATCGTCAAAACATGCTTACCAGCATCTAGTACCTACTAGCACCACTACAGACCCTCAATGTGACGTTCGGAAAGATAATTGAATGAATCGGGCACATTAGTCTGATACAAAGTAGGTAATTGAGTCGGACATGCGGGTAGCGACGCGGAGCAGGAAGCGGCCGGCGACAGACACTCGTAGAGCGGCGGCCGCCCCTCGTCAATCCGTACCTGGTGCAGCACTAAGCAAGGCCGCCCACACGGAAGACAGTCTCTCAGAGAACAAAGCACAACCAGGCGACCTTATTTGCTATGAGACATGAATACTATGTACCACCACGCTGCCCTTATTTTGCTAAACTATCGATACAATACAACAATTGAGTGGTGTGAACTTGTTACGCCGAAAGCGGTTTTGGGTTGACATATCAGTCTTCTACCTGCCGGGCTCGGCCGGGCGGCGGTCAGCCCATTGCGCCCTATTTCTATCACATTTCATTTTCATTTCTTTTGTTGATACCTGTAGCGGAACAATCACACGGGAACGAAATTTTAAAAATGGTTTTAGATTTGTATTGTGCATGTGCCAGTGGGGTCATCTATTAAATTTAAACACCGCGTAAAGGTCAGACCTGACTCGCCGCCCTTTCCGACCGTTGATGGTTATAAATTTATTATTTCCCGTATTTGTCACGTCAGACTACTTTCGAATGCAGCTCTCGACTAGTTCCGAGTATTAGATGGGTCACGATTGGGCCCGTTGTGAGGACATTTGGAGAACACTTGAGTCGTGATGTCCTTTTAAAGTTTAATTTGAGGGCGTCGCCCGCATGTGTACATCCTTTCGTCAACAACCGTTTTTGTCCATATGAATAAAAACATGTGATGAGAAATTAAATGTGTCTGGCAGACAACCCGAGGTCGATTTGAAAGTGTGAGTAAAGAAAACAAAAATATAAAACCGAAACAGGTCGGTCAAGACGACGCCGGTTCCAAATAAAAAATAACGAATCAAGGTCGTGAGCGCAGCTTGGAGTCGTCCTCGGCGAATGCATGCCGCCGAGATGTCAACAAAAACAAAGTGAGCTCAGACCAAGACCACAGTATAACAAGAGGTCTTGTTGAACTGTGCCAATACGATCCAGTCAAAAATAAAGGCACGTAGGTCTTAGGTTATTCACTCAATCAATAGCAATAAATCGCCGTCTCCTGACTCCTAATAATGACTCCTAATAATGCAATAATGCGACGGTCTCCATTTAACTCTAATTTGCATTAACATGGCTAAATTGTGGAGTCAGTAACCGCCCCTCGACCCAGCAAAGGTCGTATTCATGAGCGTGAAAGCGATGCGAGGAAGCAGCCTGGCCGACGGGAATAGAAGTGCAAGTGTACTGCAAACTGGTTTGGTACGAGCCCGGGCGGGACAAAGCGTGTCCTTCGCGCGCGGTCGTCTGGTGCATTGTGCAGCGCCGAGGCCACTTTCGGACGATTATAACGAAGTTATGCGCCTTAGGCCGAATCCTCTCAATGGCTAACTTTGAAACTGCTTTCTTAAGAATGTACAGCTTGACGTGTGTTTACTTACACTATTTTAGATAAAATCTACATTGTCAAATAATTTGTCCTGCTTGATGCGAAACATTAATTTCTTAGTCTTCTCAGAAAATAAATATTTATTTGTACCTTATTGACCAGTAGGCTGTCAAAGATATATCAGGAAAGATGAGGTAGAAAAAGATGAAGTAGCACAGGAAGTAGCGCAAGACCGACCGTCCATGGAGGCTCTTATTATCAGAGGCTAAAACTCACTTTATGTCGCTGCGCCAACCTAGTTATTGGTACAGGTTACTTACTATGAAAGTGTAGTATGCTCAAAATGGGGATTAAGGCGACGGGTAGCCCTAACTAGCGACACCAATCGATTTAAATTGTTAACTACTAAACCGGATCTATTTTGAACAATTTCGGGGTTACAACCTCGCGGCAAACACGTAGTGTTTTCCGCGAGGTTGTAACCACGAAATTGTTTAAAATAGATCCGGTTTAGTAGCAAAAATAAAATCGATTGGGGTCGCTAGTGTGCCGTACCCGTCACCTTAATAAAAAATATTATATGTATCTTACTTACGATTTCATGAAATTATTAATTAAAACTTAGTAGTTTTAATTCGTTAGTACGAAGGATAAAATATTGCATTGTATGATAAAAACAAATAACACCAAATTCATCTTGCAATTTCTCTCCTTACGTACTTAATACTCTATACTTTTATTTATTTACTCTGGGATAACACTTCTTACGAAATCAGATGTAACGTCAAACGCCAACTAGTGGCAGTATTACGAAACGTATTACAAAGTTCCTCTACTCGCCGCTAGATGACGCTACTGAGCGAAAAGCGCCAGTGCCGCCACAACGTAGAGCGGATACAAGCGATAAACACTCGAATGAATGACGAGTTCGCGCTTATAGTTTTATGGCTCGCCACGAGGAGAGCGGTTCGTAGTTGTACGCACTCAAGTCAACGAACTTGTAATTATGTAGCAGTTATACGATGCAATAAAACAAATTAGTATATTTCAGATTGTAATATGTTGATTGACAGAATTAGAGTACTGATACTATTTCAAGACAAATATTAAAAATACAGATGGATAAGTTTAGCGCCACAAATACTGACCTATATGTATTTTAAAATTAAATAATAAACGGTAAATTAATTAAAAATAAATTTATATTTTATAATAGCGTAGGTGTATGTACAGTTGCTAAGACAACAGAACACTTCGTGCTCTTTGTTCTTTGTGTTGACCGAGTTATATCCGCGTGTAGTGGGTCGCTTATTTTTCGGCACCAATCCACGGTGCAGGGCGCGCGGGCGTCGACCCCGCTCGCTAGCGCCGCGCGCCAGGCGCGACGCGCATTCGCGCCGCTCTCCTCACCTACACCCGTAAACAACTTCTACGGGCAACGAATGTACGCGCAACGTGAACGTAACCCACTTTATTTTTGAACTGTCAGCTCAAAAGGTCATTGATCTTTGAACGGACACATTTTATTGGGAGCATCGCGCACTGTTGCGTTTGCGTTTATGATTTCCTGTTAGGCAGATGTGTTTGCCGAATAAGTATGACTCGATAAACCAAAAGCTTTAAATTCAGATGTGTGCTGTAGTGTCTTGTAAGCGTATCTAATGAGGCCATTTTACAAACAATGTCAAGTCTTATGATATTGTTCTATGATATTTATTAGTAAACAACGACTTTGTGACGCCTTACTTATTTTTATATATCAACATGCAACATTTTTGTTTTACTTTCAAATATATTTTAATAAAACAGATCATTAATTAAAATTAAGTAACGTGAAATGATCAGAACCAGTAATTTTAATTTCATAATTATAAATAAACAAATAATAGATGTAAGCGAGAAACTGAGAGAAATTTTAGACAGATCCATACATTTTGCCTTATTTATTTATCGCTTTTAGTACTGGTTACATCCACCTAAATAAATCATAAATAAATAAATAAATCATGAATAAACAATTGAAATTGTTTATGTCACTGTTACGTATGGATATTGCATATGTAAAGTGTATTTAACAACACTAAAGTATAACTTGAAATTTGAGAACTTCTTCATTGATGACGTTTGCAAGATTAAAAATACGTAGAAGATGTGAATCACAACCCTGTTATGAGTCAGCAGAGCACTATCAGGTTAACATCTGGGCCTCGGCAGGCACGTAGAGTGGACTGTTAGTCAAAGGCGAGGCCGCTTCCTCAGAAACTCGGATGCGTCAGCATGTTTTCGGCTTTAGCCGATCGGTGTTAGCGAAGTCGTTGCCCGCTGCACCGTTAGCCTCCGTCGCGTCGCGCCCGACAACTCGCGCCTGTCGCCATAGCTTCGTTTGTCTGATGATAATCATCTACCTAATTTCTGCGTGCATTTTAATGGACGTACTGCTAAGTAGACACTATTCAATTCGATTCAATTATATTTATTTATAACACTATACATATTATAGACACGTAGGTACCTACATAGATTTTATCATCATTGACTATGTATAATTACTTATTTTTACAGAATATATATTTTACGATATCTGACGATAGCACTTTAAAGAACATCTTTCAAATAAAAGTATCCATAACATGAATTACAAGGAAATGTATGTGTTAGAAACTATTTGCCAATTTATTGTTCAACTAGCGGTATACCCACTCTACAATTTGGCCGAAGTCTATGCGGCCAAACTATGTCGAAAAGCCTAGATGGATAGAGAACGCGACCCACTTTGCTCTGTCGAAATCCCTGTACATAGCGCTATGTAATTTATTCGTCGTTTCTGTATTGCTTTAACTTACAGAATGAGTCACTAAGTTGGAATGACCATGTTGTCCATGAGCTGATTAATAAATGTGCTTACTGCACACTCTTTGTACTATTGTTTATTAAGCTGCTCCATGATTCATGCTCCATATACATAGTAGTGTGTTCAACTGCAACGTCTACAATATGACTTATATGAAAAGCAGGAGTTTCAATCACCAATAGTGGTATCAACATTTCTTAACATATTGACTCACAAAATTATCAAATTGACCTAAAATAAACGTGCTACATACACTGAGTATTCAATAAGCGCCGGATGCAGAGAATAACTATTTTTTAAAACTCAAAACTAAGTCACCGTGTTAATTAGCTAGCGGTCGTTGACACATCGAGGTTACTTAATTGAAACGAGCACGAGAATCAGTAAATAATACAAACAGGAAAATATGCTGATGATTATAAAATTAATCTTCACTGCTTTCAGTCAATGTACATCGTTTATCTGTATGCATAGTGTAAGGCTTAACGTAAGCAGGCACAATTCGCCTGATATCTATCATAGTCATATACGGTACGTGAAGTGTGATGTGAGGCGACGGGAAAGGTTTTGTTTTCGCGGTATGAGGTCAACGACCGTGCGGCCGGTCACTGCCCGCGCTGCGTCCAATTATGGGCCACTCGCACAGCGCACAATGGATCGATGGCAGCGCAAAATTGGGCCACCGACCCGAACGCCTCTCACACCGCCCCGCACGCCCTCTCTTTCGCGCGGCTCGCGGTCGCGCAGCCTCCGTGCGTATTCCTCTCCTATACAACCACTCAATCACATCTTACCTTAACTAATACTTTTAAAAATATTGATGTCCTTTAATTCATACATGCATTTAATAAATCCATATCATGTAGGCTAGTTTTGGTGAGTGAAGCACTTAAATTTCAGAATGCAGTTCTGATTTATCCTTACTACCTTACTTCACATACTCGTTCATTACTTAAAGTCAAACTTACTGATTGATAGTAGCACTAAGATGCAGTGGCTGCAGTAGTGGTCCAGTAATTAATTAGATCATTACAGCCCCTAGCAAGGAGCGCGCGCGCATTGAGGTAGGCCGTGACATGTGCTTGACGTCATCGGTTGTAAAGTCGGTCGTCGACCCGAGTGAGCTGCGCCCTAGCTCCCGGGCGACGGAGGGTGTGGAGGAGAGGGGCGGCGGTTGTGCAATCGAGCGGTCGGTGACCCGGGGTGAACGGCCGTGCGCCGCGACGCCGCCGGGATGCGCCCGGCCTATATCCGGCGCACCGGTGCAGCGGCAGCGGCGCATTCTAGAGCGGCGTGGACCGTTAGGAGCACGAGCGGAGGGCGCGCGGGGGCCGGGGGCACTCTCACTTTCTCGGTTAGGTCGGCGGCCGGCAAGTAGGTCGCGCGGGTAACTGTGTGCCGCGCAGCGCAGCGCCCGCACAGTCCGCTGTCAGTCGCCATTCGTGTCGGTGCAGCGCGCGAACTCTATTACCCATTACAGTCACGTCACAGCTGGTTAGGCGAGTGGTGGTGCTAGTGGCATTGTGTTAGTGAATGGTGCGTGCTATGTCGTGCGGCGCGGAGCTGCGCGAGCGGCACTCGGTGCTGGTTAGCATGTTGGAGGGTCGCCGTGAGTCTAGCGACTCCGGCTGCTCCAGTGACGAGAGCTCGGACGTCGAGCGAGATTCTAATTGCCGCTGTGATCCTCAGGGTTTCTTTCGGCGGTCCATACAACAGAAGATCCAATACCGACCCTGCACGAAAAACCAGCAGTGCTCCATCCTTAGAATCAACAGAAATCGGTGTCAATATTGCCGATTGAAAAAATGCATCGCTGTTGGCATGAGCAGAGATGGTAAGTTTTTTCATTCATTTATTATGTTAAAAAATTGTCCAAAGTCCAAAAACTTGCGTAAAATTGTTAGTAAAATAATTTTATCATAAACTAAAAAAATATCAAATAACATTTTATTTGATATCCATGAACGACTGATGTTTTCAATTTTTTTGACTATACTTATTTCTATTAAGACCATAATATCAGAAACTTGATCGTTCATGGTGCCCAATTTAAAACATCACATTTTTATATTTATTTTATGTACAATTTATTTAAATTATCTTTCGTTAAAAAATATAAAATTTATTTAATAATGGCGCCAAACCATTATGAACTAGTTTTGCTGGTACCAAGTCGATAGCATAACTAAATAAGTAACATACATTTTGCATTAATTTAATACAGTATAAGCAAACAGCTGCTGATAATAAGTTTGCATGAAAATTATGCAATAAGATAATAGTAATGTCGTGTTAATTGGTTGCACGTTGTGTACGTTTGCGTACGTGCACATACAAACGTTGGGTAGGAGTGTGCATACGCAATTAGCCCAGGAAGGTCGTTCTCGCGGCATCTTGTGCGCCAAGTGGGACGGCGCGCGCGCGTGCTGCTCCACGAACAGATCCTATTTCGCTTGGCGGGGAGAGCGCGGCGCGCGGAGGACGCGGCGGTGTGGGAGGTCGGTTATGCAAGCGCGGGTGAGCGCACGCTAAGCGGGTCGACGGCCGTAGCGCGGCAGCCGCACCGCTCCGCTCCGCGCGTTGCGACACTCACTGCTGCTAAACCGCACGGGTGAAAGCGGAGAAAGGCGCGTTTCGTAAGCGCGAGAGTGAAATTTTATATTTTCACTTTCGTAACGCAGGTTGTTGCCCTCGCGTAGTTTCTTTGGATGCATAAAGTATAATCTACATAATCAAAACAATTCGAATGATTTCAAATGAAAACATTTATGGAGATGTCACAATCGGTCAATAACCCATTTCTTTTCTTTGCAACTCAACGTATATACCATGCATGTTTCATGCATGAGTTTATATAAATTACGCACAAAACATTTTTCGTCACTGTTTTTATAAATTCTACTTTGTAAACAAGACATGGAGATATAGTTTGTAGCTTAATCAAGAAAAATATAACAATGAATAATTAAAATTCATTTTCATGCAGTTTAATCCAAAACTCAAATTTATTTATAAAACAATTAACGCCATTGAACACATTCGAATGAATAATAAATACTGTATAAATAAAAAAATGCACACCTCTATGAACCTGAAGCAAAATATAGTTCCTCTACTCGACGCTAGATGGCGCGCAACCGGCGCAACAGTGCCAGTAGCGCCAAGGTAGGCGCGGCGTAACTTTGAACTAAAGACGATAGGGGCGCTTATTTCAGCACCGTCTATCTAATTATTTTGTAGGTAAACAAAGTTGTTTATTATTGTGTAGATTTTATTTAGGCCGTGTATAAAGCAACTTTGAACATATAATTTCAATGTTGTTGAATTTTATTAAATGAAGTAGATATATTTTGAGTTTTAATTTAGTAATGTATTGAATGAATGAATGAATATATATTTTTTAACATACTTATGAAAAACAAATATATAATTTTAGGACTTATCTATGTGAAGTTTATTCAACGTGCAAAAAAAATTCAATACATTTTGAATAATGGGTGACCGTCTGTCTGGTTTTTCCGCTCTGCGAAGTCCTTGGTTTTTATTGTCACGTGTAGAAAAATCAATGCGGAAGAGGAAAACGGTTTTCATAAAAAACCAGTTCATAGAACAATAATAGTTAGTATTCGCAAATCTTGTCAAACCGTCAAGGTTCAAGAGGAAGGTGGCTCGGTAGGCGGAGGGGGGGCGCGGAGGGGGAATTCGCGGGGGCAGGGGCCTGCGCGGAGTTTATTGACGGCGCCCCTCCCCGCGCCGCCGCCGCCCCCCGCTTCAAGTTCAAGGTTGGCGCGGCGCGCGCCGCGGCGCAGTGCGAGGGAGTCCGGCCCGCGCACCGGTCGTCAGCCCTCTTTGCTATCGCTATGTCAGTGTACCGCTCACGCTCGACACTTCGGCACGAGTTCGCGACCATCGCTCACGGCGACTGCTCCGGTGTCCACGCTGACTCTGCGCTCTGCTGAGCTAACACTCACATTGGATTACAACTATTCGGATTACAGTGATTGTGCGAATTATTCAAATATTCTATATGTGCTATGTGACATTCTACTTAGTGATTTAATTCAAATTAGTCATAAACTAACTTATAGTTACCAATTTATAAATATCTGTGGCCAACGGCTGTGAAATAGTTCATTAGTGAAAAACTATAATGGTGTCAGACATGGGAGAAGACTTGCCGATACTCAAAGGCATCCTCAACGGTGTTGTTAAATACCACAATGCTCGTACGTATCTTATGATTGAATATAATATTTAAAAACATTGTTTATATTTTTGAAACAATATTTTTAGGTAACTAATAAACTTTTGCTTTCATATAATATCATGTTTCGTAGCTAGACACGATCGCAATTAGGCCATGCTACGAGTGCTACGAGAACTCGTAGCGTTTTAGTTCGATTTAATTTAGCGAACATTTAAATATTTTTTCATTTACGTTTGTGTTTAAATGATAAAAACATACTTTTATTTTTATATTACGGTGATGATACCTAAATCAACAATACGTATTTCTATATTCTACGTATACATTCAAAATAACTTTCTGAAATTCACCTGCTTGAATTATTACTGTGAAGGTAATTATTGTAATTATTATTTCAATTCACTTTTACTTTATATTTAAACATAAAGAATTAGTACATATTTTAAAAATAATAAATATTTCTTGTTTTTTTATAACATTTTGAAGTTAAAGTTAACCAAAATAATCACCCCATTATTCAATGCGTTGTAGATGTACGGAACATTTATTTATCATAGTGGTACTTATATAAATAAACAACTGAAAATGATAGGGAAAATCCCAACTTATAATAATAAAAATAAAAGCCTAAATAAAACGAATTTCAAAAGCATCACAGAATACTTGTGAATAGGCGTACAACAATGAAATGTAAATAAAAGTAATGAATTTGGAAATGTCAAACAATGGAGCATGCATCTGGTGCGGGCTGCGGCCCACATCGCGCAGCGAAAGTCGGGAGAAATGGCGAGAGGGCGCTCTCCGCTTTCGTTTTCAATAGCGAGCGTGCTCAAACACTTTCACCGGCGCGCGCGCATGAAAGCCGCAAGCGGCGCGCCTGCCCCCACGCCATACTACCTTTTGGTCCGCAGCGAGCCTAGCGCGAGAAAGTCGTAACACTTTTTAGTGTGACCTCGCGTTTCGCGCTTTGTCACTCGTCATTCGAACTAGTTCACTTAACCGCAACACGTTCGGCCGGTCCGCGGATTTGTAAAGCTTTACCAGACAAGGGTGGGCCGCACCGGTGCGACGGGCGATGAACTCTACCCTCTCACCGTCAGCTGCGTATGCACATGGCCGGTTGCGCGCCCGCAAACACGCGCACCTCGCGACAGCTGCAGCCCGACGTACTTGTATGTTTAGCCGCGACCTTGCACAACTTTTTCGTCGTTAGCCGCCGATCGATTTAATTTAATGACTATGCTTTGCGTGCTTACTAAACTCTTTTCTCTGTTGTTACAGCTGTCCGGTTCGGACGCGTGCCAAAGCGCGAGAAAGCGCGAATCCTTGCTGCCATGCAGCAGTCGTCGACGACGCGAGCCCACGAGCAGGCAGCCGCTGCAGAGCTGGATGATGCACCGCGGCTGCTCGCGCGCGTGGTGCGCGCCCACTACGACACCTGCGAGTTCACCAGCGACCGCGTCGCCGAGATGCGCGCTAGAGCTCGCGACTGTCCCACCTATTCACAACCCACTCTGGTAAGCATCAATTTTAAACCCCCGTATATTCATATCTAAATTTAATACCATCTCTACCTTCTATCCTATTAGAGTTGAATCTAACAATTGTTTCCTTTTGTTCTAGGCTTGCCCCCTCAACCCGGCGCCAGAGCTACAGTCAGAGAAGGAATTCTCTCAACGGTTTGCTCACGTAATACGTGGCGTGATCGACTTCGCCGGTCTCATCCCCGGCTTCCAACTGCTCACGCAAGACGACAAGTTCACATTGCTTAAGAGTGGTCTCTTCGACGCATTATTCGTGCGCCTTATCTGCATGTTTGATGCGCCGCTGAATAGCATAATATGTCTGAATGGACAGCTTATGAAGCGTGACTCCATCCAAAGCGGTGCCAATGCGAGGTTTCTCGTCGATTCAACGTTCAAGTTCGCAGAACGGATGAACTCCATGAACCTGACAGATGCCGAGATCGGCCTCTTCTGCGCAATCGTACTCATCACTCCAGACCGACCAGGTCTTCGCAATATTGAGCTAGTAGAAAGAATGCACTCGCGACTGAAGTCGTGCCTACAGACTGTCGTGGCACAAAATAGACCAGACAGGCCAGGATTCCTGAGAGATTTGATGGACACTCTTCCTGACTTGAGAACTCTAAGTACACTACATACTGAGAAACTTGTCGTATTCCGCACAGAACACAAAGAGCTTTTACGACAAAAGATGTGGGGAGATGAAGAAGGCGTCTCATGGGTCGATTCCGGAGCTGATGAATCGGCACGCAGTCCTATCGGCTCAGTATCCAGCAGCGAATCCGGCGAAGCGGCCGGCGACTGTGGCACCCCTCTATTGGCTGCCACCCTAGCGGGTAGACGACGACTGGACTCGCGAGGGTCCGTCGATGAAGAAGCACTTGGTGTAGCGCATCTCGCACACAATGGTCTCACTGTTACACCGGTGCGCCCCCCGCCCCGCTATCGCAAACTTGATTCGCCCACTGACTCCGGCATTGAGTCTGGCAATGAGAAGCACGAGAGGATAGTCGGACCCGGCTCCGGCTGCTCAAGCCCGCGTTCTTCGCTTGAGGAACATTCAGAGGACAGGCGGCCTCCTGCGCCAGCTGATGACATGCCCGTGCTCAAGCGCGTACTACAGGCACCTCCTCTATATGATGCAACTTCATTGATGGACGAGGCTTACAAGCCACACAAGAAATTCCGCGCTATGCGACGCGACACTGGAGAGGCCGAAGCGCGGCCCGTGCGGCCGACGCCGTCGCCGCAGCCACCGCAGCATCCGCACCCGGCCAGCCCGGCGCACCCGGCGCACTCCCCGCGCCCGCTGCGCGCGTCTCTCTCATCGACGCACTCCGTGCTGGCCAAGAGTTTGATGGAAGGGCCACGAATGACGCCCGAGCAGCTAAAGCGCACAGACATCATCCAGCAGTACATGCGGCGCGGAGAGGCCGGCGCCTCGACGGAGGGATGCCCGATGCGCGCGGGCGGTCTGCTGACCTGCTACCGGGGAGTGTCGCCCGCGCCGCAGTCGGTGCTGGCGCTGCAGGTGGACGTGGCGGAGGCGGACGCGCCGCAGCCCCTGAACCTGTCGAAGAAGTCGCCTTCGCCGCCCCGCGCCTACATGCCGCAGATGTTACCGGCGTGAGGCCGGCCCGCGGAGCCTCTCGTCTCCGCCACCCCACCCCGACCTACTTTAAATTAATTAAAAAACTAGTTAATAATAATCGTTAGCAGATCGTTTTAATATATTATATGTGATAATTCGTTTAGGAAGCGTGCATGCGTGGCCGGCGCCGGACGAGGAGAGCGCAATAGACTGAAAATAATTTAAGACTATATAAGTGTAATTTATAATGCATTGCAGCGCCGGTCGCGGAGTGTTTGTGTGTGTATCGTATGTGCGTTTGTGAGCGTGCTCAGTCATTTGTTTGTTAATATAAATAATGACAGGTTGTCGAATTAAAACAAACTTGTAAAAATTACTTCTGCATTTTATTAATGATACCCTAAACTTAAACCCCACATCATGAATGAAATCAATGAGACACTGCCAGATTAAAAAGAGTGAAGAGGCTCGTAGGACTAAAGCACACACCCTACTATACAGTACAACAAAAATAAATGATATTTTGAAAACATGCTTGTTGATACAGAGGTTTTACCAACAAGCATGTTTTCAACTTCGATAAACCAATCATACATCAACAAACAACTATACTCATATACTATGATAAAACTAAATGCAATAATAAACAAAGTGCATAGACAAACAACTACTTACTCAAAGGAACTAATAAGACTAAGTACAGAATGAAATTGAAATCATCTGAACATTTCTAAAATGCTTGCCTGCTTGCTTAAAATTTCAATGAGAGAGGAATATAATGAAAACTTCTTCGTAAAAGGGACTATGATTTTGAATTCATTCTGGATAAGTACTATGTTATTTTCACAGACGAGTATCATTGAAATATAGGCTCATTATTATAAACGAAATGATGATACCCATTTTCACAAGTACCTTTCACTACTCGGAGCAATTTACCGAGGATCCTACCTACTGAACGTAGAGACTCGAGGCACTCGGTGACGTGAATCATTCCTTGTACAGTCAGCATCAAAAGTAGCTTAACATTTTAGTACCATGTCGAAGTAACATTTTTACGTATCCCTTGGAAACTAACTATAATAGGCAGAATAATTACTTTGACATAGTGCTAAAGTGTTAAGCTACTTTTGATGCTGACCGTACATATTGTCACATGCGTCCGCTGCGAGTTTTTGCGTTATTTAAAAAAGGCATATACTACTACTACAACGGGAGACGCCCCCTTGACTCTCAAGTAACTCGCAACTCTAATAATGATACCACACCGCATAATCAGTGTCACCGCAAATCCGTGTGGTCCCCAGCAGAGAAGCCGTGTGGTCCCCGGCAGAGAAGCCGTGTGGTCCCCGGCAGAGTAGAATAGGCCACCCTCACTCTTACCGAGGTGTCGTAAAAGGCGACTAAGGTAAAGCTGCTGGCACGATCATCAGCACCCAGAGAAGAAAAACTCTGCATTTATATCAAAACCCTCGCCAACCCGTCTGCCAAGCGTGGTGAGTATGACAATTGCCCCTCATGTGATTGAGGGAGGCCCGTGCCCCAGCAGTGGGGACTTAAATGGGCTGATGATGATGATGATGATGATAATCAGTGTTGCACACACTGACAATTGACGCGTTATGATTGGAGAAAAAAACCTCTATAATATAGCAAAATGATTTTTAAAAAAAGCTCGCAATAAGACCGAAACGTATGTTTGAACAAGCTCGATTTAATAAAAATATAGTGCTGACAATCTAGGACCACATTAACCTTGTTAAAATCAACACAAAGTCAATCAAGTTCAAGTTCGAATCAAAGGCTACTACCATTATCTACCATTTCCCTCTAAATCTCTCAAAGCAATTCATAATTTGCGGTGTTCAGAATCCGCTTTAGGATAATATTAACCAAGTTGTATATTCTTCCGTATACCTGGAACAAATTTCAAAGAAAGACTGTCGCGGAGCCATGGAAGTCACTGCTGATTGGCCGACTGAGGGTAAGCCAGAGTATTATTGCCGTACTCTGGGATAAGCACCATGCTTTGCAAGCCACCATTGATAATTTGATTGGGTGTTATTGATTGTGGTCACAATAGGATATGAGAAAAAAAGAGTAGCTCTGTGCATATTTAGAAAATGATATATCTTGGACACTTCCTCCAAGAAATCGCTATTTAATGAAATCATGGTAAACTGGCGCTTGATAGAGCCCTGATTCTTACAAGGCCCTCCTCTCTATAGCACATAAGGTCGCCACTGCTGGTTGTCTTGACATACACAATTGGAGCTTTGTTGAGACTAGGGTTATATTTAGGTATCTATTATGTAGGATATTTGAACGAGATTATGTAAAATAAGTTCAAAAATCAGATGACAAGTAATAAATTAGAGATTCTAATGTAGACAACACCATCCTTCATCAGGCAGAGGAGATCACAAGAGGATTTGACAAGGACCATATCTAGTTTAATACCACCTCATTACAAATCACAATCTAAATTTAATACCGTACTAAAACTCATGTCATCCCATTTTTCCAACACACAATGTTAAAACGGGCTGGCACTAGTTTTGTTCCAAGACTAACTATCCTTAGTTCGCGATTTGTAATAAGGGGGATAGGGTTTTCTAATAAGTTCAGAACTGTAAGACTGAGATCTTTTATTTGTTGAAAACCTGTCTTTGAAAAGTGAAACGACATGGAACTGCATTGTACGAAAGTTGACAAGGGTTTAAAACAGACGAGTCTGTTGTACTCCGCCTTTAATCTCACGGAAACACAAAGAGATAAAAATCCACAAGGCTTCTGAAAGCAATTTAAAAATAGGACGCACACATCGTGAGTTGAGAAGGATCGTGCAAAAAACGCAACCTGCGCGATCTTGGCGAGTGCGACAAAAAACGGAGAAGGGCGTTCGGTCGACGACCCTCGCGCGGCCGCGGACGCAGCCCGCGCTCGTGGCGACCACGCGGCCACGGCGCTTCCGCACGGCACTGCCGCCTGGCGCTGCGCCTGACCCCGTGTTCCGCGTTCTCAATACCGCCGCCATGCCTTGCTGGCTATTAAGGTTTCTAGGAAATAAAATAGACACACTGTAATAGTAATTATAAAGCGAACTAGTTTATGGAAGAAATAAAACTGCTTAGCGTTAAATCTTCAGAGAAGCTGCTGATTGGTACGAATAGCTTGCGAATTTAATCTCAATTCAGCGTGGAATGACAACGTTGCGTCCAAAGAAATCGTTTTGGAGCCCAGGGTACGGTTGAATCATGTTCCAGTATTTGGTAATTACCTAAGTCTGGCAATTACAATAAAGCTCCTATCATCTGATGTTAACAAACCTTAGAAGGCAACCAGAGCAACTGGATCAAGCAGGTTTGGAATCAGTATCTCCACAATGATGTATTAAGTGACTTCTTGTTGCTATTGTTGATGTCGTTAAAGATAATTTACAATAAGCACTTGTTAAGTTTCTCACAATGCTGTCAGATACAATGAACACGTAGTAAAAAGCCACTGCAGTATCGAAAGCGAGAAGGTATCGTTAAAGCTGACAACATATTTCGATGACAATAACCTTGTATAAATATTAAGAACTAGTTACTTATATTTAGAGAAAAGCACTGCTATGAGTAGGTAGTTGTTTTTTAAGGTTACATATGAGAAAAACCTGGACACTAAAAATCTAGTAAAATTAGAAAAAAAACTACTCTGTTCCAAACTAGGTTCCAAACCTACTAAGTAGGTAAGTATCTCTTATCATTAAGCAAAGGGCAGATGAGGTAAAAAAGCTAAGAAGCAATTTATATCATGGGAACAATATTTGTGTTCCGTGCGGAAGTCGGCAGAGCGTGGCCTTAATGACATTTAGCCTTCACTTCAGTAGGATGTTACACAGTTATACCACAGTTTTAATGTAGACAGTGGCTTGAAATAATATATACTTTCAAGGATGAATGCTGAGCTAGAGATCGTACCGAGGGCAGCCTTGTCAATCCATGCGTTTGTTGGGGTGGTCGTACCGCGCGAAGCGACCTTCGATGAAACTTCCTACGTCTCGCTACTGGCTACGTATACTATACCTAAGTATACTTTGGTAATACAATTGCGTTAAGATGAGAGAAGAACAGCTTGAGCAATGAATTCAGTGTGGTATGGTTCGGATTTAAGCTAAATGGAAAAAATAAACGCGATAAATGCGAGTTGACATGGTCAGAAAATAACCGAGAGACTCAAGAATCAAGACCAAACAATGACCAACATAAGCAAAATAAAGAGTAGTTAAGTAAGTAATATTTTAATGGTCTTAAATTTAAGGAAGAAAGTATCTAATTCTTTTTACATGTTGAATCAAGAAGAATGTAGTTATCATTCCGGACAATATCTGCCCTCACTGGTAAAAAACTACTTCGAATGCCATTTAAGTGGTCCTTCTTCCTTTTCTATACAATGAATGTATCAAAAACCTTACTGGTATGATAGCTTGATGGAATTTAAAAGAGAGTGGATAACAAACACGAGTCTGACCAGGTTGAATGAAAGATACGACAAGCTTTCGGACTCCAGCCAGATAGCTTGGTAACCCAAAAAGAAAAGTATAGACTTAGTGTGACAATCTTTTTTTTTCCTTATATTATAGATCCACCTTTTTAAAAGCACTTTATACATGATTCGAAGGTATCGGTACTATTATAACACATAATCTAAGAACATGATCGTATGATTTCCGATGTAAACAAACCAAACGACTTGATTACGTTTATCTATTCTTGCATTAAAAACAACAAACTTGTAGTAGGTAAGCGTCACATTGATAATTTAACTGCCTACATTATACTTCGCTCGTTTTTTTGTGGATAGATGCTAAGTTACACATTGAGGGATTTCGTCATGGGTTGAGCTTGTGTGTACAGTGGTGTCTGTGCATTGAAGTACCGTAAAGTGATATTATTTATAATTATAATAATTGGTATTGTAAAAGATAATCAAGAGTTGGTATGTGAAATATTTGCTTTGACCTATCAAGGGTTAAATCAGATCAGATGTACCTAATATAACTAAAAACATGCTGTATGTTGTTAGGTCGGCTTTTAACCTAACAAGATCAGGTGCAGTTTGGTCGATCTAGGAGCGAAAATCTTCCCAATGTACCTACATGCACGTCATTAACACCCAGATGTACTTTTTTTTGGAGCAAACAAACTGCAGCAATACATTAAAAGAATAGCAGTAACTGCGTAGTTATTAAGGTTAGCAGAAGGATGTATTCCGGGGGCAAATGTTATTGACCGGCCGCTGAGCGCATGTCGCGGGGATGAGACGGCGCAGTGCGCGGCCCTGCACTTGACTCGCGCGCGGTGCATCGCCCGCGCCCGCCACGCGCAGCGGGCACCCCGCCCCCTCCTCTGGCCGCTCGCCCCAGCCTCCGACCACCCGACCCCAGCATCAACCGTTTGATACGCCATCTTACTTCGCAAATATCAACGGAAGTGCACGAGGCTCTTCCTTATCGATTTGCCATTAAAGTGCTTTATATTATCACCGTCTTTGAAATGGAAACCACGTTTGTCATTTTAGTACTGGCGCGTTGATGACACTTGGGCACTAAATGCGTTTGTTTATTAGGACACACCATTGCTAGATATTTTACCTGCTCCAAGATGTGATGTACAACGGGATTAGATAGTATTTCCTAATCACATTAGGACGTTGAACACTAACGAAATATTTTTTTAATAAGACACTTCAACAGATACAACACATTTTTTCTTTTATAAATACCAATTCTAGGTGTACACAACATTGATAATAACACGTAAACAGTAATTATGTAGAACAAAAACAGAGAAACAAAATAAATTAAACTAAAACTACCTAGACAATCTAAATAAGAAAACAAAAATGTACTAATATGACAAAAACTAATTTAAGAGGTCAACTTCCGTTTAAAGGCCGGTAATGAGTCGTGGAAAATGTCCAGTGAACCCTTTCAAATTATTTCGTTAAAAAATAAAAATATCAAATAGGCGATTGAAATTCCTGGATAAATACAATATCTTCCTCGTGATACGTCATATATTTATATGCACTAATAATACTGTATTAAACTTGACATACGTGCAGAACATCATGAGTTAGCACATCAATCCTATAACCTAACGGCAACATGGGATTTTCCATTACACATATCCTTGTCCGCTGCAAACACGACCCCGTAGACACTGAAACATAATGCATATGCCGAATGATTGCCTCGGTATAGCGCAGTAGCTAAGCAGCCCGCACTTTATTGTGCGCCCGAGACAATCTCTCAAAAGATTTTCTCAGATTCAGCTCCTCTGAAAGTTGGTGGTCTCGAACACCCGCAGGGAAAGTGCGTTCAGCCGTCCTGCGCGCAATCTTGTCGACCAATAGGTTAGGGATAGTGAGTAATTGGTAGTGCACTTGGCTGCGTACTCACTGACCATAAATGTTTTGCTTCCTTGGCTGATCGTTGAGAATCCTCCAACTGATTACAGCTACGCGGCGGCCGATCGTATCGATCAGCCACATACGCAGGATATATTATAGTGCTCAAGTGTGTGCGCAACACAAGTGCACTCTATATTCTCATACCCTCATATTCCGATGGGACACCAGCGTGATACGAACGAAGAGGGATCGGGAGTAGGACCAAACACTTAGATTTTTTCACCGAAAACTTAGGTAGGTATGCTGGTATATTTTTTTTGTCGGGGATCGAACCCGGGACCAGCTGCGCAGCTGTCGCTTTAAAGTACGACCCACTAACCACTGCGCCACGGAGACAGTCAAACAACATCTAATACCGGGGGTACGGCCCCCTGGTAGTAAAAGAAAATCCCTCTTTACGAGTTTTTCTTTTACTACTTATTAGCTTTAATGCTGCAGACTTTAACCAATCAGAGTTCCCTAATACTCGATGTGTTTATCTTCATCTAAGTGCGGATTAGAGGCCGTGATGGAGGCGCCCGCGGCTGGATTCCGCCGCTTCCTGTTGGTAACAAACGATGAGTTCTACGAAGCGCTACGAATGCCCGTGATCTCATTTAGTACTTACAATATCTAGACGGATTTTAGGGTACCGCAGTTGCTGTGTGTAACAATTGAAATAATACATTTGTAAATTATTTACGTCTAGAACGTGAAATAAAATACAGTCATACAGTCTCACATTGACCTGATTTTATACCACGAACAACGCTAAAAAAATGGCAATCCTTACACTAGACATTGACACGATAATTTGCTATACTAAAATTGTTTTGTTACTTATTATAGTGTGAATCACCATTACCGGTTCTTAACATCGTAACTTATGGTCGAGTAGAGAGACTTAAAATTTGATTATCATTTACATTAAAGTAATAAAACATGATTCTTATTAGATTAAAGTTATGTAGTTCGTCACTGTATAATTCTTCAACTGACTCGACTAACGCAATGGGTAGTTCGTCGCACTTTAAAGTAACGGCTGCGCTTGGGGTCCCGGCTTCGATCTCCGGTTTAGGTCAAAATTTGAACCTGAGTAATTCAGTGTCAGCCCGTAGTCTGGAAGTTGGCGGTCTTGTACCCCCGTGCCTCGGAAAGCACGTTCAGCCTTTGGTCCTGCGCCTGACCCCTCTTCGATCGTGCCACACTAGTGCCCCATCAAAATATGAAGGTAAAGGAATAGAGAGTGCTTGTGTGAGAGCGTATCTACGCAAACACTTGTGCACTATAGCATATCCTGCCTGCTTCGATGGCTGATTGGCCGCCATACCCGAAATATCGGTTTGGAGGACATTGTTTCTATAATTCTTCAATGATATCAATATCAACTTTCAAACAAATAATCGTCCACAGAACCATATACGGATTAAATAACGAGCATGACATCATTTTTAAAACACATGAGAGCAATTATGGTAAATGCAATGATAAAGTTCTCTGAATATCCGAGTAGAGTCATCTTTTACAAATTAACGTGTAGGTACCATTTATATACATACTTTACCCTACTGTTTTAAGTTATGCAAGTTTACTGAATCATAAAAATGCTACTGTAAAATATAGATATGTACGAGTATACGAAAATTAATACAAATATCATTGATTTTATCGTGCAATATTGGTCCAATTGATTTTGGTAGCTTAAAATGGATCCTAATGGTTGGCTAATATTGATATTAAAAGTACGTCGTTAGTTTGAAAGAATTGTCAACAAACAAAATACTTGTATTTGGACTGACCGGATGGCGCAATTGGTAGTGACCCTGCCTCTTACGCCAAAGGTCGTGGGTTCGATTCCCACCCTGGACAAACATTCGTGCGGTGAACACTTGTGTTTGTTCAGTGTCTGGGTGTAATATATGTATTTAAGTATATATTTGTGTTCCTCTGTTGTCTGATATCTGTAACACAAGTAACTACTTAGTACGGAATCAGGTCAATGAATGAGATGTTGTGAGAATTATTATTTATGAAATGAGCAATCGGTCCTACCTTCGTCTGTATCGGTCTACTGATTGGTACTACTTATTTCATGACGAACACGGAAAAGTCTATATCAATTTTCATCATTGACCTCAACTTCAGTGCGATTCTATGAAGACGATATTACTCGTATAACTACTCGTCTTGGAACTAGGAAGTCAGTCATGTTTATTAGTTACGTCAACTGAGAGGTTTAGCAACCGATACTTTGCAAGTTGCGTATAAATACTCGTAATGTTATTGAACAATGTGACTGGGAATCCATTTAACTGTCAACAAAAGTAAACTGAAAACCTTGAACGTTTCCAAATTATGTAATTTACATAAATATGTGAGTACCTATACCCGCGCGTCTAGGCAAGTAGTCGCAGTTGCGAACATAAAATAACTCATTGTTCCTTGTACATACGTAAACGAAGCTGTAAATAGTCAATGTCAGAAATCTTCAGGCGGCGACACGCGGAAACTGCCGAAACCGACGACCTTGTAGCCGACTCCTGCCGTAGGGCTGCTACTCGCTCCCCTCTCAATCATTATTTATCGTTGCTTATGAGCTTGTCACTCCGTTCTTCCTGTTGGGTGGAATTATCCAATTGATTCCTAATACTTCTACTCCCATTAAGGCCGTTAGCCTTAGCCAGGAATCCACTTCAAAAGGTGCTAGGGTCTTTAAAATCCATATTACATATATAAAACATCAGGTTGTACATTGATAACTTTTAATAATACTTGGGGAGTAAATCAATGGCTCTATTTTTTTCATCAGTATAGTTTCCTCAACTCAGAGATAGGAGCCACGGAACTAAGGGATGTGATCACGGAAATGATGTAACTAATCTTTTGTCATTAATAAGGCCAGTCTCTGTAAGACTTAGATATAAAGCGTTCTTTATTCGTACTAAGTTAATTACTTTATTATGTATGCTTATCAAATGCGGAAAATAGTAATGGAATGAGAATGTTCGGGAAATAACTATCAGAATTTTGCTCTACTATAGAATTTACTGCCTCAATCCACACAAAATTATGTTCATTAGATTGTGTAACAGAAAGTTACCCTTTTCGCAAGTAACTGTCATGTTACAGATGTTTTAGGGATCCGTACCTCATAAGGAAAAAATGGAACTCATAGGGATCTGCTCGTGTGCCTGTCTGTCTGTGTGTATGTCAAGACCCTTTATTTCTGGAGCATGTGCAATTTTAAGTTGAAATGTAAAAAGATAAAGTTACAGCTGTGTATAAATACTTATTTATTTGCCCAATAAAAACAAATAAGTATTTCTACACACACCCAAGGGTTCAAATTCATAGGATACCTGTTGACCTAAAACAATGAACTTTGGCAAGTATCATCTTAAGGTGATGGGTGGGGCACACTAGCGACGCCAATCGATTTTAATTTTTAGCCACTAAACCGGATCTATTTCAAACAATTTCGGGGTTACAACCTCTCGGCAAACACTTATACTATTTATTAAATAACCATACACAAATGTGTGTAGAGTTCAAAATCAATGATATCTCACGTTGTCTATGACGCATGTTGTTTGGTCATGACTAAGTAACTATACCTACTTGTATAGGTCACGTATCACGTATTTTATCAAACGTCACCAACCCTAAGGCACCTAATCTATTTATAGGGCGAACAATCTATGATCTCGATCGTTAAAAACCATGTTTCTATAATTTAGGTACTTACTACACCTAATTATTCCGATGGCTGATCTTTACCAATGCTACAGGTAAAAATAAGAATAGAAGTAGTATTGCGTAAAGGGAAATTTGAAAGAATATTCGAGTGGACAGTACCAGACGGGGTTTAACGTTCGGTCAACGGTTTCCCTCCAGTTCCGTGCCCTCATACGTACGTGCGTACCTAGTTCTATTAAATTTTGCACGAAGTGTGGGCGGAGGGAGATAGGGCGGTTTGCGTGGGCGTCCGCGTAGGGTGGGGGGGCGGTGTCGGGCGCGGGGCGCGTGGTGGTGCGCCCGGCTCCAAGGTCGCAGAGTCACAGCCGGGCAAGGTCACCGTGCCCGCGCGTGCCCGTCCGCCCCGCGCCCCGCCCTACACCCGACAACACCCTAGGACTGCGTGGGAGGTGACCTTTATCCTCCTCAGGAATTATTGCGTAAATACTTAATTATTTTTCAGGCACACATCTAACATACTCATTTTTTTGTAATGCTTACGCCTATAGTTACTTTATACATGTTTTTAACATTAACTGTGGTAATGTATACTTCAGTCTACCTTTTTGCGATGACCGTTGCCTACTTTTTAATATAGTCTGCCTTTTTCCCCACCCTTTCTATACAATTCAAATATTTTATTGAATTACATGTGGTTATTATAGGATGCTACAAGTAATATGGTATACCTACAGCACATGTACTTACTTATTTTACGAGTAAGTTGCTATGCACTTACCCAGCCAGAGCGTAGAAACTTAAAATCCAACGTATCTTCTTAATACCTCAATACCTTGTTGATTCTCAGATATTAACTTAATGTAATAAAAGAGAAAAAATTAAGCTGGCCCAGAAAATTATAGCATGATCTTCATTGATGAAATACAAAAACCATTTTAAGTAGTACATAGAGCCAGTGTTAGTTCACGATTAAATATTAATGGTGAAAAATTATAATAAAAAAATATTGATAATATATTTATCAAAATGTTAATGGGTGTAGAAATGTATGAGTTATTTTTTAACTATTTATAATTTATATTAAGACTAGGTTTTTTTTATTTAATATATGTATGATGTTATTATTTTTTTTAGTTAATTTTTGGCCTCCTTCCATGTTCCTTCGTCTTAGTCGGTCACTCTTGCCAAAGTGGTCCTGGTTGACGATGTAACATTTTCGTGTACTGATTCTGTTCGTGTGATGATCCATGTTACTACTACATAAAACTGTACACTTTTTTGGTTTTATTGTATTTTATCTTGTACATTTCATATGGATTACAAAATATAACTATATTTTATATCTAGGAGTATTCGTGTATCTAGGAGTATTTGTGTCGTTGTCGACGGTCAATGCTCCGAAACCAGAACAATCAACGCCGACGTACCTCAGGGCTCGGTGTTGTCCCTAACGCTGTTTGTTCTGCATATAAATGACATGCTCTCAACTGTGAGCATTCATTTTTATGCGGACGACAGCATGGGTGATGCGCGTTACACTGGCCATCAGAATATCTTTCGTAACTCCCTAATGGTAAGATCCCTAATGTGCCTGAAGTCGAACACTCACTTGAACATATTTCGGAGTGGGGTGAAAAGAACCTTGTTCAGTTTAATCCGACTAAGACACAAGTGTGCGTGTTCACTGCCAAAAAGGACCCTTTTGTTTTTGAGTTGTCCGGATTGTCGGGAATCCCGATCTCACGAAAAAATTGTAGTCGTTGGAGTCGAGAAGAGATTTTGGTTCTCTTTGCCTCTTCTATAGGCTCTTCCATGGAGAGTGCTCTGTGGAGCTGTTTAGTATCATACCAGGGTCACCATTCTATAATCGCACAACTAGACGCCGCGCAGCAAACTTCACCAATACTACCTGGCACCAATCTCTGAAAAGATTCTGAATCTTCAAAGGTGCTTGAACTACCTGTCTCGGAGTCAGATCAAGTATGTGATGTTGTGAAATATGTTTTTATTTTATAATCCCTTCCAGAACGCTTCGTTTCCAGAGCTCTTTTTTCCCACGTGCGTAGGCAGCGGCATGACTGTGCTCCGGCATTGTAGATATCTATAAGCGGCGGTTACCGTTTACCGTCTGATGGACCGCAACCTCGTCTGCCTATTTTAAGCAATAAAAAAGCTATTTATATAACAGTACCAACTACTAAGAAAAATATTTTTAGAAAGAGGTAGGTATTTTTATTTTTATTTATAAGCCAGTAGGGTATTTGACTAAACTAGAGATAGTTAAATTATAACTTTGCGTACCCCCAGGTACGCAAAGTTAGCCAATTTCACATGTCGTTTTAAAATAAAAATTAATAGTTAAAATTTCGTTTTCCAGTTCTCCATCGACCTACATCATTCTATGGTGTAGTGTAGTAGGTACGGTGTTATGAATGATAAGCTTTCCAAGAACGAACGGCAGCTCACCGCTCTCACGAGCTATGCGCCGATAAGGTACTGTCACGAGCTTTTTTGGGACCTACCCAAGGTTGGATGTCATATAGCAAACTTTCGCTATTAAGAGCTAATATTTTAACGTGTCAAAGTCATAAAGTTTACCATCGACAACTTTACTTTTCTAGGGGCAATTGTTCAAAAAGGTCAACTTCAGCGTGGGCATACGATCATTACCGATATTTTCCGAGTAATTGTTACGTGGGTAATACATTTTTGGCCCTGTGTTCTATCTATACAGCAATATCGTTTTTATTTGTGATACGCAAATTACGTATTTTCTTGACTGACATGAAAGACACAACATATGTTCGTAATTAGAAAACCGTAATGATAGATTTTTACAAAGAATTTATCGTTTCAAGGGTTGACCCTTAATCGGGTCTAATTGATTAGACAAGTCATTTTATGTCATTCATTGTAAATGCTACTGTATTGAGAGAGCTATTGGTCTTCCGAATAAAATAAATAAATAAATGGCTTTACTTGACATTCAACATTATTGCACTAAAGTTTCGACCTTATTGCATTATGAATGTTCTAACGACATTTAACGGAAATGGGTCCCAAATTAAAGCTCGTGACTGTACCTATCTACCTACCGCAGTGCACCTAACCGTGGACTTACACATACACATGTTTATATAAACAATCGAAATGGTCAAAATATACTAGATACCGACGCCCGAACTACCGAATTTTTAACAATTCCGGACCTTCAAACTTCTTTGTAGTATAAGTATACCTACGTACATTAATGTGTTTCCATTACATGCCTCTCGGTTGATGGTCAAGTCGTCAATTTACACGGGCAATCTACCAACCTTTTTGAGACTCTCATTTTCATTTTATTATAATAAGGAAATGGCCTGTATGTTGATATGGGCAAAAGACGACGAAAGCCGTAAAGGAAAATCAAAACGTGTGAACGGAGATAAATATTAGCACGTGATAACTTTCCTGGTGATACGGTTAATGCATCTGCCGGGGTTCCTCCTTGCAGCCTTGACCTTCGTATGAGTAATATCCACCTATACCTTACTAACGTGACGATCATATTGCACTATTCTTATACTTAGCTATCATACTTTATTGTAATCGCACAAAATCGGTCCGCGGCACTAAAATTTCAGTTTTCATGCCGTAAGATTGCTAATTTTGTTTCTATACCCCTCCATATAAGATGTTGAATGAATCTATTTATTATTTCTAAAGTGAGTAACAATATTCGTTATTACACTCATAATCCTATCAGTAGGGCAATGTAAGCGAGTTATAACTGGATTAGATACAACTTCTTGGACCAAAGCTAAAATTTTAAACTAAGTAAAATTATTGTGTCCATGGGCGGCGGCAATTGCTTACCATCAGGTGATCCGTCTGCTCGTCTGCCACCTATGACATAAAAAAAAACCAATCAGCTACATCTGCCGATGCAACGCAATCGCATACAGAGGGAGTAGATATTGCTTTAAGTATTCTATTGACGACGATTAAATGCCGGTAAATGATAAGATTTCCGGGAATATTGGACGCCTGTCGGAGCCTCCCCCTCTCCTGGCCTTCGTCTACACGCGTCACCATACCTGGTACATACTCGTACCATAAACAACATAGATTTAGAGATTGAAGCAAGGTTTCCGTAAACTACTGAGGTAAATGGGTACCATTCTGTGTGAGAACAGTGTATGAGCGATGAATGAAAGTATGTGCGATGCGCTTTACTTTGAAGAGATCGCTGCTGACCTTTGCAACCTTTCTTTATTTCAATATATTTAGAAATCACTACCATACTTTAAAAATCAAAATAAAATATGGCATTGTTTTAAAGCTAAGGCCAACTCACGGCTATAGTTAGCATATACAGCAAACAAGTATGATCCGGTCAACACATATTTTGTGAGTAGCTATGTCTACATTCCTACACCACCTACATGCAGTAGCATAGCGTAGTGGGTGAAGACGGTTCGCCCTGGACTTTTTTAGGGGGCGATACCGCTACGCCACTGGTAGTAGGGTAATTTTCAGCTAAGAATTAAAAAGAAAAGCATCGTCAGTCAGTTTTCCCGCTCATTAACTAGGTAGCAAGTACCTACCTTACACGTGTACCAAAAATGGTGATAGATATTGAAAAAATTCAAACAAACCAAAAAAATACTAAACGCGTCAGATATAATATCCTCAATACTAATTAACTAGATAATAATATATTGCGTAGCCTGGAGCGATGGCGCCCTCTTTCGAGCGTCCTTGTGTCAGCAGGCATTCCGGCAAGAATCTAGGTCGGTGGAGGCGCAGGGACCGAGGATAAAGTTATGTTGAAACCGAATTGGATGACCCAAATAATCTGGGCGTACTCAATAACAACTACCTACCTATCCCACACAAACCTTCGTAACCTACTTTCGTGGATACTGCTAACGTTTTATTATAAAAGTCTCTAATAACCTCTACTGATAAATAAGAATACCATATTATTAAGGAGGAAAAATTGGGACCATTCAACATCCACATAAAAAGTAGGCAGGTATACCTAGATAAATGTGGGATTGGTGATCGGTAGATGCACGGTAAGGAATGAATATGAGATCGTAGTTTAAGGTGACGGATAGGGCACACTAGCGACGCCAATCGATTTTAATGTTTAGTTACTAAACCGGATCTATTTTAAACAATTTCGGGGTTACAACCTCTCGGCAAACACTCATACTATTTTTTAAATAACCATGCTAATATGTTAGGTGCAACGCGTACGCACAAAATTTTTCGCGTACAAAAACGGACCCAACATTTGTGCATGGGTATTTAATAAATAGTATAAGTGTTTGCCGAGAGGTTGTAACTCCGAAATTGTTTGAAATAGATCCGCTTTAGTAGTCAAATCAATTTTATTCAAACTTCGATTTCTTATAGAGATAGAAGATAGTGAGATAGAAGACGAATGGCCGACGAAAATGGAAGGTGTAAAGACGTAGCCGAAATTTAATAATTTAAAAACTCATTCTATATTCCTGTTTTAGCTACCCCGTTTCACATACATATAAATAAGATACTCAAAATTCAAAAATAATTTTTAAAATTAAGTCGATACGGTACATTTATAAATGTCAAATATGTAATCTAACGCTGATTCGGAACGTCGATTTCTACCGAGTATAACCAGCCAGAAGCTCAGTAGTTACTCTTTTGCTAGAAAACTTAATTATTATAAAATTTAATAAACCTACTCGTAATTTTACCCTTTAAGTATTAGATAAATACCAATTTACCATACTCCTCTACGAACATGTCTCTATTGCCTTAACTGTTATGTACATTACCTTTGTCACCCCCAGACAGCAAATACTGCTGGCTGAATATAACTGGTAGAGAAGATTCTTTTCGTACCACCTACGCGAGGTCAGGCCGTCCTGTATTACCTACTGCCGAATATTGATTTACTGCGAAACTCGTTTTAGATAACGATAGCAACATCCAAACGGTTCGTTGGATGTCTGTAACACCTGTTATTTTCCTTAGCTCTTTCAAGGTTGTTAAACAAAAACCCACAATTTTACAATATATTATTAGGGTTTGAAAAAAATATTGTTTGTATTATATTAAGTCACATTAAAACAGAAAAACATCCTTATTTTCGTGATCAGTCGTTATCGTTAGGTAGGTACTTGCTTATTTTTAGGAAGATATTGACTTTACGCAGGTGGTAGGTAACCTCAGACATTGCTATATGAGTATATTTGTTCAATAGTTCTGATTTTTCCTTAATGGATAACCACATTTTGTCAAAAATAAAATTATCCTTAATAAAATTTAGGTTTAATAAAACAATATGTTTTTGATTTTGTTATTTTAAAGAATTAATTTTGTAACGTTTTATTCTAATATCGCGATCATAATATTTTTAATACATTCGACATTTAATCAGTGAAATATAAAAAATAGCTTCATGAGACTTATTAATCAACTAATCAAATAATGATTAATTAATGCAACCTTTCATTTTACCCGGATGAAAATGAAAGCAAACTATGAGTCCTTCACGCCACATTTCGCCTCGAAATCTGAATTGTAGATAGGTAGGGGAGAATCTGAAATGAAATCTATTCAGGAGGCTTCCCTGATTACTTCAAGGCTGTAGGCTGGGTCGTCCTGAGGGCGCAGGGAGTGGGCGGCGGAGGTCGCGGCAAGGTCGCGGGCCCCGCCATTGTCTGCGCACGAAGCTCAGGAACATGCCTACAACAATGACAGTAACTACATATATCGGATTTCTTTAAGCCCATCTAAGTAGTCGATTCTGAAAGTAATTTGGGGCTGGGCTACATCTAAAACGACTCTATACCTGTGATGTAACTATTACTTGTGTAGAAAACATACATCTTAAGGTGACGGGTAGGGCACACTAGCGATGCTAATCGATTTTAATTTTTAGCTACTAAACCGGATCTTGGAAATCTCGGAAAAGTAACCGCTTTTGGCGGTAATCAATTTTTCGCGTAAAAAACGGGACATTTGAGCATGATTATTTAATAAATACTATAAGTGTTTGCCGAGAGGTTGTAACTCCGAATTGTTTGAAATAGATCCGCTTTAGTAGTCAAATCAATTTTATTCAAACTTCGATTTCTTATAGAGATAGAAGATAGTGAGATAGAAGACGAATGGCCGACGAAAAAATGGAAGGTGGAAAGAGTAGCCGAAATTTAATAATTTAAAAAACTCATTCTATATTCCTGTTTTAGCTACCCCGTTTCACATACATATAAATAAGATACTCAAAATTCAAAAATAATTTTTAAAATTAAGTCCGAACGAAATTTATAAATGTCAAATATGTAACAACGCTGATTCGGAACGTCGATTTCTACCGAGTATAACCAGCCAGAAGCTCAGTAGTTACTCTTTTGCTAGAAAACTTAATTATTATAAAATTTAATAAACCTACTCGTAATTTTACCCTTTAAGTATTAGATAAATACCAATTTACCATACTCCTCTACGAACATGTCTCTATTGCCTTAACTGTTATGTACATTACCTTTGTCACCCCCAGACAGCAAATACTGCTGGCTGAATATAACTGGTAGAGAAGATTCTTTTCGTACCACCTACGCGAGGTCAGGCCGTCCTGTATTACCTACTGCCGAATATTGATTTACTGCGAAACTCGTTTTAGATAACGATAGCAACATCCAAACGGTTCGTTGGATGTCTGTAACACCTGTTATTTTCCTTAGCTCTTTCAAGGTTGTTAAACAAAAACCCACAATTTTACAATATATTATTAGGGTTTGAAAAAAATATTGTTTGTATTATATTAAGTCACATTAAAACAGAAAAACATCCTTATTTTCGTGATCAGTCGTTATCGTTAGGTAGGTACTTGCTTATTTTTAGGAAGATATTGACTTTACGCAGGTGGTCGGTAACCTCAGACATTGCTATATGAGTATATTTGTTCAATAGTTCTGATTTTTCCTGACTTATGGCTTAATGGATAACCACATTTTGTCAAAAATAAAATTATCCTTAATAAAATTGAGGTTTAATAAAACAATATGTTTTTGATTTTGTTCTTTTAAAGAATTAATTTTGTAACGTGTTATTCTAATATCGCGATCGTAATATTTTTAATACATTCGACATTTTAATCAGTGAAATATAAAAAATAGCTTGATGTGACTTATTAATCAACTAATTAAATAATGATTAATTAATGCACCTTTCCTTTTACCCGGATGAAAATGAAAGCAAACTATGAGTCCTTCACGCCACATTTCGCCTCGAAATCTGAATTGTAGATAGGTAGGGGAGAATCTGAAATGAAATCTATTCAGGAGGCTTCCCTGATTACTTCAAGGCTGTAGGCTGGGTCGTCCTGAGGGCGCAGGGAGTGGGCGGCGGAGGTCGCGGCAAGGTCGCGGGCCCCGCCATTGTCTGCGCACGAAGCTCAGGAACATGCCTACAACAATGACAGTAACTACATATATCGGATTTCTTTAAGCCCATCTAAGTAGTCGATTCTGAAAGTAATTTGGGGCTGGGCTACATCTAAAACGACTCTATACCTGTGATGTAACTATTACTTGTGTAGAAAACATACATCTTAAGGTGACGGGTAGGGCACACTAGCGATGCTAATCGATTTTAATTTTTAGCTACTAAACCGGATCTTGGAAATCTCGGAAAAGTAACCGCTTTTGGCGGTAATCAATTTTTCGCGTAAAAAACGGACATTTGAGCATGATTATTTAATAAATACTATAAGTGTTTGCCGAGAGGTTGTAACCCCGAAATTGTTTAAAATAGATCCGATTTAATAGCTAAAAATTAAAATCGATGGCGTCGCTAGTGTGCCCTTAACAGAAAGTGGGAAGTACATGTATGTATGTAGAACATAGATACAGAGGAAACGATAAAGGGAACCGCTTCTATGAAATAGGTAGACTATTAACTTTGTACAGAAATTGTTACTAGGTTTACTTAATGAATTTAATCGTAGGCTACGATTTCATACATTCTACGAATCATAGCAGAGTTAGGGAAAATGTGATGGATATAAGATTGTCTAAAAAAAAAGTTAATGAAAATATAAATGAGCTCTAGAAAAACATAAAAGAGTGTATAAAAACCGTAGTACTTAACTGAAACTTCTTTTTATTTAAGAATATTTGTATGCGTCCATTGTGAGTCAACATATTTTTGGAAAATACTAACATATACGTAGAGAATAAATTAATTAAAACAAAAAACGTTGCGTCTCCCTCTTTTCCCGCAGCTGACGAGATTTACTATTTTATCCTGTAAAGTAGAAACTGATTGATTGACTGGGTAATGGACGCACAGTATAAACCACTGAACATAAAAACTTTAAAATTAGTCATGAATTGGGAATCCTAAAATAGTGAAAATGATGAGCGTAAGAAGGCCTTTTTAAAAAGTGTATCTTTTAAAGTGCAAAAGGGGAATTTATATGAAAGTCAGTCATTTGGGAGTTTGAGTATCACATAAATTGAACAGGACTAAAACTGCGTAAGCAACGCCGCAGGTGCAGTCGAGTACATACCTATCTGTCCTATCTGTACCTATCTGTCTACAACAACTACTGTCCTATCTGTACCTATCTGTCTACAACTACAATGAAATTATATTCATAATTTCATTGTAGTTGTAGACAGATAGGTATAATATTAATAATAATTTATTTTATTCAAGTAACATGCCTCATTATTTGTTAGTTATAAGTATGTAATGTACCTATTTTCTACGTAAATTACCAAATCCGCCTACCAACGCCACCCACGCCCTGCGCGCTCATCGAGTCGTTTTGTAACTACAATAGACGAAAATCCGATACACGTGTCCCTTTTCGCTACTCATTTATGTAGGTATTGTAGATCGTCCTGTTTACCGAAACATATTGTGTCAGAGTTAGACCAGTTTCAAAACACAAGTGACCTAGTGGCAAAAACCCTATCTTGAATTTATTCATGGACGCAAAGACCCTCATATATCTCACGACTTTTTCAGTAAATTTTAGGGGTCGATCAAAAATATAGAACAACGCTTTAATGCAAAATATCCTAGTCGTCTTAGCATGTAATTACCGCCAGGGGTACGCTAAGACCAGACCATGATTCATGTTTTTTTTATATAAATAATAATTTCACAACATCACATACATTGATCTGACTCCGAGATAGGTACCCTGCACCTGTGTTACAGATATCAGAAGTAACATATAATATTTTTCTTTTGTAAATACATACTTATCATACATAGAAAACACCCAGACCAATACAAACAAACATGTTAATCGAACAAATGTTTGTACTGTGCGGGAATCGAACCCGCAACCCTTGGACCATAAGCAGCGTTCACTACCACTACTGTTCCGAACAGGTCGGATTGGGACTTTAATGAAAAATATAAAACCCCAACTCAAAATGGCATTATCCTGTTACATTTAGTGTGGTCGCAAATATGCTAAAATTTGTTCAGTGACGCCACCAACAGATTTTGACTGATTGTAGTGAAATTAAGAGACTAAATTAAAAATAGATCAAGACATTTAAAATACAAAAGGATTTGTGATTTTCCAAGCTTATTTTGTCATCATCATCATCAGCAGTCCACAGCTGGACGTAGGCCTACGTCTCTCCAATTGTTCGCCACCGTGATCTATCCATGGCTTCTCGCATACAGGTCTTGCCAGCCATCCTGCGCAGATCGTCTCTCCACCTAGCCAGAGGGCGCCCTACATTACGTTTGCCAAGACGCGGTCTCCACTCTACAACTCGTTTACCCCATCGGTTGTCGGTTCTGCGGCTAATATGACCAGCCCACTGCCACAGCTTATTTTGTATACGCCATTTATGTTACAATCATCTCTAGCAAGATTTATAAAAAAAGACCACCAATTTTTTCCGTACTGACCGGTTAAAGGGCCCTTAAACAATGCCCAGGGGGGCCAGTTCCAGCCTTCTCCCGGAAGATAAGAAATAACACTCCTTAGCTGTCTTCACTACAGCCAACGGCCTACCTCTGACTATATGACGATATCCTATCCCCTTCCTTTCCATGCTGACTGTATAGCACCGGATTGAAAGGATATGTGGTTTTTTGGGAAACATAAACTACCATGCAGTCTTGTTTAAAAGAGTACTTTCAATTTATTATCCGTGTAAATGATGTAAAAAAGACTATGTAAAGTCGTGAGTAAAGTACCTAATAAATTCCTGCTCATTATGCATTAGGTATTTACAACGTTGTTAAGTCCATCCATATCTTGAGTCCCATGTATCATTAATTTTTTTTTAGATTTTTCATGACGTTTATCAATTCATGGGATCGTACACGACCCAGGCGATACGACTTGCGACGCGACTGGCAACTCAATTTGTGATTTTATGTCGCAATTTCCCGCAGTCAATCCGCGCAGCGGCGATCGCGACGATCGATACACATTTTTTATTGTGATAACTTTATATTAACAATAATATCTACCTATCAGGTGATGTCAAATTTGAGCATCATTAATATGATGACAAAAATCCATGTATGTTTTTGGGTATGTATGTTTAATTTTTATCTGTTCAGTCATAACTTCTAAACTAGTTATCATAATTGGACAATGGAGGTGTCGTTGGAAACCACATGGAAACGTCTTGCTTATCCGCTAGTTATATGTTACATGATTTTACGTTGAATTGACTACAACGCCCTCTAGAGGGCGTAAAGTGAAGAACTAAAAATATATATCTATTTCTTGATGGTGTCATGTGTTAGCACATTACAAATATGCAAACATTATTCACAAAACTCCTAAATAAGTTAAATAAAAACAAAGTTTAAAAACTAAAACTCTCCTACTATTACACCCCTAAATAGTGTGAAACATGTATTAAAACCCCCTAGGTATCAAATAAAAGGGCTTGAGTAGTAGAACACAATTCACTATGAACATTTTAAATCCAAGATGGCCGCTCCTTAAAATGGCAAAATAACATATTGTGCTTAAGTAGGCTGCTTATTGATGGCGTAAACTGATTTGTACTTAAATAAATATAAGAAAGTCCCTTCAATAGGTAACAAAAAAAAATTAAATTTAAAAACCTCGACAAAAAATAATAAAAAGTATGTATTTGAAAACTACAAAAATAAGTTTTATACGTAAGACAGACTTTTGTACTTTTTAAATTCATTAGAGCGGGTTTTTAGTTTTAAAGGTTTATTTTTCAAAATTGCTTGATAATATCAGTTTATGAATCCCTATAGTAAAATAATTCCATATAACATCCACCGAATGCTATTAAATTCATATTAGTTTCTCTCGTGGTCGTCGCGTCGCAGGTCGCATCGCGGTGGCTGCCCCTCAATTTCCATACATTTTCCAAGTCGCACGTCGCAAGTTGCGCTGGTCGCGTCGCGGTAGCTGTGGCCAGGCCAATAACTTGTCTAGCATTAAGACAAGTAGTTACTAGAGAAGGGATATTTTTAATTAATACACTTGGATGAATGTATCTCCCTACTCATTACTACAATAATTTAATTCGTAGACACGACAATGTGACTCTTCGACATTAAAAGCGGCCGAAGTAAACGCTTGAGTAGTTTTGTAGGGCTGCAAGGCCGGCGCGGGGACAGAAGGGCGCTGGAGGAGGGGGAGGCGGCGACCTTGTAAGGGCGTATTAGCAAGGATGTAGGTCAGTGAGTCTCACCGCCCTTGACCTAGGCGCCCTTCACGTCGACCGAGCGACTCCGCCAAATACCGCTAGACTAGACAAGGGCATTCTACACTTATTTAAGTACTGTTACCACTTAAGGTGACGGGTAGGGCACACTAGCGACGCCAATCGATTTTAATTTTTAGCTACTAAACCGGATGTTGTAACCCCGAAATTGTTTAAAATATAAACAATTTCGGGGTTACAACCTCTCCGCTAACACTTATATTATTTATTAAATATCTATGCACAAACGTTAGGTCCGTTTTTGAACGCGAAAACTTGATTCACAAAAGTGCTTTGGCGTGAATCAATTTTTACGGATTGGCGTCGCTAGTGTGCCCTACCCGACATTTTAAGGGCCTAGTGTAGCGTAAACGATTAAGTCAATGTAAATTGTAATAAATATTAATTTAAGTACCTAACTGCAAGTCACCATAAAATCTTGTTGCTCGTACCAACTACTCTAAGGACCATAAAATATGTCATGGAATAGAACGCGAGCCGATTTACTAGCACTGCTTGAAATAGCTGCGACTTTACCATGACCTTGCGCAAAAATATCGACATCAGTATTTCTCGACGCACAAAGGAAAATCGCGTTTTCGCGAATTATTCCGGGAAGTGGTGATAGAGGCGAGTAACGGGTTGGCTGCGATTATTCAGATATCGCGGCACACAGGCGCGGGAGTATCTGATCTAGCGCGTGGCGACGCGCGCGAGTGTGCGTGACATTGAACTTCACACTTCACGCGGCGGCGCACGAGTTGCGTAACGCGCCACAACGCGCCGGGTTCACGCCACATCTACCAGCACTTGTCGTACAGTACACCAAATTGATCTACTTTATCGCCGTGATAACGCTTAGCCAACGATGGCTTGACCAGAGAGGAAAAATTTACGCAAAATATTTTTTACAAATTGGAAAACCACATGCTACACAGTATTTGTTATTTTCGAGCATGTTTCATGCAAAACAACGCTGGGGTCCCTTACAAATAAGCCAAAATCACGTAACCGCCTTTAACAATTTAAATGATAAAATGAAGCAGGAGTCATTTGACTAGACTCATCTAGACTAGAGTAGAAGTCTAAGATCGACAAACAGGCGGCTAGCGTTAATGCGGAAAGCAAAGAAATCAAACTATTTTATTAAAAGCGACTGGGTATACCTATTATTAAAGAACACTTTGTTCAAGTATTGAATAAATAAATAAGTTTTTTAGAGGAATTTGGCAATCCGACAGCATTGACCTTCTGTCTCACCTTATCTCACACTCGACAACAAGACCTAGAGTCAGCCAAGAATTTAGTAGATAACTTTCAAGGATAGTGTTTTATTTAGCTGGTAACAAGATTATTGGTATTATTCATTTATTAAGAAATAAAGTTACAATAATGTTTGAGGTACTTTAGAATAAAAATGCCTTAAAAAGTTTTCACCAATGAGAGATAAAATGCATTTGCATACATAGTTGATTATACATATGTATAAGAAGAGTAATTACATATAAGAAGAGTACAAATACAAAATGAATTTAAGCCATATCAGAAATTCCACACCAATGATCTTATGACATATCGACACATCTGTCAGGCTCCAACATCAAAAATTAATTAAGAGTTTTCTGGCGCCAATTCACCAGCCGGAAGCGCGAAAACTCTGTTCAGCCCTGAAGGCGTATCTGCGCATGTGGGCTTGCCCAGGAAAGCGCCCCTTCTACAACAAATTTAGATATAATTTCCGGCAGCTCCGACGGCAAATTTGACAGTTGCGGTGGACTCACAGATCACTATATATGTAGCAAGCTAGGTGGACTCCATCTCAACAAGCCGGTTGCTAGGGCCAGCTCCCGATCGGGTCCAACACATCGCAGCCGAACGGAATCAGCGAGAGTCGCCATAGCTACGGTCAACGGCTCAAACGGCTCAGTCAAGAAATGTCAATTTGGCGATGTCAAATTCTACCTACAAAATGTTTTATAAGAATGGTTTTTTGTAGTCCCTTTTTTTAGCTGGTATATATAATTTTGCATGTCGCAGGCAGCTCAAACCTCTGTCACAATCACTCATGCAGCCCAGACCAATCTATCGACTATCCGGGACGACAGCGAGTGTTTATAGTGAAATGTGAGTTGTGTTCCCAGCCCCGCTTCTTCAAAGGCCTAATAGGCCTCCGAATACAAACCGGCCGCGCACATAGATCCCAACATAAAAGGATCATCATCAACCATCAAAAGGATTCCCCGTGGCGCTCGCGTCTCAGTTGCACTTGCCCTTAGCAAGTGCATCGAGAACGTCGTCAAATTTAATAATGCCGATAGCTGGGTACATCTTTTTACAATACACTATACGTTGACAGAAATGAACGCAATGAAGGCTCCTTTACCCAAAAAATAAAAAAAAATGCACTAATCCGACACCAATTAATTATTCTCGTTCTCGGCTTTCTTCTCACAACAAAAACAACTCCGTGGAAAATTCAAAAAGAATCGAATCTAAAATAAACGATGGTGACTTAAAGGGAGCTGCTCAACTTCTGTTCTTACACGACGTTGTCGCCCCGGATAGCGCCGACATCCTCTCCGCACTGCGCAGCAAACACCCACTTCCATCTTCATCTCTCCGCCTACCAGATCCGCCTCTCCCATCTGATCACTCGCTCCATGCCTCTCCCAATAACGTTCTCGCCGCCTTCACCTCATTCAAGAACGGCTCTGCCGGCGGTCTTGATGGTCTCACGCCTCAACACCTAAAAGACTTAAGACCTCCATCGAAGCAGGTAACCGGCGTTACCCCTTGTCGCCCATATCACCTCTCTAGTCAACCTCATGCTTTCAGGAAATGTCACCGAATCAATAACAGACATCCTTTATGGAGCGAATATGGTGGCCCTCAAGAAAAAAGACGACGGAATTAGACCCATCGCCGTTGGATCCACTTTCCGCCGTCTGGTATCAAAATTATGCGTCAAATCCATCATCCCGATATCCCAACCCACTTTCAACCCATCCAGCTCGGTTTCGGCACCCGCGATGGATACAAAGCCGCCGTCCATTCTGTCCGATCATTCCTATACTACAATGGCGGTGAGGTGTTACTAAAAGTGGATGTAAAAAATGCGTTTAATGCGGTGGACAGGGGCCAAACCAAAGACAAAGCGGTTCATGTTCACCGCCTCGGCCAATGTCAGGACCGTCCTGGACAAGTTCACATTGTCTATTGTGGTCTTACTTCGCCTTGGGCTGCGGATTGTGCAGCCCCACACATGCCGGTGCGGAGAGTTCGAGTCGTCCAACGTTTAGGGCTGGCCATCCAAAGAGGCAACGCCGCTAGCATTCTGGGCACGTTGGACAATATCAGTGGGGCAGACTATTTCTTTTTGTAAATTTTTTACATTTATTAGGTATCACTTTTATTAAACGTTTAGGATATATATAGGTAGGTAGGCAATTGTACTTTATTTTCTTGTGTAATACTCAATATTAGATTTCCTTTTCTCCACACCAATAGCACAAATATGTGCCATCATAAAAAAAATATTGTGTGCATGACGTTTTTAAAATTGAACTTGTCAGTGTGTTCGGAATAATTAGGATTGAATTTTTTTGGGTTCGATTGAAAAAAGAATGTTGTCCATAATTAGTAGAAATTGCATCCACGTCCATCTAAGGTATGTAGTTTCTTCCTGTGTTAGAACGCACCGGAATTTAACCCTTGACAGAAGTTCATTACACCGAAATAAACTGTGTATGTCACTGCGCCTGCGTTAATAAAATGAATGTTTGCAAACGATTACACGCTGTACTTCCTATCGATTCAGTTTTCTATATTTTGATAAATAAGTTTATTGTTTATTTCTCTCACAGTACAAGGTCATACAGACAGTGATAGGATACTATTTTATGTGACACTCAGACCTTAACCTTGTGAGAGACTGGTGCCTGAAGTAGGTTTGAAAAACCTGTAGTACAGGTCTTACCGGTTTTTTTAAAAAAAATTTAAGATAGTTTTTCAGTGTTTTTGCTGAGATCAAAAACACAAATTTAATTTAGGTTTTTGCGATTAAATGCTTCTTTTCCCTCACTGTCCTTATCTGCTTGACACAAAGCTTGACTGGTAGAGAAAGACTCTAGTCATTGTGGTTTATTGGATAATGCTCAACATTAAGTGACGCTGTGAGACTTGCTACCTATATATTTGTTGCATTGCGTAATATGTATAAAAGTAAGTTTACTTATTTATTTATTTAATTAAGGAAAACAAAACAGATTACAATAATTGAAATCAAACATTAGCTATACATGATGGAATTGTACTAGATAGTAATCCTAAATATGTTTTCACGCCAATTACATTGTGGCTTAAACATTATAAAGTAATTTAATTTATAGCACCAATTTCCAAATTATTAATCGTATTGCGAAATTATATTGCTGACGTAAGTTAGAAAGAAAATCTTGAAGGTCGTACTGGTACATAGGTACCAGTTCTAAAAGTATTATATGTGAGCACAATCGTATGAGCACATTGAATCACACGTGCCTCTGTGTAGTATGTAACGATGTTTTATTGTTCAAGAAACACTTCAATAAATCCCCAAGATTGTGTAATTTCTGTTATTTTTTATTGTATTCAAACAATACTTACTTTCTAAACGTAACTCTTAATCTGCTTTGTAAAAGTTCATTCACGTATTCATTAAATAGCAAGAGTCATATTATTACTACTACTTTACTCAATGTAAATAGTACGTGTGTATGTGTGTACTGTAGGTTATTTTCTTATAATAGTACTTATGAGAAAAGTACCTATAATGCTGCATTCCAAAAATATGACTACTGCTTCATTTTTACTACCTTACCTATTACATATTTAACCTTAGCATCACAGTACATCTTTTACTGTATTATGTATGTTTATAAAAATTTAGAAAACTTCCCTCGAAAATCCGACAACCATAACCTAAATACTAGAAATAAACACAAGCTTGCTGTTCCACATCTCAGACTTCATAAGATTGGTAATTCATTCGTAGGAATGAGTATTAAAATAATTAATAAGTTACCACAAAAGCTTGTTGATTTACCAATGCCTAAATTTAAAACACATGTTAAAAATACAGTTAATGATTACTTAAATGACAAGAATTTGTGGAAATGATAAACTGTTCGCCTACACCCATGATACTGTACTTAATTAAAAAGAGTACGTGATTAAAAAGAGTAACTGGCGAGTTTCTTGTCGGATCTTCTCGTCAGAATCAACTTTCCGATTCCGGTGGTAGAATCACATTACATTTATTCATTTCTTAGTATATTTTTTGTATCGACATTATATATTTAATTACATGTATAATATACATAGATATAATTTATATTTTTCATGTATGACGATTTGTAAGAGCTGTATATAAGCCTATGCAAATAAAGTACTTTTGCATTTTGAATTTTTTTGAAGATATACTTCATGTATTTGTAAAGTGAACATTAAATAACTAACAAAATATAGAACCCTTAAAACATATTTGTATTTAAGTGTATATTTGTGTTCCTCTGTTGTCTGATATCTGTAACACAAGTGCTTAAGCTACTTAGTACGGAATCAGGTCAACGTATGAGATGTTGTGAGAATTATAGTAGTTTATGTGAATGTCAAATAATGAGGGCTATTAGAACACGAGCGAGTTTTATTATAACATTCGCGAGTGTTTTAATACCGAGTTATGTGCAGTCTCATACACTACTTTACCTACACTCATGTTAATAATCTTCAAACTAAGAAATCATAGGCCAACACTTTTGACAACCCTACCTGAATAACGTAATTCACGTAGGGTAGCATTTAAAACTGTAACTAACGATGCTCTTTCTACGATTCTGGAGCTAAATCGTCAAAATCACTATTACAATCAGACATTTTTGACAAAAAACATAATTTCAAAAAGAAATGGCGCTAATTTGATGAAAGGTAAAAACATGCTAGGGTACACTAGCGACGCCAATCGATTTCAATTTTTAGCTACTAAACCGGATCTATTTTAAACAATATCGGGGTTACAATCTCTCGGCAAACACTTATACTATTTATTAAATAACCATGCACAAATGTTGGGTCCAACGCGTACGCGAAAAATTGATTCACGCCAAAATCGGCCACTTTTTGCGTGAATCAATTTTTCGCGTACATAAACGAACCCAACATTTGTGCATTAGTATTTAATAAATAGTATAAGTGTTTGCCGAGAGGTTGTAACCCCGAAATGGTTTAAAATAGATCCGATTTGGTAGCTAAAATTTATAAACGATTGGCGTCGCTAGTGTGCCCTACCCGTCACCTTAATTTGAAAATTATGACATGAGTGTAGGTACCTAAAACATATTTTAGAAATAGTCGCTTTCTCCCGCCAATTTTGATCTATATCAGTATTTAATACTTTCATTTAACAAGGCGATGTTAAACTATGAATCGTATTAATAAGACAGGTTAAACGCAACGCTTAAATCATTGGGGCAATTTATGAGAGGCAGGCGCGTGAGTCGCTCTCGAGTCACGCGCGGTTTTGACACTGACATTGACCGCGCGACGCGCTCCGCAAGCGAATCATGTAGATTGTACGATGTAGACCGCATTTCTTTAATCATCTTGTCACTTTTCCTGAAGTGCGAAAACTTTGTAGCAGCACTTTCACTTTTGTTCGCTTTATTTTTATCTCACCACTTCTTCGGTTGTAATGTAAAAGGCTTGCTCGTTATAGGCCTTATTCGACCAGTCTTAATCCGAGAATAAATCTAACGTCAGATTTGTATGGTATGATAAAATCTAATCTCTTCGGATAAAGTTTGGTCAAATACGTGACGTGGCAGGTGTCCATGGGCGGCGGTAATCGCTTATCAGGTGATACGTCTGCTCATCTGCATCCTATATCATAAGAAAACCTAAGGCCCGATTCGACCAACCTTAATCAGATACTAAATCTATCGCATAGCTTTGTCATTCTATAAAAATCTGACGTTATACCATAGATTTATCCATGGGTAAAAATTGGTCGGATCGAGCCTTAATCTAATATAGTTTTACTCGTAATTATAACTTATTATACAGTATGTCCGGAGATCGACGTCCGACCGCTAGTCCCAACAGCATCCTCAGACTATTTGCGAGTCGATTTAGGGACTAATACATAAAAAAAAACTATTTTATTGATTTCATTTAAATTTAATGTACACACTTATGTCAATTATCAATTGTAATATAGTAAAATGTTTTTAAGGTGATTAATTTTGTAACTGAATATGATCTCAGTCGGTCGAAATATTTTTTTTATTTATTTAAACATTTATTAAAAGCCTTAAAAATCACTTGAATAGTAAAAAATAGGTGATTATTTTTTAGTTTTTTTTGTTAAAATACATATTTTTAAATATTTTTAGATACTTCAAGATATTACCTAAAAGCCTATGTCAAAATCTAAGATTTAAGTAAAAAAAAATGGCACTTACTATAATATTCTTATCAGTAAAATTTCTCAATATTAATTTATCTGTTTAATTGTATCTGTCTAGCTTGAAATTGGTTTGGTTACACAATTATAATGTTTTATAGTAAGACCTTCACGAAAAATTAAATTGACAAAATAAAACAATTAAGTGTTTCAATTAAGCGTAGTGTATGTACTTAATTTACTAATACGATCTAGGAACATAAGCTACACTAGACTTTTTGCGAGAACTCTTTGACTGCGTGCAGGTTCATTTGAGTCCGTGCATAAAAAATTAAATGTTTATGGTGTCATATAAAATATGACATGAACTACCTATACAGGTTTTATCGATAAAACATTTTCATTCCTTTAACCACTTCTTCTACCAACCATTGTTTATACTTATGGAAAAAAAATTAAGAACGGATATTTAAATAACTAGTTAACATTGATTGACAAAAAAAATGTTCATATTATTTTATTCTGTATGTACGGTATTGTTGCTATACTAAAATGTCAGTAGTAGATACCAGAGAGAAGTATTTTTTATTATTCACTAGCTTTTGCCCGCGACTTCGTCTGCGTGTAATTCGAATAAAAGCAAGGTCTTTTGGGTGAAAGAGGAACAAACATCCATCCATACATCCATCCAAACAAACTTTCGCCTTGCGACTTCTCCTCCCACCTCACCGCGACCGACCCCGCTCCATTCGCCCGCCGCGCCGCCCGTCGGACCGTAACATACCATAGTATCGCGCGTTCGGTTTGTCATCGTCGTAACTATTAAAATATTTGTCCAAATGATGTATTGTGAAGGACAAAATTTATCTCCTTTAAATACCAAAAGCGATAAAAGTATTCATTTTGATAAGGATCCATTTATTACTACCAAATGTGCATTAGAAATAAATTATCAATTTTTATTGTATTTATGGTTCACTATTTTGACAATAATGGCTTACTCATTTGGACAATTCACACAATATCTTTATAAATTATAGCCTATGTGTTATTCTGATCTATAAGCTACATTACTGTAAAGTTTCATTAAAATCCGTTTAGTAGTTTTTGCGTGAAAGAGGAACAAACATCCATCCATACATCCATCCAAACAAACTTTCGCCTTTATAATATTAGTAAGGAGTAAGGATGTATCACGTAAAAAAAATTTCAATGGCTAATTATTTTATTAATCCTTGGATGTTGATGTTCCGGATAAATCCATGTATGCTTTAGATAAGATATCAACGAAATACAACACTCATTTCCTAGTTAGAGCGACAGGTAAGCTAGAAATATACCTCAGTGCTGAGGAAGTAAGCGTTTAGAAGTAGGCTGTCGAAGAATTTTTAATTTATATTATTGTCTGAAGAAAACATACCCTAACACTAATACCCTACGCGTCGATACTAGAGACTGCTGCTTTCTACATGAAAGATTACAATCCAATAAGCACAAACATGCAGCCAACAAGGTTCCACAAGTAAAACAATGGTCAGAGGTCGAAATTAAGAGAGTTAGTTATGTACTTGCATCGAAAAGTTGGTATTAATACGGATCTTCCCAAATTAATATAAAATATACGATTTTTTTAAGCTCTGTAAAATTTGTCACAATATATGTATTTAGTTATTCTTACGCTGAAATCAATGTACCTAGGTACCAAAAGATACTTACGCGGATTTTCCCTCTACGTCTCTCTGAATGGTTTAACTCTACCTAAGTCTGACATCTGTTAATGCCTCATATTATTAATACATAGTAATAAAATAATGCCTTCCCAGATACTAACTACATTATCGAATGAGTAACATTATGTAAAAATCTCAATTTTTCAAATGTTTTGAAATATTAACGCTGAGAGCTCAAATAGTGGGTACATTTTATCATCTCCGCAAGTGGCAGAGAGTATTCGATTTTACGAGTAGCCGTGTCCTTGCGGTTTGTACTAATTTGCAATCGGACGCTTCCGCGCCGCGCTCGCGAGGTCGCTCCTGCCGCGACATGCATCGGCTCAACGTGTGTCAACGTGGCCCCTTCGCGTTTGTTTCTGTGACTGACAATGAGCAATTAATCGTTCTTTATTACGTATTCAAGGAGCACGATGGGTGCCATGTGCCACTCCTAGCTAGTACTTGTCGCGCTGAGAGCATGTCCGTCATTTAATTGCTAACTAATCTTTACCAATTTATTACACTTCATAAACTTTAATACAAATCATGTGATAAAGTAGGTTCTCATTATAAGCATGCTACTTTAAAGAAGTGAAATTATTAAAGGCAAACAGTAGAAAATGTTTTCTTTGCGAGAGAAAGACATTCGCTACTGATTTATACGTAGATACATCATGTACGTTTGCAATAGGGAATTGCTGCGCAAAAACGTGAAACATAAACCATGGTACTCATGCCGTGAATAAGATAAGCTAGTAGTTAAGAGCGAAGTAATACGGATGGCCTCCGCAAATAATAATCAATAAAGTGGCAAGTCCGGGTGACGCGGTGCGCGAGCGGCGCGGGCGCGGGCGGCGGTATTCTATCTGACTGTACAAATAGCGGCGACCTTGAGATTCGGCGAGCGCGGCAAGGTCACCGCGCAAATCGTTATCAGCGTGACGTCAGCGCGTGACCTCCGCCGAGGTGCCCGCGAGATAGCGCGATGCTGATACCGACCGATAGTGCGGCGCACGCGCACCCGCGTAGCGTCGCCCGCGCTGCCAGCCGCCGCGTCACGCCGAGCGCCGCCCAGCGCCGCCCAAGCGCCGCCACCTACACGCCGCCCTGCGTTCTTCTCTTCTTACGCAAATGCTCTAATTTTTATTGTTTCTAATTTAAACTATACGTATAATCATCTCATTAAGATGTAAATTAATTTAACGAAAGAATATGCCAAATTGGTCAGGTTGAATCGAGTTTCATTGTTAAAATATTATATTAAGTTACATCATAAATGTTGTATTACTCCTATTTCATGAAATGTCGCTAGGATCAATATAACAACGGCGATTCATCGTATCACGACTATTTCAGCAATTGGAATCGTGCCAAAAGTATCGCGGTATTGAAATCACTTTCTATGCGTTATCGTTGCCGTCCACAAAAATATTGTGTCGACCTTGTGTGTTCATGGTCGTGCAAAAATATCAACTTGACATTCAAACGATTTCCCGATCTTTGCGTTGCTAACCAGGAAGCATCGGTTAACATTGACCACACCTCGCTCATCGAGGCCGCCAAATAGATAAAGCAGCTGAAGCAGATATTGCACGTACTTGCCATAAACATTATTACATTTCGGCAATTAATTAAATAGCGTTTTTATGTAAAAGCGATATTGTTTAGGATAAAAGAATATGTATATGATAAACAGCCGATAACAACAAGTGTGGACGTACACGTGAGATAGAAAGTACGGATAAAATGTGAACGACACCAATTAAAGACACTAGATGATATACAAAAGTTATAAACCTTCAGGGTTATTTATAATCACTACATACAATTTTCATATATATAATCAAATGCACTATTAGTAGAAAGTTGTTCATAAATAGGTGTAACATACTTAAACACCTACTATGAATATGTCTACATACGAGTAACCAATAGAAAGCGAAAGAGATGGTGTTATATTGGTTCAGTATACATTTTCCATGAAAAAGTTCAAATAAGAAAGACGTCAAAGAGAAGTCTGTAAACTACCTAACGCTAAAGCGAATTATTTATTATTTATCTCCTTTTTTATCTAATTCATGATCAGCTTTCTTGTGTATGCGCAGTGCAACTGCCAGTGTTAAATACATCTCATCCTTCTTTAATACTTAGGAAACCTCTTAAGATCTATCCCTTCTGTTTCTGGTACCAACTAGTGAAGGTTGGCAGTCAACTCCGCATATCTAACACGATCTCTTACTACATGGAAAAGCTCTGAAGCACTGGGGATGCCCCATTTCATTCTCTGATGTTAGGCAACCATGTTCTCTTTTTCCGGCCAACTGCTCGTCTTCTCGCCCACCGTGATCGTAAAAGTCGTGATTTATTTTGACCTGTCATAAAATATTTTATTTATTTAAGGTAACGGGTAGGGCACACTAGCGACGCCAATCGATTTTGATTTTAGCTACTAAACTGGATCTATTTTAAACAATTCGGGGTTACAACCTCTAGGCAAACACTTATACTATTTATTAAATAACCATGCATAAATTTTGAGTCCAACGCGTACGCGAAAAATTGGTTCACGCCAAAAGCGGCCACTGCTGGCGTGAATCATTTTTTTGTGTATAAAAACGGACCCAACATTTGTGCATGGTTATTTAATTAATAGTATAAGTGTTTGCCTAGAGATTGTAACCCCGAAATTGTTTAAAATAGATCCGGTTTAGTAGCTAAAAATTAAAATCTCATTGGTGTCGCTAGTGTGCCCTACCCGTCACCTTAATGTGCATTTCGATCATTGTAATATTATTTCATTATTATTGACATTTGTATTATTGTAATTAATTTGGACATTTTGCGCTGTTATGAATTTAATTATTATGAACTACATGACTATGACGTCAATTACTATATTTTCTTATGACATTTAATGTAATCTTGAAATTTATAATTTGTATGTCCGTGAAAGACAAGGCATAGTGATACAATACTCTTCAACAACATCTGTAATAACACCTAAGTATATTTTACAAATAAATTATTTGTATTTGTGCCTTAGCACCTTACCCAGATATGAAACTTTTCTTTTCTTACGGGCTGCAACAGAAAGTTGTTTCTATATACCTATAAAATATTTTTTTTCTAATTACAAACAGAATTCAATCCTTACGGGGTCAATATGTACCAGAGCGTTTGTTATCTTTCTATTATTTATGTTGTACATGCGCTTTAAACAATTTGATGCGTATAGGTATACCTACATTTTTGTACCTCTATACAATTTTTATTTTGTTGCATTTGCAAAAATACCTATATGCAGACGTAACATATTGAAAGATAAAACTTGACCTTGTATATTTAAAGTAGCAAGGATTTTCCTATTACATCACACCAGGAAGATGCGTCCACCCGACGCCTTCCGGGTGAGGTTAAGACTATGATAACAATGACACTTATAGAACAGTATTAGATTGACCTCAGGTACCTATTACAAGAGAAAATGATACTTAATCAATGAAGAATTGAGATATCTAAATATTCATACACTTTTTCCTTCGGCTGCGGTGTGCAAACTCTACATAGTGCATTTTTGAAATCATTTTGGAAAATAAGGATGAATTTATTTTTATTTATAATAAAAGACCATAACTTTAACTTTATTTATAAGTAAATAAATATTTAACAACATCACGTACATTAATCTTACTACGATATATGTAGGTTGCTCAAGCACCTGTGTTACGGATAGCAGAACCATCAGTGTAATTACAAATATATTTTTGTAAATACATACTTATAATACATAGAAAACACCCAGGCCAGTACAAACAGACATGTTCATGCACACAAATGTTTGTACTGTGCGGGGATCGACCCCGCAACTCTTGCACCTAAGGCAGCGTTCACTACCACTGATCCAAACGGGTCGTCAAAACTTGAACACTTATAAAATTCTAAATGTTTTTATTACAAATAAAAACCTGTAAGTAGGGATTGAAATCTATCTTTACTCATTTTCTATGTATGTAAGTGTAAGTATGTACATTTTAATTGATTCGACCTCAGAATCAGTTCTGCCATTGTAGGTTTTAAGGCTATTGATTAGTTATTTAGTTTCAGTATTCAAGTTGTATCAATTCGAGGTCTCATTTAAAATGCTCGCGAGTGTAGATGTACATGTAGTACGTGTGTAAAGCTACGATATTACCTATTAATGATCCACGCGATTGACGTTGGTTCTTTTCAATTTACAATATTAATATATATTTTTGTGATAGGTGGCAGACGAGCAAACGAATCACCTGATAGTAGGCGACTGCCGCCGCCAAAGGACACCTGCGACACCAGTGGAGTCACAAGTGCGCTGCCAACCTTTAAATCCCCCTTTTCCCCGGAATGGGCCCCCGGTACCCTAACCAGCGCAGCGAAACACAGCACAGTGCTGCTTCACGCCGGTTTTCTGTGAAGCCGTGGTCCGGTCGAGCCGGCCCATTCTTGCCGAAGCGTGGCTCTTCCACGGTAAATAACAACACAATTGATGCTAACGTAGCTAGATGTAGAAGAACTAAATAGAAATGTATAAGGTACCTATCACTTAACAGGAAGCATAAATTATTTACATCGTAAATGCAAGGGCCAAGGTCCAATACTTTCAAATGGCGACATAATTGATGTTTCTAAGAACAGTAATTTGAATTTTAGATATTCATATGAATTCATGAATAAAAGTTTATCTTTAGTCTTGCTGAAAAGAATTTACTTTTTAAAAAAATTCCCAGTAGAGGAAATAATGAATGAATATACCTGACAAGATCTCTCTTTTTCTTTCCTACCACCACAATTTTGCAATAAAGTTTTTACTTACTAGTTTAGGTGTGATTTATGCATTTTTTTGTAAATCTATCATCAGCGTATTGTAAAACCTATTGTTTTACAGCTGTTTTCTTTAGTCAATTCAAATAATGATTTTATAAATATCCTAGTAGCTACTTCCAAACGAACTCTGCTATTATCCAGACAACAACATTATAAAGTTGTGTCTAAACAAAGGCACGAAGCGGTGTGTCATACAGTTTTCTAATTCAAGTTTATCTCTGCAGTCTCCTGTTTATCTTGCAAAGTAAACCAGTGTGTTTGGGCACCGCGAACATGACCTGAATCCGAATACGGGCACGCGAGAGAAATCTCGGGCTGCGAGACTCACGCGCAGCCGCAGCGGCGGTGGGCGCGGAGAAAGGACTCCATCCTTTATGGCACCGAAGTTTCTACCGACCACTCTTTTTGCTATGTTGCATCGTTAATCTGAAACAGAAAGTTATACCAGTGAAATTGTAACAAAAGAGGAAACATTTTGTTAGAAAATTACTACATGTTACTCGTGCGTGAGATATTGAAATACTACTTTCTTTTCTCGTCAGCGAAAATGAAACCAGTCTCACACACGAGAGATAGTTCAATCAAATATGTAGCTATACATCATAAATTATATAAAATGTGTAGATCTCAAGTTTTTGAAATATCGTCGTAGAACCTTAAATGATTAAGTTAATCCACTTAAAAAAATATCGTCAGTCTTCAGGTGGGACTTGAACTCACGATCTTTTGCTGACCGGGCAACTGACGATAATTTTTAGTGCATTCCTAACTTAAGAATAAATTGCTAATAATTGCTACCTCATAAACTCAAATTATTGTTGAAATAAACTTATTTTCATTTTAGATACTAGAGAAAACATTTTGCAATGCTTTATAGTAACAGTAGTAAGAGTCAGCGGAAATAATAGTGATAAAGCAAATGCAACTGCTAATTATGTTCCTAAATATATATTTACAATAAACTTCATTCATTCATTCATTCATTCATAAAATAGCAATAAAACTATTACGTACAATTAATACGACAAGCTGTATTTGGGCGGGTATCCACGGCAACATCTTTATTGGCCACTAGGACAGAAAGTGGACGTTATAAGCGATATCGCCTCAATTTCTCTGGGCCGGCACATGGCACGGCGAGGGCGCGGCGCAGACACTCGCGATGGGCGGAGAAACGCCTGGATGCTGTCATCGCGCTCGTGCCGCGCTTGACTTATGACTTACAAAATCTACATACAATCATCAGATATGTGGGTCAGGGCAGTGGGCCGCCACGCGCCGCTGCACGCCGCGCCGCCGTCCACATGCGTTCGATTGTCGTAAAAAGGGCAATAAATTATTTGTACACGTTTCTTTATTTCAAGATTAATTGGCTATCACTTTATAGCTAAAGTATATGATACACTTTTCCTTTTTATCTGTCAATCGAAATCAACGTACCAATTTAAACTTTCTGCATTGTATATTAATATTAATCGTTTTTTCAGCGCCGAATGAATATTTAAATGATAGTGTAATTTTTATTTATTAGTGGACATATCTATGTGATGTAATTTATTTATTTATCAAGGGCTGAAGAAAGTTTCGTTTACATTAATTTAAGATTAGGTAATGTGACCCTTTTATGACGACCAACTTCCCGAAAAATACCTGAGAAAAAATCTTAGCTTTAAAGTTCTATTGATGATAAGTATATATAATTTTTATAATAACCCATTTTTAAGGTAAATCAAAAAAGGTATAGTTGTGATTTTTAACAGTCTACTTTCGAAGAGTGCTTGATTACTCCAAAACATTCAATGCGGTATTTGACTATTTTTTTTATTTTTGTAATCCTAAGACCTCTCAATGATAGAAACATCGTTGAAAGAATTACTTGATTCTCATTTAAACTACCTGAGATATCACAACTTTCAAATCACACTATTTTGGGCAAACCCAAAACGCTCCATACAATGGGATGCACTTCAATATAATTTTGTATGTATCAAATGTTTCGTTTATGTCAATGATTTTATTATAATAGTTGGTGCAAATTGTATGGTTTATTCAATGGTATAATTATTTTTAATAATTTCTTAGTTTTAAAATGGACTTCCCCATGAATCTTTGAATGACCATAAAACCGGCTAGACGTTATATTTTTAATTGAGAATTTTTGCTATTGGCACATATTTACCTATATTTTGATAAAATATTTATATTTTGTAAATCTCGAGCTTAGTCACATACCATATTCAAATATTATGACGAATATAACAACCTTGCGATTTTATCGCTGAAAACGACAGTGTTATATTATGCAGATCATGATTATTCTTAAATAGGTAACGGAAGGATAATTTGGCCTTGTCATACACCTATTTTACGTAAATTTCTGACTAAAAGTACTGGACTAGCCAATAAAATACGTGTCGTGCTGACTTCATCATATATCAATTATTAGATGTTTATTAGAAGTGGATTCATTACTATATTTGAATATTAAAAAAAAACTGCAATCAAGTGCTTCTAAATAATTATGCAACGCTATCTAACATGATTGATTTGTGATTTTTATAACTGTGCGTAACAATAAGCTATAACATACGTATGTAGATCTACGTATACTGCACAAACTTAATACTATGGTCATATCCTAGTACAATGTAGGCAGTCTTTTCGCTTATAACGATCTCTTCCAGAAAATCTTGAGATAGAGAAAAAGTAAAACAAATTGAAAAGGAAAGGAAGAATAGAGCATAGCCAATTTGCAAAGGAATTTGTTATAATAAGTTATTTAACAAATGTTCTCATATATTTTAAAATTTCTATGTTATCTATACTATAAGGCTCCTATTCTTTTGTAAAAAGAGGTGATTTTATAGCCACATCGAAGACAAAGCCCGACAGGAAGAAGAGCAATACTACAGGTAGGTAGCGCGAAGCGGTGGCCGCGTGCGGCTGAAAGTGGTGCGGTGACCCTATTCGCGGCGCGTCCGGTTTCAGCGCAGCTCGCCGTGTGCGCGTTTTTTCGCCGGTCGCTGACCCGCATGCGCGTACGCCCCGCGACACTCGGATCTTTTTCCGATTTATCGCCATTTACTTTGGGCAACACTTTCTTTTTGCTGGGCTGGTGACAAATGAGACGCGGGAGACAGACGAGCGCAACGACCGTCTTAACTGTGGTTATTTGCGGTGTTAGAAAACCAAAATAACATTTTAAACGGAATAATTAAGAATCAAGACAGTATATCAGCGGCGAATTTATAGCTGTCTAATCCGAAGAATTTATATTTTTCGGATCTGTTTTTCGGGGAAAAAATAAAATCGTAACTTCGTAAGACGCTTCAGAAACTTTTATTCGACTGAACATTTTTTTAAATCCACTATTCATATCTATCTATAGGTATGAGTATACAAAAGTGTGTTTAATTCATTAAAATGTAAACAACTCGATGTATCATACTAAATATGGTACACAGCAAGGTTAGATAGAATGGATTTCGCTGACAGTGAACTGCATCGGTGCACTCATACAGAGTGCAAAGACACCGTTTGTAAAACGTGTGATTGCGGCGCAAAAGCACAGTTTACTGAGCAGAACAGTGAGTTATCATTTTAGAGGCGTTAATAATGTAGACGAATGCTCTACATCGTCAATGCACTTCGTTAAAAAGTATTTAATAGGGTACTATTGAAGTTCAACAGACATAAATATGTGGTTTTAGGCATGGGAAGCGCAGGTAGTGTGTAGTGAGTTCAAGGTCAGGGCTGTGCCTCACTGCTCGCGCGCCGCCGCAGCGCAGGGCATTATCGCGCAAACACGTGGCGGCCTGCGTGCGCGCGCCATACGCCTGTAACGTGATCAGAACCTACGCCATGCACACTACACTTAATTATACGCTTTCACGGTGTACCTTAATTGCACAAAACGTGATTAAATTTTCTGCAAACAAATCATATTTATTTTTGAATTTTAATTTGCGCGTCCTGATTTAATTTTAGACTAACGTTTGATTTTTCGATATAAACGTGAACATTGTGTAAAATAGTCTCGTTACAAGGATATCCTAAAACCTTTCGAGCAAAGGCTCCCGAACTTATTTTGTATAGTCAACATTTAAAACAATATTGTTTTTAACATATTTACCAAATAAATTCAATGAAGCAAAAAAAATAAATCAAGGTCTCTTTCTGCCCCCCTTTAGGCCCACAACCTGGCGTTATCGGCCACTTTGGGATAGACTGGTCTAGATTATAATGCAACTTACAAATAGTTGATAACCCGTTTGGATCAGTGGTAGTGAATGCTGATTCTGGTGGAAGGGTTGCGGGTTCGATCCCCGCACAGTACAAACATTTGTGTGCATGAACATGTCTGTTTGTATTGGTATGGGTGTTTCTATGTATTATAATTATGTATTTACAAAAGAAAAGTATTACATGTAATATATTTGTAATTCCGCAGTTGGTTCTGATATCCGCAACACCACCTGTGTTGAGCTTGAGCTACCTATCTCAGAGTCAGATCAATGTATGTGATTTTGTGAAATATTTATTAATTTAATTATTTTTATTATAAATATAAATCTGATCTCAAAAATAGATTATGTATAATCGTCATACATGAGTCTTTCCATTTTTTGCAAATATTGTATACCAGTCATTTGGGTATTTGTTTTTTCTGATGTTCTAACTCAGTACAAATTCTTTTAAAATATTTGGCACTGAAACACTTGAAGTTTTTATTTTCAACAAGGTTGTTAATGTTTTTAAAGCTCGCTAAACGTTCGTTTTCTTGCAAAGTGTGGGCAGTTTGTTTACTGCTGCGATCCCCTCCTGATTTACACCTTCACGTTTACAGCTAATAATATTTTAATCGAATCCAAGGCCGTGGCGTGTTCTACAGGAAACGTTAATATTCTTAACGGTTTGCCAAAGCAGACTGCAGTTAACTACAACTACCTACACTGTTCTCATAACTCTTGGCTGCATAACACTAAATTACATGGTCGCGGTTACCTAACTCATTACCAACCTGTTTAGCAACCAACTGGTTCCATACACCTGAACATCGGTATTTTCAGTGCTAAATATTACAGCTACTAACTGCACTTTAAGATCATTCTTTAGGTAGGTTATTACAATTTAAATGGTGTTACTCAGCGTTCGCAGAAGTAATTGGCGGCTGGAGTGGAGTGCTGATAACCAAATGCCGAGAGATGATGCGAAAATATATTCTAGGAAGATGATAATAACCTAACTAGTTAAACTAAATCATTTTAAAGAACCAGTATAATTTTTTTTTATCAATGTTGGTTGGTCAACAAAGACAATATATCACATGTGTCTAGCTTTACTCAAAAGTGGGACAACCCTATTAAAATCTGAATATAAATATGTATCCTGCATTCTCATTCTCAAAATATTACAGCAATAAAGAAACTCGTCGATTAAGTGGTATACGCGTTTTATTCCTTATAAGGCGGTGCGAGAGGGGGTGGCGCACGACCTTGCGCAGCATCATGCGATATTTTCGCTGTCGACTAACGCGGAAGACTATTTCAAGAGTCAGGGTCGACGGCGCCCGTCACCGCGCCCGCGCATGCCGTGTGACGTCGCGGTGTCGGGTTACCGCTCCATGACGACGGCGACACGTCCTTCACCCTTCCAGACAACCTACCAAACTACCTACGTATTAACAATATCATCAAAACATTTTACATCAGGTAAAGTTAAGCCTATTTGCAGCGCCCAAATGATATGACATCCCACCCCTGGTGATGTGATCGTGGTACTTCTTACGACGAAATTCCGCCAATTTACTTACCTAATTCGATATCAACACGCAAAATAGAGGATTGAAATCGAACAATGTCGTTGACCACGCGGTGAGTAAAGGTGCAACTGGTTCGTATCTCTGATGCAGTGTGACTAAGGACCGATTTTTTAAATCCATAGTTACCTTTTGGTTAAATTAATACATTTTGGCGATATTTGACTATTGGTTACTTTTTTAACCATTAGTTACCTAAGGAGGTGAAATGAACTTCGGTATGATTGTCGTACTGAATTTTCTATGGTAGTTAGAACAAAGTATTTTAGTTTACTAGGGTATTAGGTACATTTATATATACATATCTGTTAAAACTCATAACGTCAATATTAGATAAGTTTTTTGCTTTACTAATTAAATTATAATATATTTTAATTAGATTTACAGAAACGAACTGTCCTTGAATGAAACAATCATTCGGGAATATCCCACCGATAGCACACAACTAAATTGTAATTATAGAATTAATTGGTATTATTTTGTGAAATATAATACCACATTCAAATTGAAACATCACCAGAGATATCGAGGGGTTTAGTCATTTAGGAACAACAAACACCTCTTTTAACAAAGAAAACCCACACTTTTTATTATGTACATATCTAAGTAGTTGTCTTTGTCTATGCAAAAACACATTACTCTACTTTTATTTAATGATGGTTTTATAGTTAATTACTGAGTATTTTCATTAATTTTGTTTCAATATAAATCCGCCCTTAAACCCTCAATAAACTAATAATAACATAAAAACCGGCCAAGTGCGAATCGGACTCCCCCATGAAGGGTTCCGTAGCAGCAAATAAGATATATGGAAGGTAAATTGCGGTTTACGGTTTATAACGTATTAAAAAAAATCTCACTATATCTAGTTCAAACCAATTTTCGTTGTTAGTTTTCATGATTATGAACACCACATATTTTTTTTAGTTTTATAATTCATTTATTATATAAGTTAAAAACCTCAACATAAGTTCTCTTGCGCAAATTATTGTGTTTAGAAAAAAATCATGATAAAAACCTCAACATAATTTTTAAAGACTTATCGATTGATATCCCACACGTATAGGTTTGATGAAATAATTTTTTTTTGAGTTTCATTTTCAAGTATGGATATAAAAATCGTAACGCGGTTAACAAAATATATCTATTTACCAAGTTTCAATAGTATAGTTCTTATAGTTTCGGACAGAAGTGGCTGTGACATACGGACGGACGGACAGACGGATAGACATGACTAATCTATAAGGGTTCCGTTTTTTGCCATTTTGCTACGGAACCCTAAAAACGATAGTCATAAAACGTCATTGCGAGAATTAAAGAGTTTTTAGCGGTAAGATAAGAGTCAATGGCTATGCCAGAGCTGGTAAAGAGTTAGCCACGACCTCAAATCGCTTCTCGAAGGCAGCTCGCAGGGGCTCGCACAGATTACAGACAGGGAGCCCGTCCAATGTAGGAGTCACTGTCAACTTCACTATCAGAAATCTGCACAACGGCTGCTAAAACAGCACATACAATTTGAAGCAATGCAATAGACAAGATGATAACAAGATCTTTCTATCCAAAATGTAACATTTCGCTCACGGAACCCGATCCGAATAAATTAGTCCCATTGTTTGTTCAGATGTAGACATTTTGCATCACAAAACTATTGTAAATTTAAATAATAAGTCGTATGAAAGTCGCGACTGAGATCACCTCTAAAGTTTGTAAATGAACCAAGGCCGATCGCTTGTGTTCGTTTGACCTTCAATTTTTTTTCCTAAAAGCGTTTGGTAAATATGTAATTGACGTAGAGGACAGTGGGGCAAAAGGAGACATGACAGTGTCGACTACGAATTAATTTGCTGCTATAGTTCGTTTGCTGTCGTACCTATTAACAGATACCATCTTATTATAAATCGCGATCTAAATTTACTACCGTACTAAAACTCATGTCATCCCGTTACAACAAACAATTTTAAAAGGAGCTGGCACGAATTTTGTTCCGGGACTATCCTTAGTTTGAGATTTGTAATAAGGGGATAATGTTCTTTTGATTTTACGGTGGACAGCAGCTGACGGTGGCAGCAGTAGTTAACTGCTGCCTACTTTGAAAACATTTTTTGCTTAGTGCATTTCAACACCGAAGTATGTATTTAAAATAAAATTTACTTTAATCTCACTGCAGTATAGTTAGCTTAAGAAAATTATTATGTAAAAGTAAAACTTTTGGTAATTAATGATAGTATAATGAAGAGTTCCAAAAACCTATTTATTTTAATCAACTGCGTGCGCGCTAGCCGAAGCCAGTTATTTTTCACTTAGCCGCAATGATTACTATTTATCATAAACATACCCACATTTATATTAAATAATTTTATTTCACTCATTATTTATTTATTTATTTTTTACAATTACATTTTTTTTTTTTTTTTTGGTCAATAAGCCAACGCTTGACCACAATCGCACCTGATGGAAAGCGACGATGAGGTCTAGGATGATACGCGTTTGCCTAAAAGATGCCTGTTCACTCTTGCCTTAAAGATGCCCAGATTATAGTGGTCAGGAAAAACAGATCTCGGCAGAGAGTTCCATTCCTTAGCCGTCCGCATTATAAATGTGGAAGCAAATCGCTTCGTGCGGATAAGGGGTATTTCTACCACATAAGGATGAAAGCTCTCGCCGCGCCTTGTCGTCCGATGATGGAATGGGCTGGGGGGGATCAAATTATGTAGAACCTCCGCACACTCCCCGAAATGAATCCGGTAGAAGACCGAGAGGCATGCCACTCGTCGACGGTGGTCCAGGCTCTGCAGGCCAGCTTCGGAGAGTGTTCAGCATTAACACATTCCTACACATATATATTAAAGAGTATATATTTCACACTAGGTACACAAGACACACAAGGCTGACGTCCGTGGCACTCACTCAGCTGGCCCTACTGAAAATCAGAGTCATGACCTTTTTCAGGTAATGACATAGGCTGAGTGAGGGCCATTTATGTTGGAGGTCACAACACACAATATATATGCACTGCCTGGTTATTTGTACCTTTATTATTTTGTTTTTCCTTTGCTTTGTTTTCTTTTTCTGTATTTTTTTTGTTTGTTCTTTTGTAACTGATGTTGTAGTCGTACCTATATAGTGTTGTGATGTCCAAAATAATAAATTTTTCTTTCTAATCACTTACTATCAGGTGAGCCGTCTGATCTGCTGCTTTGTCCGCCATAATGTAAAAATAAGATAGTTTATATTACTTTATGTTGGTTACAAATTCGGGTCTATAGGCATGTTTTACACATCAGTCAACTTTTTTCTACTAAAGAAAATAATTACGTGCGTTCGTGAAATCGATTGATCCATGATTTAATTTTATTACAATAGTGTATTTCGTCACGTTGCACACCTGTATATAATTTATCGAAACTACTTAAAGTACCGTCAGAATGAAAGTAGGTTGCAGCTTGCAGGCGGGTGATGCGCACCTGGCGATTTCTGCCAGATGACTTGCGGCCTCAAAACCTTGCATATGATTGTTGTTGTACTCGTAAATCTTTTTCATTTACCAAGCCTGCGCTCGACAGTTCACCTGCTAGGTATAATGCTAGTACAAATTAATATTGAAAAACGACGCTTATTTTTAAAAAAATATGATACCTCAATACCGTTTTGTTAAGCACCTAATATATATTTATATAAACATATATTTAAACTACAAGTAATATAATCTAATTGAAATACGTCTTGTTATTGCAAATGAAAATGACGTAATATTTTTAACGTTTTGTTAGTTATTTTTGGTAATTTCGTGACTTCTAAAAGGCGTCACAAACTTAGAAAACGTGCACAGTGCATGATGGTAGTTCGAAAAGCGAAACATTTAAAAGGCGAATTGAACATAAATCCAAGTATCCTAACCGCTATCCACGCAAGTATCCTAACTTGACTCTTTCAAGTATACCTAATAACTTAATGAATGGTAATTAAACAAGGTCATCGCAAATCATGAGTGCCGAAGCCGCTCCCGGCGTTTGATAGGACGGGGCAAGGACTGTCGAGTGTCCTCGGCGGAACCTTCACCAGGCACATCGTGCCCTGCCGTGTTAGCGCGACCTCCAATATTTCAGTAAACATGTTTACGTAGCTACTGAACTAAATAATATTTGAGACATTTTCCAATTGTATATTCCTAACCGGGTTTAAACTTCCGAATATCATTGTCGCCTAAATAGTCGCATAATTTAGGCAACGGTAACCTTGAGCGAGCGAGAGCGAGCGGTAACTCGGCAAAACGAGTGTCAAAACGATCCAGATTACGGCAGGAGGGGAGGGATTGCCTCGGGTTTGGGACGGGTGTCCTAGGGGAATTCACACTGGCTTTACCGTGAAGCCTTGAACTTTAGAATAATAGCTACAAATAATATTTTTACAATGAGTTTTACCCATTCAATTCGCGAAGATGTGTTCAATGTTTAATAAAAACCCTTAGGTATGTATCTTTGGATTTCTTCCAACAAAAAAAAACAATACTTATATCGATAATATTCCCATTAAACCTGTGAACTTTGCTTTGGCAAAGTATGTAAGTAATAAAAGTAAGGTCAATGCGAAGTACGAGTGCCAAAAAGCCGCTCCAGATTCCGAGCGAACAGGGCAAGGACTGCGCCCCGCGTCCTCGGGGGAGGCGCGGTACATTGTTCTAGCGGGGCCTTGAACTTTGCGACGCCGGTAAACATGTTTGCGCGATGAACACTGCGCACTAGTATATACTCGCTATGACGTCGCCTGCTCCGTACTTCATATACTTTGTTTCATCTGTGTTATTCCGTTATGGCACGTGGCATTTCGATCAAACCGACGCTGACTGGTCTTTCGTCGCCCACACACAATTTCTGATACTCGCATCTGGATAATTGCTCTTTAACCTTTTAAAGGTTTGATTTTCTTAAAATAATCCGGATAATTTATGTTAATTTACCATCAAGTGATCCGTCTGCTCGTCCGTTACCTATCTCATAAAAAAATTAAACCAAATATTACCAACCCCTTATTACGAGTCGCGAACTAAGGATAGTCCCGGAACTAAAGCGCTAGCCCCTTTTAACATTGCGTGTTGGAAAGAGATGACATGAGCTTTACTACGGTAATTATCTTTAGATTGCGATTCATAATAAGGTGGAGAGAGTTTATTTAAATGAAATGAGAACAGAATGCATGGATGAAACAGAAACAGACAAATAAAAAGAGTAATATTGAGCCTGAACGTATTTTTATGTTCTCTAATTGTGAGTTCAATCACAATGTTCTATAATAATGTTAATATCTAGTTTATGCAAATAAAAACGTATATCGTTTTATTTTAAAATGCAAATTTATTGGTTAATTTAAATTATTTAATTGTTTTTCTTATAACAAATCATCCGATACAAAAAATATGCCTTCCTGATTCTCCGGCTACTGTACTCGTACAATAGCGAAAACAAATGATAGAGGAAAACATTCCTGTTTGTTTGCATGGCAGTTTAATGAAGTCCTTTGTGACGTCGCGGCATGGTGACCGCGGCCGCCGAGATAATGAGCGCGCCAAGGGCGACGCGTGTTAATTACAATTACCGTGAGTGGACATTCTTTGTTCCAATAATGATTAATGCCGGCCGCGGCGCGCAAGTGTCGTGAGATAACAGGAAGCGTCCGTGCGCGCCAATGTCATCCGGCAAGGTCGCGCCCCGCACCCTCCGCGCACAACAAACTCCCCCCTTCTCCCCACAGCTACACCCTGCCCTCTCCATTGTCCACTCAGCCCCTTTTCACCATAAACATCTACACACCACACCACACCACATAGAGAGTACGTAGGCACGATCGGTAGCAAAATTTTCCGACGCACATGTTTTTTATATCCTCTACTTTCAGATAACCTACATCGGTGAATAAACAAAAAAACCTAGTACCTATATTTCCTCTTGACTTTACATATTTACATATTTTTAACAACTTATTTTTTTATTATTTCACGATAGGTACTTACATGAAGTAATCCACTTCAAATGTGTAAACTGTAACCTTGTGGTGGCAACAAATCAGCAGAATTACAGTTATTGTTTTTTTCATTGAGTACGCCCTGAACAAGGAAAACTGAAACTTACAGCGCAAACAAACGCTTCAAATTGGTTTGAGCGGGTCGGTTTCTTATCGTCATAGTCCTAATCAGAAAAGCGGTAAGGCCTTGAGCCTGACCCTGGATATTTTTATCCGCATTTTTCGCGAATGGTACAGAACGTAGTAGATATGAAGCACGAGTAAGAACGTTATGTTAATAGTATGGATACATATCTAGACACTTATCGGAAAATCAAGCGTATGTACTGAAGCGCATGTATATATTAATGCGTTTTTTTCTATTCGTTGATATAAATATTTACACAATTCATTATAAACAAAGACCAGTTAGTGTAGACAGGTAGAAAAACGGGAATGGTATCGAGGCGAGGTCGCGCTCCGCCGGTCTAGGAAGTCAAACAATCTGACCTCGACCTTGTGAGTGCGAAAAAATATTCGGCAGCGAGCAGCAAGCACACGAGCCGCCTGTCCCCCTTCGGCCTGGTCCTTGTGACCCCTCCTCGCTCCTTTAATACCCTAAGCGAATACAATTGATCCTAACTTTCAGTGGAAATTCGAATTGTAAAGTTTACGCAATATTCCTTGTTTTTGATCGCCTAGATGTAAATTCTTTGTACGTACATTGACTACATACCTGTAGATATTCTCATTGTCAATAGCTAATTACAGTGGAAAAACTATAAACAGGAAATAATGAATCGTCATATTATTTCCATAACAAGAATACAAATCGCGGAAAAGATGGGAGGTCACATTTTACTAGCGAAAATGTAAAGTGGTAAACAAAGATTAGTTCTATCGATGGTCCCTTATCAAACCCGGAGATATATGTAAGCTTATGCAAGTATTATTAACTATTGAGCACAGCTATTATTTATATAAATTAGTCATGCGGCTAGCACATAGTGGTTCATGTATCTGACCGCGTTCGTATTTGACTCATCGTTGACCAGACATAAACACTTTATTAATCTAATCAAGGAGCGCTATGACCTCACTTCCTCCCCAAAAGTTTCTGCGAATGCTTATTATGAATTATTGCACATTTTGTCTTGTTGAGTACAGCAACACAAATACGAGTATGTGCAAGGTTCTGCGCTGTTAGAAATGCTGAGAACGTGGAAACCCAGGCATTCGCAGACTACGAGATAAGTCAAGGTTTCCATGTGAATGATTGATCCTGATAAAATAACGGCTGAAGCGGCAAAATATTTTAATATAGCGAGAAGAAATTTGAAGCAGTTACAGTATGTAAGTGCAAAAATGAAATTCTTTATTTAACTAACTAAAGAAAATACATAACAAAAACACTTAAAACTAACTACAAACCGTATTTTGTTAAAACATTTATTTCATACTAGTAGGCTTAGTTGTAGTAGGCTTTAAAAATACTCGTAACTCCACATACAGGAAGCTTATTTTAACTTGGTTTAATTTTTTGCTAAGGTTTTCTATTTTAAAATGTTGGACAGGTACTTTTAAATAGTCACCGACACCCAAATCAGAAGTAGGGTATGATTGCCCAAATCATTTGAAGTGCTGCTACTTAGCGTCATCTAAATCACAGAAGAAAATATGTATAAGTAATACATATGTGGCAGATTGTTCGCAGCTCAAGCTCGTGCAGGAAGGACGTAGAGGGTTGCACATGCGATTGTCGCCCGATGTTATGGCAACAATCCGCCGACTCAGCCATTGTTCTCGTTTGTTGCGCAACACTGTTTGCTAAACATCTCCGCCATACGCGATTGTGGACGCGAACAGTGTAAACAAGATGTACGTGTGCGCAATACTGTGACAGACTGGAAAAGAATCCAATTAATCAGAATTATACTTGTTCTGTTGGTCCATTGGGACAGCCTTTTGGTCTAGTGGTTTAAGTACCGGGCCATGATTTCGGGGTCCTGAGTTCGATTCCCGGGTCGAGCAAAAAGTATGTTTCGAATTTTTCGAACATTACTCGGGTTTGTGATCATCAATCCGCATTAGGCAAGCGTGGTGATTAAGCGTAACCCCATCATAGTAGCGAAAACTTGATTTCTATGACGGAGGCCTTTGCCCTGCAGTGGGACAGTATTTAGACTGATACTACTACTACTACTGCTATGCTTGTTCTAATAGTAGTCCTAGCTGATGGTGTCATATTTCATTCATGTACATATATATGACACGGATTGCACTTCCTATTTTTTGACCTGCATAAGGCTTTCGATTGTGTTGCACTTGCGATGATTGGGTGGGCACTAAGATTTAAAGGAATTCCTGAGGTATATATCAACGTTATCCGAGACATGTACCGTGATTCCGATTCTCTAGTTAGGACCACTGTTGGCGAAAATAAACCCTTCCCTTTTACTGTCGGAGTACACCAAGGTTCCGTTCTCAGTCCATCTTTGTTTAGCGTGATATTAGACGTTCTGTCAGACAGCATCTAAAATCCTCATAAGAAGCGTTCTTGGGTGCTAATATCACGCTGATAGATTCGGATAAGGGCAGGTTGGTAAGGTGAGTATAAAAGGATAATGAGTCGTTTGAGAACGGTGGTCTAAAACTGTAGGTATGTGGCGAATAGAGAACACATGGTCCGCAACTCTCCTGAACCCACGTTTGTGCGTATTAGGGACGATAGGGTCGAGCGCACTGACCAGTTTAAGTACCTGAATTACTGAATTAGAGTACTTAATAGAGGACATCGACTACGATATCAAGCCACGCAAATAGCGTGAGAAAACTGGCGTCATCTGTGACCCCAAAATGCCGGTTTATGTTAAAGGGACAGATATATAATTCCATCAATAAACCGTTTTTTGTATGGCCGTGAGACTTGGCCTGTACTTGAGCAACACAAGCAGAAGTTGCATGTTATGGAGATAGACATGCTGCAGTGGATGTGTGAAGTTAGGCGGAAAGACCGTGTGAGAAATTCATGTTCGTGATATAGCAGACAAATTGCTGGAGAACCGCTTACGTTGGTACGGTAATGTCTTGCGAAAACCGGACAGCAACGTGGGAAATACATGTGGTCTAGTCATGCCATCACCAACCGGGTCCCAGCAGAAGAGGTAGACCAAAAAAGGTGTGGCTTGATGTCATAAAGGATGATATGCGCGCCATTCACCAGGGATGCAGGGTGGAAAAAGAAGTCGAAGCAGGAAAGTGAACGCCGGGCTCCGAAACGAAGGCTTGGGACACAACCGAGACAAAACGCTAAGATGATGATGAACAGACTTTCACGAGTCTTTGACTCGAGTATAACAGTTACTTTCGTTTAAACCTACTGACCCTTTTCAACCACTTACTCGTAGCTGCCATAATAGTATATCATTCATATGAGCGATGGTAACTCAGTGGATAAGGACGCGCCTTCCATATGGAGTCGTAGTTCGAATCCTAGCAAACGCCCCTGGATTTATCAAATCTATGTGCGTATTAAACCATTCGCTCAGCGGTGAATAAAAACATCGTGAGGAAACCTGCACGTTTCAGATAACGTGTAACCATGATTCTGTTGGTCTGGTTCCCCGGTTAGGGTTGCGAAGGTCAGATGACAGTCGCTTCATTGTAATTAACAGACTCCCCAAATCCTGAATCATGGTCCAATAAATATACCCCGGGCTCATTCATTCATTATTTATTTAAGACAAACAACAAGACATACACCTTACAAACTAATGTTACATTTTGTAGGTTACGTGTACATAGTACTGCCTTACTTACCTATAGTCTGCCACGGAAAGTACAATACAGAAAGAAGTAGTTGAGAGCAAAATAATCTACAGAACACATAGTAGTGAAGAACTGAGTTACAAAGTAACAAAAAAAAAAACAAATTCTAACTTTTACTAACTAATGTTATCATATTTTTAATCTAAGTATTTAATTTTTTAATCAATTTAGGAGTAAGGATATTTATTTTATAAATTATATAAAAGTGGTCCAAAATTATTAATGAACGGAATATTACACCGTCTGTCAGGAGTCTTTGCGTTTAGTATATATAAATAGTAGTGTATTCCATAACAATAAAATAAGCCCACTTTTTTTTGTGCAGTACTTTTCTATGTAGAGCAGTGCACTGAAATTGAAGATTACACATTTATGAATGATTACCCAATATTTTTACTATTTTATAACCTTCTGTGACCATACAATATAAGTACACGTGTAATTCTTCCGTGGTCTGACATCCGTAACACAAGTACGGAAACAGGTCAATATATGAGATTATGTATTGTATTATTTTATTAAGTTGATATATTACCTAAAATAAAATAAAACAGTTTTACATGCACCATTATTTACTCAGTTAATAAAGTTCGTTAAAACCTGTATAACTTTCATTTCTTGGTGTTTTCATATCATGTATCATCTTCATAGCCTTTATTCCATCCACATTAAAGCACCAGCGAATTTTTGTAGATATGACAAGCGTACGCAAACTCGTATATTCGTATATACCTATATTGTGTTTGGGCAATGTTTGAAGGTTCAATGTCACTCATGTACATACGGCCTCATTGTCCACTTAATTGAATAATATAGGAAGGTACTTGGCTGGCAACAGTGATGTGGCAGCCGCGCCCTGCTCGTACTTAATGTTCATTGTTAAGGTGACGGGTAGGGCACACTAGCGACGCCAATCGATTTTAATTTTTAGCTGCTAAAGCAGATCTATTTTAAAGAATTTTGGGATTACAACCTCTCGGCAATCACTCATACTATTTATTAAATAACCATGCACAAATGTTGGGCCCGTTTTTTGTACGCGATAAATTAATTCACACCAAAAGCGGCCACTTTTGGCGGTAATCCAAAATTCGAGTGCAAAAGCAGACCAAACAGTTAACTATAAGTATTTTATAAAAAGTATAGGTGTTTGCCGAGAGATTGTAACCTCGAACTTTTTTTAAATAAAATCGATTGGCGTCGCTAATGAGCCCTATCCGTCACCTTAACGAATGACTATGTACGTTACACAGGTAATTATTATTGTATTTTAGAGTTTAGTAGCCAAACGGCAAAAAACGGAACTCTTATAGATTCGTCATGTCTGTCTGTACACTGACCGTCCGTCCGTTTACCACTTTTTACCGAAACTATAAGAATTATACTATTAAAACTTGGTAAATAGATGTATTTTGTTATACGCATTACGATTTTTACACAAATCTTGGAAATAAAAAATGTTGGGGGTCCGCATACTTAGAACTGAAACTCAATTTTTTTTTTCATCAATCCATGATGGGTATTCAAAAATGATTTTGAGGCTTCTATATTTTTTTCTAAACATAATACTTTGCACAAGAGACGCTCCCAAAGTGGTAAAATGTGTTTCCCCGAAATAATTATAAAACTAAAAAAATATATTTTTTTTACATATACATTACCATGAAAACTGACAACGAATATTGGTTTGAACTCTATCTTGTAAGTATTATAAACCGGGTAAAGGGGTTATAAACCGTAAACCGCAATTTACCTTCCATATATCTTTCTCGCTGCTACGGAACCCACCATGGTCGAGTCTGACTCGCACTTGGCCGGTTTTTTGCATGCATGCAATACTATTATGTATTTTTATGAAAATAAGAACATCCAAGTGATAAAATTTTGTCAAAACTTTAGAAGTACGTACTTTTGGAAAAAAAGATTATGTTAATTTAAAAACTTATATGATAAGTGTTTTAGACGTTTGAAATAACCAAATCATATACATATAATTTTGTTTAACATCGATACATAAATGTTCACACCGTATAATCAATAATTTTCTAATGATTGCGTAATTACGCAATCATTATAATTAGTAATTATTAATTATTGCATACACAAATCAATTAATCAAGATATATATCTTAATAATTATTACCTCGGTATTTCAAATAAACTCATTTGGTTTATCGAACATTAGATAAAATTCTCACTTGTTCCTAGATGTATTTCGTTGCTTAATTTTTATTAGAGTTACATTATTTACTTCCTCGGATCGGATAGATACTCTTTATTGCACAACAAACAAAACTTAAAAGCTAGGTATACAGAGATACAATGTACAATTTAGGCGGTCTTATCGCTGGGAGCGATCTCTACCAGACTACCTTCAGGTAAAGGACATTAGATAGAAGAGGGGAGGGTGGTGCAATCCTTTTGACTCTGAACATTGATTAAGTAAATTTATAGTATAAATACATATATCTAGATAATAAATAAAGACGTTATCATACACTAATATATACGAATGTTACCTAACTAAAATACAATATAACCTACACAAATCATATAAAATTATATAAAATATACTATAAAACACTTACTATAAAACATTTTTATGTTCAAAATAGTACTATTCTTAAATCAAACTACGTATGTAGGTTATGTTAACATACGAACGTTCAAGGAATTTCTGTGGTGGTCACAGACAGACAACCTACACGGTCGGCTTACCGGCCTCGTGCCGATTTTAGCTAAACAATACGCCACTGTTACACAACATGTCTCTCTTCAGCTTAACTAGAATATAATCAGTGATCTATTTTCAACATTGCGTCTTAGGATCGAACTGCGGTAACAGCGGTGACCGAAGACCCAGAGGCCAGCTACCGTGGAACTACCAAACGCAATCTTCCAGATACACTATACGTTATAAATTGGAAGTATTTTTAGTCTACGTTTAAAATGTACGCATTTCAGAAATGACATCGTGGAATTCAAGATCACAAACAATTTTAAACATAAAACTACCTACCTCACTGCAGGTTACCTACTCAGTAGTTCGCGAAACACATCATTAGTTTTCAGATAATCTGTTGCTGGAAAAAACTAACTACGTTTATTTTTTTTTTAATAATATTTGCCTAAAAACATTTTCTTTCAAGATTTTGACCACTACAAAACTAAAGCTGATATCAAAATTATAAAATAAAAATTTGCGACGCTCATGTTTAGGAACAGTTTAACAAAGTATAGAAGAACTTTAATCCAATTTTTTGCTTCTTTCAGGTGAATACTACACCTAAAAAATAATTCCTAGAATCCCAAAATTCGTGCCAGCCCCTTTTAACATTTCGTGTTGGAACGGGATGACATGAGTAGGTACGATAATAACTTTAGATCGCGATTTATAATAAGGTGGTTTGTCATTAATTGAGGTTCGATATTAACTATACATATATGTTTCCGTGGAGTGTGCACAGCTCGCCTTAAGGTCGAGCGACCTTAATCTTGAACGATAGAGCCGAGCGCGCCCCCGCCTTATCTGCCACCGGCTCCATCCACTTGTTTACAACATGCGCTTATAATTCGCTGCACGTATCTGAATTATAGGGTTAATACTGTTTACCTCGGCACGTCATCAATTTAACAGAACGCGTGCTGCATTTTTCCATTGAATGAAATGTTTTTATAATATATCCAGATTAGTTTTCTTTTCATTCTTTATAAGAATAATATTTTATGTCAATATGTACATTACAAGTATTTACATGCAAATCCTACATGAGTTTCCACAATAATATCAATGGATTTTCGAATTATGGTTTTGTGGTTGTATCTTTTAAAACTAAATACAATTTGCGAAATGCTATTTATCCGTTCTAAAATTACTCGAATATCTAATCCTCTCAAAAGTTAGACTAAACTAAACGACATACAATGGACAGATTTGATTCCTTGCCTGTAACGAACCCCTAAACATACCTAGGTACCTAAGAAGAACATAGTAGAGTTACATTCAACGCAATATTTTTCATTTACAGTGTGTGATTTGGACTCAGGAGATTCGGGGAACTTGCAAGTTTGTTTTTGTTGGAAATGGTATTTTAACAAATAACATATTACAGTGAATACGAACTCAGTACAGTATGCACAAAGGCACTGTTGTGTTACTTCGCAAACACATTATTCTAGGAAGATATTCTTTGACGTCTTTGTCACGGTAACAAATGACGGCTTTTAAATTTACACTTATCTCTACACCGAACACTGTCATAAGTAGGTAAATTGATAAAACCTTTATGGAAACGCCAAATAAATAACACTTGAATTTTGGAACTAAGTTCAAGTACAGATCAAACAAAGATCTGTGTGCGTACCTATTCCTATCATTCCAGACCTACTCAACAAAAAAATGGCGCCTCTCGATACTACAATAATTCCAGTATATTATGTTCTCCGTATTTACTTTTTGTAAATAAATAGTTTGAATAACACTTGTATTCACTAACTCCATAAGATTTATATTTTTTCTACGTATTTTTTACAACATTGGTTAGCAAACATGTCCAAAACTACAAAATCAATAATGCCCTAATTTTTGTACACCTCTACCTGTCACTTGTGATTGTGTAATGTTTGAGTAGCAGATGCCCGCAGCTTCAATTTGCCACATAGGTAATTCATCTTCCCATTAAACTTGTGTCATACCTATCGGTGTTATCAAAGGCAAACTTAGAAACTCTGTGTCACCTAAACCTACAATGCTCACCAGATTTGACAGCTTTTGTTCAGACACCATTTCCAGTACGTTATAGTGTAGTAGGTGCTCTCTTAAAGTTCCAAATTATACCTACTTGTATATAACTACTTAAATATATATAACATATATGCCTCGGCGGCGTAGTGGTTAGTGGGTCGCACTATAAAGCGATGGCTGTGCGAGGGTTCGATCGCCGGGTCGGGCCAAAAACATGTACCTAAGTTTTCGGTAAGAAATTCTTAGTGTCATCCCGGAGTCTGAAAGCACGTTAAGCCGTTGGTCCTGCGCCCAATCCCTCTCCGGTCGTGTCACCCTGGTGTCCCATCGGCATATGAGGGTAAGGGAATAGAGAGTGCACTTGAGTTTGCGCACACACTTGAGCACTATAATATATCCTGCGTACGTGGCTGATCATTGATTGGCCGCCGTAGCCGTAATCGGTTGGAGGATATTAGCTGCATATCCACTATTACAACGTTTTATTAAAATCCTTTCAGTAGAGTCCGAGATTAGCGCGAACAAACAGACTGACCAATATTTTAAAAATTATTAATACATGTTCCGTTACTGTTTTCTTTATCGCCCTAAGTTATTTTAAGAATGTATCAATGTACCTACAGACACAGCATTTAACATTTTTATTTAATAGAAATAAAGGATGGATTGGTTGACAAATGAGAGACTTGGAAGCAGTGTGTCTCAGATGTGTGACCCTGAGTGGAGATCACGGGTAAATACAATCAACATACATACTTGGAGTAATCGCGCAGAACGCCCGGCGACTTCCTTGTTTGTCTTTGTGCTCTTGTTGCTGCAAAAATAACAATAAAAACGCAAAGTGCCAAGGTCACGGACTAAGGTGACCTTGTTTACTAGGAACCGACGTGTCAGTTTGCGTATTTATTTCTAATTATGTCCATTGATACTTATTTATATTTACGCATTTAGCACGCCGAGTGCTGTTGCCAGAATGAACGGTAAATAAGCTACTCGTAAATATTGTTTTGTAAAATTTGCGGTCAAACAAATCGTTCTGAAGATGACTCTTCGTTAAATGAAGGTTATCTCTAAAATGTTATGTAAGGCAGCAACACAATTCAGAGTTTTATTAATTGATTCAGCAGTGATAGTGCAGGTAATTACCATGGACTAATTATGTATCAATAATTAGTCTATGATTTTACCTACCTAACGCACAGAATCTTATGGGCAATGGATTCTGTGGCGATTAGACTGTTATATAAAATGAGTGCTGGTGAGAGGTGCCAAGAAAAGTCACTGATATCAGCTAAACAATGGTCTATTTTCTAGTATATTCGCAGAGGTTCACAGACACTAGGACTAATCTATCTAAACCAGTAAAAAGTTTAAAAACATAAACAATATAAAAAAGGCTGGTCCAGCCGTCGATCCTCAACAGATCCCTTTTTAGGGTTCCGTAGGTAAATGGCAAAAAACGGACAGACATGACGAATCTTCATGTCTGTCCGTCTGTCCGTCAGTCCGTATGTCACAGCCACTTTTCTCCGAAACTATAAGAACTATAGTATTGAAACTTGGTAAATAGATGTATTTTATTAACCGCATTACGTTTTTTACACAAAAATTGGAAAAAATAAAAAAAAATGGGGGGGTCTCCATACTTGAAACTGAAACTCAAATTTTTTTCATCAAACCTATACGTATGGGGTGGGGTGGGGTATCTATGGATAGGTCTTTAAAAATGATGTTGAGGTTTTTAACATCATTTTTTTCTAAACACAATACTTTGCGCAAGAGATGCTCCCGAAGTGGTAAATTGTGTCGTCGTCGTCGTCGTCCCCCCTCTCTCTAACTTCTATAATAAATTAATTATAAATATAAAAAAAAATATGATGTACATAATCATGAAAACTAACAACGAAAATTGGTTTGAACTAGATATAGTGAGTAGTTTTTTTTTAATACGTTATAAACCGGAAACCGCAATTTACCTTCCATATATCTTACTTGCTGCTACGGAACCCTTCAAATTATTATTACCTAATCTTTAATAGTACGTACTAATTATATTAAACGATATAATTTGTAATATATATGGTTCGTTTAACATTTCATTATTCACATATTTCCGAAATACCTATGATCGAATAAAATCACTAGCAAAAACAAAAGTTATTTAACGATTGTTTGTCCCAAAATTCCCATAAGCTCACTGCAGCGCTACCAATTGCAAACGTTTGTAAATATTCATAACACACATTTTCAATAACGCATGTGAATGTCGCCCCGATTCGGTGTGCGTTCATATTGTCGGTCATTAACAAAAAACAAACAGCGATAGACATTGAGAGGCGAATGTGTGTCAAGTGTGTGCGTAGGGCCAGTGCATCTGCCGGGGCCGCCGTCATTGTTCCTACGAGCGTTCGACGAAACTTAATTGGCCCGACCTAGCTCGTAAAAGCGTTGTAAAAAGTGTGAAGGTCTGGCGGAGGTAAGGACTCGGTGGAAAGAGGTCAAGTGTAATGCCTCGCGTTCCACTGACCTCATTTGGGAGTCGACGCTGAGCGCGGCGCTCGCTCGCCTTTCATACGATATGTCCTAGATTGCCACCGTTTTAAATTATTATTTGCTTAAACATCAAATTAAAAAATCATATATACTGATTTTTTAATTTGATGTTTAAGCAAATTCATTAGTATTTTTGGTTGAATAACATACTTATTACCCGCCTAATTGACCGCAGAAATCTGTGCTGTGGTTTTAACAACAACATTTTTAACATAAAAAACATTTTAATGTTTCACGGGTAATCTAGGTAAAGTGTATCTAAGAATTTTGTTGACATATTTTGACTTAAAGGAAATTGGCCACAATTGGTATTCATTCAAGTATGTAATTGAAATATTATTATTGTTCATACTCGTAAAAATGTCGATAGTAATAATGACAGGTATCATTTGAATTTCACATTGAGGTAGATAGGTACGTACAAGGACATTAGGTAAGTACAATAGATTATCGGAGGTATAGACTACTAGCGGCCGCCCGCGACTCCGTCCGCGTGGAAAAGTAACTTTTTACCCCCCTTTCAACCCCTTACAACCCCCCTTTCGCAATAAAAAGTAGCCTATGTCCTTTCTCAGGGTCTAGATTATCTGTATACCAAATTTCATTTAAATCCGTTGAGTAGTTATGGCGTGAAAGAGTAGCAGACAGACAGACAGACAGACAGACAGACAGACAGACAGACAGACAGACAGAGTTACTTTCGCATTTATAATATTAGTAAGGATAGTAAGGATAAGTATGTATTTACAAAGGAAAAGTATTAGTATGGACTATCCATACATCAGGTTACAATCTGCCAAATTTCTTCAATTGTCATTGAACCAAACGTATTTGACATAAAGATAAGTGAGAATCGATTATGACTGAGTTGTAGGTGCCCATTGATTTGTGGCTGTCCGTATACATTACCTACCTATGTATCCATCCAATTTAGATGTGGCTGAAACAAAAATAAATTGCAGCCTGAGCTTCTGACTAATTTGCTTTTTCGCCGAGATGAAAAATCCGGAAACATGGTAGAGGTGACCTCTTGGTGTCGAACGCGACCTTCGGCGGCTATTATTAACGTTGCGGCCGCGAAATCGGAGCGCGCACATACATCGGCCGAATAATGCCATATACTCCATAATTCATAGGGACCTTGGCCCCGATGCCGAGCCTCACCACCTCGCCTCCGCTTCCGACGGACGACACTTTCCATTTAAGCCAAGCTGCTACACGAATCACTCAGAAATGGGAACACAACATAAATTGCCTACAAGGACAACAACAACGGAATCGGGACGCGTTTCAGCTAGACTTTTATTTTACATGATCGCTAAAAATATGTAATCTTCAATGCGAACTTTTACTGAGGTGGGTAATTTAGGATATATTCCCAAATTTGTGAGTTAATTTCCCTCCTCGTGATTATCTATCTGAATTAAATATGTATCTAGGCTTACATTCCAGAATAATGTAATTTGAATACCTATATATTTCATCCGCAAAAAGTAAAGGGTTACTCTACTAATTAGGCCCCCATCTCGTCGGTCTTGCTGTCAATGGTTAGGACTCATGCGCATGCGCACGCTAAGCTTGCGATATTAACCTGTGTACCTGCATAATTGTGAGTAATTAAAAACATCACTACTGCAATCATATTAGAATGCAACCAAGGATATCGGCGACGTCACCCGTCAGGTTAGTGAGTATGGCGGACCACGGAGACAATGCGGAAGCATGACTTTTGCCGCAGATCAAGGCGATTTAGTGAATGCATTCAATATACTTGAATGACCTTTAAATATGTATAGAGGCTTATTGTTTATTTTATTCAAAATCCTTGTGAATAATGAACGACGTCCTTATTCAAGTGAACATTTGTTTAAACAAAGAGCTGAATTCAAAATTATTCACTAATGTGACTTGACAATGGCTTCGTCAGCGTAAGGCGATAAAGCGTCATTTAAATTAAATTAAAACAGTGCTTATGGTGTATAAATGTATTTAAGTCACAAACAAAAATGTTATTTGATTCAGAAAGAATAATATGTTGTTTTAAATAATATCTCAAAGTCACCCAGAGAACAATGGAAAGGGCTATACTCGGAATATCCTTGCTTGATCCGCATCCGAATGATGAGATCCGCAGGAGAACCAAGGTCAAAGATATAGCCCAAACAATTGCATGCCTCAAGTTGCCAAGGGCAGGGCACATTGCGAGGAGATCAGAGTGCCGGTGGGGCAGAAAGGTCCTCGAGTGGCGGCCGCGTATAGGAGGTCGAATCCGTGGAAGGTTGAATTTCGGTGAACGTTTGGGGAGAACGCGAGATTGTCATATTGTGGCAAAATTAGCGCACCTAGACTAAACCCGAGCCGGTTTATAAATTTTCCTGTTGGTGAAAATTTCAATTATTATCACCGTCTCTATTGTGTAACTTTTTCTAATAACGAGGTAACTTTTTCTGGAAAATAATGTTTGATATAAGACATACATGTAGGTAGATCTAGCGATAACTGTGTTCATTTTACTCTTGTGTCAATGTCAATATTTTAACAAAAAAAAAACATTATTTTATTAAATGAGGACTGCTGATTGTATGACAAATAATCTGAAGACACCTATGTGTGTCCCCTAGGACACACAATCTATCTGCACTTTGTATTGACAAACCGGGCAAATTAGGCTTAAATATGATAAGCACCATTTGGCATGGTAGGCGCGTTTTTGTGCACTGAGATAGTTCATAGTGAATCTGTGTGTAAAATACAAACAGTAACAAACATGTGGAAAATCAGTCAGTTATTTTAATCAGTCCATAAATCATTCAAGCCATGTGATAATTGAATCGTTGGTCTGATAATTAAACAGGCAGTAAAATTGATGAAATCGGCAGTCACGTTTGGCAGTTTCCGAAATATCTTCCTTCTTCTCTTTTACACGTTACACACGGAATATATGAGAAATACATTTTATCACTTATTTTTAATAGAACTGCTTAAATTCAATTCAATTCATTTATTTCTGATAACATAGATCCACGATAGAAATTATTATTAAAATTATATTATTATTTCAAACTTAACTGCTTGTTTGTCAGTACACGAACCATAGGACAGTACATGAACCATAAAATAAGATTTCCTACCAAACCAACTAATTCCCATTTACACTGCATTTCCAATTTTATTTATTATTTTCTTACTATATTATTATCTATTTTTTATTAAATTCATGAATTTAAAACTTTTAAGCCGTGGACTAAAATCAAATATAGAAATTGAAATTAATTAATTAATGCTAAATAAAAATGAATACAATGTTACACTGTCGCCCCACCCTTGACCCTACTGGATGAATTCAGAGGCCGTTGCACATCAATAAGATAATGCAGGCTATAAAATACTCTATGATCGGAACAAACTATAGTTTAAAGTTAGAAATAACTTTGTTAATATTTTTTGTACAAAGCTGTTGTAGGCATAAATAAAATATGACTTGACGCATTTGTCTCTCTAATAAGGAGCAGTGAGTGTGAAAGTATTTGCTTATGTTGGATGTTATTGTGTTTAGTTTGCGTAGAAGGCTGAATCATTCAATGATTCAGGTTTAGTATATGCCAAAAAATGTTTGAAGAATACACAAAAACATCCTGACAAAGGAAGGCAAATCTTGATAACTCGCAGCACATTAAACATTTAATTTGGGTAGAGGCACTAATGGTTAAATACTTATACCTAATCGACTCCCTAACCTTAATGTTTGACCTTTTTAATTCGAGGAGGTTAAGTTTCAAAGTCGAAAAATTCCTAAAACAATGATAGAGTTCCTAAAACCTGGATCTAGAATTGATGAATCTGGATTAAATGAAATCCTGGATCCAAGCGTACCCCGGGCTCCGAAGCGACAGCTTTGGATGCATAGCAATTGAGAATTACACGCTAAGATAAGCAATATAATGAATCCAGAGAGGTGTCCCATAACTGGTTATCTCTTGGAGGCGGCTGCCTGTGCATGAAGTGACCGATAAAAATGTCCGTTAGTACACACACGGAGTCGTCTTTCATGCCAATCAGGAGAGGTCGGATAATATTTCTTCAAGGTCTGCTGACAGGCTGACCTCGGCGTATCGGTCGCGGAGGACAGACGGTCGCAAATATTTGCGCGCGCGCGCGGCGAGCGCGGGGCGCGGGCGCGGGGCGGCGGCGGGTGACCTTGCCGCGCGTCTGCTCCGCGACCTTGATCTTGAGACGACCGCGACAGCGCGACCGCCCTCGCGGCGACGCGACCAAACGACACCTACAGCTCCGGTTGCTAACTACAACCATTGTAGTGGCCTATTACGGGTGCCTTCTCCGATCTGATCATACGACCTGCCTCGACTGATTGCCTGGAAAATTGCTTGAGCATCGGGTAGCAGCTCCACTGAAAGCTTATTCAGATACACGTAGTTAACAACGTCTTTATAATCATGTCAACGTACAATATGAGTAAGTAACTTACGATGAAATTATTCATAGAATTCGATATACATATAACATTACAAAACCAATACCTATAACTACTTAGATTTTTCTGGGGGAATACCTGTACATACATATTTTATAGTATCCTATTTATATTTAAACATGTACTATGTTACTATTCACAAGGATAAAAGGCATATCGGTTGTCTGTATGGGTACTTAGTCCTTATTTCTAAAACGAAAATATTTTTCTAATAACTATCACTTATAGCGAATATTATATCAAATGTAAAAGACTATGAATTGCCGGAAACGTGCATAATTCAGCATATTATTATATTTTCTAAGTGAGTAGTTAGGTATCGTAAGATTCGTGTGGCTTACTCGTACTCGGATGTTTTTAATTTTAAGGCCGTGTGTTTAATAGGTATGACGCATTATCGCATGATGTAAAAACGTGGACGTAATGAATGTCCATGAAAACTTCTAGCTCGTTTTGGACACAATATACTGTACCCGCATGTAGACAAAGTATTACCAGCAAGCTACGAGTACCTAAATGTCAATAAATTGGCAAAGGACCTATACACGTAAATAATATCCGACAACATCCATCACATGCGTCTATTTAGTGGGATGTGCGCTGTTTACAACTTTCTGTGCATCTGGCACGGAGTCGCACTAGAATAAATCCACTGTTTTTTTTTTTGAGGAAAAATCGTAAGTCCCAGTAGACACACGTTGAGACTTTCTAACAAAAAACAATCGACGCGTGTAATGCGAAAAGAAATAAAATAAATTAGATTATTTAAATTACACCACATACTAAATGTTAATTTTCTCATTTATTAAAATAGCTTGATCAATAATAGCCGATATCGGAAAAAATAAGGTGATAATGATTTAAGTTTGTACATAGCTATAAATAGTATTTTATCTAATTGATAGTGGCATACGTGTGCTGTGTGGTGCGACGCATGCTATGCCACGTGTGTGCTAAGGACGTGCTCGTTGTGGCAACCCTGCCCTACCAATAACCAACCTCACTTCGTAAAAACATTTTTTTTCTTGTTTTTTTTGGAATATGGCGTCGAGGCCCGAACACAGACAATTTTATACTAACTTTGACGGTTGTTTTACCCACTTAGGCTCTATCTATGGTATAACGTCAGATTTGTATAGAATGACACCGCTATACCTTGGATTTAGTATCGAAATCTCAGAAGAATTGCTTTAGTTATTGTTCCGAGATCGGAATAAGATTGGTCAAATCGGCTCATAGGGGATGAATTTCCAAAAACCTTACAAGAAACTTAGGTATTATTATTTTTACACCTTTTTTCGTAACGAGGTTACAATTACCAATGAAAACTCTTCACTGTTATTGTTTGCTTGATTGTGAGCCAAAGTAAGAAGTAAAGTCACCAGCGTTTTAAACGACCGGATTATATCGGTACCAATAAGTTTTATCTTGTTTCCTATATACGCAATTAAGCATTTGTATACGCCGAGTTCTATGCTTGATACATAAGTACGAGTAATAAGTATGAGTGCAATCACACGGCAAATGAGACACCGCATGTGTCGTATTGTGGTATTGCCATTTCATTTTGAATTGACAATTGCATATCTATTGTACAGTCAGTGTCAAAAGTAGCTGATCAAAAACAAATTTTCAAAAGTGACAATTTAAAATGTAACAATAAAATGAAATACATTCTTTTCAAAATACATGATAGATTTACGTTTAAAGAAATTTCGTTTTTATTTCAAATACTTTTGGAAAATTCTGTTGTTAAACTCGTTTAATATGTTTGACAATGTGGTTCTTTAAGAATATTCTTATACCAAGCTATTTATGACACTGACTGTACTGTTTACTACGACAGTACGTTTTGAATATAATAGTGGATCATCATCATCAGCCCATTTAAGTCCCCACTGCTGGGGCACGGGCCTCCCTCAATCGCATGAGGGGTAATTGCCATACTCACCACGCTTGGCAGACGGGTTGGCGAGGGTTTTGATATAAATGCAGAGTTTTCCTTCTCTGGGTGCTGATGATCATGCCAGCAGCTTTACCTTAGTCGCCTTTTACGACACCTCGGTAAGAGTGAGGGTGGCCTATTCTACTCTGCCGGGGACCACACGGCCAGTGGATACATATAATACATTTTTATACATTTTTCAATCGATCCACACCTTAGTGTCAGACTTGTTTGGTTAATTATAATTAAAGAAATTTGACAGAATCTAGTAACCAAATTAGTACACTATGTGACGAGTATATTTCTTATCTTGTTTGAGGTAATTAATAGTCGCACAAATATACGTTTAGCGTGTTTCAACAGAAAGTAGCAAATCCTGAACCTTGACAATTAAACAAACTAGTGATTCCATCCGCGTAAAGCTGATAAGCAAGCTATAGGCACCAGCACTTAAGAAGAGCAAATTGGTTTTCAATCTCGACGGTAATTGTTTCCACAGTCGAATGAAAACAATGTAGTTACGCATCTAGAATACATCTTGGTACACGTGTAAGTATACTGCGCGGGGTGCACGCGCGGCCTTGCGGCGCGCGGCGGGAGAAATGCGCCCGCGCACCGGCAAGCCCTTATCGCGCGCTTATCGCCAAGGCTGCGCCGGCCACGTGTGATGACCATTCTCCTCGCTTGACTTCAGATTTGCAACAATTGTGCCTACTATATATGTATTGTAATATCGTCTGTATAACGATCTAACAAAGAAATTGCCAGAACTTGACATAAACTTTCAGAGTCGCCCTAAATTCATACAAACCTTGAAATTAAGCGCACCTCAACTGTAACAATTACTCCGAAATCCATTTATTATTGTATTCAAAATTATTCATTTCTGACATTGTTTTTAATTCCATTTATCATTCAAAATTCATATGACATTATTATATTCCCATTATTTTTTTAACTTACGCAAGATGTGGTTATCTCTAATTGTAAGTGCAGTTAAAATTATTAATTCTATGACACTGTGATAATAATTATGTATTGCTGTATCTTATGTTGATAATCCAATAAATTAATAAATAAATAAATAAATATTGCATTCGTTTACCTGCTCATCTTAGTAAGTGATGTGTTATTTCTGATAATCAAAGATCCGTTAACTCTTAAAATAGACACACTCCTCCTACCTCTACCTAAAAGCACAGATAAGTATTTGTAAGATCTGCTCAGGTACATATGTCTACAAATCTCTGTTTAGCACCATTATGCATAAATATAATTATTAGAGACTTAGAGAGTCGGGAGAAATTGAAGACCAGCGCTGACCGAGAGGTTACCCTCGAGGCAGCATAAGCTGAATTTCATTGTTTTGTCTTTTCGTCCTGCAAAATAGGTATTGTAAATGTACTGTTTTTCCTTAGTATTTACTGCATAATGTTTACCTTGCATTTTTTTAAATAACGGACAATAAACTTTTTTTTATTACTAATATCTTATTTCAGTACTATTACAACCTTCCCCTAAAACTGGAAACTAGCCCTAAGAAATATAACCTTATCAAATTTTAAGAAAAGGGAAGGTCCAATTTGTTCACTATTCCCCTTATTTATATGGATGCCCCGGATGGCGCAATTGGTAGTGACCCTGCCTCTTACGCCAAAGGTCGTGGGTTCGATCTCCACCCTGGACAAACATTCGTGCGATGAACACTTGTGTATGTTCAGTGTCTGGGTGTAATATATGTATTTAAGTATATATTTGTGTTCCTCTGTTGTCTGATATCTGTAATACAAGTGCTTACGCTACTTAGTACGGAATCAGGTCAATGTATGAGATGTTGTGAGAATTATTATTATTATATACACATTTTAGTTCCGTGATTTTCCGCGGGACTTTACAACCAACATAGTGTCCATATTACTTGTGGTTGTATGTTCACCAAGTTAAACAAAGTTATGACTAATACATATTCTTAACTCATACTGTATGAATTGCCACTTTTAACTACGTCCTGGATATTTTATGATTGAACCAAGGAGTCACAGCAACAGTAAAATGTGCTATTAATGTCTCAATTTATAGCTTTGTACAGTCAAGGGAATTAATATCGACGATATTCGTTTTTGTTTAGAACTGATTCCCAGACGGAGGTGATGTTTGACATTGCTTCCTTCGTAATGGACAACATTTCAAATTTTTAACATGTCCATATTGTTTTTTTATATGAAAGTAGACATAAAATGAACAGACCCATATTTTTTCTTTTTTCAAAATTTGTCCATCTTCATGCATAAAATAATTATTGAAATTCTTTTTATTCTAAATAGACGTAAGCGCCAAATGACGTCATCGGACAGCTGAATACAGCGATATTCCTTTGCTTATCATTGTTTTAATAAAAAAAAGGTACTACTGTCAAAGGTAAATAATACTAGTGTCAACATTGTCAACGTCATTCATACATTCAACGTTGACAAGTTGTTATTTTTTTTGACAGTTACATGTCATGAGTTTGGCGTTACGTAAATTTAAAACTAAAATGTGCTAAGCAAAGAAATATTTTACATTCTGCCGTCCGATGACGTCATCTTACGTTTTTTAGTTTTTAATTTTTTTCTCAGTAAATAAGCAATATAAAAAATTAATAAATATATATTCGAGCAGCGGAAAAGTAAACAAAGAATTGGTATTTTTTGTTTCAGAGCTTAGCAATTTTGAAATGTTGTCCATTGCAACGAGGGCTCTTCTCCTGCATACCATCAGGTTGAGGAGAGCCAATTTACTGTGTCACTATAAAAAAAATACGATTGATTGACGAAAACTTCAATTAATCCTAGTGATAAAACGATTTTCTTTTTGGTAGCCTAACCTGCTCCACTGTTGGGCAAAGACTCTCCTAAACTCCTCTAATGGTCTATGTTTTAAGCCAGCGCTTGTCAAATCTGTAATGACATCTTTTTGCGGGTCTGCCTCATAGGCGTCACCCATCTGGCTGGTAGGTATTGTGTGGCAATTTTAGTCCACCTCTCTGGGTGCATTCTACACACGTGACCCTCTGAGGTCCACTTTAGCTTGGCAGTTTTTGCCCACATCTGTGATCCCTTTTTCTAAGCGGATTTCAGCATTCCTGATCTGATCAGTAGGGTTAATGCCTCCAAACAAAGTAAATATTTAAAAAAAATAGAAAAGAACCGTTAATCACTTACCTACCAACCTTAACAACGTCTGTTATTATTATTACAAATCATTTACCAACGATCGCAATAAAATCATAAATAACTGAGGCATTATCACACCAACAACACACAAACATGGATACATTTAAAAACTTTCATAAGCTTTAATCGGAAAGTATGTATAAAGTGTTAATTTTAAACCATTTCCCAAAATTACACGACGCATAATGCATAAAAATAAAAACCATTATTTTTTCCGTCATCCATAACGTTATGAGTATATAGGTGTATGTGTTACATAACACTGAGGTACTTATACATATACAAATTTAGAGTTTTTTTTTATGGCTTGCTGTTGCTCTTACGAGACAACTCTGCCAATGTCAAGTCATTAAAGAGACACGTTCCTTAGAAAATTTGTTTAGAAATGAGCTGGTTTTCTTCAGCAAATTTAGAGTTCAAAGCGTTGTGGAGTGCTCCATCAACATCCCGCCAGGGTTGGCGCAAGTGGACGCATTGTTGTCTACGCAGGGCAGCGTGAAGCACATAGACGCTGCGCTACGCCGTAGCACGCGGGCCATACCCTGCTACGGCTGCTACGCGCCCATCAACAATAAATTATAACTCACCGGCTTTTTGGGTGCTTCCAACTTCTATGTATGCCTTATTATTATTATATATGTACATACTTATACATACTTCTTTATCATTATTTTTACGTGAATATGTTATACAGTATTTTTAATACGTGTGTTTGTTTAGGAGTTCAGTATAAATAATCTTAAACAGACATCTAATGATATTCACGTGTATTTTTTTATTTTATTTTATTTGTGAAATCAACGGCAATACAAAAACACGAATTACATGAAAGTGCTTAAAATATTAAGTTAAACTTATTAAAGGTTTCCACGTTTTAGAAACAATTAATTGTATTGTTTACTTTGAAAATTTTTCATGAGAATGAAGACAATTATATATTTTCGGTAGATGTGAAAGGGAAGGGGGGGGGGGGGGTATTGGTAATAATATATAATACGTGTATTGGAGAACCTAATAGATAAAATATAAGTAGACATATAGATAAATACATTACAAAATCTCAGAATGTTCTTGAGAACAAGCACATTTATATCAGGTAGGTACAATAGAAACTAATGTTTTTAAATAAACTTTGTCTTTCTAAAATATTTAAATAACTTACTTATTGTACTATTTCTATGACATTCAAACTTGGATTCATTTGTATTTAAATCATAAAACAACTTTCATGACATTGATTGCAAAAGATTAATTAAATGTCTAGTTTTAAACCATTTCCCATATGAAACACGACTCATAAAAAAATACTATGCTTGCTTTCGAGTTCCAAATACACCGTATTTTATACAATTTCTCCTAAAAATATTATGTAACCTTAGTGTATACACGATTATTCTTAAATTATTGTGTTTTGTGTACTGGGGCAATGTTTGGAAAATATTCATATCTTATCTTTTTCTACCCGTGTGCTAAGCTAGGGCGAGTGGTGCAATAATTATTAAAGTGACACGAAACACGAAGATAATTTAATAATAATAATGTTATGTTTTATTTAGGTATCGAAAGGTGACACTGGGCGCGCGTTATTGACTTTCGGCACCGGACAGGTAGGTCGGCATGTCAATTTATATTTTGTTGATGCTGGCTGAATGTGACCGGCGCGGGCGCCGCGTCCCTGCCGGAAAGGGGGGTGACATTGCGGCCGACCGCTGCGTTTTTATACAGTTTGATGCGCTGACGCACAGCGCTAGGATGTCAGCAAGGTCGTCTTTGGATGTATTGTCTTGTTTGTGCAGGGTCTAATGCCGGTGTGGTAAAAAATATGTAAATTGTATTTATTCTTAAGTGTTTATCTTATCTTAGGTAGCTACATGATACCTTAATTTCTATTTCTTTTCAATTGTTGTTTTAAAAGTGGGTAGGTAATTTTGCGCTTACATACAATTTATGTAGCGATATGTACTAGACTCTAACGTCTGCCACGAGTCTTTGCACTCGTGGCAGACGTTAGAGTATTTTATTCCTGAATAATATATGACAGTTAAGTTGTTCAAAATGGCTATATCTTAAGCTAGCTAAACAACGAAACATCTAGGTAATCTATGAAAATGAAAACCACCCATTTACTACGCAGCTCATTTCATACAGCTCGCCAGAGAAAACACGAGCTATAGAGAAGTATAGGGCATCGAGCGTTGTTTATTTTCTTAACCGGCGATGCAGAGCGCACCCATTGAGAACAGCACAGATTGACTCATCGGCAAACAGCATTACGGGCACTTGCGTCAGTGGCCTGCGCACAATGCGCTGGTGACGAGAATGCCAACACAATCATGGCGTACACCGCACTCATGTACACACATACGTACATGACCGTATCTTTATCTGCCGGCATTAACCGTGTGAAATTGGTTTTCCGTTACATTCGGTAAATGTTTGTTGTCAAACACTATACCTCGACATGAATTTAACACTATTCATGAATTGACTAACATGTTTACAATCTTTTTTTAACTGTTTTAAGGGGAAAATTGTTCCAATCAGCAATTGAAGGACATTTTATTCGTGGGAGAGTATACTTCGGTATGAATAGGTCGGTCCGATTCCCGTGCAATAAAAAACATAGGTAGTTTTATTTCTTTTAAAAAGTGAAATAATGTTTCTTTTAAGTAAAACAAGCTAACTTGTTCTAAGGATTAAGTGTAGTTTCCCCCAGGGCCCAATGTTTTTAATGTTCTATTCATATGTACTGAACCTAATAAAAATATGAATATTTTCAAAGATATTTTTGCTGAATAGCTGCCAAATATTTTACTTTAAACATCAATTTGTTACGTATCATATTACTTATAATGCACGTCATATAAGACAACTAGAGTGACAACTGACTGACACAGCTATTTAACGCTGCAAATTATTATACGACTAGTGTGTTTCTTGTATTTCCTGGTAAATAAAATATAATGACTGCATCCCCGTGTGTTGTGGGCCCTCCACAAATAACCGGCGTAAATTAGAAATAGAACGAGTTTGGCAGTGGTGCAACGACTCTTTATAATTAGCGATGCACAAATGAAGTGGCTTCGAAGGAATTGGGTCGTTGCGCGGCGTGGCAAGCCGGGTGAGGGGGGGAGCTCGGAATTCGCGTAACGTTACGTCAGGGGGCGTCGGCCTCGCGGCGGTCACTGACCTGCGGCTATCTCTAGCATGGCCGCTAGTCGCATGCGCATAATTACTTACTACATAGATACTTATGAATAAATACTATTTGCAATACAAGTACAAAGTTTAAATCATTCAACCGTATCCTTTCAATATCGTTTGTAATTAATTGATAGGTATAGTTTTTAATTTTATTACATTTAAAATACAGCTATTACTAAAACTGGCGTAAAGCAGCACTGTGCTGTGTTTCGCTGCGTGAGTGAGGGTACCAGAGGCCCAATCCGGGGGGGAAGGGGAGTTTAAAAGTTGGCAGCGCACTAGTGACTCCACTGGTGGTACGGATGTCCATGGGCGGCGGCAATCACTTACCATCAGGTGATCCGTCTGCTCGTCTGCCACCTATGTCATAAAAAAAGAAGAAAAACTGGTGTTACATTCAAATATGTGTATGAAGAAATTAACCGCAAATATTATTAGAAAGTCTACATTAGGAGCAATCGCATCGAAATATTTGTAATTTTGTTACATGATTATTTTTAGTCAATACTTAAAAGTGAATATTCTTATTACAAAGCAACAAAGTCTCTAGTTTCTCCAATACTTGAAATGAAAAATATATTTTTAAAAGAATGTAAATCTAAAACCTTCGAGGTATCATGCGCGCGGTCATCGCTCTACATCGGCGAGTGTAGCTGTTTATGAGTCGCAGAAATACACTCTAGGAAACCAGTGAGCTCATTTAAATTTACTTCGACATGCAAAATATTAAATAAGACTGCCCAGCCTGGGTACTGGGTCACCTACTTGTTCAAGTCATAAATCCCTAGATATTACCCGTAGACCACAGCGATAGTACGAATATGTGTCATTTCCTGCAAAGGGAAAACAAGTGTTTGTGCACACTATGATAATAAATAATAATATATAATATAATAATTCTCACAAGATCTCATACGTTGACCTGATTCCGTACTAAGTAGCTTAAGCATTTGTGTTACAGATATCAGACAACAGAGGAACACAAATATATACTTAAATACATATATTACACCCAGACACCGAACAAACACAAGTGTTCATCGCACGAATGTTTGTCCAGGGTGGGGATCGAACCCACGACCTTTGGCGTAAGAGGCAGGGTCACTAATAATTGCGCCATCCGGTCAGTCAAATTAAAATACATATACATTTATTTCGCAACTTCAAATGTAAACCAATGATGAGTAAGCACAAAATATCTTGCTTTTAAATAAGCTTGCATATTCGAATTAAAATATGATTTCTTACTTCGGCTTGTTTAATCAAATAAACATGTCGCACTGATATCTGGTTTATGTCGACAATCAGCCAAGATAGCAGGATATATTATAGCGCACAAGTGTGGCACTTTTTATACTCTTACCCTTAAATTTCCATGGGCATCTGCAGTAGACATACGGATACAGGACTAAAGGCATAGGTAACGAGACATGTGTATAACACATATGCATTATAAAAGATACTAAGCACGTACTACTCCTATATCGGAAAGTATTTTTTACATAGAGTGGATTTTAGTCACAATACTACACTTGTTTAGCACTCGAAAGCGAATGACCGAGCAAGTAAACAACATAACGACCACGTCGCACAAATATAACACGGACGAGTACACAATGTGTTTACGTGTTTACGCATTGTGCAACTGACGTAAACACATACGAGAGGCGTGGATCAAATGCGTGATTTTGATATGTAAGCAACCATGCTTAAAATTTGATGATGTTATAATATGTATAGATGAGGGATAGATACTATAGCTATTAAATACTTTATTTTTTCCAGATAGATCATATTAATAATATCATTTAAAATACATACACGTAGGGTTACATACGGTAGGGTTCCTCGACTCTTCTCACCTGTCAATGTCAAATAGATTCGGTTCAATATCAAATGGGATTTTATATGTATACGAGTATTGTAGTCAACATAATGGTTGTCTGTCCTACACAGTTATCCCATACATTTTGATAGCTTAATTAATAACAAAATAACATCTCAGGTTATCTGTTTTTTTATACTATCCTCTATTTGACCTCACCTCATATCGTGTTTCAGTGTACTAGCTTACGAACACTCTAAATACAGGTTAAAGTATAAAATCGCCGTTTTGTATGGAGATTTTCTTAGAAGTTGTGTTTTCTATCTTAACATTTTTTTAATTTGCAAAGTAACTATTAATGCTTCTAATCTACAAATAATTGTGCTTTAATAGACAACGTTTAGGAGCGTGTAGAGTTTTTTGGAGAAAAATCTTTCTTAATGAATAAGTAATCATGGATAAAAACGTTAATTCTGCCAAGTAAAAAAGAGCAATTTTTGAGATTTTTTTTTGCATATAGAATACAATAACATCTAATCTTTATTTGATATATACCTCACAAATGTAGTTAAATCACAATAAAATTATAGTATGGTGACTTTCTGCTTAGTAAAGAAATTATACATCTTATTGTGTCTAGAAAAAAAGGCAATTTCATACCTAACCTAACCTAACCTAATCCGAAAATCTGCTGTTCCACACATTATCGCCGGGTGAAAAATAATTTTTTATATGGAACAGCTCGTTTTTTTTCGCTTATTTGTTGATCTAACATGCTAAATGGTCTTTATTCACGATACTTATTATGTGGTCTTCGGGATACAAACGATAAAAAATAATGGTGTATAAAAAAAAATCACAATGTTAGAGAAGTGTTTAGATTGTGTAGTATTACAACGTTCGGGTTAAAAAATCGTGTCGCACACCGCGTTGGAGGTCGTTGACCTCGTTCTGTATCTCGACGTTGAGGCTTAAAGGTACACACTTGCCTACCTACACTGAACAAAACGGGATATAATACGGTTGATTCCATTTGAAGGTAGAGCGGCACGTCTAACTTATTATATTTTACAACAGTAGGTATATTTATTGTGTGCTGAGCAACCCAATGGTTCTGGCGGTTTGATTATTGGTTGTAAAAAACCAACAAACAAATTAGCATTCTTCAGATTTCGTTAAGGTGACACGTAGGGCACATTAGCGCGTAAATTAATTTAAATTGATAGCAGCTAAACCGGATATGTATTTCGAACCTCCAGCCTCTCGGAAAGCTCTTGTACTATTAGTTGTAATTAAATCAGTTAATCACACAGGTAAATTTTCCTTTTTTTTTAATAAGCCTGTAATAATATGTAACTTTAAATTCACTTAATTTTGCATTCTGTTGCGGGAACGGTTACGAGACTTCTGATTAACCTCTGATTATCTTTACGTATTTTCATCGTTTTTATGAAATCATTGATTTGGTGACGGTTTTTTTAACGGAGTGTACTTAAGTGTCTACCAACAAAACTAAATTTATAAAATACTCTTGAAAACATTATGCTGAAGTATAAATAATTATATATAAGCTTTATGTAACATTTATAGCTCTAAGTTTTCTTAGTAAATAAAAAAAAACACTTAACTTTTTGGTCTGCTCGAAAGAATTACCGCAAAACGGCCACTTATGGTGTTAATTCATATGTCGAGTAAAAACACTGTTATAAAAAAATAGTATTAATGTTTTTTAGAGACTGGAGCTCCGAAATTGTTTACTATGGATCCGGTTTAGTAGATAACAATTTAAATCGATTGGCGTCGCTAGTTAGGGGTCGCCCTAAGTGGTATATTCTGTAAAAAGATTATATATTAGTACATAATAGGTATTTACTTACTTTGTAGTAAGTTCAAGTGCTAAGTTTTTTGTAAAATGTACAGAAATAGAAAAAGACTAAGTACCTAGTTTAATTACAGGCAGACAGTTTCACCACGGACACGTTGGGATTAGACCATTTGTCAGCCAGGTTATTCAAACCTGCCTTCTTTTTTTAGCGAATGGTTTACAAAAGTAATAAAGATAGTAATTCAGAAAATTGCTTTTATATTCTGGAACTAGATACCTATTATTATTCTTATAATAAAATGAATCTCCGTTTCCTTTTTTATTCACTATTGGATAGCTAGATACTATATTAAAATTGTGATTTGAGACCTGGTGAAAACCCAAAACCTTTATATTTAACTTTAGTTCAGATCTAAACCAAAAAGAGACGCCGTGAAGACCTTGACCACTTAACCACCGATACAGAGTTCAATGGCGGCTTTTAGGCTTCTCTAAGGCCTCAGCCTTGGTACTGCAGTGGGACAACGTAGGCTAAAAATATATATAAAATAAACCTAACTTTTCGTAATGGCAACAAATTATCTATACTACCATGGATAATCTCAAACGACCACATAATGCTGCATTTCCACGCTTGAAAATAAGACCAACCGCCGTTCAGACATGGTACTGATAATTGTGCAGCGGTTAAAATCCATTGTCACTGACGCGTACATATTACACACAACAACGAACGAACGCATGGGAAATATTGGTAGTAGGTGTTTTCCTCCTCATCTTAGCAGGCAAAGTTGTCGCTTTGGAGCCCGGGGTAACGCCAAGACGATGATTTAGGATTTGTGAATTCTGGGTACAATCAAACGTAAGTAGGTATTTACATGGTGCAAAAATGATGAAAAAATTATTACCCACTTAAAAATGGGTATAATTATAAATATAATGTTTTGAGCCAGTTGCGGTCTGCTGCTTCAGAGCCCAGGTAATACTTGAACTATGATTCAGGATATAGCGTCTGGCTGGTGGTGTTCAATCTTTCCAGTCTAACCTTCGCAACCCGTTAACCGGAAATTATTTATTTACTTTATTTATTGAAACATACAGCTTCTTATATATTTCATTTTTAAACTAAGTTATAATTCTTTAGGTAATAATAATCTTAACAACTGGGAAACTGTCCGAAACGTGCAGTATTTTCCCTCACCGCCGAGCGAATGGTAGAATACGTATACATATACATTTGAAACATCCAGAAGAGCATGCTCAGATTCAAAGCCACAACTTCATATTTAGGTGAAGCATGTTCTTATGACTGAGCTATTATTGCTCTAATGAATTAGCCAGTTGACAACAAGTGATGTACTTATTTAAGAGTAATATAGCACATAATAATTACTAAAAACGAATGGCCTGTACTAATTAAGAAAAAAACGCAATTTAGACTTTATAGATATATTGTCTTTTCGTTTGAAACATATCTACATGATAACGTATGTCAATGCTACAAAAGTACAAATTTAGAGAACCTCTGTATGAGTGATTCGCACGTTCACTGGACTGTAACTACTCAGGATACAGACACAGAGTGGACGCAAACATGCGCGCGAATGAAATCTTCACTGAAGGAATGTTTTCTCCACTATTTTGATAACTTTAGGCTGTGCGATGGCGAGACGGCGCGATTGCGGAACGGCGGCGATGCATAGGTACACATAGAATAACGGCTTTTTGAATGAAAAAAGAATGAAAATATTTATGAATAAGACCCGAATACGGCATCCTAAGTCTAAATATGCGTACAATAAATTGACAGTATATGGTAATGTGCACGAAACGAGTGGTGGCAGTCTCGAAACCATAGGTCTCGATGACTGAAACCCCAAGGGCCTCTCGTCTTGAAGTTGTCCTCTCTTAACATTCAGTTAACAAAAATTATGAAAAAATCTTTATTTCAGACACTAGGAGCACAGTAAATAAATACGCTAAAGCAGTATGTTGATACTGCTTTACTTACTCAGCCATTCAGAAAGATACATACGGTATAGGGTTGTCCTCTTATTTTTGTAAAATATTGTTCTTACCTTTTTACATTAGCAGGAAGTTTAAAAAAAAATATCCATCCATATCAAAATCCTCCCAACCCTCACCACTCCAAAATCGTCTTGTTGGTCTATTGGTTTCAATACCGAGCCGCGTAGTTCTAGGTGCAACAATTATGGTGGTGCGTGTTTGAAATTAGGAATAATGATATTTCTTAAAATATAAACAGAATTCTAGCATACAAAATTCTTACACAAGGGTACACATAATGATGGCTAAAGTTGCAAAAAGCTACGCAAAGATACACAATCTTTGCATAACGTTTTGTTTCGCGACTTTGAAAGCCAAGTTAGACAGTAAGTTAGCCTGCACCCGATCGTTCGGGCCAAATCACAGTGAGGTCCCACCATCACCCATATATCAAAATCCCTCTCTCCGACCCCCCAAAATATAATTGTGATCATAACTCGTAAATTACAGCAGATACATACGACAATTTCGACAAAATTAGGAAGAACGCGCTTTAGATCCATCAGAAAGAAAGAAAAAAAAAATTTGGTACCAAAATAAAATAGCACAGAAAATCAACAAAAAATAGAATCCATATGCAAACTTATAAACAAAAAAAAGAAAACACAATACTTAATTAATAAAACAGGTACCAAAATGGTCTCCGCTCAGTATACGGCTTATCCCGTCATGCAATGCCACGCTAAGCCACTGGTATTCTGCGGATTCCAACCAAGGTATGGGCCTCAACCGACGACAGCTATCTTTAGTTACTAAAACATTAGGTATGTGAACAGTAACAATACTAATTATAATTAATAATTACATATAAAATACGATAAATATTGTAAAGTAAAATAAATAAAGTAATAATATAACACATATTAAATAATATAATAATATTGGAGAGATATTAAATTACTATATATAATGGACTGGAAGCAATTTTTACATTAGGTACCAACTCTTCTGCAAGGATAATAAGAAAGACTTGTACTTTGACTTGAAAGTGTAAATACCTACCTATGATCCCCCCATAACACTTCAAAAATCCAAAACACTTTTTTAATAAATTTCTTAATGTACCTACAAAATAAAGTAAGCGATACTTGTGCAAAACTGACAACCCTGACTTTAGTTCCTGCGATGTATTCCGATGGGACCTCCAGAATCCGTGTAAAGTGTGCGTCTTGTGTGCTTAGGTCATTACGTGCGTATTTCATTTGTTCGTAGTGTCCATACTGCTTAAGCGTATATATCTACTGTGCTTGGGAACTTATTCATAAATGTTTGTTAAACCTTTGTTAGCTAAAAAGGTGTTATAAAGAAGTCTTCATTCTTATTTCGATAATTTTCTATAAATTATTTTTGTTTCAATTGTCAAAACTGCTCTACAACACCGTTTTAGCTAACAAAGGTTTATTGATCGCTTATGAATAAAGCCCTATGATTTTAGTCGGAGTCATTATATGCTTATTTATTTATGCATGAAAGGTTCGGTATTTTTTGAACTATTCATAAAATTGAGAACTAATATGAATTTGACACTCAATGTAGACTTCATAGTCTAACAAATGCGGGAGGAACTTAATTTACATTTTACCATCGTTTTTATTCCCTTTTTGAAACTTTTGGAATATAGGTTTCTTTTTCATTTCAGAAAGTTTTGGAATATTGGAATATTTTTCATGATGATCGTTCCAAATAATTGCTCGCCAACCATTATTGCTAACTCTAGCAATTGTTCATAAATAACTGGAGGTGAGACCTGGAAACCTATTATATAGTACAGGTATTCAGTTATATATGTACACCAGTCTCACACAAGGTAGGTAAAATACTATTATTGTTGTTACATTTAACCTGTTACGTTGAATTTTGTTACATTTAAGTCTACTTCTAAGCTTACTTGTTGTGTGTTTATTTTGCCTTTTTTGTGATGAGAAAATAAATCATTATTCTATTATATTCAATCCTATTGTCATCAGAAAACAAATAAGCCTACTAATGATAATATCCTCCAGACAATATTTCGGCTTCAGCATAAGCTACGCGTTCACTCGCTATTCCATTACCCTCATATTCCAAAGAAATACCACGTCGGGTACGGTGGGGGTCTCTTGCAAACAAAAGATAAAGCGAGCTGCAAGCAATTTTAGCACTTAAGGCGGTCTACCGAGAAAGGTCTCGATTATAGGTACAAGACCGGACTGTAAGGTACTTCCAAACTCCAAGCTGACGCTGAGCCTTTGAATTTTCTTAGCCGGAAAAACCAAGGAATGGAACCCGTGACTAACAAGCAAGTGAAGCTGTTGCTTTAAGGCGACGGGTAGCCCTAACTAGCGACACCATTCGTTTTTAATTGTTAGCCACTAAACTGGATCTATTTTAAACAATTTCGGGGTTACAACCTCACGGCAAATACTTATCATCATCATCATCACCAGCCCATTTAAGTCCCCACTGCTGGGGCACGGGCCTCCCTCAATCACTTGAGGGGTAATTGCTATACTCACCACGCTTGGCAGACGAGTTGGCGAGGGTTTTGATATAAAAGCAGAGTTTTCCTTCTTAAATCACCATGCACAAATGTCGGGTCCGTTTTTGTACGCGAAAAATTGATTACCGCCAAAAGCGGCCACTTTTAGCGTGAATAAATTTTTCGCGTACAAATGTTGGGTCCGCATTTGAGCAAGGTTATTGAATAAATAGTATAAGTGTTTGTCGAGAGGTTTTAACCCTGAAATTGTCTAAAATAGATCCGGTTTAGTAGCTAAAAATTAATATCGATTGGCGTCGCTAGTGTGCCCTACCCGTCACCTTAAAGTACGAATCGCTGCCATATATGTATGTATGAGTAGGTAAATCATAAAATAAAGTACAAAATTTAGTAACTAACGTACTGCAGTGACACACTACAGATTTGGAAAAGAATTGACAATTTCTGGAGTTTGCAAAGTGAAGCTTTAATACTCTTCTTACAAAAATAAACCCGCTAACTTGAGTAGATAACTCCCACAACAAAGAGTAGGTAATTTAACTTTGCAATATAAAATTATACAACTTAACGTACAGTCATTGCAATTGTAAAAAACATAACATAACTTCAAATTCTCTCTCCCTCATCTTGGCGTGTTATTGCTGGTCGAGTTCAAAACCGTCACTTTGGAGCCCAAGGTAGGTACGCTTCGACCATAATTCAGGATTCGCAACCTTTTAACAGGGGAAGCAGACCGACTGAATCAGTATTAACTTTAAACCTCAATGCAAAAAATACATCCAAATTCATTGTTCGAAAGCACATAGACACAAATTTGTCTCGCGTGTCATTCTGAAAAAGCTTAGTTTCTTTTGTAATAAAGTGAAATTGAGATGTCATTACCACTCGGGGGCCATTAATCATGCTATTTGGAAAATAAAAGAGCCGAACTTTCTCGCGGCCGCGTCGGTGCAGCGCGCAGGCTGCGCGGGCGCGGGCGCTTTCACGCGCGCTGCCGGCATTGTGCCTCAACGGTGCCGTGAGCTATATAGCGCGCAGATTCCTATCGTTACACCCACTTGTCTTTACGGTCACGTTTCTGTTTCTAATAATAAATAACTTTGAGAGGAGATCTACTTTTCTTTTGCACACATCCATGAGAATAAAACAAATTAAAGCGGACACTTGCAACAACATTAAGAACACCAATAAAGATTTTTCTTTTTATATCCGACTGCAAAGACAAAGACTTTTAACTAGCGAATCATAATCCTACTTAAGAAATTGGGGGCAGTTACTTAATCGATTATACCGTTCCAGTGTATCTAGATAAAAGGTAGATCATGACACCACGACCGCTCCTATTCTAACTCGTGCCGTTACCAAGACGTGCTATCTACACGTATTTAATTCGTCTGGTAGGCCAATTTTATTGTAGTCTAGGCTTCAAAATGGGTCATACTTACGAGTAGAGCCTACATCTAAAGATGTCAAATCGATGTATATCCGGATGTTGTAAAAACTGTAACTAATAGATTAGATAAAAAGCACGAGAAAGCGCTGCGCGGGGCGCAGGCGCAGGAACTAGGTCACTTTCATTTTCGTTCATTTCTTTTCGGATGCACCGCGTTAAACATTTGCCGTGCTGCTTAGCACGTATCCATTACCTCCTTTCTTTACATACTTATTAGTAAAACCTGCTTTTAGAGGAGAAGAGTGGGTGAATTGCATAAATAATACGAGTTATGCATATGCAAGCGGAAGATTTTTCTATTTAATAACTTCCAAATTTTCTACAAAAGTTTTGTATCTAGACATGAAAAAAATTAAGAAATACATTTTTATAATTTTATGAGACGTGAAATTACTACCCTGGATTACACATCTACATTTAAATAGATTGAGATTGATTAAATAGATTGATTGACATTTAAATAGGTCATATAAAATTTTACCTTCAAAATTAGAAAGAACAGCAAAAAATATACAATATTAGTCAAAAGCAAAGTTTACTTCCTTATTTCATCCCGAAGAATTATTTAGATAATACAAATTTTCTACTCTTAACTTCTTAAAAACCCTATCTGGTTTTCTGGATCAAAAGTTTCTTACATATGTATATCTCTTTAAAAACATGTTACAAATTATGTACGATGTTTTTCATCGAATATAGGTTCCGGTGTGTAGGACACTTCCTTGTTATACTGTGCCGTCTATTGCCAATACAGGTTCCGAGTTCTAAATGATTCCCATTTTATGATAAGACCTGTGTTCTATTTTAGCGAGAAATAGATCACAAGTTCCTTTTCAACTCAGTACCTACCTTGGTTTGGCAATGGAACTTTCAATTCACTTTCCAACTTTCTAATAAACAAATGTATTTCCTATCTTAGATTGTATATTAGCATGATAAAAATCCATTATCATATTTGTGTACGTTATTCCCGTAAATGTAAGAAGTGTGACAGTGAATTTTTTGTGAAAACAAAAATATCTTAAAATGTGAACCGGATTTTAGGCACATGGGCGAATCACAGCGACGCGGGAGTGCGCCGGCGCTGCCGATGAAAGTAAGAACTTTCTAGGCCACTCTTCACCGTCACGCTAATCACGCACTTACACCACAGGAGTTTTCTAATGGCATTAAACCCAAAAATAGTTTGCAATTTATTTTGCACAATAACTAAAGTAAAGTAATCATAATATGAGTACCTACCTTACATTATGTTTAGAAAAATATTTAGCAATGCTCTATTCGTAGTAAGATTATTATGATTTGTGATTATGATAAATAAGGGCCAATATCAGGCTAAAGTCCTTTTTTTTTGTATTTATCTATAGGTTTATTGAGTCGTCTACTGTTACTGTTTTCATACCTACTCCTTGGCTATTTGTGGAAACTTTTAATTGGCCATCAGTAACATGTATCTTATCTTATCTTATCTGTTAGGGGCCATTTTCATGGGGCACGTCGACCCTAAGGGATCTTTTGTACCTCCCCTTTCTTTTGCGCTCTTACTCACGAAAGATTCGTTTCATCAGCATCACGATGTCTTTCGGATTGAAGTGCCTGTAGTCTCCTGGTTTAGGATAAGCGTTACCTAGAAGACACATTCTGCCTCTGGCTAGTGAGTCGCATTCACATAAAAGATGTTCTATGGTTTCCGTCTCCTCCTTGCATGCTCTGCAGTCGCTGTTCGATGTCATGTTCATCTTCATCAGCATTTTGTTCGTTGCATAATGCCCTGTTAATGCTCCTATGAGCATCTGTTGTTGTCTGTTGTCTATTGCCTCCGAGAATATATTTTTTCCATATCTTTGTATTGTCTCCTATGAAGGCCTTTGAATGTTTCATTCCTAGTGTTTTCTTCCATTCCTTAGTTTGCTCTTCGTATACATATTGCCGGAAGGCCATACTGATGGTGCAGCTCGATAATCCAACAAATGGTTCCGGTCCAATGTATTTTGCTTTAGAGCCTTTTCTTGCTAGCTCATCTGCCTTTTCGTTTCCTGTGTAGCCCTCGTGACCACAATAGCCTTACCTTGTTGTGTCGTCCTAAGCAGTTTAGGGTTTTGATGGCATCCCACACCAACTTAGAGTCCACTTTCGACTTGGCCAATGCCTTCAGTGCCGCTTGGCTGTCACTAAGAATGTATATAGTACGATTCTTTGCTTTAAGGTTTATGTTCCTCCTTGTACAAGTGATTATGGCATATGTTTCAGCTTGAAAAACTGTTGCCATTTCTCCCATACTTTGACTTTCTTCATAGTTTTGTCCGTAAACGCCTGCTCCAGTACCTGTCTTCATCTTGGAACCATCTGTGTACCAGATCAGACTGTCCTTTTCAGGTTTTGGTGGGTTCTTTTTCCACTCTTCCCTAGTTGGTATGATTATCTTGAAATCCTTTTGAAACCTATATCTGGGACATATCTTATCATATCCCATTTGGGTTATCCTGTTGAGATGAGGTGCCTCGTTCCATTTAGTGTGTCTGGTTCGAGGTTTGGTTTCGTCCCATATTCCTGCTATTTTTAGCCTTTGAGCAGCTTTCCTTGCCTCTGTTTCTATCACTATATGCAGTGGAGGAAGGTCTAGCAGGAGCTCTATTGCTGCAGTTGGAGTTGTTTTGAATGCTCCCGTGATTGCAAGACATGCCGTTCTCTGCATCTTTCCCAGTGTATTCCGACAGGTCTTGAGCCTTGTTCTGTACCACCATGCAATGCTACCATAAGTCAGTATTGGTCTGACCATCATCGTGTATATCCATCTTAATATCTTCGGCTTTAGTCCCCATGTTTTTCCATAGGTTGTCCGACACATATTGAACACCCTTATAGCTTTTTTAATGGCGTTGTCCATGTGGCTGCTCCAATTTAGTTCTTTATCTAGGATCACACCTAGATATTTAACTTCTTTCGAACTATGAAGTTGTGTTCCATATAGAGTTGGTGTTTTGAGACCCTCAATTTTTTTCCTTCTCGTAAACGGAACTAGCGTGGTTTTCTCTGGATTCACGGATAGGTGATTTTTTTTGCACCATTCTTCGAGAATCCTCATTGCGTTTTGCGATAGTTCCGATACCGTACTGGGAAATTTCCCATTTATCATGATGACCAGATCATCTGCGTATCCAACTGTGAACAGCGGACCCTCATTGAGTTTTTTGATTAGTGTGTCCACAACCAAGCTCCAGAGCAAGGGGGATAGGACTCCCCCTTGGGGGCATCCTCTTGTGGTCTTCACAACTAATTTCTCACCTTGTAGTTCTGAATGGATTATTCTACCTCTAAGCATGCAGTCTATCCACCTGCAGATAGTCTCTGTTATGCCATGTATTTTTGCTGCATTTCTTATAGACTCAAAGGTTGTGCGGTCGAAGGCCCCTTCTATATCAACAAAAATGCTCAGACACAATTCCTTTGATTTCAGTGCGGCCTCTGCCCTACTCACTACGTGGTGTAATGCTGTTTCTGTTGACTTTCCCGGCTGATATGCACATTGCAGTTCATGCAGCGGAAACTTCCTTAAGGGGCCATCCCTTATATGTTTGTCAATCATCTTCTCCAATGCCTTTAGCAGAAAGGATTGAAGACTGATCGGCCTGAACGCCTTTGGTTCCTCGTAATTCGGTTTTCCTGGTTTTGGTATATATATTACCTTTACATGTCTCCACCTTTTGGGTATGTATCCTAATGCTACGCATGCTCTGTATAGCCTACATAAGTGTGGGTTTATAATAGCAATCCCATGTTGTAGCACGATAGGATATATTCCGTCTGGTCCAGGTGCTTTAAAAGGTTGAAAACTCTTTAGCGCCCAGCTGACTTTGCTTTCGTCTACTACATTTTTCGCTGTGAGCCAATCACCCTTAGCCGTTTTCCTATTTTGGTCTTCTATGCTGATAGCATCCTCTGTCCCTTGCAAGACCTCTGAGCCGGGGAAATGGATATTCGTCATTATCCTTAGGGTTTCTTTCCCAGTTTCCGTGCGTTCCCCATTTGCTTTTTTCACCGTTACTAGTGGAATAGCTTTAGAAATGGAGATTGCCTTTGTAAGCCTCATCCCCTCTGGGATTGAGCATATCTTTTCACAGTGCGTTCTCCAAGCTTTTCTTTTGGCTTAACGAACCGCACTGCTGTAACGCGTTAGTGCTTTTTTGTACTGTGTGAAGTCGTTCTTGCTCTTAGCCTCATTGAACGCCCTCCTTGTTTCTTTTCTAATTTGAGCCACCTCCTGGGTCCACCATGGTAGCCTCTTGCCAATCACTTTGCCTTCTGGGCAGTTATCCTGCCACGTCATAGCTAACGCATTTGATATCCTATCAGCTTCTAGCTCAATATCTATTATTGTATTTAGATTGCTTTCAGGTTTTCCTAGTACTGATCTTAAGTCCGTTTTGAAATCTTCCCAGTTTGTGTTCCTAGGATTCTTCCTTGGTACAGTTGCAAAGGTTTTGTCTGTTCTGTACCTGAAACATATGTAGTTGTGATCCGAAAGTGAGACCTCATCTGATACATGCCAATTTTCAATATTTGACAACGCTCTTGCATTGGCCAGCGTCAGGTCTAAGACTTGTGACCTCTGGGCATTGAAGAAAGTTGCCTTATTGCCTTTATTTATGATATGTAAAGGAGAGCTTACCAGATAGTCAAATAACTTTTCCCCTCTTCTGTTGATGTCTGAGCTCCCCCAGACTACATGATGTGCGTTGGCGTCGCACCCGATTACGAGCTCCCAGTTCTCCCGGCTGCCTTGACCTACCAGGTCTTGTAGCTCCTGTGACGCGGGTTCCGCGGGTTCTTCGTAGGGAAGGTAAGCTGATGCCAATACAAACTTCTGCCCCTCTTCCCCTCTGTCCCCCCCCCTCCTTCTGGATTCTGACTACTGTCAGATCCCTGTAACAGAAATTCATTAGAGGCACCGCATTTATTCCATCTCTGACATATATCAGTAACATGTAAGTTTTATCTGTAAGTTTTTCTTAACTGTAAATAAAATAAAATAATAAATTAAAATATTTAAAAAAAATTAAGTCTCTGATATAGGTACTAGAACCTTATATTTATGGTTGCGATCATAGAATGGGGGCTATCGCGTGTGAAAAATCCGCTACATGGCGTACTGTTGGACAGAGGTCCAACATCAACAGCATTGGTTGTATAGTTTGTCAAATTGACATTTTGAAAGATCACGTTTAAAAATACCCAATCACATTGTATATGACTATGGTTAGACTATGGTTACGATCGATCTGATACGATATCGTAAACGATTGGAGGCATCGTAAATGACGGCCCTTCACGAACTGATTGGTGGGCATGTCGATCGTTCCCGACGACACATCAGAGTGAGACAAAATGGAATCGTTAATCGAAAAAAGAGCTAAAATAGGTACTATCTATTCATTGTTACGATAATATCTGTGGTTACGATATTGTTTTTTTTTTTTTTTAAGACATCCTGGAACCTTAGTACTATGATTTAAATTTCAACAAAATAAAGGGTCGTGGCATACAGACGGACGACAAAGTGATTTTAATGGTTCCGTTATTTCCTTTTAAAGTTCGGAACCCTAAAAAATAAAAATAAAGTAAGACAACATCACATATTATTACTAAGTAGTAATATGGACTAAGCACCTATAGCGTACATATCTTAGTTTTTATTATGTCATACGTGGCAGACGACCAGATAGATCACCTAATGGTAAGCGATCGACTCCGCCCATGGACACTGACATCACCAGTGAAGTCACAAGTGCGCTGCCAACCTTTAAAACCCCCTTTCCCCAGGGTATTGTTGTGTATTTATATTTGTCTATACTTTTATTATTGTTTCATTAAACTAAGATGGAAAGGGCTATGCTCGGAGTATCTCTGAAGGACCGCATCAGAAATGATGTAATCCGACAGAGAACCAGAGTCACCGACATAGCCCACCGAATTAGCAAACTGAAGTGGCAGTGGGCTGGTCATATTAGCCGCAGAATTGACAGCCGTTGGAGCCGTAAAGTCCTTGGGTGGAGACCGCGACTCGGTAAGCGTAGTGTAGGACGCCCTGCGACAAGATGGGATGATGACATTCGAAGGCTGGCTGGTGTGGGCTTGGTGAGAGAGGCCAAAAATCGGGAGCAGTGGCGTGCATCAGGGACCTATGTCCAGCAGTGGACGAGTGTGGGTTGCTGATGATGATGATGATGAAGATTCTTAGTTCTAAATGTCTGTGATACAAGATTGTCCCTAGTGCATGAGGTGCATGCTCGTCTTCAAACCACGACTCCCCGTATGTAAGGCGCATTTATATCCACTGAGCTGCCATAACTCAGTGGATAAGAACGAACGAAGGAGGGAAAAGTCAATTCGTATAGGTATAACTTCACTCTTGAACTATATGTTAGTAGAGATTTTTGTTCTTCGATTTTACTATTGGTCCTATAGAAAAGGTTGTTCATGATTATGACTAGAACATCATGTTAAAATTAGGCCGGTGCACACAGTGAATCCATGTTTTAATTTTATAGACATAGGAACCCATGTCTGTATATCGAGCTGAGTTCCTTTTTCAGAGCTGATGATGATCCCGCTTATACTTTTCATAGAGCTAGAATAGAATAGAGATCTATAAAACGGATATTTTTTGAGAAAAATATAGTAAATAGTATAGTAGTTCTTTTTGTATGGAGAAAACTTTCATGTGTGGAGGCAATCGCTTACTAATAGGATCACCTATTAGTAAGCGATTGCTTCCACACATGGACACCCGCGACACCAGTGGAGTCACAAGTGCCCTGCCAACCTTTAAACCTCCCTTTCCCCCGGATTGGGCCTCCGGTACCCTCACTCACGCAGCGAAACACAGCACAATGCTGCTTCACGTCTATTTTCTGTGAGGCCGCGGTATCACTCCAGTCGAGCCGGCCCATTCAGGCCGAAGCGTGGCTCTCCCACGGTAACGGTTTCTTTGGACAAAAATTAGATAAAAATATTTAAAATTTATTTACATCAAAATCTTGAGATTTTTATTTTGACTTTTACCTTCAATAACTTGGAAAGTATTGAGTTCCCAGGTATGGTCTAGAAGCAAAAAATGGTCCTGGTGATGTGCTGAATACGTAGGTTCGGCTTCGTTAAGGGTCTTTTTAAATCCTGTATGTTAGGTACTGTCGCAGTGCCGGGCCAAGACCTACACCAAAGAAATCAAGTCATCGCTACTATTGCCTATTGCGGATTGGTGATAATCCAAGCTATGTTCGAAGAATTAGAAATATACTTTTATTATTCAGTACAAAACCATGAACTTAATAAAATAAAAATCACGTTAATCCCCGTTTTAATTAATTATACAAGAACTGAATGCAGGAATGCTCAACTAGAACAGTCTAAGGCGTCGATACAGGCGTTCGATCAGAGACGGGCTGTAGAAATAATAAAACTGAGTAGAGGACATGTTAGGGCACTCACTCGGACCCTCACAGGGCACTGCAAATTAAACAAGCACCTGCACAACATGGGCCTTTCAGATACCAAAATCTGCAGGTTCTGTCGCGAGGACGAGGAAACGATTATCCACGTTCTCGGCGAGTGCATAGCGCTGCACCGGTGCAGAAGCCGGCACCTAGGAGCACACATGATCTCAGCAGACGAGATCAAAAGCTCCCCCATCAGCTCCATTCTCGGGTTTATGCTGGAACTGGAGCTACATGAGGTGCTGTAATAGGTTATGGGGCTGCCACAATAGATCATCTACTGGTCGCAGTGGCTATGCGACGTAGGGCTCACCCCATTTCTAACAAATAATAAAAAAAAAATGCAGGAATGGTCTATTTAAGGTGACGGGTAGAGGTTATAGCATATTATGTACTATTCTGACTTAAGAGTTTATTTAAGGTAGTTTCCCTGTAGAGCCTAATGTTTTTCCAACCTGTACGCCAAACAGGGTGTTTCATGTAGGGTGTCCAGCGGAAATCCATGGATAGAGATCACTTTGGTGCACATGAAACACGGGGGTATTTCAGGTTAAAGATACATGGGGATGTATCTTTTGTAGTTCAGGAGCTGTCAACATTATTTGAATTTTAGAGAATTCCCTAATTCATTAGCTTCAAAGCTTTCTAAAATAAACTGAAAACCTTAATCAACTTTTCTTTTTGTAAGTGAATCTTGATTAGTGTACTATTCATGCATAACATAATCAGATTGGTGAGAAAAATATAGTAAATAGTATAGTAGTTCTTTTTGTATGGAGAAAACTGTATTATATTTTATTCTCAAGTTTTTTCTTTTATGTGATATGTGGCAGACGAGCAGACGGATCACCTATTAGTAAGCGATTGCCTCCACACATGGACATGCCAATCTTTAATTGCCTTTAATCCCCTGGATTGGGCCTCCTGTACCCTCACTCACGCAGTGATGCGAAACGCAGCATAGTGCTGCTTCAAGCCGGTTTTATGTGAGGCCGTGGTATCATTTCTGGTCGAGCCGGCCCATTCATGCCGAAGCTTGGCTCTCACACGGTAACCCACGGTAAAAGTTATGTATTGCGATTTTCTTAGAAGTTGTATTTTCTATAATTTTTTATCATTTGTAAAGTAACTATTAATGCTATTACTACATAATTAACTGTGCTTTACTGAATACGTTTAGAAACGTGTAGGATAGTATTTCAAAAAATATTATTTTTAATTAAAAAGTTATTATTGATAAAAAGCGTCAATTCTGCCCAGTAAAAATGGTCATTTTAAAAACGCGAAACTGTACCTACCTAAAATAATTGGACTAATTATTCTGAACGTTTCGTCTCAATTCATCACTGAAATGAAAATATGGTGACAGACCTAAAAACTCTCCAGAAAGTAAAAAAGCAAAATGAATTACTTTAACCGTTGCTACCAAAATACAAACTATATTTAATTGAGTGTGGGTGAAAAACATTTTAAGCAGCCTGTTTGATATTATAGCTAAACACGTTCAAAACGAAATATTTATGAAGAATTTTGCTTAGAAATAAATCCGTTAACTCTTTAGTTAACTCAACATGAGTCAATCTGAAACAGTTGTTTATAGGCCAACGATGACTACTGTGAAAATGGAGTAGAATCATCATGACCCATGAGTGTACCTTTGTTGGAACTGCATAGGCCAAACTCTGAAGGATTCTGTAAATATCATTTATAAAAAATCTTTGGAGAATTCTTCAAACAGTTCGTGCCGAGTAATAGAGATAAATATGCAAATGTCCAAACGTAGAGAGAAAGAAACAATAATTTAACGCTGAAATAAACGTAAATAAAAAACGATACATTCATAGTTTTTAACACTGCTTGGGGTGTTGTGACGACTTAGTTGTCACGTGGACAACTTGGGTTGGACTTAAACTACGATTTGGTTAAGGTGACGGGTAGGGCACACTAGCGACACCAATCGATTTTAATTGTTAGTTACTAATCCGGATCTATTTTAAACAATTTCGGGGTAACAATCTCTAGGCAAACACTTATACTATTTATTAAATAACCATGCACAAATATTGCGTCCGTTTTTGTACGCCAAAAATTGATTACCGCCAAAAGCGGCCACTTTCATCGTGAATAAATTTTTCGCGTACTCGTTGGACCCAACATTTTTGCATGGTTATTTAATAAATAGTATAAGTGTTTGCCGAGAGGTTGTTACCCCGAAATTGTTTAAAATAGATCCAGTTTAGTAGCTAAAAATTAAAATCGATTGGCGTCGCTAGTGTGCCCTACCCGTCACCTTAAGAGTAGTGTCTCGACAGAACCTGTAGTACAAAAAAGACATACAAGCCTACATCAGATCTCACTTCCTAACTGGAATATTTTTTAACACTTTCCTTAGGTAGATATATTATAAATTGTGACAGTATTTAATACTACTCTTCACCCAATCAATGCAGAGACAAATCATACAAATCGGATCCAGAATTTGCAAAAATCTGTTAAGCCGTCCGACTTTTGGCGGACGCCTGGCTACGAGGCGACGGTTGTGGAGGCAACCGGAACAAAACGCTAAGATGATGATAATAATGATGGTGTAGTAATCCGAGTTTTTTCATATACAAAAAGATAGAAGGTATAGGGTAGTATGGAGTTGTATTCATTGGTTTACGGTTTTGGGTGCTTGTGATGGTATTACATTGTACCCTACCTATCAAAGCAAATCGGATATGAAAACTATGGCTCACTATTTAAAGTCCGATGTAGGTACGTGTCGGACAATTTCGGGTAGGGGTAGTTCAAATGAAGGTTATTGTGCCCTATTTTTATTTTACTGGCTGAGTCGACACACTAAGCGGTTTAGCGGCATAATATCTCTTGCTTTGTTTGTTTATAAATTATTCTCAACTTCCTTAAATGTAGTAATGTCCATAACTAAATCGAGGTAACGGGTAATCGAAAATGATTGTATTATCTGTAAACCAAATCTTTTTATTGCTTTCATGAAATATCCCTAGTGAGATTTTTTCAATTAATAGAGTTAAATGATCAGGAGACGATGATTTTTTGTTCAGACAATACTCAATACTCAAATATTGCATACAACCACCAACATAACACTGGCCACTTTAAAAATAACGTTACATACCACTTTATTTTTATAATAATCTAGGTACTTTAATATGGGTACAATTTTCATGGCCATATTTGGCCATGAAATTATCCGGAAAGATAAAATTTTGTCGAAATACCCATGTACCCTTTATTGAAGGTTGGAATATTAACTAAAATATAGTTTGAGTTACTTATCAAATATTTCTTCTATTTGTATCTAGTAGGTAATTTCCTGCGGATTGGCGGGTTAGTACGGCTGCGGAGACGGCGAGCGCGGGCGGTGTCAGCGGGTGTCGCTGAACCCGCGCCAGTCAAGGGCCCGGTCGACGACCGCGCGGCCGCGACCGGCACAATACACGCCGCTGCCACAATGTACCAACCGACTTAACCGCTTATAATAACACCGGTTCGTTACAATCGTGTAATTCGTCAATGTCCGGTTTTCTAGCTGGAGCGAATTGGCTGAACCACTTTAAAAATCTAAGAGACTATGTGCCAAGAAGACTATGCAGAACGCAACGTTTGGAATATTTTGGGACAGTCATTCTCACCTTAGTGTCAAACCAATTTGGTACAATATCAATTGAGGAATTTTGACATATTATAGTAACCTGATGTGTGGCTATCTGTACATTAAGTACCTACTGTGTCAGTATGAAAACCTTTCTCTCAATTCTCCTAAATACAAACTTACACAAATTTTAAAACCTACACAAATACACATTGTATTTCAAAGCTATTATGGTATTGCTTGTGGTATTGTAATATCTAGGGTTATTCATAAACGTTCATTAAATCTTTGTTAGCTAAAACGGTGTTATAGAGCGTTTTTGACGTTTGGAACAAGAAAATTTCATACAAAATTTTCGAAAAAAGAATTGAAACTGGCATATAATCCCGTTTTTAAGGTTTAACAAACATTTATGAATAAGACCCAAAGTATAACCTACCTGCCCATTACAAAAAAATAATATGAAACGAAGTACTTAGGTAATGTAGCATCAACATTAAAAAATTATCTTCTAAAAATCGATTGAAGAGTTCTAAGTAGGTACACATTATTTTAAATCATAGAACTCGGTTATGATATACCGTTAATTTTAAACCGTTTTAGTAATCGATTAATAACCCTATTCCCACAGTTCAACGTACTGCACAACACACATTAACCTATTGAATTCTTCAATAATTAAGCAGTATCGTTGCAAAAACGCGAGCTTATGTAAGCTGGTGCAATGGCAATGGGCGTGAGTTGCAACTATTCCATTGAGGCCTGACTCGCAGCCTAGCAATATAATCGGCCAAATATGTACCGTGCTATGCGTGCGCGTCGCCACGGCCGGTCGACGACCCCATTACGATACCAACAACAAACCACTCACTTTGATTCCAACATTTAGCTCCGATTTATAGTTTGACGCAATTCTTGCTAGACTGACCGTGGAAATAACTTTCCAGAAATTGACAAATCTTTTGATAAAATATATATATTTTTTTGATATTGTAATTTTTTATTTGATAGCGATTATGACCATTTTGGTATTCGAGATTGATGTGTCTTATCGGTATATATATGTGAGTAGTCATTTAAGGTGACGGATAGGGCACACTAGCGATGCTAATCGATTTTAATTTATAGCTACTAAACCGGATCTATTTTCAACAATTTCGGGGTTACAACCTCTCGGCAAACACTTATACTATTAATACCATGATGGCTTTTTTGTACGCCAAAAATTGATTACCGCCAAAAGCGGCCACTTTCATCGTGAATAAATTTTTCGCGTACTCGTTGGACCCAACATTTTTGCATGGTTATTTAATAAATAGTATAAGTGTTTGCCGAGAGGTTGTTACCCCGAAATTGTTTAAAATAGATCCAGTTTAGTAGCTAAAAATTAAAATCGATTGGCGTCGCTAGTGTGCCCTACCCGTCACCTTAAGAGTAGTGTCTCGACAGAACCTGTAGTACAAAAAAGACATACAAGCCTACATCAGATCTCACTTCCTAACTGGAATATTTTTTAACACTTTCCTTAGGTAGATATATTATAAATTGTGACAGTATTTAATACTACTCTTCACCCAATCAATGCAGAGACAAATCATACAAATCGGATCCAGAATTTGCAAAAATCTGTTAAGCCGTCCGACTTTTGGCGGACGCCTGGCTACGAGGCGACGGTTGTGGAGGCAACCGGAACAAAACGCTAAGATGATGATAATAATGATGGTGTAGTAATCCGAGTTTTTTCATATACAAAAAGATAGAAGGTATAGGGTAGTATGGAGTTGTATTCATTGGTTTACGGTTTTGGGTGCTTGTGATGGTATTACATTGTACCCTACCTATCAAAGCAAATCGGATATGAAAACTATGGCTCACTATTTAAAGTCCGATGTAGGTACGTGTCGGACAATTTCGGGTAGGGGTAGTTCAAATGAAGGTTATTGTGCCCTATTTTTATTTTACTGGCTGAGTCGACACACTAAGCGGTTTAGCGGCATAATATCTCTTGCTTTGTTTGTTTATAAATTATTCTCAACTTCCTTAAATGTAGTAATGTCCATAACTAAATCGAGGTAACGGGTAATCGAAAATGATTGTATTATCTGTAAACCAAATCTTTTTATTGCTTTCATGAAATATCCCTAGTGAGATTTTTTCAATTAATAGAGTTAAATGATCAGGAGACGATGATTTTTTGTTCAGACAATACTCAATACTCAAATATTGCATACAACCACCAACATAACACTGGCCACTTTAAAAATAACGTTACATACCACTGTATTAGGGTTCCGTAGCCAAAATGGCAACAAGGAACCTTATAGTTTCGTCATGTCCGTCGTTCCGTTACTGGTCCGTCGTCCGGTCTGTCACAGCCGATTTACTCGGAAACTATAAGTACTACAGTGATGAAATTGATGGGAATGTGTTGTATGAAAACGCCTACAAAAATTATGACACTAAATAGTAAAAAAAAGATTGGGGTGGGGCCCCATACATGTAACTGAGGGATGAATTTTTTTTTTTCGATGTACATTACCCGTGTGGGTATCAATGGAAAGGTCTTTTTAAATTGATATAAGTTTTCTAAAAACCTTTTTCTTAAAGTGAAAAAAACAACACCGGGGGGGGGTTTTTGGAGATTATCAGCTCTTCAAAGTCTTAAAAAGTATGTCCCCCCCCCCTCTATTGTTATAACTACGGGGTATAAAATTCTAAAAAAAATAGAGGTGATGCATGCTAATTAACTCTTTCAACGATTTTTGGTTTGATCAAAGTATCTCTTATAGTTTTTGAGATAGGTTGATTTAACTGTAATTTTGGTTAAGTTATTGTGCTTACACTGAAAACGATGGCTGAACCTTATAAGATAGATCAAAAAATATACTACAGTATTGTACACCTTTAAAAATCCGCGATGATATAAAATCTTTATAATGTATATTTGCTGCTACGGAACCCTTTGTGCGCGAGCCCGACTCGCACTTGGCCGGTTTTTTTTTTATAATAATCTAGGTACTTTTATATGGGTACAATTTTCATGGCCATATTTGGCCATGAAATTATCCGGAAAGATAAAATTTTGTCGAAATACCCATGTACCCTTTATTGAAGGTTGGAATATTAACTAAAATACAGTTTGAGTTACTTATCAAATATTTCTTCTATTTGTATCTAGTAGGTAATTTCCTGCGGATTGGCGGGTTAGTACGGCTGCGGAGACGGCGAGCGCGGGCGGTGTCAGCGGGTGTCGCTGAACCCGCGCCAGTCAAGGGCCCGGTCGACGACCGCGCGGCCGCGACCGGCACAATACACGCCGCTGCCACAATGTACCAACCGACTTAACCGCTTATAATAACACCGGTTCGTTACAATCGTGTAATTCGTCAATGTCCGGTTTTCTAGCTGGAGCGAATTGGCTGAACCACTTTAAAAATCTAAGAGACTATGTGCCAAGAAGACTATGCAGAACGCAACGTTTGGAATATTTTGGGACAGTCATTCTCACCTTAGTGTCAAACCAATTTGGTACAATATCAATTGAGGAATTTTGACATATTATAGTAACCTGATGTGTGGCTATCTGTACATTAAGTACCTACTGTGTCAGTATGAAAACCTTTCTCTCAATTCTCCTAAATACAAACTTACACAAATTTTAAAACCTACACAAATACACATTGTATTTCAAAGCTATTATGGTATTGCTTGTGGTATTGTAATATCTAGGGTTATTCATAAACGTTCATTAAATCTTTGTTAGCTAAAACGGTGTTATAGAGCGTTTTTGACGTTTGGAACAAGAAAATTTCATACAAAATTTTCGAAAAAAGAATTGAAACTGGCATATAATCCCGTTTTTAAGGTTTAACAAACATTTATGAATAAGACCCAAAGTATACCTACCTGCCCATTACAAAAAAATAATATGAAACGAAGTACTTAGGTAATGTAGCATCACATTAAAAATTATCTTCTAAAAATCGATTGAAGAGTTCTAAGTAGGTACACATTATTTTAAATCATAGAACTCGGTTATGATATACCGTTAATTTTAAACCGTTTTAGTAATCGATTAATAACCCTATTCCCACAGTTCAACGTACTGCACAACACACATTAACCTATTGAATTCTTCAATAATTAAGCAGTATCGTTGCAAAAACGCGAGCTTATGTAAGCTGGTGCAATGGCAATGGGCGTGAGTTGCAACTATTCCATTGAGCCTGACTCGCAGCCTAGCAATATAATCGGCCAAATATGTACCGTGCTATGCGTGCGCGTCGCCACGGCCGGTCGACGACCCCATTACGATACCAACAACAAACCACTCACTTTGATTCCAACATTTAGCTCCGATTTATAGTTTGACGCAATTCTTGCTAGACTGACCGTGGAAATAACTTTCCAGAAATTGACAAATCTTTTGATAAAATATATATATTTTTTTGATATTGTAATTTTTTATTTGATAGCGATTATGACCATTTTGGTATTCGAGATTGATGTGTCTTATCGGTATATATATGTGAGTAGTCATTTAAGGTGACGGATAGGGCACACTAGCGATGCTAATCGATTTTAATTTATAGCTACTAAACCGGATCTATTTTCAACAATTTCGGGGTTACAACCTCTCGGCAAACACTTATACTATTTATCAAATAACCATACACAAATGTTGGCTCCGTTTTTGTACGCGAAAAATTGATTCACGCCAAAAGTGGCCGCTTTTGGCGTGAATCAATTTTTCGCGTACACGTTGGACCCAACATTTCTGCATGGTTATTTAATAAATAGTATAAGTATTTGCCGAGAGATTGTATTCTTTAAAATAGATCCGGTTTATTAGCTAAAAATTAACACCGAATGGCGTCGCTAGTGTGCCCTACCCGTCCCTTAATGGTGACATGAGCTAAATGGGAACATCGGTAATATACGGTTGTAATTAGTTACAAACTTTCCTATGCATCGGCCAATGTTTATTGTTGGCAGACGATGGCGCCTGCTCCTACACTCGTCGCCACATACCACGCATTTAACTAATTATGTACTCACAGGTAAACAAGTTTAGAGAGAAAACATAATTTATTGTTGTTTCCTCCACACTGTAAATAGATTTGGCTTTCATGTAAACTCTCTGGTAATTAGACCTAAGCATGTAAGTGCCTATATTCGTACTATGTAATAGAGGAAACAGGTACCTCATTATGTGTAGGTATATACACATAATGAGGTACCTATGAGGTACATATATTGTTACTACGTATATGTATTGATTATGCAGTACTTTTTGATCTGTTTTTGTACTTGAAATATTTACTAACGCCAAAAGTGGCCTCTTCAAAAACAGACTAAACATTTGTGCATGATTATCAAATAAATACTTAGATGCCAATACTAATATTTGCCAATTCTTCGATGGACACAAATATTGAAATTTGGATCAGGTTATTAAGCTAAAAATTTTAATCAATTCTCGGTGCTAATGTGCCTTAGCCTTCACCTTAATAATAAAATCTTCTCGCTCTATACAATGATCTAGGACAAGTTTCCGTTTTAAGAAATTAAATGACTATCGCGGTCCGCACAAAATGGTCCACAGTCCGGATGCCAACCGTGGTCCGCGGTTGCATTTGGTGACCCCTGATTTAGGACTTCGAAAATGGGTTCACTTCTATTTTTCCATCCATACATGTATTTAAATAGATACGGGATAATTTCGTAGGTACGTATTTTTTTAAGTCAGAAGTAGGTATTTTTAATTTCTTTTTATCATGAGACCATGTTGCTATTTTTTTTGGAAACCATTTTAAGGTGACGGTAGGGCACACTAGCGATACCAATCGATTTTAATTTTTAGCTACTACACGGGAACTATTTTTAACAATTTCGGGGTTACAACCTCTTAGCAAACAATTACTTATACTATTTATTAAATAACCATGCACAAATTTCGGGTCCGTGTTTGTACGCGAAAAATTGGTTCACGCCAAAAGCGGCCACTTTTGGCGGTAATCCAAAATTCGGGAGCAAAAACAGACCAAACAGTTAACAACTGTTATTAAATAAATAGTATAGGTGTTTGCCGAGAGATTGTAATCTCGAAATTGTTTAAAATAGATCCAGTTAAAAATTTAAATCGATTGGCATCGCTAGTGTGCCCTACCCGTCATCTTAAGCCTTTAACTAACCTGCCATCTAGCGATGATAAAGCGAACCTTTGCTTAATTACTTTACTCAGATGCTTTTAGCGAGTGCCTAGCAAGTCAGGGTCATGGCGTGGTATAGGTAATTCGGAGAATGTCTCATAATGAAATTATGGGAGTTTGTCTGATACCCCCCGCCACCCACGAGACATGGGCTGGGGGGGTGTGCGTTAATACTAACCTTAACCTAGACGAGTAAGTACTTCAGTTATTTATAAAAGCGATGAAACTTTCCAGTAGCATATAAATGCCCTATGATTACTGACGACACTGGATGGAAAGTAAACCGACCCAACAGCCAATTTTCAGCATAACGTGCTCAGTTTGGAGGCCTAGAAATATAAACGTTTTATTTATTTATTTATTAAATGTTAAGACTAAATGTAACATGTGTGCACACATGTTACATTTAGTCTTAAAACTAACGCAGTATGCGAATGCAATTACTGCACCTACATGCCGAATTCCTAAACAATTGGAAAATGTAGGTGGTTTTCGCATCCCATATCAATATTATGGAACAAGGGAAACCAATTACATTTACTTTTTTTTTGGAAATTAACATATTTTTTGTCGATTAAAATGCTTATTTAGAAATGGATTTTTTTTTGGCATCGAATTAGATTTAAATTACGAACATAGCAGTGAAACTTTTATATTTTTAAGTTTCCGAACTGGGTCCCTTTGTATGAAAATTTGCTGGTGGTGCGGATTATTTATTACACAGTGTAGGCACAGGTAATGTTTGTGTCAGCCTGAATTTGACATATATGTTAGGTACATTGTAATGTACTTACAAAAAATACATTTTTAGTTATTTTTACAATTTAGTTTATTTGTACATTCAATACCATACCATACCTACCATTACGTTATAATAGAAGGTATCTAACTACTGGGCTATTGGTAACCGGTAAGTTGCTACTTATGGCTGTGTGCTACGACTCTATATCGATCGAAAAAGGGTACCTATTTCTCCATTATCCTTCCGGTTAGTTTTATGGACATTTTTAATGAAAACATGGAAATGGAATGCGATTGTCTCGGTGACGCAGTGGTTAGTGAGTCGCACTTTAAAGCGACGGCTGCGCAAGAGGTCCCAGGTTCGATCCCCGGGTCGAGCCAAATATTTGTACCTAAGATTTCGGTAAGAATTATTAGTGACAGCCCGGAGTCTGAAAGTTGGCGGTCTTGTACCCCCGTGCCTCGGAAAGCACGTTAAGCTGTTGGTCCTGCGCCCGAACCCTCTCCGGTCGTGTCACAGTAGTGTCCCATCGGAATATGAGGGTAAGGGAATAGAGAGTGCACTTATGTTTGCGCACACACTTAAGCTCTATAAATGTGGGAGAGCACGCTTAGGCATGAATGGGCCGGCTCGACCGGAGTGATACCACTGCCTCACAGTTTCGCCGTCTGAGTAAGGTTACCGGAGGCCCAATGGGGGAGAAGGGGAAAAGGTTGGCAGCGCACTTGTGACTCTACTGGTGTTGCGGGTGTCCATATATATATATATATATATATCTCCCTCTCTCTCTGCGTACGTGGCAGATCGTTGAGATTGGCCGCCATTGCCGTAATCGGTTGGAGGATATTATTATTATTTAGATGAACTTTCCTATATTAAAAAGTCCCCCCTTACTACATAAAAAAGTGTATGAAGTCTACAAAATATTATTTTACACTAGTTAATTCGTGGTTTTTGAAGGCGGTTTTCAAACTCATGCACGTCATCGAATAAGTGTTTACTGAGGAACTAATTAATGTTATTGTGACCTCAGAACGACTTAATTGAAACGATAATAAAGCGAAGAAAGCACAACGAGGAGCCGGCGACAGTTCGTCGCAGGTTTTATTGTCGAGCAGTCGTCGTAAAATGCTTGGAAGGTATTCGTAACAAGAGTGGCGTCACCTTCGGCGGCCCTATTTAAGAATCCATTTCGGCTAACGACCGTTCGCGAGAGGTTAATCGTCGTTCACCTGGCCACAGTACAGATGGATTAAGTAGTCCATCTCGCGAGGCCTAAACGCTCACCAATACGGAAACAGATTAGGCCGTTAAAGTCCCATTTCTCAGCTGACAAGCTCCCACATTGAAAAAAGATGCAGTTTCCAAAAAAAATCAGAACAGATTTATTATATATTCCGGGTTGGGATTTACAGATACAAAATAACAGAATTAAGATCGTAGTATAACCTTTAATCCTACTTTTAATTGCTGTTGAAAATAGAGTTAATATCAACGGGCCCATCGTTAAATCAGTCTCCACTGACAAAGGTCTTATATGAAATGAAATCTCTATTTCAAAGCTTTTGTAATCGATTAAAACATATCTGATATTTTTTATTTGTGCTATATCTACTAGTAATACCGACCTTAACCCTAGCCGTGGCACTAACTAGAAGTAAAATAATTAGGTCAGTACACAACGGGAAATCTCGGCCTTTTCTCTCTGATGACAATATATGAATGGTGGAAGCGCCAAGCACCCACAATCTTGAACCATTAACACTTCAAATAGTTATTTTACCTACGCGTCAGACTGGAACATAATAAGTAGGTAGGTATCCAATCGAGTGGTCGTCGTAGGTTCGAGTTGGAACATGCACCTCTGGATTCTGAATTATAAATCTATAAATAAATATTTCACAACTTCACATACATTGATCTGACTCCGAGATAGGTAGCTCAAGCACCTGTGTTACGGATATACGGATAGAACCAAGAGCGGAATTACAAATATATACATTTAATAGTTTCTTTTGTAAATACATACTTATAATACATATCTACGTGCATATTTCTACTTTATTATTATTTCGGTGATTAGCTGGGCGGTGAGGGAAACATCGCGAGGAAAGCTACACGTTCCTGATAGTTTCTGAAATGTGTAACAATTAGGTACTCCGTTAGGTTAGGGCTCAGGTCAATCGACAATTTATTCGTACCGGCTCCGAAGCGACAGCTTTGTATGCAACTGATGGGAATTAGGTACACGCTGATATGAGGATGATAAATATTTTATTTAGTTATAATTGCCAGCAGTATATGCCTAAAAGGAGAGTACCTATACCAATGAAATTCAAAATGTATTACTAACACTAGTTGTACTGTGGCCCGGGTAACTGTGTGGCAGGGGCTTTGTTTGCCGTTGTTCGCTAGCCGTTCCGCGGCGGCCGTGAATGTGGTCGCTCACCCGCTCCGACCACTAAACTCGCTCACTTTATTGAGCGGGGGCGGCATCTGTCCGCGAGATTTGTGTAACGTGCCCTCAGAGCCGCATCCATCCGTGCTCGATGACTCTCCGAACTGGGAAGAATGGACAATCACATTAAATGATAGTGACGCACGCGACTTATTGTCTCGACGACGCAAAGTGTCGACTGGCTATGCGGATGCACATAACAATTAAGTTATCTACCACCGAGATCGATATTAGTACCTAACTGAAAATAATACTTTGATTACGGTTCCTTAAAGCAGATTTAAAAAACCTAGTAACACGATTGTAATCGTCCCAATCTAATGATAAAAAAAAAGAAAAATATTTATTTGGAGCATATAAACTTAAGACTAAAACCTCATGAACCTACACCCTACCTTTGGAACATGCGCGTTCTTATCCACTAACCTATCATCGCCTCGCCGTAGGTATATGGTGCATACCTACTACCTCAGTATCTACGGAAATGGCAATCTTCTATAGAACTTATATGTAATATACTACCCCCTCCCCCCACCTAAGATCACGTGTATTTTTAACGTTGAGTTGGTACCTAACTACCTACAGCCACACATCAAAGTATTCAAAACTGTCAGATTTCTTCAGTTGATTCTCACCTTAATGTCCAGGACGTTCGATTCAATATCAATTGAGGTTTTGGTAACCTGATGTGTGGCTGTTTATACATAATGATGTTACGAAAATACACGTGATTTGTTGAATTTGCTATTTCACTCAATACTTAACATTATTGCTGCGGTTGGAATTAAAATCTATTACTCTAGTGTAAAGAAAAGAGGAGTTTTTGGTTACCTATATGTTCTATCGAAAATTGTAAGTAGGTAAATGAAGTCTTCCTTACCTATTCCGATCACTGGAGATGTAGTATGCTGCCATGCGACACAGCATGTGATGCCATAAGCCTACAAGTAATTATTTAAAACTATAAATTATAAAGCACTTTCACTAGTGATTTATACCTGTTGTTGTTACCTATAACAACAGGAATAAATTTACTGATGATTAGATACTAAGTGAAAATACTTATAAGTAATCACTTGGCCTATTTCATTTACCTAATAGCAAAGCTATCTACGACGTTACATCATACGCTACGCATAATTACTATTGCCTACTTCAAAAAAGTGGAACGGAACATAAAAAGCTCCAATGAAAGAAAAAAATGCTTCTTATCCCACTAATTCACGTTGTTAGATTGCGAACATAAGAACCCAAATCTTTTATGGAAGTGTCTATATAGGGATAAAGGGACGTTAGGAGCAACCAAGTGGAATGGAACCCGCGACCTTGCGAGGGCGAGGTCACACCGCCACCCACCGCCCCCGCCCCGCAGCAGCCGCTACCTGCCGCCTCCGCGGACGTCACTCCAACCGAACCCTCATACCATACATACCTACCGATACATTTGATATCGTGTCCGACCTTAATTTTGTACAGAAGGTCAAACTCGTAATGTGCCTACCTAATATACAATGAAATTTGTAGTAAATACCTGTCCGATGGACAGACGACGAGACGACCTAAAACAGTGACGGGGATAATCTGGCACTGGATTTGGAAAGCAGAAAATCCAGGTTCTGTGCGGCGGCTTGATGTAGTCGTCGGCCGTAGACTATGTTGTAGTGCGTTTATAAAAAGAATGACAATGAATACATAAAAAAACAATTAGTACATACATTAAAAAAATCTATTTTAATTTATTTATGTATCTAAGGCGCATCTTCCACACGACAGTCAGAGACGGCGTCGCGGCGGCGGCAGCTTAGAGTCGCGCGTTTAAGGATTGGTCTCTATGTAGAGTCGAGGTGCGGGCGGCTAGGTTTCCTTCTCAATTTAATTCATCCATACGCACGAAACGAAATGACAAAATGGCAATAGAGTTATGGCGCGGGCACACATAAACGCCGCCACCGCGACTTCTAGCCCGTGCCGCGATTCCAGCACACCGACAGTCGTGTGGGCAACGCGCCTAAAGGGGGCAGAATCTGTAATATTTCTTCAATCGACCCTCAACTTACTATCAGTCATATTTAGCTCATAGCCTAATAAAAGCAATTTGACAGATATAGTAAGTAAGTAGGCTGTCCGTAAGAAAATGAGAAAATATATGAATATGATTATCGGTTTCGCGACAGCACTAGGTCGCACATTATAGGTAAAGTCGAATTTTTGATTAAACGAAGTAAACTGACAGATGGTCAATGTGTCATTCTCAAACATTTGCAAATTGCAAAATGTCAAAATGTATGGGGGTTTGATGTTAGCAACTGTCAAATCACTTTGTTTAATATCACAATCATTATAGATTTTTTATTTTTTTTATTTTGTATATATATATTTTTTTTATTTTTCACGATCAAGTAGGTTCGTCGCATCATTATCCTTTCTGTATGACCCAAATGTTGACTGCAGAGAATGCCTCTTGGCCTATCCTATAAACTTTTAGTGTAATGAAGTTTAAGTAAATAAATACATAAATCATTTATATTTATTTATTTGTATACTTTTAGTAATATCACAGTATATCTGTGGCAATAATATTACCTATGTAGTTTTCCGAAAATGTCTCTTGGAACATGTTAATTAGTTATTTATTACGTATTTTTGATAATAAATTATTTTCTACATAGATACAATAAGGTAATAATTTTGCAGGTAAGTCTTATATACTGCCTACCTATCTATTTATGGGATTATAATGGTTTATAAATGTTATGTGCGAGCTTCGCTCATTCGGTCTCCAGGCTGGAGGCCCAGGGCTCGGGGCCCGGGGCCCACAGTCGCGCGGGTGCGACGACGGCGTGCGCGACCTTGGCCGTGATCGTGCGCTCGATATAGCCGGCCCGGCCGCCCTCTGCCGCTTCCCTCCCACTATTCCCACCCCTAGCACTCCACCCTCACACCTCCGCTACTTCCTTCTGATGCTCTCTAAATATCCCGGCCGAAAATCTACCTTATAATACCGCGCAGTTAACCAACCTTATTAAGCTTTCAGGTCGAATTTTCTGTACGTAACACTCTATTTTAGTTATTGTTAAATTTAATTAATTTACAAAAATACTGATACAGTATCTGGTCTGATACACACAGTAGGTATTTACACCAAAACGTTCGTTCGATACGACTTGGTAGGCAGACGGCGTAGTTAGAACGAATCAGAATTAGACACCAAGGTCACAGCGGAATGATATCATTTATATGGCGTGCCTGTCCCTGAACTCTGGTAGCCGCGAGTGACGCAAGTCGGCTTCAAATATCACCGTGACCTTACTCGTAAAAATAATCCCGGTAATTTCAGGTAGTGCTACACCAACCTACACTCAATAAATACATCATGATGATAAAGGTCAACTTCTTTTTACAAGATGTACCTACACTAGTTATTAAGTATAATTAAATGAACTGGCTACTGTTAATGTTAAAAAGTATTTTAGTTTGGCTGTAACGAAAATCTCTTTATTACTATTTACCAACGAGTGCGCCCAGAAATGATCGAGTCAGAACAGTTATATAGCTATAATGATGAGAATAATGTATTCAATAAGCAACATTTAGGGGCTCATCGCCCCTAGCGTTACCGAGACGTGCGTGTTTCTCACGCGGGGCGCACGCAACGTTCGCGGCACTATTATCACACTGATAGTAATTAATTATAAAGACAAGGGGGGGGAGGGGGAAGGGCTTCCTACGCAGATCGCCCGATGTACTCAGGACGGAAGAGCTGTCACAAAGTGTGGTACACACTAACCCGTTTAAAAGACCATACCGAAGCGACCCTCATAAAAACATCCTGCGTGAACTACCGATTATCTTTCTACTGTGATAAATAATAACAACCCCTTGCTGACGTTAAGTGCGATCAGCCCCAACCATTATGAAAATAGACGTTAAAAAAACATAGATTTTTATAAATAAAGTATATTGGACATATTCTTATTTACAAAATCATAAAACAATGTTGCTTCCTATTTATTTAGCTTTAGTGCCTTTTCTTTTACCTGCCTTTGGGGCCCTTCCGGGCTTCGCATTATTGAACTTGGCCTTCTTACCGCGACCTTTGGTTTTCTCCTTGGCCTTTTGCGCCCGCAGGTCCTTCTTCATTCGAGGGTCGACTACTTTGTAATGCCCCTTCACCCCTGTAGGTCGCTTCATCCGCTTCGCCGTCGTGTGTTTCTTGGCCACCACGTAAGTCACCTTCTTCTTGCCGTCAGTCTGGGCTTTCTTGTACAGCTGCCGCACTTGCTGGGCCTTCTCTCGCTCGGACATGTCGTCATTTTCCAGCACAGCCTCGACCTTCTTCTTTGCTCTCTCCATTTTCTTAATCATGCGCTTCTTCTTTCTAGCTTTAGCCTCAATTACTTTTTTGATAGGCCTGACATTGATGTCTTCTAGTCTTTTCTTATACTCTTCTGTATATTTCTGAAAAATAATAAACACAAATTTATCTGGCCCACCTCAATCGGAAATAATATTGCGAAATAAACGCTATATATAGTTTTATTTCGTAGGTAAGTTACCTCTGGTATGGCAGCTTCTTTCTTCATGTGTTTCTTCTCATCCTCGACGAACCAATCAGGCAAGTTCTTATCGTTAAATGCATACCGATTCCAAGCGTCATCAATCAGATCTCGTTTAAACTTCTTAGATGTTGCTATCATAGTTCCCAAAGCCAGGGTTTCAGCATCCATTTTTAAAGATTTCTTTAATCTTTTTAAGTCTGAAAAACAAAAGGGTTTTCTTTATTATCAGGCTAATCTTTGTTAACTTTTCTTACCATTTTCATTTTAAATATGGATGGAATGCAAAAAACTATTGATTTAAGTTTTTTGCATCCATCCATAGTTTGACTTCTGGAGTTGAAATTGGTAAAAACTTCAAAAATAATAATTACCTGGATCTTGCGCAACTACCTCAAAACCATCTTTCTTGCTCGCTTTAGCACCTGCTTTATCGGCGTTCGGGGCAACCGTGTCCTCAACATCATAATCACTATCTGACGAATCATCATCAGAACTTTCGACGTCTTTGAGTTTTCGTTTCATACCACCTCCTTTGTTTTCTTCTAACTTGTCAATTTCTTCAGTTACTTTCTTTCCTAAAATATTATGCATATCTATTTATTTATTATTCAGGCCTTACAACCTAATATAAACTAATCCAAAGCGCAGTACAAGATTAGGATACATTATTATATTACTTTCAGGTTCATTAGTCACAGAACTTACAGATAATTTACGAGATAAAGAGGCAGAAGATACAATCCTTGTCAAGTGAAATTCAACCATAAAAATAGAAATAAAAAGTAAGCAAGTACCACATAACATAAAAAAAGCACATCAGATACATAATATTAACATAAATAGCCCTATTTTCAATATCCGATTCAAGAGAAGCAAATTAAAAATACATAATAGATCAATAAAATAAATATTAGGTACAAAATCTAATAAAATAGTAGTTTTGTTTTAAAATAGTTAATGATTGAATCAGACAAATTCAAACTGTTGCATGTGCTATCCTAGGTCTTTTATAACTTAAACTGAAATTTGCTAGTGGTTTAAATAAACAAGTCTAGCCAGAAAACTTACGACAAGTATAGCTCATATTGGAGAGAATCAGCCGCTCACAAAGATCAATAAAATGATCTGGAGACCCCGCAGTACAACAACATTAGGCAATTACCTTACTATAAAAGTACTATTATAGTAGTTGTCTATATATGTATATTGTTGATATGCACTGGCCATGACCAGAAAATGCACAAAGCTCACAAATGTAAATTAAATTTAACATCATTTACTAGACTAGCGACCTGCCCTAGGGTGCAATATTATGCTTGTATTATTATACAGATAAACCTTCCTTTTGAATTACTCTATCTAAAAACCGCATCAAAATCCGTCGCGTAGTTTTAAAGACTTAAGCATACATAGGGACAGACAGACGGCGAAAGCGACTTTGTATTAAACTATGTAGTGATAAAAGCTATTATAACAATGTGTAAAGTGTAAACCTTTTTCTTTGTATGTTGTAGCGATTTTGTCCATATCCACACCTTCATCATCCTCTTCATCAATGTCCTTGAAACAATCTTTCTGGAACCAAAGCTCTGCTCTCATGGAGCGCCTGGACACAGGGTCAGTGTTATCAAGATCTGTCAGCAGTGGATTGTTTTTCGGAATGGACTGTGCTTTGGTCATTTTACTGTTCCTCAATGTATTAATTTTTGTCATTTTGTCTATTTTTTTAGATTCATTTTCAGAATCAGAGAAGGCTGAAAAAAATGGTAAAACATTTTGATGAGCTAAGAAACATAGGTCGTACAATACAGAAAAAATAAGGGAATCTCTGTCTACCCAAACAGAAGTGGCATATTGGGTATTAGAATAAAAAATATTATGTATGTTTAGAAGCCAAAGTTCTCAGACGATTTTAACAATTAGTTTCTGCACTTGGGTGCAAGCAGCACTGTTTTCCTTTCATGCATGCACAATTTAAAACATAATATACAAAAATGCACTGTTTTACCTAGAGATTCCTTTTCTTTATCTTCATCAGAATCAGACTCCATTTCCAGTTCACTATCAGAATCTTTGTAATAAAGCCCAGAGGAATCTAATTTTGAAGCCTCAACATCATACTTAACATATTTCTGCTTGAATTTTAATTCATCATCTGAATCTTCATTCTGATCCACTACTATATCAGGTTGTTGGTCCACTATGCGAGAGAGCTCCTAATATAACATAAAAATAAGTAAGGTGAAATATTGATTTATGTAACAAGGTGTTTTTTATTAAAATCCATATATAAAAAAATATTTTTCCAAACCTCTGCATTTTTTATAGAAGATAACTGGAACATATCATTGCTCTCCAAAATGGGTCCTCCATCACCCTTCAATACCATTTTCAAATTCATTTTCTCTGCCAACTTTTGTCTCTGCTTATTTAATTGTTTTCTTTTTCTCTTCGAAAGCCGACGCTCCTCATCCTGAAGATGTAATAAGAACAAAGCACATTTAAAATATGTGATTGTAGAGACATCGAGGTGTGAGGTAAGGTGGTTTTAATAAATTAATAAAAGGCACCATTCATTGTTTTCGTTACTTATGATGATCAGTAGCAAAATGACACACTTTTGAAAATTATTTTATCAAGATTTAGAAACTTATACCTTAAAATTAGTACATAGATAAAACATTTTTTTTGATAAAATATAATTCCCAGAGAGAGAGAGTATAAAAAATCTTCTGTTTGAAAACCTGTTGCTCAAAGTTGTGAAAGCAATAGTTTATAAAATGATTAGTCTATACCTGGAGTTCAGCTATTTCCCCATCTAAATTATCTTCTTCATCACTTTTCTTATCCTCTACTACAGTTTCTTGATTTTCATTATTTTCTTCTACCGCTTCCTCTTTTTTCTCCTGAAATTGTTAAATTCAATATAATTTTAATATCATATTGTACATTTAACAGTAACTGCTGGTGTAGTAAGGAAGAAAACATATTAACTTTGATTATTAATATTTAAAGAACTAGTTTGTAAGCAAAATATACAAGTTCTGAATATTGTAATTATTAATAAATATTGTATTAATTACCGTCTCCATTAATTATAACATAATAATAAATTAAAATACAATGCTACATTTGCTTGTATTTTATTTTTGTGCAATAAAGAATATCTATCTATCTATCTAATGCTAAAATCTAAAAAACTATTTAAACAGTTTAGAGTTTATCGACATCGATGTCCGAATAAATGTAAAACTCATTGAACATTATTTGTATTACCTAGTAGTATAAACTAAGTAGGCTAGTGAGTTACTTATACATATTTAATAAGTCTAAATGTATTAGTATTTAAGCTGTTTGTTTCCTCAATAAAGAAAATAAAATGAAAAAATTGAATATCCACTGAATGTTAAATAAGTTTTCAAACTTTCATTTTGTCCTGTTAATTTAAAGCTCACAAAATAAACATTATCTGTGCTTGCTTATGCTATACCTGAGATGCTTTAATTTCTTTCATGTGTTTCATCCAAGTGAGAAGTAGCTTTAAGTCTTTTCGACCAAGTACTTTGATATCCTTGCAGCATATTTTTATCTCCTCCGAAGTTTTAGGGTTTGTTTCAATAGATTTATCATCAATTACAATCTGTAAAGTAAATACAGGTTAATACAAAAAAATATAGTAGTGAGATTGAATTTTGATAAAAAATATATATTTTATTATAACTGTTGAATAAGAAGCATTTTTAAAATCATACCTCTGAACAGCCTTGGAGAAGATCAATAGGATCATCAGCAGACAAAAACTGTGATAAAAGTACTTTGTGATGGGTGGTGTAGTCATTTTCTTTGTAACCCTCTGCTTTTGCTTTCTTTTGCTTTTCAGGATGCAATATATTCATGTGTTGTTTCTTAGCTATTTCCAAATCTTCAAATACATATTTAGGTTCCAGGAATTTTGGATCTATAGTATCAGGGGCAATGTAGCCCTGACATACAACAAATATTTCAGAAGATTCATTACGAGATGCTTGTGGCTTTGTTGCATGCACCTTTTTAAAAAACTGTTTCAACACCCACAAAAGAGCATGGTAATCTTTGGATCTGAATACTTTTGTCACAAACCAGCCACCTTCTCTTAGGAAATGTGTTGCAAGTTTCAGAGAGCTCAATGTTAAACATGCTTGCTGATAGGCATCATGGATCCAATTCAAACCAACATTAGGTGCTCCATCATGAAGGACGACATCAGCCTTCCATGTTTTTATTTCTTTTTTAATGGCAGTTTTACATTTTTCTGTGGTTATATCCTCAGTAAGGCCAATGCAGCCAGGAACTGGCTTGATGGGAAAAAGATCCACACCGATGACAATGCTGGATAAGGGCATATTCTGGTGAGCCACCTGCATCCATCCTCCCGGTGCAGCGCACAGATCGATACATACTCGTGACTTTTGTAGAAAACCAAATTTCCTGTTTAACTGTATTAATTTAAATGCCGCTCTGGAACGATATCCTGCAAAGTGTATAATAGTATTATTATGGGTTCCAAATTAACATTTCTTCTTTATTTCATATATAAATGAGCCCATTATGCCAATTATTTATTGTAAAGTAACTTAAATATTAATAATCTTTGCACTGTTGTAACTTAAGCATTAAATACCATTGAATATTTACCCGTTTCCTTAGCAAGCTGATAATATTTGTCTTTTCGCTGTTTTCCTACTTTACTCTTTTTTCCCATTGTGGTAAAGAAACTTTGTTTTGTCTGATTTCACTGAAGAAAACGTGTTTACATTATAGTAAGCAGTAGTAATTTTCAGTAATTTTGAGGTTAGAATACAACACGCGATTCGTGCGCGAGTGACATTGACATAAGGGAAACAGTGTAGCCACTTTTTGATTATGATTTTCCCACGAATTAATATTAACTTCGTTGAACTTAGTCTGTTATTATCTTACTCTATGGTTGAACTAGATCGCGTACATACCTACTTTAATATATGATCGCGTACTTCTGTATCTCTTGATTACGCACTCTAAAACAAAATTGTTAAGATAAGTTTTTTAAAAGTAGATAAACGTGCCAAGAGCCAGAGAAGAGAGAACGAGAAAGAACCACTACACTCAGTATCTGGGTTGGATGTAATTTGAAGCCGCAAATAACTAGGTTTTCATTTATCAATCACTGGATTCCACGCCGATACACGAACAGTTTAAGCCCGTCCTCCCGATTGAAATTCCTGTACTTCTTTTTCTCCTTTTTCGCTACCTACTCTCGTGTGATAATGACGATTAGTGGAGAGGATTTTAGGGGCGTGGAACCCCATCCAATGATTAACACCGCTTTCCAGCAGATGTTCTGCTACCGTCGACTTGTTAATTTGTCTATTTTTTTTAAGGCTGCGATTTGTTCTTTGACGCGTTCAGCAATTGTCCGCTTTGTCTGTTTGATGTACGAACTACCAGAGCTGCAATCAATTGTATATTCACTCACGTTTCGTCGCGTGAACATTAATTTAAATAATTAATGTTCACGCGACGAAACGTGCGTGAACATGGCAAATAAATTATAATGACTAAATTGTGACTACATTCAGACCCAAGTTACTATAGAATGTCACCTATATACAATATGGTGGGTGGTACACCAGAGTATTATTACTTTACTTTATGTGGTACACACCTTCTCAAAATGTCCCACATTAAAAGGAAAACTATTGAAGTAGTTGGACCACACTGCGACAAAAAAAAGTAACAATAAGTGCCTGTGTCTTACATTAATGAGTTAATAAGACCAATGATAAATTAGATAAAATTTCCGTGTTGCTTATTTATTGGTTAAGATTTCTCAAACGTTAAGATACTGTCACATTTTAATAGGGCAGTTCAATTTTATTTTATTCAAATATTCAATCATTTTTAACTTTTCTTTCTTTTTTTTTAGGAATCAGGTAGTTGGACGTTCGCTCCCCGTACGCGTTATTTGCGCGCGGGGCGCGAATGGACAACATTTTAAAATTGCTAAGCTCTGAAACAAAAAATATCAATTCTTTATTTACTTTTCCGCTGCTCGAATATATATTTATTCATTTTTTATATTGCTTATTTACTGAGAAAAAAATTAAAAACTAAAAAACGTAAGATGACGTCATCGGACGGCAGAATGTAAAATATTTCTTTGCTTAGCGCTTTATAGTTTTAAATTTACGAAATGCCAACATGACATGCAACTGTCAAGAAAAAGACAACTTGTCAACGTTGAATGAATGAATGACGTTGACAATGTTGACACTAGTACTATTTACCTTTGACAGTAGTACCTTTTTTTTATTAAAACAATGATAAGCAAAGGAATATCGCTGTATTCAGCCGTCCGATGACGTCATTTGGCGCTTACGTCTATTTAGAATATAAAGAATTTCAATTATTATTTTATGCATGAAAATGGACAAATTTTGAAAACAATATGGACATGTTAAAAATATGAAATGTTGTCCGGCTGTTCGACCAGTGTTTGTAAGGATTTGTTAAAGAAGTGTTCCTTTAAAAGTAAATACTGCGCTTGTGTATATATTGGTAAAACTTTGCAATGCATAAAGAGACCTTTTGCATCATCCTTGAACGCTGACTTGATTTTGGAGGAAACTATTTTCTTTAATAATAATAAATATGATCTAAAAAATAAATTTGATCTAAGTACGATACGACTTATAGGTTCGTCCGTAACTACTTAGACCATATTGAACTAAAATATTAGATTGAAGATATTAACAGATTTGTATACATTGATCCGTGGCTTTTACCATATGTACAGATAGCCACACATCAAGAGGAATTTTGACAGATTGTAGTAACTTTATATAGCAGTGTAGTAATTTTATATGTATGTATAGCTGTCTGTACATAAAGTTCAAATTTGACTGTTGATGCCTTGATGGCGACTCAAGCGCGCTCTTAACGGGACTACTTTGGTGGTGATGGTGCGGATTCGAGTCCGCGCGCCACGAAAGAAGTCCCGCGGAAAAACATGCAACTATAATTTTAGATTCGTTGTGTGCAAGTAGGTTATGCGACTACAGCGCACTTTTCATGGAACTTCTTTTGTAGTGAGTGAGTGAAGGACTAGCTGATTGAACAGTCACGCTTTTACGGCCATTGTCTCACGTGCCGAGTTCTGGCAATATTCTTCGACTTCATTCATTCATTTGTTTGATCAATCAATTTGCAAGTTGACCACGATATTTATTTTGAGATTTCGATAAAGCCCTCGTTCTAAAATCCAAGTGAATATTTTTCCTCTCATAGTCTCAATTTACTTACTGCGTTACTTCTGAACTTCTTACTAGATAGTGGATCTATAAAAAAACTTAGCTGTATAAGCATCAGAGCAGAATATTCAACATGACGACACCCAACATAAGGACGTTCATTAATTCCTTCCAAAATAGACTGTAAGTATTATTCTATACGTATAAAAACATTTTCTAAGTAAATTAATATTAAATATCTCTTAATTTTTTTCGCTTTTACGTCCTAAATATAACTTTGTAATTGAGGTCAATGTTCATTATTCTCGTTCATTCTAGACGTATCATTAATGCCTAACTAAAATGTTCATAAACATTAAAACTAAATATCAGTGGATAAATAGTGTACTTGTTCAATCTTTGTCAGAGTCTTGATTTATCTACATTAATATGATTAGCATTGTGAAATTAACCACCACTCTTAATTGGTTATATACATCAAGGACTACTTATTGTTATGATGATGACGTTTTACGAACATGTTTGTCTCTTGCGTTTATTCAGTTGTATGTGTAGGTGTAATTGTGATGAAATAGTTCAAATTCACTGGGCGACTATGATATCAGAGATCTTATTTTTAATTTCATTACTTACGGTTTGTTCATTTGTTTTTTTCAGAACACATTAATATACAATATATACGTAAAAAGTAGGTCAAGAAGGTCATTGTGGCAGAAAATCAACAACGATCAATTTATTAATGAATGAACTTTTTTAAATTGACTTGAGTCTGTGTGTTCTGAGAAACGTTCCTGGTAGTCGCTATCTGGTACTCGTAGTATAGAGATTACAGAATACAGAACGTATTGCGAAAAGATGATTGATGTAATAACTCAGGCTTACTTTATTTACATTTTTAATAAAATACCTACCATATATCATAAAATAAAATAAACACACAGTACACAATTGTAAAAAATATTTCATACAAATCATACATTGCCGAGATTTTTAGGATAATCATCATTAGATAATTTATTTAATTAGATCAATTAATCATGTTGAGTTGTGGTTACAAGTGTAAGTGACACATCCCTACCATGCTCCGTCACGACGATACCAAAAGCATGCTTCTATTTCTTTTCTCAGTCACTCGTCAGCAATTGCTTGTTGTTCGCGTCACTATCTCTCTCGTCGGTACAGTCGGTTGATAAAGTTTTTGTTAATTTTTCGTTGTTGTTTAGTTGTTGTTTTATTGTTATTGCCGTGTTGTTTCATTGTTAAGTTTTTTCCTTTTTTTGTTATACTATTATTACTAAGCGTACAAACATGCCGAATCGGAATACGGTACTTCGTCGACAAGCACGGAAAATAATTTTTAACGTGGCCGAGTTTATGAAGAAGGAGAAAGAAGAAGGAGTGGTGGATCTGAAAGCTGTGCACTCAAGAGTGGCCAAGGCCACTGGGACATCGGAGAGGACCGTTCGTCGAATTTTGAAGGAAGGTCAGTCCACCGACATGATCTCTGTATTTCGTACGCCGGGGAAAAACAGGGCTAGAGCCAAACCTATCACCGGTCTTGACAATTTCGACCAAGGCGTTATTAAGCGCTGCATACACCATTTTCACGAAACAGAAAAAGAAATGGTGACTATCAAGAAACTTTTGGAAAAACTGAAAAATGATATTAATTTTCAAGGTATATCGAATCTTTCGAGTGATAGTAATTAAAATAAAAGTTTTCATTTATTTTAGTATTTTATTTATCATTCAGCCAATACACAAATAAATTCGCCAGGCAATGCACAACAATCATTTCATTTCAAAATAGAGTAGCCTTTACTTTTAGTACTAGATTAGGCCCACTGGAGCCGTCTCCACCCAGGTTTTAAACCAATTTAGAATAGTTATTTTCCTAAATTAATTCGACCGGGAATTTAACTCGGGACCTTGGGCGCTAAGGGCGCTCACTTTTATTTATGACTCATTTAATGATAAAAACAACACGGCCTTTAAATTATGTCACTAACGAAAACGATTGTTTTCCTTAAAGTATTGATAAACCTTCCCTGACAGTGATTTAACATTTGTAATGAGGTGCAATGTTCATTATTCTCGTTCATTCTAGACGTATCATTAATGCCTAACTAAAATGTTCATAAACATTAAAACTAAATATCAGTGGATAAATAGTGTACTTGTTCAATCTTTGTCAGAGTCTTGATTTATCTACATTAATATGATTAGCATTGTGAAATTAACCACCACTCTTAATTGGTTATATACATCAAGGACTACTTATTGTTATGATGATGACGTTTTACGAACATGTTTGTCTCTTGCGTTTATTCAGTTGTATGTGTAGGTGTAATTGTGATGAAATATTTCAAATTCACTGGCGTAGCACTCGGAATTAAAATATTGTTCAGTCCTCATAAGTATTTCCTGGTTCCTGGCTTACATGTTATGGTCCTTAGGAGATTATTACCATAATTTCAATGAATACTGCAATGTTAGCATTATTATAGAATAATTTACTAAAATTAAGGCACAATAATTGTATAGTCTAATTATTAGGTATATAATTTAAATTAGAGTGCTGTTGTTCTCAATTTAAATAAAATATTTAAGACTAGCAATTTATTGTGGGTATGTAAGATGTACAATTTATACAAAAAATTACCAAAAAGGTTCTATATCTGATAGGTTTTACCAAATGTATATGATATTAAGGTGAGAATCTGATATATTGGTAGTAGAAACCCTCTTTATGGATGTCTGTACCTTAGACTAAAAAATTTTTGTAGTTCCTCAAATTGATGCTGAATTAATGTTAAAACCTCCAATTTTACACATTGGGATTTATGTTGATACAAAATAAAAAATACCAAGAGACATTTGTTATATTCTACTTACTGTGTGTCAAGTCCTTTACATAATAAATTAAGTAGGTATTTGGAAACTTCAGAAGTTGAAGTTGTTTATTTGTTTAGGTACAGGTTTATTTGTTGCATACATATAAAAATATTTGTTAATATTTTCTCTTCAGGGAGCCTCCAGTTCGGCAGCATCTTAAAAATGTCTATGGGACCCTGATGATGACCTGTGCTTCAGCTTCGGCTGGAGTATATGTAGACATGTACACGAGATTCCAAGCTGGATTCCTCTCAGCTATTGTTGGTGCTGGCCTTATGCTCATGCTTATAGCCACTCCAGATACCGGAAAAAACACAACTCAGAGACTTGGATATCTCTTGGGATTTGGTTTGACTTCAGGTAATAAGATATATTTATTTTTAATTTAGTTCATTATTAGGGGATAGAATTGAATGAAATACCTATAGAAAAAACATTATAAAATGTCAAAGATATCTCTGATTGTAAAACATAAACTTGCTTTTGATATTTTTTTATCACAACCTTGTCTGTTTAAGGTGACAGGTAGGGTACACTTGCGACGCCAATCGATTATAATTTTTAGTTACTAAACCGGATCTATTTTAAACAATTTTTACAACCTCACGGCAAACACTTATACTATTTATTAAATAACCATGCACAAATGTTGGGTCCAACGCGTACACGAAAAATAGATTCACGCAAAAAGTGGCCGCTTTTGGTGTGAATCTATTTTTCGTGTATCCGTTGGCCCCAACATTTTTAGATACTTTTGATAATTGCTAAATTAGGATGTGGCAGAATGCAACCCTACACTTTATACATTCATTATTTGTAATTTCAGGTATGGGACTAGGGCCGCTGCTGGAGTATGTGGCTGTTGTTGACCCATCAATCATTATCACCGCACTACTGGGTACCACATTAGTGTTTATATGCTTCTCCGTTTCCGCCATGCTGGCTGAACGTGGTAGCTGGCTCTTCCTTGGTGGAACACTGATGACATTGCTCACATCAATGTCTTTAATGACTTTGGTGAACCTCTTCATGCAATCACACCTTCTCTACCAAGTAAGTTATATGTAATTTTAATTCTTTATACATTAAATGTAAAAACGACGTTTTTTGTCCTTGATACTAAATTACTGTAACATTTTTATTGTCACAGTACTTTTGTAATAGTTTCTTCTTATTTACATTAGTATTCCGGTAACTACATGTGTCTGAAACTTTATTTATAAAATAGCTATGTCAATATTCTCAGGCTCACCTTTACCTTGGACTGATGCTGATGTGTGGATTTGTATTGTTTGACACACAACTCATTATTGAGAAGCGCCGCATGGGAAGCAAGGACTTTGTTCAACATGCTCTTGAATTATTCATCGACTTTATTGGAATGTTCAGGAGACTAGTCATCATCTTAACACAAAAGGTAAATAAACACAGAAAACCTCTAGCCTCTAGGTACCTCTAAAAGTTTCCCCTAATTTTACTTATCGTTATTGTGGTTTCGGCAAGTAATCAAAAGGCAGTTACCATATGGTTGCTTCTTCTTTTTCTTTTAGTACTGGCTTTTCCGCAATCAGGCGTCAGGAGTGCCTATTTCGTGAAGTCTGCCGGTTTATGGTCGCTTTTGTCTCCCGGCAGTCTACGTCATTTCCTCTTACTCGTCTTGTGCTTTCACGTATACAACTTAATTAAATCAATTTTTTCGTTACAGGAGGAGCAGAATCGTCGCCGCAAGCGTGATTAAATACTCTAGACTGGCAATTTATTTTGGGAAATGTATTATATTACCTACATACATTTATTTTAATACATGGTTTGAAAATGTTAATATTATTTTAATTAAATTGAAGTTGTAAATTTGGAACTGGTTGGAATAAATATCTAAAAATGATTAAACTGAAAGGTGTATTCACTTTTATCCATAGTTTTTTTAGTAGATATACTCATTGTCACTGAAATTCTTACATCATCAGTTTTGAGTTTAACTTCGTGTTTTCAGTTTATAAACTTCCTATATTTTTCATGAAATGACGGTGTTTCTAATTCTGCCGTAACAATATTCTTCAAACTTTTAGACAGCACTAAAATGGGCGCCAAATAAATACGCAAGTGATCTGACTACGCCCGTCCAGTGACTCCGCTCATCATTTCCCGTCTTACGCGAAGCCCAGAGCAGTTAAAAAGGTTAGAGATTCATTAGGTATATACTCTATACATTCTTACAACTTCTTCTTCTTCTTGTATTTTAGTTGATAAACACAACTTTTTTACCGAATTCAAAAAAGGAGGAGGTTCTATATTCGACTTGTTTCTTTTTTATAATTTTTTTTTGTATGTTCACCGATTTCTCCGCCAATTGTTGGCCGATTTGCACAATTATTTTGTTATTTGAAAGAACAAACTTTCAAGTTGGTCCCATTTTCGTCATGTCAGGATCTGATGAAGGGATCCCAGAGAAATCGAGGGCAACCCGCAAATTTTATAGGCACATAAAATGTTCTTGTATTTTTTATCAAATCTGCACAAGTATTTACGCCTTATCTTATTATTTTTGTGGGTCAGCTGATGATGGAAGGTAAACTCCTCACTTTTTCAATACCGTATTCACAATTAGGCTGATGGTTATTTGCGGGGGTGGGGGGACTAGCAAAAAATGAAACACTAAAAAGTATGAAAACAAAAACCGACTTCAAAAACCACGAACTAAAAAGTGTAAAATAACATTTTAACACTTCATAGGTACACTTTAAATAACATTTTTATATAACAGTTCAATCAAGAAAAGGTGTTATTGAAGACGGCGCCTAATCCCTGTTGAATAATTGAATGAAGTATTACAAGATGGTCTTGGACGCCGACTTCGGTAAAACCTTTTCTCGAGTGTACTGTTATAAAATGTTATTTTCACTTTTTATTTGTTCTCTTCGTCGCCTCATCGTCGCCTATTTCCGTGCAATGCGCAGCCACCCCTTAAGGGACGGACGGGTAGTGCGAGCCGTGAGGATCCAAGCCGAGCATACCTCCGCGACTCTCCAGGGCCGAGGCTCGCCTGTCGCCACCGTGGCCTCCAGCCAAAACGGCGCAGCCTAAAACGCACCCTCCGAGGCAGCACCTACACTGCTGGATTGCAATGCAGGCGCCGCGGGAAGGACGACTGCTGGCCCCACTCACATATATGAATCCTGCTGAGTCACGGAGCAACATGAGCAAAGGGCAGCTTCCATTCAGCCCCAAGACTAGCCCAAGTATTCTGTTTTACTTCGGCTATATATGTCTGCTGGATGCAGACCCGGTTACTTAGGGCGGGAAGTCGTCGACGCACTTCCGCTGGCTGCGGCGCACGCTGCGATCCCTGGTAGCGATTCCAAAGGATCCCAGGAATCACAGGGACAAAAAAACTACCAGATGGGCTGCACGGGGTGGTCGTCGTACCTTGTCACCCTTGATTTACAATACCTAATTCTATAAATTACAGATAAAATAAAACTCTAGGATCAAGTGACATAAATAAATGTATTTTTGCATTAACAAACAAACGTTCCAGAATAATAAATAGTGTATATCTGTACAAAATGCATTACCTAAGGACGACCGAATATCTAAAGTCAACGACGATACAAGATACGAGTATAATGTCTTTTGTATTCTTACGTTAGCTAGATCCTTGAGGATGAACCTTATTTTTGTCATACATAAATATTTTTCTGGCTTTGTCTAATTCATTATTAACTAATGTACTAATTAAATTAGCTACATTTGTGTCACTACTACTCATTGGCGAAGTATTTAACTTTTCTCTTTTTGTGTTACTCCTACCATCTTGATACCTATGTTCTGAGGCTTCCCCTTCATTGTCAGATTTTCCGTTACTGTTACTTTTTTGTTTACTTATAATATATAATTTGCCTGGAAATTTGAACTTGCAACAATGACACTTCTTTAAACATTGTGGCATAACAGTAAAAGAATTTCCGCTCCGTAAAATATATTCATATGTAGATACCCCTAATATTGATATGTAAAAATGAAAACAAAACAAGTGTAACAAAGCACATCCTATTGCAAAAGCACTTAACCCAAATATTACTAGAAATATCAAAAATATAACAGAATTTTGACAATACATCATACGCAAAGAATAGTCAGTTAAATTTGATGTAGAATTACAATGAATAACATCTTGTGTTATCGGGCTTAATTTTTGAGGATTATAGAAAAACAAAATGATGTCTACTAAACACAAGGATGACGTCATAAGTGCCAATATCAACGCAGTAACCACGCTTGTGATGAATGCTCCGTAGTTCCTTCGACCCACACAGCTGTTCAACCATTTGCAGTGGTGGTCAAATTGCTCGACACATTTATTGCACAAGCTGCAGTGTTTTGTTTTCTTGCTACTCGTGAATATATTACATAGATGGCATCTGCCATTTTCGATAACATGGGCGTGGATGCTCCGGTCGAATTCGGGGACTAAGTTTACTTCAAGTTTTCGTAGTTCCTTCTCGCTGGGGTCGATGAGAGCCGCTGTTAAATGCGACACAATATGCGACACATAAACGATTACATAGATAACTTGTGCAGTAATCTTCAATTTATCAAATTGTATTTCCACTAGTATCGTAAAGTTTATGACGCCAGTGACGATAAAGACTATCCATCCAATAACTTGCTGGCAGTTTAGAGGTGGTTGGAAACCATTTATTCTTCTCTGGGGCCTGTGTGCCTGATCCAAGGAACAACATTTATACATTTGTATGCAGCCTTTATAAAATGTAAAACACTCCTGTTTTAATTAAAATTGAAATGTCATGAACTCATGATAGACTTAGACCCACAAATGCGCGCGCAGAAAGTACCTAACCTGCCTACCTAATTTGGACAGGTGCCGTTGATTGATTGGCCGTGGGCGGATACAGTTTCTTCCGCCACACCACAGGAACAAAAACCACACTTTTAACTTAATTAAATCGATCATGTCTTGTACTAAGCGCTAGAACAATAAAACTTCGTCATATACCTAGGTATTCGTAAGTTAGTAGTTCAGGTAACCATAGAAACACGTTATGTACACGAGTTGATGCGTGAGTTGAAGCCTAAAGGTACACTTGCCCAGCGAAAAGCGGACCCACATTGAACCTTTCAGCTTATTGTTTTTTTTTACAACAAGCTTGTTAGGTACCTATCTAACTTTCCAAGCATAAAGTTATCCCAAAACGAAAACCTTCCGGGGCACTGACGTCATGTAGGCAACATGAGATGTTGTGTGAATTAATTTATTACTTGTATATATTTTACTTGAGACCGCCCGCGCCTATCCCAAATTAAGGTTTTCCATTGTACCTGCTATGGAAATTAAGATACAACAAAAACCCCGAGCGACCCCACATAATCTGTATGTAAAATTCATAATCGAGTCTGCCGCAAGTTCTTCACCGAAAAATGCAGAACGTGCGCCGGCGCACGAGCTCCTGTTGCACGTTTGCTATATTCAACACACTTTTTTTTTTAAACAAAATGTTTCTTTTATTTATCATAAAATTAATGATCAGCTTACACAGAGATAGGGAAATTACAAGAACAGGGTTAAAATGTATGCTGGTTCCATTCAATCAAAATTTACTCAGTTAAATTTGTGTAAAGAGTGGGTTTAAGATATGTTTCACAAAGATTCAGAGGATTGTATCTTCTTTGGGAAGATAGATGTCTGAGGGCACTCAACTCATGGTTTTCTGTAGGTCTTGGGAATGAACTTATTTCTTTATCACTTAAGTTTATCTGATGTATGACATTCTTAAATGATGAATTTCTAATAAATGCCTTACTTGCATAAGCTGTTTCAATGATACATTTTTCCAGTATAGCATTTATCAATTTATCATCAGGCAAACTTTTTCCTTCTAATGAGTTTGCTAATGCATGATACACAGCCTTGAAATCCACACCACCTGTACACACTGCCCCGGGTATATTATTAAACTCCGCAATCAAACGTAAGGCTGTGGCTGTTTCTGTTTCCAATTCCTTGTAAGTAAATGTGTCAGTTAAAAGTTCCGCCCACTGCGCCAGCGGGACTTGCGAGACGTTGTGCATTGCTCTTTCTCTCGTCATTCTATCTCTTACCATTTAATGTTCTAGAGCATTCTTTTTATAGAACGCAATAACTTGAGATATTTCCTCGGTTGTTTTAGAAGGTAACATGAGCTGAATCCGCTCAATGTCACTGGAATCACTAAATTTTATTGCTTGCAAAAGAGTGTATTTATCTTCTCTGCTCCAGCCAAAATAGCGCAACGTCAGCTTCATTCTCATCTGAATTTAGTTCATCTAAGTTCTACATACATTTTATGATCCATTTTTCCTCTTTCTTTTCAGTTATTTTTGCTTCTATATCCATTTTGCTTTTACGTAGATAGGTACGAACTTGAATTGAAGTATTTTCAAAAGATATTATGTGCAAGCCAAACATGAACAGTCAAGCATAATTTATATCAATTAAAACGAACACAATCACTTATCTCATCACAATAATCTGTTTTTATCAAAACAAACACACAATTTCACAAAATTGTCAAAATTAATCAACACACATTTTAATAACTTGGATTTTTCTATGAGCCCTGGTATTATACAATACTAAAACAATATTTAGCGATTGGGCTACTAAAGGCATCTTCAAAAGCAGGCGCACTTTATTTGAATTATATGACATTAAAGCTAACTCCAATGATCCTACAATAACTGAACATGTTAGAAACTATTCCAAGCTATTTAAAAAAGTCTGCGCAATAGCAAAAGCTAATTATTTAAAAGATAAAATTAAAAATTCAAATAATAAAATCAAAGCCACTTGGAATATGATTAATAAAGAGACTTGTAAAAATACTACTCAAGACCTCAAGTACTCTTTAAAAATTGATAATAAACAACTCAACGAGGACGTAGAAATAGCAAAGGCATTTGAATCTTTTTTTGCTAATATACCTCTTATTACCACTAGTAACTTAAATTCTAGTCCTCAGCTTGCTAATTGTCTTCTTCAATCGAGTGTGGACGAGTGCCTGACTTCTTTTAGTTTCCATCACATCAACCCGGAAACTATACTTAAAACTTTTAAAGAGATCAGCGTAAAGAAAACAGAAGATTTGTGGGGAATATCAGTAGAAATATTAAAAAATATAATAAAAATCATTGCCCCATATTTAGCTGTAATATTTAATGAATGCGTAGATATTGGTCAATTTCCAAATCTGATGAAATATAGCAAAGTTCTACCACTTTTCAAATCAGGTGATAGAAGTGACCCATCTAATTACAGACCAATATCCATTTTACCTGCCCTTAGTAAAATATATGAAAAAGTTATATTCCATCAATTATGGGGTCATTTTAATCTAAACAAATTATTGCATAATAAACAATTTGGATTTACTAAAGGCAAATCTACTACTGATGCGGGAGTTGCACTCATCAAGCACATTTTTGATGCATGGCAAAATAAGCAAGATGCTGTAGGTATATTTTGTGACCTATCCAAAGCATTCGACTGCGTTAATCACCAAACATTATTAATGAAGCTACAGCATTACGGCCTCACAGATAGCTCTCTGAGCTTAGTACGGTCATACCTAAGTGATAGAATTCAAAAAGTCAATGTTAATGGAACTAACTCTTCTGGCGCCCTTTTACAGATGGGAGTGCCCCAGGGCTCGATATTGGGGCCCTTACTGTTTATTATATATGTAAATGACCTACCTTACTTTACTAAAAACTTGTGTGACATAGTATTATTTGCAGATGATACTTCTTTGATTTTCAAAACTAATAGACATAAAGATAACTTTGACGATGTGAATAATGCTCTCACTCAAGTGTTACATTGGTTTACTGTAAATAATTTACTTCTCAATGCTAAAAAAACTAAATGTGTCAAATTTACATTGCCCAACGTAAGACAGGTCAGCACTAGGATTAATATGAATAGTCAAAATGTTGAAGTAATTAATTCTACAGTATTTCTAGGCGTCACGTTAGACTCAAAATTACAGTGGGGTTCTCATATTGCAGCCCTGGCAGGGAGACTTAGTTCGGCTGCATATGCAGTCAAAAAAATAAGACATCTGACCGATATTGAAGCAGCCAGACTTGTGTATTTCAGTTATTTCCATAGCGTTATGTCTTATGGTCTGCTGTTATGGGGCTCTGCGGCTGATATTCAAGCTATTTTTGTGCTACAGAAACGAGCTGTCAGGGCCATATACGGACTTAGACCACGAGACTCGCTTAGAAACTTGTTCAAAGAAATTAACATTTTAACATTAGCATCACAGTACATCTTTGACTGTATTATGTATGTTTATAAAAATTTAGAAAACTTCCCTCGAAAATCCGACAACCATAACCTAAATACTAGAAATAAACACAAGCTTGCTGTTTCACATCTCAGACTTCATAAGATTGGTAATTCATTCGTAGGAATGAGTATTAAAATATTTAATAAGTTACCACAAAATCTTGTTGATTTACCAATGCCCAAATTTAAAACACATGTTAAAAATTATTTAATGGCAAAAGCCTATTATACAGTTAATGATTACTTAAATGACAAGAATTTGTGGAAATGATAAACTGTTCGCCTACACCCATGACACTGTACTTAAAAAAAAAAAATTTGGTGATTAAAAAGAGTAACTGGCGAGTTTCTTGCCGGATCTTCTCGTCAGAATCAACTTTCCGATTCCGGTGGTAGAATCACATTATATTTATTCATTTCTTAGTATATTTTTTGTATCGACATATAACAACATGTATAATATACATAGCTATAATTTATATTTTTCATGTATGACGATTTGTAAGAGCTGTATATAAGCCTATGCAAATAAAGCACTTTTGAATTTTGAATTTTGAAATTTTTGAATTTTAAAAAAACTAGTCATAGATGCACTCCAACCTTAAAATTTCTTTACTGAGTTACTGCTTTTAATTATTATGGTTTTATTTTTAATTAGTATTTGTATACTCTTTTATTAACATGGCTTTTATACCCACTAACTGGAACACTACAATATTCGTTTATACCGGGTGTCCGGTGGCAGAATTAGGATTTAAATTTCGAATTATTTTAAAACCGCTGAACGCAGGGGCACGCGTGGGGTCGCGTTCGATTTGTCATTCGTGCGGGTTACTTGGTTATGATGCCACAGTGGACAGGTGAATAACGTGCATTCGCAATCGAAGCGTATTTTAAAGGTAATGATTCCTGTGCTTTTGCTCGTCGAAGGTTTAGTTCGCATTACAATATTCGACGTTTGCGTGATGCGCCAAGTGAAGATCTGATTCGATCGTGGGTGCGAAGGTTCAGGACAACAAGTTCAGCAGTGAACAATCCGCGGCCGGGTCCCAGCCGAACGTCGAGAAGTGATGTCAACATCGAACTTGTCGCAAACAGTTTGCGCGATAACCCGCGACAGTCCGTGCGTAAAAGGGCGACTGCTCTAGGGCTCCCAAAAACGGTGGTGAAAAAGGATCTTCGTTTTCACCCCTTCAAAATTCAAATTGTGCAAGCGCTTACGTCCAATGATTATAATATGCGTAAAAGTTTCTGCGAAACAATGTTGCAACGATTTCGTACGGTGAACACAAAATTTTGGAGTGACGAAGCCCATTTTCACTTGAATAGAAGTGTTAACAAACAGAATTGCCGATATTGGGCGCCGAAAGGACTAAATCTACGTTTAAAACATCAACAGCCACTTCACAGTCCAAAAGTCCCGGTTTGGTGTGCACTGTCAAACAGTGGAATAATCGGGCCCTATTTTTTTGAAAATCATCGAGGCCAAGCCATTTCTGTGAATGGTGTATCTTATAGGTTCATGCTTGACAATTATTTTTTACCTACGCTAAGAGAACATCCTGCCTACAATTCACACACATGGTTCCAACAAGATGGCGCCACACCACACACTGCTAGAGAGACCATGGCACTTCTTCGTGATTTCTTCCCTAATAAATTGAAGCCGTTTTGGTGACATCCCCTGGCCATCCAGGTCGCCGGATCTCACTCCCATGGACTTTTTTCTGTGGGGGTACCTCAAAAGTAAAGTTTATAAAACAAACCCAGCGACCATTTCAGCACTGAAAGAGAATATCGTTCGCGAAGTTCACGGCATCCCGACGTCACTTCTCCAGCGAGTGGCGCGGAATACTGAGGTCAGATTCCAAGAGTGTGTCAGACGTGACGGACGGTAAACATTTAGATGATATAATTTAAAAAAAATAAAACCCGCACTTTTCTTGGTTTATATGATAGTAACATGAAATGTATATCTTTTGAAGTTTTTTTTTTTATTTAAATTCAAAATCCTTATTCTGCCACCGGACACCCTGTACTTAACATGTGGATAACGCTGTTGGTTATACGTTTAATTATCATGTAATGGACAACATTTCAAAATTGCTAAGCTCTGAAACAAAAAATACCAATTCTTTGTTTACTTTTCCGCTGCTCGAATATATATTTATTCATTTTTTATATTGCTTATTAAGTGAGAAAAAAATTAAAAACTAAAAAACGTAAGATGACGTCATCGGACGGCAGAATGTAAAATATTTCTTTGCTTAGCACATTATAGTTTTAAATTTACGTAATGCCAAACTCATGACATTTAACTGTCAAAAAAAAAGACAACTTGTCAACGTTGAATGTATGAATGACGTTGACAATGTTGACAGTAGTATTATTTACCTTTGACAGTAGTACCTTTTTTTTTATTAAAACAATGATAAGCAAAGGAATATCGCTGTATTCAGCCGTCCGATGACGTCATTTGGCGCTTACGTCTATTTAGAATAAAAAGAATTTCAATAATTATTTTATGCATGAAAATGGACAAATTTTGAAAAAAGAAAAAATATGGGTCTGTTCATTTTATGTCTACTTTCATATAAAAAAACAATATGGACATGTTAAAAATTTGAAATGTTGTTATATATATATATATATATATATATATATATATATATATATATATATATATATATTTGTAGTGCTTTTATTATCATCGGCGTAGGTATCCAATGATTAATAAATGTAAACTTGCAATTTGCCGCTTCAAATTACATCCAACCCGCACAGATAACTATATGTAGCAAGCTACCAACCCGGATACTGTAAGTGTGATGTGTCGAAGTGACTTCACTGACATTTTATCTAACGACAGTGTAAATATTGAAAATCAGAGGGTATCCGAAGATTCACAATCCGGGCGTAGCAGACGACCGTGCAACCCCAGTCATATTAAAAAGTACTCTGTGCCCCAGTCCGCTTGTGACCGCGATCGACGAAACCTCAAGCAGTACTACAATGTATGTACTTGTTTATTTTTTTCGTCGCGTTTAGCCCCGATATATGAATTTTAGTAGGTATAAAGGTATAATGCAACGCGTAAGTTTAAAATCGTAAAAAAATAGTCTGTTTTATCAATAAACGTTTGTGTTGAAGCGCGAATCGAACCCTCGACCGTTGCTTCTCAACTGTGTTCTCAACAGAGGCCATTCAAATCCACTAAGCACATTTTTCCACGTAGTTTCATAAAAAAGTGGCTGTGACTTAGGGACAGACGGACAGACGACGAATCTACGATTATAAGGGTTCCATTTTTTTGCATTTGCTACGGCCACGGAACCCCTAAAAAAGGCACTACTGTCACAACAGTAGTATCTTTTTAACCTATTAGTAAAAATTCAGTGTATTTGTGTAAAAGCAATTATATTTACAAAATAGTATTATTTTTATATAATAATATAATGGGTAACTACGTACAGCCACACATCAATGTATACAAAACTGTCTTTCTTCATTTGATTCTAAACTTATTATAACGTCAAACATGTTTAGTTTAATGTATAAATAGAGGATATTTACAGAATGTAGCAACCTGATGTGTGACTGTCTGTACATAACTAAATAATATACTATGTATTAAGCAAGTAGGTGCTTATTATTTGAACGTCAATGTGATATGCCTTTATCTGTTTTATTTTCGCTTTCGTATTTTTTTGCAATTTCACGTCTTGTATATATAAGTATCTTATGGCCTTTGCAATCCAGGACTTCTTCATAGCATTTATTTCTACAACATTTTTTGCAGAGATGATACACACATTTTGCTCCCTGTAAACAAAATTAAGTATATATTACTAGGTACTTATGTTATTGTAAAATGAAAATACCTGTACTAATTAAAAAATACATTACTTACAAGAGGATTAGGGCAAGTAACATTGATACATATTTCACCACTTCTACCATTTTGCTGATCATCTTTCACTGGCCTCCTCATGATTTTTCTTAGCTTTTTCATTTTCTTCCTGGATATAGAATTTCCTTCAGAATCTTCAAACACTCTTTTCTCACCATTATCAACCTATAAGAAAAACATTCTAAACATTAATTATGAACATAGCTAATAATGAATGATAAATATGTTGAACCATTAGTAGTACTATGTCCAAGGTAATAATAATTTAGTACCTGGTTTTTACTGATTGTTTCCATTTTTAATGTGTGTTCTTCAGGAGACATCCTCACATAGGGCTGGCATATCCAAGGTGGTAATAACAAGTCATACCCTCGCCGTGTTATGCCTTCACAGTCCTCAATATATTTTTTTCCTAGATGAAAATCTATATATTTTTCTCTTACTGTCAAACATACTTGTTTAAAATCATTAATATTTTGACCAGTTGCTAAAAGTTGTCTTGCATCATTATTATCTTCTAAACTAAATCTGTAAAAAAAATATTTAAAGAATTTTGTAATGCTCCAATTAGCCCTCTCCAATTCAAATAATTCATAGAACCATGATCAGTTTGTAGAGACGACAATTTTGCCAAAAAGATTGGCATATTTTAGCTATAATTAAATTTGTCTTATGGTATACTTAACTTACATTTTATGAAATATTTTGAATAAATGTCCCCTCATATATGATGTTGGACATGGGTATAATACCACCAAATCTAGGTACTCTAGTGCCACTTCCCAAGTAACAGGGTTTATTCCTTCAAACAGAGCAGGATTAGTTAATATGCCTTCTGCACTCATGACACCATTCACTTTTGTGTACTCTAAACACCTGTGTACATCTTCCAAACATTGTATGTTGCCATTTGCAAACATGGGGACTGCTACAGCTTCCCTAAAATGTTTAAAAATTTACTTTAGGATTTTACTGTCTTTTTTGCACTATATATTTTTTTAATATTAATAAGATAAACATGGTTAGTTGATATTTTTTATAGCAATCTTATGCGATTTATTCTTAAGTAAATAACACACTTAAAAATTTCATCTCGTGTTCAGGCGGGACTCGAACCCACACCTTCCACAATCCGGGTGAATGTACTACCAATTATACCACTGAACGCGTTACTTAGTCGACGAAATTTGTAAGTGCTTGATTCGACATGAGCTGTCGATAGTCTCATCAATATTGTAGGTATATTTACAATATCCAGTGGAAATATTATTACAAATATTTGACCACCAGTTAAGATGAGACTGCTAAATCAATAGTTGATATTTTTTATAGCAATCTTATGCGATTTATTCTTAAGTAAATAACACACTTAAAAATTTCATCACGTGTTCAGGCGGGACTCGAACCCACACCTTCCACAATCCGGGTGAATGTACTACCAATTATACCACTGAACGCGTTACTTAGTCGACGAAATTTGTAAGTGCTTGATTCGACATGAGCTGTCGATAGTCTCATCAATATTGTAGGTATATTTACAATATCCAGTGGAAATATTATTACAAATATTTTTAAGTGTGTTATTTACTTAAGAATAAATCGCATAAGATTGCTATAAAAAATATCAACTATTGATTTAGCAGTCTCATCTTAACTGGTGGTCAATTTTAAGTGTGTTATTTACTTAAGAATAAATCGCATAAGATTGCTATAAAAAATATCAACTATTGATTTAGCAGTCTCATCTTAACTGGTGGTCAAATATTTGTAATAATATTTCCACTGGATATTGTAAATATACCTACAATATTGATGAGACTATCGACAGCTCATGTCGAATCAAGCACTTACAAATTTCGTTGACTAAGTAACGCGTTCAGTGGTATAATTGGTAGTACATTCACCCGGATTGTGGAAGGTGTGGGTTCGAGTCCCGCCTGAACACGAGATGAAATTTTTAAGTGTGTTATTTACTTAAGAATAAATCGCATAAGATTGCTATAAAAAATATCAACTATTGATTTAGCAGTCTCATCTTAACTGGTGGTCAAATATTTGTAATAATATTTCCACTGGATATTGTAAATATACCTACAATATTGATGAGACTATCGACAGCTCATGTCGAATCAAGCACTTACAAATTTCGTCGACTAAGTAACGCATTCAGAGGTATAATTGGTAGTACATTCACCCGGATTGTGGAAGGTGTGGGTTCGAGTCCCGCCTGAACACGAGATGAAATTTTTAAGTGTGTTATTTACTTAAGAATAAACATGGTTGGCTAACATAAGGAAATTTAGTGTCACATGGTCTGTATTCTAATAAATTATTTTACATTATCTAACAAGAACTACAACTTTGTATCAAATATAATTGATTAACAAATAGTAGCTATTTTTCATGAATAACAGCAAAATACTTATTTCACTTACTTAACAGCCTTGATATGCTTCCAACTGGCTATTCCAGTGAGTGGTCCTTTTTGTTCTCTCGTGCGACCATGGACTGTCAGCAATCTACACCCTGCTTCTTGTAACATCAAAGCATACTGCACAGATTTCTCTATGTCTTCAAATATTCTTACTTTACATGTAATTGGTACAGATACTGCTTGTGACATTGCCTTTACTGCAACAAAATACTAAATATTATCTTATGTTGGGGCAACAGAGTACTTCAATTTACTCATCACATAGTTATAGCAATAAGACATTTACCTATATCTTGCAAGAGTTTCCATTCATCTTGCAGAAAAGATCCATAACGTCCCCGCTTTGCAATTGACTGAGGGCAGCCAAGGTTGATATCTATTGCATCACATTGACCCTCTACAAGTTTGGCAGCTGCTGCCATCACTTCTGGATTGTTACCACAGAACTACAGATATAAATATGTTGAGTAGTAAGACATTGTCTTATTTATTAATCAGACACCTAAATATTAATGATTACCTGTACTATTAGAGGCCTATCTTCTGTACAGGTTACAAAACTATCCTTCCTATACTTGGGATCTTTGGTGAAGACGTTACTGTGAAACATTGGCGTGTAACATAGATTAGCACCATGTCTTCTACAAAGTAGTCTCCAGGCTAGCTCACTGGCATCTACCATTGGCGCTACCACCAAACTCGGCTTACCAATAGATGCAAACCAATCCCACGACATAGTGTTTGTTCTGTGTCTGAAAATAATCATAATAAATAATATACTGAAACTGGAAAGCCATCCATAAGCTGATTGTTATGTATTTGAAATAACCTCAGAATCTTCAATAGAATAAATTATATGAGTATCATAGACCTATTGCAAGACGAGTATTTATAAAGTTTTCAATTACTTATTTTATTTTATCCATAAATCTAAAAGTATTGAAGAAATAATATGTAATACGTATGTAAAGAATTCATTAATATTTTTTTAACACACAATATTACTCACAGCTGATATTACTCTGTGGAGTAGATATCATTCAGTTTATATGTATTATCTATGGTAATACCTACACTGGAAATTTTGTACGGTGCTACCCACAGTATACCTACGGTGCGACCATATTAAAAGTACTCTGTGGTGCGACCACGTGCCCCCCCCCCAGAAAGTGTGGATTTTCGTAATTTTGAGTATGCAGATAATTAGATAAGAATTTGAAATAAATGAAATGCGAATTTAAAAATTTGAAATACCTATAGTTTTTAAGTTATTTCGTAACGTTACCCCAGCCAGATGTTTCCTTATTAATGATTATTTTGGAATAAAAACTATCCACATAATTAGAAATGAATTTGAAATAAATGAAATGCCAATTTAAAAATTTGAAATACCTATAGTTTTTTAGTTATTCAAAATCCGGCTGGCGTAACGTTTGGCTGATAGCTGGATCTCTGAAATGGTAACGTTCCTGGTAATATGGTAATGGTATATGGTACATATGGTAATGGTAATGTTCCTGTAAGCAGTGAAAATATCGAACTTCAAAGCCAAGCCAATGAAAAGATACAGCCTATTATATCGAAATTTTTAACAAATTTTCGACACTCGCAAAGGAATCAAAACCTAAAGGGTACTTCCCGTAAACACAGAATCTTGAAATTTGGCACGAAGCAACGTTAAATAGTTCAGATAAAAGAAAAATGACGAAAATGATTAATTGGAAGTTACATAAAACATTAAAATATTATTTTTGCTTACATGACATTAAATATTTTTTCAATAATTATAAACTTACTACCTACCCTTTTCCACATGAACGCTTAGTGATATTAAAGTTGAAATTCATATCAAACACTTCTAAGGTCTAATTGCCTCTAAACTGTGAAAAATTCTAAATCAACGCAAAAATTCAAAACGCTGAGGTAGGTACCTACCTATAATCATACCGCATATTTTGAAACTCGCCACTACTCGGAACGGAATCAAAACTTAAAAATTACTTCCCGCTGACATTGAATCTTAAATTTTGGTATGAAACAACCTAACAGAAAAACCTTTTAAAATTTTCTAGGCACAGTATCTAGTTAAACCAAAACAAAGACCACCACAATCGTCATTCAATTTAAATATTTTGGTGAATGTAATTCTGTATATAACCTAAATGCGTCCTAACTGAAACAGACACATTATTTATTTGCATAATACACAGTTGATACAGAGGTAATTTGATTTAATTCGTCATAAAATGTAAACCACTACGTTTGTACGGCAGAACCCGAGGTGCGCGAGTTAGACTCGCACTTGGCCGGTTTTTTTTTACTAAATATATTTCAGTTTTCAAATGTTTACTTCGTGTGTAATTGTAAGTAAAGTATTTTTTTTTTACTTGAGATCGGACTTGTAGTGTGTGGTTTGGTGTCATAAGCATATTCTCTGTATAGGTAATTGTTGAAATAAAAGTGAAATAACTCTTTAAAATTTATTTTTATTGAAACTGGCTTCCTTCAGTAAGATTTGTTGAAGAACATTCGATTTCGTAATTATAGATATCAAGTAACATAATTGATATTTATTTAGACTTCAACAAATCTAAATGAAGGACAAGAAATATATAACCTATTAAAAATTGAATATGAGTTGGTGGAGTCCTGGCCAAAATAAGCAAAATTTATGTTGTTGGGCCGGTTGGGTAGATGTCGCTTGTTAGATATTATCACAGAAAGACTTGAAGATGGGCCTCTATTTCCTATATTCAAAAGTACTCTGTGGTTTTGCAATCACTGCATTCATTCACATCACAGAGACCAAGAAAAGAATTAGATTCCACGTGTTTTTGACAGTAGTTTTTTTTAAATCCATAGACAAGTCTCTGTTATACTGACAAAAGAAAATAATATCGTTATTAGCTTGCCTAAAGCTTGCCACATATAGTTTTATCTGTGATCATTATTAATGTCGTTGATAAAGTTGTTATATTTACAACCAGTGCGGATAAAGAATGGGATCAGAAATGGCGGCGCATCATAGACGCAAATAGTGTGCGAGCGAGAAGTGAATAGATGCGCCGCCATTTCTGATCCTATTCTTTATCCGCACAGGTTGTAAAGACAAGCATTAAATTAAAAAGTAAAGTGTCATTCTAATCGAATGTCAACGACCGTTGCGTGGTTTTGTGAGTTTTTTTTCTTGGTCTGTGTTTGTGAGGTTGTTTGGGTTGTTTCTTCCTCACTCAGTATCACAAAGTACTTTTTCTTGTACTTTTTACTTTGTGTTTGTTTTTAGTGTTAACTTATTATTTTTCGTACTTGATTTATAAGCCAAAGGTACCAATCAATAAACAATAATGGCTCAAGATATTATGGTAAGTGCCCAATCTTATGTATTTATTTTTATTGTATCTAATTGCCAGCACTTCGGTAGCTGGTTTATTTATATATTTTTTGTGATCACATCAAGTATTTTAAGTACATACTGTTTACATTGGCCGTGTGGTCCCGGCAGAGTAGAATAGGCCACCCTCACTCTTACCGAGGTGTCGTAAAATGCGACTAAGGTAAAGCTGCTGGCATGATCATCAGCACCCAGAGAAGGAAAACTCTGCATTTATATCAAAACCCTCGCCAACCCGTCTGCCAAGCGTGGTGAGTTTGGCAATTACCCCTCATGTGATTGAGGGAGGCCCGTGCCCCAGCAGTGGGGACTTAAATGGGCTGATGATGATGATGATGATCAAGTATTTTGAATACCCATGCAATCAGAGTAATTTTAAACAATAATATTAGAGAACTGTAATGTAATCCAACAATTATTTTTCTTTGTAACGGAAAATCCGATATCAGTCTTGTATATGGACCTCACATATAACCCTTTTTTATCTTTCAGAGCCAGTTTTATACAGTTTTAAATCTACCGCTGGCAGAAAAACTAAGCGAGATGACTAGAATTATAGATCAATCTAGCCCTAATAAAGATTTGCAGACATTGTTCCCACAACTCGTCAACAATATATTTGCATCATCATTAAGTAATGGATGGGGGCTGAAAGTAGTAACATTTGATGGAAACAGATATGAATTTGAAGCTCTCACAAGTTTCTTTGAGCCGCAGGGGCCTATGCTTCGTTTGTGTTACAAACTTTTGATGGACCCTCAATTAAAATATAACCTGCCTTTGAGTAGCTTACCGGTAATGTTTATTGAATATTAAGTCTACAAATGTATAATAACTATAGCAAAGAAAATATTGTCTACTGTTGATTTCTATGTTGTCATAAAATATATAGCAGAGTTGTTACTCTAATATATTTATTTTTGTGTTAGTTTGGGAATAGAAAACTTTGAATTAATTTAATTTTCATTTATATTATTTTCAGCTAGACTTACAAATGTCTTTGGAAAGAGGAAGGTATTCCCAGTTTTATGCTGACATGTTGACCATGGACTCTCAGTCTTTGAATGTGGTAGCATTGGCACTCAGTATCCTTTTAACAAATTTGGAATATCCATAGATAGTATTGTGTTTATTACTTGTATTTTTTTACTTACCTGTAAAAATATATTTTTTGTATTTATTTATTATTGATACTGCAAATGACAGCATTATGAAGTGCTAGATACACTCAAAATGAATAATTATCTAAGATAATTCAACACGAGACGTGGTAAAGCACAGATTTAGTTTTCAAAAATTCTGCCAAAGTCTGCGGGGGGAAGGGAAGTTTAGTGATGCTCCAGATATGAATAAGTAATGAAATGAAATGACCATATTTTTTTACGAACATTGACTCACTGCACTTGCTCACTGCAGCAAAAATGCAGATAACTACTAAAACAGTTATAATTTAATACCTCAGTGGCCTAGTGGTCTGGATGGTCACCAGGATGGTGAAAGGGTTGGATCATTGAAACAGTCATACAGCCAGTACATTTAAGTTTCTGGAGCCCAATTCTCAGGTTTGTGATATTTTGTAAACATGGCTGATATCATCTGAAAACCATACAAAAAAACTATATTTTAGCGATATATGTCGTATGAAAATAAATGTCAAGAGCCCGAGAATTGGGCTCCTGTAATGCCTATTTTTTTTTAAGTTGTCTTTTTTGTGCAATAAGGTATATCTATCTATACAATATTAGCTGTTTATTCTAGTAATAAAATCTAAAAATACCCGAACATTGATTGTGGTGTACTTTGGAAGAGGGGACCGTCCACATGCCACGTCCCGTGTTAAAATTGTCTAAGATAACTATGTTAAAGGTAAACTTAATGTGAAAATAAAATATGCAGTCATGTGAAGTCATTGAGCACTATTATCTATCATCATTATCACCTATGTAATTTCTATTAAATAGACTCCTTAATTTATACTCAGATCCATTTGACTACTACATATTCAACTTTGCATTACATTTGACAAGCAGTAGCTATAACAAAAATTCTTGGGAATCCTGGAACAGTGTGTACTTTGCGCTGGCTTGTGATTATCTTATGCACTTTTTGCCAGTGGATCCAAATGTGCCAGTTTTACCCCACATTCCAAATTATACAGGGAAGGTACCCATAGCAGCACCATTACAGACCTCAAATAGGTATGTTAATATTATTATTTATTATTTGATAGAAATGGGGTGAGCCCTGCGTCTCTTAGCCACTGCAACTAGTAGATGATCTATTGTGGCAGCCCCATAACCTATGGGTGCTGGCTTCTGCAGCGGTGCGGTGCAATGCACTCGCCGAGGACGTAGATAATCGTTTCCTCGTCCTCGCGACAGAACCTGCAGATTTTGGTATCTGAAAGGGCCATGTTGTGCAGGTGCTTGTTTAATTTGCAGTGCCCCGTGAGGGTCCGAGTGAGTGCCCTAACATGTCCTCTACTCAGTTTTATTATTTCTACAGCTCGTTTCTGATTGAACGCCTGTATCAACGCCTTAGACTGTTCTAGTCGAGGTAGTCTTTTCCAAAATTCAGTGCTTTGCTTATGTTCCCATTCTTTTAACTTCGGTCCGAGTAGTGGGCTCTCTGCCCCGGCCTTTGCTAGCACGTCAGCGACTTCGCTGCTCGCAGCGATATTGCTGTGTCCCGGTACCCAAATCAGATTTACGATGTTGGCATTACCAAGCTGGTTTAGGAGTGGGACACACTCCCTAGTGAGTTTGGAATCGAGTTCACAGGATGTTAACGCCTTGAGGGCAGCTTGACTATCTGAGAAGATGAATATCTTCTTATTCTGGAGATTCATTTGTAGACTCTCTTGGACACAGCCAAATATTAGACTTCTGCTTGATATACTGTGGTGTAGCGACCCAGGTTGACGAATTTGCGTATTCCGATGCGATCATTACAAAATCCCGCCCCGGATACGCCTTGCTTCCTGGAACCATCCGTATACCAAACGATGTCATTCTGCTTCACATTTCCGTGAGTTCGAGCCTCCCAGTCTTGCCTACTAGGTAACATGACTGTAAACCGCTTATTGAACCGCGGTGTTCACGGATCATAGAGTCAGAGGGCATATCCATGACCGGAATTTTCATTAGTTAATTGTAGAGGTTTCTCATGACCCTAGATTGCCATCTCGTCCTCCCTCTGATTTTCGCTCTCGTAATAGCCATCCTCGCTTCCATCTGCTCCGTTCAGGAGGGTATCCAGTGCTGCAGAGGGAGAGGACGAAAGAGCTCCAGTGGCTATAAGGCTAGTAATGTAGTCGAGATGCTTGTTTCATGTTAGTTTTTGGTCTAGAAAGACTCCGAGATATTTGACCTCGTTGGACAAGTATAGCTTCGTACCAAGAAGTGTTGGGGCGTGGAGCGCCTCTAGTTTCCTTCTTTTGGTAAACGGGATTAAGACCGTCTTACGTGCGTTGACTGTTAGCACGTGTCTTGTGCACCAGTTATCTACTATTCGCATTGCATAAGACTCGAAATGGTGCTAGGGCATTTTGCTATGACCATTATTACTATGTCATCTGCGTAAGCCTGAGTCAGAAATCTGGCTTCATTGAGCTCACAGATGAGACTGTCAACAACCAATGACCATTGAAGGGGTGATAGGACTCCGCCCTGTGGACATCCTCTGGTCACACTATAATGAAGAGTTTTATTCATCAACGTTGTTGTTGCAGTTCGATTTTGTAGCATGGATCCCATCCAACTGGTGGTGGGTGGTGTCGTCGATTCCACGATTCACCATGCTACGTGTTATAATATCGAAGTTGGTGTTGTCAAAAGCCCCTTCGATGTCGAGAAAGGCACAGAGTGCAATTTCTTTTTCTTCAATGGCTTTCTCAATTTTGTCCACCAGGTCAATAAGTGCCGTTTCCGTGGACTTGCCTGTTTGGTAGGCATGCCATGTTGTCTTGCACTCAGAGGTCTTTCAACGAGGTATGTTGCCCTGATGTGACTGTTTAACACCTTTTCCTTCGTTTTTAGTAGGAATGAGGTGAAACTTATCGGTCTGTAGGACTTGGGCTGTGATTTGTCTTTGTCCCCTCCCTTGGGGATGTAATTGACCCTCGCCCGAGTCCACGCTGATAACTTCAAGCAAAGCTTGCACAGTAAAGTTTTATCAGCGTCGAGATTATGATATCTTCGCCCCGTTGCAACTTAGCTGGGAAGATACCATCGACCCCACCAGAATTATAAGGTTTGAAGCTCCTAATGGCCCAACTTATCTGTTGGGGACGAAAAATAACGGAGGCTCTCTTCATTCCGCGGTCTCCTGTCCGGAGACGTACTGTCCTGGAGTTATCTTTCGTTATAATCATCTTAATGTACACGGATTCCGGAAAGTCCGTTTGAGCAAGCAGTCTCAGTGGTTCCTCCGGAGATTTCGTGAAAGATCCATCCGCTTTCCTTAGCAGGCGTAGTTGGGATTCAGGTGTCTTGGCTAATATTTTGTGGATCCTGGCAGCTTGGGCAGTGTCTTTGCTGGACTCGCAAAATTTTTGCCAGGATCTCCTTTTTGCTTTCCTGAGCTCCCTGTTGAAGCGTGTTAGGGCCTTCAAACAAACAAACAAACATTTATTTGCTAGAAATACATGATACATAAGGTCTTAAGTAGAATTTAAGTATCTAGTGTTTGTATTTCGCTTGCAAGCAAGCGTGCAAATATTATAGTGGATACCTACAAGTATACCATATTAAAAAGTAAGTACTCTTTGAAGTAAACATAATGAGCTAGGTTAAATTCATAGTTAAAGTCATAGAGTAAGGCAAAGACTACTATTGTAAAGGTAATGTTAAAACAATATTTCACAGATGTAAGCATCCCAGTTCTTGACTTTTTTTTTTGGTTCAATATTAATAGGTATGTTACTAAAAATAACTATTCTATTAAGGCGACGGGTACCTCTAACTAGCGACCGCCAATTATGCGCTACATTTTTATCTAATTCAAATTTCTAGTACAAAAGCAGATCGAAGAAAGAGTTAAGCATAAGTATTAAATGGCTTTAGTAATATGGTATGGTAATACTCAGAGGCTGCTCTTGCCCATGTAGCGCCCGAGTGCAATCAATATTTGGCTCCCTCTTGTATCAAAATGCGCGAACAAAATGGAATAGTTTCGTACTTAAAACACGCAGTACGCACCCATCACGTTTATACAGGGCGTTAAATTTAGGGTATCAAGCCGAAGGCCTTGAAAAAATGTCAAAACTTGAAAACTACATTAAAATCGTAGGACATACATGGGAGTGTTTCGGGTAACCCAAAGGTTGCTCTATGCATGGCCTTCGACTTGAAATCCTAAATGAAACCTTCTGTTTAAATGGTTTGACGCTCGCTCTTTGTGTAGCGTTACAGTGAGGCTCTTGTTGTGAGCGGCTCTCGGCGCCCCCTAACATCCGACGCCCGGGTGCACCGCACCCCCTGCACTATAGGTAAAGACGCCCCTGGACTAATGCTAACTAATAACTAAATAAATCATAAAATACTGCAACAACTCATGAATTACAAATAACATCAAGTACGCTTTGAATAATAAGGGGTTGTTTTATTATAAGACTCACTGAGTGACCCAGAAAATGACGAAAAACCTATAAATAAATGAGGTATTAAATAAAGAAATAAAAAAAGACAACCACCTTGTAATTTTGATTAAGGTACTTGGAGATTTTTTTGTAATTGTCAATGAGTTCTTGCAATAGGCTAACGAAAAACAAAACAACAGTTTCATCACTAGATTATCTTACTAATTCATAGTAAAGTTAATTTCTGTAATTTTAATTATAGATCTGTTGTAAATAAACAAACAATATCATTTTCAGGCCATTGTATTCTCCATCTTTATTACTCATTCCTGATTTGTCTGGCATGACCAATCAACATACATCAACTCAAACACAATCACGGAATGAAGTCTGGAGATCTGAAACAATCTTGCAGGTCTTCATAGATATTTGGTTAAGCGTAGAACAATTCAATGGAAGAAATGTAGAGGTACATTCTAAACAAATAAATACAACTTGTTTGATCTAAGCTAGGGTTGCCATCCGTCCGGATTTTCCCCGGCCACAATAATTCATCTACAAATGCGGGTTCGCATTTAAGAAGACTCGGCAAAATATATAATGCCGACTCTACATTCTCGCGATGTCTTGGAATTTTTTCGCCTTTCTCTCGCTCCTGTGGCGGTATTTTGCGCCCGAGTCAAAGGGTCTCGCGAGAAACTTCGAGAGCATTGCTGTACACTTGGGCCCGTTCCAGTTGCCAAACATCTCTGAAACTAGGTACTCCATGGTCTGAGGTGAAGAAACAGTCTTATTTCTCAAGTAAATTAACATCAAAAGTCGATGACATAATCGACAGGGGTGTCCGGGGAAAAAACAAATATTGCCCAAATGTCCGGAATTTGTGCAATGTTTTTCCAGCGTCGCCAATTTAGGTGATGGCAACCCTAATCTAAGCAGATAAATAATATAATCTTTATAATTTTGCAGGCTTACCAAAGAAACTATCCAATTATTTGCTCCAGTCCAGAAAGAGTAAGGACAGTAAGAGTTTTGGTGAAGCATATCCACTCTTATTCATCGAAGCACCTCGCCGATCCCGCCTCGCGGTCGTCGGCTCTGCGGAAATACGCGCGGCAAATTATGTGTACTCGAGCTTATCATTTTGTCAAGCATCTGGTGACCACTTGGCCGTTAGATGCATCTTTCAGGCTTGTGATGGAACTCTGGCTGAGCCTAATTCAACCGTGGCGCTACACAGATAATACCATCAACAGAGACAGGTATGATATTAGTGCAATCAAAAATAGCAAACACTAAGTACAAGTCAGTGCTAAGAAAAAATGATGTACTTGTTATGGCAGTACAACTTACTGTATAATAAACTTCCATAAGACATTATGGAATGGGACCAAAAGAATTTCACACTTCTACAAGGGAAATGATGTAATTATGAATTAGATGCATACTTTTCCGATACACTCTCTTAGGTTGGTCACTTGAACTAGATCTAAGATATTTTCTTGAAAACATTTGTATACTTACCAGGTCAATTGTAGTGAAACAATACTATGTTAATATCTTTTTATACATACCAATGACTATAATGAATAAATATATTATTTTCATTTAGCATATTGTCATTTGTAAAAACGTAATTGTGAAGTCTTATTTTTTTAGATTTCCTGCTTCCAACAACAATCAAGAAGAGAGCAATGTTAACAATCTGGACGCTAGTTACACTCAATTCATTGCAGAAAATTTTCCATCATACACCTGCATATTTCAGTTGTTGTTGCCGAGATTTATGAGACTGGATCTGACTACTCATAAAAATGCTGTTATGTTATTTAGGCTTGGAAAGGTTTGTAAAATCTATGATGTATTTTGCATTGAATAAAATATCAACTTATAAAAAACCATACTTCTCATTTGTCTACAGGTATTCTCACAGCCACATTTAGTTCCTATTTTGTGTAATCTTGAACAAGCTATACTGGATAATAGCTCAGGACTGCATCACAGTTTGAACTCAAGTTATAATTCTGCCTATGATCAAAGGTAATTATCAAGGAAAGTATTCTTGAATTTTTGTTTCCAGTGCAGCATTGTTGTAACAATAAAGTAATTCAATCATTATAAATCACTTGTTCACTTTTTTTCAGTTATACATATAATGGCGTCGCATTGCATAAATGGGTAGCTAATCGCGAAACAAGCCCTATCAGAATTTAATATGTCTACTAGTTTTGAATACGAACCTGTTTGGAGTGAAAGCAAGAGACAGTTAGCAGTGGAGTTTGTTAAAAAAATTTGTGCTGCAAAATTGGCGGCCGATAAAAATTTTGAAGAATTAGCTAATAAAATTAACAATCAACATCAAGGTTTGTTTTAATGTACTTACTATACCTAATATTATTGTCCACCACTCTTCTTGACAATCCGAGAAGCATTTTATATTCAGGACTTTTGAATAAGATAATATAAACTTATAAATAAACTTGCAATGGAAAAAAATTAGGCAACATATCATGATAACATTGATTTCCACAAATTAGATTTACTGCTAATTTATTATTATTTTTCATTACAGGTGCCTGGGCTAATGTAAAGCATTGGTTCATGATGGGAAACACGCGTGAAGAAGAAGTGCTCTTGGAAGATAGCAAGAAAGTGCCCAGCTACTTAAATATCACCATTCATTATTTCTCCGACATATTTGGCGTAAGGAGTCTCAATATCGGAAAATATTGATGTTTAATATTACTACTTACTTACTAACGAATAGGTATCTCACTTTTACAGTTGAATGAAAACAGCTGGTTACCCTCGGAGCCCATTGTAGAAGATAGCATGGAACTTTCTTCATTTGCAAATTCCACCAATTTTCCAAATTCCATTACCAACAAGGTAATTACATGAACAACTGGCGCGACATCTCTTAATGTTAAGAAAAAAATAAGTATTATAAAAGCATTAAGTAATGATAATAAAATCATTACTTAATGGTTTTTTTAACCAATACCAAATTGCGCGCCCAATATGTGCAAAATTTATTCTTACAGTTCTAAACTAATACTTGAATTGATATTAAAAATTGAGCGATTAAACACTTGGGTCTCTTTTCTTGTCTTAAGGTTTAGCTACAACCAATGATGTTTTTTTTTCAGCTGCGCAGTAAGCCTTCGGCAGTCCATTACATGGGTGACCCAGATCTGATGCCTATATCGTCGTATGAAAGCACTATTCTAGTGCGCATGTTATACCAAATAGCGTCAAGGATAAATGAAATGGTTGGAACATTTCCTTATTTATTTATAGAATGATTGATTTAAATTAAAAGGTAGTTGAAAATCAATATTTTATTTTTCAGTACCAAGAAGAATTTACACGCCTCTGGGAAAAGGATACCTTATTAGGGCACATATCTAGAGAGATATTACAAAAACCTTGTACGATTCATATGTATGTAAAGGATGTTACAAACCATCAAAACATTGTGAGCCAAAATCTGCCGGCTCGTCTATCGCTTAGGCGGCTCGGATCCCAAGCATTTGTTGTGTGGGTGACCATAGGTTACTTAATATTCAAACTTTTGTCATTCAATGGTTTTACCTACTTGTTTTTCCTATTCATGATATGGGCTTTGTTTATAATAACAAAGGTTTGTCTGAAAATGTTAAGAATAATTCATGAATAATTATGTTGCGTATGTATTTTATAATGAATATATTTTATTTTAATTAATCTATAACGTATTTTTTTATTTCCCGATTATACATACCTACATTATTGGGAGTTTGGGAAATTGGTACTGCATTACATACTGCATATGAATAACAGCGTAAATGTTATGCAATCTGGATAGTACAGTCATAGAGTAAAATGTATATTTGAAGTACAGTCACGGCCACACGTCAAATTTCCTACTGCTGTTAAGGCGACGGGTACCCGTAACTAGCGACGCGAATCGATTTAATTTGTTAGCTACTAAACCGGATATATTTTAAACAATTTTGGACCTGCCGTCTCCGTCTAAGCAAACATGCTATTTATTTAATAATTATACACTACATACTTTTTTTATCTAGTTTTTGCATTCTAAATGTGTAACTAACGCCATAAGTGGCCGTTTTTTCGTTAATTCAAATTTCGAATACAAAAGCAGACAAAAAAGTTAAGTATTGAATAAAAACCCTCTTATTACAAAAAAAACTGCTCTGATACCGCTTTTAATCCTAAACTAGCAAGTTCATGATTATTACGGAATAATGTTAGTTCTCAAATTTTTATTACAAATCCTCGACTAACCATAGACAATTTAGTACCGCAGGATAGTGTCAAAATTTATCGTATCATTCAATCATTCGTTCAGTGAAATTTCATTTTACATAACCTTATTTTGTTGTCTGAAGTAAAAATTCTAAATAATTGTTTTTAAGCAACAATAAATTAAAATATTGACCTAAGTAAGGGTTCCAAATAATATACATAGGAATTGCTTATATTTTTGGGATTAAATCCCAAAAATAAACTAACTTCTTTCTCACAAATAACTTTGGCGTAACACGGAATGAATGGTCACGGGGATATGTTGTCATGGTTACTGAATCGAAATTTTGACGTTTTTATTTTAGTACTTATTTTAAACTAGGGGTCCGAGTGGTTTTATTACTTAAGTATTATAATTGATATAACTAAATAACGTTAATCTTAGTTTTGTAATTATGTTTATTATAGTTCTTAAGTTATTACCAATATTAATCACACTACTTCTTTTAAACCACGTTTTGGAATAAGAGGGAGAGTGTTTATGTTAATAAGTAGTGAATAATAAGTGCTTTCCAAGAGGCTGAGCTTCTAAATTGTCAATAAGATATCCCCTCTTATACCAAAACGTGGTTTAAAATAAATAGTAGGATTAATACTAGAAACAATTGAAGATCTAGAATAAACATTATTACAAAACTAAGTTTAACGTTAGTTACTCACCACCACCACCACCATCAGCCCATTTAAGTCCCCACTGCTGGGGCACGGGCCTCCCTCAATCACATGAGGGGTAATTGCCATACTCACCATTGCCATCATTTACAACGTTAGTTACTATATCAACTATAATACTAATGTTAAACCACCCGGACCCCTAGTTTAAAATGAGAACTAAAATAATAACCTCTTTTTTTTTATTCAGTGGCTGCTACTGGTGTTGCCCGTGGCGAACACATAATAACTCTGCCAGTGTCGAGTGATTACAGAGACACTTACAGTTATTTTTATGGTTATTGACCGGTGTGGCGAGTTTAAATCCTTTTAATATTTATTTTAATTGAGTTTAGCACCAAACACCATCTAAAACCAAGACAGAACAAAATACACACAAAGACGACACAATATTAAAGGGAATCTCCCTTTAATATTGTGTCGTCTTTGTGTCCTCATAATAATAACCTCAAAATATCGATTCAGTGACAATGACAGATTATCAATGTGACAGTTCATTCCTTTTTACGGTAAGATATTTTGTGACAAAGTAGTTAACAATTTTATTTTTTAATTTAATCTTAAAATTAGGAGCAATTCCTAATCATATTACTTGAACACCTTACTTAATACAATATTATAATTTATTGTTGCCTAAAAATATTTTTACTCAAGACAACAGAACAAGGTTTGTAAAACGAAACGTTACTGAACAAATGATTGAAAGATTCGATCAATTTTGACACTAACCTGCGGTACTAAGTGTTCTATGGTTAGGTTGAGGATTTGTAATAAAAAAATAAGAACTTACTTTATTCCGTAATAATCATGAACTTGCTAGAGTAGTTTTTTTGTAATAAGAGGGATCTATTTTAGTTTCTAACAATTTAAATCAATTGGCGTGGATAGTGTGCCCTACCCGTTACCTTAACATCCCGGCTCTGGTGTGGCTTAATTTAAAGCCGTTCAGTAACGAACGAGAATATGTCTGTCGCATCCAAACGAGACAAACAGCGGTGTGAAAGGGAAGGAAACTCCGATTCGGTCGTAAGCGTAACGTCTGCTTTAAAATTAGGCCCTCTGGATGGGGCTGGGAATATTAATGAAAAAAAATAATTGAAAATTGTTTATTCACGCTACACTTACATTACTGACTGGTATATACACGTCAACAATACTTCTTGAGAGTCAACTTAGGAACTATATTCATGGATGCCAGTTCCTGGAACAGCAGCTTGCAGGCGTACGGCATCTCGACGGAGGAGACGGCGGCGGAGGAGCGGCACGCGTGGCACCAGGCGCGGCTGGCCAGGCGCCCGCACGCGCCGCAGATGTCCGCGCTGAACGCGTCCGACGCCAGCATCAGCCGCTCCATCAACAGCATGCTATCATACATACATACATATTTATATTAGAAACTAGTGTTACACTCGTTTCGGGACATAGATTTCAACTTGAACCAATAGATGTCGCTGGGCGTCGATTACAATCGCGCATTTGTTTTATTACTCGATCCAGGAATTATAAAGTCTAAGAAATATGTGCAGAGGTATAACTTATATAAACTAAAATCTAAATAAATAAGGTACCTATAACTTATATTATGTTTAGATTTTAGTTTATATCTAATTTGGAATCTCACTTTAGAATTTGTAAGAATAGGGCATACTAGCGACGCCAATCGATATTAATTTTTAGCTACTAAACCGGATCTATTTTAAACAATTTAGGGGTTACAATCTCTCGGCAAACACCTATACTATTTATTTAATACTTATAGTTAACTGTTTGATCTGCTTTTGCGCTCGAATTTTGGATTACCGCCCAAAGTGGCCGCTTTTGGCGTGAATAAATTTTTCGCGTACAAAAACGGACCCAACATTTGTGCATGGTTATTTAATAAATAGTATAAGTGTTTGCCGAGAAATTGTAACCCCAAAATTAGTTAAATATTAAAATCGATTGGCGTCGCTAGTGTGCCCTACCCTGCACCTTAAACAGACAAGGTTGTGATTAAAAAATATGTCTTTTATAAGACTAAATAGGTCTAAGCACTCATTATTTGTATCCATCTACATTTGTACCTACCCTATTTATGATGAATAAATGATTTTGTATTTATTTGATTTTTCGGTTACCTAAAGCCTCGTCGTTGTCTGTAGAATGTATCTCTTTATTAGTATAGATATAAACTTTCATGGTAACTACCATTAGAATTTGAGAGATTGTAGTAACCTCATGTGTGGTGGATGTCTTTTGAATTTTTCTGGCATTGGTTGTTTTGTACGAAAGGGAATATTAAATATAACACTTAAAAATATCAAACCAATCCAATTGTAGTTGGTGCGTGTATGTGTAGTTAGGAGCTGACACATACATAACGCCAGCTAACAGGTTTTTTCATTTGTTAGAACCCTCCTAGATCTCGCAGACTCTGAAGTCTGGCGTATTTATTATTATTACCAAAGATTTGAATAATTTGTGGATGGCTACGCTATGCCATGTATATTATTTTTATTTTTCTGATATTTCGGCGCTGTTGTGCTACCTTTATATATTAGGTAATGGTCACGGTGTAACTGAAGCTTCTTGGTCTACCCAAATGTATAAAGTTTAAATTACGTTACATACAAAACAACCAAAATGCCATCAATGTTGGACCTCGCACGTACAAGTATAGAGGTTTTTACTACAATCTGTCAATAAGGATTGCATTCTCTCTTTCTTCCTCAAACATTTAACCAAATACATTAAAGTTTGATACAAAAAGAAAGAGGTTTAGGATTTCGGCTCACCTACGTGTCCGCCATTTTGTTTTTTTTTTCCAAAATTTGGCCACGAATAAAACCTTCAAAACTCGGTCGAGGAGCCCAATTCTCGTGCTCGTGACATTTATTTTCATACGACATATATCATAAAACGACTAAAACATAGTTTTGTATGGTTTTCAGGTGATATCCGCCATATTTTCAAAATATCACGAGCACGAGAATTGGGTTCCAGGTTTTCGAGTTTATTTGCTGCTAAAGAAGTATTATTAAGGACCGATTCGACCAATCTTAATCCGATACTTAATCTATGGTATAGCGCTGTCAATCTATACAAATCTGACATTATACCGTAGATTTGACCACAAATAAAGATTGGTCAAATGAGTTCAATCGAACCTTAAAAATATTGTTTATTTATCGTGAATGAGTCGATTTTTTAAGGTTTCATTCATGGCCGCCATTTTGTAAAAATAACAAAATGGCAGATGAATGAGCCAGGCTCCATGGTCCATGGAAAAAATGCGAAACCCATTTGAGAGATAATCCGGACTGGACCTAAGGCAGTTCTATTTTTTATGATTGAGTTTTACCTGGCTCCGTAGCCGATGAGGCAGTCCCTCTCCATCTCGCCGAGGCGCAGGCCGCCGTCGCGCGAGCGCCCCTCGGTGGGCTGCCGCGTGAGCACGGCGCGGGGCCCGCGGGCGCGCGCGTGCATCTTGTCTTGCACCATGTGCTTCAACTTTTGGTAATATACCTATGGGAAACAACAATGTTACATTGCATTGCTATTCAATTGCAGTATTTTGTTATAAAAAGTTGTGAATATCAGATTTTTTAGAATTATGCTCTCGCAAACCAATCTAATAGTGAATCTGGGTCCCGATTCTCAGGCAGTCGAATAAAATTTGACTGCGGATTTGTGCTATTAGTACTCGGAATACAGTTTATACACACACCGTTTTTACCGTGGGAGAGCCACGCTTCGGCATGATTGAGCCGGCTCGAACGGAGTGATACCATGGCCTCACAGAAAATCGGCGTGAAGCAGCACTGTGCTTGTGTTTCGCTGCGCGAATGAAGGTACCGGAGGGAGGCCCATTCCGGGGGAAAGAGGGGGTTTAAAGGTTGACAGCGCACTTGTGACTCCACTGGTGTCGCGGATGTCTATTGGCGGGCGGACGGCAGTCGCTTACCATCAGGTAATCCGTCTGTTCGCACACATTTTACAACTTTGGGAGCGTCTCTTGCGCATAGTATTAAATTTAGAAAAAAAGGATATTAGAAACCTCAACATCATTTTAAACCTTTCCACAGATACTCCACAATTTCGACAATTTAACACGGGACGTGGCATGTGGATGCGTTCCCCTCTGCCAAAGTACATGAACAAACGTTCGTGTACATTTATTAAAACTAGATCGGCGCGATCAATCGCCATTTCGTAATTCGTATCTATCGCTGAGCGGAACTCGTCAAAATGGTTGTTGTGAAGTTTTTACTTGCGAACGACGAACAGAAAAATCAAATTTATCTTTCTTATGATTCTTAAGTAATGTTCTAATAAAATAAACGTTATTTCACGGAAAAATTACGTTATTCATCTACATATTTTACGACAGAAATAACCCCAAAAAACAATAGGCGATATCGTGGTACGGATAAACGATGGTGCACAATCTTGATTAGTGTTGTGACAGTAATAGAAAGAATGAATAATAAATGTCTCACTATTGCATTAGTTATTGAAGACTTCGGTTTCTCTAAGATTCCATCATCAGATCCTGACATCAAATCCTGAAATATTTTGAAAATGTTCTACGCACAGCCTTTAGATGCATATTACATTTTTACTAGAATAAACAACTTACACTGTACAACTGTTTAAAAAATCCAACCCTTTCACCATCCTGGGGAACGCCTAGACCACTAGGCCACCGAGGTATTAAATTAGGTATAACTTTTCTAGTACTTATCTGCATTTTCGCTGCTGTGAGCAAAATCAAAATCAAAAATGTCTTTATTCAATTTAAGTCCATACAGAACATTTATGAATGTCAAATATTATGTAATCTACCGCTGATTCTACCGAGAAGAATCAGCAAGAAACTCAGTAGTTACTCTTTTCAAACAATATGGTAATTACAATATTCATTCTTATACGAGCAAGTGATTCACCTATGTTCGTAAACAAAAATCATCATTTCATGTCATTACTTATAAATAAGCAATTTTAAATGATTTTGTACATTGTACCTAATAACAACATTTTTTGTATGCAACTAACTCATTCCTAGAATGTCACTCATTTATTCATATCTAGACCATCACTAAACTTCCCTTCCGTCCCGCGGATTTCGGCAGAATGTTTTAAAACTAAATCTGCGCTATACCACGTCCCGTGTTAAATTGTCTAAGCCCCACAAGTATGGGAGAAATCTGATGAAAAAAAATATTTAGGGTTTCAGTTCTAAGTATGGCGACCCCCCAAAAAAAATGTTTTTCCTATTTTTGTATAAAAATCTTAATGTGGTTAAGAAAATACATCTATTTACTAAGTTTCAATAGTATAGTTCTTATAGTTTCAAAAAAAAAAAGGCTGTGACATACGAACGGACAGACAGACATGACGAATCGTATAAGGGTTCCAGTTTTTTGCCATTTGGCTACGGAACTCACACCATTGGAATTTTTTACAGTAGTAACGAAATAATCCGAAATTACATCGGAAAAGTCCGAATACCTGAGAATCTTATGCTTGTCGAGGTCATCTTACCGGTCCGGAATAGATGTACGCCTCCAGGGGTTCGCCAGTTAACCCGGAATAAAATATATCCTTTCCATGATAGTTATATCCATGTTTCTCCAATTCATTGCATACATCTCTGACTTTAGAGCCTCCAAAAGCAGTTCCTACAATAATTAAATCAATTTTTTAAACTTGAAAGGTTAATTTTGTGGGTGGATCTGGGAAATTTTGGGATGTATAAAAAGAATATTAATTGAGTAAAAATATGAGAAAGTTACCATAATGAAATTTTCCTTCCATCAGACCTGCTTTTCCAGCTAATAGCTCAATCGTTTTTCCTACTGTCATTCTAGATGGAAACCCGTGAGGGTTCATAATCATATCAGGGCAAATACCTCTGTCATTAAATGGCATATCTTCTTGTTGCACAATCAGCCCTGTTACACCTTTTTGACCGTGTCGAGAACTAAACTTATCCCCAATTTCTGGAATCCTTGTTTGACGCAAAAGAATCTTGATTAGAAACGCATCTTCAGAATTTGAGGAAACCATTACTTTTTCTATGTATGACTCCACAGGGCCTTTGTAGGAAATAGGTACATCTTTGTATTCCACCGATTGTGCCTGCCCCTGAGCCACAGGGTTCAAGGTCGCTGGAGGCATCTGTTTGTTTATCAGGACTTGTCTGTTTTCCACCATTTCGCCTGGAGCAGCTATCCCGTCCGTATCTAAAACTTCGTGCGCCCTTATGACTTTTCCTGTATTTGCATCTCTGGATGGACCTAATATTCTGTCAGAAGTCTGATTACTATATCGTTTCATAGTTGTTTTGGCACTTTTATAGACAAGACACCGGCCGTACCCGCGATCGATGCTGGCTCGATTTAGGATTAGGGCGTCTTCGATATCGTACCCGCTATAGCTCATGACTGCAACGGTAGCATTCTGTCCAGCAGGCAATTTGTCGAAATTCGTTAGTTCTATTGTTTTAGTCTTTACCATTGGACATTGTGGGTACACTAAGTTGTACATTAATGTATCGATTCTATTCTTCTGATTGTAACCAATAGTACCTTTCGGAAAATATAAACAATTAGTATGTAATCATAAACTGATATTTCATGCATTGTTCTAAATAATGCATATTTTAAGTTAACTTACCCATTGCTTGTTTACCCATGGCACATTGATAGGTATTTCTAGGGCTTTGATTATGGTGAGGGTATGGCACTAGGCCAGCACACACTCCCAGAATGGTGAATGGCTCTATTTCAAGATGTGTAGTCACATAAGGATCTATGTCAGATTCAACTGTAGCAATATGACTGTCATTCTCTTCATTTACATCCAAATACTCAATAAGACCATCTGTGAGAAAATCTTGGAATTTTCTGATTCCTCTGTTAAGTTCATGCAAATGTGTTTGTTGAACTAAAGGGTGGCCGTTTTCGACAATTATGTAAGGGCGGCAGAGTCGACCGCCGTCGCTGCATATGTAAACAGTTCTTTGATTGTGATTTGGATATATTGAGACAAAAGCAGATACAAGTCCACGCCTTCTAAACATTCTGAATACTCTAATCAACCTTTTGTATTGTCTTGAAACACCCAGAATGTTACCTAAAACACAATCAATAAAAAAATAAGTGTCATATAAGTTTCACTTGTTATATGGTCTAATTTAGTATTTTTAGTTTTACAAACCATTTAGAAAAACCATATACACTGCAGGATGGTTAATTTCTTCACCACCAAGTAGCCTCACATCTTCGACACCAGCGTTACATGCTAGTCTTGCTATCGGATCCTCAGAACACTCTGTGGTAATGTGTGTCATCAAAGCCAAGTTTTTAACAAGACCACAACCTTCGCCTTCTGGAGTATCAGAGGGGCACAACATCCCCCATTGTGAAGGCTGCAATGATCGAGGCCCTGATACTTTTCTGGTCTTTTCAAACTGTGAATTTACTCTGGTCATCATCCCCAAAGCTGATATGTAGCTGAGTCGACTAAGCACTTGAGTGACTCCATGCCTTTCCATTTTGAAACGTTTGATGGTCCAGTTACCCTAAGAAAAAATTCAACTTTACTATTAAAACAGACATACTTATTTTAATATTCTAATTAAAACAGGTAAGATAATTTTATCATATGTATGAATGAAAACATTTATTTCAACCATAATACCGTTCATATACATATAAAATGCTAAACTTTAGTTTGTTTATGAAAACTGATTTAAAAAACAGTAATTACAGCAAATACTAATCCAAAAAAATAAAATACATAAACATAACAAACCACTTACTGTAGAGATAGCTGCAAACAATCCATTAGCTATTAAATCTGGTCGCATATGCTTTACCACATCAAAAGGTGCAGCTTTCACTTTTGGTATTATTTTATCAGCAATGGACTTCAACTCCCAGTTGAATCTTTTAAATAAGTCTTCAAACATGAGAGCCAACAAAGATCCAGCCAGCTCCAATCTTTTGTTTCCATAATAATCTGGATCATCTATGGCAGTTTTGTTACATTCTGCATCAATGACCCTTCTCACCATAATAGCCAAGTATATGGCTTTTACATAAAAATTGAAATTTTCTACTGTCACATGAGCCAAAATGGTGGTTGCTAAAAGGTCTCTTGCTTCATCAATAGGTGTCCGACTTTTGGAGTTAGCTGACTGAAACCTAAGCAGTAACAGAAAGTTAATCAAAGAATTGTCTTTAAGACTAAAAACCAGTAAAATAATGCAACCCTTTTGCAATTTACCTTTTCACCTTTAATTTGCTTGCAATATAACCCAGGGCTTGGTTTTGAGTAAATATTTTCAAGTTATGACACTCCATAATACAGGGCCCCATTTTTTTCATAGTTGTGTCATCTGTCCCAATTAGTTGCATTATTTCTTGATCACTACAAATGCCCATAGCTTTAAAGGCTATAGCAATTGGTATATCCTGGCCCCAAAAAATAAGTTTAAATAATTTATTCAATAGTAACTAATAATTATAGTAAGTAGTAACATTGTAGCTGTTTGCTATTCCTAATAAATAAAAAAAATAACAGGAAGAAACACTCATTGACCGCAATACTTATCAAACAACTTTCAAAATTATTACATCAGACAAAGCATTGTGCCTTAACACATATTTTCCATTCTTCACAATGACATTTGTCCTGGTCTTTTTCTCATGTGTAGAGCTTGTAACTTGGCACTGTATGGCTCCTTTGAACTCATCTACTATCATTCTATTTCTAGACAGCTGCTCTTGGATCAATATTACTTTTTCTTGACCTGGATATAAAAAAGTTTATTTTTTATAATGAAGAGTAGATAATTAATACAAACAATGAAAAGTAATACATACCTCTGATGATAAAGTAGCCACCTGGATCATGAGGACATTCATTTAACTGTGCCAGTTCAAAATCTGACTTGTTGGTTAGCACACAATTTGAAGATCTTAACATAAGTGGCATTCTGTGCAAAATAATTAAATTAAAAATTTAAGAAATGCATACACATTAAATTTCCAGCTAATTGCTGTAGTTCTTACCTTCCAATTAGCTGCTTGTTTTTAATAACTCTCTGATTACCTCGAATATACTCAATGTCAACAGTTATTGGTGCAGAATATGTCATATCCCTCAACCTGCACTCATGTGGGGTAGTTGGCTTCGTGACATACGAGCCTTCTTCCAGATCTGGTGTGCCAACATAAGCATTCAAATATTTTATGTAGAAGAGTGGATCGGCATCACAGAAAACTTTTTCATTGGCTTGTACAATCTTTTTTATTTCAACATTTATGAAGTAGTTAAAAGAATCAATGTGCTGTTTAACTAGTCCCTTGACTTGTAAAAAAGATGGGACAAGCTTCCATTTATCCTGAAAGTGGGAAAAGGGAACTTAGTTCATTGAATATAAAACCAACCAAATTGATTAATTAGACTAAAATAAATCAATTGATATATCGTAAACTTAGAGGTCCTGAAAAAGACAAGAAATCTGGAGCGTCATATACAGTAAAAATAAATAAATAAGAATGAAGTCGGTAAAAACTAACCTCTAACTTTCTTACTGGCTCGCGTAAGCCCTTGTTGGAATCCCAATCAGGGTGTTTATTGTTTATTTCCCCCATTTTAGTATTAAAACTTATTAGATAATTCAATTAATACCAATTAACAGCAGCAAAATAGCATGGAGTATTTAAAAACATTTCTCATATATTTGGTTTAAACCAAAATTATTTTTAAACACACAAGTCGTGTCGGCGGTGACATTGACAGTCACAGTCAGTAGTGATGCGATTGTGAGTGAATAGTTCATTCAAATGATCATTCAAAATTTCAAATAGACAAGTAAACAAATTAGTCGATTACAAGCTGCTTTCAAATTTTAGAACATCACTAATTGACAGCCAACAAATTTTGACAGTTATTTTTTTAAATAAGAATAACGATAAAAAATCCCGTTTTGGTTGAGTAATGCTACGGATAGTAACGCGTGAAAGTAATTTTGTGTGATTTGTCTGCACCCGCCTTTATATAAAACTTTTTTTTTTTTGCAATGCAGTTGATTGGTGTCGCATTCAATTTTGCTTGCAATCTGTGGAATAAATAAATGGTTGAATAAATCGTAAATCTTGTAATACGAAACCTAAAAAATCTAATATTTATGTGAAAAAGCCAATAAAAGTCTCAAATCAATACATATATTTTGCTAAAGTTCAAAAATGATGTTTACGTAATACTAGAACGATTCTTTGACAAAATGGTTTACGAGTCTTTACCTCGGACCGTACGGATTCTTTTACTGGGAGATCCTGGTGTTGGAAAAACTTCTTTAATACTGTCTTTAGTAACAGAAGAATTCACTGAACATGTGCCGCCTAAATCAGAAGAGATTACGATCCCTGCCGATGTAACACCAGAGCAAGTACCAACGAACATAGTGGATATTTGTGGTATGTTCTGATGTGATGTGATATCATATTATTAAACATACTGTCTCATCATTACTACTATTATTATAGCCCATAAATTCTAGTCTAGAACTGCTCAGTAACTGGACCCCATCCCAGGAACAAGCTAGTTTTTGGATAATACTGCAAATAAATTCTTTTTTTATTTAATAAATTTTTAGAAAAATGTCTAGTTCAATACAATCATATTGTATCACTTTATTCCCAACATGCTGCACACATTTAAACTTCACTCGATTTGATATTGAACCAGATGTTTGACATTCTGGGTGAGAATCAGACTGTTTACAGTTTACTGAAAGTGGAACAGAATCTGTACATGAATATTGCTAATATTGCTATAAATTTTAATATTTGTATAGTTTTTACTCTATCCTTAATTTTCAGTTGCTGAGCAGTCTTTGGAGCAAGTAGCTGAAGAAATTGAGAAAGCCCATGTAATTTGCATAGTATTTTCTGTGGACAAACAAGAAACTTTGAGCAAAATAGCCACCTACTGGTTGCCATTTGTGAGAGATAATTGTCCAGATGATATAAGAAAACCAGTTATTCTTGTTGGAAACAAAATTGATTTAATAGATTACTCAGTTATTGATGTAAGTTTTTGTAGTTCTATGGATCTTATTATTACATATAAAAAAACACAGATGCGATATAGATATTGAATTCAACTTCTATGTGGAGGAATGTATGAAAATCACACATTCTACTTCTTTGTAAAGTGCATGCACTAGACAATGAAGTTGAGATTTTTTTTTTTGTTGAGATTAGGCCCACTGGTTACAAATTAATACAACACTTTTAAGTCTAAGATAATACCTAGTGAGTTTTTAATGAATAGTCTAAATAATATTACATTGCAGAATATTTGGGACATTGCTGAAGAATACCCTGAGGTGGATAGATGTATAGAATGTTCTGCAAAAACACTTACAAATGTTTCAGAAATGTTTTACAATGCACAAAAGGCAGTTTTGCACCCAATATGCCCAATTTATTCTATTGACGAGCAAGAGGTAAGAATGCTTGCATTGAGGATTGTATCCCTAAATAATTAAATAAACAATTTTATCTTCAAAATTGATCTTGTATTTTAGCTAACTGAAAAATGTAAGAGAGCACTTTCTAGAATTTTTAAAATTTGTGACTTGGATGGTGATGGACTTCTGGATGATTATGAAGTAACTATATTTCAGAGAAAATGTTTTGACACACCATTGCAATTACAGGTGAATAATGAGATACTACTTAAAAGTATTGTGAGATATTATAATCTAATCATACATAAATATATTTTTTTATCAAATGTTAAATAATGCATGTTTTTGTATTATACAGGTTTTAGATGAAGTAAAATCTGTGATTGCCCAAAATATCGCTGGTGGAATTGAAAATGATTGCATTACCATTAAAGGTTTCATATTTTTACACTGCTTATTTATACAAAGAGGCAGAAATGAAACCACATGGACGGTTTTACGCAACTTTGGATATGATGAAAGTTTAGAATTAACCCATAGCTACTTATATGCAAAGTATGGAAAATATTACATTTTTGATTTGTTTGTTTTTTCGTTTGAGATAATTAGCTCATATATTTTTTTTCAGTATAAAAGTGCCAGTAGGTTGTACTTCAGAGTTATCTTATAAAGGTCAACAATTCCTCACTCAGCTATTTGAGAAATATGACAAAGACAAAGATGGTATGCTGAATCCCACAGAGTTGAAAAATGTTTTCTCTTGTTGCCCTAGAATACCTTGGCATAATTTACGCTACACGGTTCCAACTAATGAAAAGGTAGTCCTCCCACATTCTCATTTTAAACTTACAGCAAAATATTGTTCATCACTTGAAATGTATTAATGATTTTAATAAAAACATCTTTCAGGGTTTCTTAACATTGCAAGGATGGATGTGTAGATGGACCCTAATGACATTATTAGACTTACAAAACACTAGTGCATACTTAGCTTATTTAGGTTTTAATTTTCTTGAAAATGAGTCCCAGAAATCTGCAATACACAGTAAGTAACATAAATATTTAATGTATAAACAGATATTTTTATCATCGACTTCATGAGTCGTTTACGTAATTTCCAGTAACGCGCGAAAAGAAGGTGGACATTGCCAAGAAACAATCAAGTCGCAATGTTTATCAATGTCATGTCATCGGCCCAAGGTCTTGCGGCAAGACATCTATTTGTAGAAGCTTTCTCGGCATAGCACATAAGGTATACCTACTTTTTATATACCATAAAAGCTCAAGTTATTATTTTGCTCGCTTGCTAGTAAAACTCCCTTGTACAGAGGCACATCTTATCGCCCATAGCATATTTTCTGTACAAACTTGCTCCATTAACATGGTATATCAGACAAAAAGCTTCATAGAACAGGGTATGGGACAAAAAATCGGGATGCTACTTAAACATAAAAAAACATTTATTACGTAGCTGTTACAGGAAAACTACACAACAATTTCCATCAGGGAGCTGAAACAAATCCAAATGCATCAAAATATTTCAAGAAACGTTTTACATGTTGACCAGTGCTAATAGTATTCTTTTCAGTGTTTGTTTTAATTTTTAGTTTTTACGTCTGTATAGGACTTATTGTTAGGCCTACATCTTTTGACAACCGATAAAACTATCAGTTTTATTTTACAGAAAATAAAACCGCATGCACACGAGCGCGGCGACGGCAACGGCGCGGACAACTGCTGCATCAACACCGCGCTGGTGTACGGGCAGGAGAAATACTTGGTGCTCCGGGAGATCCCCATCACGCGCGTGTCGGACCCGCTGCAGCCGCACGAGGTCAACTGCGACGTCGCCTGCCTCGTCTACGACGTCGCCGCCAGCCGCTCGTTCGAGTACATAGCTCGTATATACATTGTGAGTCTCGAATATGTGTCATTCTTATTATGTATCTTTAGTTTACCGTGGGTCCATGCACATCCACCTCACAGATGCAGCTGTGCTTATCCGAATGAGTGCGGGTACCGGATGCCCAAAAAGGGATTAAAAGGTTGGCAGAGCCCTTGTGACTTCAGCTTCTTAACACATAATAGAATCCCAATACGTCATGCATTTACAATCAGTGATTACAAAAGCGATTGCATACAGGGGGTGGTGGTTCGAATCATGCCCCTCTGGATTTTTCAAATCTGTGTGTGTACTTTCAGAAATATTTCGCGGAGAGTCACATTCCTGTGCTGATAGTGGGCACTAAAGGCGATGCGCTGCCGGCGCGGCAGGAGTACATCCTGCAGCCCGAGGTGTTCTGCGGCAAGTACCAGCTGCTGCCGCCGCACACCTTCCACGTCGGGGAGAACAAACACGACGTGTTCGTCAAACTCGCCACCATGGCTGCCTTTCCGTAAGTACATTATTTTGCAACTTCACCTATTTATTTTTGTATTTTAATACTATAAATAAATTGGGAAATAGGGAACTTGCACGTACACTTGATATGTTAAGCAACCTATCTAAAATTATACTTTATCGATCTCCTTAAAGAATCCAACCATCAGATAGTCACCATTATGAGTTATATACCTACATTTCTAGCGCCCTCTATGCAGAGAATCATTACTAACCCGATTAATTCATTGTCGAGTGCTGCGCGCGTGCATTTTATGTTCGTGAGCCGCTCGCCAAGCGCTCCGCACCGCCAGTAAAAATGAGAGCGCGTAAATCGCGCGCGGCGCGATATACATACAAGCCCAGCACAAGTTTCGCTAAAGGCGCACCAAACCATTGCAGTAACTGCACGCGCGCAGCACATCCGTCAGATGTGGACGTACCCTAAGAATATGTTAACATTTTTTTCAAAGCATATCTTATACACTCTGTATAAAATCTGTCCTAATCAATATCTGGTAGTTTTCGAAAGACTATAATATGAATCATTCCGAAGGTGACTGAGTCATCGCTTAATAGTAGAAATCTTATATTGTTTTAAACTTTCATGGTCACTAACATTAAAATAGTTATTTAAGAGATTTCTACCTTATTTTTAATAATAGTAGAATTTTTTTTTCACTTCAGGCCACAAAATCAAATCCAGTTTATCATGAGTTAGCTTTTACTTTTCGCTCTAGTATCCATCATTTAACATTCAAATTGTTTAAGCAAGCGCCATCATATCCATAATCCACTAATTGCTATAATCGTATTGTTTAGATTTTATCTCACTTGCACTACCTGGGCCTGCTATTTAAATGTTGATATTTGTGCTCTTTCTATTAAAGATAGCACTAATCCAGAATGACACGCTAAAGGAGTAGGAACATCTGCGCGCGACTTCCGAGGAATGATAAGGATTGTAACTATGAAATAATTATATGAGAGTATTATACCTTACGTTGTGAAGCCAAACCTTTTTAGGACCCGACGGTGGTGGCATGGCATTATTGCCTATGTAGCTATCCACTTATCCGGTTTCCTAGAACACGGCCGTATAGGCGTAGGTAGGCCATGCTCTGCAGTTTGTCTGCTATCATCACGGACATGAAGGCCACTACGTACGTATGCGTGAATTTCTCACGCGGTCTTTCCGTGTAGAAGTCCCGAAATAAAGAAGAGGCATAGGTATTCAACAGTGGGTAGATTTGAGTGATATGTTGATGATCACGTCAAGGTCGATACTGGGCTTGGGCGTGGAGAGAGTGGGGTATACCCGACGCTTCCTTAGTCCTTGTTTCCTCGGAGCTCGCGCGCGGGCGTCAATTTACCCAAATCTGTCCAAAAGACTGTGTGCATAGAAATATAACAAGACTAGAAACCTAGAGGTCTACTACGCCAAACGATATCGATTTATTCGCAACGATACGACAGTTGTTCGAAATATTCGCTAATACCCTACTATAAGAAATGTTCGTAATCTGTATCGATTATCGTAAGTATAGACAATTTTCTGTCGTTTTATTCCAATGTTCGTGAACGAATGATTGTAAAATTTAAAAAACAATTGGCTGTTTGGCTTATTATTCTTCAGTGTGGACCATCAATGCCTGAAAAAAAAATTAATGTCACAAATCTTATTTGTATAAAAAGTTGTGTTTTTAAAAGTTTTATAAACACAGAGTACTTTTAATTAGTTACAAATACAAATAATAGTGTCCTGTGCTACAAATTTTATTTGGAAAATTAGTAAAATTGTGTGTATTAACCAGGGAACTAACAATTGTGTGTATTTACCGTATTTATTTATCTGGGTGTTCTTTTCTGATCGACCATTGACAAACATGGTTTTAATGTTTTAGAATTATGTCGAGCTGCAGTGGTGGTTGTATTCTTTGATTTATGTATATCAAATCCAATCGTCAACCACAACAGTGGTAAAGGAAGATACTAGTCCGGAGAAGAAAATATGGGTCATTAAATTCAAAATCACAACGAAACGATACTCATCACGATAACTTCAGAGACGTCGTAGCAATTTGACGTTGGTGAAGCTGTCAAATTCAATTATTCGTATCGTTACAAGCTTTGTTAGAGTAGGGTTTTTGTAAGAACTGTCAAAGTAATATCGTTCGTAGATTCGTTTAAACGACAGTCGATACGATGTTACTTATAGTAGGCCTCGACACGATTATTGGCACGATATATCGTTTATCGTTTGGCGTAGTAGACCCACTAGTCTGCGCCTACAATGTAGTTATGTAGGTTGATGTGTTTCTGACAGTGCAATACATGGATCCACATTTTACATGTACTGAATCGCACCCTGATAACCATTAAAATAACAGATATTTATTATTCATTATTGTATGGTCAAAGCATCATAAATATCAAAACATAACATGCCGAGTAATTTTATAATCACAATTAAGTAGATACTTGTAAGTATTTGTTCTAGGTAATATTAAAAACAATACAGTTACTACAATAACCATTTCCAATGTTTTAGGGAAATATGTTGTGACTGGTAACATTAATTAGGATTTTTATATTGATACTACGTACGTAGTACCAACTTGAAAAACCAAATTTGTGCTTCAAATTTGAGGCTACAGCAGTAAGGAAACTATCATTCTAGTCTTGTTATAATTCTATTAAATTAGTTGTTTAACTTCGAATAAAACTGCGAAAGGTGGAATAATATAACATATATATATATAAAAAAAACTGCATTCCACGTTTTTTAAATTTCGCTTGAATGAGGGTTTTCGCGTGTGAAAAACCACACGCGAAAACCCTCATTGAGTACTAAGTATAGGAGGGAGGTCCATATACAATGTGGTTAATTATTTTTAAACGTGATATATCAAAATGTCAATTTGACAAACCAAACAACCAATGCGGTTGATGTTGGACCTCAGTACAACAGTACGCCATCTAGCGGATTTTTCACACGCGAAAACCCTCATTGCCCGGGATTCGAGGGGGGAAAAATAAAATATTCTACCAATCGATCCAATCAGTATTTAATAGTCTCTCGTGACGTGAAAGAGATCCAAATACCATTAATAATACCGAATATTTAGAATACACCTATTTTAAACGTATTGTTCAACGTATTTTAAATATCTTATACGACATACAAGTATAAGCCCTAACGTTTCATAGAGATTTTGTATTATTTTATTGGTATTTTTTCCATCGATTAGTGGAAAAAAATGTCCAATATTAATTTTTGGATTTTTTCCGGTTCGACTCGTCAAGCGAAATTCAAAAATCATTGAATTCAGTTTTACTTCTTTAAAAAAAAAGGAATATTTTCTTAAAATAAAACGTGCGAATAAGGATTTAAGGTGGTTTCCCTCCAGAGTCCAATATTTTTTTCAACCCTGTATAGTGTTCTTAACATTGTTAAAAATTGAAAAGATGACAGATTTGGGCATGTAATGTAATCAATCCATCATGTATAACATCAATAATCCTACTTGTAGGTATTTATTTCCGGAACATGTTTGTTTTAATTGTTTTTATCAGTCAATTTCAAGCTGCTTGGATTTTATTCAGCAAGCACAGGTAAGTAACTAATTACTTAGTAATTGAGATTTAAAAAAATTAAATCTTAAAGAAGATAACCTGTTTAAGAATAATTAAAAATATGCATAGAAAACAATGGACAACATTTCATATTTTTAACATGTCCATATTGTTTTTTTATATGAAAACAGACATAAAATGAACAGACCCATATTTTTTCTTTTTTCAAAATTTGGCCATTTTCATGCATAAAATAATTATTGAAATTCTTTATATTCTAAATAGACGTAAGCGCCAAATGACGTCATCGGACGGCTGAATACAGTGATATTCCTTTGCTTATCATTGTTTTAATAAAAAAAAGGTACTACTGTCAAAGGTAAATAATACTAGTGTCAACATTGTCAACGTCATTCATACATTCAACGTTGACAAGTTGTCATTTTTTTTGACAGTTACATGTCATGGGTTTGGCATTTCGTAAATTTAAAACTATAATGTGCTAAACAAAGAAATATTTTACATTCTGCCGTCCAATGACGTCATCTTACGTTTTTTAGTTTTTAATTTTTTTTCAATAAATAAGCAATATAAAAAATTAATAAATATATATTCGAGCAGCGGAAAAGTAAACAAAGAATTGGTATTTTTTGTTTCAGAGCTTAGCAATTTTGAAATGTTGTCCATTGGTTAGTGTCTTTTTTTCCTCTGGCCACATAGGCAATTATGTTTCACAACCAGTTGCCTAAGAAGAACTAACATTTTTTGACACAACCAGTTGCCAAACAAGATAGATTATTCTTTTTTCGCAACTATAGTTGTCTACTAAGAATAATTTCATTACTATGGTTACGTAATAGGAATTTCAAATCTCACAAAAACACTAAGTAATAAGAACGGTCTCCTTTAAGCGCCTGCGTTGCGAAGCTATTTTTGACAGAGTTTTTAGTGATCTAAGTTGAAAAATTTTACATAAATAAATCAAGCAAAGGTAAAAAACCAGGTAATACAAGAACAACAGCTATATGTTCATAAGAATTCTCGTAAATTAAAAAAACAAAGCAAGATGTCACTAGAAAAACAAATGAATACAACAAGTTAACATAATTATAACTGTTCACATATTTTTCTTATATTCACTTGTTTTTTCGATGTTCATGTCATTGACAAAAAATAAAATCTAGCACTAGTAGTAGTTACTTAGCTTCTTTTTATTTTTTTTCAGATGATGTTCATTTGTTTTTTAGACCTGTTTTTAGTAGTGCGCCTAATATAAATTGAACGCGTGAAGAAGTATTTCAAAGATTTAAAGTATACGAGTCTATAACTGAAACGAATCATTAAGTACCTCAATAACCATCAGTAGATATCAACAACATAATTTGATAATGACAACAACGCTAAGAAGAAAATAATGTAATGTTGATAATAATTCAGTTGTGTTTAAAAAGTTTATAACACAAACCATTGTGTTGTGGTTGAGTAGCAAGAAATTTAGTTCTTATTTAGTCGCTGTGAGGTTCACAACCAGGCAGATGTGAAAAGAGAAATATCTATTGTTTGGCAACTGGTTGAGTAGCAAGAATATTAGTTCTTATTTGGCAACTGGTTGTGAAACTCAGGGGCCAATGTGACCGGAGGGGTCTTTTTTCACAAATTTATACGACGAAAATTATAAGTTTTACGTCCAAACATTAGAATTACAATGGACAACATTTCAAAATTGCTAAGCTCTGAAACAAAAAATACCAATTCTTTGTTTACTTTTCCGCTGCTCGAATATATATTTATTCATTTTTTATATTGCTTATTTACTGAGAAAAAAATTAAAAACTAAAAAACGTAAGATGACGTCATCGGACGGCAGAATGTAAAATATTTCTTTGCTTAGCACATTATAGTTTTAAATTTACGTAATGCCAAACTCATGACATGTAACTGTCAAAAAAAAAGACAACTTGTCAACGTTGAATGTATGAATGACGTTGACAATGTTGACACTAGTATTATTTACCTTTGACAGTAGTAACTTTTTTTTATTAAAACAATGACAAGCAAATTAATATCGCTGTATTCAGCCGTCCGATGACGTCATTTGGCGCTTACGTCTATTTAGAATAAAAAGAATTTCAATAATTATTTTATGCATGAAAATGGACAAATTTTGAAAAAAGAAAAAATATGGGTCTGTTCATTTTATGTCTACTTTCATATAAAAAAACAATATGGACATGTTAAAAATTTGAAATGTTGTCCATTTTAAAACTTTTATATTCATATAGTTATTTGAAATACTAGATAGATTTTATGAACCCTTTACCATTGCCATACCTACATAAATAAAAACGATATTTTCTCCATTATTAACACCTTCTAAATTATCTGCAGACATCTGAAGCATTTCGCCAGCCTGACGGGTGACAACTCCTCGTGGTGGAAGGCGGGCATCGGCGTCGCCGCCGCGACTGTAATGGGCTTTATGCTCTTAAAAATATTCAGCTTCCAGAGGAGATAAACACTGCCACTCCTTGTACATACCAGTTGTATTATAAAATGTATTAATTTCAAACGCAATAATTTAATTGTTAATTAATATACACCAAAGAAAAATAGATGGAGTATAGAAACGATTTGTTTTAATTCTAAATAAAACAACTTTAATCTGTAATGTCTTTGTTTTATTGTATGTGCAAGAGCCAGGCGCCCACGCCAGTTGAAAAATGAATCGTTACTCATTAATTGATTGTAATAAAGCAAAATAGGATAAAGAAGTTTTTAAAATCTGAAAAAAAAGTTGAACAGTTATAAAAGGAGGCCACATTGAAATATATTTTTAGCATAAATTCTTTCACAGATTAATTCTGACCGCAACAAGTTATCATTTTCTGCGTGATAAAGGTGTTCTACACATCCTATGAATGAAATTACCGAGACCATGGTGGTTACTCCAACTTTGATTCCCCCGAGAGCGGTAACGTGTAATGGGCTTTGTATGTTATTAAGAAACGACAGCACCAATTTTTGGTTACTGATGTCCATACATTCCCATGGCATGCTATAAATTCCATCTTTTAATTTCTCGCTCTGAAATACATAAAAAATATATTACTAACTAAAGTTATTATGTCCAAATCTAATATAGGTTGAATTCCCTCTGTTCGATACCATGAACACATTATATTTTTATGTTACTTTTTTATTATTTACCAAGTGAATGGTGGTAAAAGTTTGAATTGCAAACTTTTTTCAACATTTACCAACTCAAGTCGGTAAATCTTAAGTTTGCCGTAGTTACGGCTTTTACAGTAACATATACACCTGTATAAAAATTAAAAAAAAAATCTACATATAACTGATACACCTACTACACCCAAACTACGTTCCTTACACTTTCCTCCATTATGATCTCAATCGGGGAAAGTGGAAGAAATGAGTAAACAATGTCACACTACTAAAAAATAAATTCAATTTATTGTGATGATGATGATCTGATAAAGGACAATGGACAAATCTGTGGAGCTTGGTCCAAGAGCCTCCACGATTGAGACCACAGAGCACGATAGTGGCAATCGCCACCGCGTACCGGTAGAACGGAGTATGGTCAAATGTCGGGTCACGCTCCCCCGGACGCTATCAGTAAGCCACTGCATAGAATTGCGCGTACCTACATCTCCGCTAAAAACTGTTTTTTTCCCATAATGACGGTTTGTTCCATGCGTATATGTATAAATCCAAGTCATTTTCACTGATAATTATTCCTTTTTCATATAAAAACACATTTTTTTTAAATGAAAAGGAATAATTATCAGTGGAACGAACAATGCTAGTCGCTTCGACAATCTTCGGCTGTCGCGCGTCTCCTGTCGTACGAGGGCGACACTGAAAGTTCTTAGAAAATCAAAAACTGAACAATTTAGCAAGTTCTTGCTTTTATTATATCTTTTCAAAATAGTGTCCCTTCACATCAATACATCCCTGCATTCGATGAAACCACTGAGAAAAGCATTTGGCCCACTCTTCTTTAGGGGTCTCTTCGACGGCCTTTTGATACGCAGCCACTGCTTCTTCGGCGTCCGTGAAACGTTTTCCTTTTAGTTTTTGTTTTATTTTTGTAAATAAATAGGTGTGAGGTCTGGGCTATATGGCGGGTGACCCAGTAATTCTACGTCTGACGTCGCCAAATACTCAGTGTTTGCTTGGCGGTGTGCGGCGAGGCGTTGTCGTGGTGAAGGAGGATCCTACTGCGAGGTCGTTTTTCCCAAACTTTTTCAAAGACAAGCGGCAAACAGTTGTCAGTGTACCACTCTGCGGTAACTGTTTTTCGATCCCCTAAACAAACTGTTGCGATAAGACCTGTCCTTCCGAAGAACGAGGCGACCATCTTCTTTCCCACGCTGCGACCTCTCTTCACTTTAGTTGGCAACTCCTCGAATGGAAACACCCATTCAGCAGATTGTCTTTTAGTTTCAGGATCATAACAATAAATCCAGCTTTGGTCACCTGTTAAACACAGCAGCTGACTTATTTGACATAGAAAATCATTGCACGGAAATTTTCTCGCGTTAAATTCATGCTCACTTGTTAAAGATTATTTTCAATTTGCCGCCAAATCGGAAAAAAAGAGAATCGAATTAAATTCATATAAAATAATATTGGCAAAGAGTTCCATTTTCAAATTTTAAACTTATTTTTTAATCATCGTCTTATAAGTAGCCAGTTCTAAAAACTTTCAGTGTCGCCCTCGTAGTGGTTACCGATTCATCGACTTGCTGCTTATTGACACTAACTTGTAGTACCTAGTATGACTGAATTAAAAAGTAGACATTAGTCTTAAGGTAGCTTTCCGTGGAAAGTGAATATAAAAATAAAACAAGTGCAAAGTGATTTTAGACCCTATAATGAAACTAGCATTCGCCCGCAGTTCCGCTTGCGCTTTAATTTTGTGTGATTTTGTGCTTTATTGTGATTTATATTGTTCGTTTGTTTAGTGATTTATTTCAGTAACCTCATAAACAGTTCTTACGATTTCAATGGAACTTGGTTTGTATGTGTTTTCATGCATTTTTCATTCGTGGCACAATGAGCTAGGTAACTCCAAGAACATCTCGATCGCCAAAGTACTTACTAGCTATTAGAGAGTAAATGTAAACAAAGTGGTTTCATACAGTTAGGAGAGTTATGTATAGGTATTTGAAAAAAAAGAAAAATAACATAACTTATCCTACATTACATAAATAGATAAATAATACTATACTGTATTTATGGTTAACGGAGGTTACCGAAAGCAAGACCAAACATAATATTAATTTTACATAATTGATGAGATGCTTACAGAAAGTTTTATTTATAGAAGAATCCATCTCCCGAATAAGTGTAGTCTTCCATAAAACTATCGATAACATTTCTAGCGAAACACTCATTAGTCGCCCTAGCCACCACGGAAGAGATTTCGCTGCGTGCATACACGTCGAGGACAGATAAAAATGTTCATGTGTGCGCGTACTAAACGCCGTGTGTGAGAGTGAGTCAAGATTTTACCTTTGTCTGTGTAGTTTGGTTTGTTTGAATTTGGAGTCAGCGCGTCCGATCTATGCTATTATAAAATCTGTGATTGAGACATTATACCAAATTAAAGGCACATATACCTACTTACTTCAATGCGCTAGAGGGGCATCAAAATTAAGTTCCAGTGTTTATGGGAAAATAATAATTTTGAATTCCTCTTGTAAACTAAGTCACTATAGCTCGGGATCCGCTTTCCTACTACAACACCTCCATTTTGAACGGTCTTCGGCATCCATAGTGGTCAGTTTATTACCTCCCTCTGGACTAAGTCGTTCCACCATCATGTCGCCTTGCCATATTTCTGGCCACCTTTAGCCAAAGACATGCCAAGCACCGCTTTTGCCGCATCAATAATGGATGCTTGAATACTATTCCAGTAGTTTTGAACCGATTCGTCTTCCGTGCAAACTTCTGTGACATGACTTCATTAAGCTTTCACTACCGGATTTGGACCAAAGAGGAGGGTAGAATTATTTAAATAAATATTTTATAAACTAGCTTTCGCCCGCGGCGTATCTCACGTAGTCCTCCTCGTGTTAGCGTGTTGCGTAATTAAAACTTGATTCCTAGTTGTGCCCAAAGCTGTCGCCTTGGAACCTGCTTAGAGTAAGTGCGCTTGGATTCAAATTCAAATCAGAGGTGCATGCTCGGATTCGAACTACGACCCCCCATGTGGAAGGTGCGTTCCTATCCACTATCGCTCTCGTTTTCCACATAGTATTCGTTTTTATTTATCCCAAGGGAATATGGCTTTTTTCGGGATAAAATGACGGACAAATCCTATGTCTATCTCCTGGTTCTAAGCTACCTCCCCACCAATTTTCAGTCAATCGGTTTAGCCGTTCTTGAGTTATTAATACATATAAAGAAAAAGGATATATCTAACGATTAGAATTACTCTAATCCGTGGCAGCTCTTGGACCACTGTCTTTTTACCAAGTATAAATCGTTTTTATACATTCCACGGAAACCTGTCTTTTTTCGGGATAATAAGTATTTTTTGTCCATCTCCAGGTTTTAAGCTATCTCCACCAATTTTAAGTCAAATCGGTTTAGCCGTTCTTGAGTTATTAAAAGTGTAACCAACACTGCTACCTTTTATTTACATAGATGATACGAGTACAAAAAAGTCTTTTAAAAAAATCCCCAGGATGGATTGTGATTGAGTATTTTTTTTAATAGAAAAATAATATATCTAACGATTGGCATTACTCTAATTGGTGCAGGCTCTTCGACCGCTTTCGCCCATTGTCCTTTATGGTGGACGGCTAAGACACACTAGCGACGCCATTTGATTTAAATTGTTAGCAACTAAACCAGATATATTTTTAAAAATTCGAGGCTCGAGGCTCTCAGAACTAATACTTTTTATTTAATACAGTTAACTTCTGGTCTAGAATTACCTCCAAAAAACGGCCACTTATGGTGTTACGCGTTAATCAAAATTTCGACTGAAAAGCAGGTTAAAAAGTGCATAGGTAATAAAATAAATAGTATAAATGTGTTTGCTTAGAGACTGGAGTTCCGGTTTAAATCAATTGGCGTCGCTAGGGGTACCCGTCCGTCGCCTTAAATAAGCACCCTATTTTTATTTAGAGGTATTCTTCGAAGCTCTACCGTTACAAACATCGGTATGGATGAGTTACCTATTGATTGTAATGATTTCATAATTTTATACTTGCGTCAAAATATTAATCTTACTTCTGATCCAATAAATTCAAACGTCACAGACATTTGAAATAGTTGGCAAAACGTTAACACCGTAACAGGCAAATAACGTGCTAGCGCGTCCGGCTCCTGAAGAAAATAAGTGTCAATATAATGTCCCGTTTAAATAAGGAAATCCTTAATGATCACAAAATTCTTGATACAGGGTGTATCTGTGGACATTTACATCCCTTTAACCACGTGTTCTACCAACCATTCTGAGCAACATTTGTTCTACGACTTATCGAAATTCGTCGAAATTTTTTTCGACTCCCCATACAAAATGACCAAGTCACGTGACCGACTTTGTATTAAAAGTAGAATTTTTTTATGCAAATTTCCTAAAGTCATAGAACAAATATTGTTCGTAATTGATAGAACATGTGGTTAAAAGGTATGTAAATGTTCACAGATAGACTACCATACCTTCTGCGTACACACCAACATCAAAAGTCCACAGCTAACTAGATGGTATAAATAATTGAACGCCAGCATCGGACCAAAGACCTCTGACACAGAACCTGCAAATCTACATAATTGATATTTTATAGTCAAAGTACAGACAGCCACACACATCAGGTTACCACAATCTGTCACATTTCCTCAATGGACAACATTTCAAAATTGCTAAACTCTGAAACAAAAAATACCATTTCTTTATTTACTTTTCCGCCGCGCGAATATATATTTATTAATTTTTTATATTGCTTATTTACTGAGAAAAAAATTAAAAACTAAAAAACGTAAGATGACGTCATCGGACGGCAGAATGTAAAATATTTCTTTGCCTAGCACATTATAGTTTTAAATTTACGAAATGCCAAACCCATGACATGCAACTGTCAAAAAAAAGACAACTTGTCAACGTTGAATGAATGAATGACGTTGACAATGTTGACACTAGTATTATTTACCTTTGACAGTAGTACCTTTTTTTTATTAAAACAATGATAAGCTAAGGAATATCGCTGTATTCAGCCGTCCGATGACGTCATTTGGCGCTTACGTCTATTTAGAATATAAAGAATTTTAATAATTATTTTATGCATGAAAATGGACAAATTTTGAAAAAAGAAAAAATATGGGTCCGTTCATTTTATGTCTATTTTCATATAAAAAAACAATATGGACATGTTAAAAATATGAAATGTTGTCCATTGATAATGAACCAAACGTGTTTGACATTAAAGTGAGAGTCGATTAAAGAAAGGAGATCCTCGGGTTTTCAGTGAATAATGGGTGGCAGACGAGCAGACGGATTATGATATACACCTGACAAATATTTATTATTTATTTATTTTTCAAGGGAAACATTCATACTTATCAGAAAAATTGCATAACACAAATTTCCAACACATACATACATATAACAACAAAGTATTCACAGCATTAGCACATAAGAATTTTCAAAATCAGTTATTTAAATAAATATTTATAACATTTTTCGAATAGATTTGCTGTGTTTCATATACATTTATTAATTTTTAGCTTAAATTAATACATTTATGATTTTTAGCAATCTTTTGAGATGTACTTCCCAAGTCTCTTTGTAGTTATTATTTTGTACGAAAACGTGAGTCGACTCCTTTAGTGATGATCTCAAATACTTAAATACGCAGGACCTAGACAGTATTCGTATTTTAATGGAATAGGCTATTTGACTTGTTTTGAAAAACTTTCTCATATTATTAATTGGTGTATAGGAACCCTAAAAATAATATTTATTTTTATTTGAATATTTCGTTTAGAAAATCATTATAAAATATAAGGATTAGGTATTTAATCTGAGTAGGTGTTTTTTGGGCATTTCACTTCACTTGATTTTTTTCGAAATCGCTCTCTGCGTTCGCTCAGTCGCAAAAAATCAAGTTAAGTGAAATTGCCCAAAAACAGATAGATAAGTGTTAATTTAAAATGCGGTTACGTTAGATCTTAAGGTCATTCTATTGTGACTAATACACCGCTGCAGACACGTTATAAACAATATAATGAAGTTGGTCAAACAAAAAGAATCGCTTAAATTAGAATGCATCTGTCCTGCGTCATCTAAAGAGCCAAAACGACACGGAAATTTGTTACCTAATACAATACGTTGTATTGTTTGTGGTCCGTCTAATAGTGGAAAAACCAATTTAGTGATAAGTTTATTATTACATAAAAATGGTCCAAGATTTCGTAACCTATATGTGTATTCAAAATCTTTGTATCAACCTAAATATTTATATCTTGAGAAGGTTTTGGACATGGTTCCTGGAACATCATTTAATAAATACAATCATAATGGTGAAATATTGAGTCCACATGATGCTTTACCTGATTCGATCATCATTTTCGACGACGTTGCTTGTGAGAATCAAAACAACATTAGAGATTATTTCGCCATGGGACGCCATAAAAATATAGATTGCTTCTATATCAATCAAACTTATACAAAAGTTCCAAAACAACTTGTCAGAGACAATTCAAACCTCGTGGTTCTATTTAAGCAAGATGATGTTAACTTGAAGCACGTATATGAGGAGCATGTTGGTGCTGATATGTCATGGTCTCAATTTCGTGAGATGTGCTCTTCTGTTTGGAATAAACCCTTTAGCTATCTTGTTATTAATAAGGATTGTGACAAAAATAACGGATGCTACCGATTTAAGTTCGATACATTTATAGTAATAGATGAACATACATAAAGACCGCTGTGTTATTTTTTAATCACTCGTACTCACGATTTAGACCTGAGCGGAATACTTTGAAATGGAGAAAAATCTTAAAGAACAAATTGTAAAATCAGCAGCAGCTGTTAAAAGAAAAGTTGCGATGATAAAAGATGTTGAAAATACTAATAATAAAACATTAGAAACAATATTGAAACCTATTGTTGATCCACTTACATTATTAACAGATAAAAAAAAAACTCTCAACTTAACAAAGATGAGCACTTTGAACCAGTGATGAAAAAGTTTAAAAATGATAATAATCAATCATTTGAAGACGAGAACCAATCATTATTTGTCTCTGATGAAGATTACAATGAATCTATTAGTGAAGAAGATGAAGACGATGAACAAGAACAATACAACGATTACAACAAAACCCTTGTTGTATCACCGTCTGAAGACCACAACGTAAGCGTGGGATCATTCAAATCTGTACAGTCATCGCCAAGTCTTAAGAATCAATCACTGTCATGGTCAACATCGTCTGAAGTAATGAAAGATGTTCCGTTTGGAATCAGAAATGAGCGGGGTAAACTGTTACTAGGCAAAACCCGTGTTCATGACGACGGCGTTATTCTTAAAATAGGAACACTTACTGTTAAAAAAACGAATGGCTTGAATGAACTTCTTTTCAAAAAGAAACCAAATTTAGATGCTGTAACATATGATGATTTACAGAATTACAAGTTACTTCTTATAGAAACCAATGCTCATCGACGTAATTGTGAACCATCCAAACCTATAAACAGCAACAAAGGATTTAAATATATGAATGTAATTAAACCTTTGTTCAAATTCTCTCGAAATCCAACTACAAGTGTAGAAAGTATTCCTCAAGGTAAAGGTATTTCTCTTTTAAAGACAGTAAAATCAAACACTGATTTAGTTTACTGGGATGATCCAAACGAGTTAGTCGAACGATTACAGTTACTACTTGCATCTTGGGAAGCGGGTAACACTGGTGTAAATAATGAAATAATTGCTATTATTTCGGAACTGCATGAAGCTGGTATCATAGATGTGGAACATATAAAGAAAAAACCAGGAAAATTGGGCAGTATTCTTTCCGTAGTCAACCCATCAAGACAGCAATGAATATAGACAAGTTCGGACATCATGTTCATAAGCGTTTACGATTGACAGAATACATTGAAAACTTCAATGAAACATTGGTGAAATCAGATACCGGACACTACGATTTAAAATCTTCTAAATTAAAAGGGCTATCATATCCAATCGAAGACGATGAAGCAGTAAACAAAGCTTATTTAGACAAAACCATTCAAGAATTACGAAATGAAATTGAAAAAGTGAAGCTCGAAGTAAAATTTCATTTGAAGAACTTGGAAACCGTTACAACAGAACATTTGAATAAATCATTTTACTCAAAGTCGGAAATAGACAATTTAATTCATGTAAAAATAAACAAAAATGAGCAAAAAGGCCATAATTGATGAACTTCACAAAGCAGTCAGAAGAAATTTTCCGCGTAGACGCACATTTATAAAAGGAATTGATGATCTCTGGCAAGCCGACCTCATAGATTTACAAAAATGTTCACATTTTAATAAAGGACACAACTACATATTAGTGGTGATAGATACTTTGTCAAAGTATGTATGGACAAGTCCCTTAAAATCTAAAAAAAAAAATGTGTTGCTAACGCAATGCAGCAGATATTTAAAAATTCATCCAGAAAACCTAAACATTTACAAACAGATTTAGGCAAAGAGTTTTATAATGATATTTTCGGTCAACTGCTAAAAAAATATAATGTTAACCATTATTCTACTTACTCCATCAAAAAAGCTTCGATTGTAGAGCGAGTCATACGTACTCTAAAATCACACATCTTTAAACTTTTTAGTTTATACGGTTCCTATCGATGGCTGGGTAAATTACTAAATACTGTGATAGATAACTATAATAGCACTACTCATCGCATAACTAAATTTAAGCCCAATGACGTTAATAATACAAATGAAATGGTTGTATTGCGTAATATTAGCAAAGCGTATAGGAATCGAAAACACTTAAAACCTAAGTTTCTAGTAGGTAATCATGTACGTATTAGTAAATTTAAAGGAGACTTTTACAAAGGTTATACTCCCAACTGGTCTACTGAAATATTTACAGTAACAAAGGTGAATAATACAAATCCACCAACTTATCTTCTGGAAGATAAGAATAAACAGGTTATATTAGGGGCTTTTTATGAGTATGAATTACAAAAAACTAAATACCCAGATATTTACCTCATCGAAAAGATTATTAGAAGAAAGGGAGATAAATATTTTGTGAAATGGTTAGGTCTCAGCAATGAAGAGAACAGTTGGATAAACAAAAACGAGATAGTTTTGTAATATGAGATATTTTTGCAATATAAGTTTACTTTTAGACCAAATCTATTCATTCTAAACATATCAATGAAGGAGGGAAGTGGTATTATAGACAACGTAATAAACTATTTACCGTTCGAGCTACATTTACCTGGTTATCAATATTGTGGCCCCGGAACAAAGCTACAGAAACGTTTAAAAAGAGGTGATAGAGGTATAAATAAATTGGATAAGGCTTGTATGTTCCACGACATTGCTTACAACGATAACGATTCAAACGTTCGACGTGAGGCTGATATGAAACTTTTAAATATGGCTAAGAAACGATTAAACGCTAAAGATGCGAAAAAGGGTGAAAAGGTGGCATCGTGGATAGTAAAAAATGCTATGAAGGCAAAACTAAAGACAGGTGCCGGTACTCGCTCATTTATGGCAGCTGTGAAAAAAATTAAATCTCAAATAAAAAAGTTGAAATCAAAAGGCAGTTCCACAGCAATTAAATGCGCTTACGCCGCAGCCAAAAAAATATTTAAGAATAAAAAAGGCACTCGCTTGCCGCGCTGTATTCCTCTACCAAAATGTGGTGGACTGCTACCTTTAATCCCGATCTTTGCGGGGCTATCGGCTTTGGGTTCCTTGGCAGGAGGAGCAGCCGGTATAGCAAAAGCAGTGAACGACTCTAAGGCAGCTCAGAAAAGTCTTCAAGAGTCTGAACGTCATAACAGGATGATGGAAGCGGTTGCGGTTGGCAAAGGATTGTACATCAAACCTCATAAAAAAGGCGCAGGGTTATATTTGAACCCTTCAAAAAACTAGTTAAACGGCTGCCTAGACGTGCACTAACAGATTTAGATATATTAGAGCATGCTGCTGATATACCATATTTCCGCGGAGTATTTATGAGAAATACACTTCCATTAAAACCTCGAAAAATGGAATGTGCAGTACTAAACTTGGATAGCTCTGCTAATCCGGGGACACACTGGGTAGCCTACGTCAAACAAAATGATTACTGTGAATACTTTGATAGTTTTGGCGACTTAAAACCTCCATTAGAATTAATAAACTATTTAAAAAACATGACTATTAGTTATAATTTTGCACGGTATCAAAAGTTCGGTACTATGAATTGTGGTCATCTCTGTTTACATTTTTTAAAAAAATATTGGAAAAATCATTTAAATAAAGGACAAAGTAAATAATCTTTATCAGTATAATAATGTCTTTCACTGTGTCTATAACTGACAGAGACGCTTTTTCAATAACAAATTACTCTCCTACATTAGAATTAAGTGGAGAGTATGAGTGCGGTCTTCTGTATTTTTCTACATTCAACTCTATTCCTAATATAGATGAAAGAAACAATAAATTTTATTACGGTAATAATGGAGTAATAGAAATACCCGAAGGATCGTATGAATTACAAGATATTTGTGATTATCTTCAGTGCAACATCAAAAATGCTACATTGAAGTTAACTGCCAATAACAATACTTTAAAAACGTGTATTTTCTGTTCAGAAGATGTTGACTTTGATAAAACAGATTCGATTGGCAGGATTTTGGGTTTTGGTCTTGAAACGGTAAAAGCTAATATAAAAACCGAGTCTCCGTATCCTGTCAACATTCTACCAACGACAATAGTACGCATCGAATGTGATGTTGTAAGCGGATCGTTTGTGAATGGAAAAGCAAGTCATATAATTTATGAATTTGTGCCAAACGTACCACCTGGTTATCGAATTATTGAAATACCTAAGAACTTAATCTACTTTCCTGTCAATCAAAGTTCAATAACCGCTATCAGTATAAGATTGTTAGACGGAGAAAATAAACAAATTAACCTACGCGGTGAAGAGGTACAGCTGTATTTACACTTTAGAAGAAAATGTTAAATTTCAATAAAAACCTAGCGGTCTCTCGAAATCAAACCAGTTCCAAGAGGACATCGCATAAAAGAGCACCACTTTATACGAAAAAGAAGCTGACCAAACAAAATAAGACATTTTTGAAAATACTTGGATTGATAAAATGAACATTTTAAATATTGCACAATCTCCGTCACATGACAACAGCATTGAAAGTTTTGAATTTCATTCCTACAAGCCATATGTAACAAGTTTCAACAAGAATGATGAAATACGAATACCCATTAATCAACAAGATTTATACGTATTACCTGCGCTCAGCAGTTTGTATATCGAAGGCAGAGCCGATGTGTATAAACATAACAGTACTACAAAAGAAAAGGAAAGAGTATCAAATGTACATTTTGTCAACAATTTCGCTTTATTTTTATTTCAAGACATTCGTTATGAAATAAACGGTATTGAAATAGATAGAATCAAAAATGCGGGTATTACAACCACAATAAAATCGTATCTATCGTTAAATGATAGCGAGTCTAAATGTGCCAATGTTTGGGGTTGGTCCCCTCATGGTATATCCAATACTAATAATGGTGTATTTTCAGCCTCTATTCCATTAAATAAAGTATTAGGTTTCGCAGAAGATTATGAAAAAATCATTATAAATTGTAAACATGAATTAGTTCTTTTAAGAAGTAACACAAATCTTAACGCTTTGAAGTTAAGTGCTGGTGAAGTTGTTCAGGATATAATAATAAATAAAATAGTTTGGCGAGTCCCACATGTCAAAGTATCAGACCGCGAAAGAATTAATTTGCTAAAACATTTAGAAAGAGACCGAGCGATAACAGTTGCGTTTCGTAATTGGGACTTGTACGAATATCCATTGTTACCCAAAACCCGGAAACATACTTGGTCTATTAAAACTTCATCACAGATTGAAAAACCTCGAATGGTTGTGATTGCTTTACAAACAAATCGCAAACATAATGCCTCCATGTCAATGGCGGAATTCGATCATTGCTCTGTACGTGACGTTAGGGTTTTTCTAAATTCAACCTACTATCCATACGAAAGCCTAAATATCAGTTTCTCTGAAAACAAATATTCATTAATATACGAACAATATGCAAGATTTCAACAGTCTTATTACGGACGCCGAGCTGAACCGTTGCTGAGTTTTAAAGAATTTAAGGAGTTCGGCTGTCTTCTGCTCATCGATTGTTCCAGATCACAGGACAATTTAAAAAATTCTGTCGTCGATGTTCGTGTTGAAATAGACGCTGAAGCGGAGATACCCGATCAAACTTCCGCTTATTGTTTGATACTTAACGATTGCTTATTTGAATACAAGCCTTTAAGTAATATTGTGAAGAAATTATCATGAATAGCAAAACGGTTATTGTGGATCTGCAAGGCTTTAAAAATGAAAAAAATGATTTCATATTAAAAGAATTAGCAATTAGCACAAAAGAATATACTCAAACATTTTTAATAAAGCCTCCCTGTCCATTCTCGGCACTGACTATCGAGGAAAAGAAACGCGTACGGTGGATAGAAAGAAACAGAGGACTCCGATGGAGCGAAGGATACATTGACTATAGGGAATTTAAAAGGATTATAAAACCCTATTTTGATAAATGTAAAATCATAGTAAAAGGAGAAGAAAAAGTAAAATGGGTACGAGAAATATGTGATCATGAAAATGTGTTAGATATAAGCTCTAGGGATATACCTAATTTAGACACTTTAAGTAAATTATATTGTCAAGACGTTTTAATGTATAATTGTTTTTACCATAGCAACTACTGCGCTTTAAGAAATGTAATTTGTGTAAGAAAATGGATTATAGAAAATAAATTATCAACGTCTGTTTTCTAATAAAATGTTTTTAAAAAGAATAATGTATTTTTTATTAAATGCCCAATTATCACCTACTCAAATAATAATTGATGACTAAAGGAAATGAAACTCATAACTACATCATAGTTATTTATTAAATTACGATAAAAACATGCAGTCAAAAAGCGGTATACAAATAATGTAAATAAGGAATTCCAATGATCTAGGTTAAGTTTTATAAATGCCACAGTAACTATGCAAAAACAAACAGTAAAGTATGAAGGAGTCAACATTGTTTATTCATTAATTACCATATCACATAAGGTAACTTAAACTGCTAATAATAAAAACCATCTTAACAAAATGGAAATAATAAATAAATAGGACCAATTCGACAATTATAATCTGCTCCAACTACGCACATGAATACCTCATCCAGTCACGCGCATGCCTACATCGATGTATTTGCTGTAAAGTTTCTTATTTCATTTACGCTTACACTGCCATACGGGCTGACAACAAATATTCTACAGATATCACCTAGATACTACCTAAATATCAGTATCATAATAATTGCAGATATTTTAAAGTAATGTAATACTTTGATGTACTTATGCACGTCAAAATTGTATTGTATCTGTACGGTTTTTCAGTAAGTGAATTTGTTATTCTTATGAGTTATAAATGACTTTAACCATTAAAGGATAGGGTAAGCACATTAGCGCCGTCATTTGTTTTAAATTCTAGCTATTAAACCGGATCAATTTTTAACAATTTCGAACCTCCGGCTCCTCGGAATATCCATTATACCAACTAACAATTATTCAATAAATTAAAAGTAGGTATGTGTTTTTCATCAGGCTGGAGGTTCTGTTTATTAGCTAACAATTTATATAATTTGTAGCACTAGTGGGCCATACCTATCGCCTTAAATTAATAATTATTAGATAAGTACATTGCATTACAGTTAATTTTGATTTAAATGTCTCTCTATAGGCGTATCCGTGACAAGATATCCCACGCATAAAGTCTATTTGAGAAGTTTAATTTTAAGAAAAGTATAGATTGTAGCCTTAAAAACTAAGGCTATATCCACACAATTTCTTTGAAATTGTGTTCACCACCCCCTCCGTCTGATCCAATATCGGGTCTATAGGATCCGTCACCACATACTGGGCGGAGAGAAGGACGTCCTCGGACTCATTGTCCCAACCATCCTTCTCACAATCCACAATTTCAATCCGGATAATACGTCGGGCTCGAGAGCCCGACGTACTTTTCCTTATAAATGACACCGATGTTGGATCAGGGTGGGGACGGTGCTTGACACAAGATGTCCGCACTGGATTTACACGCTTTGCAGAACGGCGAGCGCGAGCCTTTATTATCTTCCTCTGCAGAGGCGCCTCTCCTAACTCCTCCGACCAAGGTGGGAATATTTGGGACCATCCTTCTAAGGGGTCCTGCGCATCCTGCAGAGGCGAAGGTGGGTACTGCTCGCCATCGCGTGTAGCTTTGGTAGTGTTCTGAAAAAGAAAACAATAAGTTACCTCGTAATAAATGAATAAATGGACTGCACTCTCCAGACAAATAATGTATTCGTATTAAAATAACTTACCATGTTTTAAGATGATAATGTTATTAGATGGGTTGTTAACTTTTTGCTGCGTGTCTCCAAAGCAAGTATCATTCTCATGCGCTTTAATGAAATATATACCACACGTATTTGTACGTGTGAGTTTGTAAGTGAGTGGAATTAAAAGCTGACACAGTGCATTTTTTCTTCATGTGTACACGTAGGTCTGTGTGTGTTCATCAGAATACACGTGTCCAATAAAATAAACAAGTTCAGACATGATTTTGTGCTAAAACTGTATGTAAAATATGTTGTAGGTACATTCAGCTACACATCAGGTAACCACAATCTGTTAAATTTTCTTGATCGATATTGAACCAAACAGGTTTGACGTAAAGATGAGAATAGATTGAAGAAATTTAGAGATTTGTGTACATTGATGTGTACCTGTACTTTCTCTCTGTAATCTTGATAAAATCAGATCATATTAGAATGAAACAACGTTTTATATTTACGACATTAGGTATATTCATTTAAATAATAATTAATGTTATTAACATTTCAACATTTTGTCTTAAGTAGTCGAGTGCACAACTCTTTAAATTAGGTTTTCTATGTTATCATTTTAACAAAAACAAATTTTAAAAATGGCCACCTTATGACCTCATAAAAAAGTTAAATGTTTTATTTATCATCTTCAGTAAGAACACAAAATAAACAAAGTTATAGCTATATAAAACAAAGATACGATACGTACCTATTCACATAATATCTATCCCTACCCGGTATTTAAACGTAAGCGACACAATAATTAAAATAGAGTTTGCATAAAAAGGCGCTTACAATAAAAAAGTAGGAAAGGTTCGATATCTACTATCATGGTTGCCACTCAAATCTACAGTTTAACCTTAGTTTATGTCCCTAGATTACAGAAATTAATCTAATTTATTTTTTACATTATACATACTACGCTATTATCATAGAAAACACTGTGAAAACATACCAACATTTCTAAAAATAATATAAATCTTAAAAAATGCTATTCCGATGACCCCATGATAAGGTTGAAATTTTATTTTTTAATATGACGCGTTTGTCGTCATTAGACGACAAAGCTACTTTTTCCTGTTCTTGGGTAAATATTTCATGTTTAAGAGATTTAAATATAATATTTTTTTTTCGTAAAAAAATATTTTTATTTAATACCTTAAAGTAATCTTTAAAATGAACATTTTTCAAGACCGGTTTTTGTACCCCTTTTGCTTTTTTATATTCCTCTTTTTCTGTTTTAATGCTATACAACTTCGACCTTAGACCTACAAACTCAGATATTAAATTCCCGCCTAGTTCGTCCTTAAAAAGACCTGGCACTTTTTTATTTAAGCCTGGAATGTTGTAACTGTTATTTAAGGGGTAATTGCTGGTATCGAAATAAGGAAGGAAATGTATTTTTAAATCATTATAAAAATCTTTACTTTCGATTGAATAAAGAAAACTGTCAGTATCCGTATAGCAAAGTTTCAACTTTTCATTATAAAAAGGTTTCATAATAGAATAATGAAAATCAAACATATGACTTTTAGATATTTCCAAAACGGAAAAACCAATATATATAGGTTTATCCAAAGTTATTGTTTCAGGTTTCATTTGAACAGCTACAAAGTTTTCTGTAAAAATAGTAACACTGTGAAAATTAGGTCTAGATATCAATCGCTCAGCACAAATACTTTTCTTTGTTTTATTCTTATCATCATTCCATTTATTTACCAATTTCACATCAACCCTTTTCTCCGTATCTTCTAAAGTCTTCCCGAAAATACTATTATTCAAAAGTTTAAAAAAATCTTGTTCAAATGCTGATTTTGCTTTTTTTCTTAGTTCAGTATTCATATCTATGTACTGTTTTAAATAAGGACTCTGATTAAATTGAATTACTCTATGAATTTTTTTTAACAATAAACCATGTTTTAAACATGTCTGCAGGTGCGCATAATGGATGACATACAAAAATTTATCGTATAAATTTGGGATTAATTTACATGTTTTTGAACCCGGTGGAATAAACTTTTGCGCACAAAAAGGAAAGTCATTATGATTATCATGCAATTCTTCTGGATATTCTATGTCTACTTCTAGTATGTAACCAGTGTCTCCATTAATTGACACATTTTGAAAATCAATTCTGCTAATTTCATCATCATTTAATAACTTGAAATGTGAGTGAGATAGATAAGCGCACATAGCAAAGCCGTAGAGATTATTACAGTCAATGTAAACTAAAAAGTTATCTCTTTTTGTCGGGTCATAAGAATTTAAATATTTGTTGTTAGCTTTTGAATACCTTGTTGAACATAAACAAATTCCGCCGCGAATACCTTTTTGAATCATTCGTAATATTTCCAAGTCATTAATTAATTCTAATTTAACGTCTGTTTTTAAAAGCATAGCATCAAAACTCAGACTGGGTGCTGTTATGTAAAAAGCGGGATCTAACTTGTAATTTGTTTTACAAGTTTGACGAAAACTTTCGAAGACGTCTGCTAGTAAAAGAACATCTGTTTTAAGATACAAATCGGTATATTCTCCAAGATTTGATAATTCAAAAGTTTGCCAAACTTTTGTTGCATGTTCGTAATCTTCTGACGAAATGTTACTATTATGCAGTTTACTAAAAAAACATTCCTGGGGAGGGAGCTCTTCCTCCTCATACGTGGTCCAAGTAGTTATGTATTCATAAGGATAAACTCCTTTGCGTCTCAATAAATTAAAATGCTATTAGATGGATAAAACCGCGATAAATGACTAAAATCATTATTATTTAAATTTGCTGCTAGCTTCTCAAGGCTTGTGCCTAAAAATTTAAAAGAGTCCACAAAACGAACTGGTATGATGTCAGTACCATTTACTTGGAAATATTTTGTGAATGAAATATAATTTTCCTTAGTTTTTGCTATTACTTGAATTCTACCTGGCATTTCTCCTAATTCTCGTATAAAAAGATGACTATCATAACCGGCTAAGTTATGAAAAAAATAGGTACAAATTTAGGCAGTCGATACTTCATATTACAATAAGAATGTGCTGCACCGCGATACCGTCCGGTAAGATGGCAGTGGTCTTTTACTTTATCATCAAATAATATTTTACCACATAGAAAACAGTTTTTTGCTTGAGAAAAATTTGTTCTGTCATAATCAGTTAACGTTATTGGCAACGGTGACTGCAAAATATTATAAATATTAGTTATGTCGGCTATCAGATATTCAAAGAACTTTTCAATACAGGTAGGTCCGCGATAGGAGACAAATTTGTTGAGCGAACTGTCGTAAGAACAAACAATATAGTAAGCAAATGCAGCTGGTGTGTGTTTGTGCAATGATGCTGTGCAACTTGATTCTGAATTGCATTCAGTTGGCTCTAACAACGATTCAAAATCTGCGTACAAAACGAAGGGCATGTCTTGCATACGCTCGTAGTGGTCAAATTGTATTCGAGTTCCTTCATTGGGTAAAATCGTTGCCACACCACTACAAATGTGGGCATCAAGTTTATCGTTGTTGTCAAAAAAAATCATACAATCTTCACATAAATATACTTTCGAATGATGTTTAGTTAACTGCTTGCGAAGTAATTTAGATAAATCTTTAATAAGACAGTAATGTGTACGTTTTTCTTTTTCAAGGAAAAGCATGTTAACGTGATGTTCTTTTCGGCGTTCGCTTTTGTACAAAGGCCCAACAACGTTACAGTTCTTTTTAAGACCATAAATATTAATACTTATGCGAGGATTGTTTTTTTCAAAGATTTTTATATCCGAAAACCCAACTGGAAAAGAAAGGTTCTTAATATTAAGAACAGTTTTGAAGTGCGGATAAGAAGTCGTTCGATGAGCATTACTTTTAGCAGGAAAAAGTGATGCCATAACACACCATAAAAAGCAATATTTATCAGAATTTTTTATATTTATACACGCTCGTTTATGTTTTATGGTTTCAGGCAAATCTATAAAACTTGACGCTCTCAAAGGGTTGTATTTATTAATGTTTACTTCTAAATACAAACTTCGCAGATAAGCCCACCCACTATCTCTATCTTCAAAATTTTCAATTTTTTTACAAAGTAAATGAATGATATTTAAAAACGTCTCTTCAAAATCATAATTTTGATGCAAGTTTATATTTTCGGTTGCAAAAGATTTAATTGAAACAGAATCATTTTTATGCTGAAAAAATTCAGCAAATAACTCAAAGTTTACTTTGATGCTAGAATGCGCTTGCATTCGTGCCGAAAGCAAAAGACGGACGCGTGCGCGCAATCGCGATAAAAATTCAGCAGGATAGACCGACGAGTGCTCCTCGTCCACGTCATCCCGACCGTTGTTACATTTAACGCGGTAAGAAGCGATGCGACTACGAAAAGCACTGTGTACTTTTTCTATACCATCGCTTTCAACAACTGAACTGTTATTTTTGTGCAAAATACTTTTCAAGTGAGCGGAAAAAACTTTGTTTCTAACAGATACGTCGCATACAGAACAAAAAGTGGTGTTTGACATTGTGGATATGCTTTCACTGTGCTAACAAAACAAGTTATTGAAATAAGTACGCAAATTTATACAAACTAAATTTGCGGAAGAAGGAGTCACTCTTCAAATATTCCCAGTTTATTTTTTTTTATTATTATTGCTGTAAAAAACTCCTTCTTCCGTAAATTTAGTTTTTGCACATTTAACAAATTTTTTTAGCAAACTAAATTCTGGTGAGTCCGTCTCCCCTTGCAGGCGAACCCAAATAACAGACTTCTCGCACTTTTCTAAGCCGCTTAGGTTGCGTACCTCCTCCACGTTGTAGAGACGCAGCTCAGCCAGCAGGTCCCCGTCCAATTGCGCTGTCCGACGCGTGACTCCACCTGGCACTCTACGGGTGAAGAACGAGCTAGGAGCCTCTTTTTTCTTTGCAGGCGTTACCTCGTCGTCCGACTCCGAGTCAAAGAGCCACTCGGAAACGACGCTAGGCGAAGCTTTAGTGTTCTTTGGCGAGCCCTTTGCGATCTTCTTTTTTTTCAAACTGAAAAATTTTTTGGAGTTATTATCATTATATTCTGGACGTGGTTGTTCTAGATAAAGTATGATAAACAGAGAAAATAAATTGATGATGTGGGTATGAATAGTAGACAAAAACGGATATCTAAATTACCTTAAGCTTTCGTCTTCTGACTCGAAGAAGTGGTTTGATTCGACGATCTTCTTCGACCGTTTGTTTCCTTTGTTTTCAGACCTGAAATCCATAAGTTTTTTATCACACATAGTCAGGAGATTAGGTCTTGAAAATCTGTCGAAAATGGGAAATAATGTTATAAAAAACATTAGCATTATAAGACATAGAAAGACAGATGATTATGACAACAAATAGAATAGACAATAAAACCTGGAAAGAGAGATGATTTTGACAATAAATAAGTTTAACTTACGAACATTTTTTCAGAGTTTCTGGGGTCTTCTTGGTTTTCTAGGTCAGAGAGTATCGACGCCGAAGCACTACTACTTGTTCCTTAGATGTCTCCTGGGAGTACTGATACGGTACCCATCCTTTACTGCGTTTTTATTATAGAAAAGTGCAGATTGCGCATTATTTTAGCAGAGGTATTCAACCTTTATTCATAGATATGAAGGGCACGTTTGAAGTTTGAAAAATATACTTCTTGAGAAGTAAACAATAAAAACCTATTTAAGTGTAGTACAATTGTCTGAAAATCGGTAGGAATGTATACTTGTGTTTTATTTTCTAATTTTTTTTTTTTTCAGAAACCTTTATTCATTCACATTTGCTTAGAACCAGCGTACCAACTTTCATATAACTAAGTAGCTTTAATAATATAACAACATCGTAGGTAGGTAAATAGATGACTATCATTACACACAAACATTCATGTTTTGTATTTCTCTTTTCAAACTCAAAATATAAGTATATTTTTTTGCATTTACATCAAACATTCAAATCAATATATCTCTAATAGCGAACACAGCGTTTGGTTGTTTCAATACCTGCAAATAAATCATCTACTTATATTCAGTCAATTTCGTCAGTTAATTTGACTACTAAATCAACAGGTTACCTACCTCTGACTTTTATGGTTTTCAGCAAAATAATTTTGTTCACATGGTATTTCTTGAAAACTAGCGGCGAAATTATTTGTGTGCATGTTTTATTAATTGCTGATTAAAGATTTCATTGCAACTAACGTTACGGAATGTACAAAGACTATTTCACATTGACCATAAACTAATTTAAATTTGTAAGTATGTTATTTTTAAATTTTAACGATTACAAAACGTCTATACAGAGAAGGCTTTACCTAAATTACCCGTAGTAATTAACTGACCTTTCATGAAAACATCAAGACTTTGTGTATACGTTAGCCACGCGCGCACATGCTAGTGCGCACCGTGGCGATGTAATAACTATTCTGCAGGCAAGAAACCAGCGGCTAAAACAAAACGATCATAAAAACATAATAATTTTAAGCAATAAAAATTAGTTCAAACAGATCAGTTTAAACTTGGCGTTGATTTATTTTCGATTTGCTTATTTAAGGGCCGAGTTCATCAACATATTAAACGATAGTTATCACATTTAAACCGTACCTGAAAAATACTAATCCTTGGTTGAACTATATTTAAAGTGAGATTACCGTTGTTAAAGTTGGTGAACTCGGCCCTAAGGACTTGATTCTGTGATGTATCGAGTTATTGTCGAGTGACATTGGTAGCTATATTTATAATACTAGCGATTCATTCATAATTTCTGCTAAACTACCTAGTATATATTAATGCTATAAGTTTATTTATGAGTATTGGGTATTTTTGTCTATAATAGAAAGATCTCTTGCTATATTGTGATATATGTATATAACAGCGGAAGAGCCACGCCTTGGCATGAGTAATACCACGTCCTCACAGAAAACTGACGTAAAGCAGTGCATGCGTTGTGTTTCGCTGCGTGAGTGAGGGTACCAAGGCCCAACCCAAGGTAAAATAGGTTAAAAGGTAAGCAGCGCACCACCACTGGTGTTGCAGGTGTCCATGGGCAGCGGCATTTGCTTACCATCAGGTGATCCGTCTGTTCGTCTGCCACCTATCGCAATAGCTAAGTCAAGAATATGAATTTTGTACATAATCCATACACACGTTGATTAATCTCTATCAATATTATCGCTTAAAGTCCGTGATTACACCCCAGCTCCAATTCATTAACGCATGCATTGTTTTTATTTTATGCAAATTCAGCAGCGCGTCGTATTCGCCGAATGCAACTTGACTATGAGAACCATTATTGAAAAATATCTCAGAAATTAGTAGCTGTATTTACATCACGGTTAAAAACAAAACTAATGATTAAGTATCTGTTATGTTCAGGGGTTCTGGGTTCTGTTCCCGGTCGAGAAAAAATATGATTAGATTTTTTAACATAGCTCTGCCGCTCGAGCTTGTGATCAATACCGACTCATGTTAAGCATAATGTTTTTATGATATAGGAGGCAGACGAGCCGATGGATCACCAGTGGTGGTGCGCTGCTTACCTTTTAACCCCTCATCCCCTGTATTGAGCCTCCGGTACCCCCCTCACGCTGCGAAATACAGCGCATGCACTGCTTCAGGCAGGTTTTCTGTGAGAGTGAGGTATTATTACAGTCAAGCCGACTCATTCATGCCGAAGCATTGTTCTCCCACTGATAAAATAGTGATTATACCTTATCACAAAATAATAGCAATGACTCAGTTTCTTCAATGAAGGCATGTATGTGTCTTACAGTGAGACAATAATTAAGCAGAAACGTATCTTGTATGAAAATATAGACAACATCACATACATTATCATGAACCTGCGACCCTTGCGTGTCAATCAGTACTCAAACCACTGTGCTAAATAATACTAAGTACCTATACATAAAAGTTCAATTACATTTTCTGTATGATGCATTGTAGGAGTGATAATAGGTACAAACAATGTACATCGCCACATCAGGTTACCACATTCTGTCAAATTTATACAATTGGTATTGAACCAAACGGGTTTGACATAAAGGTGAAAATGGTGATTACAGATTTGTTTACATTAATGTATAGCTAACTGTACTTACCTCTTTGACTTTCAAGTAAAGTAAAAAACAAATTAAAACTAGTTAGATAATTATTATTTTTAAATACGGATCGTGATGATTCAGAGGTTCTAGGTTCAAATCCTACTCGGATTTTTTTTTTCTTCGGAATTTTTAGGCGTGAGCGTTGTGATATTATATTAGTTCTTAAATTGTTTAATATATTGTACTTAATTTAAAAAAAGTTTTATTTTCTGTTCAAATGCGTAAGCATTAAAAATCTGTCTGCAAAAACATTACATCTACCAAGTCACAAGCAAGTGTTTGTGCATCACGTTACACGCCACCGTAAAATTAGCTGACATAGATATATTCCTGCATCGCGGTGGCAAAGTTTTAGTTTGGAGTTTGTATATATACAAAATTGAAACATGGATTTAGTGGATGTCACCTAAGACCGAAACACTCCAGTAGGAGACGGCCGCTCTAAAAAGGTGTAGTAAGACTAAGGTGATTATCTGAGATGTCTGTAATGACAGATTATAACCCGGAGCGATCGGCTGGGTTTAAATCAGTCAGAACAAGATTACTCTCACCACGTTTGGTAAAAAACGCTAAACGCGGTAAAGCACACAAGACGAAAAATGAAACACGGATCAAAATAAATAATGGTTGTCTCCGGACTGCAAAGTTGCATCGAATCAAACGAAGTCACAACAGTCCGGAGACGTAATCCCATTATGCTCCAGTTTTTGTTGAATAAGAGAATCATCGTTTCTAAGTACTATTAACCCACTAAGCTAACAGTGCAATCGGTCGTCTAATAATAAATTCCTCAACTTAGGCACTGAAATGATCGTTCCAGGGTAGACAGACAGTGACAACGATATAGAACGACCTTAAAATCTAACGTTACCGTATTTTAAATCAACACTTATCTATCTGTTTTTTGGGCAATTTCACTTAACTTGATTTTTTGCGACTGAGCGAACGCAGAGAGCGATTTCGAAAAAAATCAAGTGAAGTGAAATGCCCAAAAAACACCTACTAATCTGTCAAAAACGCTTCATTCAGCAATATGGCGTCGAATCATTCGAGTGGCAACCCTTTGTCAATAAATATTGAAGAGCAAGTAGAATCGAGAATCACCTTGTTTGCATGCTTACAAAAGGCTGACGTCACAGTAAAGAAAAGAAAACCAATCAAAACTGTTTCTGGTCACGTGGTTCCAAGCACAAAACAAAGTAATTTTATGTTGTTTTTTTTTTGCTGAAAATATTCAATATTTTTATGTGTTTTATTGTTAATTTCTTTTTTACGCTAAAAACTACGCGGATGACTATAAATAGATCTTTATTTTTCATACTGTCAAATAGCCTATTACTTATGCATTTAGTATAAACAGAAGAACATGGAATAAACGTAGAAAACGTTTGTCTTATAAATAGGTAGATATATACTAACCTGACAATGAGTTTATAATGTTCTACAAACTCTATAATTTTTCTTCTTACAAAACTGTTTTCTTGAGTGTTGTACACTTCAAAGAATAAATCGTTATTAAAGGTTGTTTTTCGGCAAGGTCTATTAACAACAACTGGATGCAGGGGTTTAGGCATATTACCTATTTCGTTTAAAAGAATCTTAATATGACCAATAATTTGAAATGCCATTAAAGTCATGAGTAAATCAATGCCACATATTACAATAGCACAGCAATAACTTAGTGAGAAATTTAAACATGTAGACAAAATAAAAAAGTTATCTTGATTGAATCCCGGATAATAGTAATGGATCGAATATTGAAGCGTGTAATTTGGCGTCTTGCTATTGGTGAAGGCGTTGTTTATAATGTTATGATAAAAGCATGGGCCGTTAAAAAGCACTGTCGATGAGAACATCATCACCATCATCACATAGGTATAGTAATGTGAAAAGTTGTTTATTTTGTTGCATATCTGTAATAAATGACATTTATAATACACTTCATACTTATAAGTAGGTAACGTTATTTAAGACACACTACATTATAGAGGGGTGTGTTATTATTTCAAAACCCCCTGTAATTATTAGGTAGCTATCCATAATAATTTTAGGGGTTTTTGGAATTTATCGATTGAATTATTTATCATAATTACTATGTTTTTTAAATTTTCGCGTTGCATTAAAACTATAATTAATCAAGACGGGAATTAAAACAATATGTATTATGTGATACAACATTGTGTACCAGTCCGCTCGTGACCACGGCTGCTGTAACGTAGCCGAAACGTCGAGTAAAATATGTAACCACACAATGTTGTATTACATAATAAATATCGTGTTAATTCCCGTGTTGATTAATTATAGTTATAATTACTATGCCCTGATTATGGGGCAAAAACAGCACTACCGTCACAGTGACCACGTCATAGATAAATACCGCGTTAACTTTTTCTTGTACTCGTAATACTCGTATACAGCCCGATTCAAATGCCCACTCACGCAGCTCACTCGGCCCGTGCTTTATACCAACCAAGTTAAATAGTTTTGTTTTATCCTACGTGAACAAAATGTTGATTTTGTTTTGTTTTTGAGCGCGTATTGGCCTACAACAAAACGGAGCTCATAACGAAACGAATGAACTCCGTTTTGTTTCATTCAAAATTTCATAACCTTTTGGTCATGGAGATCAGTTTCTCACGCTGTGCATCTCCTTTTGAAGCAACAGAATGCATACTCGTTTGTTATGGAATAGTTTCACTGTAGTCCCTCGGGGGAGCGTCTTTTAGCGCTACTAAAGATACTTTCAAGCTATTGTCACACATGCTTATTTTCAGGCTTAAAGCATCTTTAGCTTGGGAGGTAGAGAAGACTCCCAAAAGCATTTCCAATCCCGGAAGTATTGTGGTCCACGTCCACACCCCCCTTTTTGTGTCATATTCTTCATACCTTTGCATAATATTCTCCTTTATGTTTGAAATGAATTAAATGAAACTCCGTTATAAATTCTTTAGTGAGTATTCCATATCTTTTTAAAGCAGGTAAAATACATCTTACCTAAAAATAAATAAAAAGTGTTTTATATTGCACCTAGTAGCTTATCTAGTTATTTAACATAGGTACCTACGTAGGTATTACATATAATGCCAATGATTTTATGAATGAATGAAAACATTTATTTCGATCATCTCATACGGATTATACGAGGGGAGGTCAAAAAGTTCACGGAATGGTGGGGTTGGAGAGGGGTAGCTTTTCTCGTCCAGATAGGTACTAGTTAAGCAACTCATTAACACTAGGTATACTTATATACCAAGTTTGAACCTAATCGGGTCATTAACTTTTAAGTTATCGACCTGTAAACAACTAAATCGGGAAGAAGTCGCCCAGTATGGAGAAATTTGAATATCGCGCCGTCATTAATTCCTTAGCAAGCAAGGAAAATCCGATCAGACAATTTTTCAAGAGCTGTTAACGAATTCTGCTCCTAGTAAGACGATGGTCTACAAGTGGCATGGTATTTTCAAACAAGGAAGAGAGTCCATTCAAGATAATCCTCGTTCGGGACGGCCATTTGAGGCAACCACGCCGTAAATCGTCGAAAAAGTAGAAAAACTTGTTTTGGAAGATGCCCTACTGAAGAAGAAGCAGCTCGCATCTATAGTCAGAGTATCCGAATCGACTATTTTAAACATCCTACATAATCATCTTGGGATGACTAAGGTCAGTGCAAGATGGGTTTTGAGAATGCGTACGCCACTTCAAAAACGCGAGCGTGTCGAGTGCTCTCGCCAGTTTTGGGAGCTAGATACATATGTTGAGAGAACAAGGAAGAAGTTATGGCCCGAATGTAACTGGAGACGAAACCTGGGTTCACCACTATGAATCACAGTAAGAAGCGATGCAGTGGCATAAAAAGACACACCTCCTCCAAAGAAGTTTAAGGTGTCACAATCGGCCAGGAAAATCATGGCGACTATTTTTTGGGATACATTGGGTATTCTACTGATCGACTATAAAGAACGTGGGGTTTCTATAGCGGGACAATACTACGCTTCTTTACTAGAGAGATTGAAGGAAACCATTAAGGAAAAAAAGAAGAGGAAAACTGTCAAAAGGTATGCTCCTTTTGCACGACAACGCACCCGTTCACACGTGCCATGTTGCGACGGCTGCCATTCATCAGTGGGTCTTCGAACAGCAGAACCATCCGTCCTACAGTCCAGACTTGGCCCCTAGTGACTTTTATTTATATTTCGAAAATGAAGAAAGAGCTACGTGGAAAAAAAATTGATGACAATGAAGAAGTTTAGTCCAGTCTGCAATTTCGACCTATTTCGACACTAAGGAAAAAAATGTTTTTTTTCAAGTTATTTGATAAATCCGAAAAATGTATTGGTTAAGGGAGAATGTATTGAAAAGGAAAAATAGGTTGTTGTTTCATTTCTACCGCTTTCCCCCTCATTCCGCGTACTTTTTGACCTCCCCTAGTATACTTACAATAAAATAAGGAATACAAATAGATTTAACATCATTATTAAATGTATATATATGTCTCTACGCAGGAAAAAGAGACTCAACATCAGCCTCTACTCTCGCACCCCCGAGTTCGATTCTCGAGCTAATTAGGTAGGACAAGTTTTTTTTAAGTACTAAAATTTAATACATAGTTCCTAAGAAAAGAATTTAATATGTTTTTTAGTTTCAGGCTTTCAAATTACTGCCCGATCTATATGTGTGTCTAATGTAATCTCATCTCAGTGTGTCATTCCCAGTTGCGTCCAAAGCTGTAGCTTCGGAGCTCGGTTTACGCTTAGACCATAATCCAAGTTAATTACAATGAAGTGACTGCCGCCCGACTTTTTTCGATCCTTTCGCAAACCCTTAGAAGGGGTACTGGATCAACTGGATCATGATTTCTCGTTCAGAATCATTATCTTAATAAATGTTTCGTTCCTCAAATTGTCTTCCCTCACCCAGTGGCGTAGCGTGGGTGTTGGCCGCTGTCTTTTCTCGGTTGACGCGTTCTTATCCACTGAGCTACCATCGCTCAATGCATAAATATTAAATAAGTAAGTAGGAAGGTAGGGTAAGGTGGGGCACAGTGCTACACGGCGTACAATGTTACAATATCATATCTCCGTCCCTGTCTTTTAGTTTTATGATGTTGGTATACACGTTTGTCAAGCCCACAAGAAGCAGTTTATAGGTGGCACCGTAGTAAGTGCCAAGGCAAAGCCTATTTTTTGATGTTTTGAGAGAATCGGTGGCATCTCGGATCAATGACCAGTCTGTTACACGGTCAGTCACATACGCACTGGCAGGAACGTGTGTAGAGTAACAGCCGATTTCATCCCCACCACCATCGTCCCGTCCACTGATATCGGTCCGTGTGTAGCCCGTTTAAGAGGAAGACGGATTAAGGTCTTGATAATGAAAAGGATATGGCGAAAGCGACTTTGATGGTTGAAAGTGGTGTGAGTCTTCGAAAAGCTGCAAATGAAATTTGCTTCTTCTTGTTAATGTTGCAAAAAGAAAGACCAAACGTCAGACGTTTGATATTTATTATTAGTTTCTCAATTTGTTAATTTTACATTATTTTATGTTGTAACATTGTGCCCATTGTCCTGTAACAGACTACCCCAGATACGGGGCTCGGTGTTATGAGCGACTGATTTATTTAAAGTGCAATTTAAAATAAGTAGTTGCTAATATTGTTAATGTTGGATTAATTTTATTTAAAAAGAGATTGTTAAAGTTTATGTCCATGCCAAAAAGTAGCTCATTAATAGGTGCAATATTTTTCTCATCACATTGCAGTACTTATATTTTTTTTTGTAACACTGTACCCCACCTTACCCTACTTACGTAAGAATTAAGTAAGAAGGTAGTAGGTATTCGTTTAACTACATATAGGTACATACCAAAGATACAACGTTTAAAAACATTGTCACATAAATATCTCCTAAATCAAAAAAGGTTAATATATTGAATTTCTTTGCTAGGTAATTTATTTCCCCAATACAAATTAAGAGTAAAATGGATGTTATACATCCGGAGTAAAATTTTCTGCTTGAACGGCCTTCGAAAACTTCAATCGGCCACACAAAGTTGGTGATAAGGATGAGACGAAGAACTCGTAGGTGTTTCAATAATATTATGGGACTAGTTTTCCTGAAAACAAAAATATAATAATTACCTACGCACGCAGTGAATTACCTGCCTAATAATCACCTCAAAACATTTTATTTGTATGTAAGTAAAGTTATAATTTTTCTACCAATTTTTGTAATATCTTTTTTGTATGTTTATAGTGAAGTGACACAGTATAAGTATTTGCCTCAGCCTGACGGTAAGCAAAAGAGCCCACGTTGCAACCACAACGGACGCAATGCCAAAGCATCCTTTCCGTTGGCACTTGGCACTGCCACACTGAGCATACGCGCGTGGCTGACCGTGTGGGAGAGACTCGTCTGCCACCTATCACCAAAAAAGAAACCTAACTACACGCATATTGCCGCGCCGCGCGGAGCACATCGCAGCGCAAAATACTTGTTTCATCCATTTAGAGTATATAAATAATATAGGTAAACAAACATCTACATTAATTTCTGTTTTATAAAAATATAATAATATTAGTTTACTACCTTCAAAAGACGAGCGTGTGTACTCCATTCGGAAAGACCGACAACGCATTAGCGTCTCAGAGACTGGTGTGTGATTTCGCAATGTGCATGGGCAGCGCGGTGGTCACTTACCATCAGGTGACCCACTTGCTTGTTTGTAGATTCTAGCATAAAAAACCTTCTAAATAAAAACGCTGTGGAAATAGTAGCGATGACTTGATTTTTATGATGGAGGCCTTTGCCCTGCAGTGGGGGACAGATATTACTAACGCAATTCCTTTTCAAATATACCTAATGTCAGAGAACTACCTACTTTTATAAGGCTTGTAAATATAATAATATATAATGTCAATCAGTGATTCATTTCAATTACGAGTATAAGCATTCAATCTTAAGGCGACGGGTAACTAGCGACACCATTCGTTTTTGATTGTTAGCTACTAAACCGGATCTATTTTAAACAATTTCGGGATAACTTCTCGGCAAACACTTATACTATTTATTAAATAACCATGCACAAATGGGTCCATTTTTGTACGCGAAAAATTGATTACTGCCAAAAGCGGCCACTTTTAGCGTGAATCAATTTTTCGCGTACAGTTGTTCGCCCCGCATTTGTGCATGGTTATTTAATAAATAGTATGTTTGCCGAGAGGTTATAACCCCGAAATTGTTTAAAGTACATCCGGTTTAGTAGCTAAAATTAAAATCGATTGGCGTCGCTAGTGTGCCCTACCCGTCACCTTAAGCGTCCTACGTACACGTAGGACACCACTCCGCTCTCCTACCTAATGAATAATACAACATTTAAGAGTGTTACTGTTTATTACTTACTTCGTCATTTTGTAGAAATCTATTATTTTAGTCATTCACTAGTTGTTTTATTTTAAATGAATATCTAAGTATATATTTTAACTACAATACAGCACAAATGTGCACGAAATTAACCGCTACACTAAGTTATAAACTATGTTGCAAAATGAATTCATCCAGTTCAAAGCAATTCGTTTATATTTTAATAGGGGGTTGTCATGTGCTTATTATAGATAGATATAATAGGCTTCTAATTTACAAGGTATTACATTATCTAAGTTCTGTGGAACGTTTTAAAAAGCATAAATAAGTAGGCACCTAAATTATACACTGAGCGTCAAAAAAATCACACCTTTAAAAAAATTATTCAAAAATTCCTAAACCTTATGTAGAGGATAGTGTTAGGTATCATTAGAAAGGTAACAAAAAGGAGTATCAAAAAACAATTAGTAATAATTAGGTTACATTTTTTTTATTAGTGTCTCGTCTGATAGAGAACAGCTCCCCACTGCTCAATGGTCCAATGGAAGTGGTCGCGAGCAAACTGCAAGCAGGCACGCCGGTGCTCTGCAGTCAATTTTGGATCTGTAGCAGTTCTGCGGGCTGCTATAAATAATAAATAAAATAAAATAATTTTATTTCGACCAACTGAGATCATAATTACAACAATTCATGTTAGGTAATCACATTACATAAGGGGTTGTCAATTAATCACGTGAGGCTAGAAAGGGGGGGAGGGGGTAGTCCTAAACCTCAACACGTATCACTAAATTACAATTGAAATTGTCATACATTAAATTGAGATAAAATTAAGCAGTCACTACATACATGAATCATCACGGCATGTTTCATGTAGTAACAGTCAAATCGACTCGCAAATAGTCTGAGGATGCTGTTGGGACTAGCGCGAACCCTGCGCACGAGAGACGCACATCGCTTGCGCATTGTTGCATAGAAACAGTTCACTCTATATTCGGCAAAAATCCCCGATGCGCTGCAATATCGCGGCAGCCCCATCAGCATCCTAAAAGCGTTATTATATTGGACACGCAGGGCACTGTATTTGTTTCTTTGTATAGTTGCCCACAAACTGCTAGTGTAAAAGGAGGTACAAAATGCCCTAAACAAGGTGACTTTGACCTCCTCCAAACATCGAGCAAACCGGCTTACGACCATGTTGGCTCGGACAGACAATGCTGCGTTCCCTTTCAATGTCAATATCGTCTTTCAGGTCAGCGGTGACCAGGTGTCCGAGATATTTAAAACGTTCAACCCTTTTAAGCAGGGAGCCAGCAAGTTTAATATCTGGAATGTTATCGAGCTTCTTACTGCGGACCTGAAAGACCATAAAATCACTCTTTCCAGAGTTATAACGCAACCCGTGACTTGTTGCATACCTCTCACAGATAAAGAGCAGCTTTCGCATACCACATACTAAAGCACTCAGCAGCACCATGTCATCAGCGTAGCTGAGATTATTAAGACACACATATCATCAATGTGACAGTCTACATGAGTGCTGCTGAGCTCCTCCAGCAGCGCGTTGATTTTTTTTTATTGCTTAGTAGGTAGACGAGCTTGCGGCCCATCATCAACAATGCCGGACACAGTCATGCCGCTGCCCACCTATATAAATGTTAAAGAGCTTAGGCGAGGACAGCCCTCCCTGTCTTACATTGCACTGCATCCTATACGGGTCTGAATATCCTGAAGACCATCGAACAACGTTGACCTGGTTCGCATACCTGGTATGGTGTGAACCTGTTTAAATACTGGTATTTAAACAGGTTCACAAGTTTCATTGGCATGGAAGTGCTGTATAGCTTCTGCCATAAGATGTCATATGAAACCAGGTCAAACGCTTTTGACAGGTCCAGACAGCAGGCAAATACCGGTGTCTTTCGCTCTGTGTAGTACCTGATCGTTTGTTTTAAGCATAAAATTGACTTGAAACCGAACTGGTTGTCATGGATATTGATGTGTTTATCCAGCTCTGCCTTTTCAAAACCATCAAGAACATTAACCAGAACCGTAGCCAGCGATATCGGTCTGTAATTCGACTTATGTCACCCGTTTTGGACTTCACAATTGGCACTACCACAGTTTTCATCATTCTATCAGGCAGATAGGCGAGACTCACACATAGTGTATAAGACACGGGTAATATTCTTGGTAGATGAGGTCATCAAGCTATCATGATCCGGTGACTTCCCTCTTGACATCGAACTAACAACACCCCTAACAAACTTGGCTGAGAATCTGACACCGAGGAGCTTAAGATTACTCTGGCCCCCTCCACACTGTGGATGGTCCCAACGGTGATTTCACTGCAAAATGCTCTTTAAATAAGTAAGTCTGCTATATGTTTAGGATCACTGACGTCATTGACGCTCACAGGTACACCTGGTTTGTTGTTAAGCTTGTTGGTACTCTTCCAGAAGCTACTAAAATCGCTTTTATCATGGTGTTTGGCTTGCATATCCATTTTTAATTGGTCCTATTAGTTTGTCACCATTTTAGTCGAAATTTAAAGATGCGACGGCTTTCATGCATCTCTTTCCAGATATTACCAGATCTAGACCTACCATAAAGTGTCCACAACTCGAACTAACACCTTGCATTCCTAAGAGCCTCAGTGACGTATTTATTCCATCCGATAACCGGTTTTTTATTGCTAGCAATGGACAACATTTCAAAATTGCTAAGCTATAAAACAAAAAATACCAACTCTCTATTTACTTTTCCGCTGCTCGAATATATATTTATTTATTTTTTATATTGCTTATTTTCTGAGAAAAAAATTAAAAACTAAAAAACGTAAGATGACGTCATCGGACGGCAGAATGTAAAATATTTCTTTGCTTAGCACATTATAGTTTATGACTGCAACTGTCAAAAAAAAAACAACTTGTCAACGTTGAATGAATGAGTGACGTTGACAATGTTGACACTAGTATTATTTACCTTTGACAGTAGTAACCTTTTTTTATTAAAACAATGATAAGCAAAGGAATATCGCTGTATTCAGCCGTCCGATGACGTCATTTGGCGCTTACGTCTATTTAGAATATAAAGAATTTCAATAATTATTTTATGTATGAAAATGGCCAAATTTTGAAAAAAGAAAAAATAAGGGTCCGTTAATTATATGTCTATTTTCATATAAAAAAACAATATGGACATGTTAGAAATATGAAATGTTGTCCATTGCCTGGTAACTCTCTGCAGCTGCCTTAGATAAAGCATTTATTATTTCATCATATAATCGCCCCGCTAGCGGGTCCGGACCCCAGCGGCATAATCCCATCTCCCACGAGGGAAGGGACGTCCGTTGTTGCAGCGGCTCGGCGAGGTCAGCTAGCAGGGGTTCTCCCGGCAGCGTCCTTCAGCCGGAGTCCTCGGCGTTTAGTATGTCCTCCTGGTCCCTTATTATTTTGTTTTCTTTTTTTTCTGTGTCAATTTTGTTTTGTTTGTTTGTTCTTTTGTACTAATGTTGTACTCGTATATAGTGTTGTGATGTCCAAAATAATACATTTTTCTTTCTTTCTTTCTCTGGTGTATCCGCGGGGGCAAGGTCCCGCGGATTAAGCTTCTCCGTTTGGCAGTGGTCGTCCGGCGGGCGCCGATGATAAGGCGCCAGATCGCGCAAATGGCGGAAGGAGGACCCTCCAGCGCGGGATAAATCTTGGCACTAAGGCGGCAGATGAAGGACTCGAGACTCTCACTCTGCAGGTCCGTAACTATCGTCGCGTTCTTAACAAAGCGAGGGGCCTCCACAATGGACAACATTTCAAAATTGCTGAGCTATGAACTAAAAAATACCATTTCTTTGTTTACTTTTCCGCTGCTCGAATATATATTTATTCATTTTTTATATTGCTTATTTACTGAGAAAAAAATTAAAAACTAAAAAACGTAAGATGACGTCATCGGACGGCAGAATGTAAAATATTTCTTTGCTTAGCACATTATAGTTTTAAATTTACGTAATGCCAAACTCATGACATGTAACTGTCAAAAAAAAAGACAACTTGTCAACGTTGAATGTATGAATGACGTTGACAGTGTTGACACTAGTATTATTTACCTTTGACAGTAGTGCCTTTTTTTTTTATTAAAACAATGATAAACAAAGGAATATCGCTGTATTCAGCCGTCCGATGACGTCATTTGGCGCTTACGTCTATTTAGAATAAAAAGAATTTCAATAATTATTTTATACATGAAAATGGACAAATTTTGAAAAAAGAAAAAATATGGGTCTGTTCATTTTATGTCTACTTTCATATAAAAAAACAATATGGACATGTTAAAAATTTGAAATGTTGTCCATTGTTCGCAACGTAAGCGACTGCTCTGCTCGCACTCGCTTGCGCTGCGCCTCCGAAACCAAGGCGTACCATTCCATAGCCATGGAGGTGGCCATCTTGTATATGAGCCTGGGGTGCCAGACTTGGTCAAATGTTTTTTCCATGTCGATCATCACAGCGACGGCCCGCTCCTTCTTATTAAAGGCGACGGTCAGCTGGTGCATGACACGGGCGAGCTGAAGAGTTGTTGAGTGTTCGGTTCGGAAGCCGAACTGTTCTTCTCGTGGCTGAATATGGGGCTCTAGGTGTGGTAGTAATAGCCGTTCGAACACTTTAGATAGGGTCGGCAGCAGCAAAGTGATCGTGATTTCGTGACATTTGAATGTGATTTTCTTAGAGCTGCGATTTTTTTGACGCCTAGTGTATATTGGGGAGAATGCAGTATGTTTATACTTGAAAGAAATGGGGTGAGCCTTGCGTCTCAAAGACACTGCGACCAGTAGATGATCTATTGTGGCAGAGTATGTTTATACACTAACATAAGTATTTTAGCACATTCATAATAAGTTTATAATCCATGCTTGGGCGGCGTCCATCCTATATGACGTTAGACGTGTAGAATAGATAGGTAAACACCTATTTATTATTACACCCTGTATTTAGATCGTTTATCAACGTATCATCATACCTTTTTGTAACGCGGCATTATGTCTTATCAATTAATTACGTCCAGTCATATGTCAAACTTAATAATAGGTCGTCTACCTATGAAATTGCAGTTTTATTTCTAGTCAATAGACGTATAACTCCTTAAGCAAAAAGTCACCTTACTATAATTTAATTTAAGACTATATTTTAAGGTTTATTAGATACAATTCTTATTACAATCTATGGGTTTATATAAAAAAAATATGGTGTAGCTACAATAGGGTTATTTTTCAAACTAAAAAAAGTTAGTATGGAAAATAAAATTTCCAAGAAAATCGCCATACCATACGGCAATTTCATAGGTAAAGATATGGTATAATAACATATGGGATGGGTAAAGACTAAAGACCTAATGTATGTAAGTAGCCCACTGTATGTGTACAGTTAACGCCAAAAACATATAACCTAAGCGGTCAAAACATCTTTCCTCTTATTACCAAACAGGATAAAATGTTTAGGTAGATAATGTCACTACAAAGTTCCGCAGTAGCAGTGTGACTACGAGTAATGGTTTTAATAATTTAATATGGAATTCTTCGTATCCACACAAGTGTGACAAACCACGGTGTGGACACGAGTCATACACGATTAAACTTGTTCTAAAAGAACATTGACCGTTAGCGTTCTAACTAACCCATCCCATAATGTCAGTTGGACCGTTGATGAACGGAATGGTGTCCCTTCGTCCAGCATACCTACTCGCCACGAAATCATGATATTTTATGAATGCCCAAAAATACTGCTAAAATAGTGCTCTTATACTTACGAATTTATAGCCATAGCTCGATGAGTATGCTAGACGAAGGTTTCGCCCTCGGTTTGGGGAATCTGTGTAGGTACGCTCTGACCATAATAAATTCATACTTCAAAAAATGCTGCCCAAATAGTGCCCAGATTCCCCATACCAAAGTAAGTAAAAAGAAAAAACGGTGCTTTAATAACTCCGGAGTTATAGACTTCGTTCAGTGAGTATGCTGGGCGTAGGTTTTACGCCCCGCATACTCACCTCACTGCGCGAACACCGAACGAGCTACAAAAATATAATATTGTTCCGCTTATTCCGTGTGCTCCATGTCTCATATGCCCGTGTCGACCGAACATTCTACCCGTTGATTCGATTGGAATGTAGTAGAAAGTAATGGAATAATGTCGAAAGTTTTAATTTCTAGCAACAAGAATCTAGAAATTTCGATTTAGAGAACCTTCTGGGAAGTTCGCACTAATAGAGAGCGAGAGTACAAACGCGGGCCGTGTTAGTCCGTCGAGTCAGTTCCGATTTGGAAAGCGAAAAGTCTCCTGCGAATTAGGAGTGAAGAAGCGATTTCTCATAAAATTAATCGTCTTTTTGTGACTGGAGTTAACTTGAGTCTACGTACCCTGTAGACTCAAGTTAACTCCACTCCTACGCAACAATATAAATTTATATATTCATGTCCGCTACACATAATTTATAACTCAAAAAATTGTTCTCGCGGCACTCATTTGAATTGAAATATATCTTATAATATCTTAATTGGCATGAAATAAGTCCATTAGTGTGGATAAGCTGAGCAGTGTGCAGCCGTAAAGGAATTCGTCCATTAGTAATAATTTGATTGTCTGGGTAATTGATATAAATAAAGTTAATCGTTCAATATCAAGATATTTAATTACAGAAAAAAACACGACAAAAGTATCCTAAAATGTATTACAGTCAGTGTAATATATTGTACACATACTTATCTATTGAATAAATTTAATTGATGTACGATTGGAAACATAAGCTAAGTATGTAATAAGTCCTATTCACTAAGCAAGAAGCGACGCTCAAAAACAATGGCAATCTTCAAGGTGTTATTAACAACATGCTTTCCGAGAGGCTGTAGCTTCGAATTATTAAAAAGATATTTCGATCATTTTTGCAATATCCCTAGACAACGTTGAGGTGTGGTGTACTATTAGGTACCGTGTTAATTGTTTGTGCAATATTTCACGCGTTGAAAGCAGCACTTGCTCACTCAATACATACTCAGCTTTACCCATACAAAGCTTAAACTAAGAACTGTATGCAACTATTATGATTAAAGTATCAAGGACACAGGTGAAACTACGACACACAAGTCAAATATTTTACAGACAATACATACAATTTTAATGACGAATAAATATTAAAATTTAAGCTTTACTTGTCCTATTATTTCATACATATATTGAAAGCATCGCCTATGCTTTCAATTACAAGATGTAATAAACAGACCGTTTTATGTGGAATAAAATGCTAGCGTTTAATATAAAACGAAATATAAAATAAAATTAAATATACCTATTACTTTTTTGCCGCATTTAATTTAGCACGTGGTGATTCGGAATATTGAGGTATGACGTAGTTGGTAGTAAAGCATATATGGCCCTCGCTTCAGGTTTGCCAAAATTGCCTAAAGGCCAAAAGTTGTAAACTAACTGTTAGTCTAATCATAATACAATATTTTTTTATTTTTCTCAAACATGCGCGGAAATACGAACGTTATTTTGAAAACTTCTTCGAGGTAAATCGATATTGCTGTATTAAGAAAAACAGGCCAGCAAGTCCTTAGCCTACTATGAAAACTCATATCTGTCCTGTTTTTCTGTTTTAAGGAGCTAAGGTAAGTTCCACGTTTATTTATAATTCGAACTAGCTGAATGCAACTGAATACGAAAAAAATTATAAGTAGTAAGGCTCACATGAAAAAAAAAACAGATATAGGTAGACCTTGGCGCATATCGTGACACAATACTGTTGTCGATTTTCGAGTTCCTTTCATTGTACTTGTATTACCTATAATAATTATACAATTTCTTTAAATTTCCTTGCATTATTTGAGAAAAACACACATTGCTGGACTAACGTATGTGTGCCTCGGTTGCGCCTGGGACAACATCCCCACGTATAGTCTAATGCTTGTATTGCCGGCCGCTGCAGTAATGTACTTTAAGTGATTAAGTTTAGTCCTGTGACGTTACATACTTGAATTCATAACAATTAAAATTATCGCAATTTTCAAGTAATTAAAAATTAGTATGGTCTCTGGCGATCACGGCCCCTGAAACAAAAGAAATCATTTTTAAAATAACAGTGTGAATACGGTCAGAAAGCACTTTGTTTACTAACATTGAAGGGGCCCCTAAATATGTATACATTTTAGGACGTTGTCACAATATATAATATAAGAAAGTAGACCTCTACTTTCTTATAGGTAAGAATTGTGACAAGGTCCTAAAGTGTATACATATTTTTGGAGTTGACTGTACAACATTTATTCAATGGGAAAACGTTTAAAACTGTCATATTCGTTTGTATTGGTCTGGGTGTTTTCTATGTATTATATGTATATATTTGTAATCCCACTGTTGATTCTGATATCCGTAACACAGGTGCTTGAGCTACCTATCTCTGAGTCAGATCATGTATGTGATGTGAAATTATCATATTTATTATTACTATTTACATTATCAAAATATTTTGATAAGTACTTGTAAAGGATCCATGATTATTAGTTCCGATATTTCCCACGTGCCAAATAAGGATAGGTGACTTTAAACCTCTGCTAGTTATTATTTTTCTCTGAAAGATTATACAAACCTTATTCAAACAACACAAAAATAACGTTAGTTACAGTCGGGCCACAGAGAGAAGTGTGATTTGACAGTTGCAACTAATACAACTTTAGACTGAGGCACAGAATATTCCTAACATTCAAAAATTTAAATAAATATTTTTTTAAAGTGTAGTAATGTGCTAACGGTGATATCACCGTTAGCGTTTTTAATATCATGTTATTTCATTAATAACAATAAATAAATTATTTGCACTTTTTACTAATTTTCGTGACTTTTTAAACTTTGATTAGCGTGTAGGTTAAATTACAACAGTCAACCTGCGCATGCACGCCATATTGTGCTTATGTCTGTCGCCTGACGTTCGTTCTTGTACGCACCTGACTGCGCCGAAAGTGATTCAGAATAATTAAATAGTACTTATATACTGATTCAGATCAATAAAATAATATTATTTTCTTAATCTTATCTTTTATATTGACGATAATAATTCTTATAGGAACTATAATAATTCATGTCAGGAGCCCAATTCTCGTGCACGTGACATTTATTATCATACGACATATATCACCAAAACATAGTTTTTTTGTATGGTTTTCAGGTGATATCCGCCATGTTTTCAAAATGTCACGAGCACGAGAATTGGGGTCCAGAACGATAAACTCTTATAAGTATAGCAATGGGACGTAATTATATTCTTTTCTATGAATTAAATTATCAAAAAATTGCAGTAATTTGCTAACCTTAGGTATTATTAGCAGTATATGGAACATCACTATTTGCGTCAAATTGCCATGTGTCAAATCATACTTCTCTCGGTGGCCCAACCCTAGAACTGATCAATGGGGATCTAAAATTACCGTTATGACGAAAAATATCTAGTTTAACCCACAAGAAAAGCACGTCGTTACGAATACGCGTGCAAAATCCGGCGGAATGCGGGCGCATCTACCTAGAACCTTTACTTTATCAGCGCTCAAAAACAGACAGTAGTCGCGCGGAGCAGCTAGCGTGTGACAGCCTCCTCGCGCAGGCTACGGCATCCGGTCAAAGGTAAGACGGTTCTGGCCTTTTGATTTTTTACTATTGGTGAAAAAAGTTCTTCAAATTTAAATCTTAAAAGTACCAATTTAAATCCCAGATAGTATTATTAGATAGTTACCCGCCATCGCCTCTCATAGCGCCGCCACTATTGCCGCGGTCTCCGCCGCCTCCGCCACCGCCGTAGCTTCTTCTGTCGCCACCGCCACGGTCTCCGCCGCGGTCACCTCCGCCGCGACCACCCCACGAGCCACCTCCGCCGCCACGATCTCCTCCGCCCATACCGCCTCTTCCTCCGCGACCTCCACCACCCCGTCCAGGAGGTCCGCCGCTTCTGCCGCCACCGCCTCCACCGCCGCCACCACCAGATGGTGGACCTCCGCCAGCGCCACCTGGCTTGGCCTCGTTACAACGATTGCAGGATTTCCTCCATGAGAAGTTGGTATTGCCGCAGCTAGGATTGGGACATCTCCAGTCGCCCTCTCGATTTCCAGATGGGGGACCACCGCCACCGCCGCCGCCGCCGCCCCCGCGTCCACCGCCACCTCCACCCCGGCCGCCTCCGCCACCCCCTCGCCCACCGCGGAATCCTCCACCGCCACCCTTTCCACCGGCCCACGTGTTTTGTCGCTGAGCAAGAGACACTTTTATAGTTGCTCCGTTGAAGTCTTTTCCATCAAACCATTGAATGGCTGACGAGGCTGCATTTGAGTCCTCGTAAGTTACGGTAGCTTCACCTTTTGGTTGGCCAGTGGCTTTATCTTTATACATCCACACTTTAGGTCTTTGTGTTTTTTTGTCGGTCTGTTAAGAAAAGGAAAAATGTAAGAATATATTATTACTATTCTAATCATTAACATGAATAAACATGATAAATTATAGAAAATCAGACCTTAATGATACCAATGGCTCCGAAGTGTTGACATAACTCGTCTTCTGTTGTAGAAGGGTTCATGCCTTGAATGAACACAGTATCTTCTTGCGTAACCATATCACCCCCGCCCCGATCGCCTCCGAAGCCTCCACCGCCACCTATATGTAAAAAACAATTATTAGAATACACATTTGCTTACAACGAATAATTTTAAATATCTCGTTCCTAAAAAATTACACACGTGTACATTCATAACGAACAACTGCGAGTACATAATTATTATTTAATATATATTTAATGTTAACTTCAATGGTTTCTAATTCATTTGCCTTAAAATTAAGAGCAATTTCTTTCATTGATTAAAAAAATACACCAACTGTGAATTATTAAAATGCTTAATTAATTTAAGTATTTTATGTAAAACGGGGTTTTAATCGGAGGGTGTAACATTATACTATTACTAAATAAATGTTCATTGTAGACGGGTTTTCCATTTTTACCACAATAAGTTCCATTAAAAAACAGTTCGCGAAGACCAACCTATGCACACTCATATAGCTGCTCCACTTAACTAGACGAGGAATGTCATATTTTATTGTGGTCTGTTTATAAAAAACCTTATAATAAACCTTGAAATACAATATTCCCAGCTCTCGGTTTATACCCTTATTATCATCGCCGTAAAATCACAAAACTGTGAGGCACCATTGAAATTTGTAATAGAGTTCATACATTCAACTTTTCGTATACTCTTGTACTGATGAGCTTGTACCTGTATACGTAATACGTGTTCATTTCTTCTTAAAGTATAATTTCTGCTCTAAGTAAGCGTTCGCCGACTTATTTATAAGAAAACCAAGCATTTATCCCGAGGTCCAAAAAACGTATTAGCATGTAGCCGTATCGAATGATTAACCACGTACGAACAACCACACAGAAGTTAACCCTTAATAAACACATGAGGGTCAAAGCGGGCTCTCAACCGTGGCTAATATTACCTTAACTAATTATCTTGATTAAACCTAAATAGTGACAACCACATACAGATGACTATTTGAACTTTTGACGAAAGGAAAAAAAAGGATTTAGTTAAGTATGTCTAAAAAGAGTAAAATCATTAGTTGGTCATTTCAATGTGTAAATCCATACTAGCAGCAGCTTAGGACTAGACGATTCAGACCTTTAGATTGGACGGACAGCTTCATCCATAATATGTATTATACATACATAATAATTCATACAACATCTCATACATTGACTTGATTCTGTACTAAGTAGCTTAAGCACTTGGGTTTAAGGATGTCAAACAGGACTTTAACAAATATATACCTTAATACATATGTATATTACACCCAGACACTGATCAAACACAGGTTTTCATCACTCGAATGTTTGTCCAGGGTGGGAATCGAACCCACAACCTTTGGCGTATGAGACGCGGTCACTACCAAATGCGGCATCCGTGTCGGATTTTATGTACTTATTGAGAAGAACACAGTTATTTTGAAAGTGTGAAGACTCTGTTAAAAGTTGCAAGTTTGGCCTAATTGTCAAAAATATGTTTATGATTTTTTAATGTTTGGCATACAAACAGTCATCATTTATACTGTGGCTCAGGAAATAACAATGTTTGGACACTGTCAGATAAAAAAAAACAAAAAATCTATCAAACTCGGTAATATGTAATCAAAATGCGGTGACGCATTTATAAACACTTATTTATATTGAAACCACAGGGCTGCCAAAAATTATATATACAGTGTTTCTGGTACGATTTGAGTACAGTCTCAAATAGTTTATATCCATGAAAATTTTAAAGAGGTACCTTATATTAGAGTACTCTATTTACATGTATACAATATTTTAATGAAATATGAAAATTGACAAGCATTGACGTAACAGTCTAGCTTGATGTATACGTATAATTAGATGAGATTATTACGAATAATGTAATTTATATGTTTAGTTTCATGAATACAATCTATTTGTTACAAAACTCATTACCAGTTACTCTGTATTTTTTCTCTAAGCAAGATTACAGTTGCAACCTATTATCACTTTGAACAAGACTGCTGACAACACCACATTTTACACAATTCTTACAAAATACTTAATAATTACTACCTCAAAAATTACGACTTCACAAACTTTCGGTGTTTCATAGATACGGTTAATCTAACAATGCATAGAAAAAAACCGTATGTTTATTTAACGCATACCCTTCATAATAATAATTTACAATAAACACCGAACTTTTATGTCTTCTTGTTGCAGTCGGATTTCCCTTATTACAATTTGTTTGTGGGGGTGGGGGGGGGTTCGCTCTCCTTTCATCCTCGGGGTCATTACTAATGGCATTGGCACAGCTTATAACGCGTTCTCGCAAATCGCCTCACTGTCGATTGGGGTACTGTAAACGCGTTGCTTCATGGTCCCACCATAAGAAGTAGTCTAAGGGAAGTCATATCCGGGTGAACGCGCAGGCCACTGCTATACCGGTCCTTGCCGGCGAATCCATCGATTATTCATAATTTTTTGCGTTTAAAAACGAACGCACATCCCGTGCATGATGAGCAGGGCATCCATCATTTGTAGATACCATGCGGTTTTTTTTCGTGCGCGTAAAGCCAATGGCACATCCTCCAAAAGCTCCGGAAAGTTCGTCTCGTAGCAGTCCTTAAAAAACTTTCACGGTCAATTTTGATGGTTAATTCACTGTGTCCAATTAACATATCATCATGCGAACCTCAGCCCAAACATTTAAAGATACCTGACTTGAATGTCGATGAATTGTAAAAACGAAAATACTTTTTTTTTCTGAAAAAAGTTTAGCTGTTATGGTAGAGAATTCCCCAATATACGGAACAAAATTCATAACTTGAAAACTCAAAAAATCGTAAAACCTACATTAAGGAGTTGCTGGTACCCCATAGAAACTATCCATGGCCTTCGGCTTGACACCCTGAACAGTCTTTTATGATGAATACGTAACACTGTGTACATCTCCATAATATTATCTCCATAATATTATATTTTCAGATAATTTATTTATTATTTATTGTACAATTGGCGAACTTAATGCGTCCAGCATTCTCTACCATAATATTATATTTTCAGATAATTTATTTATTATTTATTGTACAATTGGCGAACTTAATGCGTCCAGCATTCTCTACCAGTCAACTATTATTATGTCTAATTAAAAGACCTGGTAATAGGCTTACGTAGAATTTTTAGAATTGGTTTGCAAGGACCTCTCAAAAGTAGAATTAATGAAAGAATGACTCTGTCAGCTTGAAAACTCCTAAACTTTAAAAATCACATAAAATACAGCTTCATAAAAAAACTCCCCATAGCGTATTCTGTGACTTAGCTCTTGTATCGCGGGGGAACTTTGTTCGATAGCTATATTAAATAAGGCGTTCATGGAAATGGTTCTGTCGCAACCATCTGGTTAAATTAGCCATCCAATTAGACTGTTAATTAATCGCCGGCATCCAAACAAATGGCTGAAGAACAACTAGCCATGTGTTTGAGTATGTTTAACCAGTTGGCTGAACGTTGTCAAGTCAAAAACATGCACACGATGTATTATTATTTGGCACTCCCATATTAATTATAATCTATTTTGACAATATTATATGTATAGTAGCGATAACTAAACTTCATTTTTACAGACTTATAAAACACCAGAACCAGATAATCGAACCATAACATTCACTGTTTTCTCAGCTGACGCCATATATGTTTTTAGTTTCCTGTCGCTGCAGTGACGAAAATCATAACCAAATTTGAATTAGATGGCTGAGTCTTGATCCATAATTTTCAATAAGCCATGCCGTTAAACGTTGGGTGATTGGCTATTAGACAATTTTTGGAGATATTTTAAAATGCACCAGGTTTATTTTGTACCTATTACAATAATAACTTTACTAAAAAAACCGTTATTTAGTAGGAATATTAATTAATTTAATCATATTCTGGCGCTCCTACACTTCGCACAGACTTTGGCATAAGTGACTGGTTTATTGGCTTGCATGTCCCCCTTCCAACGTCAAACCTCTTTGGGTCTACCCCTTCTGTCGGGACCCGGTGGTGGTGGCATGGCTGGCCAGACTTTTCTTGCCTATACGTAGCTATCCGGTTTCCTTAATAAATGGTCGTACCAGCGTAGTCGATAGGTACTCTTGTTTGCTAAATGGGTGGTAAACACTCGCATACGTAGGAAGGCTGCTGAAGTTTCCCACCAGGTCTCCCCGCGTATGTCTGGGAGTCGAGAGAAAAACGAAGTGAGAAACCCACCAGCATTTTCATTTTCGTGTCATGCACACCCATTTTCGTGTCACGATCACGAACAGGCCATGTCTTGTATTGTAGATCTGCCCCCTTAGGTTAAACGGCATGTTGTAGTTACAAAAAACGCCTCAAAGCTCAGGCTGCGCAGTGACAATGCGCGTCCAGCGCTATCTTTGTCTCCCGACGAATGGAGCACTGATCCCAGGTACATAAACTGGTCCGTATGCTCGACCTTTTCGTTTCGCCTATACGGGCAGACATGAGATCAGGACAGTTGATAACCATGTATTGGGTCTTCGCCATATTGAGATTAAGACCACCGTTTTCAAGTGACTTCTTCCACAATTTTAGTCGTCTCACCAACTGCCCTTATCCTTGCCTAACAGCACGATGTCGTCAACATACATCAGCACCAAGGGGGCTGCTCATGTGGATTTCTGATATGTGATAGTACGTCTTTTATCACAAATAGCGTAGTAAAGGATTAAGCACGGAACCCTGGTGTAAACTGACAGTCATTTTGATTTATTGTCGCCAACAACGGTCTAAACTAGAAAGAGACTCGTGTCAGACAAGCGAAATTTAGAAGATCTTTGAAAGTTTTATTAATTTAAACGCACGCTTCTGTCTGATCCAGGAGACAACAATCAGCTGGAAGAGCTTCATGATGAGGGACTTGACCTTAAAACCGTGGTAGTTTCTGCACTCTTGTACTGATGCCGATGACTCGATGAAGAAGACTGGAGTATTTATTACCAAGTCTCCACAATATTATACGGATAATTGAAGCTATGTAAGCAGTATGATATACACCGTCACTTTTTTATCGTTTTAATCCCGTAAATATGTGATAAGGTCCATAAAACTCTATCGATTTGTGTGGTTAAATTTTAAAAATAAGATAACTTTTTTATAAGAAATCCAAGCAGTTCTCGCTTTTATGAGTTTGCGATGAGAATCGTTAGTAGTGACCATTACAACAATACCATGAGACTGCGCGATCGCTTCAACACATTATGGCTCAAAATACCAATACCGCGTAAGCGCTGTCCACGTGGACTTATGCAAATAGCAATACTAGACCAGACTCCGCTCTCGAACCCCATTTAATTGGCATTGCGAAAGCTAACCGCCCCCCCGCACACCCTCACTCCCGCGCAACCCCGCTCGGCACAAATGTAAACAAAACAGTTTCTTCAAAGACGTTACCGCTTTAGGGACAATGACGTCTCGTGATCGAAACTATCAGTATTCCAACCTGCAGTTAGTTGCAATGGTGCAATTTTACCCGATCGCGAGTTACAATGCACAAACAGAAAAATGCGGTATTGGACGCCTTTGAAATTGTGAAAAGTGATAGGTAGTGATAGTGTTAAATTTAAAGACAATTTAATCAAAAGAGCAAGAATGTGTATCGAACGAAACGGTTTGCAATTTGAACAATTCTTACGATATCAGTAAGTCAAGTGTACGCCTATGTGATCAGTGTATTGAAACAAAGGTGATTATTAGTTTTTTAATTAATGGTATGTAAAAAACTGTTTTAAATCGTAAATAATTTTGGTTCCAAATTTTTAAATACGCCATAATTACAAGTACTACACTTGTTGAAATTTAACTGAACAAATCTTAATAAAGTACATTTATTAACGTAATTCACTTTCTAATTATTACTATTATTTAGGTCTTGGAACCTAAGCACAACCATTTATGACGGTCCTAAGCCCGTGAAAGTATGAAAGAAAATTTGGAATTACTGATTTTCATACATGGACATCAGCTTAGCTGAGGTTATTAGCCTTGCGGCGTAGGCATGCGCTCGGCAGTACTTAACTCGTGGCCCTACTATTGGTTTCCTGCACTTTGTGAGAATTACATTATCACATCATACTTTTTTATTTTAAGGGTTTTTAAATTTCTGTGTACAACCTGTGCGGATAAAGAATGGGATCAGAAATGGCGGCGCATATATTCACTTCTCGCTCGCACACATATTTGCGTCTATACTCGCACTCGTGGGGTGCGAGTATAGACGCAAATAGTGTGCGAGCGAGAAGTGAATAGATGCGCCGCCATTTCTGATCCCATTCTTTATCCGCACGGGTTGTACACAGATCGATAGTGTTTCATAGACCCTATCACATATTTACGGGATTAAAACGATAAAAAAGTGACGGTGTATACTTATACATTAAAAATTATTTTGAGTTCCTAATTACTCACATGAATAGAGTTCATAGACGACACACACGCCACTAACGTTGTTTAGTAAGATTACCATTATACCACATACCTCTATATACCATTACCAATACTTTTAACGTTTTTTTGTATAAATTTACCAATTTAATTCAGTAAAATCAACAAAGAACCTTTGTCAACAGCCTAGTAGTGTAATACCCAATAGTTGATGTATCCTATCACATTTGGCAGCCCTTAAATACGTAAATACAATTAAAAATATGACAATAGCACCACTCGCTCATCGCGAGGAGCTTTACCTTTATTAAAACCACCCCCCCTGCCGCCGCCACTAAAACAATAAAAACAGCGTTTAGTAAACTCGGCAGGCTGGGGACACAGAACGCAGCTCGATGATCAACACCTAGGTTCACTGAACAAGTGAACTTGTCCGTCTGTTGGATCCTTTTCTTTACCAATGTTTTTACCGTGATACCTTGAAAATGTTGGAACAATTTTTGAAGACATTATTAACACAAGTATATTCTTGATAATACATGCACGCATTTCTACGCAGATTCAAAAACCATAAATATAATGATTAAACAAAAATCTTGATAAAGTGTTTCTAGGTAGGATGCAAAGGATGTTATAGAATTTCTAATAGTTAGTTATATTTTGTTGTTACAATACAATACCTACTATATTGTTTGAGAGATTCAGAACTTAACACCAAATGAAGACTGATCTTATGTTACCTAAAGCATTGTTACAACAAACTTAATGTTATTTTAATTTACTACAAGTACATCTTGTTTGAAATACACAAATAATATTAGAAACTGTAAAAACACTTTTTCAAGATTTTTAATTGTGAATAGGCATCAGTTTTTATTATAATATGACAAAAAAAATAAGAAATAAAAATAAATCCCCCACTCCACCCAGAAAGCCCACTAAAACAGTGTGGCTCTGAGACCACTTTTAATCAATGTATCCTCCTGACACCTAGTATTCTTCAAAGGACAAAATGGTTAAACCGTTATGGCAGAATATTTACGAAGAGTGACTTTGTCATAGAATTAGATGGGACTTTGTACACAATACCGGCCTATATTTAAGGAAGGTTCAATGCGGAGCGGCTTGGCTGCCACAACTGCTGTTTGTGAGTGTAATTCCCAGTAGCTTCCAAAGATGTCGCTCTGTAGCCCCGGGCACAATTGGACCATTATTATTGGTTGAGGAGTCTGGTAATTACAATGAACCGACTGCCGTCTAACCTTCGCAACTCTAACAGGGGAACCAGACCAACTGAATCATTACACGTTTCATATACTATCCAAACGTGCAGGTTTCCTCACGATGTTTTCCCTCACCGCCGAGTTAATGGTAGAAATACTCATACAGATTTGAAAAATCCAGAGGTGCATGTTCGGATTGGAACCACGACCTCCCGCATAGAATTAATAACATTGGGAGGATTCCTAGAAAGTTGGCGGACCTAAGGGGGCTTCTTCCTAATTTTGTCGAAATTGAAGTATCTGCTGTAATTTACGAATAACGATCACTATTACATTTTGAGGGGGTCGGAGAGGGGGATTTTAATAAGGGGTGATGGTTGACCCGAGCGATCGGATGCAGGATCAACACCTTAACGTGGCTTCCAAGTCACGAAACAAAATGTTATGAAAAGAATGTGCAACTTTGTGTATCTTTCAGTAGCTTTTTGCAACTTTAGTCATTAATTTGTCTACCCTTTGTGTACGAATTTTGTATGCTATAGTACATTCAGTATGTGAAGGTGAATAGGACAGTTCAAACGTTTAGTATCATGCATCCATCTTTCTACAAATAAAAATATTAAGTAGTAAAAATAAGTAACTTTCTGGTGTTTTTATTGTTCTAAAATAACAAGTATTAACTTTTCTCAATTAATCTGAACAAGAACGTAAAAGAGTTATTACCAATAACATTTGTAAAAAATATCTTATGAATTGTATAATGCGCTAAACGGAACTTTTGCTAGGGATTGACACAAACAATCGCAACAAATCAGTAATCAGTATGGCGACCATCTTACCATCGAATCACGATAACGCAAAATATGTCCGCATAGATTGCATTAAAGACCAAGAACTGGTAATTTCTCTTGGTGACGAAGGTGGTTCCGACACGTCAAGCGAGATTTGTTATTTTTCAGATGAATACGATGCATATTATTTCATTATCAATATTACGTGTACCACTAAGAATATTTACATATTGTAATCTTCGTAAACAAATGAGAAGTCGATTAGATTTCTAAACAAAATATTCTCGATTCTCAAAAATATCGGTTAGGTTTAAAAGGAGCATCTCACTTTTAATGTCAAAATATAACTGTCCTATTCACCTTCACATACTGAATGGACTATAGTATTATACTTATTTCTTAAGAAATATCATTAGTTCTAATTTCAAACACAAACCAGATGATCCTTGTTGCACCCAGGACCCAGGATCACGGTTCAGTACTTAAAGTTAAAACTACTAGACCAACAAGACAATTTTGGGGTGGGGGTTGGGATGATAATTTTTTTTTAATTTCCTACTAATGTGGAAAGGTAAGAATAATATTATACAAAAATAAGAGGACAGCCATTCTGTCGACAAAAAATACCTACAGTATAGACCGTAGGTATCTTTTTGTTGCAATCCAACAACTAAATTCAGTTGCAATTTAAATTAATTAAAATAATAATTTGGTGTCAGGAGGATACAAATTATTAAACTAATATCACCTTATAATAAATCGCGATCTAAAGTTATTACCGTACTAAAGTTCATGCCTACTTATAATTATACCAACACACAATGTTAAAAGGGGCTGGAACGAGTTTAGTTTCAGAACTTATCTTAGATCAGGATTTGTAATAAGGGGGCTACTGTTTTATTCGTTTTTAATTTAAGTACATACTTTAGTACTGTACTATTTGCCATTATTGATAATCTAATAACTAGGAAATATTGTTTGATGTTCATCTAGAAGTTCATGTAATACTAAAACTTAGAATTACAATACTGAAATGGAAGAATATTAATTACCTCACAGTATCACAAGATACAAAGCTGCATTTTAATTTATACTTGCAATATGTGATGGTTTTGTAGTTTACATTAAATATCAACTCATAGACTTCCAATCTTTATCACACATGGAAAACCAACCATATATCTGTCATTCTATGAAACTCCACATCATTTTTTTTAATGTATAGGTGGCAGATGAGCAGATGGATGATCTGATGGTCATCAAACACTTGTCTGATTACAAATCAACATGTTTAAGAAATAATTATGGCAAAACCCTGATAAGTAGGTGTGCTATGGAACCCCTAGGTTTCACAGAACCATGTTTGGGAATTCCGGTCCTTTTTGATTTGATAATTGGTTTTTATACAGCCTGAGATGGTATTCGGTAGACCTCTCATCAATCCAAAGTGAAATCTGGCAATAGCAATAGACCACTAATAACAAAAGTACATGAATAACTTAAATGTGCAGATTAATTCCCACAGAACTGCAAATAATAAAAAAATATACAATATCAACCATTTTTAAATCCCATCAAACTTAACCATGTAAATATAGAATAATTTTCAAAGTATAGATAGTAAACCACTAAACAATAATTGTAGAAAACTATTGTATGTAATGGTTTACTGGTGAAACCAAGTTTTTCAGATCATATTAATAAACTATTTGAAAAACAAATGTCCCTATGTGAAAATACTTAAGATAATACCAGTTAAACTTTGTAAACACTCCAAACATCAACTATGTATGCATATACTTATAATATCCTTAATGTAAATTCTTAAAAGTAAACCCTTATAGTCAAAGTAGACCAACATTGACATAATATTTAATTTTAGGGCATATGTACCATCCTGAATACCAAAAATTATTGTTGTATGTTTAAAAAATGCACACTAAAACTAATATATCAAGGGGAATGACACTCACCCAAAGCCTCCATCTCTATTCCCCCCATCTCTGTTGTAACTTGATCGATCACCTCCTCCATAACCTCCACGATCTCCTCCAGAGTAGCCACTTCCTCCACGATTGCCACTGTAGTTTGAGTTGCCACGGTCACCACTACCATAGCTATTGCCACCTCGGTCACCACTGCTTACATTGTAGTTATTGTCATTATTTTGGTCATATCCTCCTCCACCACCACCACTTCCATAACTGGAGCCATAAGTTTGTCCATAGTTGCTCCCCTGTTGTTGATTACTTCCATACGAGTTACCACCTATTAATAATAAAAAAGTATAAATAAATGTATCTTCATGAAAATATATACATATAGGAACTACCTAAAATGTTAATGACACTCAAGTCATTCTATACTATTTTTACCTGATTTTAAATAACTCAACTAAACATTCAAAAGCACCGAAATAATTACTTTTTTTCGTGAAATTATAGAAAAAAAAGGACAATAAAGTATCTTCACACGCTGAGGATCCCTCACATCTAGAGAGATGCATAATAACAGCGGTATTAAAATCTATGCCATAAAAGAAGCACATGAAAATTAATCATCATCGCACAGTCGTAGAGTCGCAAAAGAAAAGTATGACTATGGTTATTAATGCAAGTAAGTGTAGTGTGGATGGAAGAAGTAATAAGTGTCGAAGAAAACTTCATAAATTAGCAACAGAAAATATATTCTATTCAACTTCTCGACGTATGCTAGGTACTTTCCAAACTTACCCGAACTCTGCTGACTCCACTCTTGTGCGCCACTACTTTGATTACCATAACTGCCTTGACCATAACCTCCTTGACTAGAACCGTAACTGTTGTTATCACTGGAAGCCATTTGTGGCGGAGGAACAGAATATTGAGCAGAGTATCCGCCACCGCCGCCACTATAATCGCCAGAGGCGTAAGCTGCAAAAGTAGGTTATTTTATTAATTCTATCAAAACTATAAATTTTAAGTAAAAATATTATTGTACTTACGATCACCCATTTCCACAAAACAAGCGAAAAGTTCAGAAAACGGATTTAATCAATTCTCACAAACGCATCGGCATTAACGCCGTGTCCAAAAGGGAGCTAGCAAGCAAAGAGAGAATTCCACAAAATGGCGACCCGCCCGGCGTGCCACCATAGAATAGATTATAAAGTACTCTGTGGAATAGATTTTTTTCTTGGAGCCCAATTCTCGGGCTCGTGACATTTATTTTCATACGACATATATCACTAAAACATAGTTTTTTTGTATGGATTTCGGGTGATATCCGCCATATTCTCAAAATATCACAAGCACGAGAATTGGGCTCTTGGTCTGTGAAATAGATTGAAGCCAGCTTTTTTTTTAATGTTGTTTATGAAGCTAGAAGTGCGGGAAAGCACGTCAGTGACATTGACAGGAGGCGATGTGTACAGTGTACAACATTTTTTCAATGGAAAAATTCAAAACAGCATTAGTTAGTCCCGACTTTTGCTACGTGCCAAATAACCATGGGGCGACTATATAGATATTCAGACCGACCAAGATCAGAAGGCACTTGTAAAACGTTTTTTCTATGCGAAAATGTCTAACCTTAGTTCCCTCTTTTGCCACGTGCCAAATAACCGTGATCGGACTGTAGCTCTGCAGCTTCACGGTTGTTTCTTTTAGTATGTAAATAAATGAAAATAAGAAATCAAAACTTATACATACAGCTGCCGTATAAGCCAGGGTACCCAAGCAAACCTGCTAACCAAATTTTTAGGCGTTAAGATTGATGATAAACTTGATTGGAAGGAACATATAGACTCTCTACGACATAAATTGAACAGCTATGTTTATGTTTTAAGCAGACTGCGTAATACCTCAGCGCTTTCTACCAACCACACTAGCAGCTTATCATGGCTACATATCTCCTCTCCTCTTTTGAGCTATGGACTTTTGGTTTGGGGCAATTCAGTTGACTCAAATAGATTATTCATTGCTCAGAAAAGGTGTATTAGAGCAATATGCGGCAAAACTTCTCGTGAATCATGTAGGCCGCTGTTCAAATCTTTGGGCATTTTGCCCCTTCCTTCGCTTAACATCCTAGAAGTAGCAAATTTTGTAAAATGTAATATTAATCTCTTCAAAAAATCAAATTGTACATTTTCTAGAAATACCCGAGATCCCTTAAAGTTAGTTTATAATAAAAGTCCAAATCTCAGCCACTATCTACGGCAATGTGATGCTATGTGTGTAAAAATATTTAATTATTTACCTAAACATTTAAAACTACTACCAATCCATGTATTTAAAAGAAAATTATCTGAATGGCTTAAAGAACATAATTTTTATTCTCTGGAAGATTTTTATAAAAGCAATAGTTTTAAGCTAGATTTGTGAGTACAAGAATTATTAAGTTTTATATAATGTTAAGCTATTTGTGTTGTTCCTAGTCTTTAGTTTATTTAAATGTTTTTATTTTTCGTAGCTATAAGTACCTAATTTTAATATTTGCATGCCAAGTTTGGCAAAATATGCGAACAAATCTAACAATGTTAACAACAAATGTTGAAGATGAATAAGGAGGGAGTGTTCTTAGCTATGTTGGATAAAAATCGATCCAAGATGGCCGCCGTCACAAAGATTTGGATTTTATGTTTTAACACAACTCCCACAATATGGGTTTCATATAAAAGGGCTTGAGTAGCAGAATATATTAATTGTGAAAAATTTCAAATGTAAGATGGCCGCCGTCAGAAAATGACGAATAACCTATTTGTTGTTCCAACTGCCTCAATATAGGTATCAAATGAAAGAGCTATATTTGTGTCGGGGGTTTATTAAATTTATTTTTTTATCTAGTGTTCGCGGCTTCGTGCGCTAAGTGTGGAGCTGACTTTTTTATTATTATTTTTTTAAACCGTCTCGCTCGGCGCAATGGTGCAAAAGGGCATAGAGCGCATAGAGTACTTATACCCCTAGGAAGCTCTCTATGAACGACACCCGCCCGACACTTTTTCTCGGTCAGGAGCCCAATTCTCGGGCTCGTGATATTTATTTTCATACGACATATATCACTAAAACATAGTTTTTTTGTATGGTTTTCGGGTGATATCCGCCATGCTCTAGAAATATCACAAGCACGAGAATTGGGCTCCTGGAGCCCAATTCTCGTGCTCGTGACATTTATCATTGTTCCAAGCACGCAGCCTGGAGCCCAATTCTCGGGACGTGATATTTTGTCATTATACGATATATATCACCAAAACATAGTTTTTTTGTATGGTTTTCAGGTGATATCCGCCATGTTTTTTTCATATCGAATTCTCCAGAATTGGGGTCCTGTCCTCAACACAGACAGTGTTGCCGTTTTAGCCACTTTGTGGCTAGATCTAGCGGATTTTCTATAGTCTTAGCAACATATAAAACTATTTTAGCCACCAAAATTAATCTAGCTACTTCTAGCTACTTCTGTATGCGCAGCAAGATAACTTATATTTCGCGTTGACTCTATATTTAAATCCCTAACAATAACGTAATATTGAATGTTATTTTATTTTAAACGATAGCTGAACTCGACTGCTGGCAACACTAATGCTACTCTCCCCACGCTACACAGAAAACTCCTCTGCCGAATCGGGGAATCCCCTGCAATGTTTAAATGGTATAAAGATTTTAGCAAAATGTGCTTTATTCCTACACCTATACAATTTAGTTTCGATTGTATTCCTCTCAAACGTTGTTTTAAGAGAAAACAAAACACTATTTATTTACTCCTATTTAAAAATTTCATTCAGTGTTCTTCCTGTTCGAGCAGTGCTACACACATTATTATTTTAGGTTTTGCGGTTGCTTTTAATTATGGACGTACCGTTGAAGAAAAAGTGTTACGTACAAAAATACCGAAGTGAATGGGAAAACAGTGAAGAGTTTAAACAATGGATAAAGCCGATTGCGGACAGCCCAACGAAAGCTTTTTGTACGTATTGTCATGTAGAAATTGCCGCTAAAATTTATGATTTACGTAAACATAGTGAATCTAAAAAACACAAGACGAAATGTGAACTAGTGACCAAAAACAAACAAATACAATTTATGCCAGACAGCGGTAGTTCAAAACCAAAACCCAGTGAAAATGCCGAAGGTCATCTTGCTTTGTTTATTGCTGAACACACTTCCATATCGAACATTGACCATCTAACAGACCTTTGTAAGGATGTTTTTAGTGATTCGAAGTCTACCAAAGATATGAAAATGCATCGAACAAAATGTACACAAGTTATAAATCAAGTACTTGCACCACATTTTAGAGAGAATTTACAAAAAGACCTTGGTACCCAAAAGTTTGGAATCATTATAGATGAATCCACGGATGTCAGCGTATCAAAGTACATTGGTATAATTATACGTTACTTTAGCACAAATATGAATACCATTGTGTCATCATTTCTTTCCTTGGAGCCTATTGAAAAAGCTGACGCGCGAGGTTTAGTCACCTCTCTAACCAAATGTTTGAGGTCATTTGGACTTCCAATTCAAAATATGATTGGGATTGGGACCGACAATGCGTCAGTAATGACGGGCCGAAATAACAGTGTTGTTGAAATTTTGAAGAGAGAGTATAATTTACCAAACCTGATTCTCATTCGATGCATTTGCCACTCCTTACAGTTGGCGGTCAGCCACGCTTCTGAAAGCAATGGACAACATTTCATATTTTTAACATGTCCATATTGTTTTTTTATATGAAAATAGACATAAAATGAACAGACCCATATTTTTTCTTTTTTCAAAATTTGGCCATTTTCATGCATAAAATAATTATTGAAATTCTTTATATTCTAAATAGACGTAAGCGCCAAATGACGTCATCAGACGGCTGAATACAGCGATATTCCTTTGCTTATCATTGTTTTAGTAAAAAAAAGGTACTACTGTCAAAGGTAAATAATACTAGTGTCAACGTCATTCATACATTCAACGTTGACAAGTTGTCTTTTTTTTGACAGTTACATGTCATGGGTTTGGCATATCGTAAATTTAAAACTATAATGTGCTAAGCAAAGAAATATTTTACATTCTGCCGTCCGATGACGTCATCTTACGTTTTTTAGTTTTTATTTTTTTTCTCAGTAAATAAGCAATATAAAAAATGAATAAATATATATTCGAGCAGCGGAAAAGTAAACAAAGAATTGGTATTTTTTGTTTCAGAGCTTAGCAATTTTGAAATGTTGTCCATTTGCCGCGTAACATCGAATTTTTGATAAGAGAGACCTATAAATGGTTCTCCAACTCTCCAAAACGACGGGACGAATATAAAGCACTGTTTCAAACAATAAACTGCGGGGAAGAACCACTAAAAATATTAAAAGTATGCGACACCCGTTGGCTCTCTATAGAACCTGCTGTAGTAAGAATATTGGCGCAATGGGAAGAGCTAAAACTGCATTTCAATATAGTCAGAGACAAGTGTTATACAGCGGGATTGCTGTGGGAAATGTTTAATGATGAGGGCAATCGGCTGTACTTTTGCTTTTTGAAAAGCATTCTTCACGACGTCCAGATAGGAATCAAAGTGTTTGAAGGCGAAAACATAGATCCTGTCAAGCTGTTGGAATCTTTGATGACCTTGTTACGATCTGTCTGCGCCAGAATATTATTACCCGGTGCAGCTGTAACAGATAAAGATTTCCTCACAATAAAAATAGAAGATTATTTAGACCCTGTTGCACATTTGGGACATCTTTTCGAATCTAATGCCAGCAAAAGCAACCTATCTTCGCAGACGATTGCAAATATTAAAAAACGGTGCATTGATTTCAATGTCAAGTTGGTGAAAGAAATTCAACAAAGAATACCGTCAAACTATGAGATCTTAGAGAAGATTACACAACTAAGTCCAGAGAACACATTAAAACACATAAAAGATTCTCATGCACTTGTTGGATTGGCGAGCGAAATCGGGTTCGATGAGCTCAAGATAGATGCCATTGTTCAACAATGGAAAACTATCCATTATATAGAATGGAAAAATACAGAAGATAGCATAAAGTTCTGGTCAGAAGTACTAAAATATAAGAATGCCGCAGGAGTCAATACGTTTCAAGAGATAGCCGACTTGGCTATTTCTGTATTGTCTATTCCTCACTCTAACGCGGAAGTGGAGAGGCTCTTCAGTGTTATGAACACTGTGAAGAATAAATTAAGAAATAGACTTTGTGCTTCAACGCTAAATTCTATTATCATGATAAGAAATCAATTGAAATTATTAAGAAAATCTTGCCACAATTATGTTCTGCCTCCTGAAGTTTTGGCCAAAGTAAGCAAAACAGTAAAAGTTCAAAAAAGAACTGAAATGCCATCCACTTCATCTTCCCCGGACGAAGTTATTTTTGAAGAAGATTTAGATGACATTGTTAACTTACATATAGATTTATAAATCTATTTGGAAGTTGGCAATGTCATTCAAACTTATTTTTTTACAAAACTTTAGAATTTGATAATGTCACCTAAGACAAATAAATATTGATATAAATGTTTAGATATGGTTTTATTTTTATCACAAATTAATTACTTATAACCGTTATTTATAAATGTGAGGAATTTTGGTACCGAAAAAGTTTAGCCACTTCTGGCCGAATTGCGACATTGAATTTTGCCCAAAACTGGCAACTTTTTGCACCAACTTAGCCAAATACCCGATTGATAAAACGGCAACACTGAACACAGAGGTGCTGGGCGCATCCCGGCCCGCTTCAAATTCACATGAATTTGATTTTTATTAGAAACCATTATTGATGCGTATAAAGTTTTTTTTCGATGACAAACTTTAAGAATGTTGGTTTTCCAGGTTGAAATAAAAGAAATGTTTGTAATTTGCGATAATTAGAAACTTTTTATATTTGAGAAAAAATTGTCATGTAAGAATTTTAAACGTTCCGTTTTGGATGATTTTTTTTATCAGACATGTAGCCCAATTCTCGTGCCCGTGACATTTATTTTCATACGACATATATCACTAAAACATGTTTTTTTTGTATGGTTTTCAGGTGATATCCACCATGTTTTCAAAATATCACGATCACGAGAATTGGGCTCTTAATATCCACGCACAGCTTTGTGGGACATGGTACGATAATGACGTTTGAGGCACGTTTAATCTAAATTTTGTGAAAAAAACTGTTCTATGTTCTGTTTTTGTGTGTGAGTAGTTGTGATAATACTTTAAGTATTTAAAAACCTTGATGATATTAATTATGGTGTTACGAAGAAGGAGTATTTGGACTGGACGCGTTTTATCCTCACTCTCTCGGAATGACCCACCTACAAAAATTATGACACAAACTGCCACACTCAGAGTCGTTGATTAACTTAGTTGGCTACTTAAGAAAAAACATTAACACTTATTTTCATACGCATAAAGACTACCGATACTAAAGTTAATGAACATTAGCTTAAATGACGTCTCTGAGTGCGGCCGTTATTCTAAGACTAGCAGGGCACACTAGCGATGCCAATCGATTTTATTTTTTAGCTAATAAACCGGATCTATTTTAAACAATTTCGGGGTTACAACCTCTCGGCAAACACTTATACTATTTATTAAATAAGCATGCACAAATGTAGGGTCCGTTTTTGTACGCGAAAAATTGATTCACGCCAAAAGCGGCGTAAATTAATTTTTCGCATACGCGTTGGAGCCAACATTTTTGCATGGTTATTTAATAAATAGTAGTAAGTGTTTGCCGAGAGGTTGTAACGCCGAAATTGTTTAAAATAGATCCGGTTTAGTAGCTAAAAATTAAAATCGATTGGCGTCGCTAGTGTGCCCTACCCGTCACCTTAATTGACGTCTCTGAGTCTTTTAATTGATCGTCAGACAAAGCAACATCTTTGATTCAAAATCACCCCTTCTACACTGGCGCTCAACATAGTGGCCTCTTTGGACATGAAGACTGAGGGTGACAACTCGGATAGCGCCGACCGTTCCTTCAAGTCATCGACTTCTACGGGTAACCGTCGTGCATCAGGGTCATTCAAGGTCAACAAGCCCAAAGAGAACAAAAACCCGAAAACAACAAAAAGGACATCAAAGATGATGGTGTCGCTTGCGGATGACCAACTTCAATGGAAAGGTGGAACTATCGCGGCGTGTACAGCTTCTTTTGACGGCACCAGGGGTGCGGAAGCGGTCGAAACGTTCTTGGCCACTGTCAGCGTGTACAAAAGAGTCGAGCGCATAAGCGACGAAGACTCCTTGACCAACATCCTGCTCCTACTCAGGGAAGATACCGGTATTTGGTGGCAAGGATTCAAAAGTACCGTATCGACATGGGAAGAATTTGAAAAGAGTCTGAACCGCATATCTAACTTTTGGCCGTAACCTGCCTACAGTAGATGATGTTGAAAAGGACGTCCGGGAAATCATACAAAGCGATACTTTCTTAGAAAGCATCAGTCCTAGATATAGCTTGAAATTAGGTCCACGCCGCGACGGTCCTTATGTAATAAAATGTAAACGTGGTCCCAGCTCTTTCGAAATCGCCTTTCGTACCCGCGAACACCTAACGTATCAGTTGGCTTGTATCATGCATCAGGTCTACGCATCTTTTAACAAACAGTTATCAAAAATAAAGAAGTAAAAAAGGGCACCTAAAGCGGTCGCGCCGCAGCCAGTCGCCAATGATTATTGGATTGTGTTGTCCTGTATTGTTAATAGATGGCGCTGTGCATATCTACATCGCGCATGCATTATTTTCTGATTATATGTAAGGTTCAATGAACTTGTGTCTAGTAAGCAGTGTGACCAGATTCAGCAGAATTCTGCGATATTACTAGAATAATTATATAAATTAGTTTTACTTTGAGACAGAATAATGAAAGTGGGGATGTGTACACCTAGCGGGTACTAACTCTGTCTGCACTATTGAGGAGATGCAACCAAAGTCAGCACCCGCCAAATGCAAGGACTATTGCAGAGAAAATGGGAACTACACCGGGTCTATGGGGGGAATGTTGCTGGACTGGTTGCCGGGATATTGATGAGACAACGGAACGCATGCCATATCAAATGTCTCATCTATATGTGATACCTAATCATAGCAGACGGTGACTTGCCGCACACTAAATGGGGCGCCCTATAAAAAGCTACCAGCTGGCAGCAAGGCGGGCAACATTGGGGCGAGCGGCTAAGTTTGTCGAGAGGTGAGACTCCGGGGCGCCAGGCCCTCTGTGCTAAGCACCACCGGTCAGGTTATGAAATTTTACCTTTCCAACCTGGTGCATAGGTTCAGATCTTGCAACTCCACTCCTGGTTGGCTGGTTAAGGCAAGCCAAGTGGTGAGGGTCAAAGAAGTAATACGGACTCGGTATCGCCAAACACCAACCGCTCGCCACAAGCTGCCCTGCACAGACTGATTGCACTAATGAGAGTTATTGTTCTTCATAAGCGAAGATCACCAACTTTCGGGGTTGTCACTTCCCTACGCACTTATTATTATTATAATAAATCGTAAAACATACATGGGGGTGTCTCTGGTACTCCAAGTGGTGCTCTTTCCATGGCCTTCCGCTTGACACCCTATATAAATAGAATTTTAACACTTCTATGCCTATATACTGAAATAGAGGCATCAGTCGGCAAGCCACTGCTACCGCCATCTAAAGGAAAACGACCAAAACTCAACGGCTATGTACGCCACAGGTCATTGTTTCGGAAACATGTTTTACTAGGGCGATATAAAAATACATAGGTATGGATATTTACCGGACGAACGCCGAACCACCTGCTTGATTGCTTTTTACAAGCGCCATCTAACGGACAACGCTGAACTACATAGACTGAGCTATATATACTGACGCACTTACACAGGTACCTACATCAGGATAATTTCACTTAATTAGTTCTTTTTCCTTAGTATGGAAAGTTCAGCGTTTTTCATTAGATGGCGCTTGTAAAAAGCAATCAAGCAGGTGGTTCGGCGTTCGTTCGGCACTCTTCATCACTCACTATGAAAAAATATCTCACCAACCAATCTTTATTCCAACAATATTTGTATTCGACTTGTTTGGTGCGACGTGTTCTACCAACCATTCTGCACAACATTTGTTCTAACCTTAGACAATTTATCTAAGGTTCTTACAGTTTTCAAAATTCGTCGAAAATTTCGACTCCACATATAAAATGAACAAGTCACGTGACTGACTTTGTATAAAGTTTTTTTTGTTTATGCGAATTTCCAAGTGATAGAATACAGAATACCTATGTTGTTCAGAATGGTTGGTACAACAAGTGGTTATTGTATTGGCAAGGCAAAGATTCTCACTAGCACATTTGGAGTCAATTTTCGGAAGCTGTCTATGAACGACAAATTGAGAGATTTTCCATACAACTTTACGCGATAGTGGTTAATATTCTCTTTATTTTTGGGATAAAGTGGGTCACAATAATAGATATAATAAAAGCGTCGACAGAATATACCAGATCATTACGTTCTGGTGAGGAAATGTTAAATGAAACAGAAATTTTTTTAGTGATCAGTAGAGTTTCATTTGATGAAAATAATAAGTATTTTGTTATTTTTACTGGCTAGCTGTGATGAAAAAAGATACTCATAGACAAAAAGGCGCCACCGGCTTAGCGCGACCGGGCATATAATCGAATTGGAGTTCCCATCCCTTTCACATGTGCTGTGTTTCACTGTATTTCTCCTTTGTTTGGATGCGCCAGGTACATAATCTCGTTCGTTACGGGACGGAATCGCGCTAAGGCACCTGGAGCCCAATTCTCGGACTCGTGATATTTTGAAAACATGGCGGATATCTGTATGATAAAAAAACTGTGTTTTATTGATATATGTCATACGACATATATCAATAAAACACAGTTTTTTTGTATGGTTTTCTGGTGATATCCGCCATGTTTTCAAATTAACATGAGCACGAGAATTGGGCTCCTGGAGCGCAGTACTTTTTCTCGAATTTCTCAATTTCGACAAGTTTTTCGAAGTTGCAAATTGGACCCATTAAACATACTGTCCAAAAACGCTTACACATCACGCTTTGCAAATTTAAAGTCAAAATCTACTGGGCTACACGGAATCGCCACACACGTGTGGCCAGTGGCGGTCTTTCGCAAATTAGTATCAACTACACGCGACGTGTTAGTGGTTGGCCACAGGTGAGTATCGTAGCTAGGCATGGCCATCGCCCACGGCCTCGCGCTCAAGGGGGCCTTTGCTTACGAGGCCCCTACGTAACGTTGTAGAGTAACGTATATACGTTATTCTACAATTTCCACGTTAATAAAGGAACTGGCGCGCAAAAACCATAAATGGCTTATCATCTCCTACCTTTAGCTTTAGTCACGAGAACAACTAAAGTGACACAAGATAAATATTGAAACCACTTTATGAAATATCAGCATTTTAATAAACAAATGGTTCATGTACACCATATAACGGGACCTTTCCTGTTCCTAGTGACAAACAAAGCACAGTGAGGGTTTTCGCGTGTGAAAAATCCGCTAGATGGCGAACTGTTGGACTGAGGTCTAACATCAACCGCATTTGGTGGTTTAGTTTTTCAAATTGACATTTTGATAGATCACGTTTTAAAATAACCAATCACATCGTAATATGGACCTCACTCCTATAGTATTCCATCTAGCGGATTTTTCACACGCGAAAACCCTCATTTACGGACAACCAATATTTCTTTATTTTATCAATTGAATACATTAGATGTAACTTAAGTAATAAATTATCATACTTACTGCCACACTCAGATTCGTTGATTAACTTAGTTGGCTATTTAAGAAAAAATATTGACACTTATTTTGATACGCATAAAGACTACCGATACTAAAGTTAATGAACATTAGCTTAAATGACGTCTATGAGTGCGGCCGTTAGATACACCATGCTGTACTTAATTAAAGACAATTTTGTTAATTTTACGTACAATGCTCATATACATTATTTTAAACTGCAATTTCTATGTTTATATCGTAATCTAACCATACATAATAGAGTAAACATGTTAAATGATAGTGTAGGTAGGATTTTAAGCACACATTCAGACCATCTTAGTAGTCATTTAGTTCATATTTTAATGCAATTTACAAATTGCTAAACAACACCTTATGAAATGTTGATATATCTGGTTCCACATTCGAGTTTGTACTGTACAAAGCTGGCTTTGAATTGGTTCTGAAACAACATAATTTATATTTGTATTGTTTACCTATAAAAAGGAAACATAAGAAGGAATATTATGATGTATCTATAAGATAAACAACAGTAATATAGAAATGGATGTATGTGTACTCATATTTTCAAAATACAATACCTTGTAGGTACAGCATTCGATCGTGGAGTAACAAGAAGACAATTCATTGGTTGCCCATCTAGCTGCCTGTTGTGGTAAAGATCTACCGCTCGTTGAGCATCTTCCTGAGATTTGTAAATAACTTCTGCTGTTCCAGGACGTACTAAGCGTGATTCGACCATGCCTCCCACATCACCAAACAGCTCCTAAAAATTAAAATAGTTAAAGTACAAAGATGAAGGAGCAAATTAAAAAGGGAAAGTTTGTAATGTAGGATATCCCTCCTACCTACATCACCAAACAGCTCCTAAAAATAAAAAAAATTAAAACATTTGTAATGTTGGACCACCTCGAAGGCTCAGTGGCTATGTTGTTCCGCGGCAGGTCTTGGTTTCGATTCCTGATCAGTTGAATTCAGAGTGCCTACAATGGAAACACTCCGTAACGAATGACGATTTACCTACTTGTTGTATTTAAACATAGAGACATCCGGTTAGTGTAATACGGGGATAATGATTTGATAATGAATTGCGTTTAGTTAAGGGCCTCTGGGAACGAATTTTTGACTCGGGTCTGGGTGTGATGTATGTCAATGTGACTATTTTGTCATAAATTTTTTCTATGACATAGGTGGCAGACGAGCAGACGGATCACCTGATGGTAAGAGATTGCCGCCGCCCATGGGGGCGGCAACACCAGTGGAGTCACAAGTGCGCTGCCAACATTTAAACTCCCCTTCTCCCTAGAATTGGGCCTCCGGTACCCTCACTCACGCAGCGAAACACAGGACACTGCTGCTTTACGCCGGTTTTCTGTGAGGCCGTGGTATCATTCCGGTCCAGCCGGCCCATTCATGCCGAAGCGTGGCTCTTCCACGGTCAAAATAAATTGTTAATAAAGATATGACATTCAGTTCACGTTTGATCTATTTTTAAATTCCTGGCAAATGTCATCTGTACCATGGACTATTAGGCAGAAACAACTTCGAGAGAGAAGCCAATAGAAGAATTCAGCTAGGCTGGGCAGCATTTGGTAGGCTTCGTCAAGTCTTCTCGTTACCCATCCCTCAAAGTCTCAAGTCGAAAGTCTTCGACCAGTGCGTCCTACCAGTCATGACTTACGGTGCCAAAACGTGGACACTCACGGCTGGACTAGCCCACCGATTCAAACTCAAAAAGCTATGGAAAGGGCTATGCTCGCAGTATCTCTGAAGGACCGCATCAGAAATGATGTAATCCGACAGAGAACCAGAGTCAACCGACATAGCCCACCGAATTAGCAAACTGAAGTGGCAGTGGGCTGGTCACATTAGCCGCAGAACTGACAGCCGTTAAGTGGAGACCGCGACTCGGTAAGCGTAGTGTGTTGCGACAAGATGGGATGATGACATTCATTCTAAGGCTGGCTGGTGTGGGCTGGATGAGAGTGGCCGAAAATCGGGAGCAGTGGCGTGCATTAGGGAAGACCTATGTCCAGCAGTGGACGAGTGTGGGTTGCTGATGACCATGGACTATAGATAATTAGTCCACGCCTGTACTACCTGCTTTACAATTAACTTTTTGCTTGTTGGTTTCACAACTAAATATAACATTTGCTGGGTTAACAGTTAATAATCATTCATGCTTATAGCTGTAATACACATTACCTCAATATCGCCACCTGTGACAGTATTACGTAGGTTGCTAACAATGATTCTGTATTCTAGAGCAGGCTTTTCTGTTTTTTCAGCTGGTTTCTCGGTCCTCGTAGCTGCCATTGGACGTTTCTTTAAGATTGATGGAGGCCTTGGTGGACTCTTTTCTTTTTCCAGAACTGGTACAGCAGATCTAGTGCAAAGGGTTCATTATAAATACAGATTACTATTAAGAGCTCAAAACTAAAAATTACAGTCTTAAGTGTACCTATTTAAATAAACGAATTTTGACTTTTTCTGCTGTGTACGCCTATGTGAGAGGCATATGTATCAGAACTGTCTATTACCACGTTATAGTTGTTACCATCTTTCATAATCATCAAAGTCATTCACTCTTACCAATCTTACCATACTGGCTAATTAAGATTATTTGTATATACTTACTATAATATAACATAAATATATATATGTATATGTACCTGAAGAAAGTGGATGACCTATTATCATAAGTGTCATTGTTATGAGTAATGATTTTAAGTTGAAGACTTGCTTTACGGTTCAACAAAGTTCTTTTTGGAGGTTCATATTCATCACCCATTGGATCATCAATAATTTCAATATCATTTTCAACTGTTCTCAAAATTGGTTTTGGTCTAGGTAGATTACCTATAAATGAAAAACTGGAGTGAGACAAAAACAATAAAAATATAAGGATGGGTGTTTCTATAAACTTACAATTTACACACTTACCTAAAAGTTTTGCCTGGATTGGTCTGCTCTCTATAAACTTTTTTGAATGTATATTTGAATGCTTTGCATGGCTTCTGGATCCGACCAAAGGCTGAGAAACTACTTGTCTCGATGGATCAATGAAAACTGTTCAAAAAATATATGTAAATTAAATCTAAATTGAATTTTATTTTATGGCCAAGAAAAGGAAATTTGTTCACCTCTTTCTTTATTCTGGATAGTCCGAACATATTTGTTACGCATTGGTAGCATATTTCTTGGCTTTGGTTGTGATGATAGCTGTAAATAAGGCATGTAAAATTAAAACAATTTTATTTATTTATTTATTTGGACAACCAACAAGGCATTTATTTGATGGAATTGTTGTAACCACCGTCACCACCGTCCACCACGGTCTGCCACGGTCTGCCACTGTCCACACGTCATCACATAAAAAAAAATCCGCAAATCAATCTTAGGAAGGTTTCGTCACGAATTCGCGACTTGCGATAGATAGATAGATACTCTTTATTTGCACAATATACAAAACTTAAAAGCTAGGTATACAGAGATAGAATGTACAATTTTGGCTTTATTAAACCTTTTTTCCATTTTATAGATTTTGTCAGGATTAGGAGTTTTTTTTATTAATTCGCCTTGCAACATTTTAATACTTAATTTAAAAAAAGTCAAAAAAGTCTCTTTGTCTTCTTCACAAACTAAGTAGAAGATTGTGAACAACTGTCAACTGATCTTAGGGAATGAAGTCACTTATGGTTTCAATTTACGTACCTAATAATATTTTTTAATATTTTCATAATTTTTAATTATATACTTTTAATTATAATTCATGCTCAAAATATGTGACTGTCACATAAGTAGGGTATAAAACACGAGAGTAAATCAACCTAAATCGATTCTCCAGGATTTATTTTGTTTTTTTTTTTTAAAGAAATAAAAATAACATTCTAGTATCAATAAACAATAAAAAACCGCCCAAATGCGAGTCCGACTCGCCCATGAAGGGTCATGTAAAATATTACTTAGTATAGTTAGATTAAGAATTCGATTTAAAAGATTAAACATACCAGCTGCATTTTTTAAAGTTTATAACTGTGTGTGTAAAAAAAAAACAATAACGTTAGGTATACTAAACAAGGTGTAAATTTTTATAGAACTTGAACAATAACTGTAATATTAAGACTATTGTTATCACTATTTCATCATAATCATTTCAGCCAAGAGACGCCGACTGCTGGACATAGGTTCAAAGTCACCCAGAGAGTAATATGGACCTCTCCATTGCTCTCTGGCTTACTTTGAGCCTCCTTAATCAGCACATTGTAAGCGGGCACGTTGCGATTCTGTATGTCATCACTGGCAGCACACACTACCATTATGATGCATTTGTGGACTATTAGATAGCCTTCGATTCTGTCGAGATCTGGGCCTTGGTACAGTTTCTCCAAATGTGCCAAAGTCATTGTACAAAGTGCAATGTCAGTCGGTCTTCAGGACCAGAAATCGAAACCCATACCGCTCCAACGAGGTGTTAGACAGGGCGGCGTTATATCGCCGAAACTGTTCACCACTTTTTTGGAGGACGTGTTTAAACATCTGGACTGGGATGGACTTGAAATTATGTCGTACCCACTGTTGTAAAGGTTGAAACCTCTACACAGGAAGTTCTGGACGAGTACATCTGCCTTGGGCGAAAAGTCCAACTTGGTAAATCCAACTATTACTATTAATCAATCTTAAATAAATAACTATCATCATCATCATCATCATCAGCCCATTTAAGTCCCCACTGCTGGGGCACGGGCCTCCCTCAATCACATGAGGGGTAATTGCCGTACTCTGGGGTACTGGCCATGTGGTCCCCGGCAGAGTAGAATAGGCCACCCTCACTCTTACCGAGGTGTCGTAAAAGGCGACTAAGGTAAAGCTGCTGGCATGATCATTAGCACCCAGAGAAGGAAAACTCTGCATTTATATCAAAACCCTCGCCAACCCGTCTGCCAAGCGTGGTGAGTACGGCAATTACCCCTCATGTGAAATAACTATTATTCAGTCTTAAATCTCAATATCTCTAAGAATGTACTAAGAATTTAAAATAAGCGCGAGATTTTTATAAATTCACGTGTCTATCCATACATATGCACTTAAATGATCTCAGTACAATCAAGAATCACTTAATAACAACCACACTTTCACCAAGAAATAAACCAATCTTAAATACAAAATATGAGAACCTATGCCATGTAAATTAATCGGTTACTAAAGCTTAACTCTTCTGAAACAAAAAGTAATTAATTTGTACAATACAAGCTAATATGGGCGTGATAATGTAATTGTTTTTTGTCTTAAATTAAAAATATATAATATAAACATCATTCCGAAGTACTTACAATCATTACCAGTTTTGGTGATTTCCTGGTGATAATCTATCTGGTATTGACACGTATTTGAGAAAAAAAAATTGTAAGAATTTTAATAATTCAAGGGAGTTGAAAATATTTATGCGAATAAGGTTTACAAATAGAATGTCATAAAAAATACCGTGAAAGATTAGATTAATACTCACTTTCTAAAAAAAATCTCTGGTAATGAAGTAAAATGTGACAAACTTTATTTTTGAAACATGGAACTGATGTTTTTTTTAAATATTAATACCAAAGTAGATATATACGCTAAAGCAGTATCGACACTCCGCCATTTGGTGTAATTTTATTGAGAGAGTTCAGGGTTGCCCCTTTAATTTTCGTAAAATGAATTACATGTATTTTTGTTTAAGGTCACGGGTAGGGCACACTAGTCTGTCGTTTCTTTGCTTGGTATACCGTAAAGGGCAACCTATACAGCATCCCAAGTAGAGAAACCGAGCGCATACCCCTCATGCGACCAGACGGGTTGGCAGGTTGCGGATAGCCTGATGTCGGGAGTGCCTATAGCGCTCCGACCCCGGACAGGAGGGGCCGCCGGAAATGGTCACTTCATCTCCGGTATGACCCACTACCCTTATCCCAGGATCCCGGCGTCAGCTAAACCCTATCCCTCATGTCACTCCTTCCCATCCCCAACACCTGGTCCAGAGGAGACAACCTCTATTCCAAAAAACCCCAATCTAAGGTGTCAACCGACCCGTGCCGAGAGATGCGTGGCTGAGGGGGTGCTCAGTCTCAAACGGAGGCTCCTTGATACCAGGCTACCTCAAGGAGTATTTAGCCTTACCTGGTACAACGGCTCTGCTAGGTGGACCACTTATCCCTCATAACTCGTGGGAACTATATGAATAATAACATAGACCCAAACTCAACCCCAGGAGGGTCCAACGAGACCCCCCCAACTAGAACTGATGACCCCGTGATCACAGTCACTCAAAGAGTTGCACAAGTTGCAATCTCCGGACCGAACATCCAGGACGGCGCCAGGCCACAGGGTATGGATACCACAGGGAGCTGCCAGAACGGCGAAAGGCCACAGGAAGCTCCCTCAACCACAGCACGGCAAATGATAGCGGTGCAAGAGCACATAGGGGCTCACATCGACTCGACTCCAAGGGGAACCGAGGGACCCCGTTTTCTGGGATGCACTCATAGAGCAGGGTGGATAATGTTCACCTGCGCTAATGAGGGCACCAGGAAATGGCTAGCAGAGGTCGTTCCAACAACAAAGGGGACACCCTTGGGAAGGATAAATAGCTTCAAACCGTTCAAGTCTGGTAAGGAGGACGGCATCTCTCCTGCCCTCCTGCAAAAAGGGGCTAAAGGGCTCCTTCCATTTTTAGTAAAAATCTTTAGGGCAAGTTTTGCCTGAAAATCACTACCGGCTATATGGACAAAGGTAAGGGTGGTGTTTATACCCAAGGCCGGAGATAGGGACAAGTCACAGCCTAAATCCTACCGAACAATCAGCCTCACCTCCTTTCTATTGAAAACGATGGAAAAGGTACTAAATATGTACATCAGAGAGAACTTCATTAATTTCGTTATCTTATCCTCAATATGACCTATGGTTGAAATAAATGAATTCTATTCTATTCTATTAAATCGTGTCCCTAGCATGTACGTCAACATGCCTACCAAGGTGGCAAGTCTACCGAGACAGCCTTGATGGAGCTTACCGATAGACTAGAAAGGGCTGTAGAAGAGAAAGAAACTGCCCTATGCGCCTTCCTAGACGTGGAGGGAGCGTTTGACAACACCTCAGCGTCAGTCATCATAAGGTGCATGAGAAATAAGGGCGTAGATGAGACCACCCTAGGATGGATCGAATCCATGCTCTTATCCAGAGTAGTTAAACTAACACTTCTGGACACCACAGCAGAATTCAAAGTTGCGAGAGGATGCCCCCAGGGGAGAGTTCTGTCCCCACTGGAATGATAGTAAAAATCTTTAGGGCAAGTTTTGCCTGAAATCACTACCGGCTATATGGACAAAGGTAAGGGTGGTGTTTATACCCAAGGCCGGAGATAGGGACAAGTCACAGCCTAAATCCTACCGAACAATCAGCCTCACCTCCTTTCTATTGAAAACGATGGAAAAGGTACTAAATATGTACATCAGAGAGAACTTCATTAATTTCGTTATCTTATCCTCAATATGACCTATGGTTGAAATAAATGAATTCTATTCTATTCTATTAAATCGTGTCCCTAGCATGTACGTCAACATGCCTACCAAGGTGGCAAGTCTACCGAGACAGCCTTGATGGAGCTTACCGATAGACTAGAAAGGGCTGTAGAAGAGAAAGAAACTGCCCTATGCGCCTTCCTAGACGTGGAGGGAGCGTTTGACAACACCTCAGCGTCAGTCATCATAAGGTGCATGAGAAATAAGGGCGTAGATGAGACCACCCTAGGATGGATCGAATCCATGCTCTTATCCAGAGTAGTTAAACTAACACTTCTGGACACCACAGCAGAATTCAAAGTTGCGAGAGGATGCCCCCAGGGGAGAGTTCTGTCCCCACTGGAATGATCCATCGTATTTGACGAACTGCTTCACAAACTAAAGGGGGCTCACTTTACAACCCGAGGGGCTATGCGGACGATCTGGTAATTACGGTGGTTGGCAAGTGCCAATACACAGTATCTGGGTGGTGTTTATACCCAAGGCCGGAGATAGGGACAAGTCACAGCCTAAATCCTACCGAACAATCAGCCTCACCTCCTTTCTATTGAAAACGATGGAAAAGGTACTAAATATGTACATCAGAGAGAACTTCATTAAATTCGTTATCTTATCCTCAATATGACCTATGGTTGAAATAAATGAATTCTATTCTATTCTATTAAATCGTGTCCCTAGCATGTACGTCAACATGCCTACCAAGGTGGCAAGTCTACCGAGACAGCCTTGATGGAGCTTACCGATAGACTAGAAAGGGCTGTAGAAGAGAAAGAAATTGCCCTATGCGCCTTCCTAGACGTGGAGGGAGCGTTTGACAACACCTCAGCGTCAGTCATCATAAGGTGCATGAGAAATAAGGGCGTAGATGAGACCACCCTAGGATGGATCGAATCCATGCTCTTATCCAGAGTAGTTAAACTAACACTTCTGGACACCACAGCAGAATTCAAAGTTGCGAGAGGATGCCCCCAGGGGAGAGTTCTGTCCCCACTGGAATGATCCATCGTATTTGACGAACTGCTTCACAAACTAAAGGGGGCTCACTTTACAACCCGAGGGGCTATGCGGACGATCTGGTAATTACGGTGGTTGGCAAGTGCCAATACACAGTATCTGATCGGCTGCAGCAGGCTCTACGTATGGTTGAAAGATGGTGCAACGATGTTGGTCTCAACGTGAACGGGAATAAAACCATCATAGTCCCATTCACCAAAAAAAGGCTTCTGGATAAACTAAGAAAGCCTACCTTATCTGGGAAAACTATAGTTTTCTAGAGAAGTCAAATACCTAGGAGTGATGCTAGATCAAAAGTTGACCTGGAACTCACACCTCAACATACGTTACCAAGGAGGCCAAGATGGCACTTGGAACCTGCTACAGGATGGTGGGACCAAAATGGGGCCTTAAACCAAGGCACTTGCTTTGGTTATACACGGCGGTGGCACGTCCCATGATTGCCTATGCCTGTGTAGTGTGGCACAACAAGACCTGCCAATCCACAAGCAGCATGGCACTCACGAAAGTACAGCGCTATGCATGCTCGCTAATCACAGGTCCCATGTCATCCACCCCAACCGCCGCACTGGATGGAGGCTCTGCTATCTCTTCGCTCCCTGCCTACATTTATACAAAAAGAGGCAAGAGCCGCTATGCTGAGAGCTTGGGAAAACGAGTCCAAGACATGGCACTCAAACGGCATGAGAACCCTTCTAAAAGAACTGCAAGTCATGCCGATCACACTTATGCCAGGGGACAGCATGTATTCAATCGAGATACCGGACAGACAGGAGTGGACTGATGGTACGCTCGCTGAATTCCGGTCTGGGGATATTTTGTGGTACACGGACGGCTCCAGATTAAACAATAGAGCTGGCTTCGCAGTATACGGCGAAAAACCCAAGGCCCAAATATCACAGGGCCTAGGGTTACATGCCACAGTATTCCAAGCCGAAGTGGCTGCTATAATACGCTGCGCCCAGGAGAATCTGCGACGCGGCTATAAGGGTAAAGATATATACATCCTATCAGACAGTCAAGCAGCTCTAAGGGCACTTGAATCTGGGAAGCCCAGATCCTAAACTGTCTGGGCTCCAACAACAGAGTAACCCTTCGCTGGGTACCAGGACACTCCGAAATCGTGGGCAATGAAAAAGCCGACGAGCTTGCAAGGGAGGGGGCCTCATGCCCGGTACAAACCCCGGAACCGGTACTGGGCATACCCAGGTGCACCACCCGACGCAATCTTAAAGAGTGGTCGATCGAACAATGTAAACAACTATGGCTCAGATCGACAGGTCAGGCACACGCGAAGACCTTAATGACAGGGTTCTCCAACAAATACACGCAAGAGGCCTTAGCGCTACCTCCCGGACAGTTGAGTATCCTCACAAGAACCATTACTGGTCATTGCAGGCTAAACAAGCACGGCACCAGAACCGAGCTGGCCGGAGATCCCACCTGCAGATTCTGTAAGGCAGTGGACGAGACACCGATGCACGTCCTTTGTCAATGCGATTCCCTCGGGCACCCAAGAAGCCGCACCCTGGGCAGCTACCACATTTGCCCGGAGGATGATAAGGCTATCGCTCCCAAGGCCATTATACGGTTTATGCAAACCGTTGGCCTCGGAGACGATCTGTAAGTGGGAGCGGAGGTCACAATAGATCAAATTTGGTCGCAGTGACCACTCGGCCACGAACGCTCCCCATAACATCGAATAAAAAAAAAGGGCACACTAGCGACGCCAATCGATTTTAATTTTTAGCTACTAAACCGGATCTATTTTAAACAAAGTCGCGGTTACAACCTCTCGGCAAACACTTTTACTATTTATTAAATAACCATGAAAAAATGTTGGGTCCAATGCGTACGTGAAAAATTGAATCAATTTTTCGTGTACAAAATCGGACCCAAGCCTTAACGCTCTATCTTAGCCTCAGCTTTTGTCAGACTATTTTATATGTATAGCTAGCTACATTTAATTAGAGCATTGGGCTTTTAATATTCATAAGATTTAAATCATAGTGGCTGTATGAATAAACGTCCAATAAACCTTTGTTATCTAAAACGGTGTTAAGGAACAGTTTTGATATTATTGTGTTTGGTATAGCAATTCTTTGCAATTTATTCTTAAGTAAATAATACACTTAAAAAACATTTTGATGTTTGAAACAAAAACTTTCATACAAATTTTTTAAAAAAATAATGAAAACTGCTTTATAGCAAGGTTTTATTAACAAAACACTGCCTCGGTGGCGCATTGGTTAGTGGGTTCGATCCCCGGGTCAAAATTTGTACCTGAGTTTTTCAGTTAAGAAATTCTCAGTGTTAGCCCAGAGTCTGGAAGTTGGCGGTCTTGTACCCTTATGCCTCGGAAAGCATGTTAAGCCGTTGGTCCTACGCCTAATCCCTCTTAGGTCGTGTCACATTAGTGTCCCATCGAGGGTAAGAGGGGGATAAATAAGAGGGTACTGGAATAGAGAGTGCATTTGTGTCTGCGCAAATACTTGTGCACTATAATATGTCCTGCGTCAATGGCTGATCGCTGAGATTGGCCGCCATGACCGAAATGTCAGTTTGGAGGACATTGTTATTAATAACAAAAGTTTAACAAACATTTAAGAATGTGTATAGGTACGTACTTCACGATGAACTCGTGGCATTTTTAAAGTATGAGTACATTACGGATAAAATTTACCTACTTCATATATATGTAACTTTATCATTTATTTATTTCTCATAAAATTGCAGTGATAAAATGACGTGTGATAAAACGTATAAAAATTTGCTCAATGACGTACCTATATATGAGGGATGAGGGTAATGTAAACCGATGGCGAAACTGTTCGATTATCGATTTTATTTTATTTTATCGATTTATAAAAAATTTGAATTTATGCGCAATTTACTGCCAGTTTAAAAAAAAATATAACACAAAATATATTATACCAAAATTATTTAGGTAAGTCAGGATACGATTCAATGAACAATACGTATTTTAGTTTGTCGGCGTCTGTGTGCGTGCGTATTTCGAGCTTTGTTCACAGTGTCAATACTGCTTAGCGTATTTATCTACTGGGTTAATACTCTGAGCAAACAGCACACCCGAATACTACATTAGACAGACTGGCAAGATGGGCGGGAGAAACCATTGAAAAGCATAGGGTGTCTGCAGAAAAATATATTGACAGTTTGACACTCATTCCTGGTATTGATGAATCATTCCTGGTATTGATGAAAAAATCATAACAATTTTTTATATTTTTTTTATTATCATTTTTGTGTGGTTCCTAATAACTATGCTCACATTAAACAATAGTCAATTATTTCAACTTTATTGTGCAAGAATCAAAAAAGCACTAGAAAAGCTAATAAGTAATTTTACAGCCCCTGGCAACGATTTTTTGACAAAAAAAAATGTTACAAAAGAAATAAATCACTTTAAGGTTTCAATTTATTGGTACTTTAAAGCCATGACTTGAAGATAAAATAAGAACTTAGTAATATGAGTTTATTAATATCTGGATTTTTTAATCTTCGAAAACCTTTGGAGAGTTGGTTTTAGTTGAATTACTCACGAGCAAGATTTTAAATATAATTTTTTTTCTAATAAATAAGCTACCAAAGAAAAAGGCGCGAAATCAACTAACAGACTCATCATGTGACAGATAACTACAAGAATATGGTTGCTCTTGCATTGTAGGTTTTTTTAACTATTTTGGCTGTTTAAAAATGATGATAAATCTTTATTCAAAGATTGGAGGATTCAAGATGGAATAGAATTCTCTTCTCAAAGTGATAACTATATCCTAATATTGTCATTTAAGAAATTTGGCAGTTGCAAAAAGCGGCAGCTGTTGCATAAAGTGCAAGAAAAAAAAATCATTGTACAACACCCTACATTTTTAATTTTCTTTAAGCTCAATGTCAAAATGTGATTAATTCGATTTCTTATTTTGAAGATTATGACATAAAAATGACACCATTTAGGATGGGGGTTTACAATCCTGTAAGATAGGAGAACACCAAAAACATTTTTGTTATGATCTTGTCAACACTGTAACAAGATAAATAAGAAATAATCCGCCAAATAATTATGGCGGAACCCTGATGGCTATTCTGGAACCCAGTTTGGAGTAGGCGTTTGGATAAGTAAATTTGACTTACCCTCTTGAGTCTCATTTGCTCGATTTTCAGGCGCGCATCCCTCTGTTTCGCAATTTCTGCTAATTTTTCTCTTGCATCAGTTATTTGAGTTCTCTTTTTAGATATGATTTTGTTTCTAGCGTCAATAACAGGGCTTTTCACTTTGGGGAATTGATTTTTAGCCTTACTTGTTTGAGGGGCATTTTTAGATCTAAAAGGATTCATTTGAAGATAAATACTATAATTAAAACTATTATGCGTTTTTATTTACACATTGGTAGATACAAAACATTATACATACGTACCTCATATTATTTTCTCTTCTTTTTCTCTGAATGATATCTTCCAAACTCATGTCAACGTATGAAGTCATTTTGTATTTTCTTTAACTAAGAGAAGTTGATTCTTATATGATTTTAATGGATTATTGTAATCGGCTAATCATGCCGAGTAGAAATATTCAATTTAGGTTAAATTTCAAAGAGAAATTCCAAAAATATTTTACTAAACTCCCGATGTAAACCGTTCTTTCTATAGCAATCTGCAATTATGACATATTACTTTTTAATTATTTTTTTTTTAATTGAGCACCACGGATTCGGAATAAAGTTCCGTGACATTATTGGTGATTCGCGGACTAAGTGTGGATGTCTTCCACCCCGCCCCCGGCGGCCACGCTTGTGTTGTGGGCTATGTGGCTTGTGGCCTCAGATTAAATAATATACTCTATGCTTGTGGCCCAACAAAGAGAAACTTGATTATGGTGGTGTGGCCCTTCCTTAATGTGTGTGTGGCACAATGACTAAGTGTGGCACCACACACAAGCTTTGAGTATATACTCAAAGCACACAAGTGACCACCACAACACTTCCATGTTTATAGGGTCCACGCCCCCGCGCCTTAAAAGAAGCCCTATTAGCTTCGTCTATTATCTTACTCTACGGGTGGCATTATTTTATCTAAAAATCTATATAAAATTGTAGTCTATTCTAAATGCAACTATATTATGCCGTCCTATTTCCCATATTATAAACCTCTCTTTTAACAAGGCCATTTCCCGGACCAGCTAAAGTTCATCATCCTCCTGCCCTTTTCCCAGGTTATCTGGGGTCGGCGCAGTATGTTTTCCTTTTCCATACGTCCCGGACCAGCTAAAGTTATCAATAGTAAAACCATTTTTTAAGAAAGGAGACAGATTAAATCCCGACAACTACTTATAGACCCATAACCATTATTCCTATTTTATCAAAACTTTTTGAAAGACCATGTATAATAGGTTAAATGATTTCCTCACCAAACACAATATTCTACAAACCACAACAATTTAAACTTCCTTAAGTTCTACTGCACTAGCTTGTTTCGATTTAATAAAATTCATATCCGAGAGTCTCCACAACAAATCACCAAATTTATCAATTTCCCTTGATATGTCTAAAGCTTTTGACTTCGTTAACCACCAGAAACTACCTAAACAAACTTGAGATTTATGGTATCAGAGGGAAATCATAAGACTGGCTACAGAGTTACATGACAGACAGAAAACAATGTACTGAAATCACACAACAATAATAGAAACAGTCTTGAAAGGCGTTATTACAGATCCCCATTGGTGTTAAATAATTCTGGTGTTCAGCAGGGCAGCATTCTTGCTCCAATATTATTCTTAACATACATTAACGATTTACCTAATGTGATACATCATAAATCCATATTATTTGCAGATGATACCACTATAATAATAAAATGCAATAATCATGAACAGATTCAGGACATATCTAATGCTGCACTTTCAACAGTCATAGAATGGTTACAGTCGAATAATCTGAACATAAACCTCAGTAAAACTAAATTTATGGAATACCGCTCCTACAAAAGTAATGAATTACCTATTCAGATTTCTTACAAACAAAATAATCTTGATAAAGTTCAAAGTTTTAAATTCCTTGGATTATTAGTCGACCAGCACCTTAACTGGAAAGAGCACATAGATTACATTTGCAATAAACTTGATCGTTATGTATACGCATTAAAACGTCTGAGGCAGAGCTTTAAAAGTCCAAAAAAAATGTGTGAGAGCTATCTGTAACGCCTGGTTCTTAGAAAGTTGCAAACCGCTATTTATTAAACTTAATATCCTTCCCTTACCCTGTATATACATAAGAGAAATATGCTGTTTCGTTAAGAATCAACTGGAATACTATATTAAGTACACCGAAGTATCTTCTATAACCCAGAGAGATAAATTTAAACACTTACTACACCAACCTCCCTGTCAAGCATACATATACAAACAGAATATATATAATATGTCTATAAAGCTTTAAAATACACTACCCATTTCAATTAAATTATTAGAAGGCAATGTATTTAGAACTTCTCTGACGTCATGGTTAGCACAAAAATATTTTTACAGTGCTCTAAAGCGAATACTTACAATTCGAATAAATACGAAATATGTATTTAATAGTCCATATACCTAAAAAGGCGCTATATTATATTATTATTTTATGTATGTACAAGATTATGCATAATAACTTTTTAGTTTCAAAGGTGCTTCAATGAATATGTGTAGGCAGTTTTGAGTAGAGAGAGATAGGCAGTCAGCAAAGAGAATATAATCACTCAGTCAACTTCACTGATTACCATTGTCTCTGAGTACTGAAATAGGGTATTTGACTAAGCTCGATATTTTACAAAATATAAATATTTTATCAAAATATAGGTAAATATGTGTGAATAGCAAAAATTCTCAATTAAAAATATAACGTCTAGCCGGTTTTATGGTCATTCAAAGATTCATGGGCAAGTCCATTTTAAAAGTATGAAATTTTTAAAAAATAATTATACCATTGAAAAACTCATATAATTTACGCCAACTATTATAATGGAACCATTGACATAAACGAAACATTTGATATAGCTACCATACAAAATTCAAATGAAATGCATACAAAATACTGTCGTGTGACGTCACATCTCTATAGCCATTTGTATAGAGCGTTTTGGGTTTGCCCAAAATAATGTGATTATAAAGTTGTGATATCTCAGGTAGTTTAAATGAGAATCAAGTAATTCTTTCAACGATGTTTCTATCATTGAGAGGTCTTTTGATTACACAAATGAAAAAAAAATAGATAGTCAAATACCGTATTGTAGACATACGTACCACAAACTAAGTAGAAGATACTAATACGTACTTAAGCACTTAAATTTATTGTATATTGTTTCTTAATATCACAGAGTTCATTTTATATAGGAAACTTAGTAAGTGTCTATATCAAAATACTGTGAAAATACTACATATTTGCGCGCTTGCTAGCAAGCAGATTACGAAACTAGATACCATCATTTTAAGATCTATATTGTATCAAATGTATGTAATTTTTTTGCAAATAAATGTTTGTTTGTTTGTATTCTATGGCATAGACTCATTGTCATTAATTAAGCTACATATAGGTTATCTGTGATGATGGTCTGTCACTGTCATTTTGCGTCAACTTGCGAATTACCTCAATGTGAAAGAGAAATAAATTCTATTTCTTGATGCATTCTATCATTTAGTGCAAAGAGAGTAATAATTATAATCATAACTTGATTTATTGTTGATGGAATCAAAATCGAATTAATACTATGATGGATGCTATACAATGTGATAGAATTTGACTATTATACTGACCTGTATTTCACTTTGTATTTATTTGTAATCATTTATATAGTAGTTCCAGCTCTTGCTCTAATATAAAAATAAGAAGAAATCAACTAATACAACAATGGAGCGAGAAGAAGGTGAAATGAGCGATGACAATGCTATGCTCGTGGATGATTCTGAACCTGTGACCCCACTAAACGAAGACCTAAACCATACTACAGTAAGTGAAATAAAATACCACTAGTTATACATACATTGTCTTATAATTGATTTTGTTATAGGTATTCCTTGCCTCTAACCATTATTCTATAAGATCTAGGTATCTGTTTTGCATCTTTACCCTTTTATTCTTATATCTTTTTCAGACATACAAAACTGATAAAAATGGGATATTAGTGACACAATTAGAAAAAATTGATGCCATTAAATTGGAAGAGAGAGCAAAACGATTTGGCCTGAACCTTAGTGGAAGTAGAGTAATCACTCAAAGACAAATTGATGAACTCTATTCAAATTGTGGAATAGAAAGTGGGAACGAGAGACATTTTCGCTTTGATGCTTTACATTTGAATGGTGTAGATGGTTTGACTACTCGAGAAATATTTGAATACTTGGAAGACTTTAAGCCCGTGTCTCTGGAGAGAATTGACGAAGTTTCATGTGAGCTTAGCTACATATTCTTTAAATCATTTAAAATGTTTTGAAGTGGTATTCATTGCTTTGTTTTTTTCAGGTAATATTGTTTGTCAGGACCACATTGCTGCAGCTTTGGCTTTATTAGTTCATTCTCGTGAAATAAAAAATGAAGTTTTGATGGAAATGCTTTCTGAAAAGTCACATCACCATTGGAGAGAAGGAATGCCTCATCCTAAAAAAGATTTAATTCTGATTAGATTTGCTACCAATGGAGATAAAAAAATGGCAAAAAGAAAGCCAGATTATAAACAGACAGATGAGTTTTATGACCAGAACACAGATACTATTAGTAAAAACCCTTGGGGAGATTTATGTAAATCATGGGGTGTATATGACCACCAAGAAATTTTTCAGAGAAAACTTCCAAAAAATGACTCTGATGATGATGATGATGATAATCAAGACATAGATGAAGAACCCAGACAGAGAGTACAAATCAGAAACAAACATCTTGCTATGCGTTTAGGAAAGAGAAGCCACAAGGTTGAAGAAACTGAAGACAGTAGTTCAGATTCAGAATGGAAAAGAAAATCAAAGACACCTCGGATGAGAATGCATGCTGATGATGAAGAATCCAAATTAAACAAAAAACCAATTGAGTGTGTTAGAGAACTGTCAAGTGAAAGAGATATTTATGCTCCATTATCAATTGAAGTGGTTAATTCTAAAAGCAATTATTCATCTAGACAAACAACAAAGTTGTCTGACAAGTTTAAGACCCATGGAAAACCAAATGTACGTAAGTTAAATGTCCAAGCCCGATTGGGTGCAAAAGTTGTTCCCACACAGGAAGAGTGGTCTTGTGATGAAGATTCAACAGATGAAAGTATTGATCATAATGTTATGAGCCGAGTTCAAAAGGTAAATACTAAGGCCACTCATAATTCAGATGTGTGGTCTAGATTAGACAATAAAGACAAAGATAATAATTCAAGTGTTCAGAGTGACTTACGGCATATTTTAAAATCAAAGAGACAGAATAAATCTGATGATTTGAGAGAAAGATTAAGTAAGTCTAAGCAAAGTAATTTAAGAATTGAAATAGATAATAATTATGCAAAATATTAGTTAATTTATCATAAACATACAACTATTTGTATTTTTTTCTTATTATATTATAATGATCTGCATATTGAAAATATTTGTACACCTGATTGATAAATGAATTGTGATTTCTGATACCATGAAAACTTACACCATATTGTGTACTTTTTTATAGAGTTAACGTTGAGTGAACAAAACTAGAACTAAAGAGGTTTGAACATTTTTGGTTGGAGGGTGTCTCTGTTTATAGTTGCTAATTTTGTATTTTTTTTATAATCTCATCCAAAAACAAGGGGATACTATATGTATCGCGTCGCAGTCTAAGGCCTTAACCCGCTAGTACTCGCGCTTCATTTTGGGACACCAACAGTCGCGTCCGGGTCGATAAGACGCAGATATTAATCAGATGATTTAAATCACAAGAAATATATATTTTATTAAGTACATAATGTATTTATCATAAATTTAACAATAAAACAAGTAATGTAATTTGAGATTTTAATTTGTTTTACTGGAACAATCAACTTTATCTATACTACTAAAAATGTGCTCGAAAAAAGTTTCTTTAAAATTTCACTTTAGAAAACTTGGGTAATTATTTATTTTTATCAATAATCAACAACTATGATGATGTTTTTATACGAGTATCTGAGTATCTTCGTATAAAAAAAAAACTTTGACTTTGAATGCCTCGGTGGCGCAATGGTTAGTGAGTCGCACTTTAAAGCGACGGTTGCGCCTGGGGTCCCGGGTTCGATCCCCGGGTCGGCCCAAAATTTGTACCTGAGTTTTTCTGTTAAGAAATTCTCAGTGTTACCCCGGAGTCTGGAAGTTAGCAATCTTGTACCCCCGTGCCTCGGAAAGCACGTTAAGCCGTTGGTCCTGCGCCTAATCCCTCTTCGGCCGTGTCACACTAGTGTCCCATCGAAATAAGAGGGTACGGGAATAGAGAGTGCACTTGTGTCAGCGCAAATACTTGTGCACTATAATATGTCCTGTGTCGATGGCTGATCGCTGAGATTGGCCGCCATGACCGAAATATCGGTTTGGAGGACATTATTATTATTATAACAAAACTTACAAACAATTAGACAATCTTAGTTTTATAACAATCAGCCTCAAAATCTATCACAAAAAACGTCCCATAAAATTATCTCGGCAAATAAGTACCTGACAGTAATGGCACTTCACCTTATTCCAAAACATGATCTAAAGTTATTACCGTACTAAAGTGTATGTCATCCCGTTCCAACACGCAATGTTAAAACAGGCTAGCATGAGTTTGGTTCCGTCGCGTTTGTAATAAGGGGGACTGAGTCTTGGTCTTCCTATCCTTTTTAGGGGGGATAGAGCGAACATTAACCACGAACATTACCTACTTGACATCCCTGCTGGTAGAGATCTTTCTGTGATTTCTTCTTTCCCAAGTATTTGAGACAACTTACTATGGTTAAGCCTAGGTAAAGTAGTGGTAGAAAACCTTTTTTGAATTTGTGGCATCACCAAGCCCAGAGCTAAATCTTTTAGAAAGTGTCTTCGTTCAACACTTTCTTTTTGCAAGCATCTCATGTTTGCATTATAAATTACAGACGCATTTATTGCTCCTACATTTCTAAGTAATCATCGATTTCCGAACATTCCTCCCCTTCGATTTCATCTTCATGTAATATTTTTTCAATAGTCGCGGCATCTAACCGCATACGAGATATTCTGTAAACAATAATAGTAATTATATTTTCAACAGTAAGAAAACACACTTACATGAACCGTCGCGTAGTAAGGGTTCCGTTCTGTTCAAACGCCGCAGGCGAAATGGCCGTATGAGTTCACTATATAGTCCATAGATTATACATATATATAGACACTTGAAGGTATCTAGCGCGGCAAACTAAAACTAATAATATTATGTAAAGGAATTACGGATTAAATTCTGCACCTCTGGGTCTTTTCGATCCATGCGCGACTACTGGCGGGTTAAGCGACTGCCTCGTTGGGGCAGTGGGTGGTGCGTCGCACTTTAAAGCGATAACTGCGCTTGGGGTGCCGGGTTCGATTCTCGGGTCGGGCCAAAATTTGTAACCGAGTTTTTCTGCAAATTCTTAGTGTCAGCCTGGAGTCTGGAAGTTGGCGGTCTTGTTCCTCCGTGCCTCGTTAAGCCGTTTATAGTAGTATAAGTTGTAACTCTGGTGTCCCATAGGAACATGAGGGCTGAGAGTGCATTTGTGTTTGCGCACACACTTGAGCACTATATATCCTGCGTAAGTAACTGATCGTTGAGATTGGCCGCCTTGGCCGAAATCGTTTGGATGATATTATTAAGGTGACGGGTAGGGCACACTAGAAACGCCAATCGATTTTAATGCATGGTTACATTTTTGCATGGTTATTAAATAAATAGTATAAGTCTTTGCCTAGAGGTTATAACCCCGAAATTGTTTAAAATAGATCCGGTTTAGTAGCTAAAAATTAAAATCGATTGGCGTCGCTAGTGTGCCCTACCTGTCACCTTAAGGCCTTAAGCAAGGGGGGCGAATCTTCAAAAGAGGATATAATCAATCACTATACATCACATAATATGATTTTGGCCGCCTCCCGGCGCTGGAGTATGAATATCCTAAGACGAGAAAGGACATTTCGATACCTCCCAACCACAAAAATGAAACCTTTTTTCCAAAAAATTGTTTTATTTAACTAACGATAGCACAATTAGGTTTTTTTACTATAAAAAAAGTTACTGTTTTTTATTGGGTTACAATAACTTACGTGGGAGTTATCAATTTCTATGATAGATGGCACCAACCCCTTCATTCCCTTACTTACACCCCTACTATATTTCGTTACCTTCATTTTCCGAGTAGGACACCAGTGTTGCACTATCTGAGAAAGAATGGATGCAAGGCCCCTCCGCCTACGCCCGTTTTCCTCTGTTCCTCGGACACGAACACGCGCACGAAGCCATTGGAATACAATACCAGCTACTTCCAGACTCGTAGCCGACACTGAAATTCCTAATCTCGCACAGCGTCGCGCGTACATACATATTTAGCCCTACCTAGGAATCCAACCCGGGATCTCAAACACCGAGTGCGATTCAGTAGACACTGCGCCACCGAGCGATAGCGAGTCTGTTGCAGAAATCGATACCTTCAGGCTCAATTGGCGTATAAACCATTTTGGCCAAATCGAGTTATGTGTACCATTTTGTTCAGATTTTTTTTCTCTATCGATTTGTATATTCGAAATATTGAAATTCGCTAAAAAAATGTTTATACGCCCCAAATTTCAATATTTCGAATATACAAATCGATAGAGAAAAAAAATCTGAACAAAATGGTACACATAACTCGATTTGGCCAATATGGTTTATACGCCAATTGAGCCTGAAGGTATCGAAATAATATGTCTGATTTGATCATAAATATACCATAGCGGATTCAATATGCTAAAGATTTTCAAACCCCCATAAATTTATTATTGTAGTAGTATAATTGTTATTGTTAAGTAGATACAAAAGTATCCGGAAATATCATTATTTTATCTTTCACAACCAATGAGGTTTTACCTCAATGTTCACAACTGGTACTTTAGTATTAATTAAAATGGATCTAATGCTTGTTTAAATTTTACATTTCATAGGTAATGTAAAATTTAAACAAGTATTACATCCATTATAATGGGAAGAGCAACCGGGAATCCCGCGCATGGGAATTATTCGCAATTCAAAGTAACAAAACTGAAAATTGGTAAATAAATTATATTTCTGATAGTTTATTTTTTATATGAATTAATAAGTAGCCTATCATAGTAAAATTAAGATTATGATGTGTTAAAACAATGTACTGTGAAAAAGGAAATTAAAAACCGCCAATGAATTGGATTACTGGTTTTAATCAATTATTTTGTGCTGATTCATATTAAGTGCACTTATAAATGAAACAATATTATGTTGATGTGTTTTCTTAAGCATAATAATAAAAATGCAAAATGATAAGAGGACAGTTATTAAGTATGCAAGTAAGGGTCGGACGACCTCTCTTTCATGATAGTGATATAATCGTAAATTGTCAATTTTTGTTATCAACATCATGATGTTGATAACAAAAATTGACAATTTACCACCATTTTGCACCATGGTGCAGTTATATAATTTGTCCTTTATTAACAAAGCCAATTTTTTGTTATTAATTATAATAATACTGATTGAGATAGTTAATTCAAACGATATAACCTTTTTATGTTACATTAATTTAATACTAAACGCAATTTAACCAATCGTCCTATACAATATATAATACCTAATTGATTAAAAAAAAACACGACGGTTAAACCTGACGGTCAGTGGCGAAGGGGCAAATGTGGTAAAGTTGCATTCCACACGGAGCCTTCAAATGCTGTCCTAAAAAAATGCATTCATTCAAGTGGTGCTGTGTGGGCACATATTGCACAATATTTTAACAAATCCGGACATTTGTCATAGCAAAATGTTACGCAAAGTTATTGTGATAGGTACACGGTATTTTTTGCTGCTGAGTGGTAGCACCTTAGTAATTAATGTAATAGAACACACAAGGATACTAACTACTAGTGAAAAGATTTTTCAATAAGTAAGCTAAGACCCCCCCATTGATGCTTATGTAATACTTAAACGGCCCCTAGGTCCTATAGTTTATTCATTACGATCATACAAAAATAAAATTCCCTTTATAATATGTACTTGTATTGAGAAATCCATATATTTAGGTATAACTTGACGACACATTTGGATCAGTGGTAGTGAACGCTGCGTCTGGTGCAAGGGTTTCGGGTTCGATCCCCGCCACACTATGATCCCCGCACAGTACAAACATTTGTGTGCATGAACATGTCTGTGTGTTTCTATGAATTATAAGTATGTATTTACAAAAAAAAAGTATTATATGTATATATTTGTAATTCCGCTGTTGGTTCTGATATCCGTAACACAGGTGCTTGAGCTACCTATCTCGGAGTCAGATCAATGTATGTGATGTTGTGAAATATTTATTATTAAAAAAATGAGGGAGTTTCATTAATTATAGCACTTTTTATAGTATCCTGGACTACCACCCAAAGATCAACTGGTAAAATGCCCTTTCGCATTAATTCCGGCTATTGTAATTGTGCAACGAAGATATACCAAGATATATTTGTAACTGAGTTTTTCTTAAAGCACGCCCGATCCCTCTCCGGTAGTGTTACACTACTGGTGCCCCATCGAAATATGGGGGCAATAGAGAGTGCCCACCCTTGAGTAATATAATATATCCTGCGAAAGTGAGATTGGCCGCCTTACCCGAAATCGGTTGGAGACTTTATTATTATTTGTTAGAAATGGGGTGAGCCCTGCGTCTCATAGCCACTGCGACCAGTAGATGATCTATTGTGGCAGCCCCGTAACCTATTACAGCACCTCATGTAGCTCCAGTTTCAGGATAAACCCGAGAATGGAGCTGATGGGGGAGCTTTTGATCTCGTCTGCTGAGATCATGTGTGCTCCCAGGTGCCGGCTTCTGCACCGGTGCAGCGCTATGCACTCGCCGAGGACGTGGATAATCGTTTCCTCGTCCTCGCGACAGAACCTGCAGATTTTGGTATCTGAAAGGTTGGAGACTTAGATTAAAACAAAATAGCGGAAGATACGGCACGTCCTTTCAATTAGACAACTGAAAACTGGCTTGATGCACGACTACTACATGGTTTAAAGTTGTACGATATTCGAAGACAGAGACAAACCTATTTTTTGACATAAGCGTCAGTGAGTCCAGCAGTACTACGCGCAGCTACGCTTCAGAGTTGAGTCCTGTCAAAACGACTTGACTCTTCACACACTAATATATCGAATATTTATATCTCGCTCTGCAATATGGTGACCTAAAATTTAATGAATTTAGAAATATGAAAAATTAAAACTTTTCTTCTACTTATGAGTGAAATATGATTCCATGAGATTTGTTATTTCTTTTCTTTTTGAATAATTTGTACAACGCGTAAAAGCTCACGAAGACATTTTGGTAACCTTTATCCCATTTAAAACAATTAAAGAATATTTTTGTGTGACACGACCACTTGTCAGACTTGTCAATTACTGCGTGCAATTAGGCGAAGGGGATCTAATTTAAGCAGTCATTACTTGCCGAGTGATTTAAGCGGTCCACGCCGTTCAGACGAGTCACGTATCTTCCGCTATTTTGATTTAATCTAAGGTTGGAGAATATTATTATTATAATGTAGGTAAATGAAAAGTAGAAAAATATACATACAGTAATATTCTTTTATCATAGTTAAATTTAAAACCATTGAAATGGTTTTGTCGATCTAGTGTAGAAATAAATATTTTATATAGTAAGATTAAGCGTTTTTATTTGAGTAGGTAAACATTGTCCTGTCTATAGATACAAGATTTGTTTGTATAATAATAATATACTTACATATAGTGATATGTGTGAAATAACGTCATTGAATCCGATTAGACCAAAGAGCATAAATAAAGACTTAAATTATAGTTGGAACTTTGCAGGTGGTCTTACAAAAACCTTCCTACAATTAACCCAAGACTTTACCGAGTGACGTAATTTATGAAAGACCCAAACTTCTGGATTAAGTTTCGTAATACCAAGTAAATTTTGTAGTGATGAAGGAATAATAAAATGTTGTATGAATGAGTACTTAATAGAACAATAATTTACAACTTTTTAAATAACTGTTTTGTGTAAGTTACCTTTAAATAATTTATCGGACTCAAAGAATAAAGAGATTCATTATTACGTGGCACGAAAAGATTAATAAAGCGTATGGTTAGCTTAACTACATGTGGCACATTGACGTTAACAAACTGTGGTATAATTTTAATCCATTAAACTGTGAAATTATGGTAAAATTATGTTAGTGAACTTAAGCTAGACAGTCTTTAAGTGTCTGTCTTTTTAATAATTCGAAGTAATAAATGTTAAATAATATCATCATAAACTATACAATTCAAAATGCTTAAAAATAAGTTTATGGTCCAGCATCTTATATCTTTATCTGATAAAAACTGACCAGTTTAAATTTTAAATTTAAACAGCACAATAAACATTCATTAATAACATTAATTTTAGAATAATTATTTTGATAAATTCTCTTGTGGAATGTCTCAGTCTTTACTTAAGTACCCCCAACTATGTCCTACATTTATAAAATATAACATTATAACTTGATTTTTATTTCTTTTTTGTTTTATTTATTAGCTCTTTTAAAATATAACTACGTAAATAATTATGAGACAAATGAATTATTTAAGTAACTTATTTAGTTTTCTTTTCTTTTTCAGTTTTTTCTTCTTTGCGATCTGTCGCCTCATCCTTTTTTTTCGAAATCAGCGTATGTTTCGCTCTTTTTAGCTGCTTCTTCACTTTGTCTTTCACTTTACTTTTTTTAGGAACAGGAATCACTTCCACTGATTTCATCGAAGAACTATTCGATTCACTGTTTCTTTGTGCTGAAATATAATGTTGTATGTATAAATAAAATGAAAAAAGGACAATCTTAGACTTACACTACAATCTTAGAGTATACATACAAGGTGTATCTGTGAACATTTAAATCCCTTTAACCACGTGTTCTGCCAACCATTCTGAACAACATTTGGTCAACAACTTCACAAAAACGACTTTTGTCGAAATTCATCGAAAAAATTTTCTACTCCCATACAAAATGACCAAGTCACGTGACCGACTTTGTACGAAAAGTTAAACTTTTTTCATGCGAATTTCCAAAAGTGATAGAACAAATGTTGTTCATAATGGTTAGTAGAACACGTGGTTAAAGGAATGTAAATGTTCACAGATACACCCTGTATTATCTATAAGTAGGACTCTAAATCTCTATAAGCTAACTCTATTACGCAAGCTATAGAGCACCCTATGAGTATGAACTGTAAGCACAAGTGTGCACATTCATCGAGCGTAGCATCATACAAAAGTCTGGGACTGACACACGCGCTCTATAGTTTGCTTATGATAATGTACAGTCAACTCCAAAAATATGTATACACTTTAGGACCTTGTCACAATACTTAACTATAAGAAAGTAGAGGTTTACTTTCTTACATTATATATTGTGACAACGTCCTAAAGTGTATACATATTTTTGGAGTTGACTGTACCCTAAGATTAAAACAGATTGAAGAATAAAATACATTTATATTTATTTGAAGTATGTATGATACCTCTTTTACTAGCGATGGAGGCGGCTATGGCGAGGTCCTCCTGGCGCTCGCGGCGGCGCTCCGCGTCGATCTGCTGCACCAGCTCGTCGCGCATGCGCACTATCTCCACCAGCCGCGACACCAGCTGCTCCTCGCGCGCCTGCACATGTCAACTCTTGCAGAGTTCGCGTCACGAAAGAAGTCCCGCGGAAAAACACAGAACTAAAGTTTTAGATTCCTTGTGTCTATGAACATAACATTGCTGAACAGAACATTGCCGTGTGGTCCCCGGCAGAGTAGAATAGGCCACCCTCACTCTTACCGAGGTGTCGTAAAAGGCGACTAAGGTAAAGCTGCTGGCATGATCATCAGCACCCAGAGAAGGAAACTCTGCATTTATATCAAAACCCTCGCCAACCCGTCTGCCAAGCGTGGTGAGTATGGCAATTACCCCTCATGTGATTGAGGGAGGCCCGTGCCCCAGCAGTGGGGACTTAAATGGGCTGATGATGATGATGATGAACATAAAGCTCTATAGTCGACTTGATTCTCTAGCACTGCAGCGGGATATAGCCTCCCTCAGCATTCTATACCGCATCTATCATGGGGAGTGCTCTGAGGCACTATTTGATCTACTCCCTGCAGCTGAATTCTTACATCGAACCACACGCAAGCGACTGTCATTCCATCCTCATCATCTCGATGGATGGCGGTCTAATACTGTGCGTTTTTCGCGGAACTTTCTATCACGTACCTCAGTTCTGTGGAACAGTTTACCTATGGGAGTATTTCCCGACGGCTACGACTTAGGGACCTTCAAGAGAAGAGTGTACTCCTTTTTAAAAAGGCTGACAACGCATTAGCGATCTCTCTGATTTCGCGGATGTTAATGGGCGGCGATGATTGCTTTCCATCAGGTGACTCGCTTGTTCGTTTGTCGCCTCTAGCATAAAAAAAGAACATAAAGCTCAAATTTGAATGCTGATGGCGACTCAGCAGCGTTTTTCATGGGACTTATGCGGTGGCGCGGTCTCTACTCTATTATTATGAAAAAAATATTGTTATACAAGTACCGTCGCTAGCGGATATTTTTCACCCATTTTCACTTTCCACATTTGTTGTCGCAAATTGCCTCGAGCTAGCAGACTGCCCTGTTACGTATGCGTTTTTTAAATATTCGAAGTCCGAAGGTACTGAAAGCCCTGAGTTGCAAAAAATATTATTTAAATAAATATCACGTGATATAATTTACTCTGTGGTATATTTTTCCCAGTAGCGAATGCCGCGCGGGTTAATTGAATCCCTTCGGCCGCGTAAGATACCAGAGTTTGGTAAGTATCATACGAAGAAAAAATGATCGTCGTAGGATACTGGTATCCAAGTGATAGGATTTATTACTTTTCTGATACCCTTCATCATGTTTGGTAACCAGTATCCAGTAAGGAATATAACATTCTGCCTATGAAACCAATTCGGCAAAACTGTATTAAGTAAGGGTAGTCCCAACTCAACACTGAGATGAGAACCCTAACCTGTTTGGTACATCATTATCCACTTCTGGTTATATTATTGTCCTCTATCATCTGTGTAAAAGCCGGATCGCATTTTGTACCTACGCTTTTTGTAAAACCCTCGCTTTGTCGAAAACATAAAAGAAAACAAGGAAATAGTTCGTGTGAATCGTTTATTAGCTTACTACGGCCATTCGTAAGTGATAGAATTCAAAAAATTATGTTAATGTTGAATTTTGAATTATTTAATTATTACAACCTATTTGAATAAAATGGCGAAATGATTTCAATACAATGTCCAACACTAATTTCGTTTTCGTTCATTATTAACCTACCTACATGGAAATTAGGTAGAAAAAACCACTGCGGAGTTATTCACTGATGTTTTATCGCGTAATGAAGTTCGAGATTGGATATTTTAATTTAATCTCTTACCTTATCTGCATCGATGCGATTAACCGCAGGACGCGATTGTATTATTCTGATTTCATGCTCGATGTCTGCCTGTTCTTGCTCTAGCCGTTGTTGCCGACGTCTATAAGATAAACAAAATAAATGATGATTTCATTGATGCAGTCGAACTTTTTATAGCGAGTGAGTACCTATTTATTGGTCTGGGCGGCCGCTGCACGCCTACTTACCTCATGGAGTCGAGATCTAAAATAAGTTGGAAATAAATTGGTCATTTTGGAAGAGAAGTAGTGAAGAAAAAACAACACCAATAACTTGGTAATGGGCGGTTTGAGTTTGCCATCAGATGGACCGCAAGCTCGTCTGCCTTTTTTAAGTAATAAAAAAAAATCTTATTAGTATGGTATGGTATAGTATGGTATGGTAGTACCATTCTATATTATTTAGCCAACTGCGTAAATAACATGGTATGGTAATCCATGCATGGGTTGGTGCATCTAGAAAACTTTAAGTGACTAAAATTGTAAAATATTTTGATAATAGGTCAGTCGGCTAGCGGTGGGCGTTAGTCGAAGTCAAAGAATTCTTTATTTGCATAGGCTTGTACACAGCACTTACAATCGTCATACATATTGAATGATTTAAAACTATTTATAAGCACTCATGTATGTATAATTTACTTGTTAATACATAAAATATACTAAAAAAATAAATAAACATAATGCGATTGTACCACCAGCTCGGAAGATCCGGCAAGAAATTCGCTAGTTACTCTTTTTAATCGCCAAACTTTCATACAATGTTGTGTCTTCATCATACCAAGCCATACGGTTCAATTGTAACACAAAATAAAATAAAGGAAATAATAAAATAAATATTATGAGGTAAACCGAAGCAGACCAGTCCCCAAAGGTGGCACCTGTTCACAAGTATGACGTATGTGTCAGCCATCATTTCACTCAACCATAAAGTTAAAAGTTAAAATAAATTAACAAGTTATAAAAAAGTTAAAAGTTATTTTTATCTAAGTTTTTATTATTAACACATTTGTTTTTTTTATGTAATAGGTGGCACACGAGCAGACATGGCAGACTAATTTTTTAAAACTTATTTTAGGTCTTCTTTTCGTATATTGGTATTTTAAATTAACTCATTCTGGTGTGTAAGTATATACCAATAGGCACAACTTTGACAGTAAGTTATTATACTATGCTATGCTATGCTTAAATCAGTGCGTTTTTTAAAGCTACATTGGAAGCTACTCATACATGCTACCTTAAGACAGAGACACAATTTTTTTGCATCTCTCAAAATCAAAACCCGTTAGAGTATTCGGATGTAACATTGCTTCATCGTAGCGATACACCCAACAATAGGTAGGTTATTGATAGGTAGGTTATTTAGGTAATCAATAAGTCTTGAAAAACCAATAGAGTTAACGATAAGCACGTATTAAAACAAATAAAAGATAACCGATTCAATTATCTGATATTTTTGTCGGAATTTGTTTACTTATACATATGTATATACTGATGACATCTTAATCATCTTAATAAGGCCCGAGACCGAGAATAGACAAAGCTTGAAAAAAATAATATGCTGTTAACTTTATAATACAGAACTCAGTGTTTCAAAGAACTACTTGTTTTATTAATAAATCAAAGTTGAATAACTATAATACGGTTACCGAGAGTTCCGTACTACGTAGCGTAGGTACCACTACTACACTACGAACAAATATGTTATACCTACTAAATGGTTCAGGGCTCGCGCTATTTTTTTTGTAAGTTTCAGTATAAAAAGTAGCAATGCGTCATAAAAAATAAATAAAATATATTTTACAATGTTCTTATCAAGCCCCTTCATATGATACCCATTTAAACTCATAGCTTCGATTTATTGATTGGGAGTGTCGACAAAATATGCGGTTTTTGGTGAATATACGTTAATATTTTTAGACCTTTAGAGATTATCCATATAAGGTAGGTCGTGGGTAGAAGTGACAGAAATCTAAATCATAGTTCTTGAATTTCGTATCTATTTGTCATTCATGCACCAACTGGACGAATTATGATGGATCTTTATTGAAAAAGATTTAGGTAGTCATTTGCCCTTCGCAATACTAAAGATATAATTGTAATTTATTTGAAAGTCTTATTGAATACCTGACAAGAAACTCTAGCACCCATTTCTAATGTACAGAAATTAAGCACCTTAGAAAAATCTAGTCATAATTCCGCCGATAGAGTTCCTAACAAAAAATAAGCCACCGAATTGAGAACCTCATCTTTTGTTTGAAGTCGATTAAAAATGTTAAAATAAATTAATTAATATACATAGCTCAATAAAAGCCAATTCAGTCCTACATACAACGTTAAGAAACTAAACACATACTCACATATACATTAGCTCCGTTTGCTTTCTGAATAGGTCATTCTTCTCATTGACTAGTTCACACAGCTGTATTACTAAATCTTCGACTTCCTCTTGTGGCACTGAAGATGGCTCGTCGCCTGCAAATAACAAATTACGTCGTTTGTTAACCCACTTAATCAATTGTCGGATACGTGTTGACACTTGACAATCACCCGCTGGGTTTGTGATGAATATGATCGCGCTATATACGTACAGGCACAAACATAAATGGATTTAGTGACAGGTAACTTTATTGATATTAATAGTAATTAACTAGTATCAGTAATAAAGCCAGCCAGCCAAAATCAGCCAAATTCAAGTGGCAAAACCCTGTGTTCACCGACAGACGAACGACCAACATTTTCGACGCATTTTGGAATATTAAATTTCCCAAAATGCATCGAAAGTTTTGGTTTGGGTTTACAAACTTTTTCTAGGTGGCAAAATAATATCGTCTGCCCATGGCCGACCCGCAAATGTGGATTGCAGAGGCGTGCGTGGCTGTATAATTTGTTAGTATTTATTAGGTTTGTCTGCTTCTAAATAAAAAACTAAATAAAATATGTTATACATATTTTGTTTCCCAACTTGTCCTCTGCAATGCACTAAGTAATTACAGTTAAACGGATAGATATAGTTTTAAATTCTAGTGGGTCCCAATCAATGAGTGTGATATAGAGCGTAAGTGTGGTGAAAAGAAAATTGCATGGTTAGTTGGCGATACAGATCAATAGGCCGATTACGTCATACTTATTATTATTCTCTCGTGAACTGGAACTTTCATGGTTAGTTCTCATCTAGCGCTTATTATACAGAGAATTCGCTAGTTAGAGTATGACTAGATGATCGGTATTAAGAGCGCTTGCTTAACGCAGTCATTTAATTTTATTAATTGTGATGAATCTATAAAAATAATATATATAAATAAAAATGAATTGATGTTCGTTAGTCTGATTAAAACCCGAGAACGGCTGGACCGATTGAGCTGGTTTTAGTTTTAAAATGTTTGTCGTAGTACAAAAGGTGAGAAATTAAACAAAAGTAGGCGAAACGAAGTTCGCCGGGAGCCACTAGTTTAAAATAAAAATCACCTTTGTAATTCCAACATTTTTAAGTTCAATCTTCTAGGTACTATGTTAGCCTTGTACGGGTAACAAATTCTTGATTATTCTTAAAAGTGGCCATTTTTGACAGTCAACAACCCTTACGAGTGTGATGGTTGACATGAATAACAATTTAGGTACAAAATAGGTCTCAAAAATCGCAAATACGCTTATCATTCAAAAAAAGATATTAGAAATTGTGATGTTTAAAAAACATCACAATTTCAATAATTAAATAGCGGCGCTACTGCACTGAAATAGTAGCCTTAAGAGTGGTTTACACAGTGCGACAGCTACTCAGCTTATCTTCTCGAAAAATGCGAAGCTACCGTCCAGCTCGAACGTAAGTGACGTCCAAACAGTGCGAGTTACTGCAGTGTAGTTACTCGGCTGGCTGACTAGTACGCTGGTTCATACTGTGTAAACCAGTCTCAATTATCTGGAGCAGTTATCTTGAGCGTGTAATCCTGGTGCATGTTGTTATGAGGTTGCCAATAATCACGGAAAGCGGTGTAAAGCTTAGTCTAAATAAATATGTGCAGGGATGTACTTTTACCCTCACACTTGTCCCGAATCATCTGCTCGATGAGAACGCCCTGGCGCTCCAGGCCGAGTTGCTGCGTCTCGAGCAGGTCGAGCTGGACCTGCAGCTCCTCGGGCGACATGGCCATCTTCACCTCGCGCCGCTCTGGAAGCGGCAGCCCTGGTGCCGGCCCTTTTGATCGACGCCCACCTGTAAACAATTTAAAACAGTTGTCAATGACTAGTCATGCGTAATCTAATTCATAAACTTTCAGTAAACCTTTGTTAGCTAAAGCGGTGTTATAGAGGAGTTTTGTCCAAAAGATTTTCATACGAAATTTTTAAAAAAGGAATTTGTATAAAAATTTTACGATTATTTTTGGTTCAAACGTCAAAACTGCTCTATAACACCGTTTTAGATAACAGAGGTTTATTGAACGATTATGAAAAAAGCCCTAATAGTTTAAAAAATTATTAATTTATGGGGTAATGAACCCAGAGTTAGTCCAGGAGGACCCAACCCGGGGGGGATTTTATTCATAAATAGTACATACTTTAAATATTTCATCGATTTAAAATACTTAATATTTTGACGGCAAACACATTATTCGGGAATTAACGTATCGAAAATTGTACTACTTCCTTTTTTACACTTATGACGAAATCAATTTAAGTGACCCACCCCCCTGACGGAAAAGCTAGATCCGCCCTTAAATCTGGGTCTGGGTAACATTCAGAAACCATTAAAAATTGCCGGTTTCCTCACGATAATAGGAGAAGAAATGTGTTGATTTGTAATACCTCTAAATAAGTTGTAACTATGCACGGATGTCGGCTATAAGTACTTTTAATGTATGTAATGTAACGAGTAAACATAAAATACATTATTTATGTGCAGATTATGGTAAATGTATGTATATGTCAGTTTAATCATGATCGGGAACACGGATGGTTAGTAGACCGTAAACAACCTTTTGTATCACATTTAAATGGGTAGGTATACTGTTAATAAAAAAAACGTGCACTATGTTCACTTGTGCAAATGGAAATTGTGATGACATCATTATTAAATTGGGCACAATTCATATTAGTTTAGTTTTAAGATGTCAAGAATATAAACAAAAAGTCGTTTTTTAGTGCATATTGCGGTACTCGTGGTAGGTAGGTAGGTACAGTCAGAATCAAAAGTAGCTGAACATTTTAGAACTTTGTCACACTAACCATTGCGCAGTTTTAATAAGTGTTTGACTTACTCAAGCTGCGCAAAACTTAGTGTGACAAAGTTCTATAATGTTCAGCTACTTTTGATGCTGACTGTACCTCCAGTCACTTTGTTTTCCTCTCACCAAAGTATCTGACGATGCTATGGGAGGAATATCTGACGTTTTGCTCTTTGAAGTGCCTCTCTGGCTAGCGAAGATTGGCCGTCAATATCCCTCTCTATCTCTAGCGAGGCGAAATAGACGTGTGTAACTCTTTACTGAAACGACTCAGTGATCCGACTCAGCCAAATGATACACGGTTCCGAAACTCTTAATGTTCGCTCCGAATATATCATTCGACTCAAATGGATCTCGAGTCAGAGTGAGCCGAATGAACCGAATGAGCTGAATGATCCAAGTGTGCCGAATGATCCGAATGAGCGTAATGATGCAAATGAACTGAATGATCCGAGTGAGCCGAATGATCCGAATTCAGAGCGAAAGAGTAAGCTGTCCGGGATGAATAGGTAACCGTTTGTCCAGGTATCACGCGGGGAAAAGAGGAACATGGTACAGTAGGAGAGGATCGATTAATTATTCATTTGTAACAAAATCAATTAATCACGGATCTATTTTAGAGTTGATGTCCCAAATGATTCAAATGAAGTTTTTCACTGTTCCGCGTCTTTGCTTTTGATCCAGATGCAAATATTCCAATTTTTAGAAAGATACGTTTTTGCCGAATTTGATAATCCTAATTCTGGAAATGTCTCTTTTACTTCTTCTTGTTGAATAATCTTACCGTCTGACATGTGACTGCGGGCGCCTGAGGAGTCGACCCCGATCTCCAGCGAGCCCCCGCCGCCCGACACGGTGGACAGGCTATCGGGGGGAGTTGGTGCTGGCCTCTTTTTCTTCATGTTAGGCGTGGATAAGCCATAAGATTTCTAAAACAAAATTAAGTTATTTATTGTGATGCGATGTTAAAGCTTGACTCTATGATGTTCTAACAACCTAAATCCATAAAATTTATAAAAATCTGTGTAGGTATTGTTAAAGTAAGTAGTTATGTAATCATCTAAACGTATCCTTCCCGGATGTGCCTAAAGCTATCAATGAAGGGCTCAGGATATTTTGCAATAAGGTCGAGTTTTCGATAATAATAACTTGGTAATCCCATGTAAATGTATAAGATTACCAAGTTATATTTTCTACTTTCTCACAACCACTTTTCCTCCAAAATAAGCCATGGCATATCAATCAATATATTGCCAACATATTTTAGGTCTATTTAATTATTTATTTATTGTTTTTCAAAATCTACAGCTCTTAAATTATACTATTTAAAATTTATATACTACTTACAGCCAATAACAGATTTTAAATACATTGACAAACTTATTATTCGTATAAAGTGGTATTTTCCATCAAGTCGGTGAGGTAAGTGGATAATATGCAGTGGCCACCCAGACCATACATAAAACCAAATTCTATAAAACCTTTCTTACCTGATCGGAGTGTACAGTGGAGTTATAGGAGCTGAGTGAGGAGATGCTAGCGACATCATCCATTGAAGTGCAGGGCTGGTCTAGGCGTGGCGTCTCCGAGACCGTTATGACTGGCGGTGGAGGCGGCGCCTTCGCCTTCTTGCGCCGAGGCGTGCTGCCAGGCAGGTTCGGTGTGCTGGTCGCTAGTGACGACTTGTACATTTTCGAACTACTAAAAATTCATAACGTACACACATTTTTTTCATGTCAAATGCGTTAACTTCATCGGATGAATACAATATTTTATATTAGTATTTATTATGAACTATGGAGTTGAATTTGATTTGCTTTGACCTTATTCAAATAGAATTATTGATGAAAAAGGGCGGTACAATTCATGTGTGGTTTTGCTGTATTCCAAAATAGGCAGAAGCTAGTAGTAAGGAGTGCAGTGTCTTAGTTTACAAGATTTGTCATTGCATAGTATAAAACTAGTACTAATACAAATTTACCGTAACATTATTAATTATAATTAATTTAATTAAATTTGATAATAAAAAGAGAGTAATGAGCTAAATGATTGAGTCCTTAGGCGCTTGTGTAGGAATGTAAATATGTGGGTGTGTATGTGCCTGTATGTTTATGTTTGCTTGCCCATGTGTGAGCGTGTGTAAGTGTGTATACGGACTAGGACTATTAGAAATATGAATGGGCAATTGGGCATAATTACCTGTAGTGTAGTGCATGCTTCTAATTGTCGTGACTATGCAAGTACTTAAAGTTTTTGTAATATAGTTAAGTGAATCTACTATTTTACCTTTCCTCATGTTGGTCTTCATCATCTGATGAAGGTTCTTCGCCATCCGACCAAAAAGGATTATAAGCTTTTATCAATCTTTTTCTGCAATAAAATTTAAAATGTGAATCTAAAGCTCCCCTATACCTTCCTTAGTGTGCCTTGGGCCCCGGCACATCTAAAGACGGCCATGGTTAGAACTTATAATAATGGACTAATAAATATTTTCACTGACATCAGCCATAAAAAGTTTTCTCATATATAAGTAGCTATAAATAATAATAATTATATTTTTATGTGAAATACATACACGGGTGTTGGTTGCTGAGCGCCAATAGGTGCTTTAGGAAGCACTTGTATAGGTAGGACTTCATCATCTTCTTCATCACTACTGCCGAAAGGGTTAGTGCTCACTTTTTTTGATTGGTGTTGATTTTCCTAAAAATATTGTTTATATCAAGATTTATTTATAATTCACAATGTGCAATAAAACATAGTCGTAACATATATCTATAATACCTCTTCCTCCTCATCGTCTGAAAATGGGTTTAAATTATCAGGATAATTCTTAACTGGTGGTTTGTCAGCTTGTTGATTAACATTTGTTAAAGCTACTTTATCGAGAAATGATTGATGCTTTTTTCTTCTTGGGGGTACACTTATGCTTACTTCTGCTTCATGTTCATGTTTAATGTTTTCATTTTTTTCTACAGGAGTATTATCTACAGTTGATGTAATATTTACATTTGGTGTAATATCTACAGTCGAAGATAAACTATGCTCTCTAACTAATCTAATGTCATCAGTTATATTGATCTCTTCCTTCTGTGCATCAGACTTATCAATTCCACATGGTTTATCAATAATATCATTCTTACGTATGTTACTAGAACAGTCTTCAGTATTGTGCTCTTCTTTAGGTGAGTTTAAAACTTCTACAGATTTGGTATCATCCAAATTATCACCTACTAATTGTGTTTGCAAGAAATTAAATTTGCTGATGTTACTTTTGTACAATTTTGTAGGCGATTCATTCTGCAGTAGACTTTCATTTTCCAGTGTAATATTTCCAGTTTTTAAAACTTGACTTAAATCTGTTTTAGTTTGTGCTTCTGTATGAAAATCTTGACTTAAATTTGATTTTGTTTGTGCTTGTGTATGAAAATCATTATTTGACTCTTTAACATAACTAACAGTAGTTGGTGCACTTATATCTCTGTGTTTACTATTTAAATTATCCTTTATAGTAAGGTTCCCTATTTTATCTGTGACTACATCCTTTTCGGAATTCTTCTCAAACATGTTTATTTTTTCTGAAATACAATAAAACCATCAAAAGAAAATAATATTATTTAATTTTGTTATCAGTCATCATTGTTCATACCTAAGCTAGTTGATCTTACAAGTTACTAATAAATGCAAGACAATAATTTAAACAAACAATTAATATAAAAAGGCACGTTTTATTGAAACACTAAGCACTAGAGTCCTACAAATTTGTCTGAGTCATAACAGCAAGAATAACAATGTCATAATCATCATTTACACATACCTTATCTAATGTTGAAGGAATGAGTGAGTACCTATTGTACACTAAGGTTTAACAATCAGACAAAGACCTGCATTTCACATTGCATTGCACCATGACAATGTAGATCAATGCTTGTACACAGTTCTTATAATAAGTTATATTATGAGGTTAAACACACACATTACCTTTGAAATGAATATGACAAACAAAAAAGCAAAGTTGAGATAAAGATGAAAAATAGAAAAGTACTTACCTAAGATTGACAAAGGTCTCGCTTTATTTTTGAGACTAATTGACTCTTCTTTTGGGACTTCTGGGGTTTTCGCCCTCATGTCATCACTAAATGCTAGCATACCCACTTGATCATGGTCATTATTATTGAAGAATTTCGATAGTGTTTTTTCATTTTTACAGCTATCACAAGTAAATTCAGATCCATCAGTGACTTCAAAGTTCTTTGGGTTCAAGTGCCCAGAACATTTAGAGCAACGGAAACATCTTCTATGATAAAGTTTGTGAGATACAATTAGACGTTGTGCCAGGTAAACAGGCAGGCCACATGCAGCACATTTGTCAAGTCCAGATTTGCCAAATTTGAGCGGAGTCTATAAAGTGAAATAGTATAGTTGAAAGAATGTAGAAAGAAACATTCCAGAAAAAAAGTATTGCAAACAATACAGTCAATTGGAAATACATAAGAACGTAAAACATAAAACTTACAGAATTAGACTCTGATGTTGATGAGGATTTAGCTTCAACTTCAGATGATGCTTTGGTGTTCACTGTCAAAAGGAAAATAAACCTGTGTAATGTATGTAATGTAATGTGGACTCCCTTTTCCGCACTTAGACTCTCTTTCAGTCCATTGTACGTGATGGGTCGACTGACTACTGAAGCCAGCCCAGCTCCGTCCAGAAGCGCAGAAGTTTCCTGGGAGCTTCACAGGCTTCGCGGAGCGACCTAACCGATCTGAGGATTTATTCGCGTTGGGTAGTCACAGCATCGCACTCCAGGATTACGTGTGTGACTGATTCCTCCACGTTGAAACACCCTCTGCATAGAGGGCTATCTGTCACGCTTATTGTGAACAAATGTTTGTTAAGGGGCAGTGGCCACTTGGCCAGTGATTGTCCCTATCATTATTTTAAGATTACTTCTTGTGAGGTTTTTAAGGCGTTTTGTGAGTCGCGGGTTAATTGCTGGCATCGCTATTTTTAATTGCCTGCAGCCTGTGCTTTGCGACCATCTCTGGTTTTTTTTGTGCTGTGGATCTTTGGCGAATCCAAATGCGTAGCTACGAGAAGGGTAGGGATAGGAGTGGCTCCGGGCCCACCACTTCCATCTCTGACCCTCTTTTAACGAGCGCGTCTGCAACGTCATTGCCAAGTGATCCATTGTGTCCCTTGATCCATTGAAGTGTAATTTTATTTGTGTTGCATATGCGTTCCAGGGCCTGGTGGCATTGCAGAACTAGTTTGGAGTTGGTATGTTTATTTTTCAAACCCGTTAGAACTGACGTGCTGTCTGATATAATTTTTATGAGAGAATAAACATATATTAACAAAATAATTTAAGTATTACATGTATGCAACATTTGTTCAATAGTATGTATCATAATATCATTGGTTGTTTGCAAGGATTGCATCATGGAACCTATTAATCAAAGTGGATTTCTTGGTAACCTATATTGTATTATTTAAGCAATATATCAATTAGGTAAATTCATACTCATTTTAAAGATGAGCCCAAATATTCTTTCATTAGGCTTCTGATTTTAAAAACCTTCCAGCTTTGGGACTTTTTATCTATTATCTATCTAAATTTTTTTTAGATAATCATAAAGTCACGATTATTTACAAATTTGAATTGTGATTAAATTTTCCATGTAATGTACCTATGTTCTATTGTGAAGAGGAAATAAATACTTATTTATTAATAGGAAAAAGGGAACTTAGAAGGTTTGTACTTACAGTTCAAAATGAAGGAATTCTCAAGAATAATAAGGATTTAAGATTTAAAAAAATTGTGTACAGAAACTTAACCAATGTGGAAAAATATTCGATTTAAATTTTTTATGTGATATGTGGCAGACGAGCAGACGGATTGCCTGGTGGTAAGCGATTGACGCCGCTCATATACACCTGCGACACCAGTGCAGTCACAAGTGCGCTGCCAAAATCTAAACGCCCCTTTCCTCCAGATTGGGCCTCCGTTACTTTCACTGATGCAGCGAAACACAGCACAGTGCTGTTTCACGCTGATTTTCTGAGGCCGTGGTATTACTCCAGTCGAGCACGCCGAAGCGTGGTTCTCCCACAGTCAGAATATACGGAATATAAATTGGCATGAAAATAATTTAGGTACAAAATACAAACAGGTGATCCATCTGCTTGTCCACCAACCTAAACAAACATAGTGTTATTTTTAATATATTCTTTTATTCTGATTATCTAATTATTATTCTAATTGCTCATACATTTGATGTATATATTTTATTTAAAATAGAAATTATTATTGATAAAATAATGTAATACAGAAACTATGTTAAAATCTCTCATTTTTAAAAAATGCTAAGGGAATGTTACCTTCTAATATCTTATATTACAAAACCATACCTGTGTGGCCCAAACGTTGGTAAAATTGAGACAGGTAAGTCAGTATAGATAGTCTATCGGGCACGACACTTTCTACCATGTCTTCGGGATCCAGCAACGCAGGGATCCCCAGATGCTTCTCTGCAACACTGAATGCTAGCTGATTGTTTTCATAAATGTTTTCTGGTTGCAATTTAGCCAGGTCACTAAAAGATTTATTTGATATAAGTACAGTGAAAGGAAAACGTATTATATATATTCCCCTAATCAGTTTAAAAGGGTCACATTTTTTATTTAAAGAAACTATTAGATGTAGGACAGATATTTCAATATGAAAGTAGAGAGAGGTTTTAACAATGAAGTGAATTTGGCGAGCGCTACATAAAACATATTTTTACTTACATTAAATCTGGTCGGAAGTGATGAACTAAAGCACAAAAAGCTATGCCATTCCTCCATGATGTAGTCATATTATCTATTTGGACATCTGGACAATCTTTCACCAAACGTTTGCACCACAATTCTAAAGCCTTAGTGCCTTTTCTTTCAGACATTTTTATTAGATTCTATCAATACAAATACGATTGATAAAAAACTGAGAGCAGTCATAGCCTATACTTGGCGAGTCATTTAAAAGTTTTATCCGAGTGTAAATTCCTTCATAATTGATTTTTATTACAAAATAATGGCTAATTATGTGATTTTTAACACTTTTCTCAAGTTAAACACTTTTTATTCAAGTTATGTCGTAATTAATGTATTGAATTGAATGCTGAATGAGTAAAACTTTGTTGGTTAGTTGGCATTTGTCAATTTGTCATTTGGCAAATATGACAATTTACTTTTTCAGAGAAATGAGTGATTGATTGATAGGAATGAATGGTACCAGTAGTGTTGTAATTTGTGTTACCTGTAAAGAGCCGAGCGCGAGAATTATGAAACAGTATTGTGATGGTGAGTGACAGAGTGACATATAAATACCTATATTTTGTTCCTTGCCTACATGGGCAACATTTTTCTATTTCTCCCTCACTTCCTTAAAATTTGAGGTGGAAAGTATGGAGCATTCCGCAATTTTCAAGATAGGAAAATATATTATACGGACTATTTGTGACTAACAAAAAATTGTGCCTCGTGTAAAAAATACTGTTGGCCCTAATTTAATGCGAGCCAAGCCGGGGGCAACAGCTACTTATTCTATAATTTCTTCGGCCCCCGTTTGCCCCGGGCCGATTTCTCAGAGATAATAATAATAATAGTCCGGACAATGTTGAGTGATAAGATCCCGAATCTTGGATGAAGATTCAGTCGTTAATAATTCGTTATGACAGTAGATTAAAACGAATTAACAACCCAATCCTCATCCCTTTCACACGAACAAGACGCATAGCACCCGTGGGTAGGACGGGAATTGGTTTTCAAAGTAAGCCTCCTGGGCTGCGTTTGTTCTGTCCTGCTTGACGAATGAGGGAAATAGGATAGGTCTATAATCAAACCATCACGCCGGTTGGATACTATTTAAGTTGATAAAGAAATAAAATGAGCACACGAAATATAATAGGTATAAAGCTTTTTATTTTTTCGTGAAGTATAGCAAAAGTATTGCAGATTTATTTAGAGTCCCAGTGCATTTTTAAGGCTGCGTTTGTCCTGTCCTGCCTGACGAATGAGGGAAATAGGATAGGTCTATAATCAAACCATCACACCGGTTGGATATTATTTGAGTTGATAAAGGGATAAAATGAGCACACGAAATATAATAGGTATAAAGCTTTTTATTTTTTTCGTGAAGTATAGCAAAAGTATTGCAGATTTATTTAGAGGTGTTTAGAGCGGTTTTAGAGATTGTTTTAGAGTCACATTGACAGTCAGCGTAGGAACAAAACGCGTAGATTTTTTTGTAGGTGATTCAGCAGTGCATGCATGTATGCTTGATGTCGGTATACGGGCGAGGCATCTAACGTACAGACAGCCACACATCAGGTTACTAAAATCTGTTAAAATTCTTCAATTGATATGTAACCTTATCATTCGACTGAGAAATTTGATATTTTTCTATACTTTGATCAGATAAGTTATGATAATACTATTTGTTCCTTTATTTATGTAGGGATTGATAGCGACGACGATAAACGGATGGAATCAGCAGGCTTAATTTAAATCCGTCCCGTAACGAACGAGAATATACCTGTCGCATCCAAACAAAGGAGACACACAGCGCGTGTGAAAGAGAGAAAAACTGCGATTCGGTCGTAACGCCTTCTTTAAATTAGGCCCGCAGCATTGATCACTAAAACCGCTCTTACCTTTTTATAACGTCTAGATACTGTTATTATAACCTCCATGCCGGTAACAATTTTATTTTCAAAACATTTTTATTGAGTACGTACAGCCACACATCAAAAATTCTCACCTTAATGCCAAACACGTTCGGGTCAATGTCAATTGAGAAATTTTGATAGATTGTAGTAACCTGCATGATGTGTGGCTGTCTGTACCTACTTTAGTAGATGGATATTTTTCACGGTCAAAATTTGCGGGTTTTCGTTTCATGAGTACCTAATGCTTAGAAGATTTTTCGGCAGTTACCAAGCGCATCTGGTCTATATCCTGTAGGACAGTGATTTGGGACCGTAACCACTCCTTTTTCGGCAATGTTTTTATTGTTTTCAACACCCTGTTCCTCCACCAAGATTTCATTCAACGACTCTTGATCTATGCTTGACTCTCTAAAAAAGGAAGATTTAAGGATTATTCGGGTATTTGTCACACACTCAATCATTATCGTAACTAAACTTGGGCTATGATCAGAACAAGGCATCTTAGAGAAAGTCCTAAGTATACGCAGTGGCATAGCGTGGGTGTGTGCCGGAAGACTATTTTGCCACCCTCTTTTTTACCTCGACCCCCCTCTCCCAGGATAAAGGCCACATATTTCTCTTCCCTCTACAAAGTTGACGTTCGCTAAACGGTGTCGTTTCCCCCCTTTTTTCTTCCTCCAAACGCACCCTCCACCCCCAGAACGAAGCCAAGATTTTAACGCACCCTAAAATGTGCCGCCCCAACCCCCGCCGCATTCACTACGCTACGCGATCTACTCCGGATTAATGTATGGATTAGCTGATGCTGGGTTTTAATCCGCATAGATTCGAATTGTTGGTCTAACTTTTAATAAAATTACTAATAAAATCATGAATTACTCATATGTACCTATTATATTAAAAATGTTTCGCTTTATGGAGGTAGGTACGTTGTTTAATACGAGTAGGTATGTATTCCTGTGAAAGTCTCCCTACATAATACATAGGGATAGTATTTGTACACAGGATGATTAGGAAAACTCAGTAACTCCAATAGTAAAATATTTTATTATTATCTTTACACACAATTTTATTATATAAATCAATATTTACAATAAAATTGGTTAGCATCGTAACATAAATGCATACACAAAGTTTATTTATACCTACCTAAGTACTAATTGGTTAGCGTGGCAACCTTTTCACTTTACTTATTATATTTATGAAAAAAGGGAAAGCCTAGGAATATCTTAGACCACTGTTAGCGTACTAACAGTGGCCTTAGATATTCAGAAAAAATATAATTACTCTCGCGCCATAACGGCTCTACTATATCGTCTATACAATCCCAACTTATTCAAATTATTGATATTAAAACTGTCGATTTTGTTCTAAATACGGCCATAATATTGGCTGAAGTTTGAAGTTAAGGGCACCAAGTAGTGATGACCAGAAACAATGTTTTTCCTAGACTGAGAAAGTCCTGAGAGATGAGTGTTGAGTTATTTTTCTTACTTACTTACCGACCTACTTAATTGGGCTGTCTTCAATATGTTTCTATATTTTATACCTGATGAATATGATGATAATTGTAAAAATGTTAACTTACGCAAGATGTGAGGAAGTTCCGCGATCAGTACCATATCTCCCCCACACTAGTTCGTTGATTCCTGACAATCGTGCCTAGAAGTGAAGTCCACAAATTTAAGAGTTCCATGACAGCCGTCGGGATAGGTTTGCGCAGGAGGACGTTCACGGTGCGGTCGAAGAGGAGCCAAGAAAAGGCGTTGCATGTTTGGCAGGAGGGGCAGGCTGCAACGGGTGACGTCCACGGTGCGGTCGAAGAGGAGCCAAGAAAAGGCTTTGCATGTTTGACAGGAGGGGCAGGCTGCAACGGGTGTCTTTGAGGATTCAAGGTGGCAGACGCTCCTACCAGTCGTGGTTGCGGGTGATGTCTCTCTCGGGGTCACCGTGGACAGCATCGAGAGTTGGTGTAGCCATGGGATCTTAGTTTGTTGTGCCCCTTTATGTATAAATATCGTGTCATTCTCATGCATCCTTCTCTGGACACGCCATCAATGTTAGTGCCAGTAGCGGAGGTATACCCTGTAGGGAGCCCCTGAGGCTCGGTGTGGTTGCATCCGGTGTACGTGCGCCGACCATTTCTTGGTGTATTGTTCTGGTCAAACGTGGTGACGGCTGTCGAAGCAATGGTTGACGTGGTGGTGGTCGTCACCTCTGTCACTTCTGAGGTGGGCTCTTGATCGCCAGTCCAGTCTTGATCGAATATGGTGGGGAGATGTGGTACTGTAAATTTGAAAAAGGATTAGAATCCGGTTTATAATGACGCGGGAGGTGGCGCGTTTCGAAAGTGGCCGGAAACCGGGAGGTGGCGCGTTTCGAAAGTGGCCGGAAACTGAAAAGCGCCGGGTTGATGTAAATTTAGGTACGCGAAGATGCGAGCCCGCCTTTTATTTTAACCCGTGGAAGGCGGCTCACAGGGATGGTGGCTAAGTGTTTGCGGTTTATCCGATAAAACAACTTCATGAAGTAGCCAGAAGGTTTGAGGATTGGGAGGCCAGAGGGCCAGAATGGGCGAGAAGGCCATAGTGGCAGGAGGGCTAGAAGGCCTTTCGATCTGAGAGAGCTAGAAGTACCTATTCTCGTAGAGCTGGCAGGGCTGGGAGCGCCGGGAGTGACTGCAGCCGTTGGGCCAACTAGAGTGGGAGGACCAGTTCCCGATGGACCGGGTGGGCCATGAGGTGGTAGGGCTGCAGGGCCAGTTGCCAAAGGACCGGTCTGTCCAGAGAGGGGCAGGTAGGGGCGCGGCTCTCGGGCCATAGGTCAGACCGGCCCCCAGGCCACAGGCAGTCTCAGCCCACAGACCAGCCCCCTGGCCACAGGTCCAACCGGCCCCCCAGCCACAGGTCTGACCGGCCCCCAGGCCACAGGCAGTCTTAGCCCCCAGACCGGCCCCCCGGCCACAGGTCCAACCGGCCTCGCGGCCACAGGTCTGACCGGCCCCCCGGCCACAGGCCGCCTCGGCCTCCAGACCGGCCCCCCGGCCACAGGTCTAACCGGCCCCCCAGCCACAGGTCTGACCGGCCCCCCAGCCACAGGCAGTCTCAGCCCACAGACCAGCCCCCCGGCCACAGATCAGACTAGCCACCAGGTCACAGGTCAGACCGGCAACCTCGGCCTTCTCGGCCACGCCGGCCCTAGGGCCACCGGCACACTTGGCTGTCCCGGCCACGCCGGCCCTAGGGCCACCGGCACACTCGGCCCTCCCGGCCACGCCGGCCCTAGGGCCACCGGCACATTCGGCCCTCCCAGCCCCGCCGGCCCTAGGGCCACCGGCACATTCGGCCCTCCTGGGCACGCCAGCTCTAGGGCCACCGGCACATCTGGCCTTCTCGGCCACGCCGGCCCTAGGGCCACCGGCACACTTGGCTGTCCCGGCCACGCCGGCCCTAGGGCCACCGGCACACTGGGCCCTCCCGGCCCCTACCTGCCCCTCTCTGGACAGACCGGTCCTTTGGCAACTGGCCCTGCAGCCGTTGGGCCAACTAGAGTGGGAGGACCAGTTCCCGATGGACCGGGTGGGCCATGAGGTGGTAGGGCTGCAGGGCCAGTTGCCAAAGGACCGGTCTGTCCAGAGAGGGGCAGGTAGGGGCCGGGAGGGCCCAGTGTGCCGGTGGCCCTAGGGCCGGCGTGGCCGGGACAGCCAAGTGTGCCGGTGGCCCTAGGGCCGGCGTGGCCGAGAAGGCCAGATGTGCCGGTGGCCCTAGAGCTGGCGTGCCCAGGAGGGCCGAATGTGCCGGTGGCCCTAGGGCCGGCGGGGCTGGGAGGGCCGAATGTGCCGGTGGCCCTAGGGCCGGCGTGGCCGGGAGGGCTAAGTGTGCCGGCGGCCCTAGGGCCGGCGTCGCCGGGAGGGCTGAGTGCCGGGAGGGCTGAGTGTGCTGGTGGCCCTAGGGCCGGCGTGGCCTTGAGGGCCGATTGTGCCGGTGGCCCTAGGGCCGGCGTGGCCGCGAGAGCCGAGTGTGCCAGTGGCCCTAGGGCCGGCGTGGCCGGGAGGGCCGATTGTGCCGGTGGCCCTAGGGCCGGCGTGGCCGCGAGAGCCGAGTGTGCCAGTGGCCCTAGGGCCGGCGTGGCCGGGAGGGCCGAGTGTGCCAGTGGCCTTAGGGCCGGCGTGGCCGGGACAGCCAAGTGTGCCGGTGGCCCTAGGGCCGGCGTGGCCGGGAGGGCCGAGTGTGCCGGTGGCCCTAGGGCCGGCGTGGCCGGGAGAGCCGAGTGTGCCTGTGGCCCTAGGGCCGGCGTGGCTGGGAGGGCCAAGTGTGCCGGTGGCCCTAGGGCCGGCGTGGCCGGGAGGGCCGAGTGTGCCGGTGGCCCTAGGGCCGGCGTGGCCGGGACAGCCAAGTGTGCCGGTGGCCCTAGGGCCGGCGTGGCCGAGAAGGCCGAGGTTGCCGGTCTGACCTGTGACCTGGTGGCTAGTCTGATCTGTGGCCGGGGGGCTGGTCTGTGGGCTGAGACTGCCTGTGGCTGGGGGGCCGGTCAGACCTGTGGCTGGGGGGCCGGTTAGACCTGTGGCCGGGGGGGCCGGTCTGGAGGCCGAGGCGGCCTGTGGCCGGGGGGCCGGTCAGACCTGTGGCCGCGAGGCCGGTTGGACCTGTGGCCGGGGGGCCGGTCTGGGGGCTAAGACTGCCTGTGGCCTGGGGGCCGGTCAGACCTGTGGCTGGGGGGCCGGTTGGACCTGTGGCCAGGGGGCTGGTCTGTGGGCTGAGACTGCCTGTGGCCTGGGGGCCGGTCTGACCTATGGCCCGAGAGCCGCGAGGGCGCGCGCGTTCACGCACAGCTCGGCGCTGAGTGGCCTCGAGGGCAGCGAGTTTCGCTTGGAGCTGGAGGTCTTCTAGCTCTGCCTCGAGGCGAGCGAGCTCACGCTCACGCTCAAATCGGCGCTGCGCCGCTCGGGCTTCCAAAACGAGCCGTTGTGCGCGCACCGTCGCACTCCTTTTGTCTTCCGATTGTGTCACCATAATGTATCTAGTGAATGATAAGCTGACGAAACTACGTGACGCTTACGTGAAAATGTTTGATGGTTGAAAACAATATTGAACACTACTGAAAATATTGACGATGGTTACAAATTTACAAAACGGCGAGAATGGACCAAATGATAACTACTGGTGATGCTAGTGGACTGTATACTAACTGGAGAATGATAAAAGCACGATTTAAATAGTAAATTTTACATAATTTGAAGATAAATATATACAAAGCGATGTTAATGTGACACAATCAGTAGACAGTTTTTTATTGAAGCCAGCACGTCAAAATGTAGAGAAAAATAACTTATAAAAATAAGGTTGCACCTCAGCCAGTCGCCAACAAATATGATGATAATTGTAAAAATGTTAACTTACGCAAAATCTGTGCGCCATACAGGACGACAGCGACCGTTGATATAAATTGTTCCAGGAGGACAGTTTGGTGGAACAACTATCACGTTTTTTGATTGATGATCATTAATTAACATCATCACCCATATATCCCTGCAGGCCCCGTTCATCCATACTTGTCCAGGAGGACAATTTGGTGGAACTGTCACTACATTTTTTTGGTTTTGGATGTTGACATTCACTTCGGGATCACTAAAAACAAGGTTAATGAAAGTAAGAAGAGCTGATATTTTATACCAAAAAAATTTACGTTTGGAATGCTTAGATTGGCATAGTTGAGCTGGTAGGTATTTTTACAGAACTAAGGTACAATAAATATGTTAAATGCAAGTGTATTGAAATATGTAAAATCGATCAATTTAGGTATTTTAGTATGTTTCTTGGTATTTCTTATCTTATTTGTTTGATTTCATATGAGTTCGTATCTTTGATTTATCTGTCAGAAAGTTTGTTATAATCTGCTTATAAATGTAAGTACTTACTTATGACAAGTACCTACTTAACTTCATATTACATTTTCCTAGAAATAGCACAGGATAAATTCCTGCGGAATTCTTCTGTAGGTAGGTAAGTTTTGACTGTCAATACTGAATACCGACCATTCTAAAACAGAATTTGGCAGGGATCAATATTGACTAAGTACTTACTTCGTTATTAGAAACTGCAGTGTCCCTAGCAAACTTCGTTCCGCCCTAATTTTTTCCAACAAATGTAGCTAAGTACCTATCCTATTTATGTCCGTCTCCTGATTCTAAGCCCCCTCTCCACCTAATTACACCCAAACTGTCCAGCTGTTCTTGTGTTTATAAAAATATAGTGTATCTAACAATAACTAGACTTTTTTTGTAATTAGATAAAAGATTTTGATTGATTAAAACCAATTCAAATTAATTTTCAATCATTATGATAATAATTTCGGAGCCTCTCGACTGTGCTCTCGACTAATACCTATACCTACCATTTATCTATACTCAATACTCAATCATTTATTGCAAAACCATAATGTACAATAAGATGTTACAATAGTAATGGAACAATGTTATGGACCCTGTCGGGCACGCAATTTAGTTAAATTTTGGTATGCTTTTGCACTCGTTTGGTGTACCGCCAAAAACGGCCTTTTTTTACGTAAATTGATTTTTCTAGTACAAAAACAGACCAAACAGTTATCCATGATTATTAAAAAAATAGAATTAGTGTTAGCCATGAGACTGGAGCTCCACAATTGTTAAAAATAGATCTGGTTTAGTACCTAAACACTAAAATCAATAGGCGTCGCTAGTGAGTGGTACTATTCGCCTTAAATTATTTTGTTCACCTTTCAAAAATAGAGGTAAGTAGGTAAGTCAATATAAAGACGGATTTATTGCATGAGTTCTTGGTAGGAAGCTAGTTACTCACAAGACGTCCTGGGGTATTATATTTTGAGTCTCCTCCTCCGCCGTTGATTCTGGAAACACAATAGTCTTCTCTGTGACCAATTGGAACATGTTCCACACATCCCTACATTGGTTGTTTATCCAGACTTGTCCTTCACGGCAATTGGGTGGAACTGTAACGACATTTTTTGGTCTGAATTCATTTGGGCTAGCATTGGTCACTGCGATGAGCGTAGACACACTGATTGCAAACACTAAATGCATTATTTGAGCCAGTTTCTCTAATTCGCCAGCGTTGTTTACAATGCCAATATTAGGCATAAGGGGTCGAACAATGAAATGACTACGATTGATATGTGATTGCATTTATCACTTGACTTTACTTACCTACCTACGTCTTATCTAAATCTACGACGTCAAGATACGCTATCTTTAAGTATTGTTTTATTAATTAAAATTGATTTAGACACTTTAAGTAAGTGAATACCAGACATATTTCTACGTCCTGTTCAGGGCTTCAACATGATGAATCATACTACACAGGTACATAGGTACACAGAAAATCTTCCTTTATCTATTACCCAATCAATGTGTTTTTTGCCTCGATCAAAATCAAAATCAATCAAATAATTCTTTATTTGCATAGGCTTGTACACAGCACTTACAAATCGTCATACAATTGAATGATTTAAAACTATTTATAAGTACTTATGTAATAATTTACATGTTAATACATATATATGTTGATACATAAAATATACTAAAGAAATAAATAAACATAATGCGATTCTACCACCGGCTTGGAAAGTTGTTTCTGGTCGAGAAGATCCGGCAAGAAACTCGCCAGTTACTCTTTTTAATCGCCAACTTTTTTACAATGGTTTATTATCCTCATACCAAGTCATACAGTCTAATGCAACACAAAATAGAATGAAGCAAATTAAAAGCTAAATATGAGGTAAACCGAAGAGGACCAGTCCCCAAAGGTGGCACCTGTTCACAAGTATGACGTATGTGTCAGCCATCATTTCACTCAACCATATTAGAGGCAATGTAATGACCCGCCACATAACGCCACCACCTCAGAGACATTTGAGTGAGCATGACTACTTAGGTTCCCCTCATAGGTCACAGAGTACTTAATCCAATACTAATAAACTGCAGGACGAGGTGTACAATAGTAGGTGGTTAGCATCTTGTCAATTGTTTGATTAATCAATACTAATCAATTTGTATACAATAATAAATGCTGCTAAGCCTAATTTATTAAAATTGATTAATTATATAATAATAGTGATTTCAGTAAATATTTATAAAATTACTACATGTGTGCAGGCACGGAGGTCATTATGTCCACGAATCCTTATCATTTAAGTAATCTACAATTTTATAGTATCCTTTACTCATTAAACAGGTTTTCACGTGGGATTTAAATTTATGCGTTGGTAACTCAATTACATTTTGTGGCAACTTATTGTACATTTTAATACTTTGTCCAACAAATGAACTATTAATCTTTTGGAGCTTCAGATTTGGAATCGCGAGCTTGTGTTTATTTCTAGTGTTAAAACCATGACAATCAGATTTTTTAGAAAAAATATCAATGTTCTTACGCACGTACAAAATACAGTCCAAAATGTATTGGGAAGCTACAGTTAAAATGTCGATATTCTTAAACAGTTCTTTCAGCGAATCGCGAGGCCTAAGGTTGTATATGGAGCGGATGGCCCTCTTCTGCAATACAAAAATAGTCTGTATCTCAGCCGCCGACCCCCACAACAAAAGACCATATGACATTATACTATGAAAATAACTAAAATAAACCAGTCTCGCGGTTTCAATATCAGTCAGATGTCTGATCTTCTTAACCGCATATGCGGCGGAACTAAGTCTTCCCGCCAAGGCTGCCAAGTGTGGATTCCATTGAAGTTTGGCATCCAGTGTAATACCTAAGAAAATTGTCGAATTAATAACTTCAATGTGTTCATTATTCATAACGACGTTAGTGTTGACCTGCTTTACATTGGGCATAGTGAATTTTACACATTTGGTTTTCTTGGCATTTAAAAGCAAGTTGTTAGTTGTAAACCAATGTAGCACTTGTGAGAGGGTGTCATTTACGTCGTCAAACGTATCTTTTCGACGGTCAACGTTAAAAATCAACGAGGTATCATCAGCAAATAACACTACTTCACAAAGATCTTGTGCAAAGTAAGGGAGGTCATTTATGTATATTAGGAAGAGCAGAGGTTCCAATATTCATCCTTGGGGCACTCCCATTAATAGAGGGGCGCCTGAAGAGTCAGTTCCATTGACACTGACTTTCTGAAGTCTATCTGATAAGTAAGAATTTATCAAACTTAATGCATTATTATATATATGTATTGCTATGTATATAGGTATATGTGTATATGTATATTATAGTATTGTATAGTTTTTTATTTGTTTTGTTCTCCACTTTCACGTAATCTTCTTTCGCCGCATCATTATCCCTTCTGTATGACCCAAAGGTTGACTGGTAGAGAATGTCCTCTTGGCATTAAGTTCGCCTATTGTATAATTTTTTTGTGCAATAAAGTTTTAAATAAATAAATTATTTAGAACACCATAGTGAGCTAACTTCAACAACAATGTTTGATGCTCAACGCAATCAAACGCCTTCGAGAGGTCACAGAAAACACCAATTGCATCCTGTTTGTTTTCCCATGCATCAAAAATATACTTAATAAGTGCAACTCCTGCGTCAGTGGTTGACTTGCCCTTGGTAAACCCAAATTGTTTACTATGAAGTAAGTCGTTAACTTTAAAATGAGACAGCAACTGAACGAATATGACTTTTTCAAAAATTTTACTCAGTGCTGGTAATATAGAAATAGGCCTAAAGTTAGAAGGGTCACTTTTTTCACCTGATTTAAATAACGGTATGATTTTGCTGTACTTCATTAAGCTAGGAAACTGACCCTCATCAATACATCTGTTGAATATCGTTGCCAAATGGGGTGCAATAACTAGTATTATATTTCTTAAAATGTCTACTGATATTCCCCAAAGATGATCGATGACGCAAGTAGACGCCCAGGATACCTATAATTAGATTTTTTTTATGATATCGGTGGCAGAGGAGCCGACGGATCACTTGATGGTAAGCGATTACCGCCGCCCATAGACACCATCAACACCAGTGGAATTTTCATTAGTTTGACCGATAGTTTGTTCTGTAATTTTCCAATAAGTATACTCACTGCCACACTCAGAGTCGTTAATTAACTTAGTTGGTTACTTAAGAAAAAATATTGACACTTATTTTGTTACGCATAAAGACTACCGATACTAAAGTTAATGAACATTAGCTTAAATAACGTCTCTGAGTGCGGCCGTTAGTTACGCATAGTTAAAAAATGTTTGTGCATGTGATGTATGTGTTGCACAATGTTGGTTTAGAATAGGTATGCCCAGAGTATTATTATTGCCTTATTCTATGAGGTCTAACAGCGCGGTTACAGAACTTAATTGGGGAACTTTAATTTGGTAATTGGGTAGAGGCATAGACAAATATTAGTCCATGGTAGAGGTAATCTTATGTACTTCCCTACCTGATACCAAAACCTAAAACCTACTCGTAAGGTAGAGTAGGGTAATGGGACTCAGCGGGCAACGGGAGTCACCCCACATGAGACCGATGAGTCATCAGTCTCCGCTTCGGGCCCCCGCGCAGCCACCAACGACTCACGCCATTGGACCCATGCGCCACTGAGAAACGACCACGTTTGGTTTTTGCGCTCTCCTGATATAATTTTGCATAAATGAAAATTAGAAGGCAAGTGCTAAATATCTTGCAGTATGCGATTATGACATTTACACTTACTTAGTTAGACGTTTCAAATTATTATGATGTGCAGTTCAGATTATATCAGTGTATTAAAGATTTTTTATTTTTATATTTTACCTATTACCTAGTATAGTTGTGGGAAATGAGAGTCAGGTGACATGGAAAGCCAAAGGACAAGGAAAAAAGACCAAAGTACAGAAGAAGGGTCCTGAAAAGCAAAGCGCCAAGTATTACAAGAACAGAACGAAACTTCTGTATCAGATGTTGGCACTGACGTCTTATGCCAGAACGATGAGGATGATGACGCAAAAGACGCTGGAAATGCCTAGTATGTGACGAATTCGAAAGAAACAACGAGATGTGGTACAGGTGTACCTCGGGCGGACTATGGGCTCACGCGGATAGTGCACTGAATGGGAGTCACCTAAAGGTTATGTTTGCGATGTATGCTAGATTTTATTTGACTCCGATTGCCCCCACCGGATTTCACCATTACCCCGACGTTTGTGTAATGGGAGTCAAATCAGTATTTTTTTTAACTTTTGTAATTTCCAAAGTTGATTGCCAAAGTGACTGAAATTGATCTCTAATGATAGTTTAATAAGTAAATTATGCTTACAGGCGGTTGCAATAAATACCTACTGTCTTTTTAATTCAATTTCATTTGAGTTTTCGCTTAAGTGACCCCCATTACTCTAAGTCTAATCGTGCCTATGTCAATCAGTAGTGACAATTAGTATATACTAATGAGACACACAGGCAATGATTGAAATCGTGACAAGGTTTTTTTTATTTGTTTGAAACTTGCTGGCTTAGAAAATAGACCTGAAAAGCATTATCTTACTGAGCAGTTGTCAGCAGTTTTGTTTCTTCAGGTGAATCAAGACAGAACTAAAGACAATATTTTGATTTAAATAACCAAAGAGGCACCAAGTAGGTAGATACAGGCAGTTTTTAATACATTAGGTTATTTATTACAACTGTAGAAGACGAACGTGAAGCCCTGTCATATCGTGTCCAAATAGGAGAAGCCGGTAAAACAAACTGTCGGGTAATGGATATGAGAAGATGTAGAGTAGGGATACCTAATTACTTTACTATTGCAATAGTCACTCAAGCCCTATTACGCACGCTTGAGTACGAAGCACCGTAGTAGGAACCTACCTTTCGTTCGTTCTCGTAACTACTACTAACGTAAGATGATCAATTTACCAATTGAGACAAGTAGGTATACCTACTCTTCTATGTACCATAGCAATTTTCTATCGTTTTTATAGTAGGTACGAGTATAAGTAGGTATGGTTTTTTAAATATATTTATTTTTTTCTATTTATTATCACAAGAAAATCATACATATATCAGGTTTATACTTAGCACTGCAAACCACTACGGTTTATAATTATACACTAAGTATTATGTTTACGCCATTCCACATGTACACAAAGGACACGTACAAGACTTGGACAGATACATTTTTTATACACCTATGATTATATTTTTTTATCATTTCAATCTTAAATATTAATGAGGGAATTCATGGGTTTGCACTTGACCTCATCTCACCTGATGGAAAGTGACAATAAGGTCTAAGATGTAGCGTGTTTACCCAGAAGAAGCCTATTCACTTTCGACTTAAAAACACCCAAATTGTAGCTCTCTGGGATTACAGAAGCCGGCAAGTTGCTTAAATTCCTTAGCAGTTTGTACCAAGAAATAAGAAGAAAGCTTAATCAATCTATCTATGAGTTTTAAACTTTACTTCAAATCAATGTGTAGGCCTACTATGATCTACATAAGCAGGTAATACATATTACTATTTAAAATAGTAGGTGAGTCGAGTCTCCAAATAGTAAAATCAATACCCAAGTTACAATAAGGTGACGGTGTCTATGACTACCAAATGAATACCAGTAGGCAGAGACCTAACATAATAGACTTTTAGCAATCATTATATGTTTGTAAAAGCTCAACCTGACTCTAAGTTTAGTTTAGCCTTAAAACAAGGTTTTAACCTAGTAGGTATAAGCTTACGACGTTTTTACATAGGTACACTGTATTGATTTTTCACGAAAGTACTGGGTTCTGTGCTCGCGTGTTCCATTTTATGAGAGGTCACAATTGCTTACGTAGTAGTCATAGTACCTACTTGCCTTCGGTTAATAATACCTACGTCCGTAGTGCGCGGTGGGGTGGGCGACCAGCAATCAGCTTCATCATAACCACTCAACGTTCCAGACTGTGGCTCACAATTGTTCTGTGCACGGCTAACTGTTGGTGAAGTTTCGATTCATTTACGCGTTGTTCGACCTTACTCATAACATTCATGTGTGTTCTGTGAAAATGAATAAGACTTTATTTATCGCGCTATGTCTAGTTATACTGGTGGTTTCTGTGCAAGGGCGAAAAACATCCCGAAGTCGAAGCTCGGGATCAGGACGCGGCAGCAGTCGAAAAACCAACCCTCAACCGGCGCCTACATCGTTCAGTAATCCACAAGCCACAGCACCAAAACCATCTTTGTTTGCATGGCAAGAAAAACCATCACAAAATTCACATAACTACGCATCACGCCAGTCGAAACCGTCTAGCAGTCAAAACCACGGCTATCCATCAAGCCAGACTGGCCTTTCTGGAAATAGTCCCGCAAAGCAGCCGCCATCATATCAAGAAAGTGTCCAAAGAAGTGTGCCAGGAACACAAACGAATAATAATCCTAGTCACTCGTATCCATCATCCAACGGACTCTCCGGCAATTCTGGATCGGCTGGATATCCTCAAGGTAGTGGTTTGTCTGGAGCGAGTGCTGGGGTGGGATACCCAAGCAATCGTGGAGGATCAGGTACAGGCGCAAGTTATCCGCAAGGTAGTGGACTATCCGGTGGTGGAGCTGGCTACCCCCACTCCAATGGAGGATCTGGAACAGGTGCCGGCTATCCTCAAGGAAGTGGAGTATCTGGTGGAGCAGGCTATCCGCACCAGAGCGGAGGGTCTGGCACTGGCGGAGGCTATCCTCAAAGCGGAGTTTCTGGAGGTGCAATCGGTTATCCAAATCATGGAGGGTCTGGAGTAGGATATCCACATGGAAGTGGGATGACTGGTGGAGCACCACCACCATATTCCGGACACAGGTCTGGAACATACAACAGCGGAAATCACCCACCACCGCCTCCACCTTACCCAGGAAACGGTTATAACTATGGCGGTTATGGGGGCCACAGTTACCATCCCAGTTATACTCCTCAAATGCCAGGCTATTTCGGAAATTATGGCAATAATTATGGAAAAGGGTTTGGGGGAGTTAGCCGCTCAGGCAGTGCACTAACAGGTATAGGAATAGCAGGTGCAGGTGTCGGCACAATTTTAACTGGCTTAGCATTGTGGAATTTAGCAAGATCGACAGGTCATCATCGTCATACCGTAATATATGACAACAGAGGACAACCAGTCGCTGTAGCTCCTGGTAATGATACTGATCCTGCCACTGACTCTATTCTAAAAGATTTAGCTAATTGTTCTCTCACCATAAGTACTGAAAATTCAACAGAAGTATTGGGTATACCATGCGCTATCGCGACATCATTTACTCCCGAAGCTGACGTGAAAGATAATGCGTCGGCAGATGGAAAAAACGATAACACCAAATGTACAGTTACCGTACTGACGAAAACAGGTAAGGAATTCATGACCACAATTCCTTGCTCAATTCTTCTAAATACCGCTACAGAAAACAATGTTACTGAGCCTCCCATTACAAACAACGATCAGGAAAACTTTAATGGAACAATGGCAGCACTTCCAGAAAATATAGCACAGCCTCCTAATGACTTAGCGCAGCCAAATCAACCTTCTGCTTTGAAGCTTACAGGAGAAGATAAGGATAAAAGTATGTTAGATTTAGGTTGTAAATCGTCTTTTGAGAACGGCGATGTTAGGGATCCGATTAATCCTTGCTTTGCTGTAACGAACAATTTGACAGTGTTGCCCCTCGAGCCCACGGATGCACCTGCACAAACTGCGCGTTAATGGTGATGAGCAATACCTGAATGTATTCCAAAATGATATTAGGTAAATACCTAACAAATGCCCAAATGGGCAGATTGATTAGTTCCCATATATATTATTTAATAAAATAATACATTACTTACTTACTTAATAATATATCATGAGATTTTTGTTACCTACGAGCATCGCATTTTCGGCGGTCAAAATGCTTTCCGCAATAAGATCGCACTGTTGGAAGACTAAAATGTATAATGGTTTTGTATTTTGTGCAATAAATACCTATCTATTTGTAAGTCATTTTAATAAGTAGACTTGGAAAAATAACAAGTATTCTATGTAAGTAGATAGGTACATACCTATCTATATAATGTGCATAAAGTTGATGTATTAAATAATAAACAATAATATAATTTGGTGTTTATCTTATTTTGTCTATTGAAGGGTATAAATCTTTGAATACTTATAGGTTTCTCTTCTCAAAGAGGGTATAGATGACCTTTGAATAGAAATGAACCCATCAAATTATATTACTAGTTATTTAACGTAACCGTGAAGGTGAATGTTTATTGGTTGAGACGTGGTTCCGATAGTCACACGTCAGGTTCATGATCTCATAAATCTCAATTTTCATTTGAATATTAAATTCATGTTGTCATTCAACCAACGTTAAGAAAATTCACCTTATTATTAAAGTAATATTTGTCACAGTCACACCAACGTGCGGCTGTCCGTACTTTGTCGCAGAAATACTGAATCCCACCATAAACACAGGAAAAAACTAGACAGGTCTCGATGGAGTTGCGTGTTTCTCTATAAAAAGGAATGAAATCTCATAATCAAAGCCAAGATTATTTATTGCGATTATGTAGCGAGCGACATAGGAGTACCTATTAATTATACATACCTACAAATTATCTATTAGTCATTATTATAATGTGGTGACCTAGCGCGAACCAGATTAAGAACTCCCCTGAACCCTCTATATGCACATTTACTTGTTGACAATCCAAGTCAACGGCCAAGTATTTTATTCCTTTTTATCTCTTTTTATAGAAAAACAAGCACTCTCTTTTCTCTTCATAAAGGTACCAAATGCCTCGACTCTCGGTTCAATGGAAAGGGAATAGTACTTAGTTTGTGGAAGGGAAGTACTATAAATTAACGTCATCTCCTTCCTACTACAGAATGTATATGGGCGGCGACGGTCGACGGAGACAAGCGCGCTTTTCCAGGGGACTTCTTTGGTGGCACGAATTTTAAGTTATTATTTGCTTTTCATGAAATAAAGAAGAAAAAAGTCAACTTGACAGATTATTTGACATTAACTGGTCGATTGGACTGACTGGACTGCTGAATGAATGAAGTGATGATGATAGCAGACACAAATGACAAACTAAGTAAAAAACTATAGCAGATGAATTTCGGGGAAACTACAAGGATTTATAAAGAACTCAAATTAAAATAATATCCTGAAGAATTTAATCTCATCTATACCGGACAATTTTACTTTTAAAACGTGTCTCGTTAATCACTCGACATTGGCAGAGTTAAAAAAATGTGTTTGGCATAAGCAAACGCAATAGCAGCCATAACAAAAAAAAATACAAGAATTTATTTTTGTTTGTTTTTTTAATATTTTGTGACCTGATGCTGATAATAATTATTTGGTTTTCAATGACGGCATTAATGAGGCAAAAAAGAGACGTGATTATTGTGTAATATAACGATAGGTCCCAAAAAGTCCGAACAAAATGTCTGATCCTACAATCCAAACATTTTGCTGCCATCATACAGGAAATAAGGAGGACATGGCTGTTAGAATTATGAGCGAATTCAATACAGACTCGTATAATACTGTATGCCTTATATCTTCAGTCATTGGTATTTTGGGAGCTGTGTATCAGGCAAGTATTAACCATGCTTAGCTTCTTAATCCGTAAGTAATACTATAAATTGGATAGGTAACCACTTTAAATTTAACCTATTTTTAGGTTTTTCCTAGCTGCGTTTCTAAGGGAGTATTACGATTGCATACTACGGCTTCTACTACAGGAAGGAGAAGTATTATATGGTTGGCTATTGCAGATTTATTGGCATCTTTTGGTAAATACTTGCTTGATTAATACCATTGATTTTTAATTACTAGCAGTTTCATGCAAGTCTACATTTAATTTAGTTTAACCATCTCTTCAGGTAACATGTAGGTATTACTACATGTAATATGTTTATACAACATATTTTTAATAAAATTAAATATTAATCATTTTAACAAAAACAATCAAATAGAAGTCTTTTGAATTCAGTAAAAATATTAGTTTTGATAAGATAACACACTTTTCATATTTACAGGTGTACTAGTTCGCTCTTCTTTATGGTTGAGGTACAAAAATATCATGCCTATGCCTGATGATGATGTTAGTGTTTTGTTTTGCAGCATAATTTCTGTAAGTGTCTAATTGTTTGTACTAATGAACCACTTTTGTTTTTTTAACTAACTTTTTATTAATAAATTCTTCATGGTGTCATAATAGCATGCACGCTTCTTGTAGGCATGGACTCAGTATTTCTATACTGCTACTTGGTTTTGGACATTGTTTTATGCAGTGGACACTTGGCTCATAATAAAAGGTCGTGATTCTTATCCTGTGTTGTACCACTCTCTGGCTTGGGGCATTCCAGCTGCCACAACCAGTATTGGATTGTCTATCCTTTACATTCCTAATGCTACGTAAGTGACTAACTTAATTTTCTTTGCTTCATCAGGGTTCTAAGTGATTTTCTTATCATTTTATTTTTAAATTAAACAGGTGATTAGTGCATTTCTTTAATGATAACTTAATTTTCAGGTGCCATAACTTAACTTCAGTTACCAGTGCTCTTTATAAGATATTGCCTAATTATTGTGCGACTTACATGCCAATAGCAATGGTCATGATCATCAATCCAATTATGTATATGTTATCTAGTAAGAATGTGGAAATGGCAGTAGCATTACCCTTGGCACAGGTAGTTCATACCACTTAAATATAAAATTCCTAACAAATTGATCACCAAATTCTGTAATTAATCCCTTATTTTCTGTTCTAGTTCACAAGTAAAGAGAGAAGAGTGGTAGATGCTCTAAGAGTAAAGTTTCTATTTATCAATGTGGTGTTTTACATATGCTGGCTGCCTAATCTCATCAATGGTATATTGTTATGGACCATGTGGTTTAAAATGCCTGTAAAAGTTATAATAACTATATGGTATATTATGGTGAGTCCTATTTTATTCAACATCCAAATTATTATTACAAATGCAATGCTTTTCATAATAATTATGGATAATAATTAAATGGTTTAAAACAAATTCACGAGTCCAACAGGTAGATTTGACAACTTTTCATTCCATTCCATTATGTTATGGTGTGCTGGTCTCTTAGTTCCACATCAGAATATGTTTGAGTTTTTACATGCCATCATAAAATGATCATCAATTTGAACAACTTTTTTCAAAAAAAAATTATACTCTATAAGTTGCCCTGACTTCACAGCTATTCAATAAGCTGGGTCCTCCTGGACTGTCAGGGAGGTCATGACTCCTTGACCCCCCGCCCCTCTGGATTTGCCACTGCAGCTTTTTTACTCTTTTATATACATACTAAATTGGACATTTCCATAACATTTTTTTTTCTTATTACAGGCTTTGATGAATCCTATGCAAGCTTTATTAAATGCACTTGTATACAGAAAATGGAACTTCCAGAGTCACAGTTTTGTGCCCCAGTTCTTGAAGAACAGTCCTAAAGAATTTAACTTCTATGATGAGCAGTCTCCATTACTGGGTTCTGAACCACCAAGATTACAGCTATCTTCTATACCTCCTAGCATAAATAACTATGCAACTTTGTAGGATTAATTTTACAAAATATAGTTTAAACCTTTACAGCATTAAGTATTTAAATATCACAATATTTTTGATGACTTATTTACATTATCAATTATACTTTATATACTTTTATAGATCAAGTGTTTTATTTTATGAATGATCATAATTAAACTTTATACATATACTTTTATAATCAAGTGTTTTATTTTATGAATGATCATAACTTGTGCAAGTAACTTTAAAAAAGTAGATCTTTTAGTTAAAAGGATATAAATAATAGAAAAAGTACATATAGTTAAAAATACATTATATTTAATATGTTTTGCATATTTTTTATTAATTATTTTATATTATATGTCTGGAGAGCCACACATCAATGTTTACAAATCTGTCAAATTTCTTCACCCAATTCTCACCTTTATGTCAAACACGTTTGCTTCAATATCACATGGGAAAATTTGAGATTCTGGTAACTTGATGTGTGACTGTCTGACTTAAATTTCAGATCTATAACAAAATAATTAGAAATTAACTATACATATTATCACAATACATATTCACACATCATCTTGCTCATTCTCCGGTGGGGCCAATGTTAAGTCTGTGACATCTTTAACAATCATGTGAGCTATCTGCCAGGCCATTTCTTCTTCTACTTTCGATGTGGTTGTTGGCACAAAACGACTGACCATTTTCTTCAAAACTGATCGATCTTTCTTATCTGGATCAGGTTCAAATTTAGATTCAAATCTACCCAAACTATTAACTCTTCCAAGACTTAAGCCATCATGTCTTTTTCTTTGCCAAAGGGCATCAGCATTATATAGCTGATTCGAATCTATTGTCATGTCAGGTACAGAGAGGTTGCGTTTCTTTTTCCGGAAGATAGGATCTCCCATAGCTAATAGAGTATTTTGTGTGCTTATGCTAAATTCACTGCTACAATCAGATTGCGATCTATTATGTGAAGACCAAGATTGGTCCACTGAGTGAATCATTTCAGAAAGGTATTTATAGTACAATTCAGATTCTAAAAATGTTGCAACATATTGTGATAGAGGTTTTGAACACAATTTTATAAGGCAGGTCAAAACACGTGTAATGTAATCCACCTTCCATGCATATGTCACTTTCAATCTTCAACCTAATATAAGTTGGGAAACCAATAGGACTTGTTGCCTGTAGAGAAAAATATTTTTCATAAAGAACAATAGCATCTGCCTGAGCTTGATCTTTGTTTAGACTGTTCCCATTAATCAAATTATCTCTGAAATGCATGACAGCCATTAAAAATTCCAGAAAAAGCCTACAAGATTCTTGTTCCAAATATTCAGTAAAATAGAATAATAATGTGTCATTATACAAGATATCACTTAGATTTAGAGAGCCACTAGTTAGAATATCAATTTGTGCTTTAATATAAAAGGGACTATTAAGAAAATCTTTATAATAATATGTATCAATTTGATTGAATAAGGTACTTTGCACTGGTTTGAAACAATCAATTTTTATTAGTCCTTCTGGTTGGCATATATTAGAAATCACTGATTTCCTTATGCTATCAGGCAATTCCAGCTGATAGGGGGCTTCTAAAGCAATGTAATTTTTGAATAGGTTTATGGCTACCTCAGTTATATCCACATTATCCTTATGACAACACTCACTGCAGGAGTCTAATGAATCGGAATGTTCTGATAAGTTCAGGCATGAACTTGAAGAACTTCCATACTTTCCAGTATTGTTATGGAATTTGTCACTAATTTTATCTTTCCACAAAGATTTTTGTGATAAATAATTATTTTTATCTCTATATACATTACATTTACACTGAAAGTCGAAACTTTTAGCTCGGCTTATCTTTGAATGGTTTTCAATTTTATCATCAGTATTAAATTTTGATACCAATGTTTTGAAATTTTCTAAGTCTAACCAGCATTTCATTAGCATAGGTTTATCGACTGTTTCCATGAATTTTACGAAATATTTAATTGCTTTTTTTTCAATGAGTATGTCATGTAAACTTAAACATAATTTTGATTTCTTCTCAAACTGAAACTCATCTGAAATGCAAATAATAAAAAATGTAATATAATAGAAAACTCTGCTCTATATGCTATGAAAAAAAGGTCGATATAGCCTCAAAGTAATACTTAAATAAAACAAACCTTCATCATCGTCTAAGTGCGTATCCAGGAGAGTCCTATTATTGCTGTTATTGGAGCTCGTACTCGGTTCTGGAGGCCGAACTGGGCAACCAGATTTGCCTTTTGCTGGAAAGAGAAAAAACCTGTACTGACATCACTGTTATACCAGGAAAAAACGCGCATAAGCAATAGGATTTACGTAAATCGACATTACCTGCACTCTTCCAAAACTTAATCATATCTTTGAAGTTTGCAATGTAAACGATTTATTTGACGTTTCTAACAACGGCAGCAGAAAATTACGTAAATTCTTCATAAGTGCACTTTGCTGACGTTACCTGTAAACAATAATAATAACCAAAGGAAAACAAAAATTGTTATTTTGCAACAATAGGTAGGTAGGTACTATACGATGTCGCACCAGTTAATGACAGATGTAGTGATGTACCGTTTGTGCTTTTGCAAAATATATTCAATTGCGTTATGATGAATGAATGAACGAATATTCTTCGTCGTCCATAAACATTTTTTTGATTCCTTTGCGTTGCATTAGGTGGCGGCCTTATTTCGTAATCCGACCTTTATTTCGAACTTTGAGAATCGAAGGGCCAAAAATATTACAACGGAAAGGAGGTCAGATTGGGCTACAAATGGAACTACGATCACTGTTGATTCAAAAATAGGAACTACCTATATACCTTTTTGAGTAAAGAGAACATACCTAAGAATACGGGATTTCTAACATGTAGGTACCTTATTTTTGAGTTTCCCGATATTTCGGCACTGTTGCAAGCGCCATGGTTACGGAGTAACTGAAGTTTTTGCGGGTAAGTTGTTACTGGCAGACAAATCGGTCTACCCTCCTTCGCAGTCTTTTACTGCGCGCACCTGCTTCTGTTCTCGACATACAACACTCACAGTCGTAGTGATTACTTGCTCAGTGCCTCCACAGATAACTATATGTAGCAAGCTAAGTGACTCACAGTACAGTGGCGGACACATCAAGCTATACAAAACTGTCAAATTTCTTCATTCGATTATAAACCTTATATTGTTACACATTGAGTTCGAAATCGATTGAGAAAATTTGACAGTTTTGTATAGCTTGACCTGTCCGTACCATGGTCGCGAAACGACAATTTGTTTAGTTTTCCGGTTATTACATTTTCGAATCACTGGAATCCAGACATTTGACAATTTAAACCCATCCTCACGATTGAAATTTTTGTACTTGGTAACTTCAATCGCTTCCCTGACCAGTCTTGGTATGTAGTGGCGTTCTGTTGAAATAATCTGGTAGAAATTCCGTAAATAACTATTCTATGTTAGCGACCATGAAAGTTTAAAACAATATAGATTACATACCTACCTACTTAAGCTCCCGATCAACCAACCAGTGACCAGTTAATTTGGGAGCGATGGTAGCTCAGTGGATAAGAACGTTCGCCTTCTAAACGACTCTGAACGCGTAATCATGATTGGTTGGTCTGGTTCCTTTGTCGGGTTACAAAGATCAGTCGACAGTTGAGTGTTGCGAGAGCAGCTCTGCCCCAAAAATCCAAAAAAGCCGAGGACAAGCTGATGTTACTTGGGCGATCTCATCTAAAAAACCGACTTGCCTCCCCGTAGGCCAGAAGCTGAATCCACCGATGGGCCGAGGCTTATGGGAATGAAAGAATTTACAGACACTTTTATACTTCGGGCAGAGCCTGAGGCCTAGAATGAACACATGAAACACGTGTTGTGTAAAAATGGAATGGAACCCATACAGGAGTCACCGCACCGTCTCTCACCTGGTTTAAATCAAAGGGGAGTATAAAGGTTGGCAACGCATTTGTGACTCCACTGGTGTTGCATAGGCGGCGGCAATCGCCTACCATTTGGTCCGTCTTGTTTGCCACCTCTCACACAAAAAAATCTACATTCAAAGTTTTTTAATTTCGCTTGTGTTGCCCGAGATTCGCCAACGCCTGGACAAACATTCGTGTAATGAGCACGTGTTTGTTCAGTGTCTGGCTGGGTCAAAGAGATATAATCACTACGTTAGTCTGGGTGTAATAATGGGTTTATTTAAGTATGTATTTGTAGAGGAATTCCTCTCAATCTAATATCCATAACACGCTTAAGCGGAATCAGGTTAATGTATTAGATGTTGTATGAATTTATTTATCATTTAATTTATATGAAACTAACAGGATAAGTAGGTAGGTTACTTACTATCCCTAATCTACCTACTCAAGTCCTACTATAGATATATTTTGTCAAATTAAGTACTATAGATATAACGGAATTAATATTATTGATTAATTGTTTTAGCCAATACGAGTAGATGAAAATCAAATGAAAATATTAAATACAAAAATCCCGTAACAGAAGATAATTGCCGTGATATGCGAATTCTTAGAGCGCGCCTTTACAAATTGATAACGGTTGATCAGGCAAATTATCCGCGGTCCTTACGCAATCTGAGGACGCGCTGCACCGCGCGGAGGCTATCGACCTTCCCGCGGTTGCTTGAAATAACTGTTAAGTTGTTGGAAATAACTTGATGTCAAGTAGTGCGCAGGGCGTAAGCTGTCACAAGCGAGCCGCAGTCGCACCTGCACGCGAGACGAAGATAGAGTCTAGACATAAAATAGATTCAGATCATAGTAACAATGTGCAAAAAAATATTTTCCTTACTGTGCTATGCCGTTCTAGAAATCGCGAGTGCAGCATCGGTCTATGACCAGAGTCAAACGGGAAATTTGAACGTGCAAATTGATTTGAAAGATCTTCAAGTTATCGCTCTGACGAAGAGTGGTAAGGAGGAATATGTGGTGAGTTGGATGAATGTGTCTATTAAAAACATAACAGTATCTTATTAATTACCTACATTGTAAGTGACTGACTACTTACATTGAATATTGGTAAAGTTTTCTGGAGTTGGCGTTTATTACCTATGATCCATCATGCAAATCATTTGCAGCGCTTCCTCGATCTTACGTAGGTAAAATGCAGTGATCGTGACAGGCTAGAACTTCTGTAAAATCCCGAAATCCATCCTTTACTTATTTTTTAAGACAGTCACATACCTACCTACTTTGGTCCTTTATATTATTTTACCTAAGCATAACATAATTTATTTATTAGTAAGTATATAATATTGTGCTTATTTATGTACTTATTGACTTACTTTTGACTTATTATCCTATGTCCCCGAGCTGGGGCAGAGGGCGTCCACAGTGATCTTCCATCGCGTTCGGTCTTGAGCTTCGCGTTTGACCTCACTCCAAGTCCTGCCGACGTTCTTCACCTCGTCTGCTACAGTGCGTCACCAAGTTTGTTTGGGACGGCCCTTGGGGATTCCAACCCAGAGCCTGTTTAGGGTTCATATGATCAGAGTCCCTACGGAGAGTGTGGCCAATCCAGTTCCACTTGCGGCGCTTGATCTGCTGTTCGATGGGGGTTTCGTTGCAGCGTTCCAACAGATGCTCGTTGGAGATTTTCTCCGGCCAGTAGGTACACACTAAGAATTCGGCGAAGACAGCGGTTGACAAAAACCTGGAGTCGGTGCGAGATGGTTTTGGTGACCTTCTATGTTTCGCACCCATATAGCAGTACGGATTTAACGTTGGACCCGAAAATCTTGAGTTTAATCCTCCGGGTCATGTACTTATAAATGCATGGTCATGCATTATAAATTTTAATATATATACAGTTCACTTTTATTTCCATTTTCAATATTGCACCACCTACCCCTCCTCTACTATCGAATGTCCTTTGTCCGAAGGTTGTTGGGTAGAAATCGCTTCCAGCGATAAGACCGTCTAAATTGTACCGTTGAAATTAAATGTAATGAAAAATATGAAATTAAAAATATTTATTAGGAGCAAACAAACAAATTACATAAAGCAGCTTAAAACTAATTATATCTAACTTATGCTACAAAAATGGTTGCCACTCAGCATAATGTCATTGCTTGGAAAAGCTATGGCGCTGGTATTCTGTGGCACCGGGAAAGAGTAAATAAAAACAAAATAAATCAAGTGCACTTATTTTATTTTATTTCTATTCACTTTCTATTTGTATAAGCGTGAGGGCGGTAATATTTTATATAAATATGTAATAGAAAGAATATCGTATAACAGAAATATATTTAGGCTGCGTTTCCACTGAAGCGGAGTGGGGCGGAGCGGGGTGGAGAAGAGTGGCAAAAAGTGGTGAGTATTTTCACTGGTGCGGAGCGGAGCGGAGTCGAGCGCCGCTCCGCTAATCTCCGCTCTGCACCGCTCCGCTGCTCTCCGCCGGCCTCCGTCGGCATCGGCTCACTGTTTTCTATGAAAATCCGTTCAGCTCTGCTCCGCTTACCTGTTTCCATTGAAGCGGAGCGGATATTTCTTGCGTAGTGATTGGTCAATTAATGCACCGCTCTGCTCGGCTCCGCCCCGCTCCGCTTCAGTGGAAACGCAACCCTATAGGTTGAAAATAAATACAATACTACTTACATACTATAACAAATGACATAGTTTGTGTTTGAAGGAATGTGGATAGGTATACGTACAGAAACTTTAAAATTTTTTTTAATATCTATAATAAGGCACAGAACAGCTGCTTAAGTTTTTTTAAGTTGTGGTTTTTGTGTAATAAAGTATATCTATCTATCTATCTATCTACATAGTACCATCTAGAAGCAATCCAGGTCACAAGCACATACTTACCTGTTCTTTCAATGCTTTTATATGCAAGTAGGTAGGTAAGTAGGTAGTTAGGTAAGTGAATACGGATAGCCAACATCAATGTTACTACTTATACAAAGCAATACCTCTTCACTGTTGGTTAAATATATAATAAGGAAAGACAGATTGTTAGTAACTATCTATGTGCCTCTGAACCTACTACTTAGTAGGTTTTAATAATTAATCACATATTAGGCACTCGTATTACTCGTACTGTTAAACAATGAAACGCATTCTGAGTAGATTATAATAGCAATAAATGAATTAACAAATATCAGTAAGTACGCGCGAAAATCTACAATGAATCTGACAGCGTATTTATGTTACTCTATGCTAAGAGCTCGAGTGACAGACGCCACTAGGGACGGGGAATCGACTAGTGATGTCTAGTCATCCGATTTTTATTCGGCTAACAGTACCTAGGAAATCGTTGTAAGTATACCTTAATAATATCGGAATACCCACCTGTGTGTGTAGGTAGGTAGAGACAATCTTCGTTAAATGCTTAGATAGTTTGAGGCTGAGTAGGTATAGATACCTACTTTTTTATGTGATATGTGGCAGACCAGCAGACGGATCACCTGGTGGTAAGCGATTGCAGTGGAGTTACAAGTGCGTTGCTAACCTTTAAACCCCCCTCTCCGCCGGATTGGGCCTCCGGTACCCTCACTCACGCAGCGAAACACAGCACAGTGCTGCTTCACGCCGGTTTTCTGTGAGGCCGTGGTACCACTCCGGTCGAGCCGGCCCATTCATACCGAAGTGTGGCTCTTCCACGGTAAAAATAACTTCTTCCCTATGTATTACTAAAACATATTTATCATATTACAGGATTATGATTACGCTTATGATTACTCCGAAATGACGATAAAGCCACAAAACGGTACTACTCCTAAACCGTTAAATGTAACCAGTAGCACTGCCGCAGACGTTGTCAGAGATAACACCACAACCGCCGCAACGGTCATCGTGGAAACGACCACAGAATCGACAAAAACCAGCACTGGAAAGCCTCCAGAGGCGGACACGGTGACTGAAAACGGGATCGGCTCAACAACAACTACAATAAGAAGCTTTAAGTATAAAAACACGAAGTATACAACAAAAAAACCGGAACCTTCCGTAACGACAGCATCGCAGTTAGCAAGTACCACTAACTGCACCAGAGGTTTTGTTCTATGTGATGCTCTTCAGCAAAACAAACCCCTTTCGTAAGTTGTGCCTGCTTATTGAGAATTTCGGATTTCAACTAAGCACTTTGTACCTACCTAGTCTGTGGTAGGTATAGTCTTCTCACACTATTAAGGTGAAGTAGCTAAAAATTAATATCGATTGGCGTCGCTAATGTGCCCTACCCTTAAGTAGATATTACGTATTTTTCACAACTTCTGAAAAAAATTAAAATCAAAAATCTTTATTTAGTCACTTATAAACTTATTAAGTAGGTACTTACTTACCTATAAGAACGAAACAATATCTGTAGGTATAGGTAACCACTTTTACGATACCCTTATCGTAACCGTTGTTTTCGTGAGCAGAAAACAGTCACAAAACTTACAAACAGCTAAACCCCAAGCCATGTTTGAATAAGAAAAACCAATGTGAAAAATTGTACATAGATTATTATTAAAAAATCAGACAAAGACATTTAGTCGGGCGCCACAGGGCAAATAAAGTGCGATTAGCACTAGCAATAAGTACAGACAGCCAGACATCAATGTATGTATAACCTGTCAAATGTCTTTAATAGATTCTCTCCTTAATGTCAAACACATTTAGTTCCATATCAATTGAGGGAATATGACAGATTGTGGTATCAGGATCACATCAGGATGTGTGGCTGACTGTACATGTATGGATTGATAGGACTTAGTTTAATTCTTTGTGTTCCAGAATACTCGAACTACTTTCGCAAAGATTCAAAAGGAGAGACCACAGGAAAGATTCAGAAGACAAAGTGTGATTAGTTTTCAAATAATTAAACAAAAAGTACCTTATCTAGGAAAAACATAGGTCCCTTAATTTGTATAAAAAATTATGTTATGTCAAAAAGTAGGTACTATCGACTAGAAAATATAATACTCATAACAACGAATCAAAAAATATGTGTAACAAGACTGCTTGCTCTTAAACTTATTATGTAATAAAATAATATTAAGTAAAACAATCTTATCATTAAACCGTACATATAATCATACATTGTCACAAAAAGTTACATACTTAGTAGTTGTACATACATATTAGGTACTATTATGGAATAATACTATCAACCTTAACCATAACTCGCACTATGTATCTTCACACAATTTTAAATCTGGTTCTTTACAGTATATTATGCACGCCTACAATTATTACCTTTTTATGGTAGGTAAGTATATTGTGTATGTTAATGTAAAATCCCGAACTACTGCTAAATGTCCGAAAAGGTATGCAGGTCCTTTACCACAATTTACTTGGTAAATATAAATGTTGAAAAAAATCTATAACTAAGTTTAATTATTCAGCGCAACGATCGGACCCTTCTAAATAAATTATAGTCCGGTGTAGGTTTAAAATCAGTCAGATCAGAACTGGTGACCCCCAGACACACATCACAGATCAGGGGGTGATCTGTGCCCCCAGAGTATTATTACCTTTTTCTATGGTATAAATACTCAGTAAAGGGTCAATGCTCAGAATAGATTATTACATTTTTTTTTCAATATTTATTTATTAGGATCCCAACACACGTGGCACAGCCTTAAAAATAAAACGAATAATCTAAGAATAAATGCTCTTGTGCACCCATTATTTACCAAAGGAATGGTGGTAAAGATCGACTTGCAAAACTTTTATCAACATTTATGTAAGTACTAAGTCTAGTCGGTAAATCTTAGGTTTTACTTTAAAATATTAAGATTGACCGTAGTTCGCATACGGGAATCGAAGCACATTGCGTTGAACTTGTACGCACCACGAAAGAAGTCCCAATGCAAAACACGGAAAATTTTAGATTATCTATCTATAAGTACTACACTTCTACCACCTTATTATAAATCACGAGCTAAAGTTATTACCGTACTAAAACTCATGTGATCCCGTTCCAACACGCAATGTTAAAAGGGGCTGGCACGAATTTTGTTCCAGCCCTATCCTTAGTTCGCAATTTGTAATAAGGAGGCTTCAGTTTGGTTTGGTCCTAGCCTAAGGTCCTATCTAAAATTTTATATTAGGTCGACCAAAAAGTTTTTATGCAGTTTTGGACCTGGCACATTCATCATTTGATTTAATAGTCTTTTCTTGAATTTCGAACATAGAATTTAAAGTAACAAAAGACAATTTGGAGCTTGTTTGTTGATATTAAACAATCGAATACTAAGAAAACTTGATCTTTTTGGTTTACATTTGATTTAATTCTTGAATGGTTTTGCAACGAACATTACTTATAATTAACATTAAGGAGAGGTTCTATCAATAATCTACCCGACCCGTTTGGAACAGTGGTAGTGAACGCTGCCTCTGGTGCAAGGGTTGCGGGTTCGATCCCCGCACAGTGCAAACATTTGTGTGCATGAACATATCTGTTTGTATTGGTCTGGGTGTTATCTATGTATTATAAGTATGTATTTACAAAAGAAAAGTATTATATGTATATATTTGTAATCCCACTGTTGATTCTGACATCCGTAACACAGGTGCTTGAGCTACCTATCTCGGAGTCAGATCAATGTATGTTATGTTGTGAAATATTTATATTTTATTTATTTATATCTATGCATACTTAGCCAGAAGTCGCCACCCAAGCTGTGGCACTTATCCATGCCGGACAGCCAAAGAAATGTGAGTGCTCAACTTGATTTAAGTCGATCTGTGGTCCGAAATGTTTATCAGAGGTACCTAGAGACTGGCTTTGGGTTCCAACTGAAAGGCAGGATCGATTCATCGTGACGACCAGCTTGAGAAATCGTCACCTTACCTCCATCGCGACTTCCACGGAGTATCTCTGAGCGCTCGAATTGTTCAGATAAGGTTGAAAGATCGCGATATGGTACCACACAAGTCAGCTGATGGTCCTATACTAACGCGAGTCCACCGAACAGCGCGCCTTCATTTAAATTGGACTCAGTAGCATTGGAGCCGTGTACTCTTTTCTGATGAGTCTAAAATTGTGTTACATGGCAATGATGGAAGGAAGAAGGTCTACCGACGTAACGTTTCGCACAATGCTGCTTTGCAGAGAGGGTTGCTTATGGCGGTGGTTCATGGACTGTCTGGGGCGGTATATCCAGGCGGCAAAACTCAACTTGAGGTTGTTACGGAACCACGGCTGCATCATCACAGCCGGCATCGTCAGGGAATATCTTGGGAAATCTCTATCAGGGGATGTGGACATCACACTTATGGACTGACCAGCCAGAAGCCCAGACATGAACCCCATTGAACACATGTGGAACTAGCTAAAAAGACGTGTTAGGGCTCGTCAGCCAGTAGCCCAGACGATGCAGGAGTTGAAAACTGCCATAGAAGAAGAATGGAAGATGATCCCTCAAAATTTCATAGAACGGTTGATAAACTCTATGACTAATCGTATGACAGCTGTGGTGCCCATGGAGGCAACACGCTAAAACATGTTTTTTTTTTATACAAAAATCAATTGCCTTTATCAAGGCGCAGACCCGACTTACAAGACGTAACTCCAAATCGTGTGGTATTCTGAATTCAAATTTAAAACAATACTGTCGTAAAAGATGGTAAAATGTACCCGGTTTAAATCTACATCAATAGTTTTTGTTCTATCTAGCAGACATATTTCAGTAGGGGGCAAATGGCACTCTGAACGTTATCCTCGTACGATGCAATGTAACGATACCAAATTTTTAACGGTAAACCTAAACTCAAAGGTGGGTCAATAGATTTTCGCGTTGCATTATAACTATAATTTATCAAGACGGGAATTGACACGATATTTATGTGATACAACTTTGTGGACTACAATAGATGTGTCCAGAAGTGTATATATAGCTAAATTATGTCTATACAATTAGTTAGGGATTTCACGGGACTTCTTTTGCGGCGCGGACTCCAGCTTGTGTTTGCACATTTACAAACAGATTTTCTTTAACTACCTAGGTACATACCTACTACTATTTAACTGCAAGAGTTTGTGCACCACCACAAAATATATATTTTTTTTATATGATAGATGGAAGACGAGCAGACGGATCGCCTGATGGTAAGCGATTACCTACCGCCGCCCATAGACGCCCGCGATACCAGTGGGGTCACAGGTGCGCTGTCAATGTTTAAACCCCCTTATCCCCCAGACCCTCACTCACGCAGCACATATGTAATTTATTTTGTGACTCCACGCTACGCGCCAGTTATATAAAAATAATACCGTCATCGAAATGGGTTCATCTAGTCTAGGCCAGGGATGGTGTACCTATATGTATCATAGTAAGTACCTACCATTTTTCAGAAATAACATTGGCTGAGGTCGTGTACTGTAGACGTGTCTCTGAAACTTTTTTCGTAGGTATGTAGTGCAAAGTGAATTATGTAATCATTTCATCACAGACAGACGTGCCCAAAATATATTGTATCGCGTGCGCACGTGTGCCATTGGTTCGCTATCTCTGAGCTACAAACAGCTGTTCTATACCTGCACACTTAGAATACCTAAGGTTATTATTCTAAGCCTGCACATTTGTTAATTCACTTCTTATTTTTCTTCTCAATAATTATAACCCTGATTATTACTAAATTAGTTGGTGATGATGAATTTGGATTTCTGAGGCAGAATTCAATACTTATATAAAACCTAGGTGCTGCCGCACTGCTGATAAAAATGTATAAGTACTTACAACAAAGTACAAACTTTACTCAAATGTTTAATTTGTTAAGAAACATTATGAGTACAATGTAAGTACAACTCAATCATTTCATGTTAGCTAATGTTAGTTAACATTTCTGAATGATTTAGAAACTAACAAAATAAACCATTTTTTGTAAACATTTTCTATCATATTTATAATTTAAGCCACAGGAGGGTAATATGCAGAAAGTTTCAAATGGTAATACATTTTTGAAAATATTTTTCATCAGATCAGTGTAGAAGCAAAACAGAATGTAACAATTCCTAACATTAGTTAGTAAATGTATTACTGTTAGAAAATGTTTGTAAACATTTTTAAAGAGACAAGCATTTAGAGACTACCTCTTATAATTTTATTATTGTTGTTTTATTTTATTATTGGTGTTACATGTTTTCTTAGTAATCCATGAGGGAGATAAATGTAAATGCAAAAATTTCTAACATCTATTTATTTACATAATTAATATGTAATTCCAGTGAAATATTTTATGGTAACTAACATAACATAGATTGCAAAGGACGGGATTTACTCCTTAAATAGGCAGTGTACAATAAAAAAATTGGGGTTACTCCAAAGAGAGGCTTCAATCTAGTAAATTAATACAACTTCTGATGACCACTCAAGGATTTAAAGCATAATAATCTTTCACACTACATATCAATACAATTTAAAACACCTAAAATGGTAAAAATGTCATCATAATACAATTACACGGTCAAACAAATGATGTCATGATTTGTAATAAATTAAATGTGTATAAACAGTGTCTAATATTAAATTCGAAAGTTTATAGTTTACAAAGGCAGAAAAGCAGTGGTATGAATGCCCCAATAGTAATGAACACCGGGATCAATACAGAGCTCTCATCCATAGAATAAGGGTCTGGTTGCTTCGGTCCACTCGATCTACGAGATTTGGTGCTTTTTTCTTCTACCTCATCCCTTTGCTCTTCAGCCTCATTTTCCGGCCATACTAAAGGAGGAAGTTTAGGCACTTCATCTATTGTGCCTCTCATGACATATAAAGCATTAATCTTGGGGTTGTCCCGGTATCCTTTGATGAATTCTACCTTAATTTTGCCTCCTCTTATATCAGATTCTTCTTCATTATAGTAAAGTTTACCATTTTTTATAGAGTAAGGTATGTATTCATCATGAGCAACTCCTCGCCCTACCTTATCAAATATATCTAAATCAGCCACAATAGTGTGGTCTCCATTTAAAACTACATCAAACACTTTCATATTGGGTGCATTGAAGTACACTTCGCTAAACTTTAGTACTAGCACGTAGTCACCGTCTTTGTTAGCCGGTATGTCGTAACCAAACGTGCTGTGATGATATCTTTCAGTTTGGTAAAGTATTTCATCTTTCGGGTTGACTCTTCCGATCATAACCAATTGCTTTCCATAGTCCGATGCGGTTCCGGTTCTCCCTTGTAATGGGTCTTTTTCATAGTGTATTCCATAAATATCTATATGGGAAGGCCCCCCGGCATTTATCGCATATATTATTTCACCTAATCCAGTGGCACTTCTCACCAGGAAGCTCAAGTAAAGCGAATAAATTATTACTATAGACATTTTTGATGACGATGCTGTTGTTGGAGATCCGGGGCCTATTTGATAAATAGTAAATAAAAGTTGTGATATTTCACTCGTCCAAATATTGTAATACACGTAAACTAACACATTATGCCGTGTCTCAGAACGGCCGTATTGAAAAATAAAATATTTTAGCCGGTCACGAATGAAATGAAACTTGAATCGAACAATCGACGTCGACGTCACGCACGACCACAGAGTGAAGCAAAATCATAGACAAACATAAGTATTTATATCTTTTAAAATAAAGTTTCTTTTTATTACATAGGTAAGCATGTAGGTAAGAATATTATTACCTATAAACGGGTGAAAAATGGATTTATTTATATATTTGTGCACGTCGCGCGCGTCTCCAACGCTATATCATTCATTCGCGAAACTTGTCAAAATGTTTATGCGTGCTCCACACTTTTCCACACCTCTGTGAATCGCGATTCGCGGCGCGTAATCTTGAAGGGGTGTGAAGGAAGTGTGGAGCCGATAGGAAGTAGGAAGATTATACGAAACGACGCGCTCCACACAAAGAAAATTAATCACTACGTTATAATTTTTTTCTTGGTCTGTGACGTTAACATTGCCGTTAACATTAGAAACAATGCCAATGCCTACAACGTCTGGGCCACCCTTTGAAATATTTATTGTTTTATAGGTACTCCAGGTTCTCCTTTTACTATATATATGTATAAAAGGAGAACCTGAGTGACTAAGGTATCAAGTGACTAAGTGATTAAGTGACTAGGAATGCACCCAAAGCCCCAGTAGTTTGGGCTTTGGGTGCATTCCTAGTCACTTCCTATTCCCTAATCCCTAGAAACTTGAAATTTGGGAAGGGGATTCCTTTAATAGTGAAAGTGAGCACTAAGAAGGCATTTTTGAAAATTCAACCCTTAAGGGGGTAAAACGTTTGTGTGAAAGTCTGCCGTATTTGATGTTAAAAATGTGAAAAATTGTATTCAGACTAATAATTTGAAATATAAAAAACATGTATCTAAGGTTTGTTGATAATCACCCTTAATGGGGGTAAAATAGGGGATGGGGAGAGGGAAGAACAAGTTGTTTTAACATTTTTTATAAATTCAGCCCTTAAGGGGGTGAATGAAGGGGGTTGAAAGTTTGTTTGGAAGTCCGTAATCTTTGATGTTAGGAAAGTGAAAAATTGTATATGCCTACTTAAACGTATAATTAAAATAAAAAGTAATTCACTTAAACGTTTTTGGAAATTCACCCTTTACCCTCTGGAAATTAGGGGTTGAAATGCAGTTTAGGGGATTTAAAGTTTAAAAGTAAGAATTTTAAAATTAATGTTTAGGCACCGGTTTTGAATAAAAACGTGACTTTTGAATGTTCAACTCCTAAGGGGTAGTTGCGCGGGTTTGAAGATTGAATCAAGACTTTTGTAATAACTGCGTGAGTAACGCCGTGGGCGCAGTCTAGTGCTAAATGTAATATGTAGAGCGGCCCCTCCTCGCGAAAATATTTAAAAAAAAAAATCATAATTAAATGACACACTTAAAAATTTCATGTCGTGTTCAGGTGGGACTCGAACCTACACTTTCCACAATCCGGGTGAATGTTCTAACAATAAGACCACTGTACGCGTTTCTAAGCCGACGAAATTTGTAAGTGCTTGATTCGACATGAGCTGTCGATAGTCTCATAAATATTGTAAATATTGCTATAAAAATATCAACTATTGATTTAGCAGTCTCATATTAACTGGTGGTCAAATATTTGTAATAAATTTCTACTGGATATTGTAAATATACCTACAATATTGATGAGACTATCGACAGCTCATGTCGAATCCAGCACTTAAAAATTTCTTCGGTTTAGAAACGCGTTCAGCGGTCTAATTGGTACATTCACCCGGATTGTGGAAGGTGTGGGTTCGAGTCCCGCCTGAACACGAGAGGAATTTTTTAACACGTGTTTATTTACTTAAAAATAAATTGCAAAAGATTGCTATAAAAATATCAACTAATGTTCATATTTTTAAATTTTAATATTTTTTCCGGTTCGATTCCCGTGCAATACAAGCACAATCCAAATAAACATTAAATGCTAACTTAAGGATTTAAGGTACAGTGGCGGACACATCAAGCTATACAAAACTGTCAAATTTCTTCATTCGATTATAATCCTTATATCGTTACACATTGAGTTCGAAATCGATTGAGGAAATTTGACAGTTTTGTATAGCTTGACCTGTCCGCCACTGTACCTACTTTCCCTTCATGTACCATAGTCGTGGGATTCCCTGTAACTTAGGTATAGCATTGAATCTACGGACAGAAGAATGAATACTTACACGGAACGTATGCGGGAGAGACACGATTACGATATACTGCGTAGCGTGTAGGTTAACGAACTCTTCGATATCAATAAAGTCAAGATCATGGATAAATGGTCGTCTTGTGACATTTTCCTGTAAGCATGCAGCTGACGCGGTCCGTTTTATATGAAACATATCAGGTGATCCGTCTGCTCGTCTGCCACCTATGTCATATTTTTTTTAAATAAATAGGGTTTAGAACCAGCTGTCAAGGCTAAGGTAAGTATTTCATCGCCTGTTAAGATTCATGAAATTGAAAATTTTAAGTTAGTGTTTTATCATAACTAGATTCTATACCTACTTCTTTCAAAACTATGTAAGTACGTACAGCCACACACCAAAGCTTACAAAACTGTCAAATTTCTGCTTTTTTATGTGATTAGTGACAGGCGTTATTTAGTATATCAACTTTAATACTTAAGTTAAACCACCCGGACTTATAGTTTAAAATAAGTACTAAAATAATAACCTCAAAATATCGATTCAGTAACCATGACAACTTATCCCTGTGACAGTTCATTCCGTTTTACACTAAAGTTATTTGTGAGAAAGTAGTTCATTTATTTTTTGCATTTGATCCCAAATATCTAAGCAGTTACTATGCATATTACTTTGAAACCTTACTTAGGTCAATATGGTTAGTCGAAGATTTGTTAATTTGTAATAAAAATTTAAGATCTAAAAATTATTTCGTGTGCGCACTAGATTATAATTTTTAGCTACAAAACCGGATCTATTTTAAACAATTTCGGGGTTACAATCTCTGGGCAAATACTCACACTATTTATTTAATACTTATAGTTAACTGCTTGGACTGCTTTTGCACCCGCATTTTGGATTACCACAAAAAGTTTGAGCAAATGCTACTAAGTAGCATGTGTGACCGGACGTGCTACTAATAACTACGCATGCTAATTTAGGGCATGCTCAAAAATCGCACGATGGTCGATTTTTAAGCATGCTACCTGTAGTGCGGGTGGAAGGGCAAGTGCGGCGGAGTGCTTTAGCACGTGTAAACAGGTTTGCTTATTTATAAGCATGCTAATATATGGCTAATAGCATAAGCATGCTATATCAATAAGCATTGATAGCAAATGTAGACAGTTCATTAAGCATGCTACAAAATTAAATGAGCATGCGTAACAGCTAGATTTCAGATTATTTATTTGATTAGGATTATAGTAGTGTGGCGCACCCTGTCTCCGGTCACAGTTTCGTCAATTTGTTTCATGTTAAGAAAGGCTGATCATAAAAATATTTGACTGTTAAAATACACAGAAATGGGCCAACTAGACCTGAGTGATCCATGGTCGCAGAGAAAACCGGCGTGAAGCAGCAGCAGCGCGTGCTCTGTGTTGGACGGGTAGGCCCAATCGGAAGTAGGTAAAGTTGTTGGACAGTTGGCAGCGCACTTGTGGGCAGCGGCAGTGGCTTACCATCAGATGATCCGTGTGCTTGTTGGCTACCTATAACATATAAAAAACTACGAATTAAGTAACTTTTGATTTTCATCATTAAAGACAGATAATAAAATGAAATTTCAGGTCAGCCTTTAGTGCCAAGCGAAATGTTTTTAATCAGTGGTTGATCTTTGCCCAAAATAGGAAGTAACCTTTTTAGGTAGTCGCACGCTACCTGAAAAGGTTCTAAAAGGTGTAGCAAAAAGGTTCCCGGCAGACAAGAGAGATTAATGTTTTTGGGTATGGAACTGATGTCCCCGATCGCACCTAGGTATGTCTTGTGTTGCAATTTTCCGAACTTCGGGATTCCACTTAAAAGAGGGATATTGGGTAAGATGGGGTGGGACTTTTTTTGAGTGATAGGTGGCACACGAGCAGACTGATCACCGCGACACCAGTGGAGTCACAAGTGCGCTGCCAACCTTTAAACCCCCTTTTCCCCTGGAACACAGCACAGTGCTGCTTCACGCCGGTATTCTGTGAGGCCGTGGTATCACTCCGGTCGAGCCGGCAAATTCATGCCGAAGCGTGGCTCCCACGGTCAAATTTCTCTTTTTTTACAGATAGTATATGGTGCAACGCATTTTTTTACCTCATAAACACATTAATATTTTCTAGGGATATCCCAAAAATATTCGGTACCTATATAAAAGTCGAAGTATAGGTACACAAAATATACCTACGACCACATTAAATCTGAGCCTACAACTCAAAAACAACTGATTTCAAAAAGAAAATTACTATATATTTAGCGACGCCAATCGGTTTTAATTTTTAGGATGGATTACAACCTCTCGGCACTTATACCTATTATTTATTAAATAACCATGCACAAAAGCGGCCACTTTAAGCGTGAATCAATTTTTCGCGTACAAAAACGGACCCAACATTTGTGCATGGTTATTTATTTAGAAATTGATTAAAATAGAACCGGTTTAGTAGCTAAAAATTAAAATCGATTGGCGTCGCTAGTGTACCCTAAAAGCTAGTATAACTACTTACGAGTAAACGTCTCATTCCTATGGGAAAACAATCATTGTTGAAGGTCTTAAAAATTTAAAACCGGTCAAGTGCGAGTCGTACTCGCCCATGAAGGGTCCCGGATCATATGGAAGGTAAATTGCGGTTTACGGTTTATAACGTATAAAAAAAAACTACTTAGTACTTTAGTTCAAACCAATTTTCGTTGTTAGTTTTCATGATTATTTACATCATATATATTTTTTTAGTTTTATAATTAATTTATTATAGAAGTTACAGGGGGGGGGGGGGGGGGGGGGGACACAAACCATTTTGGGAGCGTCTCTTGCGCAAAGTATTGTGTTTAGAAAAAAATGATGTTAAAAACTCATCATCATTTTCAAAGACCTATTCATAGATACCCCATACGTATAGGTAGGTTTTATGAAAAAAAAAATTTTTTGAGTTTCAGTTTCAAGTATGAGACTCCCCAATTTTTTTTTATTTTTTCCAATTTTTGTGTAAAAATCGTAATGCCGTTAACAAAATGCATCTATTTACCAAGTTTTAATAGTATAGTTCTTATAGTTTCGGAGATAAGTGGATGTGACATACGGACGGACGGACAGACGGACAGACATGACGAATCTATAAGGGTACCGTTTTTTGCCATTTGGCTACGGAACCCTAAAAAGGCTACTTATTTTGTCTCGCGAGGTAGTATAAACTTTTAACAGTTTATGACCAAATCTAGCAGAGAGTAACAATTTCGAAACGGGGATCAAGAAACAGACAGAAGGTGAGGGAAAATAACATCGTGACACAACCTGCGGATAGTTTCTAAAACGTGTTTACCTAACCATGATTAAGTTGGTCTGGTTCCCCTGTCTAAGAGTTGCAAAGGCCACATATCATCCCTCTTATTACAAAAAACTACTCTGATACCGGCTTTAATCCTAAACTAGCAAGTTCATGATTACTACGGCATAATGTTAGTACTTAATTTTTTATTACAAATCCTCGACTAACCATAGACCACTAAGTACCGCAGGATAGTGTCAAAATTGATCGAATCATTCAACCATTCGTTCAGTGACATTTCATTTTACACAACCTTGTTTTGTTGTTTGAAGTAAAAATATTTTAGAATGGTTTATAAGCAACAATAAATTAAAATATTAACCTAAGTATGGTTTCCAAGTAATATGCATAGGAATTGCTTTCTTCTTTGGGATTAAATGCAAAAAATAAATTGACTACTTTCTCACTAATAACTTTCGTGTAAAACGGAATGAACTGTCACAGGTATAAGTTATCATGGTTACTCAATCGATATTTTGAGGTTATTATTGTAGTACTCATTTTAAACTAGGGGCCAGGTGGTTTAACTTGAGTATTATAGTTGACATACTAAATAATGTTAAACTTCGTTTTGTAATAATGTTTATTCTAGTTCTTCAGTTATTCCCAGTATTAATCCCACTTCTTATTTTAAGCCACGTTTTGGAATAAGAGGGCATGGGTTTAAGCTTACCCCGGGCTCCGAAGAGACAGCTTTGGACCCAACTGGGAATTATACGCTGAGATGACGATCAGACATCTCAGGTCCCAATATAGAATCAATAAGAGGAAGATTTAATGCAAAACCAATAAGTATCTATGTTGTTTTGGTTTATTGGGGGGATTTGTGGGTGGTTTTATCAATTTTTGGGGTTTTCACAATGGCTAGTGGTAAATATTTCTGGAGGCTAGTAACTCTGACGTGGACGGCGTGGAACAAACAGAGGATAAATTCCCTCTTTGTGGGCGAGTGCTGATTGTCTTTTGCCATAGTATATTTTATTCAGTGTCATGAGCAAACGGCGGCGTGGGGGTGAGCAGCGTGGCCCAACTGCCATTATTTACGAAGGCTTAGCGAACTGTAGTAGCATTTAAACATATGTTTGTTATTGTTTCAAAATTTCACTTTGGTTAACACTAACAAACGCAATTACAGTAACTACTAAATAGTAAAGTGATTTCGTAATATCCAAGATTATATAATTAAACTATTCCTACACTATAGAGCTTCCCAAGCTCTGGTTAACTATACTGTAGGTAATTTTAGTCTCTCATCGCTGATTAACTCAAAATTAGAACATAATTTAATCTTGAAACACCACAGATAGATAGATATCTATAAATAATAATTAAATAAGTATACACGGTGTATATCTACATCTCATACATTGACTTGCTTTTGAAATTTTCAAAGTCACTCGATCACTACCCCCCTTATTACAAATCGGGCACTAAGGATAGTCCTGGAACGAAATTCGTGCCAGCCCCTTTTTACCGACTTCAGAAAAGGATTAGGTTTTATGTTCGACTGTATGTTTTTTATTTTTTTTTATTATGTACGTTCACCGATTTCTCTGTCAATTGTTGACCGATTTGAACAATTCTTTTTTTTTAAAGAATACTTTTCCAAGTTGGTCCCATTTTCTTCATTTCAGGATCTCATGAAGGGATCCCAGAGATTCGAGGACGACCCTCAAATTTTATAGGCACATGATATGGTTTTGTATTTTTTATCAAAGCTGCTAGGTTGCAACTAGGCTGATGGTTATCTAACCTAATCCCTGTTGAATAATTGAATGAAGTATTACAAGAAGTCGTTGTGCCGGTCATGTCTCTGTCTCAGTAAAGTTGATTTTGTTTGTCGCCCGGTGTTCTGTTTTTTCATAGTACCCTTTTATATTTTTATTATTTTGCTGTTGTTTGGGCTTTGTCCGCCACTCTGTATGATTTATATGTAAGTTTTTATTATTGATAATGTACTTATGTAGGTGACATTTATATGTTTTAATGAGTAAATAAAGTTATTTCAAACCGAAGAAGGTCTTGGGCCGCCGACTTAGGTAACACCTTTTTCTTGAGTGTACCTACTGTTATAAAATGTTATTTGAAGTGTTAAAAATTATTTTATTTTACACTTTTTAGTTTTTGAAGGCGGTTTTTTTAACATTGCGTGTTAGAGAACAGGACAACGTGAGCTTTAGTACGGTAAAAAATTTAGATCGCGATTTATAATAAGGTAGTGTATAGTTTACTTTTTAGATTGATACTACTTAGTCTATAGTTACTTATATGAAGCTAAACTGGAAATATTGAAACAAAGTTACTAACTAACAATAGTCCTTACATTGATTGTTACTAACACATATCATATGGATGTTACTTATCTGAATTAAATTGGTTTTTTTTATAAACGTTGACTGCCTTAGCAACTATCTTAGATAACTCTACATATACTCATGTACACTACTTTTGCTTGAAACCCCGATACTCAGACTAGCAGACGTTTCTGTGATGAATCAGATCACAAAGTTAGATATTTTTAGTCGCGTTTGTGTAGAGAAAGCAGTTGATGGATGGCTGTTGCGGCGGCAGTGACGGGTGTGAGACACCACAGGCTAAAAGTGGACGACAGCCGCAAAAGTACACACAGCAGCTTCATCACTATTCATACACATAATGGCAAATCTTGTACCTAGCTAATATAGCTAGGTACAAGATTTAGCATCAAGTTTTACAGTCGACCGCCTTCCTGACACAGTAGATTATTGAAACATTGACTGCGACCATATTACTAAATTAGCTAGTTCAATTTTTTTTTTCATTTATTCAACAAACATAATAAGTAATAAAAAATTTGTAAGCATCACAAAAACCGGTTGTCGGTTTGTATGGATGCTTAGAGTATCTTAAGGTGACGGGTAGGGCACACTAGCGACGCCAATCGATTTAAATTTTTAGCTACTAAACCGGATCTATTTAAAACGATTTCGGCAAACACTTATACTATTTATTAAACAACAATGCAAAAATATTGGTTCCAACGCGTACACAAAAAATTGATTCATGCCAAAAGTGGCCGCTTTTGGCGTGAATCCATTTTTCGCGTACAAATCCGTAGTGTCTGTCACTACGGTGCCGGCACCGCATTGTCTGTGTGTGTGTGACCTGTGTGTGTGGTGCAGGCACCACACACGCAGGCTGCTTATCATCAGGCATCAGGATGCCTGATGATAAGCAGCCCTGAAATCCAAATATGAGGTTGACAGGCACAAAAGAACTAACAAAACCCTTTGAGTCTGCCATCCTCACCCTGATGGCCTGCTGAGATGCCGCTTCACGCCCCGCCTAAAAGACCCCGGATTGTATGAAGGAGGAAACACATGAGCTGGGAGGGCATTCCATGCCTTGATGGCTCGGGGCAGGAACGAGGAGCCAAACCTCTTGGTGCGCGCCGCCATTGTCTGGATGGTATCCGGATGGCCACGCTGTCCAGCACGTGTTGTTCGGAAGTGGAAAGGGGAGGATGGGATAAGTTGAAATAACTCATCAGAGCATTTCCCATTATAGTGTGTGGCCACTAGGTTTTCTATCCATATGAGGCTTTCAACCATATGCCTGAATAGGTGTCTTGAGATTTTTGCACACGTCGCTAGCAAAAGAGGGGAAGAGACCGAGAGGAAGAAGCCCAACGCGATGGTCAGACCAGATCAGTACCACGTGTGCGCTGCCATTCACGCCGCTGAAGACAGGTCTAGCTGGCGAAAGAAAATCCTGAAAAAAGTGTTACGTTGGGGTCACGACCCTCAGCATTGAGGTCATCGACACGAGGAGGAGTAATAGTAATTGTAATATCCGAATAGTGTGCGATGGTAGCTCGGTGGATAAGAACGCGCCTTTCATGCGGGGGTCGTGGTTCGAATCCGAGCGTGCACTTCTGGATTACTAAAAACTATGTGCGTATTTCTGCCATTAACTTGGCAGTGAGGGAAAACAACATGAAGAATCCAGCACGTTTCGAATATTTTCTGAGACGTGTAAACATGATCTAGTTCGACAGTCACTTCATTGTAATTACCAGACTCCCCAAATCCGGAACCATGGTCTAAGCATACCCTGGGCTTCTAAGATACAGCTTGGACGCAACTGAGAATTACACGCTAAGATGAAGAATCTGAATAAGGTCAAGTAGGTTACCTATGGAAGAAAAAAATGTATTTTTTCAGTTGCTTTAATTTCATCTTCCTCCTTTAATTTTCAATGTATTATTAAGTAAAATATATTTTGCACATTTATGTAACATTTAGATCCCAGTTTGTGTACGAGGTTATAATCATAGACAATGTGAAAAGTTTGTGCCCCAGCCCCTGGGAAATCGTTGCAGATTTAAGAAATCGGAATTTCCGGATACAAGCGGGAAAATTTATGGTACACGGGACAAAACGCGATCATTTTTATAAGAAAGTATACATAATACCCGTTGTAACTACTTACAGCTTTTCGTTACGACGGCCATGGTCATAAGCGGCCTCGCTCCGTTCGAACGCGAAATGTCAAGCTGCTACGATTTTTTTTTCATACATAAATATAAATATTTCACAACATCACATACATTGATCTGACTCCAAGATAGGTAGCTCAAGCACCTGTGTTACGGATATCAGAATCAACAGTGGGATTACAAATATATATATATATATAATACTTTTCTTTTGTAAATACATACTTATAATACATAGATAACACCCATACCAATACAAACAGATATGTTCATGCACACAAATGTTTGTACTGTGCGGGGATCGAACCCGCAACCCTTGCACCAGAGGCAGCGTTCACAACCACTGTTTCAAACGGGTCGTCAAAAATAAAATACATACATTGGTCTGGTCTGCCATCTATCACATAAAAAAACACATACAGCAATTATTTGTATATGCTATGCAAAAGTTTTAAATCAATATACAAACTGGATAAGTTTCCTTTCTGGGTTGAAATATGTAGACACAGAAATAAAGCTTCATATTATTTGCAAGGAGCAGCAGACAAAGATCTCAATTTCAGGTTTTTCGTCAATATCTCAAAAACGGTGCGCTGTAGAAAAATATTCTAAGATGAAATGAAAGCTTACCGAAGAAAGTGATAGAGAATTTATTCTCTACATTTTCATTTATTTATTTATATATTTTTTTCTCACGTAAAGTGAATATTTAAAAAGGGCATTACTTATTAAATATTCCTTTAATTCTGTTTCAATAGTGGCTTTACCGCTAATTTGCTTCGTCATCGAAAGTGAAAGAGTCGGAGGGCCATTCGTTCATCCCCCTCATCCCCTCTTAAGGTGCCAGTAGCACCCCTGGTGTAGCAGACGTCGGATAGGCTACGGCCACAGATCACAGTGATCTGTGGTTACGGCCCTACGATAGGCCCTTTCCATAAGGTGGGCCGTATACTTGTTTGCATACTTAGTTGTATGTATAAAAACATAATATTTCTTTCCTCTTAGGTCGTGAGGATCCTGGCAACTGTTCGTATTTCTGTAACTTCTTTCTCGCCCTCCGTAGTTGTATTGTGAGTGTTCTTGTTGAATCGCCTTCATCGTCATGTTATTGTCTTCCTCGCTAGACGAATCATCATTCATGAGGTCAGTAACAAACAATGATCATCGTGATGGCCCATTGCATATCCACTCTTTGAATTAGGTCTCCTCCTTCTTCTTCCACTCCTGGCGATCCCTTGCCTGACTCATCCAGTCTCGACCTCCATGTCGTCGGATGTCGTCCATCCGACGCTGAGGTAGCCTGTCGCGTCCTCTGGTATTCTGGGTCTCCACTCCAAGACTAGCCTTCGTCCATCTTCGCAATGTGATTCGCCCATGTCCACTTTTTCCTAAAATAGAAATTTCAATATTCCTGAGCGTGTAATTCGAAAATGGATGAGAATATGGAAAAACGGTAAAGAAGCAAAGTTATAGAGAATTTAATATGCTTTCATTTCATCTTAGAATGACGTCGGAACTTTAAGTGTGTTTTCTCCCTAAGCATCCTGTTGCTGCAGAATTTGTTTAGGTTCCCGCTCACGCACTCCTTTGAGTCATTCCTTGACTGGACTAAAGTAAGTACCTAATAAAAGCCGTACTCATTCTAACATGTTGGTATAATTTATGTTTAAACAAAATACCAAAAAAAGGATTAAAAAAAAATATCGTAAGTTCATTCTTGTTTCGACATTAATTGAAACACCTGAAAGGATGATAACATTGGCAAAATGTGAATAATGAAAAATCAATTAGGGCCTTATCCAAAACGACATTACGCTCGAGTACAAAGTAGGATGGAAAATGTAATATTCTACCGGGGAAAAGCGCACTTTGCTGTTATCACATGATCAATGGCGTCGGTTTTATCCATATTCCATGTTTTACAATCTAGATGATCAAATAACAATTGGTTATACTTAATCATCTCGATTGCACCGTTTCGGTACAACGGAAATTGTATAAATAAATATTTCACAACATCACAAACATTGATCTGACTACGAGATAGGTAGCTCAAGCACCTGTGTGTTACGGATATCAGAACCAACACCGGAAATACAAATAAATACATTCAATTCTTTTCTTTTGTAAATACATACTTATAATACATAGAAAACATCCAGATCAATACATACATGTTCGTTTATGCACACAAATGTTTGTACTGTGCAGGATCGAACCCGCAGCCCTTGCACCAGAGGCAGTGTTCACAACCACTGATCCAAACTAATCAAATATCGTCAAATAATATCGAAACATAGATACTTCCGTATCTACATTACAATAACTATACATTTGTAACGTTCTTTTTAAAAACGTAAGTATATATAAGTAAGGTAAGTTATAGTTGCTGCCATCATGAAGACAAGAAATTTTCAAAATATAAAGAACTTTGTAACCTTATTTTAAGAAATGTCTGAACACATTGTATAAATAATAATATGAAATATTTCCACTAGATATTATGTATTTTTGATATACCTGGCAACATATTACCGCACCAGACTGGTGCGCCTCGCATTCTCAGGTTCCGTGACGCAGCCCCTCTCAAACGCTAGTTATTTCTCAAAGCTTGATCTAAATGAAAATTAACTAATTAAAGATCATTGATCTGCTCACAATGGCGAACTCGCTATCGAGGTGTTTCAAAATTCAGCTTATTATTGCTTGCAGTGTAGGTTACATGCGCAGCTGCGCTGAACAGGCTGCTCAACAAAGGATCCGATTAATTTCTAAAATATAAACGGGCTTCACGCTTTTACAGCCCCTTCGTTCAGTCCGTTTGTGTCCATATGTTACAAACCGCAGTATCTACAAACAGAGGCAAGAACATTGTAGACTCTCGACTGAAAATAAAAAAACATCACATCTAGCAGGAGATGAATTTCGTTGTTCTAGAAGAAACTTTTGAAAATATGAAATTATTCAAATCTAAAGGAGTCTTAGTGAATACATTGAACTTTCGCCATGACCTCTTGTATCAGGTTTAAAAACCAAGTACCTAGGTCCTTACATAATAACAGTGTATTGTACTAAATTACTATGAAAACAATTACATAATCTAGAATCTTGAAAGCAAACAATGCAAATGTGGGTAGACGAATGATGAACCCGCTTTAACTTTGAACTAACTTTGTAATGTGGGAGTTTGGCCTCTAAAACAACTCGACAATTATTTGGCTTATGATAAGTTTTAATTGAACCTATTGTTGCAATGCATATTAACCTCACATTCGGACCCTACTTTAATTATTAGGGAGAAGTGTAATAAGTAATGAACGACTAAAACAATTTCACTGTTTTGGTCAATTACCAAGGAATTAATATTAATTAATACCAACTTCCAGATGAACGCGCCATGGCTGAACATCTGTATGCATGGGTGGATCGTGAATTCGTGGTACCCTGGGTTGAAACAACTATCAAAATACTCAACAGGACGAGTCGGCCACGGGGCCCTGGGCTGCAGTACAAAAAGGCCTCATGTAGACCCTGCCCCATCCGTATGGGTTCTCGACTTACCGTGCCGGAGGTTTTAGTAGAGGATAAGAGGAGAAACGATGAAGTCAAGCGATTCCGAGGAGGCCTGTGGTTACTGTCTGCAAGCGCAGCAGGAACTACTGCGAGAGAAGGTGTACGCGTGAGAGGAGATTGCATTTAACAGTCCCGGAATTTGCGGTTACTAGCTGGCTGACAGATAGTACATAAAACATGTAACTACATCTCTAGGTTCTTCGAACTATGATAGAACCATAATGAATTGTGTACACATTCCGAGATTTTTACGTAAATATTTTCCGTATCCTCATTAATAGCGGAAAATTATTTCCTTGCTCCAAATGTATCGGAGGATCTCAGCGGCGAACCTCTTATGAATAGGTTTGTGCGGAATCTCCGGATTTCCCTTCGGGCGTGCGCTCATTACGGTTAGTCCAAACAAATTTGTTCACCAGATAGGAACGTCGCTGACGTTGTGCAGTCTTCCCCGATAAATCTTATACAGAACTTTGAAGTTGTAAATAAAAAAACAAGTAAGTACCTAAGTACATTACCAAAAGGTAGGTACTTCAACACATTACTACTAAAACATACTCTGTTCGGATCCATTATTTATAAATTGTCTGTGCAAAGTACATATTGTTTTTGGCAAATAATTAAGTTATGTCGGCGTCAGAAGGGCGGTCTCTAGAAACGAGTAATATTTTGCCATTTTCACACAGGGACACATTACAAGGAGTCCTGTACCTGCTTCGGAACAAAGGGAAAACACGATTACATTGGGTTAGCTTAAATTAAATGCTTGTTATAAATGTTGAGTCTGTTGAGACTTGAGAGAAATTATATTGTTGAAATACTAATGCTTGCTCTTGTTAGAGGCCTTCTAAAGATTATTATGTTCTGTAAATGAATTCACTGTCTATCTTATTCTCTAGATCACAGAGAAAGTGACTGAAACCCATGAGTAGATTTGACCTTGATTTATCTTATTTACTCATGCGCTGAGTCCGAATATATTGACGATATTATTTCACTTGTTTTGTTTAGGTACGCTTCCGGTATTTTTCAAATTGACAATTGAACACATGTGTTCAAAACAAACCATTGCGTGTTTTATTGAGGATCACGAGGAAATCCCCACGGATTTCCCCCCGTCTTCTCTTCCGCGGGGGGAGAAAGGGTGTGCGTTGTCGGACAAGAACCGAATAAACCCCATGTTGGCCTGCAACGTTGGAGGTAAAATAAAATTGAAGAAAAGAGAATCGCCTACAAAAATTACGAAAAACGTAAAATAATACTTTTAAAAACTTACATACCATGTTACACCTAACAGTGTTGCTCACTTGATAGTTACATATTATACTAGCAGTCTGAATAGGTATGCGTACAGTAGTGGAGAAAAAACCGGTAAAGTGCGAGTCGGGCTCGCTCACCCAGAGTTCCAATGGTACCTACGTTTATAAATACAAGTAGTTTTAGCTACTTGCTGGCTAATCGTAATTCTCGAAAAAAGTTTTACGAACGTGTGCAAGACTGTCATGAACAAAAACTATAGAAATATTAATATTTTCTTACTACATTAAAGTTGAGAAATAGCAATATGTACTGTGTAGATATCCGTATCTATAGAGTACACATTGCGATTTTTCACAAAATCATTTCAGTCTTAAATCCAACTCCCAGCTCATGTGTTGCCTCCTTCATACAATCCGGGGTCTTTTAGGCGGGCCGTGAAGCGGCGTCTCAGCAGGCCATATCAGGGTGAGGATGGCAGACTCAATGGGTACATTGTTAGTTTCTTCGTGCCTGTCAACCTCATATTTGGATTTCACGGCCGCTTACTATCAGGCGGAGTGAGGATGACCTCACTCCACCTGATAGTAAGGTATAGCTAGTCAATGTTTTTTTTATAGAAAGGCCAATCAGGATGACCTGATTGGCCTTTCTATAAAAAAACATTGATTAGCTATACTGGCTATACGTACAAATCTGTCAAAATTATTTAATTGATTCCCACTCAAGTTTGGTTCATTATTACCACCTAATTGTGGAAAGACAGATTGTCATTTTACTGTGTGGCTCTCTGTACTTTAATTTTATGTTATGAACATTTTAAAAACTATTATTATCCTAACTGGGGGTACCAGTCCATTAGGTGTTAGTGAAAAGTTCCTATTGTCTATAAAATGTTATCCGAACATTCAACAAAGCGTCAGGATTAGGTACGGGTTTGTTCTAGTATTTTAAGTTGTATTAATAGTGTGAAGTTTGGAATACTAATAACAGCAAACCTTAAAGTTGGGTTAAAAATTTATTATTGATAATTGTTTGAATTTAGATTTGAAAGTAGCCTTAACAATAGCCCTTTCAAAAGTTGGGTTGTGATTGTGACTGGAGATCCTCAAATGTGCGGAACGTAAACAGAAACAAAGCAGAAAATGGCATTCAGTCAGAATTGCTGCAAGGATTGTTTTCATAAGCAAATGCCTAGCATTCGGGGTGTGGTATTACCGAGATTGGTTGTTTTTATAATAGAAGAGAGTTTTGTTACGGGTTGCTTTACATTAATATATCTGGCAGCATTTTTTAGGGATTTGAATTGGATAAAATAATAACCAGCATCGGGGCATTATCGAAGGAGGTACCTAGCAGCTATTCAATTTGATTATCCAGGATTGTGTTTATATTGGGAAATGTTTGTTGTTGCAAACGCAGACTGTCCAAATAACGAAATTCAGCGTTCTGTGTAAAAATAATATGTGGGCATGTGGGTATGTTAATATGTTGATTTGTTTTTGAAAAAGTTTGTGACCTAAGTTCTAAATGTGATTTTATGAGTTACAAAACTAATTTTGGGTCGTATATTGTAGAGCGATGGGTCGTTATCGATTTTTGAGATAACGTAACGTAAGCGTTATCCGATTTCCAATAACAGGTTTCATAACTAGAGATTTTTATAACTAGTTATTTTCACAACGTTCTGAAGTAAACGTGATAATTGTAACGTAAAATCTTTTGGTTAGGTAGCAGTATAACTTAATGACTTCACGCACACGTAACACGTCCTTTTTTTAAGGCGCGTTTTACATAACTCGTTTTACTCCTTCACGTTGTCATAACTATGTGTAGTGGTCAATGTAAAACGTCGTTTTCATTTTGTCATAACGAATAATGTAAAACCAGTGATTTTGCGTGCCAAAACCAAACCAAAAGTCGACGCTATGCCTTAAACATAAGAGCCAATTCGATTTAACTTTATGGCGTTGTGATTAAAAGAGTTATTGAAGACTGATGCCTATTTCGATTGTTTAAATGGCGTTATGAATATCACTAGTTATTGTTGTAGAGGAAAACGAGTCATCACTGTTCGAGCTCGTAACTGCGTATATAACCAGTTACGGTTAATAACGCCCATCGCTAGTCTCTCGCAACGTATTGTATTTAGTATGAAAATATAGAGGTTTTAGTGCAGCTAAGAGTACAATAAAGTAACCAGCGGGGGCTACATACATCACAGATTGCGTCCCTGGAGTGGCCGCGCGGCGGATATTGGCCTACATATTTCACGTTTTAGAGCTCGTGCCGGTGGCGGAAGTCTGCGAGGCGACCAACACCGTCCTTCACCCGAGAAGTACATTGCCTTCGAGATAGACTTGCTCTTATCAATCTTACGGTCAACGGTTTGCCTACAAAACTTTAACAATAGTTCATCATCGAAAAAAAAGGTCAAATTTTTTTGCGTAAATGCGTTGGCACTCATTTGTATGAGATGAACTAAAAATAAATTTTTGTAATAATTTAAAACAAAGATATTTTTTCATAATACCTACGTAGCTAATTTCAAAATCAAAATCAAAAATGTCTTTATTCAATTTAAGTCCATACAGAACATTTATGAATGTCAAATATTATGTAATCTACCGCTGATTCGGAATGTCAATTTCTACCAAAAAGAATCAGCAAGATACTCAGTAGTTACTCTTTTCAAATAATACGGTAATTACAATATTCATTCTTATACAAATTATGATTACAGTGACAGTTTGATATACAATGCTTATAATCAATATCGTTTAGATAAATCGTCAAAGAAAAATTATGAAATGAATTATACATTAGAGCACAGGTGAAGAGATCAACATGTCCAGGAATTCTTATCATTGAAATAATCATCTACTTTATACATAGTAGCTTTTCTGCAATAGGCAGTTTTTTTTAATTTTTTAAATACCTATGAGTTTGTAGACGTGTAGTTACCCAGTAATAATACAATTTAAATCTCTACTGGCTCTGTATTACGAAAGTCAGAAAAGAAAGAGCGTCCATTAGGTAAGTTTTTGTGTGTATTTAGGCCGATTTGTCTGAACCTGGAATGGTAAGGGTATTGTTAGAAATAAAAATGGACGATAGTAACCGTTAAACCCAGTGTTAGTTGCGGCCAACATAATCATCCTGTGAACACGATAAGAGTATGTAGTCCATAGGGAAATTTTGTATCACTGGTTACATTTTTTGTTATTTCTAATGACCATATTAGGTACTAGGGACAAAACATCGTTTAGGTTGAGATTAGTAAGAGTAATATTGTAAGGCGGCGCGTACGAAGCTGCATCCCGTTGGTCCCCCACTGCCCGAGACCCTCGAGGCGGCTCACCTACAGAGTGTGGTTCATGTCCTGTTCCCGGTCCGCCGCCAGGATTTTCGTCCGGCGGCTATGCCTCTGCTCCGTGGACTTGCATCTCTCCCCGAGGTAAATTTTCGTCCTCCAGTTTCCGCTGAGGAGTACGGGGCTGAGGTGTTCCGTCTCCGGGAAAAAAAAATTGAGGCTATTGCGGCCGCTGAGATGGCAGATAGCTTCAGGGACCTCTTCGACCGGTGTTTCCGTTCCCTACAGTATGGAAAGGGGGGCAGTAAATAGAGGGGTTGAGGTAGAGCGCCACACTTTTGCGCCCCTGCGGCTAGGGGCGTTTAAGAATACTGTCAAGGTTTTCACGGCCTGTCGTAAGAGACTAAACGGGCTTTCGGAGTACGTGAGCGTACCCACTGATGGGGAGTGGCTTGCTCAGTATACGACTCCGCGGGGGACGACATTACCGTGTGTCCCGGTAGGTCGTACAGTGTTCAAGGGCTGTATTGCGCCAGATAAGGGTGAAGCAGCGAGCGCGATTAGCTGTGCGGTATAGTCCCGGCTGCGCGGTTTCCGACCGCGATTGCGCGGAGATGGACAACCCAGGGGTTTTAGGGATTCCACAGGGGTCGGGCTGCTGGGAAACCAAGTCGTAGCCCTGATGCTGAGGCTAGGCCTCGAGGTGGCGCTAGAAAAAACCGAGCATATCTTCTTTCATGGGCCTTGGCAGTGTCCACCACCTCACCCTAGAAGGAGTGATATAATAATATATAATAAATTAATTCCCCATTACATAATGAATAAATGAACGTGATAGATAAAAAAACTAAAAAGTACGAAACAAGAAAAAAGTCTCCCTTGAAATTATTATGGCGTATCGCCGTGGTCGTATGTCCCTTTGATTACATATTTTATTATGATAATGAATCGTTTTTGCTTCAATAGGTGGTTTACGACCACGACGATACGTCAGAATGATTTCAACGTAGACAATTTTCTTGTCTGGTACTATTTAGTAGTCATTGACATCGCATCCGTATGACTGCAACGTGGGGTCACCTTTTGCTTATCATCAGGTTGAGGCGAGCCAGTATACTGTCACTGTAAAAAAGCTTTTTGACTGCTCCACAAGACTAAGGCGTTATATACATTTGTATAATACTAAGATGTATTATAAACGATAGTTGAGGCTAACGTTGCTTAACGACCGCTCGCTTACTAACGATGACGGGGGCGTATGTCTTAGTATGCATATCAGTGCAGAGACATATTCAATACCCCAAGCTCGGTGTTTACGTCCCAGTTACGTAGCGCTCGCGTATTCTGCATTGTTTGTAAACAGAAAAGAATAGTTACGGTTATTTTAATTTTGATACATTTGCCCTAATGATTTATTATTGTAATTTTAGATACAAACGAATATTCAGCTTACCACAATGAGTCTTTCCTGAAATGATGTAGAACCAATTGTGTTGGACACGGTTGAAGAAAACTGAAAGATTTATATACATTAATGTGTGGCTTGGGTTATCCTTTTTGACAAATCAGGATATATGGTGTTCCATTTTACCAGCTATGACTAACCTGCTTATTTTTTCATTAACACATTTTTATATTTACATACGAGTAGTATCTATTATTTGAAACTTAATTCGGAATCGAGAAGGTGCCGACGTGTGAGGCGACCTAAGACGCCGAAATTCAAAAGACCCTGACGGATAACTTTTGTAAGTTAAAATATTATTGAAACTGAAAACGATGAATATAGAAATTCCTCATTATTAATAAATAAATAAATATTTCACAACTTCACATACATTGATCAGACTCCGAGATAGGTAGCTCAAGCACCTGTGTTACGGATATCAGAATCAACAGTGGGATTACAAATATATACATATAATACTTTTCTTTTGTAAATACATACTTATAATACATAGCAAACACCCAGACCAATACAAACAAACATGTTCATGCACACAAATGTTTGTACTGTGCGGGGATCGAACCCGCAACCCTTGTGTCAGAGGCAGCGTTCACTACCACTGTTCCAATCGGATTATTGAATTTGAATTAGGTAAAATAATTACTAATTTGCATTCTTTAGTAGAGTGTGGCCCTCCGTAAGTCCACTGAATCTCAAAGTTGCTGTGAAGAAAATACCAATATACTTAATATTATATTTCACAACATCACATACACTGATCTGACTCCGAGATATGTACCTCAAGCACCTGTGTTACGGATATCAGAATCAACAGCGGAATTAAAAATATATACTTTACTTTTGTAAATACATACTTATAATAATAAATAGAAAACACCCAGACCAGTAGAAGCAGACATGTTTATGCGCACAAATGTTTGCAATGTGCGGGGATCGAACCCGCCACTCTTGCACCAGAGGCAGTGTTCACTACCACTGATCCAAATGGGTTGTCACTAGTAAATAACTACATATTAAAATGTTACTCACTTAATTAATTACAATAGATTGATGTATCTTACTCAAACTTTGGCTTTTCTAAGGTGTGTTTTTAGGCTACCAAAGACACGAAAATAACCCAATTAATAATCGCACATCTTTGCAATAGAGTACGAAATAACCATATTCGGTTTAGAGTGAGCTAGCCGCTTTTATACTGCAAAGGCACTTCAGTAAACGGAACGCAAATGCGAGCTAGATTTATTGATTTCCCGCCTAATGAGGTTAAATGCGGACCCATGCTATGCAATGGATATGCTAAGTAGCTCCTATCTGCCTAATTGTGAAAGCAACACGGTGAAATTCTACCGGTGGAAAGGCACACTGCTACACAATCTACCTACTTTCAGTAGCTTTGCCTTTGTACGTAAATATAAAGTCTCACGCAATGTACTTAGATAGGTATACTTATGTGATAAGATAAGACACATATCAGGAAACTAAATGACTGTCGCCAAAATGGAGCAATGGGATTAAATGGCAGGTAGGCAGGAAGACCAGGGATAAAACGGTTATCGACTTTTATCCCTGTTCTTCTTTTAACGAATTTGTCAATGCAGGGTTTGAATAAAAAAGAAAGTGCAGAAAATATAATGCATTTCTTCTACTGGAAAGGGCTGGGGAAGCAGCAGCGCCTCTGGCTCAATTTTGGGGATTTTGAGTTTGTATTGACGCATAAAATAATCAGATTAGAACTTTGATGAAAATTATGAAAATCATGATGAAAAGTGAACTATTACAGTTCTGTAAATTACGACTTAAATAAAATACTTGTCCGACTTTTATAATCATTTAAACCTAGTAGGTACTTAATGGGGCTGGGACTTTATCTGAAATCCACCTTTGTAGGCAGATTTTCAAAATTATCGATATGATTTTCAAAGATGCACGATTATAAAATTATAAAAAGATAAAGAATGATATTAGAATGCATTGTGCATATTAGTATTATTTTCTAAAAAGCGATAAATATCCGCTTATTACTATCTTCTGATCGTGGTTTTACTATTGATGATAGATGTTTTGAAGCGAGTGCCTTAGCGGAGTATTTTTATTGGAATTCAGCAAAATAAATTTTTAGTCACAAACATTTACACACAAGCAATAGGTATAGTGGAAGACTAACAAAGATGTTTAGACCATCCTTAAAGTTATGCTACATTAAAAAAATATAAATATTTGACTTTTTTATGTGATAGATGGCAGACGAGCAGACGGATCACCAATGTAAGTGGTTGCCGCCGCCCAACGACACCCACGACACCAGTGTCAGTCACGAGTGCGGTTCCATTATTTAAATATCCCTTTCCCCCGGATTGGGCCTCTGGTACCCTCCCACGCAGCGAAACACAGCACACTCCTGCTTCACGCCGGTTTTCTGTGAGGCTGTGGTATCATTCCTCTCTCATGCCGGAGCGTGGCTCTCCCACGGGTGACATGCTTAATCCTGGATCATAGTCATAATATTTCAGCAAAACTTGACAAACAAAATATCACACAAGCATATCAAATTGGGTCACGGCACTGTCCCACAGGAAATGCAAGATAAAAATGTTATTCTTTAGCTAAAAGAACATTTCGACCTATCCGTGTAGTCTTAAAAAGTTGAAATTGGATTATATTTTGAATACCATATTTGAATAAACTCTCAACTGTGGTTTTATAACGTACGAAGTTAACTCATATTTTGTTATGCTTTATCATCTTAATCCCCATCATCACCTGTTTCAGTCCACAGGACATAGGCTTCTTGACCTTGGAGGAACTCTAAGTGGTCCTGTCCGGTTTCACCTTTTTTTTTATTGGTAACGCAGAGAGAATACCGCCGGCTCAGAAAGAACCGACGTCGGCGCCGTTGGTCGGCGCCGCCTTATGCATACCCGGCCGCTGGGAGTCGGCCGGGTAGTGTGGGACTCTTCCCTGGGGTGCTCCTAGGGGCATACCCACTAAACTCTCTGCGACAGTTTTCATCCCTCGCCCAGGAGAAACTCTCAGAGCGGGAACGCGGGCCTTACCTTTTTAAGTCACAGCGAACCCGCTCAGGGCGAAAGAGGCTCGTCAGTACAGCCTCTCTCCACACTCCGGTCCAACGAACCCAGGGCCTCTCCCACGGCCCACCAAACACCGCCCCCCGAATGGCACCCACACTGCTGGCTGCAGTGCAGAGTGGGTTGGGGAAATAAAACCCGCAGGCTTCAAAGCGAAGCCGCCGCGAAACCCATCTCCGCTGGAGACGGAGCCGGGAAAGTTGGCAAAACAGACCAACTATCGTGCCCCGTGGCTCGAAGACTCGATGCTGGACTCCAAACAAGGCCTTTCGGCCACTGCGCCCGAAGGCGCTGCACTCTGGTGGGGCCCACGTCAAAACGCAATCACGTGTGAGGCGATGCCGGACAGGGCCTCGGGCCCAGAATAAAAGAGGCCACAGGAGAGGGGTTTCCCCAAACAGTGAGGCCGGTCCTAGGCCCCGAGGGGGCTCAACCGGGGGTCGACAGAACGACTCCAGGAGCCCTCACGTGTGTGTGCAGCTGTTAGCCGCCGGGTAGCAATGGGCGATGCTGATTACTACCCGCCGTTGCCCAGGGACGCCAGGACCCTTTCGGTAGCAGCTCCAAATAGAGCAAAAATACTACCGAAAGGGCTACACGAGGAGGCCGCCGCACCGTAGTCACCTGTCCGGCTTCACCTGGGCTAACACCCAGATATGTGAATGCAACTTGATGTGGACCCCTGCAACTGACAGCCTCTCTTCTCTAGAGGGGCTCTTGAGGGAGCCTCTTTTTTATACTACATCGGTGGCAAACAAGCGTGCGGATCGCCTGATGGTAAGCGATTACCGCAGCCTATGGACGTTTGCAACTCCAGTGGACATGCATACGCGCTGCCGAACCCTTAAAAACCTTAACACTCCTTTTTTGAAGAACCTGATACTGTATTCCCCCGGGAAAACAGCTCATTCCACAGCCGGAGCGTTCGCGGGAGGAAATACCTCTGGAACCGTTCTGTGCGAGACCAGCTTTACCTTAGTCGCCTTTTACGACACCTCGGTAAGAGTGAGGGTGGCCTATTCTACTCTGCCGGGGACCACACGACTCGGGCACGGGGAATACAATATATTAAGTATTTATTGTCAAGTCAGGTCTGCATTTCGGAACTCGTTTACCCCAGCGATTGGCGGTTCTGCAGTTGATATGACTAGCCCGATGCCACTTCAGCTTCAATAAATTATCCGGTAAGCTAAGTCGAAACCCTGTCGATAATGTCGCTGTTTATTAATAGCTTTATAACGTGAGTTACCCATAACATACTACAAATATTCAAGGACTAATACAAGACTGCAGTCTTTGTATTGACTAGAGATTTCTAATCTGTTTGAGGGTTTTATAGTTTACGCTGGGATTTAATTTAGTTTCTTATATCTAGTATTAGCATAGTATTTTTTTGTATAGTATTCCCGAAAAGATGCGGCGTTTATAAGACAGGACTTTCATGGAATAAAATTCTTATAAAGAAGTTCTTAACGAAGTAAGTGTATGGCTCCATGTATTGAAGTAGCTAGGCGGGGGCGATGTGTGACTTTCGCCCACTTACCTCGCATTCAAGTCGGGCGTCTCCTAGTTAAGAGGGTAGATACCCTCTTAGCTGTGGGAACCAACCCACAACTACCATCTCTCACTGATAGATATCAGTGAGAGATAGAAGTTGTGGGCTTGTGCTCACTTCTGCTTTTCTCGCAGATCACACCTGGATTCGCTAAAGCACCACAAAATCAGAGACCACAAACTAAATTGAAGATACTATCAGAGACACACGCAAACCACAGACTTCAGGCAGTAGAAACTGGCACAGATCACTAAATGTGTAGCGAAACTAGTGAAGCTAGCAATAAATTCGCGACTAATGAAATTGACAATCCACAGTGAGAACACTCTGCGAAGCACAGACTAATTAGAGCCGCGTAGTGAAGGTCATAACTAGGCAATTTCTTCGCTTCTGTCCGTGGTCTATACATCAAAAGAGTAAGTATTTTTTATGTCATAGGTGTAGAAAAAGGAGTCCACCTTTCGTTTCATTTGCAGTCGGATATGCCATGCGTTGTCTTAAAGCTAAGAAAGAGATAGGGAACAAAAAGGCAATCTCGAGGTCAGAGAGCCATGCCCACTAGAAATACGAGTAGGTTTTGCACGTGAGGCCCCCTAGAGTTTGAGACCCTTGTAAAGATATAGGACTTCTACTACATTTATCCACGCCAAGCCACAGACCCCACGCGGACTGCATACACAATGTCCAAGGGCTAAACGCTACCAGATTTATAAGACGGAACCGGGTAAATCTATAGTATTCATCTCTCTCTCCTGTCGATACCCTCACTGCTGTGGATCGTGACTCCTTCCGATTTTGTCGACCAGCTGTCGCCATCGGCTGCGCTCCGCCGCTCGGTGCAGGGCAGTGCTCATAGGGATCTCGAGTTGTTTCGCTATCTGGTCTGACCATCGCTGGGGACTACGACCTCTCGGTCTTCTCCCTTCTACTTTACCCGTTAGAATCAATCGCTCCAAGTTATCCCCACTCCTTCGTGCAATGTGTCCAAAATATTGCTCGATACGTCGCAAACAGGTGGCGGACAAGCGCTGAGTATCCTCTATGCCCGTGGTCCACCTGCTTAGTCCACCTTGGTGGACCATGATGGATACCCACAAGCGTGCAACATGATCCGCTTGCGAAGGTCAAACGGGTATACGCTTTATTGTCCCTATTTACCAGACTTTCCAAATCCTGAGGGCCTAATTTAAAGCAGACGTTACGACCGAATCGGAGTTTTCCACACTTTCCCACGCACTGTGTGTTCCCTTTGTTTAGATGCGATAGGTATATTCTCGTTCATTAGGAGACGGCCTTAAAATAAGCCACCTAGATAATGGTCCAAACGTTACAGGTTGAATACTTGTACCTACCTATCTGTTTTTCAGGCACGTGAGGGCTCTGAAATAAATTTCAATTGAAAACTAAATCAGTGAAACGTAATAATGAACTTCTCTTACAAATGTTATTGCCGGTTTATTTCTTTGTACTATTCTCAGGAATATAACTAAATGAAACATTATGCGTGTCACAATATATTGAAGAACCTGAAACGTCGTCTGATTAAATATCAAATTAATTATAAATTCTTTCATTTCAGTAAAAGGTTATAAAAGTGAAACAGTTTTTGCGAAAAACATTTTACACTCCCTTTTGCAAGCAATGATCAATCTGTTGTTAATAAATTCCACGGCCTCACGGAAAACCAACGTGAAGCAGCGTGTGAGTAAGCGTACCGAGCCCCAATCTGGGGGAAGGGGATTTGGTTAGCAAACGGCAGCGCACTTGTGTCGCCACCTGGTGTTACGCGTGTCCATGGGTGACGGATGATTTATAAAAGAAGAGCATTAAATTCCTGCAAATCAGGTGACAGCTTGTGACACATCAAATATTGCGTTAGCGGGTCCGCGGGTGGGCACCCGCGGATCCGCTATCGCGTCTGGTCTGGTCAAGTTAACTAACTAACTAATTAGGTTGGCGCAGTGACTCAAAGTAAGCCTTGGCCTCCGATAATAGGAGTATCTATCTAGGTCAGTCCTGCGCCACCTCCTGCCAGTCATCCGCCAGAAGTGTACGCAAATCCATCTCTCCATCGGTACCTTGGACGGCCAACTGGCCTTCGACCATTTGGACGTCCCAGGTATGCTCTTTAGATAGATAGATAGATATACTTTATTGCACAAAGAAACACAACTTTAAAAGGCATTACAGAAACTTAATTGTACAATTTCGGCGGTCTTATCGCTGGAAGCGATTTCTACCAGACAACCTTCAGGCAAAGGACATTTGATAGTAGAGGAGGGGTAGGTGGTGCAATATTGAAAAAGGGAAATAAGAGTGAACTGTATATATATATTAAAATATTTATAATGCTAATACATAAATAAACAAAATATTATATACTAATAAATAAATATGTTATGCTTGGATAAAATAATATAAAGTACTAGATATACATTCATATAAATTAGGATCTTAGACGGACCATCGACTACTACCGATACTTTTTACTGCACGATCTCCCATTCTCTAGAGGTAGCCGAGCCAGCGAAGTCGATGTGCTTTAGTTTCGCCAATGATATTAGGCTCGCCCCGCTGGTCTTGCAGCTCTCAGTTATTCCTCCTTCTCTAGGTTCCATCTAGTCAAGTAAGTCTGGTCAAGTAGACCCAAAATATTACATAAGTATTTTTTATATTTCTATACCTACCAGATTATGCCACATGCAACTTTCTGTAGAGTTTAACTCCATGAAGCTTTCTGTAGAGTTTAACTCCACGCAGCTTTCTGTAGAGTTTAACTCCACGCAGCTTTCTATAGAGTTTAACTCCACGCAGATTTCTGTAGAGTTTAACTCCACGCAGCTTTCTGTAGAGTTTAACTCCACACGTGTACGTCGTTCGTATCTACAACAAATTTCCTCTTCAAGTGTATATTTTCCGTAAAATAGGTTATGGAACGTAGTTTCGGGTAAAACTTTAAAGATACGAGTAATAAAAGCTCAAACAAGATTACATAGTTTCAGATTTTATTACTGCGCTCATAGCACACTTTTTATGAAGTTGGTACGTGTAGGTACCCGCACCTAATCCATTAATTTTTACTTCGTTTATTTTTGTGTTTATTACCACTGGTTTAATTAGGAAAATCTGGTTAAGTATAAAAACATTACTATTTTTAATTGTAGTTCAAAAATCTGAAAAAGGTCTAACTTACCTTAGTCAATAGCAGGTAGGGGAGGGGGTTTTGCATCCTAATTTCAGGGAAAGTAAATTATCAGATATCTTATAAATTTAAATATAAGTATATATAAAAGAAGTGCGTATAATGTGAATCAGCAGTTCGTTGTTTACCTAGCAGGTACAGAGAGGTATACCTACGCGTGTCTGCTTAGGGAACCGCAGAGGGTTAGAGGCGAGCAGAATTAAATTACAGACTACACAAAGTTACCATTTATACAACAGCACACTTATTGAATGGCAGGAATTAACGCTTCTTTGATGAGGGAAACCCGTTACGGGTACATCACCCCGGGAGGTGGGTAGGCATGTAGAACATGGCTCGGCGCAGTGCACGGAGCTCGCTTTCTCACTCCGAATGGCCTCAGCGGCCTTTATCGCACTTAATATGTCTCCGAAAGAAGCTGGCTAAACGCCCCTTACACCTAGAGACACCAGATGGTCGGGATTCGACGGGATTAACCCGCCTTTCGTATGTCCTCCCGACAAACTGAAATAAATCCTGGAAAACTATTTCGACATTTACCAGAGGGACATCACCTCAAAAAACTGTCTTTGAATTTTTGAATTGAAAATTGTCTTTCGCCGATCTGTTTTTTCCCGACAAAAATCCCGAGAAATATGTAATTGCTTCCGACATTGGAATTTTCGATACCCACTAACTTACACCTTGTACTTTACTTACTGTACAACCGGATAACTCAGCCGGTTAATAGGTATCGCAGATCGTTGGTGAATGTATGTCCGAGTGAACTATGACTTAAATAATTTTATAATTATACAATTACTACAATATAATAATAAGGACTACTTATAATATAATCTTTTAGAGTGATCCCACATGACGTACGGTTTTCACGGACGCATGTGTGATCACTCAGGATGGTAGAGTGAATGAAATGAAGCTATTGAATGTAAGGTGGTAAATTATAATACATATGTAGCGCGAGCTTCTCGAGAAGGATATTTCAGGATTGAGGTGGAGACTTTTATTGTAGGAGGCTAGTTAGTTATAAAAATTTAGAAGTTCAAGATAGCATGTTCTGAAATCTTAATTGAACAAACTCCATGGGAGGGTCCGTCGAGCCGCTACGCGCCGCGCAACAAACTCAGCATTATTAATGCGTGTTTACACTGTCGCACCTTAAATGTCAGTAATTAAGGCTCTAATTACGACCACGCCAAGACAGCACTTACTTTAGTGAGGTGTGTTTAGAAAAATCAGGTTTTTTCAATCAATTATTCGTATTTATATTCTTATTATGCCAAGTTTGTAACTAAAACTTAACTTAATTTCCATCCACAGGGTGTGTATTTTACGCTATACTACACACAAATACTTGCGGCAGACGGTAGAGTATTTCATTTATTAATATGAATGAAATATGACACCGACTGTAATGAGTCTTTAGGTCGAGTTACTTCCATTTCAAACAACTTAACTGTAACTGTGTAGTATGGCTATGGACTTCATCAGATAAAAATTCAATAGATGTATATCTACATGACGCAACGCAGGTTTAGGTACTTATTTTGAAGTAACAAATTACAAAAATTTAAATATGCGTTCAACTAAAAAAAATGTTAATTAATTTTAAATATAGTAAAAGAAACAAAATGCTTCATTGAAATATTTTGCTTACTTCGTCGTCGTTCGTATAGACGTCGTCAAGTCCAGTTACCCTAGCACAGTGCAAAAATGGCACTTCGGTCTCAGACATAAAGACGGTACAAAGTCGAAAAAGGGTAACTCCATGTGACGCCATATGTACGTACATCGTTAAACCATCACTGGAAAGCATACAGAGGGAGAGGAAGTGAAATACCCAATCAGTCCATTTAGAAATACCCTCAGAGCATGTTTCAATTAAACTCAAAAAATAAAACATCAGTCAGCCAGGAAAATAATAGCTTCAATTGTTATACGAGTTATTTTAGGTAATCGTCTTTGTATCGTGGAAACACTTTGAGTATTGAAATGTTTTGTTTAGTAATTGCTGTTCTTATTTATAAATGTACTTACCCCTTGGATAGAACTGAGAACAATCTCAATGACAAGTCATTTCTAATGTTCTCTTGAGACTTGTCTCTCACTTGACAACATCACACACATCTGCCTCTGAGATAGGTAGCTCAAGCACCTGTGTTACAGATACCAACAGCGTAATTACAAATACATATCTACATTTAATACCGTGATTACTGTTTGTGTTATTATTTTAAGATTACCTACTATAATTAATGCTTTATGTATGTATGTGACATAAATTAATGTCGTGTTATGTACGCCGTTAATATATTTTGGTACATATCAGAAAATTATGCTAAGATTGTGTAATATGTACGAGTATCACGTGGCTGTACTTTAATAAATAAATAAAATAAAACAATTTTGAGTTAATACCCAGATGTTGTTGGTCATGTAGTTACGATGTTTCATTTACTCTTATTCATTAGATATACATTTAGTTTCTGTAGTACATAATTAAAAGCAAGGTACAGTAATCGCAACCTACAACCGTACCAAATTATAAAAATTTGGACACAGAGTAAATGAAGTTTGCCAACGTCGCCGTTACTCAGATTAAAAGGTCCGTAGGTAGGTATGTACAGAGGAAAAACCTTCGAGGAACTCAAACAAGAAACAAAATTAGGAAGAAGGAAAAGAAGGAATTCCTTAATAAATTACGAATTGATAATATTCATATCAATTTACGATCCGTGATATCATGGTACAAGAATAAAATGAACTACTTCAAAAATCGTTTTCGCAAACCCGCGGTTAGTATTTTTAAAGACCTTATCTACTTAATGGAATATTAGTATTTTTAAAGACCTTATCTACTTAATGGAATAGGCGAGAAAAAGAAATATCGACTTCACTATACTTACGTAGTGTACACGTCTCGCATACCCCAAGGGTTAAAAACATGTTAATAATATTTTCTTTTTATTGTATGATTTGTATTGGCGTCTTTGTATTGCATTATTATCTGTTGCGTCTCGGTTTTGAATGTTGTTTTTCTCCATCAAAATGTATTTATTACTAATATATCTGCCACATAGTACGCTTCATGTAATATGTAATATACGTGTAAATATATATACATTCTCACCCACATTAATATTGTATTCCACCTTTTAGATCCACTCACATAACTCACTCGGAACCAGGTTCCACCAGAATACCAGCGCTGCTGCGGCATCGCAGATAATCCCGTAGCAGCAAACGAATAATAAATAAATAATCATCTTTATTTGCACCAATACACAATTTACATAAAATGTATGAAACCCTGGATGCCAAACTAGTATAAACTGTGTTATGGAAGCCAGTGTCTTGCCAAAACGATTGACAATTTGATTAGTACGAGGGTGAATCAAAAAGTTTTTAGAATCACTATAAAAATAAAAGAAAATGTAAACAAATATATTTTATTTTTCGACGTAGTCTCCTTCTAATTCAATACATTTAGAATACCGCTTTTCTAATTTTCTTATTCCTTCCGAAAAAAAATCTTCTTGACACTCAAAAAACTCATCAACGGCGGCCATTACTGCGTCATTATCGGCAAATTTAGTTCCACGGAAAGCTCCTTTAATTTTGGGAATAAGTGGAAATCACTAGGGGCTAAGTCCGGTGAGTATGGTGGGTGGTCAAGGATATCGAATCCAGCATTGCGGATTGCTTCAAGCGCAACTTCCGAACGATGAGCGGGAGCGTTATCATGAAGAAACAGCACGCCCTATGACAGTTTTCCACGACATCTATTTTTAACTGCATCGCGTATTCTTGGAATCAAACCTGCATAATATGGTCCGGTAAATTGTCTGTGCTTTCGGCATGTAATCAATAAATAAAATTCCTTCACTATCCCGGAACACAGAGGCCATAACTTTGCCAGCAGTAGGAGCAACCCGAAATTTCTTCATTGGCGGAGATGATGGTCGTTTCCAAGACATGCTTTGTCTTTTAGTTTCGGGATTGAAATGGTGAACCCACGTTTCATCCATCTTAACAACATGATGACAAAATTGATCTGGATCACGCTGTAACATTTCGAGATTGCACTTTGAAATTTCCAAACGACGCCTTTTGTTTTCGTCTGTTAACATTCGAGGTACCCTTCTTGCCGACATTTTCCTGAACCCCAGTGAATCAATTAAAATGGATTGAATGCTAGCAAACGAAATCTTCATTATCTCAGCTAAATATTTAATTGTTATTCTTCTGTCATGCAAATCAAATTCTCTACTTTTTTAACATTTTCTTCCGTAACCGAGGTCGAAGGCCGCCCGGAGCGATGATCGTCTTTACAGCTCTATCTATCCCTTTTAAATTCAGCAACCCAGTAAGCAGCCGTTGAATAGGGTAAAGCATTATCCCTAATGTTTGCTGAATATCCGAAAAAAAATCTTGCGTGGACATTTTTTTCAGGCACAGGTACTTTATCACTGCACGTAACTCGATTTTTATCCATATTTTAATATTTTGTCAACACTTTGCACTAAATAATTTATAATTTGTGAACGATTAGATCAAATCAAATGAACTTCCGCAATAATGTTTTGCGATTGACACTCTTTTAAAAAAATATAAAATTACCCTCAAAATGTTTATGATTGTATGCAATTCTAAGAACTTTTTGATCCACCCTCGTACAACGTAATAATAATACATAGTTATATCCACATTTTTTGAAAAGAAAAATTAAAGTGAGCTGAAATTATGATAAGAAGAAGAATAATGATAAGAAAGTACCAAAAATTTGTAATAATCTTAGAGAAAAAAAAAGCATTTCATTATGTTTCATTTAAGTTCATGCGATTGAGTGAGAGTGAGTGTGGCAGTGTTTGTGTGTGAGAGTGTATGTGGGTGAGTGTGTGTATGTGTATGTGTGATGTTGTAGTTAGCAGATCGGCTTTAGGTACGACTAAATTGTATCAGTGCTAGTAGATAGCAGAGATGTATGTAGTGTATTTTTTAATTCATGATGCGTGCATGTCAGTAATCTCAGTTTATCGTTTATACACGTGTAAAGCTTAGGTGCAAGATTTTTGGGAAAAGTGACTAGAGGTTTGTGGTTGCGGACAGCGAAATCGCCGCTTGTGGTTCTGAGGCAAGGTAGGGATTGTATGCCTATGTTATCTTCGAATGCATTGGTAGACTAAAAGCTTACGAACCGATAGGACTTTGGCCATATCGTAAATTAATACAGTAGGGTGCAATTTAGGCAGAAACGGCATGACCTTAATCACCGCTCTTTGACCACGCTCTAGCTGAAGTTAAGACCTGATTGACCACACTATAAATGCTGAGGTTGGGACCTGATTGACCACACTCACTCACACCTCTTCTTGTATTATCTACTACTTATCTTCTTTGAATCCTTGTCCTGTCTTGTGTACCTATTATATCGTACTTATAATACTGTAAACTTGTTCATGTTCTATCATGTGGCCCTCTGTGCTGTGAATGTTGTGATGGTCAATAAATGTTTTTTTTTCTTTCTTTCTTACACGTGTATGGGAGCAATTCTAAAATATAATATTTTTTACTAAGTTTATTCTAGAGTGGGCTGGTCATATTAGCCGCAGAACTGACAGCCGTTGGAGCCGTAAAGTCCTTGAGTGGAGACCGCGACTCGGTAAGCGTAGTGTAGGACGCCCTGCGACAAGATGGGATGATGACATTCGAAGGCTAGCTGGTGTGGGCTGGATGAGAGTGGCCGAAAATCGGGAGAAGTGGCGTGCATTAGGGGAGACCTATGTCCAGCAGTGGACGAGTGTGGGTTGCTGATGATGATTCTAGAGTTCGCGCCACCTAGTCACGTGAAAAGCGCGCTTGAGTCGCCAACAGCATTCAAGTTTGAGCTTTACGCTAAAGGCATCTCAAATTTTAGTTCCGAGTTTTTGGGGTTCCGTAGCCAAATGGCAAAAAACGGAACTTTTATAGATTCGTCATGTTTGTCTGTCTGTCCGTCCGTGGTAATATGTCACAGCCACTCTTTCCCAACCTATAAGAACTAGACTATTTAAACTTGGTAAATTTTACACAAAAATAGGAAAAAACTATTTGGGGGGCTCCCCATACTTAGAACTGAAACTCTATATCTTTTTTTCATCAAATGTATGGGACATGTGGGGTATCTATAAATAGGTCTTAAAAAATGATGTTGTGGTATCAAATATGTTTTTTTTTCTAAACTTAGTACATTGCGCAAGAGACGCTCCCAAAGTCGTAAAATGTGTCCCCCTCTCCCTCTAACTTCTATAATAAAATAATTTTGAAACTAAAAAAAATATATGATTATACATTACCATGAAAACTAACAACGAAAATTGGTTGGAACTAGATCTAGTAAGTTGTTTTTTTTAATACGTTATAAACCGTAAACCGAAATTTACCTTCCATTTAGTCAAATCAATTGTTTTACAATTAAGTTATATCTTACTAGCCACTATGGAACCCTTCATGGGCGAGTCCGACTCGCACTTGGCCGGTTTTTTTTATGTATCGCCATATTATGTAATCACATGTATATTGTACATACCTACTTAAATAATAATTATAAAGATATTCTTTAATGTATGGCGATTTGTAAGAGCTGTGTACAAGCCTATGCAAATAAAGAATATTTGACTTTGATCAGGCGAGCCGCACGCTTGTTTGCCACTAACGTAGTATACAAAACCGAGGATTAATCGACGTTAATCGACCCTGAAAATTCCAAGATCATTTAAAGTGGTCCAGTCGTTCTTGAGTAAAAATGGCGTTACTAACAAGATTTTTTTATACATTTTGATTCACTCCCAAGCGTGAGATTCTGTTTGCTCAAAAATAAATATAGAGACCTGGTCACGAAATCAGCGTTCCTAGTATCTTTTCAGTCCAGGGAACATAAATAGTTGATTATAAAAGTTATGATGACGTTTTTTGAGGGTACCATACGTAGTTGTTTACGTATACTATCCAGCTCAACCAGTTCTAAAAAATGGTTGAGGCACACACACGTCTCCAGCCGTGTGGTCCAGCCGTGTGGTCCCCGGCAGAGTAGAATAGGCCACCCTCACTCTTACCGAGGTGTCGTAAAAGGCGACTAAGGTAAAGCTGCTGGCATGATCATCAGCACCCAGAGAAGGAAAACTCTGCATTTATATCAAAACCCTCGCCAAACCGTCTGCCAAGCGTGGTGAGTATGGCAATTACCCCTCATGTGATTGAGGGAGGCCCGTGCCCCAGCAGTGGGGACTTAAATGGGCTGACGATGATGACGATGACACACACGTCTAGTGCGAGCCGGAGCACGAATCATAACTCTTCAGCGTAGGTACTTTTCCGCAGGTTTCGAATAAATATGGACGTTGGACATAGTTAATAAAAGCTTTCCTATAGTTCCAGGGGTTTTTTGTGAAATAAGAGGAAGATCCGTCCAGGACCGGGGGAATTAATCTAGGCGAAGTCTAGAGACTGTTACATGGTACGAGATTAATTTCTGCATGATAAGCTGAATTGCGCTGTGTGTTTCCCTTGAATACCAGTAGGACTATTTTGGCGGCCAAGAGGTACCCAATACTCAATGATTTATTGCTTTCCATAAGGTACAGTAAGGTGTAACTTACATATATAATTTATTATAATACATTTTGGACCACAATCTAAGAATCCCTAATAAGCTGGAAAAACTCTGACTCATAATATCTAGTCTCTATCTAACACTATATTGTTTTAAACTTTCATGGTCACTAACATTAGAATAGTTATTTACGAGATTTCTACCATGTACCTTATTTTTGAGTTTCCGATATTTCGGCACTGTTGCAAGCGTCATGGTCAATATCGGAAACTCAAAAATAAGGTACATGGTAGAAATCTCGTAAATAACTATTCCATCTAACATTGTTCTCTACCTCACTTGGGTCTGGCACCTTTCTACCATTAGCTCGGTGGTAAGGAAAACATCGTGAGATAATGTTCCTGAACGTGTAACCGTGATCTATTCGCTATGGTACTCCTGACTAAGGGTGTGAAGGTCAGACGTCAGTCGCTTCATTGTTATTACCAGACTTTTCGCAATTGGGTTCCAAAGTGACATGTTTGGACGCAACTGGGACACGCTAAGGTGAGGCATGTTCAAAGCTCGATTTGATTAGACTCTAAATGATGGCAAGATTTTCGAAAAACAACTTCGTAGACGAGGAGGGCCTAGGCCACTTAGGAAATTAAAAGAGGAGTCCAAACTCTTTACTGATAAAAAAAATCCCTGTCGAGCTCGTTGGGTAAGAAAGGTACACAAACCTCCCAAAAAGTTAGCGCCTACAAAAAGACATTTAAATTGTACTTACTAAACTAGTACATAGTAGAAGCGACTGCGTGCAGCGTGCGACAACTCGTCGAGTCCGTCGGAGATCTCAGTCACGATCTGAGCGGCCGACGCGTAGCATGTCGCCGATTCCGCCGCGAACTCCCGACCACGCTCTCGTAAATAAATCCACACGGTATCTCTCCCGCCACTAATTACCATGAAATATTCAAACTATATTCTCGGGATAGACTCAGGATTACAAACAAGGTATCCGAATAGATACAGATACGAAACTTTGGAATAAATTATGTTTCAGTGATTGAAGTGATAAGGACTCACTTAAGTGATGTTTATGGAACATTTGAAGAGAAACGCTACACTATTGTTGAGTAAGTATGTCGTGAATATCTTTGGACAAAATCTCAGTTGTGTAACAGTTTGTAACTACTTATTTATATTTTAGATTCATTCCCATTTGATTTTTAAATGAGTTCTGAAAGTAACATCTCTATCACTTTCTGCCGCACTCAGAGACGTCAAATTAACTTTAATTGGTACTTAAGAAAAAATATTGACACTTATTTCAATATGCATGAAGACTTTTCATAATTAAGTAAGTGAATATTTAGCTTAATTGACGTCTCTGAGTGCGGCAGAAAGTGATAGAGATTGTATAAGGGACAATAAAAACATTACATTTAAGTTTATGTAAGTGACTTTCGACTTTACTTTTGACTTTTTCACTTATTTTTCATAAAATCCTAACCTAAACACTTTGAATAGCTCGTGATTAGAGGAAAATCAGGGCTGATTTTGAGATTTGGATACGTTTTGTATTCAAAAGGGAGGAAACGAGGCATTTCTGAGAGCGTGTGACGAAACTGATCAAATGTAAATGTATCTTTTTTATTCGAAGGTCAACGATTTTTCTTTGGTTTAAATTCTGATTCGGATCCTTTACCTTCTACAGAGATCTGGACGCTGACAAAAGAAATAATGTTGCACAATGTAGGTATTACTTAATAGTAGTTTCGATTCTTACCCAACGAAGAGATCCGTCGGAGAATTAGAGTTGTTGATGTTGGGTTGGGAATGTGGAATGTGAGTTGAGTATGCAAACTTCAGTGAAGAAGGGTAAAACATCTAATTTAAGTAGGTATAGACAATAGGTTGATCAAAGCAACCAATACTAACAGCCAAAATGAGCGAAGTCTTGTGGGTAGACCACCAGCCCTTGCATGGCGAGCAACGGAGGCTGGGAAGTAGTGGTCGAGGTTGACAGGTAACAGGAATGAATAGTGCAGAAGAGGTTAGCAGTGGGTAGACGTGGCCTGACATGACGATTACTTTCTATTGACCATTTGAAATATATTTGATCGTATCTAGTTCGATAGTCTATAAGCACCCGATATTTGGCTGCAATGTTTAACGTTTTACTTTAGAACCCGTTTTATTTGCGATTTAAAATAAGAAGACATGAGTACCTAAATGTTTTGTTTTGCAAAAGAACAAGTAATTCGTGTTATTGAAACATGCTAAGCAGGCACCAAAATATCAAAGTGCTTATTTTGCAAGCAAGTTGAATTTTTTTAACTCTTTACCTATTTTATTCTCGCCATATCTATCTTTGGAGTTGGCGTTGAATAGAAAAAGTAGCCCGTTTTACGGCTGAACGAATACCCGAGGCGATTTTTTTTGCGTATAGGCAACATTGTATTACCTATTATCTAATGGATTTTCTATGTATAAAGGCTTTATGCTTATGTGTGCTCATCCATCCTATTACAAACGTTCATCTAATCTGTGTACTTACCCGCATACAATTTCCATTTCCTAGATTTGATGCCAATTGCTTTCCATACGGGGGTCGTGGTTCGAGTCCGATCATGCTTCTCTGGGTTTTTCAAATCTATATGCGTATTTCTATTAGCTCGGCGGTGAGGGTAAACACCGTTTCGGATAGTTTCTGAAAACGTGTAACCATTATTCTGGTTCCCCAGTTAAAGGGTTGCGAAGGCCAGACGGCAGTCGCTTCATTGTAATTATCAGACTTCCCAAAACTTGAACCATGGTTCAAGCGTACAACAGTTTTGGACGCAACCAGGAACTACACGCTAAGATGAGAGAGATATTATTTGTATATCATCTGTCCTGAATTTGCCCTATAACCGACCTCTCATACACATTATTATTCCAGCTGCAATTTTTCACCACCGCACATCACGTCAGAATGCTAAATTCCATCCACATCACCTGGTTGGATTTATATCGACTACAGTGCGTTTCTCACGTCATTTCCTACCACGCACAATAAAACTGTGGAATTAGCTGTCATGCGTGGTGTTTCCGAACAATACGACCTGGTGACCTTAAAGAATGGGCTTCATCATCATCATCATTTCAGCCAATAGACGTCCACTGCTGGACATAGGCCTCCCCCAATGTTCTCCACACAGATCGGTCCTGTGCCGCCCGCACTTAAGAATGGGCTTATTGCTTTCTTAAGAGTTGGCAACGTATATGTGATAGGTGTTGGTGGTGCTCAGGTGTTGCAGTTGTCCATGGGCGGCGGTGATCACTTATCATCAGGTGTGCCGTGTGCTCGTTTGTCCGCTATAATGTAAAAGAAAATTTTATTCGATATTATTGTTAAAAAGCGTATTATGATGCGTTTGTTTGTATAAAAAGTGTCAGAATTACTATCTCATTTCAATATCAATATTTTTAGTGAGCAAAATGTGTTTGTGTTGAGTAAAAATGTATTTTCTTTTTTCTGTTCAGTTTGACTCGTGAAATTTTATTGTTTCCTCAATTAAATTAAAGAAGAACCAACAATTTACTACTCGCATAAACACTCATTACTGTTAGATGTTACTCTCCGATATATGTATATTTATTTGTCTCTCATTTTATTCTCCAACGTAAAATAATAAATATGTTTGTCTTTTTCCGAGTACCGAGATAGCTTCATACTCAATTTTCTTTCATCTAGGCCAACAATTTAGTAAATAAAAATCTCCGTATATAACTTTAACATTTGGGCAAAGAATATAAATTCCTGGAAACTACGAGTACCTATATCCTCTGCTGGAATTTTGTCCACCCTTTTTGGAGAGAAAGTTTACTGAAAGTATTTTTAAGGCATTACTTTGCGTCAAGCAAGCTCTGCTCAGTCATTTAAAACGATTAATTTAAGTGCCAGCTAGTTAAAGCTTTTTCAAATAAGTGCGGCAGTATTTAGGTACTTACCTTTACTGTATCAAACGTGGAGTATAATTACTACTATCAGTAGTACTACTGATGTATGCGTAAGTACCCTGTCTGGAAAGGGATGCCCCCTTGGAAAGTTTTACCGTGGGAGAGGCACGCTTCGTCATGAATGGGCCGGTTCGACTGGAGTGGTACCACGGACCTCACAGAAAACCGGCGTAAAGCAGCACTTTGCTGTGTTTCTGCGTGAGTGAGGGTACCGGAGGCCCAATCCGCGGTAAAGGGGGATTCAAAGGTTGGCAGCGCACTTGTGACTCTACTGGTGTCGCATGGGGCAATCGCTTACCATCGGGTGACCCGTCTGTTCGTTTGTTCGTTTGTCATATAAAAAAAAGGATGATCTAACCTAAAAATTTGACCTGTCCCCCTCCCCCCATACCCCACTAGACCAGAAGCTGTACGCTTGTGGAAGTGTAGGTACTCTTTCTATTAGGAACTGTTCAAACAACATAACAGCTTCCAGAGCCCTGAAAGATTAATTATGTTTTGATGAGTAGGTACTCTTTACACACAATCAATATATTCAAACAAAACCTTGTGTAATCTATGTGTAGCTATCTGTCGAAAAAATAACATTATCAACTAAAAACAACGGCACATTCCCAATTTATTATAACCGGTTATTTTAGCGATATTTATGCTCGGTTTTAACATAACTTTGTAAATGTATGTAATCTAACATACTCGTATTTATACAATGTCTTTTTTTCTTTTTCTGACTTGCACTGCCTTACCCCTTTTCTTAATTCGCTATACTTTTCCTTTACCCTGAGGTTGTCTGGAAGAGATCGCTATTAGCGATAAGACCGCCTACATTGTTTTAGTATAATAACATAGACTAAGATCTGTAAATTTTGTGCAATAAAGTGTATCTATCTATCTAACTTTATTGCGAACGGCTGTTGGGACGAGAGAATACACTTATTTCTGTCTTTTTTCAGTCCCCATTTCGTGGATAGGTAATTATGGGTGCTTTGTACTACCAAGATTTTTGGGATTGAAACAATGTTTAAGATTTAATAAAATAATTATATACCTATATTTAAAAATATTTCATAGTGCCCTATTTTTCATGTACTTAATCTGTAGACAGCGGTGCTGATTGCATACTAAGCACCTTATTGAATAATATTAGTAATATTATTTTATGGGTGCAACTGTTTGCTGTCTGAAATAAAATAAATATATTTTTAAATGTTAAAAATTACGAACAGTTAAATAACAATGTTTACAAATAAATTGCTTTTGGTCTTAAATATATATAATAGGTATCAAACTACAAAACTACATTCCATTAAACAATCTACATTTCATTAATAAATAAATCGTACACAATCAATTAAAATTTAGATGTTAAAGTCGATATAATATGTCAATAGAATAAATACAGCAACAATTCGAAGATAAGCACCAAATAATAAAAACAATGGAAAATAAATTTTTACATAAAATAAATAAAAACAATAAAATTACAAAGTGAATATAAAAAATTAAATCCAATTAACATGTCGGATATAAATAAGTTATTTTTTTTAAATTCGTAATTTGTTAGCTTTCTAATATTTTATGCAAATTAACACAACAGGTAATAGGTATATCTGGATCGCGATATTAGATACTTACCTACATTCCCGAAATTCAGAGTTTGAAAATAATGACCATAGGGCCTACAACGAAACGGAAATGCCGACCGATTTTTTACCCCCGTCCCTATCACACGCGCTGTGCGTCTCTTTTGTTTGCCTGTGGCAGGTATATTCTCGGTCTTTACGGGACGATTTCGTTGTAGGCCCTCAGGATTGAGTGCTCTTGTTGGGACTCTGTACGTTTTAGCATTCTGTCTGTCAACCCATTTCAGTGTCGCTGCAGCCAGGGAGCAAACATGCCTTCGTCAAATATATTCACAGTAGGTAAAGCAATATTCCCCCTCGACAAATTACCCACAGGCGAGTACAGGGAAGTGGTTTCCGTCGGACCACGAAAACAAAAACAACTTAGTAGGTACACAGGGCTATTGTGGCAATAAAGGACTGATCACGCGCCCAGTTTTTAGGGATCCGTGGCCAAATGGCAAACAACGGAACCCTTATAGATTCTTCATGTCTGTTTGTCCGTCCGTCCGTATGTCACAGCCACTTTTGTCCGAAACTATGAAAACTATATTATTGTAACTTGGTAAATAGATGTATTTTGTAAACCGCATTACGATTTTTACACAAAATAGGAAAAGAATAAAAAAAATGGGGGGTCACCATACTTAGAACTGAAACTCAATTTTTTTTTCATCAAACACATACGTGTGGGATATCTGTGGATAGGTTTTCGAAAATTATATCGAGGTTGCACATATCATTTTTTTCTAAACTGAATAGTTTGCGTGACAGACGCTTCCAAAGTGGAAAAAAGGTGGTCCCCCCCTCTAATTTCTAAAATAAGAAATCGAAAAATCTAAAAAAAACATATGATGTACAGTATTATAAAAACTAATAACGAAAATTGTTTTGAACGATATGTAGTGAGTAGTTTTTTTACGGAACCCTTTGTGCGTGAGTCCGACACGCACTTGGCCGATTTTTTTACATAATCGTAAGTAGGTACAATTGGAATGTCTTGACTACAAGTTGGTGGAAAGTAAACATTTTTTTATTAGAGAATGGAAAACTGGCTAGTTTGCCTCTTGATCATACGATCGAAAAGGAATCCTCCTATTTTTTCAACTATTTTTTTTAATGCTCATATATATCAGATAATCAAGCATTATTTTCATTTCTGCAAAATATGCCTCCTAAATGTTATAAAAAATTATCAAAAATTTGACGTAAAATATACGCGCTAAAACACCGACCGCCATGATGGTGACGGCGCATGACATCACTATAACTAAATCTAAGGGCATTGAACTAAAATTGAGAAATGTCAAAATGCTAAAGTTTAATTCCGATGAACGTTGTAGGTAAGTAAACAAAGATCTCAAAAAGATGTTTTAGTATAATGACGTCACATCATGGCGGTCGGCGTTTGAAATCACGTGACATACAGATACTAAAACCTCAATTTTGATTTTGAAAAATAAAATTTATCTTAGGATTTCATGGGAAAATAACGTTATATTTGCATTTCCCGTGATGAAAACTATACAAGTAATATAATTTCATAATTTATTGTTGATAGATGAAAATGGCCTATTATCATAGGTATTCGAATGGGAATATACTATACAAATATATTAAAGGTTTATAATGTGGCAATATTGTAATGGATATAAATAAATTTCCTCTTTTGTCCTAATAATTATGTATAAGAAGGTACCACGAATAAATTAATATGCACTATCTATATCAAACGGGTAGGGTTTCGCATCCTCGTAAATATTAAATAGTACCTACCTCATATATTGACATTGGTTACGGGATATGCAAAATGTGTTATAAATAAGGCCAGGATAAACCGTTTAAATTAGACTACACTGACTGGGATTAACACGCTGCCAGCTTTTACATATGTATGCCATTCAGGCCGGTTCGTCAGTTACGGTTATTTTACATATTTACATTACTGAGTTAGGTACCCGTGATTACACGAGGCTACAGGTCGGCTTTACACAGTTTTTTTTATAATATATTCTTTTGAATAATGAAATCTCATGTCTTTGTTAAAATACATTGGCCGTGTGGTCCCCGGCAGAGTAGAATAGGCCAACCTCACTCTTACCGAGGTGTCGTAAAAGGCGACTGAGGTAAAGCTGCTGGCATGATCATCAGCACCCAGAGAAGGAAAACTCTGCATTTAGTTCAAAACCCTCGCCAACCCGTCTGTCAAGCGTGGTGAGTATGGCAATTACCCCTCATGTGATTGAGGGAGGCCCGTGCCCCAGCAGTGGGGACTTAAATGGGCTGATGATGATGATGATGTTAAAATACATATATTTTCTCTTTTTGATAAACCTTGGGATCATAAAAAACTGACATGCTTTTAGACAAATATTTTTCATTACTGAATATGTTTTGTTGGAGCGAAAACGGCAAACAGTTCGTTTCGTATATTGAAAGGTTATGTATGCTAAATAGCCATTGATTTGTATATGAAAAAGTTGCCTTTCTCAATCTGTAAATGAAGTCTGAAAAGTTTGATATGAAAGGAACAAATATCTATTTTTCTACAACTGACCTTGTAGGTAAAGGTATATTGTATGCGTTCAAGGATATTGTATTCTTGCATTTTTTTTTATCAAGATAAGTGCGGGTCGTTTCAAATATTCCACCATGTTGGACTTGTATATAAACTAAAACAATTTTTAAAAATAATTTACGACAGTGATGGTATTGGTATTTAATCTCCGTCCGACGACCCGATTGGAACAGTGGTAGTGAACGCTGCCTCTGATACAAGGGTTACGAGTTCGATCATGCAGCAGTTCAATCAGCACAGTACAAACATTTGTGTTCATGAACATGTTTGTTTGTATTAGTCTGGGTGTTTGCTATCTATTATAAGTATGTATTTACAAAAGAAAAGTATTATATGCATGTATTTGTAATCCCACTGTTGATTCTGATATCCGTACCACAGGGGCTTGAGCTACCTATCTCGGCGTCTGATCAATGTATGTGATGTTGTGAAATATTTATTTATTTATTAGTGTTAATCCTTTACCAGGCAATTTGACATCATTTATTTCATTGGTTTTCAACCCTATCTCAACTGCACAAAGTTCAAAATCTGGTGGTTTTGTATGATACATTGCCTGGTTAAACGTTAAATGCTAGAAACAAAGTTTTTTTCATGAACTTGTCCTTATAAGAAGCACTCATGCGAGTAACGTTACTCGAATCGGTATCGGATAGTCCGTAGTGCATGGCGCCTTGAGCAAGGGCCTGACTTCCATATGCAATAATTACATTTTAACCATCGGGATCCTACCATCGGAGATGCTCAAAGGTTTTTCCCGACTCCATTAGAACAATATCACGTGGCTTATTTACGTTCTAAATAAATACATACAATGTCTAGGTACGAAAGCTGACAACTCAGTTAAAAGTTTAATGCTACGAGTTCAGCTGAGTTGTTCTGAGTTACTAATTGCTAATCTTACACCAAATACGACGAAAACTTAGGTAACGAAGTGCAGATGCGAATCACTAATCCAGAAACTTGGCGAAAGGGGAAGATAGACGACGACTACGACTCGACTCGCAATAGATCAAAGCAATGAAATTTGTTTGCCGATACAACTTGGCAAACTAATTTTACTGCTATACTCGTACCACCCACACTGCACACTTAGTCACTCACGCTTTTCTTCATGCCGCCATTTTGATTTTTTTTTTGCTGTGGGAAATTAAAAAGTAAATGCAATTAATACAGAGTTGAATGTTTGTCAAATCTAGTGATGGTTGATTAAGATTGTTTCCGTGAGTTGAAACACTTCTTCCTAAAACACTTGATTATATAGAGGTTTACGTCACGGTGTTCATTCCATCTAAATTTAAATTTCAGTTTGAATGAAAAGAATGCGGCCTTCATGTAAAATTCAACACGTAATGGAGAAAAGAGTTGTTATTGTGAAGTGGCTGCGTACCGGAGGGTGTCACGCGTTAACCTGCGGCGTCACACGACATGAATAAATACTCAGCGTGACGCTGGGCTTGTCACTGATGCTACGAGACGTTGGTTGTCAGACGTGTTACACTATAAATAAATAAATAATAAATAAATAAATATTTCACAACATCACATACATTGATCTGACTCCGAGATAGGTGTGCTCAAGCACCTGTGTTACGGATATCAGAATCAACAGTGGGATTACAAATATATACATATAATACTTTTTTGTAAATACATACTTATAAAACATAGAAACACCCAGACCAATATAAACAGACATGTTCATGCACACAAATGTTTATACTGTGCGGGGATCGAACCCGCAACCCTTGGACCAAAGGCAGCGTTCACTACCACTGTTCCTAACGGGTCGTCAAACTACATTACTACATTGATCGTGGGAGAGCCGCATGAATGGGCCGGCTCGACCGGAGTGATACCACGGCCTCACAGAAAACCAGCGTGAAGCAGCGCTGTGCTGTATTTCGCTGCGTGAGTGAGGGTACCGGAGGCCCAATATGGGGGAAGTGGCAGCGCACTTGTGACTGCTCTGGTGTCGCGGGTGTCTATGGGCGACGGCAATCACTTAACATCAGGTGATCCGTCAGCTCGTTTGCCGCCTATCGCATAAAAAATACTATTCACGCGTTTATAAAATAAGGTTTTAATGAAATTTCTGTTTTCATCTTATCAAAAAAATAACTCAAAAAAAAAAAAATGAATGATTTATTTTCACTCTACATAATTTGCGGAAATTATATTAGCACTTTCTTAACACAGTGTAGTAAAACGTGGAGTACTACTGAGGGATTAAGTCTGGGTTGAGTCTACCTAAAGGGCACCACAGATGCTAGCACGAACTTTTCGAAGAAAGGTAGCGTATACGCATACGCTCCGATGCCGATGCTTCGTCGTTTTACTGTTCGTATCGTAAGGAATTTGTATAAAAACTGATGAGCACTCTATCGCACCTAAGTATAACTATCTTCCCTCTCACTCTCTCAATTGGAATTAAAAGGTGACAAAGTATTGCGTGGGCACACTGAATTCCTTGAATGTTCGTGCTAGCCGTTCTCTATTATTACTGAATATTATTTTCTTGGTGGTACGTTCAAAATCAAAAGTAGCTTAACACTTAGTACCATGTCGAAGTAACATTTTTACATACCCCTAAGAAACTGACTATAATAGGCATAACAGTTACTTTGACATGGTACTATAGTGTTAAGCTACTTGTGATGCTGACCATCAAAAGTAGCTTAACACTATAGTACCGTCACTATATTAGTACACTATAGTAGTAGTGACGAGTATATGGAAAGCTGGAAAAAACTGCAAAGTTTTTATAGGTAAAATATTTCATAGCTTATTCAATTTTTAGGGTTCCGTAGCCAAATGGAAAAAAACGGAACCCTTATAGATTCGTCATGTCTGTCCGCCTGTCCGTATGTCACAGCCACTTTTCTCCGAAACTATAAGAACTATACTATTGTAACTTGGTAAACTTTGGTTTTACAGCAAAAATTAGCAAAAACTTGAAAAATAAAATTGGGGGGTCTCCATACTTGAAACTGAAATTCAATTTTTTTTTCTGATATATGATGTACATAATCATGAAAACTAAACGAAAGTTGGTTTGGACTAGATCTAGTAAGTAGTTTTTTTTAATATGATATAAACCGTAAGCCGCAATTTACCTTCCATATATCTTACTTGCTGCTACAAAACCCTTCATGGGCGAGTCCGACTCGCACTTGACCGGTTTTGACTTTCCAGTGAGCTTCAATGTTTCAACGAAAATTTTGTTTGACATCGTTAATATATAATAAACAGTTTGTTAACTATATTCCCATATTATTAAAAAAATAAAATGTTTTCAAACTTGTTTACATTTTGAAATGTCGGCAGCACACTTGTGACTCTTCTTGTCATCGGTATCTATGGGCATCAGCTATCGCTAACCATCAGGCGATCCGTGTGCTCGTCTGCCCATACGACATAAAAACTTGAGATGATATTTTTATTATTTAAGATAAGTAGAAAGATATCCTTTATTGCAACAACAAAATACTGTTGCACATGCTCTATCAGATCGCAGTATAAACAATGTAGGTAGGTACCTACTATAATATCGATACCTACCAATAAATAAATATCCTCCTCCTCTAGTCGTTTTCCTCATTACTGAGGGTCGTGATTCCTCCCGTGGGCGGCCAGTTTGCTCTTTATAATAGACCTCCATCTATGTCATGCAGACATGTAAATAAATATAAATAAATAAATATTTCACAATATCATTGAAAGGAATAACGGATATATGTTGTTAATTATTTCAGAATATCCTTTCTTCAATGCTTATACTCATTTTATTAAGCTTCCCCGCTATGGTGTGGACATAATTTATGTATGGCCCCTGAGGGCGTTACACGTCACATATTAAGTCATCATATACGTGAACATTTATGCAGGATGTATGTAAGCAAAGCTTATGATTATAAAGACAAATAACAATGGGAATTTTTACATCTATGGCGTAGACCTTCTTTTCAAAAGCCATTTTAGTAATAAAATATGTGTATGCTATGTATGTGTATGCTAGATATATAATGTATTTTAAAATGCGATAAGCTTGCAATAGGAAAGAGGTCCTTGCAGATATCTAATAACACGAATATAATTTCAGCAAGCATAATTCGTAATTTATCTTTTAGTCGGGGGCCACAAGTAAAAGAGGTCACGAGGAGGATGCAGCTGGGATGCTTTCGGGAAGTTAAGCTACCTTTTTAAATCTAAAATCCCGCAGTGCCTTAAGACAAAGGTATTTAACCAATGTGTCCTCCCAACTCTCACATATGGGGCCGAGACATGGACGCTGACTAAAGAAGCTATGCACATGTTAAAGGTGGCGCAACGTGCTATGGAGCGTTCCATGCTCGGTTTTTCTTTACGAGACCGCGTACCCAACGATAAAATTCGAAAGAGAACCAGGGTAGTAGACGTTGGCACGCGAGTGTGTGAGCTAAAGTGGAGATAGGCAGGACACTTGGCAAGGCGTAAAGATGATAAGGTGGACTGTAAAGCTTAGGTACCGAATGGCGGCCAAGAATGGGACGACGTCCTGTGGGTAGACCACCTGCCCGATGGTCCGACGATATTGTGACGGCAGTGGGGAAACAATGGATAAGGCTGGCAAGGGACCGAAGAGAATGGCGTGATAAAGAAGAGGCCTATACTCAGCAGTGGGTGGATGTGGGCTGATATGATGATGATGATGATGATAATGCGTAAGAGTGAGCATTACGCGCGTCGGCCCAACGTCTAAATTGTTTCATTCTTTAATTTTTTTTTTGTTTTGTTGCCCTAGGGGAAATAGGTTACGCATGTCCACCGGGGGCGGATGGGCTATGTCGGACTCCCTCCTCCGCATGACGGCGGAGGTTTACCGACTAAAACCTCTAGGCACCCTCTCATCGTCCATAGTGGGGGGATCGGTGGGAAGGACGCCCCCCTGGGGGTATTAGGGACAGCCGAGGGTGAGCAGCTCTCTAACGAGCATTGGAGGTGACCGGTGAAATACCGGCGATCCTCGTTCCGTGCGCCAACTGGCCACCTCCAAGAAGAGAAAGGAGAAAAGTAATTTATGCGCCAACGCTACGCCACGTAGCGAAGCCGCAAGTGTGAGACCCTTTGAGTGCAATTCTGCGTCAATTTCCATATACATATGTATCTGTGAACATTTTCATCCCTTTAACCACGTGTTCTACTAATCATTATGAACAAAATTTGTTCTATCACTTTTGGAAATTCGCATGAAAAAATTTCAACTTTTCATACAAAGTCGATCACGTGACTTGGTCATTTTGTATGAGGAGTTGTAAATTTTTTTGATGAACTTCGAAGAGTCGTTGAACAAATGTTGTTCAGAATGGTTGGTAAAACATGTGGTTAAAGGGATGTACATGTTCACAGATACACCCTGTATTTTATAATCGGAGAAGCGACGCAACACAGTAATGGGGCGTCACTCTATACTATAATGCGCAATGGTTTTATCATGAGTATGACAGAAATTGAGATGTTAAATACGAGGGATTGTGGTTAGAATCCGAGCGAGCACCTCCGGAGTTTTGGAATATTTGTGTACATTTCTACCATTGGTTCGGCGGTGAGGGACAATATCGTGTGGAAACCTGCACGTCTCGGATAGTTTCTTAAAATTGTGGATATCTAGATATATTCGAAATAATTATGCTGAAAGTGTAACCGTGATCTGATGATCTAGTTGGTCTGGATTCCCTGTCTAAGGGTTGCGAAGATCTGACCTTCGCAACCTATAGACAGGAGAACCAGATCCTGGCTGTCGCTTCATTGTAATAACCAGACTTCCTGGATCCTGGATCATGGTCCATGTGTACCCCGGGCTCCAAAGATTTTCCTTTTCATATTTTTTTTTGTTTTATGCTAGAGGCGGACAAACAACAACGACGCCGCCCACGAACATCCGCGAAATCAGAGATATCGCTAATATGTTGCCGGCCTTTTTAAAAAAGAGTACGCTCTTCTCTTGCAGGTCCCTAAGTCGTAGCCGTCCGGAAATGCTATTGCAACCAAACCGTTCCACAGAACTGAGGAACCGATTCAATTATGTTTCTATGGTACATTTTCAATGGATATTATTATATTGGTGTTCCTGGGTCTGACAGGAATCAATTACCCAGCAGCTGCATAATCATCGGTTCAATTGGCGCGCATTTTTCTTAGAGATTGCGTTTCATAATTCAACGTAGCGTACTAAGGTTTATTTTAATAGTTTTCTTAAGTTCATAGTTTTTTCATGTTCTATATGTTTGCAGCAGTCAAGTTACTGTGCGCACTCAGTCAGTGACCACCTTTTTGGGCAACGGCCATTATCCCACTTTACAACTTACTTTGCTAATAACATGACCGCCTCGTTGGCGTAGTACGTCGCACTTTAAAGTGACGGCTGCGCTTGGAGTCCCGGGTTCGATCCCCGGGTCGGGCCAAAAATTTGTACCTGAGTTTTTCTGTTAAGGAATTCTGTGTTAGCCCGGAGTCTGGAAGTTCACGGTCTTGTACCCCCGTGCCTCGGAAAGCACGTTAAGCCGTTGATCCTGCGCCCAATCCCTCTCCGGTCGTGCCACACTCTGGTGTCCCAGGAATATGAGGGCAAAGGAATAGAGAGTGTATTTGTGTTTACGCACACACTTGAGCACTACAATACATCCTGCGTCAGTGGCTGATCGTTGTGATTGGCCGTCTGAGGCAGCCTCTGTGTTAGTCAAAATTTCAATAAAATACCCTCAGACATAAAAAATGCAAACTCACTTAGCGCATTTAAAATACGACTTGCAAAACACATTTTAGAATGCATGTAATTATACTATTAGAAGGACACTAGGTGAGTACTAAACGATGTATATATTTGTTTTTGTATTGTTTAACTATTCTCATGTAGGTAAGGGACTGTGATCTGCTATTTATGAGAATAAATTTCTTTAAGCGTTAAATGTTATTAAAAGAAGTTCTTCTACAAAATAGTACGTAAACTGACCAGGATGCCAGTACCACAGACTTGTGGGTAATCGTATAGAACAGTTGGCACATTAGCGCTCGATTAGCTCAATCTTCCATACGCTGCATTAATGTTAGACCATTAAGCTTGCTGACACAGACATGTAAGTTGTTAGTACCAGTGTTCGTAAAGGCAGTAATTCGACATCTCATCTCATCTCAGCGTGTTTAAGCTGTAGCGTTGGAGCCCGAGAGTACGCTTGTAACTGTCTGACCTACGCAACCATTAAACAGTGGAACCGGTCCAACTATGGTTACACGTTCATGATCATAAGGTATCTCAACAATTTTCAGTATCTACGGTTTTGAGAAAGTACCCAAAACGTGCAGGTACCTAACCGCAGGATGTTTTCCTCACCGCTCGGATTTGAACCTACAACCTCCCGTTTAGAAAGAGAACGTTCTTATCCACGGAGATACCATCGATCTTCGCCTCGTATTATCATCGCCAGTGGCTTGACATATCATGTTACTTAATCTTAAGGGGAGGCTTAGGACGCTACGCCGCCCCTTGTGTTTGCTGGATTCTATTCGGGATGGATGACACTGTGCTAGAGAAAAATGTTTGACGTGTTTTAGCGATATTAAGTTTCCATTTACCCTGGTAGTTCACCTGTCCTGGTGGTGTGTACACATAAGAAGCGACCTTGGAAACATTCTAGGTCTTACTGCTGACTATATTTATAGTATGCTAGTAGATTAGATACTAATAGTAATTATGAGCTTATTATACTCGAAAACCAAATTGGGTACTTTGTTAGACTGCCAAAAAAGCTTTATGATAAGAATCCGAAATGTTTTCGCTGGAGGATCTGGTCGCTCTTCTTATGTCATTAACATTGACCTTCTGGCAGATTTCCAACCTCTAGAAAAGTATCAGCCTATAAACTGTCCCACTGCAGGGCAAAGGCCTCCATCATAGAAATCAAGTCATCGCTACTATGATGGGATTAAGCTTAATCACCATAAACTCAAGCTATGTTGGAAAAAATCGTAGCATTCGGCGTTTTTTCCTTTTTTATGATTACGTACCTACCTAAAGGGTAAAGATCGGGACCCTATTTCTAAGGCTCAGCTATCTATCTGTTCTTCTCTCTGTCACTATGCTGTATCGAATAAATCATTATAAGTAGACAAGCGGAAGTGTGTACATTTACATTTTACATGTACATACTTTCGCTTGTCTACCTATTAGCTAAGTGAATCTGTTGGTTCCTACCGACTGGAGAAGATATTTTTGTGATATATAAAACAATAATCCCAAGGGTTTACTAGTCGATTTTAGGCGAGCCGCATAGTTTTCTTATGTTACAGTTAGTAAAGCCACGTCTATTTCGAGACCGGAATCTAAATGAGTAGTTTCGTATCAATCTCTTGAGCTCGTAATCCACTTGGTATTGTTTGACTTCTAGAACACTTGAGTGGAGTTACGCTAACTTCAGACGGATTATAACCAAGATAAATAATCCTTTTAAATGACGCGTAAGTATATAGGTACTTTGAAGAAGGTAAGTACATAATGAACACTTCACCTTGTCAACTTACTTGGAGTGACAAATTGGGAAACTTGTAAACATAAGGGTTAACTAAGTACAAAAGTTGCTGTAAGTCCTTCTATCCCAAAGGAACTCTCTCTTTATAAATTAAAACTTATAACCGAACGTGAGAGTAGCTAATTGCTTTTCGACTGCTGTTGGGAGTCAACGTTTAGAAGAAGCTTCCCTTTAATTTGTTTGCGCCCTAAACTTTATGCTCCAATAAAATTGATCAATGCATCAACGGCGACATCGTCGCTTCTGTGATTATGCCCACTTATTATCACTGGTTCACCGCATCAAAGTGGTTCGTTGCCTAAGATTTGGTATAAAGGGAACATTTTGCCCGATGGGTACCTATGTACTTAAAGTCCATTGTTGTCTTTTGTCACTTACCGATTCATCAATACTGGAAGAACAATGGCTCCTATGAATTGTCGATACATACGGGGCACTATTGTGGAATAATCAATTTGTCACTAAGCGAGCGACGCGATGATAGCTCAATGGATAATTATTTATAAAGATTCCACGCGGTAGGTCGATGGTTCGCATCCAAGTATGAATCTCCTGGATTTTTCTAATCTAGGTGCGTATATTGTAACTCAATGATTCGAAAGTTTCTTAAACGTATAACCATGATTCAATTAGTCTGGTTCTCCTGTCTAAGGGTTGCGAAAGTCAGACTATAGTCGTTTCATTGTATTTACTAGAGCTTCCCAAATCCTGTATCATGGTTTAAGTGTACCCCGGGCTCCGAAGCGACAACTTTGGACGCAACCGGGAATTACGCACTGAGATTTAGATCAGGAATCTGTGTGTCATTAACTCAGGTTTTTTTTATCTGATAGGTGGTAGATGAGCAGACGGATCACCTCATAGGAAGCGATTGCCGCCGCTCATGGACACCCACGACACCAGTGGAGTTACAAGTGCGCTGCCAAGTAAACCCAACCCAACCTTTAAACCCCCCTCTCCCCCGGCCCAATGGCCACTAGTACCCTCACTTACGCAGCGCAACGCAACACCCTGCTATTTATTATAATTACTTCTGTTTTATGAATTTTACGTACTTTTCTTGTATTCAATTACAATTCGGATCCCTATTAGCCACCTTAATTACACTTGGTCCAGTGTTTGACCCCATTTCATTTCTGTACAATTTTTGGCTTGTTATGTAGTGTAGACGACTTGCGGCCCATGCCGGGCGTGATTGGAATACATTAGTCACCAGTGGGAGCCAACTGACCTACATCTTGCAGCGGAGGCTGAGCGCGGTGATATCCTCGGAGTCTCTGCTCTACTTATTTAGCCGAGTCCACAGGGACCAGGAGCAGGCAATAAGTTACTGCCTAATCATTGCTTTCACTTTGAAATCGCTCGTTGATAGGTACATACGGATATCCTAAGTGACAAAAGATATTTCTATAAAGGCCGGCAGCGCACTTGTGACTCCTTTGACGTTGCAGGTATCCATGGGCGGTACCACTTAACATCAGGTGATATGTCTGCTCGTATGCCCCCTATTTAATAAAAAATAAGCGCAACAAGGATGGTCAATGACAAACCTCCATTCTTCCAAGGTAGAAGAAAAATACGGACTGCAAGGTCTCGTTTGACTTAAGTACAATCTACTCCTACGAAAATCTATTTTGGGAGATATCTACGTTACTTTTAGTTAATGTCCTCTGTATTATATTCCTCCGTATATATATCATCTGCATATATACAGAATAAAAAGTTTCATTAATTCAAAAGCCATTCCGGACAACTTTTGTTTCTGTATAGAACTAAAAGTTGTCCGGAATTCACATATTTTTAATTTTTCACACAATAGCGTGAACTGTTTTAATTTGTATGGGGCTTTGACCAATTCGCTGGAAGTTCAAAAAGTCATGAACAGACCTGTTCTGAATTATAAGCAGAAAGGTACAATGTGTTGCCAAAAATATGTATATATCTGTATAAACTTTTGAATATATCATTGGACAGAATTCCAAAGAAAAGTATTATATTCATGTATGTAATTCCACTGTTGATTCTGATATCAGTACCACAGGGGCTGAGGCTACCATCTCGCAGCGTCTGATCAATGTATGTGATGTTGTGAATATTTACTTATTATTAGTGTTAATCCTTACAAGGAATTTGACATCATTTATTTCATTGGTTTTTCAACCTATCTTCAACTGCACAAGTTACAAAAATCTGGGGTTTTGTATGATACAGGCCGGGTTAAACGTAAATGCTAGAAAACAAAGTTTTTTTCAATGAAACTTGTCCTTAATAAGAAGCACTCATGCGAGTAACGTTACCGAAATCGGTATCGGATAGTCCGTAGTGCATGGCGCCTTGAGGCAAGGCTGACTTCATTTGCAATAATGAAATTTTAACTACAATCGGGACCGTACCATCGGAGATGCTCAAAGGTTTTCTCCCGACTCATTAGAACAATATCACTGGCTCTATTCACGTTCTAAATAAATACATACATGTCTAGGTACGAAAGCTGACAACTCAGTTAAAAGTTTAAATTGCTACGAGTTCAGCTGAGTTGTTCTGAGTACTAATGCTAATCTTTACAACAAATAAGCGAAAACTTAGGTAACGAAGTGCAGATGCGAAATCACTAATCCAGAAACTTGGCGAAAAGGGAAGATAGACGCGACTACGACTGACTCGCAATAGATCAAAGCAATGAAATTGTTGCGATACAATGGCAAAACTAATTTTACTGCTATACTCGATACCACCCACACTGCACACTTACTTAGTCAGCACTCTTTTCTTCATGCCGCCATTGTTTTTTTTTTTGCTGTGTGAAATAAAAGTAAAGCATTTAAATACTGCGTTGAATGTTGTGTCAAATCTAGTGATGGTTTGATTAGATTGTTCCGTGAGTTGAAACACTTCTTCCTAAAACACTTTGATTATATAGAGGTTTACGTCACGGTGTCATTCCATCTAAATTTAAATTTCAGTTTGAATGAAAGAATGCGGCCTCTGTAAAATTCAACACGGATTTTTCTTTTGAAAGAGTTGTATTGTGAAGTGGCTGCGTACCGGAGGGTGTCACCGGTAGGTACTGCGGCTGTCACACGAATGAATAAAATACTCAGCGTGAAGATGGGCTGTAACTGATGCTACGAGGACGTTGGTTGTCAGACGTGCTACACTATAAATAAAAAATAATAAAAAATAAAATAATAACATAAATAAATATTTTCACAAATCACATACATGATCTGCCTCCGAGATAGGTGTGCTCACGCCCTGTGTTACGGGATATCAGAATCAACAGGGGATTACAAAAAAATTATTAACATATAATTACTTTTTTGTAAATACATAGTTATAAAACATAGAAACACCCAAGACCAATATAAACAGACATGTTCATGCACACACATGTTATACTGTGCGGGGATCGAACCGCCAAACCCTGCGACAAAGGCAGCGTTCACTACCACTCGTTCCTAACGGGTCGTCAAACTCAACTACTACATTGGATCGTGGGAGAGCCGCATGGAATGGGCGGTTCGACGGAGTGATACCACGGCCTCACAGAAAAACCAGCGTGAAGCAGCGCTGTGCTGTATCGCTGCGTGCGGAGGGTTACGGAGGCCCACTAGGGGGAGGTGGCCAGCGCACTTGTGACTGCTCTGGTGTCGCGGGGCTATGGCGGACGAGATTGCCGTTCGCCATAGACACCCGCGAAACATCAGGTTGATCCGTATGCTCGTTCTGCTGTCTATCGCAAAAAAGAAAATACTATTCAAAGCGTTTATAAAAAAGGTTTTAATGAAATTGCTGTTTCATCTATCAAAATTAATTCCCAAAAAAAAAAGAAATGAATGATTTATTCACTTCTACATAAGTTTGCGGAAATGATATTAGCACCTTTCTAACACAGTGTAGTAAAAGTGGAGATACACTGAGGGATTAAGTTCTGGGTGGGTATTACCTAAAGGGAACCACAGATGCAGCACGAACTTTTCGAAGAAAGGTCAGCGCTTATAGCATACGCTCGATGCCGATGCTTGTCGTTTTACTGTTCGTTATCGCAAGGAATTGTATAAAAAACTGATGAGCACTCTATCGACACCAAGTATAACTATGTTCCTCTCACTCTCTCAATTGGAATTAAAAGGTGACAAAGTATTGGGTGGGCACACTGAATCCTGATAGTCGTGCTAAGCCGTCTCTATTATACTGAATATATTTTCTGTGTTAGTAACACAAAAGTTAGCTTACATTTAGTACCATGTCGAAAGTAAAACTGATATAATAGGCATAACAGTTACTTTTGACATGGTACTAATTAGTACACATAGTAGTAGTGACGACGTAATGAAAGCGAAAAACTGCAAAGTTTTTATAAGTAAAATAATTTTTAGCTATCAATTTTTAGGATCGTAGCCAAATGGAAAAAAACCTAACTCCTTATATGTAGATCCGTCATGGTGTGTCGCATGTCCGTATGCACAGCCACTTTTTCTCCGAAAACTATAAGAACTATACTATTGAAACTTGGTAAATAGATGTATTTTGTAAACGCATTACGATTTTTTACACAAATTGGGACAAAAAAAAAAATTGGGGGGTCTTCAATTTTTCTGATAGGTATATGAGTACATAATCATGGAATAACTACGAAAATTGGGTTTGGATTAGATCTAGTAAGTAGTTTTTTTTATAGATATCAACCGTAAGCCGCAAATTTTACCTTCCATATATTCTTACGGAAACCCCTCATGGGCAAGTCTCGAGCTCGACCACTTGGCGGTTTAGAATGTTCAGTGAGCATACATGTTCAACCCTCCGAAAATTTGTTTGACATCGTTAATATATATAAACAGTTTGTTAACTATGTCCCATATTATAAAAAAAAAAATGTTTTCAACTTGTTTTACATTTTGAAAGTTTTTTTTTTGTTTTTTTTCTCGGCAGCACACGCTCACCTCTTATTGTCATCTGAATCTCAATGGTCATCAGCTATCGCTAACCATCAGGCCGATCCGTGTGCTCGTCCTGCCCATACGACATAAAAACTTGAGATGATATTTTTATATGTAAGATAAGTAGATAAGATAGAAAGATATCCTTTATTGCAAAAACAAAACACTGCCATAGCACATGCTATATCAGATCGTAGTATAAACAAAATAAATATTCTCCTCTCTAGTCGTTTTCCTCATAATGAGGGTCGTGGATGCCTTCCCGTGGACGGCCAGTTGCTCTTTATAATAGACCTCCATCTACATTCCATCATTTGTCATGCAGGTACATGTAAAATAAAATATAAATAATAAATATTTCACAATATCATTGAAAGGAATAACGGATATATGTTGTTAATTTATTTCAGAATATCCTTTCTTCAATGCTTATACTCATTTTATTAAGCTCACCCCCGCTATGGTGTGGACATAATTTATGTATGGCCCCTGAGGGCGCTTACACGTCACATATTAAGTCATCATATACGTGAACATTTATGCAGGATGTATGTAAGCAAGCTTATGATTATAAAGACAAATAACAATGGGAATTGTTACATGTTTGGGGTAGACCTTCTTTTCAAAAGCCATTTTTAGTAGTAAAATATGTGTATGCTATGTATGCTTATGTATGTGTATGCTAGATATATTATGTATTTTTAAAATGCGATAAGCTTGCAATAGGAAAGAGGTCCTTGCAGGTATCTAATAACACGAATATGATTTCAGCAAGTATAATGCGTAATTTATCTTTTAATCGGGGGCCACAAGTAAAAGAGGTCACGAGGAGGATGCAGCTGGGATGCTTTCGGGAAGTTAAGCTACCTTTTTAATCTAAAATCCCGCAGTGCCTTAAGACAAAGGTATTTAGCCAATGTGTCCTCCCAACTCTCACACATGTTAAAGGTGGCGCAACGTGCTATGGAGCGTTCCATGCTCGGTTTTTCTTTACGAGACCGCATACCCTACGATAAAATTATTTATTTTATATACATATTTATTTTTTTGTTTTACGCTAGAGGCGGATAAACAACAACGACGCCGCCCACGAACATCCGCGAAATCAGAGATATCGCTAATATGTTGCCGGCCTTTTTAAAAAGAGTACGCTCCTTCTCTTGCAGGTCCCTAAGTCGTAGCCGTCCGGAAATGCTATTGCAACCAAACCGTTCCACAGAACTGAGGAAACCGATTCAATTATGTTTCTATGGTACATTTTCAATGGATATTATTATATTGGTGTTCCTGGGTCTGACAGGAAATCAATTACCCAGCAGCTGCACAATCATCGGTTCAATTGGCGCGCATTTTTCTTAGAGATTGCGTCTCATAATTTAACGTAGCGCACTAAGGTTTATTTTTAATAGTTTTCTCAAGTTCAATAGTTTTTTCATGTTCTATATGTTTGCAGCAGTCAAGTTTACCTGTGCGTACTCAGTCAGTGACCACCTTTTGGGCAACGGCCATTTAACCCACTTTCCAACTTACTTTGCTAATAACATGACTGCCTCGTTGTGTAGTACGTCGCACTTTAAAGTGACGGCTGCGCTTGGAGTCCCGGGTTCGATCCCCGGGTCGGGCCAAAAATTTGTACCTGAGTTTTTCTGTTAAGGAATTCTGTTGTTAGCCCAGAGTCTGGAAGTTCACGGTCTTGTACCCCCGTGCCTCGGAAAGCACGTTAAGCCGTTGATCCTGCGCCAATCCCCTCTCCGGTCGTGCCACACTCTTGGTGTCCCAGGAATATGAGGGCAAAGGAATAGAGAGTGTATTTGTGTTTTACCGCACACACTTGAGCACTACAATACATCCTGCGTCAGTGGCTGATCGTTGTGATTGGCCGTCTGAGGCAGCCTCTGTGTTAGTCAAAATTTCAATAAAATACCCTCAGACATAAAAAATGCAAACTCACTTAGCGCATTTAAAATACGACTTGCAAAACACATTTTAGAATGCATGTAATTATACTATTAGAAGGACCTAGGTGAGTACTAAACGATGTATATATTTGTTTTTGTATTGTTTAACTATTCTCATGTAGGTAAGGGACTGTGATCTGCTATTTATGAGAATAAATTTCTTTAAGCGTTAATGTTATTAAAAGAATTTCTTCTACAAAATAGTACGTAACTGACCAGTATGCCAGTACCACAGACTTGTGGGTAATCGAATAGAACAGTTGGCACATTAAGCGCTCGATTAGCTCAATCTTCCATACGCTGCATTAATGTTAGGACCATTAAGCTTGCTGACACAGACATGTAAGTTGTTAGTACCAGTGTTCGTAAAGGCAGTAATTCGACATCTTAAAATAAAAAATTTTATAAATTGGACAAAATAAAAAAATTGGGGGGTCTCTCAATTTTTTTCTGATAGGTATATGATGTACATAATCATGAAAACTAACTACGAAAATTGGTTTGGACTAGATCTAGTAAGTAGTTTTTTTTAATATGATATAAACCGTAAGCCGCAATTTACCTTCCATATATCTTACGGAACCCTTCATGGGCAAGTCCGACTCGCACTTGGCCGGTTTAGACTTTTCAGTGAGCTTCAATGTTTCAACGAAAATTTTGTTTGACATCGTTAATATATAATAAACAGTTTGTTAACTATGTTCCCATATTATTAAAAAAATAAAATGTTTTCAAACTTGTTTACATTTTGAAATGTCGGCAGCACACTTGTCACTCTTCTTGTCATCGGTATCTATGGTCATCAGCTATCGCTAACCATCAGGCGATCCGTGTGCTCGTCTGCCCATACGACATAAAAACTTGAGATGATATTTTTATTATTTAAGATAAGTAGAAAGATATCCTTTATTGCAAAAACAAAACACTGCATAGCACAGGCTATATCAGATCGTAGTATAAACAAATAAATATTCTCCTCCTCTAGTCGTTTTCCTCATTACTGAGGGTCGTGATTCCTCCCGTGGACGGCCAGTTTGCTCTTTATAATAGACCTCCATCTACATCTACATCATTTGTCATGCAGACATGTAAATAAATATAAATAAATAAATATTTCACAATATCATTGAAAGGAATAACGGATATATGTTGTTAATTATTTCAGAATATCCTTTCTTCAATGCTTATACTCATTTTATTAAGCTCCCCCGCTATGGTGTGGACATAATTTATGTATGGCCCCTGAGGGCGTTACACGTCACATATTAAGTCATCATATACGTGAACATTTATGCAGGATGTATGTAAGCAAAGCTTATGATTATAAAGACAAATAACAATGGGAATTGTTACATGTTTGGGGTAGACCTTCTTTTCAAAAGCCATTTTAGTAGTAAAATATGTGTATGCTATGTATGCTTATGTATGTGTATGCTAGATATATTATGTATTTTAAAATGCGATAAGCTTGCAATAGGAAAGAGGTCCTTGCAGGTATCTAATAACACGAATATGATTTCAGCAAGTATAATGCGTAATTTATCTTTTAATCGGGGGCCACAAGTAAAAGAGGTCACGAGGAGGATGCAGCTGGGATGCTTTCGGGAAGTTAAGCTACCTTTTTAAATCTAAAATCCCGCAGTGCCTTAAGACAAAGGTATTTAGCCAATGTGTCCTCCCAACTCTCACACATGTTAAAGGTGGCGCAACGTGCTATGGAGCGTTCCATGCTCGGTTTTTCTTTACGAGACCGCATACCCTACGATAAAATTCGAAAGAGAACCAGGGTAGTAGACGTTGGCACGCGAGTGTGTGAGCTAAAGTGGAGATAGGCAGGACACCTGGCAAGGCGTAAAGATGATAGGTGGACTGTAAAGCTTAGGTACCGAATGGCGGCCAGGAATGGGACGACGTCCTGTGGGTAGACCACCTGCCCGATGGTCCGACGAAATTGTGACGGCAGTGGGGAAACAATGGATAAGGCTGGCAAGGGACCGAAGAGAATGGCGTGATAAAGGAGAGGCCTATACTCAGCAGTGGGTAGATGTGGGCTGATATGATGATGATGATGATGATGATAATGCGTAAGAGTGAGCATTACGCGCGTCGGCCCAACGTCTAAATTGTTTCATTCTTTAATTTTTTTTTGTTTTGTTGCCCTAGGGGAAATAGGTTACGCATGTCCACCGGGGGCGGATGGGCTATGGCGGACTCCCTCCTCCGCATGACGGCGGAGGTTTACCGACTAAAATCTCTAGGCATCCTCTCATCGTTCATAGTGGGGGGATCGGTGGGAAGGACGCCCCCTGGGGGTATTAGGGACAGCCGAGGGTGAGCAGCTCTCTAACGAGCATTGGAGTTGACCGGTGAAATACCGGCGATCCTCGTTCCGTGCGCCAACTGGCCACCTCCAAGATGAGAAAGGAGAAAAGTAATTTATGCGCCAACGCTACGCCACGTAGCGAAACGCACCAATGAGGCGTCGCCGCAATTGTGAGACCCTTTGAGTGCAATTCTGCGTCAATTTCCATATACATATGTGTCTGTGAACATTTACATCCCTTTAACCACGTGTTCTACTAATCATTATGAACAAAATTTGTTCTATCACTTTTGGAAATTCGCATGAAAAAATTTCAACTTTTCATACAAAGTCGATCACGTGACTTGGTCATTTTGTATGAGGAGTTGTAAATTTTTTCGATGAACTTCGAAAAGTCGTTGAACAAATGTTGTTCAGAATGGTTGGTAAAACACGTGGTTAAAGGGATGTACATGTTCAGAGATACACCCTGTATTTTATAATCGGAGAAGCGACGCAACACAGTAATGGGGCGTCACTCTATAATGCGCAATGGTTTTATCATGAGTATGACAGAAATTGAGATGCTAAATACGAAGGGGTTGTGGTTAGAACCCGAGCGAGCGAGCACCTCTGAATTTTTGGAATATGTGTGCACATTTCTTCCATTGGTTCGGCGGTGAGGGACAATATCGTGTGGAAACCTGCACGTCTCGGATAGTTTCTTAAAATTGTGGATATCTAGATATATTCGAAATAATTATGCTGAAAGTGTAACCGTGATCTGATGATCTAGTTGGTCTGGATTCCCTGTCTAAGGGTTGCGAAGATCAGACCTCCGCAACCTATAGACGGGAACCTATAGACGGGAACCTATAAACGGCTGTCGCTTCATTGTAATAACCAGACTTCCTGGATTCTGGATCATGGTTCATGTGTACCTTTTCATATTTATTTTTTTGTTTTACGCTAGAGGCGGATAAACAACAACGACGCCGCCCACGAACATCCGCGAAATCAGAGATATCGCTAATATGTTGCCGGCCTTTTTAAAAAAGAGTTACGCTCTTCTCTTGCAGGTCCCTAAGTCGTAGCCGTCCGGAAATGCTATTGCAACCAAACCGTTCCACAGAACTGAGGAACCGATTCAATTATGTTTCTATGGTACATTTTCAATGGATATTATTATATTGGTGTTCCTGGGTCTGACAGGAATCAATTACCCAGCAGCTGCACAATCATCGGTTCAATTGGCGCGCATTTTTCTTAGAGATTGCGTTTCATAATTTAACGTAGCGCACTAAGGTTTATTTTAATAGTTTTCTCAAGTTCATAGTTTTTTCATGTTCTATATGTTTGCAGCAGTCAAGTTACTGTGCGTACTCAGTCAGTGACCACCTTTTTGGGCAACGGCCATTAACCCACTTTACAACTTACTTTGCTAATAACATGACTGCCTCGTTGTGTAGTACGTCGCACTTTAAAGTGACGGCTGCGCTTGGAGTCCCGGGTTCGATCCCCGGGTCGGGCCAAAAATTTGTACCTGAGTTTTTCTGTTAAGGAATTCTGTGTTAGCCCAGAGTCTGGAAGTTCACGGTCTTGTACCCCCGTGCCTCGGAAAGCACGTTAAGCCGTTGATCCTGCGCCCAATCCCTCTCCGGTCGTGCCACACTCTGGTGTCCCAGGAATATGAGGGCAAAGGAATAGAGAGTGTATTTGTGTTTACGCACACACTTGAGCACTACAATACATCCTGCGTCAGTGGCTGATCGTTGAGATTGGCCGTCTGAGGCAACCTCTGTGTTAGTCAAAATTTCAATAAAATACCCTCAGAGACATAAAAAATGCAAACTCACTTAGTGCATTTAAAATACGACTTGCAAAACACATTTTAGAATGCATGTAATTATACTATTAGAAGGACACTAGGTGAGTACTAAACGATGTATATATTTGTTTTTGTATTGTTTAACTATTCTCATGTAGCTAAGGGACTGTGATCTGTTATTTATGAGAATAAATGTCTTTAAGCGTTAAATGTTATTAAAAGAAGTTCTTTCTACAAAATAGTACGTAAACTGACCAGTATGCCAGTACCACAGACTTGTGGGTAATCGTATAGAACAGTTGGCACATTAGCGCTCGATTAGCTCAATCTTCCATACGCTGCATTAATGTTAGACCATTAAGCTTGCTGACACAGACATGTAAGTTGTTAGTACCAGTGTTCGTAAAGGCAGTAATTCGACATCTCATCTCATCTCAGCGTGTTTAAGCTGTAGCGTTGGAGCCCGAGAGTACGCTTGTAACTGTCTGACCTACGCAACCATTAAACAGTGGAACCGGTCCAACTATGGTTACACGTTCATGATCATAAGGTATCTCAACAATTTTCAGTATCTACGGTTTTGAGAAACGTACCCAAAACGTGCAGGTACCTACCGCAGGATGTTTTCCTCACCGCTCGGATTTGAACCTACAACCTCCCGTTTAGAAAGAGAACGTTCTTATCCACGGAGATACCATCGATCTTCGCCTCGTATTATCATCGCCAGTGGCTTGACATATCATGTTACTTAATCTTAAGGGGAGGCTTAGGACGCTACGCCGCCCCTTGTGTTTGCTGGATTCTATTCGGGATGGATGACACTGTGCTAGAGAAAAATGTTTGACGTGTTTTAGCGATATTAAGTTTCCATTTACCCTGGTAGTTCACCTGTCCTGGTGGTGTGTACACATAAGAAGCGACCTTGGAAACATTCTAGGTCTTACTGCTGACTATATTTATAGTATGCTAGTAGATTAGATACTAATAGTAATTATGAGCTTATTATACTCGAAAACCAAATTGGGTACTTTGTTAGACTGCCAAAAAAGCTTTATGATAAGAATCCGAAATGTATCCGCTGGAGGATCTGGTCGCTCTTCTTATGTCATTAACATTGACCTTCTGGCAGATTTCCAACCTCTAGAAAAGTATCAGCCTATAAACTGTCCCACTGCAGGGCAAAGGCCTCCATCATAGAAATCAAGTCATCGCTACTATGATGGGATTAAGCTTAATCACCATAAACTCAAGCTATGTTGGAAAAAATCGGAGCATTCGGCGTTTTTTCCTTTTTTATGATTACGTACCTACCTAAAGGGTAAAGAACGGGACCCTATTTCTAAGGCTCAGCTATCTATCTGTTCTTCTGTCTGTCACTATGCTGTATCGAATAAATCATTATAAATAGACAAGCCGAAGTGTGTACATTTACATTTTACATGTACATACTTTCGCTTGTCTACCTATTAGCTAAGTGAATCTGATGGTTCCTACCGACTGGAGAAGATATTTTTGTGATATATAAAACAATAATCCCAAGGGCTTACTAGTCGATTTTAGGCGAGCCGCATAGTTTTCTTATGTTACAGTTAGTAAAGCCACGTCTATTTCGAGACCGGAATCTAAATGAGTAGTTTCGTATCAATCTCTTGAGCTCGTAATCCACTTGGTATTGTTTGACTTCTAGAACACTTGAGTGGAGTTACTCTAACTTCAGACGGATTATAACCAAGATAAATAATCCTTTTAAATGACGCGTAAGTATATAGGTACTTTGAAGAAGGTAAGTACATAATGAACACTTCACCTTGTCAACTTACTTGGAGTGAAATTGGGAAACTTGTAAACATAAGGGTTAACTAAGTACAAAAGTTGCTGTAAGTCCTTCTATCCCAAAGGAACTCTCTCTTTATAAATTAAAACTTATAACCGAACGTGAGAGTAGCTAATTGCTTTTCGACTGCTGTTGGGAGTCAACGTTTAGAAGAAGCTTCCCTTTAATTTGTTTGCGCCCTAAACTTTATGCTCCAATAAAATTGATCAATGCATCAACGGCGACATCGTCGCTTCTGTGATTATGCCCACTTATTATCACTGGTTCACCGCATCAAAGTGGTTCGTTGCCTAAGATTTGGTATAAAGGGAACATTTTGCCCGATGGGTACCTATGTACTTAAAGTCCATTGTTGTCTTTCGTGACTTACCGATTCATCAATACTGGAAGAACAATGGCTCCTATGAATTGTCGATACATACGGGGCATTATTGTGGAATAATCAATTTGTCACTAAGCGAGCGACGCGATGGTAGCTCAATGGATAAGAATTTATAAAGATTCCACGTGGGAGGTCGATGGTTCGCATCCGAGTATGAACCACTGGATTTTTCTAATATAGGTGCGTATTTGTAACTCAATGATTCGAAAGTTTCTTAAACGTATAACCATGATTCAATTAGTCTGGTTCTCCTGTATAAGGGTTGCGAAAGTCAGACTGTAGTCGTTTCATTGTATTTACTAGACTTCCGAAATCCTGTATCATGGTTTAAGTGTACCCCGGGCTCCGAAGCGACAACTTTGGACGCAACCGGGAATTACGCACTGAGATTTAGATCAGGAATCTGTGTGTCATTAACTCAGGTTTTTTTTATCTGATAGGTGGTAGATGAGCAGACGGATCACCTGATAGGAAGCGATTGCCGCTGCTCATGGACACCCACGACACCAGTGGAGTCACAAGTGCGCTGCCAACCTTTAAACCCCCCTCTCCCCCGGCCCAATGGCCTCTAGTACCCTCACTTACACAGCGCAACGCAACACCCTGCTATTTATTATAATTACTTCTGTTTTATGAATTTTACGTACTTTTCTTGTATTCAATTACAATTCGGATCCCTATTAGCCACCTTAATTACACTTGGTCCAATGTTTGACCCCATTTCATTTCTGTACAATTTTTGGCTTGTTATGTAGTGTAGACGACTTGCGGCCCATGCCGGGCGTGATTGGAATACATTAGTCACCAGTGGGAGCCAACTGACCTACATCTTGCAGCGGAGGCTGAGCGCGGTGATATCCTCGGAGTCTCTGCTCTACTTATTTAGCCGAGTCCACAGGGACCAGGAGCAGGCAATAAGTTACTGCTTAATCATTGCTTTCACTTTGAAATCGCTCGTAGATAGGTACATACGGATATCCTAAGTGACAAAAGATATTTCTATAAAGGCCGGCAGCGCACTTGTGACTCCTTTGACGTTGCAGGTATCCATGGGCGGTACCACTTAACATCAGGTGATATGTCTGCTCGTATGCCCCCTATTTAATAAAAAATAAGCGCAACAAGGATGGTCAACGACAAACCTCCATTCTTCCAAGGTAGAAGAAAAATACGGACTGCAAGGTCTCGTTTGACTTAAGTACAATCTACTCCTACGAAAATCTATTTTGGGAGATATCTACGTTACTTTTAGTTAATGTCCTCTGTATTATATTCCTCCGTATATATATATCATCTGCATATATACAGAATAAAAAGTTTCATTAATTCAAAAGCCATTCCGGACAACTTTTGTTTCTGTATAGAACTAAAAGTTGTCCGGAATTCATATATTTTTAATTTTTTCAAACAATAGCGTGAACTGTTTTAATTTGTATGGGGCTTTGACCAATTCGCTGGAAGTTCAAAAAGTCATGAACAGACCTGTTCTGAATTATAAGTAGAAAGGTACAATGTGTTGCCAAAAATATGTATATATCTGTATAAACTTTTGAATATATCATTGGACAGAATTCCATTGAAAATTGTGTCTATCCACCGACATTAATCCGATACTCTTTGATTTTAGTAAGACTTTAGAAAATACAGACGTGAATTGTTAGGGACTGGTTTAAAATATTTACATTTTTAATTTTGTACTTGTAGTATAATTTCGTGTCGATATTGAGAAATGGCATGCAACAGCTGTTTGGAAAAGAAATTGTATAATTTTTCCAGTCAGAAGATCAGCATTGTATATATCTAATTTTTTTTTCTATCTTAAAGTTAATGGAAGCTTGTAAGCCTTGCCTGGCTTAAGAAGATTAATCGGAATATACAGATGAAAGTGGCAGTGATCCCGGTATTACTTACTTGTCAAAGTTTCCTCTAATCTGCTATCGCCGTTGGCGCATAATTGATGGTATTATATAACTGAGTCCCACTTTACCCAGTTTGATCTACTTTCTTACAAGGTGTTTAAATAAATATTGTTGTCAGAAGTGAAAATTTTACTTCGAATCTAAGGTCAAATCCTTGTCAATGAGAATTTAAATAAAATTATTAACTAGTTACTAACTTTAATGTCGGCAATGCAGAAAATACTTTTCATTGAAAAATGAAGACCAGAAGGATTAGAAGAAGAAAACATTTTGACGAAATACCTGGCGTCGGTCATTGCTGTGACTGTGATTAGGTATGCCTACAGCGAACCTCTACGTGGTATATACGAAAAAATAAGTACCTACAATAATTATTAGGTATCTTGTCAGAAAGTGTAAGAAATATTGTTTTGGCTGGTGCGATGGTAAAAATTGGAACCTCTTAGGAAGTGTTATGTATTATAAATTCTATGGTCGATGATTATATATATATATATATATATATCGAAATCATTTGATGAAAATGAATGATATTAGAAAAGAGTAGACAGTACTGCGTTTCATGCCGGTTCTTCTCGGTAGAAATCGTCATACCGGATACAACGGTAGTTTAGGTAGGTACATATTTATCGACAGTCCTGGGTGGGACTCTAACGCAACTCACTGCTCGCGACGAAAAAAAAACACAAAATTAACATGGTGTCCGGTAGCTTAGACTGTCGATAAATTTTTAAATTTATTATTATTTACTTAAGAATAAATTGCAAAAAATTGCTATACCCAAAAATTCATAGGTACATATTTGATATTAATAAATGTTATGTAATGGACTTAAACTGAATTAAGAAAATGTATATTGTGTTTATCAATATGCATCTTCCGAGAAGTTGGAAGGGCATGTAGTATAATTTAGAAAATAAGCACAATAGATGTTGTCTTCTAGAGTATATATCTAACCAAATAAACTTTTCGCATATCTTGTTGTATTGAGGTAGACATATTTTTTCACTGACTAACCACTGATAATGAAATATAGTTAACAGTAATTGCCGCGGAATCAATTCTACAAGATATAAAAATTGATATTAATAGGTAATAATGGAAAACGAAGCTACAAGGTTTATTGGATTTTGGCCGCCTTTATTGCTAATAAAACATTTGTTCCTGATGTAGCTTATTGCTAAATAAACAGTGATTTAAGTAAATAAATATGAAAGCATTGTTAACATAGCTTATTAACAGAGAAAATAAGTTAGTATTATTCATTCATTCGTTGAATGAATGAATTGCACACTTTTATTGCACTCAGTTTCATTCATTATGTTATTATTATAATATACGACTCTAAACGCAGCTGCGCTCATGACTTTTATTTAGACACTGCTGGAAAAATAAAAAACATCTTTTTAATCATAAAAAGTTAAATACTTATTTTTCAATTTTCGATTTTTTCCCAAATGTACTTAACAGTTTACCGGTCAACCCTGAACAAACATTTCAAAATTTCTGATAACACAAAACATAAACGGGATTACCTTGCTTACTATGGTGTTTAGTCGAGCGTGAGACCCCCTCGAGCGTGAATTCGTGGGCGGCGTTTGCGGCGTGGGCTACGCCGCCCACGATTGGCGCGACCGACAGGAAGCCTACACGCTCACCACGCGCGTAAGGTTACGGGGTGCAGAAGAGTTTTAGACACGTATTATACAGTGTAGAAAAAAACATTGGGCCCTGAAAGGAAACTCCTCCTTCGTGATGCGCACTGGAAAGGAGTGAAACGCCCTGCTGAAAACAGACGCTCTTCTTCAGTGAATCACATCACATCACATCATCAGCCTATCGCAGTCCACTGCTGGACGTAGGCCTCTCCAATTGTTCGCCACTGTGATCTATCCATGGCTTCTCGCATCCAGCTCTTGCCAGCCATCCTGCGCAGATCGTCCTCCCACCTAGCCAGAGGGCGCCCTACATTACGTTTGCCAAGACGCGGTCTCCACTCCAGAACTCGTTTACCCCATCGGTTGTCGGTTCTGCGGCTAATATGGCCAGCCCACTGCCACTTAAGCTTGCTAATCCGGTGAGCAATGTCGATAACTTTGGTTCTCTGCCGGATCACCTCATTTCGGATTCGATCTCGGAGAGAGACGCCGAGCATTGCTCGTTCCATAGCACGCTGAGCGACCTTTAACTTGTGGACCAGCCGTACCGTAAGTGTCCACGTTTCGGCTCCGTATGTCATGACGGGTAGGACGCACTGATTGAAGACTTTCGTCTTTAGGCACTGTGGTATCGACGATATGAAGACACGACGTAGTTTTCCAAATGCTGCCCAACCTAACTGGATTCTTCTGTTCACCTCATCCTCGAGGTTGTTTTTACCCAATTGCAAAGTCTGCCCGAGGTATACGTATTTTTGAACAACTTCGAGGACGGCACCGTGAATTGCAATCGGTTCCGGTAGAACATGTTCATAGAACATGACCTTGGTTTTGTCCAAGTTCATCCGTAGGCCGATGCATTTAGAAGAGTCAGCCAGGTCATTCAGCATCTGTTGTAGGTCCTGCAGCGTTTCTGCCATTATGACGATGTCGTCAGCAAATCGCAGGTGAGAGATGTATTCGCCATTGATGTTGATGCCACGTCTCTTCCAGTTCAGCGTCTTGAACATATCCTCCATTGCATTTGTGAACAATTTCGGGGAGATGACGTCCCCTTGTCTCACTCCTCGATGCAATGGTATAGGACTTGTTTGCTGATTCTGTACTTGGACGGACATAGTAGCGGCATCATAGAGACATCTCATCACCTGAATATATCGCCAATCGACTTGGCATCGCTGCAGGGACTCCAGAACAGACCAGATTTCAACCGAGTCAAAGGCTTTCTCATAATCCACAAATGCTAGACACAGGGGCTGATTATACTCTTCTGTCTTCTGTATAATCTGCCGCACTGTGTGGATGTGATCTATGGTGCCGTATCCGCTCCGAAACCCAGCCTGTTCCGGTGGTTGGAATTCGTCGAGTCTCCGCGCAAGACGGTTCGTGATCACTCTTGAGAACAGCTTATAGACGTGGCTTAAAAGGGAAATGGGTCGATAGTTCTTCAAAAGGGTTTTGTCCCCTTTTTTGAAAAACAAGACGACCACACTCTTACTCCACGCCTCCGGAGTTCTCCCTTCGAAGAGGACATCGTTAAAGAGCTTTTGGAGTTCCCTCAGTACGGGTAATCCTCCAGCTTTCAACAACTCTGTTGTAACGTCATCCTCTCCAGGGGCTTTTCCATTTTTCAGCTGTCCAAGAGCAATCTCGATTTCGCCAATGCTGACTTCTGGCAAGTCTTCGGTGAAATGGCGTGTTAATGTGGCCCTAGAGTCCTCATTTTCGGGATCAGGTCGAGATGCATGCGAAGCGTATAATCGAAGTGAATGTAACCCCAATATCTTGAAAGCTAGGGTGAATAGGCTACTTCTGGGTAAGCTCGTTTCATCGTAGGTTTTCTCTCAACTCAATTCAGTGTGAAGCCAAGAGCAAACCATCATCAATAAAAAAAACTTACCTTAAATTCTTAAATTTTAGTAAAGCGAATTATTAACAACAAATAAAACTACATACAACGTCGTTTTTTAATTTTGCTTGTATGGCCCGGGAATCAAACCAGAAAAAAAAAATTGACTATTTTATACAACTTATCGACAAAGTCATTATTACGGATAGTTTTTCTCCGAGAAACTTTAGGCCTGTCACTCATATTTTGTGTAAGATATCCATAATACCAAAACATGCTTATTTAAGGATTTAAGGTAATTTCCCTCCAGGGTACAATTTTTTTTCCACCCTTTATACGTCAGCTACGCCAAAAAGCCGGAAAAAATTCAGACAAATCCGGATCGATGGTAAAATTGGTTAACCTACAAGCGACGACACTTTTTAAGTAATATGTATTATTCTTCTATCGACTCGCCCCTTTTCGCACGGGTCCAATATAATGAATGTATTACATTATTAAACTTTAATACAAACCTTCCTCTTGAGTTATACTATTTAAAAAAATCGCATCAACATACCTTACGTAGTTTTAAAGATTTAAGCATTCATAGGGGCAGACAGCGAAAGCGACTTTGTTTTATTCTATGTAGTGATAAAGTAATATTCCCTGAAACGAGGCCTGGAATTACAGTACAAAACCTCCCCTGTCCCGTGAGGGTGAGTTGCTAATTTTCCCCAGTCTGTCATCGCGTAATTCGCGCACGTGAAGAATGGTGTTACAAACGTAGTCGTGTTAAAATCTGACGTGGTTGGCTGGATGAATAATGCGCGGAAGATTCGTTGAGAGTTGGTTACTAATTGAAAAAAAAAAAATGGAACACCAAATATGGCGTTAAATAACTTTGTTTTATCGAAAATGGTTGGAAAAAATTCAACGACGACCAAATATCCATAATGTTTTTGGTTAGAATTGGATTGGCAGCATTTAAGAAATTCGCTTTCTCAACTTATTGAAAAGTTTCAACTCGTTGAGTTATAAAGAAAACACTCTGATAGCGTGAGCGTTGTTTGTGTGTCTTGTTCCACGCGGTCACGCACATTTACGATTTAAATGCGTTCGTGAGGTTAACTTATCTAAAAGTCCACACGAAAAGACACATTCTGCACATTAGGTGACATTATTCCTTACCGTTATGTAGTAAGTGAGATAACAAAAGCATTTTGTATGCGAAAAGTTTTTTCAAATGTATAATAATAAAATAAACAAATACCTTTTGTTTGTTAAATGTAAAAGGGTATGAATCTTGACAAGTTATTATTTCATTAAGAAATGTGAGGCAACTGATCAACCCAAACAAACATGGAAAGGTCCATAACACATTACAGCTAACAACGTAATCAGGCCCGGCTATTCGAATCCAATTTAAATTTCCGTACATCCACAAAGTTGCATTCAATCACAGATCACCGTTTTATGGGCTATTTCTAGTATATATGACACTTCGGACAAGCTTTGGAAACTTCTGGTGCTAAAATATGACTACTCATGTCGTCATTGAATATAGTTGAGTACGAATAAAACAGAAATGAATAAGGTCTTATCATCATAGACGGAAGTCGAATAACAAAATGTCGAATGTTCATTTGACCGAAAGTTAGTTAGTTCAGACAGGTGATTAACACCCACAAGTATTTACACATTCAACATTTTAAATTTAGGGATTTTGTCCGTTCGAGACCACGATAACGCTAATTTTCAAATAAACAAATGGACCGATTCGGTCATTTGAACATCAGCATTCCAAACTTCGGTATTTCGGCTATCGGCATTTTGTACTTTCGGTATAATGATTTTCTTTCTTTTGAATGTCGCCATTATGGCCGCAGTTATTATGATTTATAACCTTTCGGTCTAATAATATGTACTCATATAGCTAGATTGCCTTTACTTACCACCGTTTTAACAGAGCCAGCGATAATATGGCGCGTCCCACTGATGGTATGTACATAAATTATTTACACTCAGGGCCGAGAGGTGAGTAAGAGATCGGGCTAAGAACGCAATACCGTTTCAAGCATTCTCCGTACTCTAGTCGAGAGGCCGAGACCGTCACAGCCTGTTCAACTAGTGCGAGTAGGTGCAAAATGATCGTACGCTGTTTCTTTTCGCATATGAATCTTCTATTAGGGGGCTCGTTGAATCGTTCTTTCTCTAGGTACTAGCTATTATAATACTGTAGCAATACAAATTCTTCATCCGATCCAATATGGGAAAGTTCAAACATCTGGTGTTAAAAGCCCAATATTCGGAGCACACAGGACCATAAATGCAATGTTAAATCAGTTTACTTAGCCCTTGGATCAGTCGCACACCAAATGTTCTCGATCTGATTAAGCACATACCTAGGCTACGTCCGTTAGATGACTACAAGGAACTTGATAACTGGGCTTATGGCACTATGCACGCAACTCCTAGTTTTGTGACAGCCAACCCTGTCGTTGATGTACCTACACATAAGTCATCCTTAGTGAGTAGGCCTGTTACGTCATCATTAGCATACTCTCTGATATGATGGCCTGATACCCCGACTGAAATGCATTTGTAGTAAGGTACACCAACAAGTGACTTATGACTGTTTATGGCAATAATACCTACTAGAAATGAATTCAATTCAATTCAAATAATTTATTTCAGACAAGAATAGTCCATACATGTGATTTCTTGAAAAAATAGTCGGCTTACAAATAGTTATTATTACATACCTACACATTATCCAAATTATTCTGATTATTACATTATAAAATATTACATTAATTAGAAAATAAGAATAAAATAATAAAAATAAAATAATAATACCAAAATGTCAATTTTACGATTTAACATGAAGCCAAACCCAGTGTTTTACATATGGACGACTGTCCATACGTAATACACTTTCTACGCGTTATAGCTGGGCGCATGGACTCATTCGCCCAGCTATAACGCGTAGAATGTCATTGGAACTGCCACGTACACGGCCTATCATCGAGGCTGCTCTCTTCCGAAACATAGCATGGAAGCCATCAGTATGAGCTTCGGCGAACATACCCGACGCACTGCAGTACCGCGGCAGCCCCAACAGCACCCTGAACGCGTTGTTGTACTGCACACGCAAGGCGTTGATGGCCTTCTGCGTGTTCTCGTAGCTAGCCCACAGTGTACACGTGTAATAGCGGTAAACCATTTACCACGAAAATCTCGTGGCTTAGTTTAAAAAAAAAAACTACTAACGAACAAACCTACTGCACTGATACTTAGTTATGTGCCTCTTGTGTATAGTTACAGTCGTGAGAGCTGTGAGTGAGTGAGATTCAACAGACGCCTTGCATTACTATAGTTGTACAATTTGAAAAGTATTCCATTCTTAATGCTGAGTGAAATATTGTTCCTGTATTTAATAACAAGAACAATTCCTAAACAAAAACTTTCCAGTTTAAACCTGTAAATTACTTTACTCATTTATCATCATCATCATCATCATCAGCCTATCGCAGTCCACTGCTGGACGTAGGCCTCTCCAATTGTTCGCCACTGTGATCTATCCATGGCTTCTCGCATCCAGCTCTTGCCAGCCATCCCGCGCAGATCGTCCTCCCACCTAGCCAGAGGGCGCCCTACATTACGTTTGCCAAGACGCGGTCTCCACTCCAGAACTCGTTTACCCCATCGGTTGTCGGTTCTGCGGCTAATATGGCCAGCCCACTGCCACTTAAGCTTGCTAATCCGGTGAGCAATGTCGATAACTTTGGTTCTCTGCCGGATCACCTCATTTCGGATTCGATCTCGGAGAGAGACGCCGAGCATTGCTCGTTCCATAGCCCGCTGAGCGACCTTTAACTTGTGGACCAGCCGTACCGTAAGTGTCCACGTTTCGGCTCCGTATGTCATGACGGGTAGGACGCACTGATTGAAGACTTTCGTCTTTAGGCACTGTGGTATCGACGATACGAAGACACGACGTAGTTTTCCAAATGCTGCCCAACCTAACTGGATTCTCCTATTCACCTCATCCTCGAGGTTGTTTTTACCCAATTGCAAAGTCTGCCCGAGGTATACGTATTTTTGAACAACTTCAAGAACGGCACCGTGAATTGCAATCGGTTCCGGTAGAAACATGTTCATTGAACATGACCTTGGTTTTGTCCAAGTTCATCCGTAGGCCGATGCATTTAGAAGAGTCAGCCAGGTCATTCAGCATCTGTTGTAGGTCCTGCAGCGTTTCTGCCATTATGACGATGTCGTCAGCAAATCGCAGGTGAGAGATGTATTCGCCATTGATGTTGATGCCACGTCTCTTCCAGTTCAGCGTCTTGAACATATCCTCCATTGCATTTGTGAACAATTTCGGGGAGATGACGTCCCCTTGTCTCACTCCTCGATGCAATGGTATAGGACTTGTTTGCTGATTCTGTACTTGGACGGACATAGTAGCGGCATCATAGAGACATCTCATCACCTGGATATATCGCCAATCGACTTGGCATCGCTGCAGGGACTCCAGAACAGACCAGATTTCAACCGAGTCTCATTTATACTGGTCAATATTCCTATTTTCCTTTACAGGGTTGTAACCTTTACATGAAATAATAAGAAAGACATCACAGGCGATATGTGCCATGCAAAGTTTCCTTGAAGTAAAATGTCTTCAATTTGGGTCGCTTTTTGATTGCCCACTTATTTTTTTAAAGGCAGGCAATATATCAGATACTATGAAGAGAATATTATAGGGATATTGTTTTATTTTTTTTATGAGGTACTCAATTACCAGAAAAGGAAAAGTTGTAAATGCTACATTGATAACTTTATTCAATAGTTGATTTTCACGACTGGTCCGGTTCGACCGGAGTGATACCACAGCCTCACAGAGAACCGGCGTGAAGCTGCATCTATGCTATTTTTCGCTACATTAGTGAGGGTACTGGAGGCCCAAACTGCTGTAAAGAGGGGTTTAAAGGTTGACAGCGCACTAGAGCCAAAGTCACTTATTGTTTGAAATATAGAATTAAGCGGTTTGACCCTAATATTGCCTACTTATCCTTATTCTTGAATGTCCACTGCATACATAGTAGCTATGTACTATATGTTTAGATAGCTTGGTCAGTCGTATCCGATCATTAGTCACACTAAATCGAGCAGTAGGATTGCCCGATACGTTTTCGCAAGATCAATCTGCCAATCCATTCGGAGTAGGTATCTATATTTACTGCAAACGGTTTTCATGTTGAGCTTTTAATGGACAAAATTGTTCTATATTACTGTTAGTGTTTTTATATTTGAACTAGTCTAGACCCGTCGTCAGACCAATTCTAAAATTAAGGTACATAGTTAAACTTAATCCCTAACGTTTGAGACTTGACGAAATGAGGTTAAGTACTTTATCTACACAAAGTAATGTCATAATTTTCAAATTAAAAATCAAAAGTAAACACATATGTAATGACAGGCTTTATAACATTTATAGCTTAAACGAGAATTAAAAACTTAGGGTGTTGAATAATGTTTTTTAGACACAGACAGCTGCCACAATATGCATCTGGCCAATTTCTTAAAAGAAAATTTTAATACAAAGATAATATGTATCATCATTTATAAAGTTTCTAATTGACATTATAAATATCGACATGCGCGCGCAATGTTCACACAGATTATTAAATGTGTTTACCTTTCGTAGATTCAGCGCCATTTGTTTTCGTACTTAAATAGTTTTTGTTTGTCAAAAATGTCTGAATATGATATGATTTTGAGGATTTGACTCAAAAATGGCATCGTTAGTTACAGTTCGTTAAAAAAATGACGATATTTAAAATTCGCGACGCGAATGAGGTTTATCATTTCAAACACTTGCGAATGCTATTAAAAAACTCGCCACGGCATGTTTTTTAAATCTCGCTCGTGTTAAAAACCCTTTCATGTGACAGTCACATTTAAACTATTAATAAATTAATAAGCCACATTTTAACGTATCTAAATTTTAGCTTCATAGAGAGGTGACCTATTAAAAAAACTTCGATTAAAGTGAATAATCGATATGTACTTCAAACAAACGTGAATCGGATACTATAATAATGGAAAATAAGTTATTAGTACTTTTATTTGGACAAATGTGAATGAATCTTATTGAAAAGAAGGAGGCAAGTAGGTACCGATCCTAGATATCGATCCGCTTCCAGTATATTTCTTTTTCTTCAAAATCCAAGAGCCTATATTGTGTGCCACACTTTTTATTCTTTTTACAAAGTTAATAATGTATTTATATTTTTAAACAAGAGAATAATACGTTTTATTTTGATCAGAATGTGGCTTTTCATTTATGAATGAATATTCCTACATGATTAACATTGTATTCGTTCGATTATTTGGGGTACATACAGAGGGCTCTGGGAGGACCGAATGGGATGATCGGTTGAAACTTATCGAATTAAACTTAGAAAAAGTACTTAATGCAAATAGCATTAAGTAGTTTTGCTAAGTGGTGGGTATTTTAAAGAGAAACTTTTGAAGTTCTATCAAAGGAAGTGGGTAAATCCTCAAGTACGTTCCTTATTGAAATGTCCAAGTTATTTTTGTCCGATTCGAGGAAAGTTGGCGGCATTTCATTCTACTGCTCAAGTGTTCCTTTTGATATTTCTCTCGTTAATTCTGTTTTCCGATTGGTTATTGACGATTGTAATTATTTTGTGATTGTGACTAATTAGTTACTGTTCGTTAGGGAGGCAAACAATGTAATAATTAGCACTGATGAGAAAACATATCCTATACAAGTGGAAGATAAAATACCATTACGAGTAATTTGGAGAAAATTGTAATAGCCAAGGAGTCGTGTACGAGTCAACTCGAACATGTTATTGTATGACGTGTATTTTGATGATTCCGATGTACAGCCAACCTACTTTTGCAACTTTATGTAAAATCAATTAATTAAAACCAGTGCAATAAACACATTCGGCAGCTATACACGTCTTATTATTAAATCCCATCAGCGGTTGATAGGGCGGCGCACTGTGGGTGAAAAATTGACGTCCCCTTTCATAGGATTTTTTGAAAATGAAGTGCTTTTTTGGACACTTTAAAGTATGCAAGTACTTCGACAACAACAAAACATTATACGATATAGTATTTATGTGTCTTGTCTCATCGTGTAAACAAAGTAATGTGTGATTTTGTGTTTCAAATGTATGAAAATGAAAACGAAATAATTCATAAATTCTTTCGATCTTCTACTGTAAGGCCGAAACTTTCAGGTATTGTTACCCACTCTGTAACAAAGCTATGCAACCTTTAACCTTGATCCCAGACGTGCCCGATTAGAAGTTATGAATTAAATACTTCATCCATATTTGGACGACGTCTTCGTGTAGTTTTAATGTGCCCTAAAAACACACACACACGCATATTACGGATATATGTGTGTGTATGTATATCATCTCTTATATGTGTACCTATGCATATAAATATATAAACCCTGTGCCCTGTCCAGGAGCACAAGTTTACTTTTAAAATCAAAGGTAACTAGATTTTCTTCAGTGCTAACACCTAGTTCATCATCCAGATCACAGAGTACTTTTTATCATGCGATGCCTCCCATACTGTATGTGTGTCGACATCAACCACTATATTCAGTGCTCGAAAAAAGTTTGAAGATCTAAGTCCACTTCAAAAAAGAAGAAGAACCAAAAACCTTATTGCAGAAAATGATCTTGATACACTAGCTTACGCTCTGGCCAATAAATCTGTCGAAAACGATAACCAAAGGAACTTCGCTGAATTAGCGAAACATTTAATAAAACATCCAAATGATGCATCAATGCTTCTAGCTTACCACTGGGTCTATCGACGTCACTTAATTTATCTAAATGGCAATATATTGTATTGAGGCAGACGACAAAAGATATGGGGTGTAATATATTCCATTCATATGATGCTTTTAGAAATGAGAAAAAAAGAGTGCTACGTAGAAGAAGAAAGTATGGTGGTAACAGATGCTGAAGTGAAACTTAAACTACAATCTATTTTAGATTTAACGGTAACGAGGCTATTTAAAACTCTGGAAACTGAAACAACTGAAAATAATTTATCTTTGATCAGTAAATGGGGATTTGACAGTGCACCTGGACACATCAACTACAAGCAAAAACTGGATGGTGATGATTCCAGTATATTTATGTGCTCTGTTGTACCTCTGAAACTGGTGAGAGATGATACTGACGAAGTTATATGGGAAAATCCCAAAGCACAAAATGTGCAGTTTGTGTCTCACCTTTGCATTTCCAACAAATGATGGCTGTTGAGCAGAAATTTCTGTTTCAATGATTGCAAAATTTTGGCAAATTTAAAATAAATCGGCCGGCAATAAAAGGTTGAAGAGGTTTTGGGATTTTCCCATATAACTTCATCAGTATCATCTCTCACCAGTTTCAGAGGTACAAATGAGCACATAAATATACTGGAATCATCACCATCCAGTTTTTTCTTGTAGTTGCTGTGTCCAGATGCACTGTCAAATCCCCATTTACTGATCAAAGATAAATTATTTTCAGTTGTTTCAGTTTCCAGAGTTTTAAATAACCTCGTTACCGTTAAATCTATAATAGATTGTAGTTTAAGTTTCACTTCAGCATCTGTTACCACCTTTCTTCTTCTACGTAGCACTCGCTTTTTCTCATTTCTAAAAGCATCATATGAATGGAATATATTACACCCCATATCTTTTGTCGTCTGCCTCAATACAATATATTGCCATTTAGATAAATTAAGTGACGTCGATAGACCCAGTGGTAAGCTAGAAGCATTGATGCATCATTTGGATGTTTTATTAAATGTTTCGCTAATTCAGCGAAGTTCCTTTGGTTATCGTTTTCCACAGATTTATTGGCCAGAGCGTAAGCTAGTGTATCAAGATCATTTTCTGCAATAAGGTTTTTGGTTCTTCTTCTTTTTTGAAGTGGACTTAGATCTTCAAACTTTTTTCGAGCACTGAATATAGTGGTTGATGTCGACACACATACAGTATGGGAGGCATCGCATGATAAAAAGTACTCTGTGATCTGGATGATGAACTAGGTGTTAGCACTGAAGAAAATCTAGTTACCTTTGATTTTAAAAGTAAACTTGTGCTCCTGGACAGGGCACAGGGTTTATATATTTATATGCATAGGTACACATATAAGAGATGATATACATACACACACATATATCCGTAATATGCGTGTGTGTGTGTGTTTTAGGGCACATTAAAACTACACGAAGACGTCGTCCAAATATGGATGAAGTATTTAATTCATAACTTCTAATCGGGCACGTCTGGGATCAAGGTTAAAGGTTGCATAGCTTTGTTACAGAGTGGGTAACAATACCTGAAAGTTTCGGCCTTACAGTAGAAGATCGAAAGAATTTATGAATTATTTCGTTTTCATTTTCATACATTTGAAACACAAAATCACACATTACTTTGTTTACACGATGAGACAAGACACATAAATACTATATCGTATAATGTTTTGTTGTTGTCGAAGTACTTGCATACTTTAAAGTGTCCAAAAAAGCACTTCATTTTCAAAAAATCCTATGAAAGGGGACGTCAATTTTTCACCCACAGTGCGGCGCTGTCTGACATCTCGGTTACTTCTGGCATCTAGTATCGAACGTTATAACTCGTTTATGAAGCGGACGGCATTTTTAGTGCTTACATAATAGTGCTGCTGACCCATCCACCCTCCATCTTATATCATATGTTGGTCGAGTGTGCGGACAAAAATGGAGTCGAGGACAGAGGAATTTACTACCAGATCGGGAGCTAATTAACCACCTGCTGCTGAACCCTTCCCACCTAATTGAATTCTCAGGAACATAATTCGACAAAGTTCGTACTTCCTTTTTTCGTTTATTACAATGCTGTACTTTAATACTTTTGTATTTAGTAGATAGATTTTTAGCATTACTATTTTACGCGTGCAGGTCTTTTGGATCTATTTTTGTTAAAAATAAAAATAAAATGTTATTTAAATATTTAAACCAATTGGTGTCGCTAGTGCGATATACCCAGAGGGTTTTTACTCTATGGGTATAAAGTACGTCTTACTTATATTTAAACTTTTCCAGCGATGTGTCATGTTAGAGATAACATTGCCACCAACGGAAATCATTTATTAAGATGACACTCACAATTCAAAATGTAAAAAAAAAAAATATTTTTGCTTTTCCATGAAGTCGTAAATGAAATTATTTCTAATTTGTATTTTTTTTTAATAGTTTACCTCATTATTTATCTGAATTTAAGGCAGATCTTTCTATTTTCCTAGATATTTTTTCCTGCTTTTTTAATTTAGTCACTACAACCTCTTTATTCCTCAGTTCCCTTTCATGAATGCTGTTAGGAAAATCTTTTTAGAAATGTATAAGAGCAGTATCATTCGTACTCGTACTTTTCTCCGCCTGAAATATATACTGCAGTTTTTTAAAAGCTGTGCTGGGTTCAATTCTCGGGTCGAGCAAAAAGTTTCGAATTTTTCAAACAGTTCGGGATTGTGATCACCAATCCGAATTAGGCATGCATGGTCATCAAGCCTAATTCCATCATAGTAGTAATCGCTTGATTTCTATTATAAAGGCCTTTGCCCTGCAGTGAAACAGAAAAGGCTAACAAGATTACGAAGGCAAGGTTTATGTGTCACTAGATATGTACCGACAGTGTAGCTGTCATCGCTTAGTCATCATTACAATCTTCATCCTGATGTCAAACTACTTACACCATTACTACTTCAAGGATCACTACCTACATCTTCAGTATTTTGGCTCACTGTAGTTACTTAATTACCTACCTATATACACTATACATACATTACACTACAACGTGTTATTTAAATAGCGCAAAACCTCTCAGTTTGATGGCCGTGTGGGCAGCACACGGCCATCAAATTGAGAGGTTTTGAGGCAGAGTAGAAAAGGCCACCCTCACTCTTACCGAGGTGTCGTAAAAGGCGACTAAGGTAAAGCTGCTGGCATGATCATCAGCACCCAGAGAAGGAAAACTCTGCATTTATATCAAAACCCTCGCCAACCCGTCTGCCAAGCGTGGTGAGTATGGAAATTACCCCTCATGTGATAGAGGGGGCCCGTGCCCCAGCAGTGGGGACTTAAATGGGCTGACGATGACGATGATGAAACCTCTCAGTTGGTAGCTCAGCCCATGAAACTGAACATCTTTCACTATGGGACCAACATTGAAAACGCAGCAAACCAATTTGTATGAAACGGCAATTTTTTTTTCGCGATTTCAATGTTGCTCCCATAGTGAGAGATGTTCAGTTTCATGGGCTGAGCTACCAACTGAGAGATTTTACGCTATTTAATTAAATAACACGTTGTATAACTCACTATGTAGCCTGTTACCCGTGTGCTATAATTTCAGAAAAAATGCAAAATTATGCTTCCAAAACAAAAAACAGACCCTTCCTTCATTGTTTATACCACAATACTTTCAAATGCTGAATTGTAGTCTGGAAAATGTAAAATCCATTTTTCTACTACCTGGTTTATACACTATGCAGTTTTGTTTATCCAAGTTTATTTATATCTGACATCGAATCCATTTAAATTGCTGGTTTTTCCATTTATCAACAACTCAATCCTAGTGCATGCAGCACTGTTTTTTTAGTCTCTAGTATTTTTTCAAACCAATTTTTTACCTTTTTTGTTACTCGTTAATGTATTTTTTTTAAGTGATAGGTAGCAGACGAGCAGACGGATCACCTTTTTTTGTGGCTGGGGAATGCGCTTTATGCATACCCTCCTTCTGGGGAGCAGGAGGTTTATGTCGGGCTCTCCTCTGGCGGAAGGTTTCTCGTAACGTGAAGCCGGCCAGAGGTATACCGTCTAAACCCCAACGGTTTTCCTTCATCGCCCTTAAGTGGGGAGGAGTCATGGGTTCAAAAGGGCGAACCCTGGCACCATAACCCTCCCCAGGCGGTGCCCGCCTGCACGGCGGGGCAGTGATGGCAAGCGATTGCCGCCGCCCATGGACACCCGCGACGCCAGTGGAGTCACAAGTACGCTGCTAACCTTTAAATCCCCCTTTCCCCTAGATTGGGACTCCGGTACCCTCATTCACGCATTAACTTTAACTGTTCGTATTTTTTTTTGTGGAAATATTAATATAGACGAAGGCGACTTCTGGGTTTAACTTTTTTGCGGCGGCGGCTTTTTCTTATTAATTAAGTTCAGTTAACCCAACTCTGCCATTCAGGAAAGATAAATTATGAAGATTACTGTTATTGTAACATGATAATAATTCTTATTAATAAAGGAAGGAATATTTAATAAAGGAAGAACCAACAACTTTCTTTCAACATTATTTAGGGCTGATTAATAATTTATAACCCGAACCTTAGAACAATTATTTAGCTTTAATGCTTACAAATATCTACATCGTATCGTTGCCTAAGTATGTGATATATTTATTTACAGTTAGGTAATATTACTCCTTTATTACGACAGAGAACCAGAGTCACCGACATAGCCCACCGAATTAGCAAACTGAAGTGGCAGTGGGCTGGTCATATTACTCCTTTATTGGAAACAAAATGTGTTTGTTTATGTGTCTGGGATTTTTTTTTATGATATAGGTGACAGACGAGCCGACGGATCACGTGATGGTAAGCGATTACCGCCGCCCATGGACGCCTGCAACACCAGTGGTGTCACAAGTGCGCTGCTTACCTCTTAACCCCCCTTCCCCTGGGTTGGGCCTCCGGTACCCTCACTCACGCAGCAAAACACAGCGCATGCACTGCTTCACGCCGGTTTTCTGTGAGGACGTGGTATTACTCCGGTCGAGCCGGCCCATTCATGCCGAAGCGTGGCTCCCCCACTGTTCCGATAATGTGACAGTATAACGAAACAGGTTGGGTTTGCTTACTAGTATTCAAATAAGTATAAGTATTTATAGCAGAATGAGCTTGCTTGTTACGGCAATCAATTGTAATATAGCGGGGTTATGATTTTATTTTAGACTTTTATTTACGAAATAATATAGCAAATTGTAATGAGAAAGCCATCGATTCTGTCGACACCTGGGCCCTGCTACAGTATCTCTAAAATTGCCGTATAGACTACCGGTATATACAAGTGTTGCAGTCATTGTACGAAAACGCCACAATGTCAATCCGTCTTCAAGACCAGAAATCAAAACATATACTTCTCCGGCGAGGTGTGATACGGGGCGACGTTACCACATGGTGGACCGACGATCTAGTGAAGGTCGCGGGAATCCATTGGGTGCGGGCGGCACAGGACCGATCTGTGTGGAGAACATTGGGGGAGGCCTATGTCTAGCAGTGGACGTCTATTGGCTGAAATGATGATGACTAAGCGATGACAGCTACACTGTCGGTACATATCTAGTGAGACATAAACCTTGCCTTCGTAATCTTGTTAGCCTTTACTGATTCACTGCAGGGCAAAGGCCTTTATAATAGAAATCAAGCGATTACTACTATGATGGAATTAGGCTTGATGACCATGCCATGCCTAATTCGGATTGGTGATCACAATCCCGAACTGTTTGAAAAATTCGAAACTTTTTGCTCGACCCGAGAATCGCACCCGAGAATGATGATAAGAGCACGTTTACCAATATATTCATTTTAGGCTTTTTATATACAAGGGAAAATATTTTGAACTCAAAAGTTCGCATTCAGAGCCAATATTTTCCTGGACTATCTATCACGACAATCTATATTTTACATACATTGTGAAATGAGTGAACCTAAATTCTTAGGAGAAATAATGGCAATCCTGTAACATAATGTGTCCCGCCAAAGTGATATATTGCCAGGAAAAATTATCACCGTGTAAGTGATTCACATAACAGTATTTCAGAATTGTAGGCTTTTTGGCCTGATAACAAATTGTTATGGCGGTCGCAACAGCTGGAGCTCCAACATCTCCGACAATAAAGGAGAAGGAGGGGATTTTGATGCGTTGCTAGTTTTGTTTAGAAACTCTTCGGCGTTACCCTTCCATTCAGTGAAGTTTCAGTTGAAATGGGCTGATGAGGAATTAATGGTGGGAGTTATTTGTCGTTTTGCAGTTTGTTTAAGAAAGTTTTGAGTAATTGCATTGTCCTCTTGGTTGTTGGGGGTTTGGGAACAGTTAGGAGTCATACTAATTCTGTTATTGCATTTGTTCCGCAGCCGGGGTGGGCCTGGTGGCCTGTTACACCGGTTTTTTTTTCAAAACTGATTACAAGGCACCAGCCTCTTTCACTTTGTGAAGAGGAAATAAAGAATTATATTATTATATTATATTAGGCCTCCTACAAGGTGGACCGACGATCTGGTGAAGATCGCGGGAATCCATTGGATGCGGGAGGCACAGGACCGATCTGTGTGGAGAACATTGGGAGAGGCCTATGTCCAGCAGTGGACGTCTATTGGCTGAAATGATGATGATGATGATGATTATATTATTATTATATTATTAAACACTCTAAAACCAATACTCCTAAAACAATACATGTAACATAGTTATTATTAAATTATTTTTCAACATACAAAGAACACGTACAAAGGTTGTATACATTAATGAATAAACTAAACTTCTTTACTATAATCCACAGTGACAATATTTACGCAAGCTTACCAACTTGAAAAAAAAAATATTTAAAAATATGTCAATGTCACAATACGACCTAGACAGCTAACATTCGTTAGATGTTTCTAAGAAAATATTAACCTTGTTAGACAGCCTCTTCAAGTATAAGATTTTCTTTTCTACAAACAGTACTATAATGATGTTAAAGCCTCTAGTCCGTTACAACGAGTTTCAGTGAGTATCTGGGGGCTAATCTTGTCGTCAGTTAAAGCCTAAATGCGCACCAATCAGCGGGACACATGTCTCTCCTAAGGTCATTTAGAGGGACGGTCAACTCACCACACTTGCATAATGAATAATGGTGAAGAAGGGAGTTAATTAACTCCTTTTAGAATTGCGTAGTAGCATTTAACGCCATAGTGGCAACTCTCGTGCAATCGACATTGAAATCGAAATTAGAGATTTCATACATTCGTCCATACAAATCCCTAATTCGACTTAAATGTCGAGTGCTCGAGAATAGGAATCTCAGTTCTCTATTATTAAGTCGATCGTGTATTTCATAACAGCTAATTTTATCAAAATGTTCGTTTATTTACTCTCACTATTTTTCAAGAGATCAAACATTCCGGGAAGACGATACTTCGACCCGATTCAAACTGATGAAGGGTCAGGTCAGTGGTCTGGTCCTGAACCTTTTCGTAATGAGGGACCTTTTGCCTATTTACTCGTACTCCTTTTTGGATACTCCTATCATTTGAAATGCGTTGTGATAGATAACTTAGATTAAGTATTCTCTATAAGCGAGTATAAATTATACTTACGTTTATGCTCAAAAGAGATATGGTTAATATAACGAAATGCTTATCGTGTCATTGGTAAACAAGTTTTTTATATGCTAGAGGCGACTAACGAGCAAGCGAGTCACCTGATGGAAAGTAATCTTCACCGTATTTATTATGTGATACAACATTGTGTACTCACATATTTGGCACGACGTTTCGGCTACGTTACAGCAGCCGTGGTCACGAGCGGACTGGCGGAGCACGGCGTCGTCTGCTGGGGCCGGGCTGTGAATCTTCGGACACCCTCACTTTTTCCCGTCTTGATACATTATAGTTATAATGAAACGCGAAAATCTAAAAAAACTATTAATCTTCACCGCCCGTAAAAATCCACGTAATCAGAGAGATCGCTAATGTGTTGCCAGCCTTTTTTTTTCGTTTGTCAAATCAAATCAATCTAAAAATATAAGCACCTAATACTTTGATTTTTACACGATAAAAAGAGACTTTCGATCGATTACTATTATATATCTTATACGAACTAGCGGCTAGCATTGATTGTTCGAAGATTACCTATTAAATTAGGAAGTTTAAAGAAGAACTGATTAACTCCCTTGAGATAGCCTGCCAATGTCAATGAATTCTTTACGTTCTCATTCATTGGATAAGTGGCGGAGAACACCCCAAGGACTTTCCAAGCCGAACTACGAACCATGCCTTCAAACATCGACTTTGGTAGCTGTCGATATTAATTTGCTTCCGCGAAAACTTACAGCCAATATTATGTCGACAATTTTGTATGAACAATGTTGTAGATATGCACCAACTGAAACTTTGCTTATTAAATCAATTTAATGAACTACAAACAGTCCTCTTTGATAGGGACGACCCGTTTGGAACAGTGGTAGTGAACGCTGCCTCTGGTGCAACGGTTGCGGGTTCGATCCCCGCACAGTACAAACATTTGTGTGCATGAACATATCTGTTTGTATTGGTCTGGGCGTTATCTATATATTATAAGTATGTATTTACAAAAGAAAAGTATTATATGTATATATTTGTAATTCCACTGTTGATTCTGATATCCGTAACACAGGTGCTTGAGCTACCTATCTCGGAGTCAGATCAATGTATGTGATGTTGCGAAATATTTATTTATTATTTATTTATTATAGGGAAGTAGGTAACTATAGTCGGATTTTTAATTAAACAAAGTGATTTGACAGTTGCTAATGTCAAGTCGCCATACATTTTGGCATTTTGCATTTTGCAAATGTATTATAATGACACATTGACATCTGTTGTTGTCATTGTTTACTTCTTCTAATTAAAAATTTGACTTTAGCACGAGTTTATTTTGCCGTAGCTCAGAAAAAACACTACGCAACTGTAGGCAGGCCGGACGTAAAACCCCTTTTTACAAAACCCGATCTAAGAATAGTTCCGGAACGAAACTCGTTTCAGCTCCTTTTGACATTGCGTGTTGGAACGGAATGGCATGAGCCTTAGTACGTCAATAACTTTCGTGTTTTGTGATAAGAAGGAAATAGTGTGTAAGTAAACTCTGAATAAAATATTCTGACTCCCACATATTCATATTTACATTTATATAAGGTCGTAAGGCCCAAAGTCCGATTTAAAGCCAATAACTATTGGTTTTCTATCGAGTCTGCTGTCTAGGCCATTATTTGTATATTTCGTTAAATATGTACATCAGTAAATCTTAAAAATTTTCGCTCATTAACTACTCTTCAAGCATTTTAAGTGGGGAAGCTAGAATAATAAAAAGTTAACGAGCAAAGTAACTTTTTAAAATTAAAAAATTATAGGTAAGACTTGTTATTTCTGCAGTAGGTTGATGGAATTTTTAAATAAACACAAATATAGGCTCACGGTATAACAAAGAGCAAAGCTAATAAAGGCCAATTTGTTAATATTGACCAAAGGGCTGATAACAGTCGAGTAGCGATAAGCAATACAATTTCACAAATTACTCTCCTCTTCAGTTTTTTAAGTGGTAATACATGGAGGGGGGGGGGGGGGGGAGTGTCCATTGGATATATTGCTGATACTCTCTCACTCTCATCATCATCATCAGCCCATTTAAGTCCCCACTGGTCAATCACATGAGGGGTAATTGCCATACTCACCACGCTTGGCAGACGGGTTGGCGAGGGTTTTGATATAAATGCAGAGTTTTCCTTCTCTGGGTGCTGATGATCATGCCAGCAGCTTTACCTTAGTCGCCTTTTACGACACCTCGGTAAGAGTGAGGGTGGCCTTATTCTACTCTGCTGGGGACCACACGGCACCCTCCTAATATTCTCACTCTCTAATATATACTTAGGTAATTATCGACTAGCCCGATGGCGTTATAAAAAATCTGGTATAATCATAACATTGGCAGATATTTTTTATTCATTATTATTATAATTTATTTTAAAAATCATAGGTATTGAGCAACACTTATACCTACTTTTGGCTGGGTTGGTATGTAAATTGATATTATTGTACAAAGATCTTTTTTCAATGTGAGGAAGACCTACACAACCAACCGGGGCTTGAGTAATGTGATACTTGCTCGAATTATGATCTAATATAAATATTACATCGAAAAATTTTAGCTTTATAATGCCAGTAAAAGTGTATTGAGAAAATTGACTTCATTGTCGTTTTCTGTTATTTCCTCTTTATTAAGCAGAGAATTTGTATTTCAGTTTACTCCCAAAAATAACTCTCTTAATATTCATCGCAACCCTTATCTGCTCTTACAGTATGATAATTTTTTTTTCTTATCAAAAATATAATTGAAGATATTTTTTTTTCAATACATAGGTGGCAGACGAGCAGATGATTCACCTGATGGTAAGCGATTGCCGCTGCCCATGGACACCCGCAACACCAGTGGAATCACAAGTGCGCTGCCAACCTTTAAACGCCCATTTCTCCCCCCCAGATTAGGCCTCCAGTACCCTCACTCACGCAGCGAAACACAGCACAGTGCTGCTTAATCGCCGGTTTTCTGTGAGGCCGTGGTATCACTCCTGTATTACATATTTTTTACATTTTAGGGGACAAACGAGCAAATGGCACTCCTGTTGATAAGTGACGAGTACTGTCGCCCATGCACATCTGCATGAAATGAAAATAAAAAGTCTGAGAAAACTTAATCAATTTCGAAATCTGGCTATCTAATGATAAGAAGAAAAAATATTTTACTGTTACATAATGTATAGGTACTAAATTTCAATTACGAGCTCAACGTGGGATTGTCTAGGAGCTCAAGAAGTTTTACCAGCACTTAGAGACTAAGTTTCGACGACATCCTCATATAGCCAGTGGATCGGCATCATGTGCTCTCAGGGGCCAACGCTGTTTCCCGCCCTTTATCTGGGGGCACGGCAGTGCCCCCGCTAAGTCGAGCAATAAAAGCGGCACGGCCGTACCATCCTTTTCTCGAAGCAATTCAGGCTATTTTCGACCCCCTTATAATTTCGTTGTGGATAAAACAAGAAGCCTGAATTTTCAGTAACTAATTCTATAAACACGGTATATTTAAAATCAGTTAATTTGAACCAGTAGTTTAAGAATAACAACTTGTTAAAGTTTCTGAATTTGTCAAACACTCACTGACTGACTCACTGACTCACCGATCATCATAAGTCCAAGCTACTTCTAGCAGACATAGAAGCTTCAAATTTAGAATACAAATAGAATTTAGTGTCTTAATCGTGGGAAAACTTAATTTTTTGTAATTTCGGTCCAGTTTTCTAAATACACCAACTGCATGAATATCTTTAGGTTATTGAATATTTGACCATTGCATGAAAACACAACCGATTGGCAAGTTAATAACCCACTCGATAACATAGTTCTCACAACTTTTCACGGTAGAACAACTGAGTGTGATACTTGGATTTTTTGACAAGTAGTATCCTGATAGTAGAAGTTGTATCCTAAATATTTGGTACTAAGGATATCTTTCAGGGCAAACGAGTGTAAGACTTATTGTTTCTTAAAGACATTTTTATCGTTAGCAATGGCTGTATCGATTAGCAGAATAAAAAAGCCAATTTACCTACTTAGATTTTTAATGTGTTGAACGTATTGATGTTTTAATGTATTATATAATACAAGTACATGTTTATGGGTATAAAAAACTTTAAAAAAATAAAGTGATGTTTTATTTTAGTAAAAAATGCTAACTTAAGGATTTAAGGTACTTTCCCTTCATCTCTCATAGTATTGGGACGTCCTGTAAATAAAATAAAAAAGAGAAAAGGTGGGCTTGGGCACCGCACTTGACTTCACTGGTTTTGCGGTGTCCATGCCACCTATCGCATAAAGAAATCTATAGTATTGAGGGCTATCGTAGCGCGGATCCCCGTATTCAGTTTGCTAGAGCAAGGCGCGAATAAAATCATTGACGTATTAGTTTAGGTCGAAACGTCCTTTGTTTTGCTACTGACTCTTACACTGTGATTTTCAGGGCGTGTATTCCACTAATGCCGAGGGGGGAACTCCCTAAGAGTATCTGGACTGCGTGAGTAGAACAATTAAGGGCCTCTAAGTGCTAATTGGCGGTCAGCCGATACGCCCATGTCTGAATACATACACAATCACGTTGATTAATGATGCACAATTTTATTGGCGTCAAAGCTTTCATGAGAAATGAGACACATAAAAGTGGGTTCGGCATGAAATTATGGCTCTGCGTTTTATGATCGCATTTGCATTCAGTAAACAATGGTTTCAGGGCAATTTCAATGATGGGTTCGAATTCACTTTTTATTAGAAAACAATAACTTGCACCTGTGTATGTACGAGTACTTACTATATTATAGAAAATAATTCGTGATTGAATTACAAAGTGTTATGTAACTTTTGATGGTATTATTTTTTGTATAAATGAAATCATTTGAATGTAACTTTATCTTAGCTGGTGTCTTAATTCGAAGCCGTCTCGCGCCGAACGAGGATATACCTGTCACATCAAAACAAAAGAGACACACAGGGTGTGTGAAAGGGAGGGAAACTCCGATTCGGTCGTAACGTCTAGCTCAAATAAGGTACCCTCTGGTTTCGATCTCTAGTTGGATAATTAGAGGTTCTTTTATCTCTCGTATGATAATTAGGCATACATTAGCACAATCAATCAAGTTTAATTTTATATTTTTCCAGATGTAACGAAAATGTCTTATTATGAAGACTAAGAGCACTATAGAGATAAAAGTTTGAATTCAATTACAAATTGTACTAATCAGATAAATAGAGAGCGGCTTTTAGTAAAGTTATCCCAATTTAAATATTATCCTTAACTTTAAACTAACTTAAACATGTTTACGTCTCATTTAATGTTGCAAAATTTAATTTTATAATTAATTACGAGGTACATGTTATAGACAACAGAACAGTCGGAATACCTGCGCGATGAAATCGACATTCAGCGCCATCTTTTGACATAATTTGGAACTCATAAAGTCCCGAAATGAGGCCTTGTTACTAGTTTCTAATAAAAAAAACATATTAAAAAGCAAAAAAAATATGTAGATCTGAAAAAAAATATGTTTTTGAAGGATTGATTTAAAACAGTAACTAGAAGGCGGGTATAAATTTAATATTACAAATAATACGGCTTTGATCTTGATCGTCTACTTAAAGAATATTTGCTCAGCCAACAGTTGGGAGCAAGTGTTTCTCTAATTAATTTGAGAGTTTAGGAAATTTTTAGTAGAAATTACGATGAAAATATTTTTATCATTCATTCATTCTATGATTGCTGAAAATACTAAGACTGGATTTTATTGTACTTCTCGAGTCACTAATATTATTTGGCAAAAGCAGGCAGCGCGCCATCCTGAGTGGAGGCACCTCGTCCATCAAAAGGTGCAAAAGTTTGAAGAAGTAAGGGGGTTAAACTTGGACCAAAAATGAGATGCCCTCAAGGCGCGCTCACCTGCAGCCATCCTCTATAATTAAAATGGTGGTGTGCTGACGTGCTCCCTCTGTGGTCGCACGTTCAGCGCTAAGATTGGCTACGCCAGTCACTCGAGAGCACAACAGATGGCAAGAACACCTTAGTCCCAAAAAAACCTATCGATTGTTATACAAAGTGGTCGCTGTAGCCGAAATGGGCTGGGAATTTCTCGTGTCACAGTTTCGTTGCCCATAACTCCTCCGAAACGCTTGACCCGATTTTGATGAAAATTTTTTGTGCTTTATCCGGTTATCTTGAGAATCGGCAACATCTATTTTTCATTCCCCCTAAAATGTTAGGGGTAGTCCACCCCTAAATTTTTATTTTTATTTTTTAGGACAAAATTGTAATTTCTCTTTTTTATGATACAACATACAAAAAAATACATTACAATCCTCAATTTTTTTCACCCTTTCTACGATCAAACCCTTTTATTTATATGGCCAAAACAACGTTTGCTGGGTCAGCTAGTATTATATATCATCATCAGTAGTACCTATTTAATTACACTGTGGCTATACGTTATGAATGAATATGAATGAATGAATGAATAAATATTTCTTTCAGATTAAAGCATCCATATAAGTACACAGAAAAACTAAATTAATACATTAATAAGTGTGACCATTCAAGTGTAAAGAAGCTAAAGTATAGAATCAACTAATTCTTAAAAAATAAAACAAAATGTGCAGCATCTTTTTTGAATAATTAACTTTCGTTCGTTCCAAGTTTAAATTCAAATACCGAGGACCAATTAGAAAGTGTACACACAGATTAATGTCCGGTACGTGCAACTGAAGCCTTGTTTATCAGTAATGGAAGCCTTATTAATTAGCCAGCGTCGGAAAAGGCATCAAAGTTTAATTACTCGGGCCGGCGATATGCGCCACAGTGCAACGCATAGGTTATACTCAACCCAAAGACTTGCGGCAGACATAGTATAAAATAAAGTCGTTTTCGCTGTCTGTCCCTTTGTCCCTATGTAATTATGCTTAGATCTTTAAAACTACGCAACGGATTTGATGCGATTTTAATAGGAAGAGTCATTCAAGTCATAGAACAAATGTTGTTCAGAATGGTTAGTAGACACGTAGTTATATAGTTGTAAATGTTCACAGATACACCATGTAGCAATAAATATTACACATGTATAATATTGTGCCCATGCAAAGCCGAGGCAGGTCGCTAGTAAATGATAAATGACAGTTAAAACGTTCAAAATGGTTAGTAGAATGAAAGTTTTATACTCGAGCCAAAGACTCATGGCAGTCGTTATCATATTTCGTTCATCATTAATAAATGAAATACTCTACTGTCATGCCGAGAGTCTTTGCGTTGAGTAAAATAGCTCAGTGATCATCTTCTCAGACGCATTACTCTAGTAAGGAAGACTGTCGCTGGGTACCCTACACATTTTGTCGTCCAATGACTGATGACAATTTTAAGGCGAAATGTAGTAACGTTATAATGTCCTTGTTACTGGCAGGGTAATTTCACTTAATAGATTTTCCTTAGTATGGGAAAAATAGTACAGCGGTTTTCGTTAAGGTGACGGGTCGGGCACACTAGCGACGCCAATCGATTTTAATTTTTAGCGACTAAACCGGATCTACTTTTAACAATTTCGGGGTTACAACATCATGGAGCTTGTAGAAAGCAGATGTAGCTTTAAAAAGCAATCAAGTTGATTGTTCGACGTTGTTTCGGTAGATGTCACTATGCACTTTTTTGCATCGCGCTAGTAAAGCGTGTTTCCTAAACAATGAGCTCAAGCCGCCAACACTAGCTATTTAAAAAAAGTATAGGTAACAACTAGAAAGAAGGTATTGGAAATTTTGTTATATAGCAAATAAAATTATTTCTGATATTTTATTTAATCGTCTTCCTGACTGATTCTCGAAGGTGGCCATACTACATAGCCGTTGAGAATTGGTCGTTTTCTTCTAGATGGCGCTAGCACTAGCTAGCCGACTGATGGCTCTATCTCAGCGTATATGTCGCAGGATATGATAAAAACGGGGATTTGATGAATTCCCTAAGGGATTTGATCAAATCACGGCGGATGTTAAAATAACAACACGATTTTATCTTTTCCCTAAACAAATCCAGTGAATTGATCAAATACCTAAATTGGTTCAGTAAAATGACAAAAATAATTTTGTTGTGTATTTTAAAGGTTTGTTTGTTAAGATATTCCTCACATAATTATTATAATCAGATGAGTGTAATTCTAGGAAATATTGATATAAACATTATTAATTTTATTAAAACATTTTTTTCTGTAAAATAATTATTTAACAAAAACTTTTTGTTAGCATGTAAACCTCATTTTAACAATTTCGAAGTTCGAACATCTCGAAAACAACTTATACTATTTATTCAATACTTATAATTAACTTTTGGTCTGCTTCCTACTCGAAATATGAACTACCGCCAAAAGCAGCCACTTATGGCGTTAATCCAAATTTCTAGTGCAAAAACAGATAAAAAAGTTAATTATAAGTATTAAAAAATAATGCCGTGTGGTCCCCGGCAGAGTAGAATTGGCCACCCTCACTCTTACCGAGGTGTCGTAAAAGGCGACTAAGCCAAAGCTGCTGGCATGATCATCAGCACCCAGAGAAGGAAAACTCTGCATTTTTATCAAAACCCTCGCCAACCCGTCTGCCAAGCGTGGTGAGTATGGCAATTACCCCTCATGTGATTGAGGGAGGCCCGTGCCCCAGCAGTGGGGACTTAAATGGGCTGATGATGATGATGATGATTAAAAAAATAGTGTAATATATTCTTTCCGAGAGGCTCGAACTTCGAAGTTGTTAAAAAGATATCCGGTTTAGTTGCTATCAATTGTAATCGAGTGGCGTCGCTAGTTAGGGCCACCCGGCGCCTTAAACAGGAACTGACATGTTTTTTGGCGTTTCACTGAACCAATTTAGGGATTTGTTCAATTCACTAATTTGTTTCATCATCATCATCATCATTTCAGCCAATAGACGTCCACTGCTGGACATACGTCTCCCCCAATGTTCTCCACACAGATCGGTCCTGTGCCTCCCGCATCCAATGGATTCCCGCGATCTTCACCAGATCGTCGGTCCACCTTGTAGGAGGCCTGCCACGGCTGCGACCTCCTGTACGTGGCCTCCACTCGAGGACCTTTCCGCCCCAACGGCCGTCTGTTCTCCTCGCTATGTGCCCTGCATATTGCCACTTGAGGCATGCAATCCTTTGGGCTACGTCTAAGACCTTAGTTCTCCTGCGGATCTCATCATTTCTGATACGATCACGCAGGGAGACTCCGAGCATAGCCCTCTCCATTGCTCTCTGGGTGACTTTGAGCCTCCTTAATCGGCACATTGTAAGCGGCCACGTTTCGGTTCCGTATGTCATCTCTGGCAACACAAACGTATTAAAGACTTTCGTCTTGAGACACTGTGGTAGATCTGCCGAAAATATGCTGCGTAACTTCCCGAACGCTGCCCAGCCGAGTTGGATTCGTCGATCGACCTCTTTCTGATTTGTTTAGGAAAATGATAAAATCGTGTTGTTATTTAACATCCTCCGTGATTTGATCAAATTCCTTAGGGAATTGATCAAATCCCTGGTTTTATCATATCCCTGCGACATATATAAGTTACTCTATGGTTACTGGCTCTCTGTGTACTGGGCCAATGTCGCCTGATCCCTCTTGAATGAATGAATGAATGAAAACTTTATTTAGCACAATACAAAACAAGGAAACTTAATTAGAAACATAACCTAGAGATAAATCATTAACAAAAAGTAGGACAACATTATCCCTGTATGCGCCAAAGAGGCGGCCGCTCAGCATTAGTCGGTGCTGATCCAAAAGACCAACCCCGACGCTGGTTTTCAGCGACTACCATAACATCTCTTCGGTTGACACGCGGTGTATCATCGAAGTTTTAAGGGTAAAGGAATAGAGAGTGCATTTGTATCTGAGTACACAGTTGTGCACAATGAATGTTCTACGTCAATGGCTGATTGTTAACATTATACTGTGCCAGTACTCGTAGTAGGTAAATAAAATTCTTGCGAATGGCTTAGATAATCTATATCGGATAAGTATACCTATAGGCATTAGTAGAAATAGTAACTTTTTTATGAAAATGTCATGAGATCAGGTTTCAAAAAGCCCTTTAAGTAAGTCATTACTATTCGCTAAATTGGATTCCTACGGAAATATTTATCATGGTGCGATATAATACCAGATTTAACTCGTACTTTCGACATGCCTCTCTGCCTATTATCACATTGTGAATGCGGGCACTAATAGTCGGAATGAGCTGATGTCGACATGTTGTCAGCATTCTAATTATAATATTGATCCCTTTTTAATTTATGTGTCTCGCCCATTGAACCTCAATGGTCTCGCCTAGCTGAAATAAACTCAGGTCAAACAACAAAATCAGGTCAATCAGGTAAGGGAATTCTTTATCGCTTTCGAAAGAATCACATCAACACTTTTTTATTTTTTTATGTAATAGGTGGCAGACGAGCAGACGGCTCACCTGATGGTAAGTGATAACCGCCGCCCGTGGACACCTGAGACGTACGGGGCATCACACATCACACAAGCTCTTCTTGAAGATCACCAGGTCGTATCTGTTCGGAAACACCATCGTTGTTAGCTGATTCCATAGTTTTATACTACGCGCGGTACCAAGGGCATCTATACATAAAATAATAAATGTGTAAAATCATGTTGGTAACTGGGCTTTAGTTAAACCGAAAACCCAAATCGCTTCCGCGATACAGATATACAAACTAAAGAAATTCATGTTAATCTTGGAACTGAACGGATTCAAATTTAACTTTTTTTTTGTATACCTGTCAAGCCTGAGCAACATAATAGGGTATAATTTATTAAAAAAAATCTTTGAGTGGCAAACCAGTTTTTACGCAAGCGGAACTACAGGCGTCTTATAGTTAAGAATTTAATCAAAAGAAAGCGATCCGCAGGGTACACAGATGTTCTTAAGTAAATTAATCCACTTAATTTTTTTTTACATAGTCTTAGGGTGGGGCTAATATTATTTACTTAAGAATAAATTGCAAAAGATTGCTATAACCAAAAATTCCTACAGGGATGTTGTTGAGGATATGGTAAAAAAACATTGACTCGATCAACGTTCTTAAAAAGAAACTCGCACAATATATTGTGGAAGTCGTCGAATGAACCGCTCTAATATACTCGTAATTGTATGCTAGGTACTTAAAAATTAAAACCTAATTAATATTCACGTAAAATTAAGACCATTATTTGTTATTAAATAATATGTACTCGTATTTACATACCTATCTTTGTCAATCGGACAACATTTTTTAGCTAATAAAATATCAGTCTATGTATATACTGTCCCACTGCAGGGCAAAGGCCTCCATCATAGAAATCAAGTCTTCACTACTATGAGGGGATTAGGCTAAATCACCACGCTTGCACTAATGCGGATTGGTGATCACAATCTCGAGCTATGTTCGAAAAATTCGAAACATACCTTTGGTCGACCCGGAAACCGAACCCAGGACTCCGAGATCACCGCCTGGTACTTGAACCACTAGACCAATGGGGCGATTTTGAGCTAATGCTTTTTATAAAACTGATCGGTGCGAACGACACTAATACAAATAAAAGGAATTGTAAATTCTGTTCTCAAGTAAGTAACAATTAAGTTTTTATTGATAAATATAGAATCTTTAAACCTAAAAACGTAAGAGAGTCGAGTGTAGACAAATCCATGCATTGCTTTCTTTCTCTCACCCTTTATAATATAATATTTCACAACATCACATACATTATTCTGACTCCGAGATAGGTAGCTCAAGCACCTGTGTTACGGATATCAGAATCAACAGCGGAATTACAAATATATACATATTATACTTTTCTTTTGTATACATACTTATTATACATACAAACACCCAGACCAATACAAACAGACATGTTCATGCACACAAATGTTTGTACTGTGCGGGGATCGAACCCGCAACCCTTGGACCAAAGGCAGCGTTCACTACCACTGTTCCAAGCGGGTCGGGTTTATTGTCATCCTTTGTTTATTAATGAGCCCCCACCTTACTATGACTATTTATGCTCAAGTAACTATACCTAATTAGCTTAACCTTTTGACGATAAAAGAGATGGCGATGAGAGTGGTAAGTTCGGTCCGACCAATAAAAAGTATTGCGCACCAAAACATAGGTAACATACCTACACATCATGGCGGGATACAAGCTAACAGAGTACCTACTCTGTAGGTTGTTACCGAACATATAGTAGATTGGTTACATATCATAGTGGTGTTACGATACCCATCTGTATTGGCAAATAGAATATTTAATGTAGATTAGCCCGATTGATCATCCATTCTGTCTTCCACCGACCGGACGTAGACAACATACCGCTGTGTATGAATTTTAGAATATATCACCTGTATGAAACACTTCTTTACTTTGAGAACAAGTTGTTGTCTTTGAAATAAAGTTGGATTAGAAAGAGATTAATGATGATTAAGCAGCTTTAAAAGTTTAAATTTAAAAGGGTGGTATGGACCATGGACGGTGGCAATAGCTTATTTGAGCGTGGGAGAGCTACGCCTCGGCATGAGTGGGCCGGCTCGACCGGAGTGATACCACGGCCTCACAGAAAACCGGCGGGAAGCAGCACTCTGCTGTATTTCGCTGCGCGAGTGAGGGTACCGGAGGCCCAATCCGGGGGAAAGAGGGGTTTAAAGGTAGGCAGTGCTCTTGTGACTCCACTGGTGTCGCGGGTGTCTATGAGCGGCGGCAATTTCTTGCCATCAGGCGATCCGTCGGCTCATCGGCCACCTAACACTTAAAAAAAAAGGTTCACTTTAAATACGTCATCTATTCAGTCAACTCCACTCATACAAATAATTTAGTTCGGCAAATATATCATAACAAGTAGATTATAAGTATCTGATGATAGTAGCTCAATGGATATGAACGCGCCTTTCATACATACGTAACGATGGAAACTTCTTTGTTACTGGCCGTTTAGAACTATAGCTAATATTTAAAAAAGATAGGATTCCATCTATGAATCATTTTGCAGTTGTCAACGTGATGGCCAGGGGAGCTTATGGTAGATCATTCGTGAACAGTCTTCCACCGGCACACAGCCCCAGGGAACCGCTATGGCCGCTTCCAAATCGCGGCCGGAACATTCAACCAGTACAAAATCGCTCGGGTTTTATTTATGTAACCATCGATCCTAGGGCGCGACAGTCCGCATGCTGATGGATTTTTTACCAGACTCCCCAAATTCTGGATTATAGTCTAAGCGTAATCCGGGCTCCGAAGCGACAGCTTTGGATGCAACCGGGAATTACACGCTAAGACGAGGAGGCATGTAGTAGGTGTCCTCGTGATAAAATTCTATTCTATAGAATTTGCAATAATAAATAGATATATTTTGAGTAATGAGTCAGTCTTCCACCGGGCAAACAGCCCCAGACAACCGCTATGGCCGCTTCCAAATCGCGGCCGGAACATTCAACCAGTACAAAATCGCTCGGGTTTTATTTATGTAACCATCGATCCTAGGGCGCGACAGTCCGCATGCTGATGGATTTTTTACCAGACTCCCCAAATTCTGGATTATGGTCTAAGCGTAATCCGGGCTCCGAAGCGACAGCTTTGGATGCAACCGGGAAGTACACGCTAAGACGAGGAGGCATGTAGTAGGCGTCCTCGTGATAAAATTCTATTCTATAAAAAATATGCATCAAATGCCAGCTGAATTTGCAAAAATAAATATATTTTGAGTAATGAGTGACTCAAAATATAATTATTATTGCAAATTCAGCTGGTATTTTTTCCCTAGAAATGTAATTTGAAAATACTCCTACACGCACAGTCATTAGCTCCATTCATAGAAATATATTAGTCTAGTCTAAACATCGTTATATATATATATAACAAATGTTACTATAAATAACTTAACTCAAATTATTTTTAATGTTCCGTACTTTTGTTGTCTGTCTGTCTGTCAAGACCCTTTATCTCAAGAACGCGGAACGGACTTATCAAGCGGAAATTCACATGAAATACTCAGATCTATTGTCCCTCTAAGCTGTGAAAATAGCAAACTTCTGAGCCAAGCCAACCAAAAGATACAGCCGATTATGTCGATATTTTCAACAAATTTTCGACACTCGCAAAGGAATCAAAACCTACAGGGTACTTTCCGTTAACCCAGAATCTTGAAATTTGACATGAAGCATTGTCATATAATGAAAATATAGGAAAAATTGCGAAAATCATATTTTTTTAGTTATATAATATTATAAAAATATTTTAATAAAATGAAACGCACGGCGGAACCCTCGGTGCGCGAGTCAGACTCACACTTGGCCGGTTTTTTTGTCATCAAATGTTATACCTATACAAAACTTTCCTCGCAACACCCACATATTCAGTAATCGGCACCTATTATTTTTTAGTAACTGAGCAAAACATCATACAATAATGAAACATTTATATGCTTAGTATCAGTCCCGCATAGGCAAATAAATAAAACAGTACTTGAAAAATAAACAATTTAGAACAAATTACCTACTTCCAAGTTCAGTTTAAAAAAAATAGCGCTTGAGTTTTGATTTATAGGCAAATATCGCGTAGATAAAATTATAAATTGTTTTTATTTCATTAATTTTTTAAAGTTACAGTGCATTTTATTTATATCGAAAAATATGTTTTTAATAACATTCATAGTGAGTTATCAAGTCAAAAGGGAATAGTAGTTACAGGGAATTGAGGGAATACGAAAGTTTGAGTCTAGATGATCGTTGTATATTTCGAGCCAACAAACGAGCTAAAAAGACCAGTCTGAATAAGGTATACTCGTACTTAATTGGTAGTCGGGCGACCGAGAGTCAAGTCTTCCGATCCACTGCCAGCATAAATCTTGGCGCGCACTCTCTCTACAGAATATAAATGTTCTCCCGTCTATTTTTTTTGTTTGCTTTCCAATTATACAAACTAGTACGAATTCATTTTTTTTTGTGTTGCAGGGGGAACGCCGCAGGCTCTAGAGATGAGCCGACTACCTTATGTATACCAGGCCACCGGGGGGGCGGCTAGGTAATGTGGGGTTCGGTCGTCCTAAAGAGAAGCCAGGCAAAGGCATACCCACTAAACCCCCTGCGGTTTTCCCTGATCGCCCATATTGATAGTAATACAGCCGAAGCATCCCTTAGAGCGAAAGTAGCTCAGAGGTTCAGTAGGCACCGTCCATACGAGGGATTCGGGTTCGAATCTAAGCTGTACATGTGGATATTTCAAAAATAAATGCCTATTTCCACCATTAGCTCGAGTGAGGGAAAACATTGTGAGGAAAAACCCACACGTTTCGGATAGTTTCTGTAACGTGTAACTATGATTCAGTTGGCCTGGTTCCGCTGTTAAAGGGTTGCGAAGGTCAGACGGCAGTCGCTTCATTGTATTTACCAGAAGCCCCAAGTCAAGAATCATGGTCCAGCGTACCCCGGGCTACAGAGTGACAGTTTGGTCACAACTGAGAATTAGACGCTAATCCTTCCACTATATTCCCCGGGAGAAACTAGGACGAACTCCTGAGTTAATGGAAAAAAGAAAGTTTTTTCAATTTGGAATTATTAATTATCTGCTTTAAGGCTTTTATATACCTAACACTATGTGAAAGATTATTTGAAAGAATATTGTTGTTTCTATATACCTAATGGTTTATAAGCAACGATCTATTAAGATGATAAATTACTGTTGTGCTTTGTTGAGGTTCACATTGTTCACGAGTTGTCTGCCAGCTAAATCAATTAGCAAACTTCAATACCTTGAGTACCTACCTACAATATAAAACACAACAGCTGTTACTTTATGAAACCTCTTAATTAAAAGTAACAACAATGCGTACTCAAAAACAATTATATTATTAAGTGAAAGTGGCCTCCTCCACGGTACGCCAAAGATCTATCCCTGGCTTTTTATCACCCAAACACTACCAGTAGAAATCTGGGTTATTCCACTAATTCTAGATTTCTTATTGTGGTCAGCGTTCCACGTGTGGCATTGAATGTCTGAGCTCTATGTAAAACTTTACAGTTTTTCGTAATTATACTTCATCATCATCATCATTTAAGTCCCCACTGCTGGGGCACGGGCCTCCCTCAATCACATGAGGGGTAATTGCCATACTCACCACGCTTGGCAGACGGGTTGGCGAGGGTTTTGATATAAATGCAGAGTTTTCCTTCTCTGGGTGCTGATGATCATGCCAGCAGCTTTACCTTAGTCGCCTTTTACGACACCTCGGTAAGAGTGAGGGTGGCCTATTCTACTCTGCCGGGGACCACACGGCTGAAAATACTTAGTTAAGTAAATATCAGCCTATATACTTTATGGGAGGCCATTCTTGTTGTTGTTTATTTGAACGAACTTATAATTTATAAGGTAAAGCTTAATTAGGTGATGATTATACCGAGCCTTATATAAAAAGTGTAATTAGTTTTTCTAAGCTAAAAAAATAGGTACTGTCCCACTGTAGGGCAAAGCCCTCCATCATAGAAATCAAGTCATTGCTACTACGATGGGATTAGGCTTAATCACCACGCTTGGCAAATACGGATTGGTGATCACAAACCCGAGCTATGTTTGAAAAATTCGAAACATGTTTTTGCTCGACCCGGGAATTGAACCCAGGACCCCGAGATCACGGCCCGGTACTTAAACCACTAGACCAACGGCGTCGTATTATTTATTTATCCGGAATACCTACATGGTATTCTCCCCAAGTTTACAATGTAAAACCTGTATGTATGGAGTACCTATGTTAGATTCCGATTTAGTTTAAGTGCTGATTCGACCAATCTTAATCCAATATTAAATGTATTGTATAGCGGTGTCATTCTGTATGTATAAATCTGAAGTTAAACCATAGATTTATTCACGGATAAAGATTGGCCGAGTCGGGCCTAAAGTCCGGCTTGATTTGAATGACAGTAATATGTTGAACTTAAGGTTCATTATTTTAACAAGTCGTATTCCGTACAATTTTATATCTATTAACATAAATATATTTTTTCTATGACAGCAAGCAGGTGTCATTTTAATCAAGCCATATTTTATGGACTAATAACATGGAGACTCGCCGAGTAGTTTCCCCTTGCTGAATAACTGAGTACTTTGGTTCTGACGTTTTCCTCTGTTCACTCGGTCTGCAAACCCTAACCTAATTTTGATTCCATTAACAAGAGAATTCTATAAAAGAACCTTCTTAGCTATTACGTATTCAAGCTGTCCCTAGACCATTCAAACATTTGTGTAATATTATCTGTTACTCCAAGGAGATATGATTATGGTAACCATTAAAGTCTTCTTTGTTTTGTGGTGTCGGATAATATCCCCCTTTTTACTCTTTAGAGACAAAGAGAACCGGCGTTATAATGTCAGTGCCAGCAAATCTTTATTAAGTCTTGGCAAGGTTGAACCACACACATCTACTGGGGTAAAAGTAGATATTATATATCGAGTAATTAATATACATTACTAATAAATTAACATTAACATTTATTAGTATTCTCGTTCACTACCTTCGTTAACACGATAGTGAAATACTCGATATTTGTGTATAGTGAAGTATTTTGATTTTTATTTTAATCTTTAATGTGGACCGATTTTTTTCACTTCTTGGTTTCATATGGAACACTCAATAAAAGCTCAATGAATCTGTACACAATACAATCCTCGAATATTTAATGGAAACCAATGCAACATTTTAAACAAGACCTAAGTACTTAAGTCTTGAGGATAATGTAGCCGCAGTTATATTTATGCTAATTAAAACCTATAATCGACCTGTGTCTCGCCAATTCATTTCTAATACTTACCAAACGATAAAAAACGGTCGATTCAGTAGATGTCTTTAATGAGACTGAGACTTCGAATAAAACAAATAATAATTCATTATTTTGGACATAATAAATTATTCTATACAAACGTCAAATCAATCAATAGGTAGTATATCAAATTCCAAAACATTTTTTTTTAATGCGCTGCGTCCCTCGTGCGCAGGGTCAGGGCCAGCTCCAATTCCCTCCTGAAGATGATTTCAGACCGAGTGGACTGTGGCTACTTGCTGCACTGTGGCGCATTACATGCGAAATAGATCACTAATACCTAGGATTAAGATGTTACTAACAATATATGAGTTATTGACTTGAAATAAATGATTACCAATTACCAATTAATTTGTATTTCTTTATATTTTTTGACTTTAGTACAAACTCTGATGTAAGATTTTTTTTTCAGAAATGGGACCATGCCCGTTGAAGTTCTTCGCGTGACTTGGTTTTAACGACACGTCAATTGAAAGCAAAGATGTCCAGCAATGAAACTGACATCGCTGAAGATGTGGCGTACTGCGTGCCCGGCGGGATGGTCTTCCAGAGCACCTACACCAACTTCCACGGCTACCTCGCGCTGCTCATCTGCCTCCTGGGTTCCGCCGCCAACTCCGTCAACATCGCCGTCCTCAGTCGCAAAGAAATGGCATCGTCAACCAACTCCATCCTCACGGGACTAGCCGTCGCTGACCTTTTAGTCATGCTTGACTACATACCATTTGCCCTTCATCTTTACACAAACATCGGGTCCCACACCTACGGGTGGGCTGTGTTTGTCTACTTCCATTCCATTTTCAGTCAGACTTTCCACACAATCTCAATATGGCTGACGATCACTCTTGCCGTATGGAGGTACATAGCCATAAAATTTCCGCAAAAAAACCGAACGTTGTGCAACCAGAAGAACACTAATATAGCTATAGGGCTAGCTTACGCCGTGTGTCCAATATTGTGTCTTCCTATATATTTTGCTATGAATATCCAGCAGGTGCCCAGAAGTGTAAACAAAGCGAATGAGACAATGAGTGATATAGAAGTAATGAATAGTACGAGTAGTGAGTATATTATAAAAATGACTGAAAATAGTGGTTTGTTGACTGCTATATTTTGGATTTACAGTGTATTTATAAAACTTATACCGTGTATAGTGTTGTCGATTTTAAGTGTGTTGTTAATATTGAAAATGAAATCAAGTGATAGAAGAAGACAGAAACTGTTGAAAAAGTCAGCTATAACAACGAACGAGGTAATAATATACAATTTTTATACTGGTTTTTCAATTTCCGTTGTATTATGTGGGTTCAATTCTAGAAATATAATCGTATTCAAGAAGCTCTTCTTGGGTAAAGTGCATATTTAACGAGTCTCCTACGTAGTTTTAAAATCCGTTGCGTCGCACTCTGTTTGCTTTTTTTTTCACTGCCTCATAGTTTCGAAAGCTCATGGACTCGAATGATGTAGTCGCGAAAGACGCTGAATAGAAAAACATTTGCACTGCCGCATACGCTAGAATACTTGTAATTTCGGTTTACGTGTAAAAAGTATTCATCTAAGTAGTAGTTAAATAAACTATATATTTGGCCGGTCGATCATTCGAGTCCATAAGCTCTCTAGTAGAAAATAAATTCGAAAATCTATATTCTTAGTCGAAAAAAAAATTGCAACAGCGTGTGTCGCAACAGCGGCATTCGAAAGCACTTGGGAGACCTATTGAAACGTGGATAGAATGGTGATCAGTCTAGGATTTGTTTACCCATGCGCTTTAGTTTAAACTTTGGTAGTTACTTCAATTTTACTGCTTGTACTTCCATTAAATAGGTTAATCTATTATTAAAAATTCATGAGTTGAAAAGAAAGTTTTGCTCTCGAGATGATATTCTCTTACAATACCTAAATAAATTATGTTTTTAGATATGGAATAAGCGAGACAGCTTAAGTCCGAGCAAACAAATAAAAAATATGAAATATGAAGATAGTAACAGTCAAAATGGAGTATTCTGAATAACCACAAAATAAAACTTCTTTAACTAAAAAAATACTTTACGAAATGGAATGTGGTGTTATAAAAATATCTTTGGGCAATTTTCTAATGGAGTTGGATAAAGACAAAGAGATGATTGATTTACAATTTGAATTCTTCACTTCCAATGTAGGTACCTATAGGTATGAGATGTAAATAAAGGGATAAATATGTTACAAAAAAGAATATCATGCAACTGCAATAAAGTTGATTTTTTGATTCAATATAGACCCCTAAATGGCTAATCCTAATGGGTGTAACAGTTTGTAAGTTTTGCGAGAAGGTATTGTAGTCATAATTAAAATGTTTTTGTTTTAATTTGTCTTTTGTATCTCTTACGGCTGTGAAAGGCTCACGGGGATTGGGATTACGTCACGGCTTTGTTATTTTGCGTTGATATGCCTTTAGGTTGATTGTAAAATGTATTGGATTGTAAAATATAATGGAGTTGTTTAAAAGAGTCGAGAAATTGTAGGTTTATTAGAGCGTTGCAAGTGCGAGTGAACATAAGCAATACTTTGTTTCGCCTTTAACTTTTCGTAAGCAGAGAGTATTATAGAATCAATATCGGCCAATCTGCTTCTAACTGAAAATATTATAGAGATACATATTTAGCTATTTGAGACCACACATATTTACACCAGTTTTATACCTAGTTTTAAGTTTTCATACATTATGTTTTGTGTTTTTTTACATTATGGCAGACAAACGACCAGACGGCTCACGGTAAGTGATTACCGCCTCCCATGGACATCTGCAACACACGGGGCGTCACAGATGCGTTGCCGTTGTTAGGGGAAGTATAAGCTCTTTTCTTGAAGATCACCAGGTCGTATCTGTTCGGAAACACCATCGTTGGTAGCTGATTCCATAGTTTTACAAGGCGCGCTAGGAAGTGGCGTGAGAAGCGTACTGTGGTGGAATTAAATACATCCAAGTAATGTGGGGGAAATTTGTGTGCAATAAAAGTATATTCATTCAATTATATAGTTGGACGCTTGACTCATAGTAGATTTAGGGATCATCTTGAAAGTACCCTAACTACCTACCTTCAATCCCAATCAATACATCGAAATTCAGTTTGGTAAAATTATCTTTCCATCCACGTAGGCCTATATCTCATTGCTATTTGACAAATCGCGAGGCTGATACGGAACTGGGACACGTGTAAGTTTGCGTATGGACATATATTATGTAGCTATAAAAATATTGCTATAACTTGGGTCCAATTGAGCCTGACCTTGAAAGTGATTGAGGACTAACCTTCTTTCTGATGTATCGGAAATTAACAAGACAGATAGAAAATATATTGTCAACAGGTATGACATCACTATGAGCGATCGCTATAACTTTCGATCTCTTCCAGTCAACCACGTCAAAGTTTGATCAATGTCTTATGAGTACAACCTGTGCGGATAAAGAATGGGATCAGAAATGGCGGCGCATCTATTCACTTCTCGCTCGCACACTATTTGCGTCTATACTCACACCCCACGAGTGTGACTATAGACGCAAATAGTGTGCGAGCGAGAAGTGAATAGATGCGCCGCCATTTCTGATCCCATTATTTATCCGCACAGGTTGTATGTTTCTTATTGATTTTAAAGTAGAACATATTTTTTTTTCTACTTTTCCATTATTTAGATAGGACTGTTCAATGTGACAACGTCAAAATAGTCTATTTTCCACTGAAAAGATCACACAAGAAATACTTATACGAAATAAAACATAAATCTATCTAACTAATAAAAAAACGCCCTGTTGGTCGAGTGGTTTAAGTACCGGGCCGTGATCTCGGGGTCCTGGGTTCGATTCCTGGGTCGAGCGTAAAGTTTGTTTTGTATTTTTCGAACATAGCTCGGGTTTGTGATCACCAATCCGCATTTGGCAAGCGTGGTGATTAAGCCTAATCCCATCATAGTAGCGATGACTTGATTTCTATGATGGAGGCCTTTGCCCTGCAGTGGGACAGTTTATAGGCTGATACTCCTACTCCAAATAAAAATCTAGATCTAAAACGGTTTGAACAGCAGGTAGTCCGCACGCGGGTCGGAATCCGCTTGAAAAGGAAACCGCTCTTGCGGCGTTGTTGTCGTTGCTATACTACGTATGCACGCGAAGACTCGCGGCTGACGGTCTACCGTCAGACGCGAGTCTTCGCTCTTGTCTTGTACTTGTCTTAGATACTCTAGTAACTGATTCATTGATAATGAATAATATATGACAGTTAAGTGGTTTTGGTGATGTAACAATTATACTCGGGCCAAAGATTCATGAGTCTGTGTCATATTTCATTCGTAATTAATCAATGAAATACTCGACTGACTCTACCGAGCGTCGCCAATCTTTGCGTGTAGGTACTTATGGACATCATACTATTACGAGTATAGACGGTTAGACAGTAATTCATACCGAGAGCTATTGAAATAACTTTGTTCAAAATGTTTTACCCATTTCAAAAGGAATCAAAAATAAATCACTTTGGTAAATCCCATATAAACATTACGGTAATTTCCGTCCTTGTAAATAATAAAGTACAACTTATTGTGTCCACTCTCTCTGCCTGTCTCTACCATGTGCCTACGTTACTTTTTGAATAAAAAAGGAAGTAGTCTATGAATAAATTGGACACAATCACTGTGTCTGTGTTTGACTGAAGCAATCAGTGCAGGTGAAAATGTGTTCTATCCAAGTATTTCTTAAGAACTATAGTCCTATAGTTCTAAAGTCTAAAGGCTAAGGCTTGGCCATAATCTCGCCTGATGGAAAGTGACGATGAGGTCTAGGATGTAACGCGTTTGCCTAGAAGATGCCTGTTCACTTTTGCCTTAAATATGTCCAGATTGTAGTGGTCCGGAAAAACAGACCTTGGCAAGAAGTTTCATGCCTTAGCTATTCGCTTTAATAACTATTTGTTTTAAATGTAAAAGAGGAACACGGCGATGACTTTTTATTCAGACGTGCGAAAACACCTGTATGGTTGATATCAGATAGGCGGCTCGTAAACCGACATACGTGGAACTGACCGTACTTACTTAAGCATACGCAAAATGTTGAAAGTGTTATGTCCATGTATGTTAGTCCATGTAGTTTATGATTTTATTAAATAAAAACATCTTACCCTTCACAATGTTGACTTTCGCAAAAAAATCGAAAGACAAGACAATGTGAGAGCAAAATCTGTTTGTAGTTCGTGGGGTTTCACTTCGAGATTTATAGGTTTGTAGATATATCTAGGAAAGTTTCTCTATATATTTTTTTTAATAATGTATTGCTTTCGCTTTGGTAATTTTTTTTATTTAGTCTGTAGAGTCCCACTGCTGGGAAAAGACCTCCCTCAAGTCTCTCCATTCCTCCCTATCCAATGCCTTTACTTGCCATTCTTGGACATACGTATTGAAATCGTCACACCATCTTTTTCTGGGCCTGCCGCGTAGTCGACGTCCATCGGTCGGTTGCCATGGGGTGACGATTTTTGTCCATCTTTTAGGGTTCATTCTGCATACATGGCCCGCCCACTCCCATTTTAGCTTCGCAGTTTTTCGTCCCACATCCGCGATTCCCGTCTTGGAGCGTATGTCAGAGTTGCGCACTCTATCTGATCTTTTGATCCCCAGAATGCCACGCTCCATAGCTCTTTGGCAAATCTTGAGTTTGGACTTCTGATTTTCTGTCAACGACCAGGTTTGCGCACCGTAAGTAAGGATGGGCAAAATGCAGACGTCGATGAGTTTGCGCTTAAGTGTCAGAGGGAGGTCTCCCTTCAAGTACGCTTTCATGGACCAGAAGCTCTTCCAGGCATTTTGGATTCGGCGTTCGATCTCTTTTTCTTGCCTATTGTGGAAGGAGACTATCTGGCCCAAGTAGATGTACTCATCGAGGTATTCTATTAACTGCCCATTAACCATTATGTTACTATTCGTGCTATTGGTCATAAGCTTTGTTTTTGACCTATTCATCTTTGGTAATAGTATAAATAAATAAATATTTCGCAACATCACATATCTGACTCGCTCGATCTGACTCGGAGATAGGTAGCTCAAGCGCCTGTGTTACGGATATGAGAATCAACAGCGTAATTACAATTATACACATAAAACTTTTCTTTTGTAAATCCATACTTTTAATCTACATCATCATCATTTCAGCCAATAGACGTCCACTGCTGGACATAGGCCTCCCCCAATGTGTCCTCCACACAGATCGGTCCTGTGCCACCCGCATTCAATGGATTCCCGCGATCTTCACCAGATCGTCGGTCCACCTTGTGGGGTCCTGCCACGGCTGCGACTTCCTGTACATGGCCTCCACTCGAGGACATTTCCACCCCAACGGCCGTCTGTTCTCCTCGCTATGTGCCCTGCCCATTGCCACTTGAGGCATGCAATCCTTTGGGCTATGTCTGTGGCTTTAGTTCTCCTGTGGATCTCATCATTTCTGATACTTTTAATACACACAAAGAAAACACCCAGACCAATACAAATAGACATGTTCCTGCACATAAATGACTGTGGATGCTGTGCGGGGATCGAACCCCGCACAAATATACCTACTAATTAACTTTCTTATTTGATGAACCTAAACTGAATGTCACAAAAACACAAAACATGTTGAGGCATAAATTAGCATTATCTGTGAAAATTTAATTAATTAATTACAACACAACGGTGGGCACTCTGCTTGCACGCTCTGTAAAGTATCACTTGATAAGTTGATAGGTAGGTACATCTGACAAAGTTCCCCGTATGCCATTTTTCGACCTTAATGCAATGAAATAAGGTCTAAAAGTCACCTACCGGGTACTTTATCAGATGTACAACTGTGTCGACGAAAGCTTTGTGAAGGAGAAACGAAAATAGACTTCAATGGCATGTGCATATTAATTATAATAAAAAGCTTGAATTTTAATGAACTTGCGGTATGCTTTTCCCTGTGTTGCATGTAGTTCATATTGAACATTGCGCGCGATAAGAGTACAAAGAAAAATAATACATACTCAACTTTTAAGAATTCAAGATTCTCTCTTTGTCGCATTAGGTAAGGTTTACGCGGGTAAGAGAAGACGATGAGGACGGATGTAAGATTTTGATTACAATAAAAAAAATATTGCGCGTGAAATGATACACAGTTGAAAATAATAAGTTTGTTTAACACAGCTTAGAAACTAAACTATTCTAACAAAATGAGCCTATATGCACGTGATCTATGTTTATCGACCGAAATTTTACATACCTATTCATTTTTAATGCCACCGCTAGTGCAGGCTTAATCCCGGGCGTGACCAATAGAGTAGAATCGGCTTACCATTATTTACTTCGGAACTGCGCCCATTAGCACGGGAGGTGCGGTGTTGATGCGATCGTAATTTGGTGCTACGAATCGATTTTACGCATCTGTGACATCAACGTGGTAGGTATAAGCACAGATATTATAATACTAGTGTATAGGTTATATGCGTTACGGTGACCTTAGTAACAGATGTGCGATGCGATGAATAGGCGGGTTGTTGACTTGTGGATGGTAGATAAATATAAGTAGGTATACTTCATTCAGCGTTTTGTCATATATCTCACAAGGTTGTATGATTTTTTTCAATAGGTCCCTACATTTCTAATCATACACTTATTTTTATACGAGTATTTTATGCCAATATATTATTATTATTCAACAATTATAAATGCATTGCATTACATAGGCATGGGACGAGAGACACTAGATTACCTTGCTTTACCTAACACAGTTTTTTAACTAGGTTTTCAACTCAACAGTAGTACTTACGCTATTTTCTAGCGTTGTTTTATTTGTATCGCATTAAAGTTGTTGTAAATACCTAATCATCAAGTTCTACCTGATACGGCTAGGGTTATTGTATCATCTTGAGTGGATATTTATTAGTCTAAAAGTAGATAACCCGGTTGAGACCGGGTTGCGGGTTCGATACCCGCACCAACACAAATGTTAGTTGATGGAACAGACATTTGTGCTGGGTTTGGGTGTTTGTGGTACCTTCGTTGCTTCTGGTTTCCAAGGTACAAGGGAAAACCTTAGTTTCGGACCAAGACGATGTATGTGATGTTGTCTCAATTTTTTTGATTTATTTTATTTTTTTGATTAATCTAGTAGAAGTAAGGTTCTTATCTATTACCTTAACTTTAAGTTGTTTTTAAGGTTTAAATCTCTGATACAAGGGTTGCGGGTTCAATCTCCGCATAGTACAAACATTTGTGTGCATGAACATTGTTTGTTTGTATTGGTCTGGGTGTTTTCTATGTATTATAAGTATGTATTTACAGAAGAAAAGTATTATATGTATATATTTGTAATCCCACTGTTTAGTCTGATATCCGTAACACAGGTGCTTGAGCTAACAGGCGAACAGGTATCTCGGAGTCAGATCAATATATGTGATGTTGTGAAATATTTATTTATTTAATTTTAATTTATTTGTAATTTAAAAGAGTGACCCATTTCTGACCAACTGTACACTATACATGTAGGTACATCTGATCTAGCGAAAACCGCACCCACTGACGCGCCGCCAAATTAGATTAATTAATTGTCAACATTGCTGTTGTTAAGTACCTACCTAACAATTTTGGTCCAGGGAGCTAAATTTACTGTTCGTGTTAATAATGTTAGAGTGGTAAAAGAATGGTCATAGGGCTGGTTCTGGTAGGTATGTACATAGATAGACAGAAAGTGATCTTTTAACACTTCTCTACACGTAGGCCGACGCATCTGCAGATGTAGATATGCGTTAACCGCACACGATTATCACCGTACGGTTAGCGCAACTCTTAAACCAGCCTAATGCTAAAAACTCAAGGAGCAGTTTCCACCTGTTCTGTGGTCAATTCCCAGTTCTTCAGCTACGTCGTAACTACTGATATGTCGATCTTGCTCCACTTTTACAAAAATGGCATCCATTTTATCCGTAATAGGGCGACCAGAGCGAGGTGCATCTTTGACATCAAATTCCGGATTGAAAACGCTTAAACCAAATTTGTGCTACTCTCACAGATGCTGCACTAGGTCCATAAACATCGCAAATTTTTTTCGCGGCTTGCGTTGCATTTTTACCTTTTTTGTAGTAAAATTTTGAAATGTATCGAATTTCTTCATTAGATTCACTCATCTTGACAGTACGAAAAAAAATGAAAATCACACATTTTCCTAATTTGAATTTGGATATATATTCTTTAAAATTTTAACTTTCAATGATACCAAAACCAACCAGATACAAATACTATAGCCAAAGAGATTTTATTACAAGTTCATACATACTATAATGCGAAAAGACTTTTTCCCCAACCTTTTATATTTTAACTGCAAGCATAAAACGAAATTCCATAAGTCGGCCGTTGATGCGGTGGGAGCCGTTGAAAAGTGCGATAGTCGCGGCCTTAAATCGCGTCGTAAAAGTGGTTCTGCATTTCCGTACGCTGCATGATCCTTTAAGTGTTGCGGTCTTGCAACCATGCACTGCAGACGCGAGTAAAAACCGCTCCATGACTTTTTAACCCACCTTAAATTTGAACCGTTTCCCTAGTGTAGTTTCTAACAGGGTCATTTCACTTAGTACTTTTCTCCTTAGTATCGGAAAAATATTTCAGCGGTTTTCGTTAGATGGAGCTAGTAAAAAGAAGATGTAGCTTTAAAAAGCAATCAAGCAGATGGTTCGGCGTTGTTTCGGTAGATGTCACTATGCATTTTTACATCGCACTAGTAAAACGTGTTTCCGAAACAATGACCTCAAGCTGCCTGCCCCCATTAGCAATCATAAAAAGTAGGTATAAGAATTAAACCAGAGATCTAGAAGGCATTGGGATTTTTTTATATAGCAAATAAGATTATTTCAGACATTTTATTTAATCGTCTCCCTGGCTGCTTCTCGGAGGTAGCCGTATTACATAGCCGTTCAGCCGTTGAGTCATGGTCGTTTTCCTCTAGATGGCGCTAGCACTAGCTAGCTAGCCGACTGATGCCTCTATCTCAGTATACATAAGTTACTCTAAGTTACTCTATGGTTTCTGATGCAGGGCGAGAAAGCCAGGCTTAACGAGGACGGCGGCAAGCGCGGGGGCGGGCGCACGGACCGCACCACGCGCATGCTGGTCGCACTTCTGGGGCTGTTCCTGGCCACCGAGCTGCCGCAGGCGCTCTTCGGCCTGCTCACTGCGATAGCGCCTCAGCTCTTCCAGATCTGTTACTACGCGTTTGGTGAGCGATTTATATCTGACCCGTTTGGTTTTAGACGACCCGTTTGGGTCAGTGGTAGTGAACGCTGCCTTTGACCCGAGGGTTGCTGGTTCGATCCCCGCATAATACAAACATTTGTGTGTATGAATTTTGTATTGATCTGAGTGTTTTCTATGTATTATAAATATATATTTAAAAATAAGTATTATTTGTATATTTGTAATTCCGCTGTTGGTTCTGATATCCGTAACACAGGTGCTTGAGCTACCTATCTCGGATTCAGATCAATGTATGTGATGTTGTGAATTATTTTTGTATATATATTTATATATCTTACTTACGAAGATAAGGTTATATATTTTTTTATGTGCTAGGTGGTGAACGAGCAGACGGATCTCCTGAATGTAAGCGATTGCCGCCACCTATGCACATTGGCGACACCAGTGGAGTCACAAGTGCGCTGCCCACCCCCTTTCCCCCAGATTGGGCCTCCGGTACCCTCCCTCACGTAGCGAAACACAGCACTGTGCTACTTCACACCGGTTTTCTGTGAGGCCGGTCGAGCCAGCCCATTCATGCCGAAGCGTGGCTCTATCTGTTAGTAGTATTTGATTGGGTAGGTACATTCAGCATTTTTTTCATCTACTAACTGCCTAACAAGAGGTTTGATATTTTGATTGGTTTATTTTGAATAGCTACTCTCGGGTTACAAGAACTTGAAGCGATTTTTTAATCACGTTGTGTAGTACTCGCTTGTAGTATACAGTAAGTACATAGATACAGTAAGTACACCACCTTGAAATAAAAAGAAAAAAATAAGGTTATCTCCATAAATCATTGTATCTCTGTATATGTATGTTGTGCAATAAATCTATCAAAATAAATATCCTACTCTACACAAAAAACCAAAGCCTACAAGTCTGTTCCAATTATGAAGTCCTTTTTGACATTTCAAAGAACGTTACTCTGCACGTTTCATACAAATCCAATTGAATATCTCTTTTTGTATTTGGTAGTGAATCGTCATTTGTAAAATATACAATTATACAAAAACACCCTACAATCAATTCACAAGCAAAATTAACATATTGTTTTTGAATATAATGTTTAAAATAAGCTAAACTTCAAAATAAAATAATAATATTTGCGCGCTTGCGGTTACGTTTATGTTTTAATTTTAAGCATAGTGACGTGCTTCAGGTATTCAGTTACTTAATGAAAATGAATCTGAAGGCAATGGGGCTGCTTATTGCTGAAGTAACTTTGATCCATTAAACAAAACTTAAATGAATTAATTGTTTTTTTATTTTAATCTCATAGTAACTGTTGAGTTAGTCCATTACGCGACACAATTTGTATAATTTTGGGATGCAACTATACTCGGCGTAAACACTCCTGGCAGCAAACGCTGTCAAATATTCTGTGCCATTCATTAACGAGTCTTTGCCACGAGAGTATAAATGTATCGTGTATTTATTGTTCGGCACAAAACAAGATTGGAAGTCTTGCGAGTCTAAAAGTGTTCTTTCGACAATTTATATTAACCTTAGTTGTTGAAAGTTAATTCGATGTTAAATCGAGAATCGATGCCGCTGAGTATCGATTTCTAAGGGTACTTCCCTAGTACTGAACTATTAACATCTGTCAAAAAGGACTTCATAATTGGAATAGACTTATAAGTAAATAATGCACTATTAATTTTTTATCGACAGTCTTCGGGTGGGATCGTCGGCTCACGACGAAGCAAAAATCACTTACAAAATTCGTCGAATTACCAGGGTCTACAGTAGCTTAGTCGTTAAAGCAACGGGTAGCAAATGATCGTGGATTCAAGTCTGGTAAACATTTTTAAATGCATTATTTACTCATACTAGAGGAAAAATTGCTACTTATACCAAAAAAAAAAAACAAATCAAAACCTGTTCAGCTTCATAATATTTAATGCCAGAAGCAAAAAGAAATATTTGTGCCGATAGGTATTCAGAAATTCAGATTATTTTTATGTACTGAAAGAGTTATAAAAATCAATATTCTTATGTTAAGGACAACTTCATGGGTAAGTTCGTCATATTCTAAATATGATACATTATCGATATATGTAACAAACAAAATAGTAAAATAGTGCTTGCATACCTAAGTCATCGTCATCGTCATCGTCAGCCCATTAAAGTCTCCACTGCTGGGGCACGGGCCTCCCTCAATCACATGAGGGGTAATTGCCATACTCACCACGCTTGGCAGACGGGTTGGCGAGGGTTTAAATATAAATGCAGAGTTTTCCTTCTCTGGGTGCTGATGATCATGCTAGCAGCTTTACCTTAGTCGCCTTTTACGACACCTCGGTAAGAGTGAGGGTGGCCTATTCTACTCTGCCGGGGACCACACGGCATACCTAAGTACTTAGTATGTTTTATTTTAGCCGAACTATATTTTAGGTATGGCCTAAATACAAAGGAAATACTGGTAGGCACGATCTTCGCATTTTTTATTAATTAGTACACTTAATTAGACGCCTTATCTGAATAAGTTATCCGTGGCTTAGATAATATTTTCCAATAAAACGAGTAATCATTCAAAATTAATTTGGACGTAAACATTTTAATGTAGGGCTATAATTTCCGATTGAAAAATGGTCTGGTGTGGATTAGACAGGACGGGAAGCATAAAATCTCCGCGAAATAGGTACCCATTGGATTATTTTGAAGATAAAATGTAATTAAAATTATAATTTATCTATGGCATTGACGTAGATGATACTGAATTAATTGACCTCAATACTATTTGCTGTATTTTTTATTTTGATATTTAATAGGAATTTGATGTGTTTCGCTGCGTGAGTAAAGGTACCGGAGGCCCAATCAAGGGGAAGGGGGGTTAACAGGTAAGCAGCGCATTTGTTACACCACTGGTGTTGCATGTGTCCATGGGCGGCAGTAATAGCTTACCATCAGGTGATCCGTCGGCTCGTCTGCCACCTCGTCATCAGCCCATTTAAGTCCCCACTGCTGGGGCACGGGCCTCCCTCAATCACATGAGGGGTGATTGCCATACTCACCACGCTTGGCAGACGGGTTGGCGAGGGTTTTGATATAAATGCAGAGTTTTCCTTCTCTGGGTGCTGATGGTCATGCCAGCAGCTTTACCTTAGTCGCCTTTTACGACACCTCGGTAAGAGTGAGGGTGGCCTATTCTACTCTGCCGGGGACCACTCGGCGGTCTGCCACCTATAACATAAAAAAAAGAAACTTGACATTTTGCAGGTATTCTTACCGAACAATCTCAAATCAACCGCATATTATCTTTGACATATAATTTATCTACGATACAAAATGTAGTGAAATGATAAATGTGATATTATGGAACACTATTAAATTCATCTGTGTTATGGAAATAATAAAAAAATATGATTTTGGCTACGTACTCAAAGAACAAAGCATAAACTGCATTATGAACCTATTATGTTAGAATATTATGATCATCATCATCCAATGATATCCACACAGATCGGTCCTGTGCCGCCCGCATCCAAGGGCTTCCCGGCGACCTTCACCAGATTGTCGCCCCACGTTGTGGAAAGAACATTACTCTAATAGTTAATTTCAAAATAGTTATCTAGTATTTTCAAAATGTATTTAAGTAGCAAGCAAGTTCGAGTAGGTACGCCTAACTTCGGTTCGACTCTCCAGGCTGTCCCCATTCCCTCCTCCGACCACAGAGGTGGAAGCGCCGTGCCCGCCGTGCAAGCGGGCTTTTGTCCGGGAGAAGTCGTGGTGGCAGGTTTCGTACCATGACTTCTCCCACTATGGGCGATGAGGTAGAGTCCCTGGAGATTTAGTAAACCCCCGCCGCCGCGGGTGGATTCTGACATAACCGGGTATGCTTAACGCATTAGTCCAGGGTCAAAAAAAAAGGACGGAGACATAAATAAACATAAAAATACGCTGTGATAAGTATTTCGATAGCGACTCATCTTTGCGAACAAAAAAGTTATAATTTCGCAGAGATGTCACCCACAAACTAAGTCCCTTCTCGTCCACATAAACTTTAGCCTCTCACGAAGTGAAATAAAATGTCATAAAAGAAGTTTGTCCCAAATTAAGGACAATACCGCGCCGATGCGATGCGGCAATTTGCCGAGTCTCGTAATCGTTAACCTCCCTCAAGAGTGCCGTCTGCCGTAATGTCTGTCATTATAGTTATTATTTTACGAGATAGCTCCTCACTCACCTATTCGAGTGCCTTTTAGGACAATTCGATCATTACGTATAAAGACGGCAGAGAAAGGTCCATTCGCCTTCATTAAGACTGTGGCTCGAATACCCAAATTCTGAGCGGTAGTTTGCCTGCTCAGCATTTTTCAACGGAGAATAAACTGTGGTTTTGAAATAAGTATGTATAAACAATAATAAATAAATATTCAATATTTCACAACATAATATACTTTGGTCTGACTCCGAGATAGGTAGCTCAGGCACCTGTGTTACGGTTATCAGAATCAACAGTGGGATTACAAATATATATATGTAGGTATGTATTTGTAATCCCACTCTTGATTCTGATATACATCTTTTTTTTCGCATATGGTACGTTTGAAATAATATAGAGTTTTGATTGTAACCTTAGAGTTTGTGCGAATCATGAAACATTATGTGGCGGGTAGATATGATTACTTATTTTGAGACGAAATCATAATACGTGTAATGCTATAATATGTTCCTGTGCTTTACGTTACGACGTCTACCTATGTGTATATATATTATAAAAGATTGAAACCATTGTTCAGTATGCTCATGTTACTAATGCAGATGGAATTTCAACATGTATTGTATGTGTTACCGGCAATCTGTATAATCTGACATTGTATACAATACCTTGGCAATGTAGAGAATGCCTAAGACGTGTAGGCAATGTATGGAATATTATTAATATGTTGCCTAGGCGTTCTATACAATACATGATTCGCAGCCGGCAATGTACCTAAGTAAAATCATTAAACTATAATTACCTACTAGTGTATGGAATCGCCATAATAAACCGGTTTTATGTACGATAATTTTCTTTTAAAATTTTAGCCATCAATTATTTGTTCTTCTGGCTCAGCGCCGGCCGTGGGGTCTCATCAGTTCTAACGTAAACCTTTTAACTTTTTACCTTAACCTAACCCACACATTATCCGAACAACAAAGAACTGATGGCTATTATACATTGGCTAGGCAAATATGTAGTAGACAATGATATTCATAATATTTCATAAATTGCCTAAACGCCTCACGCATTCCATTTGCCTAGGCATTGTATAGAATGTCTGAATTAAACACATTGCCAGTAACATATATATTATTGTTGGCGTTGACGTTCTGAAACCATCGACCCGAAGCGATCATTTTCACGAATTTCCATCTCTGGCCATCCGTCAAGCGAAATTTCGAGAATCGGGTTAGATTACGGTCAGAAGACCCATCGCCCGCCGCTTGGCTTTACACATCGCTTATAACCTCTATTTTGATATCCCACGTCACTGTACAAAGCCTCACACATGAATATTCAAAGGATCAGTTATAGGACTGTTTTCGTTCTTAGGGTGTCCTAAGTTTTGTGAGGTTTTGTGCATAAAAAGTCTTTGAACTTTGATTACAAAATAAGTAAATTTTCGTTCAGACTTTCAAAAATTACAGTTTTAGGGCTGATTCAACCAATCTTATTCCGATAATAAATCTATGGTAACGCGCTGTCATTCTATACAAATCTGACGTTGTACCATTGATTTTTCCACGGATAAAGATTGAACGAATCCAGCCTCAATGTGTCTGTATTACTGGTTCTATTTACCGACTTCAAAATTAGAGGGGGTTGTATGTTCGATTGCATATTGTTTAAGATAACGACAGCACATGCACAAAGTTTTTATCATAAAACGGTAGATAAGTAAGTTGTGCATGTTAGCTTAAAAATAGATCGTCATCATCTTAGCCGAAAAGACCGATGACAGATGGAAATAGGCGCCACCCAGGGTTTTCAAAGCTTTTTTTGCTAAGTATTGTCCTAAAAAGGGGTAGATGATGCCCATACACTGATGTGACGTCTTGTTCGAAGTATTTATCGCAAAAAGCCAAAACACACACAAAATTCAGGATTGCATGAGTTTTTGATGCGATCTCCGAATCGAAGAAGTAATCGTGAACATTATTGGCAGACACTATTAATTAGTCGTTTCTGTCATCAACGACCCCATAATATACGATACAAAGACATACAAAAAACGTGGACGCTGGAAAATCATGAACACCTAGGCCTATGCAAAAATTTAAGGATGTTGTGTATACTTTTTTTTAATGTGATAGGTGGCAGACGAGCAGACGGATCACCTGATGGTAAGCGATTGTCGCTGCCAATAGACATCCCGCAACACCAGTGGAGTCACAAGTGCGCTGCCAACCTATTAAACCCCCGGGTTAGGCCTCCGGTACCCTCACTCACGCAGCGAAACACAGCACAGTGCTGCTTCACGCCGGTTTTCTGTGATCGATTGTGTAAATATATTATAAGTATTTATCTGTAAGTAGTATATAAGTATTGATTGTAACAATCGTTGGTGTGCCTTAATGAATAAATAAATAAAATAAATAGTACGTACCGGAAAAGCGCACTTATGTCTTTCTAGATCTCAGCCAGCCAAGACTTCGTCCGCAAATTGATGGTGCGTCATACGCTCAACCCTTAAGGAAAGATAGAGTTAAGCACGTTAACACGTACATTTCTAATTAAATATTAGAATAATCACTAAAGGTAAGGAGCGATGGAGCATTTGAATGACAAACTAAGAAGGAGATATATCTGAAGCATCCGCGTCTATAGACAAAAGAGCATTAGGCAGTAACGTAATAATGCATTTGCATTCAGGCAGGTCCGAATTTGATAAACGCGTCGTAATTTATTATAAGATGCTTACATAATCTATGTTCACATACTCGAACACAATAACTACAACTTTAACTGGTAATATAATATGCAAGATGGAGGATCTTCACATTAGATTTGGCAAAAACGTATCTTTCAAAAGATTGAAACATTTGATAGATAGATAGATAGATAGATACATTTTATTGCACAAAATTTACAGATCTTAGCCTAAGTTATTATACTAAAACAATGTAGGCGGTCTTATCGCTAATAGCTAGCTATCTCTTCCAGACAACCTCAGGGTAGAGGAAAAGTATAGCGAATTAAGAAAAGGGGTAAGGCAGTGCAAGTCAGAAAAGAGAGAGAAAAAAAAAGACATTGTATAAATACGAGTATGGTATATAAATACATACATTATATTAAATAAATATATACTAGCTATAAATACTAAAACATACTACTACATTACAAAACAAATAAACATACATACTAACATTTGCATCTGAATCAGTGCAGAGATGCGGAACAGTGCTTCATTTGGAACTCACTCACTCGGATCATTCAGCTAATTCGGATCATTCGGCTCACCTAGATCATTCAGCTCATTCGGATCATTCGGCTCACTTAGATCATTCAGCTCATTCGGATAATTTGTCTCATCGGATCATTCAGCTCATTCGGATCATTCGGTTCACTCGAACTTGAGATCCATTTGAGTCGAATGATACATTTGGAGTGAATATTAGAGATTCGGAAAAGTTTATCATTTGGCTGAGTCGGATCACTGAGTCGTTTCAGTAAAGAGTTACACACGTCTACTTCATATAATATTATTTAACAATTTCACATTTAGAATGATGCGTGAACGTAGAGCATAGGTACTCCTACTGTGTAGTATAGGGCTTCTCGCGCCCGATATGATGATAAAAATGACGCAGAATCCCGAAAATCGAGATCTCGGTATTCTATTATTGGAAGCCATTATATTGTGTAAATTCATTTACCAATATGAAAAGCTACCTAGCTTTTTTCCTTTACATATTTGTTTATTGTTCCCAAGATAACCCCCTCCTATCCCTTGTCACACAATGTCACACTAGTTGACCGCCTTTTATGGGTGATTGACAATTTATGGGTGAACCCTTATTATTATTGTTCATACTCAGGGAATCGTGTAAGATTATGATAAATGTTTGGGGATTAGCCGTAGGGTCAAATGTGTAAGGAATAAAGTCTCGAAAATCTAAGGTTTAGGTTCAAGTCCAGTCTGACCGACCGGTACCTATCATCGAGTTGTTTAGTCTTTTCGGTGAATGAAAACATTAGTGAGGACACATGTGGAAGAAGAAATTTTGCAGCATGTGCTGTGCATGGACGTAGCCAGGGGAAGGTTTGAAATTAAAATAATATTTGGCACTTATTGGTAAGGTTGGGGTTTTTTTGACCCTTTGAATAAAACAATGGGTGTTATTTAACGAATCAGCAAAATATTAAGTAACAAAAAAGTCTTTGAAATTAAAAGCAACAGCAGTAGGTGTTATAATAAATTAACATTAGTTATTTGTTTTTGTTACTAATTTTTTTTGCAAAAAAAGTTAGTAACAAATAAAAATTTGAAATGGAAAACAACACTAGGTGTTTTAATTAACATAAGTAATATTATTGAATACAATTTTCGAAAACATGAGTGATTTGAACACCGTCTGTTGTATTATAAATTGTAGGGCTGAAAACATTAGCAATATTTTTTTTCGGGTTGATTTTCGAGTAAAAAAACTTTAGGTGAGCCAATATAGACCCCTTTGCCCCTGCAGTAGGGGCATTGCTCTAACAAACATAACATGATGTATCCTTAGATTAAATCAAATTTGGTTTAATCTAAGGATATATCTTTATTTTTGATGAAATGTTTAGTAGGTGGGTTAATTTACTAAAACCTTATACGAAAGAAGGTTAACTGTTTCATTTACTCGATATTTAGCAGTTGAATAATTTATTAACATTTCAAAGTAATTTTTGCCCTAATGAGTTCTCAGTGAAGCGCGAGTTATTTAATGCCCAGTTTGTTTGATGGTAAAGAGCATATTATCGGATTTATAAACTAGGTCATTTGTGAAACTTTATTCGTGCTTATTAACTGTGAATGGTTTAAAGTATTTATCGCAGAAAGTTTGATCTTATTTCTAAGCACATTTATAAATTATAATTTAATATACACTATAGTGTTCCTATAATCGGACTCGTACTGACGATGTCATATAAATAAATAAATATTTCACAACATCACATACATTGATCTGACTCCGAGATAGGTAGCTCAAGCACCTGTGATACGGATATCAGAATCAACAGAGGGTTTACAAATATATACATATAATACTTTTCTTTTGTAAATACATACTTATAATATATAGATAACGCCCAGACCAATACAAACAAACATGTTCATGCACACAAATGTTTGTACTGTGCGGGGATCGAACCCGCAACCCTTGCATCAGAGGCAGCGTTCACTACCACTGTTTCAAACGGGTCTATGCCATTGATGTGTGATATAAATAGGTAACTCTAAAAAGTAACATACTAAATATAATATCACAGTTAAAGTTGATAGTCAAAATTGGAACGAATGTTCTCTTAGGAATAACAGACTGTCACACATACATAAGGTTAGTTACTATATATGTTTCCTCATCGTGTTTGACTGAAGTCTTCCATGAAAATAATAGAGTAATGAATATGCTTATCATTTAACTCACAAATTAGTTTCTTGTCAAGTCTGATACACACAAGCTACAACAGACAGGTAACTCATTAGTAAAGAGTCATTACTATTATTAAAAGTGTCGTGAAAACCAAGTAAGAAACCATTTGAAGAAAGGTAAATAACCTTTATTTGGGATCAAGAGAGTAATCTTACAGTAGGTTTTCCATCGGTACAGTTGTAAATATGTATATTATGGTGACGGGTAGGGCACACTAGCGACGCCAATCGATTTTACATATTTAGCTACTAAACCGGATCTATTTTAAACAATTTCGGGGTTACAACCTCTCGGCAAACACTTATACTATATTAAATAACCATGCACAAATGTTGGGTCCGTTTTTGTACATAAAAAATGGCTTTTGGCGTGAATCAATTTTTCGCTTACGCGTTGGACCCAACATTTTTGCATGGTTATTTAATAAATAGTATAAGTGTTTGCCGTGAGGTTGTAACATGGAGGTGTTGCTAAAATAGATCCCGTTTAGTACCTAAAAATTTAAATCGATTGGCGTCGCTAGTGTGCCCTACCCGTCACCTTAAACAGATAAATCGAACTCATAGTTTATATTGCAAAAGTATACCAGCATGTCTTCAAATGTTGACTTTATTTATTTTAGTTAGAGTTTAATATACGTTGAAGGGGTATTCTAAGTGATAGACAGATTATGTAGGTCCCTTCGCTGGACGACCGTCGCAGTGCCCTTGCCCTTGTTACATTGAGCACTAGAAGTTGCTGGTTTATACATTATCGACGATATATTATACTATCAAAGGTGCAATTTGTTAGCAGCTCAGGATGCATTAAAATCAATCTGCTTAAAATAATGTCATGTCGTTTAGTCATGTCAGTTAGTACGTCGTCTAGTTTAACCGTGGGAGAGCCACGCTTCGCCATGAATAGGATACCACGGCCTCACAGAAAACCGGCGTGAAGCAGCACTGCTGTGTACCGCTGCGTGAGTAAGGGTACCGGAGGCCCAATCTGGGGGAAAGGGGAGTTAAAAGGTTGGCAGCGCACTTGTGACTCCACTGGTGTTGCGGGTTTCCATGGGCGGCGGCAATCGCTTACCATCAGGTGATCAGTCAGCTCGTCTGCCACCTATGTCATAAAAAAATCAAAAAATGTCGATAGCCACTCGTCCACTTCGCAGGAGAACTAAGGTCACAGGACATAGCCCAAAGGATTGCATGCCTCAAGTGGCAATGGGCAGGGCACATAGCGAGGAGAACAGACGGCCGTTGGGGCGGAAAGGTCCTCGAGTGGAGGCCACGTACAGGAAGTCGCAGCCGTGGCAGGCCCCCCACAAGGTGGACCGACGATCTGGTGAAGACCGCGGGAATCCATTGGATGCGGGGGGCTCGGGACCGATCTGTGTAGAGAACATTGGGGGAGGCCTATGTCCAGCAGTGGGCGTCTATTGGCTGAAATGATGATGATGATGTTGACTTGTCCACTTACGTTACTATACCACTACATTTACGTAACGTTACTATTATCCGGATACTATCAGCGGTAGATTAAATAATATACTCGGACATCTTTTTTAGTGTTCTGTATTTAATATTTCATTTCATTTCACCACAATCTGTCAATTGTTCCATTTGATCCTCATCATAGTTCCTGGTTGCGTACAAAGGTTCGCATCGCTTTGGAGCCCAGGGTACGCTTAGACCATGATGGAGGGTTTGGAGAATCTGGTAATTACAATGAAGCGATTACCATTTGACCATCGCAACCCTTAAAAGGGGGACCAGACCAACTGAATCATGGTAACACGTTTCAGAAACTATCCGAAACGTGCAGGTTTGCTCACGATGTTTTCCCTCACCCCAAACTAAGGGTAGAAATATGCACATATATTTGAAAAATCCAGAGGTGCATGCTCAGACTTCGAACCAGCACCTCTTGTATGGTAAGTGTATCTTATCCACTGAGCTACCATCGCTCGCTCCAAATTCCTTCATTTGATATTGAACCAAATGTGTTCGATATTTCGGTGAGTGAGGTTCGATTGAAGTAATTCGATAAAGATTTGTATAACTTCAGAAGAACACAGCTGATGGCAACTTTTATAGACAAGCTGACGGATCACCTGATGGTAAGCCATTGCCGCCGCCGGTCCAATATACCTTCGACATTGTATTCATTGCGTATATTTCATATATTTCCGGTACCTAACACTATATATGTATGATTTTCCAAAGAACATTCGCGATATCCTACCGTAATTATTCATATCATGATTGATTGGCCTTTCTCATCGACGTATATGCGACCATCCATGATAGGATAATTTACCGATGATTTTGCAGAATTTGAAACAGCCTTTTAACATTTACATCAACGCTATACTTTGCTTATTTCGGCAATATAAAATGTATTAAACGGGTGTTATAATTTCCATTTTAACTAAAGCAACGCACGCATAAACCACATTTGCGAAAAGCAATAAACTCAGTAAAATATGTAATATTTTTATAGCTGTCAAAAAAATCATGATTCAACATAAAATTAACTGAAAAATAAAAGTGTTTTGGCTCACAAATGATCTTATTAAACACGATCGTCTCGTTGGAAAACATAGTTCACTTCTTAAAATATCACAAAAGATCTAGAAATAAACGAGTTAATCTTTGATCATCGTGCGCTTGTTTTCTCAGCGTGCTACTCATAAGCGTAACAATTAGAGGTCACCCGGCTATTTATGTAATTGAAGATGCAGTTTGGTAGCTGGAATGTATTAAAACTATTAAAGGATTTAAAAATAAAACTGACTGGTATTCAGTGCAACTCAAAAAAAGAAAATGTTATGTAACAGTCATAGTTTTCAGATCCATATCTAAAAATGTCTAGCTACCGAATTGAATCTCCAATTAACGGGGTCTGCTGGTTAGGTACATAGTACCTTATTACCTATGTCCTCTTGTGTAAACTTATGCTTACGAATAACAGATGGTTTAGGTATTACAGAACTTTTATTACGATAAACACAATATCCACAGCCTTTTTCTCCAAAATTGTATTATGCACCCAGTCTCGTTACGCTCAAAATCACCCGAGAGTTCCGTTCGGAAATCTGTAAAGTATGGATTACAAAAAAAAAATTCTTGATACTATCGATGAATTGAATTAATTCAAATATGTAAATTTTAATTGCTGAATAATGCTAATAATAGTAATATCTATCACTTGTATTCCAGTTTTATCCGATTATCAAACAAATATCTGGTTCAACCATAGACATGCACCCTAAACAGACTATACCTGTTCATAGAAAACCATACTTGAAAAACTGCGCAAACCCGTTAGTACTGGGGTGACGAGCTGGGCGACGTTTTTTCTCTACCGCACCCATAAAGAATCTGCATCAGGGCCGGTTGGACCTCTTTCACACTCTGTGACGTGTTTTTCCGAAGATGGCACATTCCGCTGACTTCTAGTTCCATGGGTTCAACATCAATGAGAAAATTTTGACAGATTGTATAACATAACCCAACGGGGTTGTCTATACAAAACGAAACGAAAACGAGTATACTGAACTGTCAAAATATTTACACTGAATATGTCTAAACACATTTGAAATGATATCGTATGTTCAAAATCTATGCTCAGTTTAGATTTCAGTAAAATTTTCTAGAAATGATTAGTATTTATTTAAGTTTGGTGATTATGGATGTGTTTGAGGTGAAACAAACACGTTAATTTTCGGATTATCTATGAAATGGATTGGGAAAGTTCCGAGCCAACCAAAAGATTTCAGCAAATGAGATTGAAGATGCTATTGAAGAATGTATTGCCTAAAAACATAACGGAACTGGTACTAGCCAACAACAAATAATATGACGAAAATCTCAAAAACTCGTAAATGACTGTGTTCATGTGTGAACTGGAATACAGTAAATACGTGTAGGTATGTGAAAAATAATTCTGTACTCCTGTTTCAATCATTTTTTTTCCAATATTCAAACGCGTTATCCAGTAATCCTGATGCGATTATCTATTGTGTAGGGGATATAAAAGCTTAACCGGGATCCTGAAATCAGCCAAGTTAGGACCCAATCTTTGTTGCCTCAAGGTTTCCGGTTTTTGCTAATTACCGTCCTCTGATATTCCGCTCTAGTGATCCTGTCGTGGCCCGGGGCAGGTTCGAGCCGACCCGACTCGCTGACTTCGAACTGATAATGTTTCTGTGGTAACACGTAGTTTTTGATTTTATAACTTTTAATTAGATCCCATGTAACAGCAGCGGTAAGTTGTGCAGACGAAACTTTTCGAAGTTTATCTGTGAAGAGTAGATCGAGTGCAAAAAACATTCATATCGCTACCATTAGGTATAAGTAAAATTTTGCTCCAAAACTAAAGTATTTATCTACCACTTTTTAATTTCCAAAAAACACAGCCGTCATGTGTTTTATTAAGACTCGTATAAAGTAAGTTAATTATGTAACTCGACGTTTTTATTTTGTTACAGGGAATCATTTTCAGGGCTTATTAGGATTCGTGCGTCCTTGTCTACTCTCACATTCATGAACACGATAAATAATAATCGATACACCATTTGAAGATAATAAGATCAATTATATTCCAATCAATACATTAGTCTCTGTCGATGCCAAGATCATTCGATTATTTTCACGAAATTGTGTTTGCTGTGCGGATAATATGAAAGTTATTAGCTTGGAGTGTGTATTTCGTATTTATTACCGTGTGATGCTCATCTTAGCGTTTAATTCTTTCGACGACCCGTTTGGATTAGTGGTAGTGAACGCTGCCTTTGGTCCAAGAGGTTGCGGGTTCGATCCTCGCACAGTACAAACATTTGTATGCATGAACATGTCTGTTTGTATTGGTCTGGGTGTTTTCTATGTATTATAAGTATGTATTTACAATACTTTTCTTTTGATTCCTATCCTACTATTGATTCTGATATCCGTAACACAGGTGCTTGAGCTACCTATCTCGGAGTCAGATCAATGTATGTGATGTTTTGAAATATTTATATTTATTTATTTATATTATTATTTATTATTTACTCTCAGTTGCGTTCGAAGCTGTCGCCTCGGTTGTAGGTACTAATCAATCAAGGTAATGGCAGAAAATGTTTGCATAGTCTCATTTTGTCGTAATTAATTACACTCCGGGCTTACAGTTAGGCTCAGGTAATTTCACGTATTCATGTGAGACAACAAAACGACAAGATTGATTACATATAATTGTATTATATTGTCTCAATAGGAAGAAGTAGAAATAAGAATAATGTAAATAATAATGGAATTATACATCCCATATGTTGACCTGATTTATTTTATTAGATAAGTAGCATAAGCACTTGTGTCACGAATATAAGACTAACAGTGGAATTATTAATGTACTGAATAATTAAATACATATATTACAGTCAAACATTTATAAGCTTATGAAGCCGTGGTAATGATGATACGTAGAAAGATGATTAAATGCTTTCTTTAATACGGCACTAGTTCAATAACAAAGGAATCTATTTGATTATTGATAGGTACGAGTAAGTAGGCTTCTTACTAACTGTGATAATGGATAATGTATCCACAATATCGTATAACTGGATACATTAAGTGGGGAGAAACTCACGCAACTAAGAAAACTCGTTAATATTGTTGGATATGGTTGGTGCAAACAAACAACAACAACAATGAGCTCAGAAATTAACCTCATATTCAATTAGCTATAGTTACTTAACTCATTTTACCCCTAATTAGTAAGAATGATAATTACAAAAGTGGACATTTTCCGCCATTATAGTTCGTTTTACCTTTATATTTCTCCTCCAAGTTCAACAGCGAGCTTCTCCCACTTTGCTACCGGGATCTGAAAAGCGTGCATATCGCGCTTGGCGCAATCTTTCCACCGGAGCATGGTTGAATCGTGTCGGAGGGTCTAGTTGAACATGATAAAGTCTGGTTAAATCAGCTTTGCAGCGGCAAAACGTGCTGAAGCACCATGCCTGCCACTCCGATCGTAGCACCGCTCAATTTACGTGTCGCAAATGCGGACGGAAAATTCACTCCCGCATAGGACTATACAGGCACGAAAGCAGCTGTAACTGACACCACACCGCGCAATGATGCTCTTAAAGCATCTGTTATAGATAAGAAGACCTATGATCGATTGACCTTTATATTTGTATCTGATTCACCAACTGATAATACATACGAAACGATTGAAAGAGGCATCACTAGCCTGATTATGTCCCAATTGCATTCCTGTCTTCAGGCCGAGGGTGAATAAGTCTTACTATAATATATGAAAACTACCTATAGATATATTTGTAACAACATTGGACTAAAATTGTCTCTCTAGACCCAATTATTTCTGAGATATAACCTCTTAAAGGCTCGGTCGGATATATTTACAGAATAGAATTTGAGGTGGCCATGAAAGAATATTTCTCTGCATAGAGATTTCTTCCTATTCAACATTTCTTTGTGAGCTCTCAGAAGATATGTTTGCTTGTTTAATCCTTCGGTCTTGTTAACTGTTTATAAGGCTTGTAGAATTATATTATGTTTGCGATATTAATATTCCTTATCCGTCTTCCAAGAAAAATCTCGTTTTGATAACAGATTTTTAATGCAAATAAGCTTGACGAATAGATTTTTTACAATGATGTGTACCTACATATAATATAATTAAATTGTTTTGTAACTTTTATCACAATTTTGCATCCTTTCAGTCAGTACAATCATTGCAGCATACTCAGTGTACTAGGTATAACCAATGATTTAGAATAACATCATTGGGTATAACAGTAAAATTGACAGCATATTGCGTTGTAGGAGTGTTACTGACTACTGTAAAAAAATAAAATAAAGTGAATAGGATGAATGGTAGAAATTTCCAAAGGCTGTTACTACCAAACATTGAATCTACTATAAAACAGAAGTACTCAATTTCGACGCGAAGTCAATATTTCTCTCACTTCACTATATTAGGCCAAGTCGAGAAATATGAAGGTAACGGGGAAACGTAATATTTGACGGAGATTGCTTCTTTGAGTAAAAGGGTTATTTTCCAAATCGGTGAGTTAGATTTTGACACTAATAATCATAAGTAGCTTTATCTTTGTTTTATTAAACAAATTCACATATTATCTATATCTACGCAATGTATTAAAAAACTAGTAATTTAGTTACCCAGTCTAAAGCACTTAGTCCCAACCCAACCAACTAGGATTTCATTCCGAAAAATTCAAAGGACAAAAATTTTGTAAGTATTTTTCCGGACCTAATCAAAACACAAAATTATAAATTTTAGAGGAAAATCCGTCTTTTTAAAAGCCATACGGTTTATAAGGTAAGTAACTGGGTAGGTAGGAACTAATTACAAGGACTTGAAAGCTATTTTACTGTGATTACAAAGATTAAACTGTTTGAAGGAACCCATTTCTAATATAACGAATCGTAAACCACGCATTAAGCAAGATAGGGATGCCCAACGTTGCAAATATAAAACCATCGATATTTTTAGGTAGCACTTAGGTTATTTATTTGTGATTATCGAAACACTGATAAAATTCACCTACATAGAGGCATTTATCAAAGTGCAAATAATCTTATCAAATGCAAATATTAGAAACAAAACTAATTAGCAACACATGCAGTGCAAACAAAATAAAAATTCTTTCATAGTCAACGCAAAGACGTTGATAGAGTATTTCAGTCATTAAAAATAATAATACTTATATATTTCAAACATAATACTTATATGGCAGTTGAGTTGTTCAATATGGTTAGTAGGTTTAAAGGAAAGTAACTTTTGTACTCAAGCCAAAGACTCGTTGCAGTCGGTGTCTTAATTTTATTAAAAAACACAGTGTAGATGATGGTGGGGGGACGATCTGCGCAGGATGGCTGGCAAGAGCTGGATGCGAGAAGCCATGGATAGATCACAGTGGATCACGAACAATTGGAGAGGCCTACGTCCAGCAGTGGACTGCGATAGGCTGATGATGATGATGACTAGTGTAGATACTTAAACAAACATGTAGTATCCTTATTCTCTAGTATTGACGGTATATCGATACTTATCTATATTGCCGCGTATTGACTACATCCCTAATAAGAAGATTCCGTGTAATGGATGAATGATATATTTTCGTGTATTAGGATTTCACTGTCATCCATCAATTACCTTCCTGAGGTTCAGTTGACTTGCCCTTTTAAGAGTATTAGAGTTTGGCCTTGGGATTAAATATCTCGTCAAATAAGAAATGAGGTCACATTTTTGACACTTATTAGGTATACAGCGTGATTTTATTGATTAGTAAATACTTAAATATAGGCGATGGTAGCTCAGTGGATAAGATAAGATAGGACGTTTTAATACCTAAATATTGGTAATGAGGATGCACCGCTGGTGTTTTAGTTGGTATGTCTCTGGGCTCCATTCGCAGACGGAGAGCTCCACATAACCCACACTGTACCTCGCCGGCGGTGTATGCATAAGGCATGGTCCGTCCATTGCACTTCAGAGGGGCCGAATTTCACCTAACGAAACAAAAAAAAAGAAAAAGGAACGTTGTAATACACATACCGCTACAAGTGAATAGATGACAGTCCCTTTGAATTGCCACTTATGCGGGTGAAACAGCGAAGGTGAAGATTAATTATATTCGTAGATAAAAGTGTTTATTGAAACCTCTTCAAAACTACGGCTTTATCGAACTTATAACAGACTTTGCGGGAGATCTTAACTTTGCAAACTTAGAAGTTATACTCATATTAACCATTGGTCGTCCTTTCCTCCTCCTCATCTAAGCGTTTAATACCTGGTTGCATCCTTAGCTGTAATTCTGGAGCCTGGGGTACGCTTGGACCATGATTCAGGACTTGAGGAGCCTATTAATTACAATGAAGCGACTGCCGTCTGACCTTCGCAACCCTTTACAGGGGAATCAGACCAACTGAATCAAGGTTACACGTTTTTTTTTTATTGCGAATAATAGGCAGACGAGTATGCAACCCATCTGATGGTAAATGGTAACCGCCGCTGTCATATACATCAACAATGCCGGAGCACAGTCATGCCGCTGCCTACCGTGAAAGAATTGAACTCTTTTCAAACCTCGTTTAAAAAAGGAAGATGTCGTAGCGATCAGGGAACACCGCGGCTGGAAGCTCATTCCAGAGTTTGCAGGAGTCTGGGAAAAATGAGCGCTGGAAACGGCAGCGTTCTGGAAGGGATTCAGCGTTGGAGGTGATTTGGAGCGTTCAGAAACTATTCGAATGCAGGTTTTCACAATGTTTACCCTCACTGCCAAGCTAATGGTAGAAATAAGCACATAAATTGGAAAATCCAGAGGTGCATGATCGTCTGTTTCTCTCTTTATGAAATAAGCCCGACGAATAATTTCTTAAGCTAAGACGATAAGAGGTTGCGGACATAGGGCACTTCATTAGTATGCGGGGCTGATGTTAGTTATTCATACATAAATTATCCTCTTTTAAGAGTACCACCAACTACTGAAACTTCATTAACCGAATGCATTATGTCCGTTCGTGGATCCCTAACTGTAGAGTTAAAGAGAAAGACTACTTCATTATCGGACGAAATTAGTTTTCTGTTAACAAAAGACTTTATCTTCGTACATTTCAATAGTTAGGTAGCTTGTGAATGCTAGCGGCTTTAGAAAAATCCCTAAGTTTGTTGCCTAATGCAAATGTTGAGACTAAATCTTTTATAGTAACAGAATATTTTGCTTTCTACATAGTTCCAAAAACATTCCTTAATATAATTATTTTATCATACATCGGGAAATAACTTTCAAACGCCCTCTATTGGTTCATAGAGGGCACTGGGCGTCGATTACACCGCGCGAGCGTTTCGATTTTTCAATTTAACTATAGGCCTTGACGTTTTCTAGAATGTATCTATTTATCTATGTCGTCAACCCATCTGGTTAACGGGCGTCCTGTTTTTCGTTTCGCTTGCCTTGGCCACCAGTGTGTTATGGATTGGCTCCATCTACCGTCACCTCGACGAGCCAGGTGCCCTGCCCACTGCCATTTGAGTGACATCACGTGAGATCGGTGGGTAAGACCTGGATGAGGCTGGCACAAGACCGTTGCAAGTGACGAGTATAAGAGGAGGCCTATACCCTGCAGTGGGATCGAAATACAGGCCGATGATGATGATGATCTATTTATCAATATCCTCCAACTGATGACGGCTTCGGCCAATCTCATCCATCGGCAACGCAGTTTATATTATAGTGCTCAGTCGATGAGCGCAAACTTAAGTGCACTGTCTATTCCCTTAACCTCATAATCCGATGGGACACTAGTGTGACACGACCGGAGTGAGATCGGGCGCAGGACCAACGGCGTAACGTGCTTTCCGACGCACGGGGGTACAAGACCGCCGACTTCTAGTAAGTAAGAATTTCTTACCGAAAACTTTAAAGTATGGCCCGGGCAGGGGTTCGAACCCGTCCCTGGCCGGGCCAAACATTTAAGTCTTGCGCAGCCGTCGCTTTAGAGTGCAACTCACTTCTCACAGCGTAATCGAGGCAGTCATATTTATAATTTTTAATCAATTTAGGTAATCATTAATTCAAAAAATCAACCTTCACTGATCGTCATCAAATACCTATCAAATAACGGATGAGAGTACATATTTCATAATTAGATCTCACGCTATTATGATTGTATGATTCATTTAACGACCCGTTTGGATCAGTGGTAGTGAATGCTGCCTCTTGTGCAAGGGTTGCGGGTTCAATCCCCGCACAGCACTAACATTTGTGTGCATGAACATGTCTTTTTGTATTGGTCTGGGTGTTTCTATGTAATAAGTATGTATTTACAAAAGAAAAGTATTATATGTATATATTTGTAATTCCGCTGTTGGTTCTGATATCCGTAACACAGGGGCTTGAGCTACCTATTTCGGTGTCAGATCAATTATGTGATGATGTGAAATATTTATTAATGGATTTGTACTCTGGCATGTATTGCGTAATAAGAACAAATCTTACACCCTTCATAAACTATATTGAATGTCTCCAGATTCAACCATGAAAGTGCCTATTTTATCTTCACTACTCGTGTACTATCGTCCTCCCTTAGGCATCCCTTTATGTTAGCGCTCAAATTCTCTATAAAAAAGGTCTACATAATACTAAGACACTTTTCCATATTGCTCTAGAACTTCGACCAACCTTATCCCAATAATAAATTTATGGTATAGCTCTGTCATTCTATACAAATCTGACGTTATACCATAGATTTATCCACGGATAAAGATTGAATCTAAGCCTAAGGCGATAAAAAACCGGTGTAAATCCGTATGACGTGACAGCTGAAACCGTGCCCACATGGCCACTAATAACGCCGCTTTAATAAATGTTAAGCCCATTTATAACGACGCGTTGATAGAACGTGTCGGATTTGCGCGCTGTAGAAAAGGTCGTCTGTTTATGCTCTTTATCACAGTGTATTATGACCGTGGGAGAGCCACGCTTCTATGCAGAAGCCTCCGACCGAGCCGTCCCATTCATGCGAATGGGACGGCTCGGCCGGAGTAGATACCAAGGCCTCACAGAATACCGGTGTGAAGCAGCACAGTAACACGGTAATATTCAATAAATAACACACTATAACATTGTGGCTACTTGTTACTGTTGGTTGATTTCAACTCATTGTATCCATACTATACCGCCAATAGGATCCACACGACAACATTTATTAAAATATCTTTTTGCTGTCAGATGTTATAGTAACACTTGGAAACGTAAGACTGAGGGTACAACCGTGTTAACACGGTAATACCACAAATAAAACATTTTATGTATTACCTGCATTACCTTGGTGTAACGCATTCCGCCTTCTAAATTAGGTTTTCGAAAGGCTATTAACACACATTTTGGCAACTTTGAGTACCCGTTTACTGGAGCGGAAAGACTCTGTTTATTGTTTCCGATAAACTTTATTTAAATCTTAACTAAAACTCGTATTTGTTTACAGGTGAGGTGATGGACCTAATGGCGCTGGTGGGCTCCGCGATCAACTTCGTCCTCTACTGCAGCATGAGTCGGCAGTTCCGCCAGACCTTCACCAGGCTCGCCAGGAAAGTTCTACCGTTTCCTAGGCCCAACGGGGAGCTTGTGCCTCTGAAGGCGTAGCGATCGCGGGTAGCTACCACGTCAGTTGCTCATCTTTAGAGGTACCAGCGATGTGGCAGCAGTGGACGGTATACATAAACGTTATGTGTGTTCGAAAAGTGTTTTGTGTTAGTGAACCAGTTTATTTTAGTGAAATAGCTCATATTTTTACAAGTAACTGATCGTTAAGAATGGATTATAATCTAGGTTATGAGTAGGAAAGAAATCAATGTTAATATGGATACAGTAACGCACCTTACCAGTACATAATATTCCATAACTTAGAAGTCTGTAATTAAAAAAGTTACGTGAGAGTAAGATGGCGATATAACAAGTGTAAATTTGTTTTGTTTGGTGAGGCAATATTCTAGTATGTACCTACATAGTATCCTGCTACCAAGAAATTCGCGGCTGATTGTGAACAAAGTCACGTGGCGAGATAAATTTGGGGGTTACTCGGCTAACCGTCTCTGAGAATTTGTAATCCGAAGTTTGCGTTTTGATAACCTACTTTGGTTTGGATAAACTGTTTACGCTGGACACATAATTTGAAAATTCCGAATATGGTCTGCAACTTCTGTAATGTTTATAAGGGTATTTTTAGTAATGTTGTAAATAGAACGTATCTACGTGCTGTATAAATACTGTTGAGGCAGTTTGTGCTAAGTCTATCATGAGGACTAGCATTTGCACTTTTGGAATTGGATACCTACTATACTAACTGCAATGCCTATTTCGCATGACGTTACGAATGGGGTGGAGTACTTAAATAGCATACCAAAACATCATTAAGGAATCATTGTAAATATCATATCTACCAATTCATCATTAAATTAAGTAGGAATGAGTATTTTAAAAAGCGGTGCTTAATTTTTGTTAGTACGAGTATTCTAGTTTTTATAATATTATTAAATTTAATAATATAATAGCTGTGTTTAGTAGATATAAGTGTTAAGTATTTTATATTACCCTTTCCCTGCGGTTCAACCTCATCGCCCATATTGGAAAAACAAATCGTAACATGTTTTAAATTAAAACTCTTTTTAAATAATTGTTACCTGCCATGTGTAGTAGCTAAAGTAAATAAAATGTTTTGGTCCACGAAACGATGTGGACATTTTGTGAAATACATAGCAATTACCGGTCTGACGAATAATCAATTACTGTAGGTACGTACATCTATTTTAGCCAATTCTATACGTTCCACGTATTTTATTTTCCTACTTCCTAATCATGGATTTGATACACATGGATTAAAACCCTTCATCGGGTTCCATTCTTCACAACCGGTCAGAGTGGAAAGACAGATAAAATGTTACCTGTAGAATAAATGTATACACCCCTATTTTTAATTAGTACAAATACTTTAAGGGTAGTTCATACACTCAAGTGTATGAAAATTTGTCTCTACAAAATTCTTTACTGTAATTTGTTGATTTGTTTCAATTGCATTATTTATTTACATCAATAAAATCACTTATTAGTATTACATATACTATTATATTTGTAACACCCAGTATTGTTCTTAAAAGTAAATAACTAACTTATAATAATCAATATAATACTTTCGAAGTTCAAAGTTCTTTATTTGCAGTAAATGTGGTAACAAATGATCTTATAACTTAAACTAGAGCACACACTTAACTGTATAACAGCATGCAAATTTTTTACTTGTTATTGAAGTATTTGAATAAATCTAAAAATAAATTGGTACCTACATTGGTTCATACATATTAAATCAAATTTAAAGTATTTAAAAATCATGTCAATTTAATAATTCTATTAGGAAATTTAAAATTAAAATTGATCAAAGATACCGACTGTCAAGCCGAGATTTTTTTTACATAAATATACATAATAATAATAAAAAACGCTTTAAAAATGATTAAACCTAATTTATGCGAAACTAAAAAAAGGATACGAGATCCAAAACTTTAATAAACTATAATTATCAATAACATAGATTTAAAAACTAAGCAAATTCCATTTCAAGTAAAATTTCTTGTAGGTAATTTTTACAGTTATTGTAGTATTTAGCAAAATTTTGAAGATATTAAGAAAATAAACTATTGTAATCATATTCATTTTAATGATGTTTTAATATATGGGTTTCATGGCATCGTATTTGAACAAGCCGTATTTACAGTTCAGTGATTTAACCAAAGATGAAAACAGAATGACGTCCTTTTCACTCACGCCAAGAGAAATTAAGTGAGCAAAATTACGAATAATGTATTCGGAGCAGAAACATGTTTTATGGTTACCAGAAGCGAAATCAAGCACATATTTTATTAACTTTTAATTATCTTATTGAATTTGTTTTTAGCCGTATTGGGATTAAATGTTATGTCTGATTTAAAATCAAAAATGTCTTTATTCAATTTAAGTCCACACAGAACATTTATTAATGTCAAAAATCATGTAATCTACCGCTGATTCAGAATGTCAATTTCTGCCGAGAAGAATCAGCAAGAAACTCAGTAGTTACTCTTTTCAAATAATATGGTAATTACAATTTTCATTCTTATACAAATTATGATTACAGTGACAGTATGATATACAATGCTTATAATCAATATCGTTTAGATAAATTGTCAAAGAAAAATTATGAAATGAATATACATTAGAGGACAGGCGAAGAGATCAATAAGTCCAGGAACCCTTATCATTCAAATAATCATCGACTTTATAGTAGCCTTTCTACATTAGGCAGTTTTTTACATGCAACTTAAACTTATGTATCAGTAATATCAATATTTTGAGGTTACTTATTAAACATTCTAATGCTCAATCATACAAATGAATTTACAATTTTATGAAGTCTTAGATTTGGGACAGCAAGTTTATGTTTATTTCGCGTGTTAAAGCTATGAAAATCTGATTTTTGCGAGTAAAGGTGCAAGTTCTTGCGTACAAACATAATACAATCAAAAATGTATTGAGATGATACGGTTAAAATATTGATTTCCTTGAATACTTCTCTGAGTGAGCCACGTGATCTAAGACCGTAGATGGCACGGATGGCCCTCTTCTGCAAAATGAAGATGGCTTGTAAGTCAGCACCGGATCCCCACAGTAGTAGACCATATGACATCAGACTATGAAAATAGCTAAAGTAAACCAGTCTCGCTGTCCCGATATCAGTCAGATTCCTTATCTTTCTAACTGCATATGCAGCTGAACTAAATCTTCCTGCCAAGACTTTAGGGCTCCATACCAATTTTGTATCCAGAGCGATACTTAGAAAAACTGTTGAGTTTATGATTTCGATAGGTTCGTTATTCATGACAATATTCATTTTGACCTGCCTTACATTAGGCATTGTGAACTTAACACATTTAGTTTTTTTTTTAATTAAGAACCAAGTTATTATAAGTGAACCACTGTAGTACTTGAGAGAGTGTGTTATTTACTTCGTCAACATTTTTCTTTTGTCTATCAATCTCAAAAATCAAGGATGTATCGTCAGCAAATAACACTATCTCACATAGATCTTTGGTATAGTAAGGAAGGTCATTTATATAGATTAAAAAGAGCAAGGGCCCCAATATAGAGCCCTGGGGCACACCCATGGTTAGAAGGGCGCCAGAAGAGTTAGTTCCATTGATATTGACTTTCTGAATCCTATCTGATAAGTAAGATTTGATTAGACTTAGTGAGGTGTCTGTGACACCGTAATGCTGTAAATTTTATTTAGATTAACATGCTAAGGCGACGGTTGTCTCTGACACCGCAATGCTGTAAATTTTATTTAGATTAACATATTAAGGCGACGAGTAGCCCTAACTAGCGATACCATTCGTTTTTAATTGTTAGCTACTAAACTGGCTCTATTGTAAACAATTTCGGGATTATAACCTCTCGGCAAACACTTATACTAGTTATTAAATAACCATGCACAAATGTTGGGTCCGTTTTTGTACGCGAAAAATTGATTACCACCAAAAGCGGCCACTTTTAGCGTGAATCAATTTTTCGCGTACAAGTGTTGGGTACGCACTTGTGCATGGTTATTTAATAAATAGTATAAGTGCTAGCCGAGAGGTTGAAACCCCGAAATTGTTTAAAATAGATCCGGTTTAGTAGCTAACAATTAAAATCGATTGGCGTCGCTAGTGTGCCCTACCCGTCACCTTAATCGTTAAATGAAATAAAATAACCGGTTATGTTGATCGTTAATCGTTATAACTTTTAACGGTCGATCGAGCCAAACGTATTGACAAATTCGACGTACCTGCTGTAGGTACTTTAGGAGTTATGGCAAAACTACTATTTTTACAGGCGTCAACATGACGTATGTGCTTCAATAACAAATTCGTTGAAAATAAAAAAAATGTTGAAAATAACCAATTTGTTGAACATAACAACCGTGTTAACAATAACAACATTGTAAATTAACCAATTCGTTTAAAATAACTAATGTTAAAAATAAGAACTTAAACTTTCTTTATAACATTGTTATAACTGTGTTAATAATAGTTATTTTTTAACATGTTAATTTAATGGTTATAACTTTTAACGCCCACCACTAGTCGTACGTATCTGTAATTGTCTTTACAATTTAAATGCTCACGGTTTGCAACTAGGTATTTGCAATACTTATAAGCATATTATGTAGAATTGGAAGTTTTTATCAAGCCGACGTTTTCCGCTGAATACAAATACGCTTAGAAATTGTCAATTGCCTACTAGTTTTGTCATGAGTAGGTGTTCTGAAGTTGGAACCCTCCCATCAGCGGTGATTGTCCGTGAATCTCGCTGAAAATTGGGCGGCTACAATCTCGCCACGCGACGTGAGCGGTAAATTTGAGTATTTCAATTAGAAAACTTTGTTATTCGCCCAGCAACTTGTTCTAAACTTGTTGACTCGCAAAATTATTAACTGAACCAGAGGTAGGGAATTTATATTAAGTACTTATGTAGGTGGAGTCGATAATTTATTGCTTTGAAGCCGTTCAAATGATATGATTGATTTATATGTTGTTTTGTAAGTGTGTGTAGGCGGAAGTTAGATTAGTGAGCTTTTAAAACCGACTAATAAAACTAATATTCAAAAATTTAGTGGTTAGGTAATCAATTATTAGAGTTAAAACATGACTATTTATTTACGACTAAAAGAATGATACCATAAGTTCATTCAACAGTTTAAAGGAAATTGCTTAAAAGTCGCCTGAATCGAGATAAGGTATTTTAATCAATAAATTCCAATTTCAACTTGTGCTAAAACTGGAGTTACTTTGTCGTGATTCGCATTGGTTTGGTATTGATTTAGGATATTGGTCTTTGGGGTTACGCTTCACGAACACGGTAGAGTGGAGATGGAAGAAATTGCAGTACTTTGATTCACGATACATTGTTACGCCTAAAAAAGAAATTTATTCTCACCCTTAATCACCTTCATCTGCACCCTTGGATTCATTCAAACAGAGAAGTTTTATTTTATCTGGAGCATCTACATTACCTTTATTTTTTATTGAGCACGTTTCTAAACTTTATTGGACGACAAACGATTAATGAAAGTTATTAGTTGTTTGGTATTGTTATGTTGACAAACATAGACATATTTTACTATATAGAAACAAAAGGTTAAACTTATTTGATGCCGTAAACACCGAAAAACTCATTAAACCTAAACACTTTTGCATGTAGGGATGGTATATGTTATACATACGAGTTTTTTTTATTGTGTCTAAATAATGTTATTTTCCACCAATTTATGTATTCTTTTGAAACGCGAACTTAAATTACTGAATATTGAGTATCTGTTCTAAAGCTTGAGTCAGCAGCACTATAACGTAGACTTGTTAAACTAGCTATTGTTCGCGGCGTTGCTCGCGCAATTTATGGCTTGTCATATTAAAATCTGTTTAATAAATATGAGTACTAATTTCCTTATTATCTAGTTCAAATTTTTATATTAAACTTATTAATAAAGATGAAACTGAAGGTGACGGGTAGGGCACACTAGCGAAGCCAATCGGTTTTTAATTTTTAGCTGCTAAACGGGATCTATTTTAAACAATTTCGGGGTTACAACCTCTCGGCAAACTCTTATAGTGCAAAAATGTTGGGTCCAACACGTACGCGAAAAATTGATTCACGTCAAAAGCGGCCACTCTTGGCGTGAATCGTGAATCCATTTTTCGCGTACAAAAACGGACCCAACATTTGTGCATGGCTATTTAATAAATAGTATAAGTGTTTGTCGAGAGGTTGTAACGCCGAAATTGTTTAAAATAGATCCGGTTTAGTAGCTAAAAATTAAAATCGATTGGCGTCGCTAGTGTGCCCTACCCGTCACCTTAAAACATGCAATACATTACATTACAGATGTTAAGTGAAATTATGTCAATGGCGTATTATCTATGGCTTGTTGATGTATAAAGCTTAAAAATATAACTAACCACTTAAAGTGTGGAGTTGGAGTATCCAACTCCACACTATAAGTAGTTAGAAATATCGTATTTCTGACAATTTGTAACCACTCCCGAAAATATATTCATATAGACCTAGTTCGATAGCTAAATTGAAATTGATGATAGATTTGATACCACTTACAATAGGTAAAGTGGAAAGCACTTCCATAATAATAATGATAACTCATTGCAATATGTAATCTAAACATGAATGCTATGTGTATGAGTGTATTCAAAATTATTTCACACAGATGTTCTAATGAGGTCAAATACCTCGATCCACTTTCATCCAGATAAATATAATAAAATATAAATAGGTATTACGTATACCTACTTTTCATTCTCATACATCTTTTTGAGATGCCTCAGTAAGTAATAAAATACTTCAGTTGGAGCTATCTTGCTCTTATTCATTACATTTCACTAATATGAGATTTAAATCTAAAGCTACTAAATAAGTTGCCAAATTGAGACTTACATTCAATGGGTCGAAATATATCTTGTTGTGTTTCGACAAACTGTGCGTCTTGGCAAACGTAATATAGGGCGCCCTCTGGCTAGGTGGGGGGACGATCTGTGCAGGATGGCTGGCAAGAGCTGAATGCGAGAAGCCATGGATAGATCACAGTGGCGAACAATTGAAGAGGCCTACGTCCAGCAGTAGACTGCGATAGGCTGATGATGTGTTTCGACATAGATTTTTACTTTTTCAAAATCACGTAGAATTATAAGGAATCCAGATGAACCCTAAAAAAATGGCAGTGCAATAAAAGCTCTATATTTTAGGCGTTGAATCATACTTTTAAGCGAAATTACAGTTTTTACCCGAGATGTGCAGAGTGCACAGGTGTGTGAGCCACTTAGGTTATAGGTTGAGTGCACTAGATTACTATCACAAAAGGAACCAATTTAATTTAAGAGAAGATACTTTACTAAGACCGCAGCAAATTTTACAAAATTAATTTTTGGCCAGTCAAATGCTAAAAATATCCTATTTATTACTAGTCCAAAAGCGGATTTTCTTTTTGATTTGGAGTGTTATACTTTACAGGTATGTAAATTAAGAGATGAAAGAATGTCATTATCTATTAATATTAGAAAACAAATGATTTTCCTATGTAAAACTTACTCGCCTAGTGACTAGATATTGCAGATTAGCTGGACGCCAAATAAATTACAAAAGAACGGTTAAATTATTTATTTAAACGATGTTCCTAATCGTAGGGACTTACTTATTATTAGTGCCTATATTCGATGATAGCTAGGTGCTTGTATTTTACTTCTATTTTATTAGCCCTCTAACATTGTCTACCCAGTTATAGAACTCTAATAAAATGTCTAAGATTTTGAACCCAGAGGTGAGCGAATCCACCATGATAATACCGTATTAAATGAATAGCTCATATAGCTTTCATTACTGATTAAAATGGTTTTGCGTCATCTGTTATTTTACACTTTATGATAAAACTCGGGCAATGGGACGCTTTCGCGTTAATAAATGTCACACACGTTTATTAACGAAGTTTTGATAAGATTTTAATGCTTTTGGACCCATTTATTCCCATAAGATAATGTTGTTAAATTAACTAGCTTAGATATCAAAATGATATCACCCTACGGAATAAGTATAAACTATATCTAATGTTTGAATGAAGTTAAATGTATCAAGGTAGATGCAATTTTAAAATTATGAAGATAGGAAGGTGACGCATTGGTGGCTTACATATTATAAATATTTTATGAAATCCATAGAATGAATAGGAAATTAGAAAAACGCGATGACCACGCGGAATTCCATTCATAAAGTTGATAAAAAATCTAGAAGTGTTAATTCAGCTCCAATTCGGAATTCATCGCGAGACTCGAATATCCGAGGAATTGCCTGATTTTTATTTTTGTTACATGAGGTTTCTCTTAATGAGCTAATGAAAAAATGAAAATTACAGCGATTCAGAAGAGGAAGCAGCGGAATTTCGCTGATAGTAATAACACATTTATTTGCTTTCTTAATTTAAAACTGTACCTAATCTATATTCTGACTGACTCACTGTCTGACGGCTTTACGCGCAGCCTAATCCGCTGATTGTTAGAGAACTGAAACTTGGATGGTGTGTTTACACAGTTACACAGAAGTGTAATATACCTAATGTAAATTAAGTGAACAATGTTAACTCATAGTTGATAAATAAACTAAAGCCAAAAGCTAGCGACGTAAATTAAACAGACATGTTACATACGTTAATCTAACATTGGATTTTCTTTGTAATGTATAACTATTGTTCATTCGGCTTTTGATTGAAAAGATGTTAGTAATCGTAGATGAGACCAATTAAAAACAAAATAATATCTCGTATAAGTAAATTGTATGTAGCATTTGTTTTTAATATAATATTGGTCTAAGTGGTTTATATAGCAAAATTAATACAATCTAGTTTCCCTCTGACCTTGAAGTACCCATAAGCCTTGAGATACAAAATGTCTTGAAAGTATTTTCTTCAAAATGTTCCTTCAATGTGTTATTAATATTCAATATTTTTGCCCATTTAATTAAGCGAACTCACCCTAGATTGTCTGTTGATTTTGGACAGGCCTTACCTTCCCCGTTTTATGTCGATTTATTTGATTAGGAGACGAGCCATTTTGGGCTCGCTGATTGCAAAGTACATTAGTGCCTCTTGTTCATTTAGGGCTACGTCGATGTTGAAATGGTTTATGAATCTTTATTCGGTATGAATATTAAATTCGTACCTAATTTAGATATCAAAATAAGTAGACTAGTACAAAAGGTACAATTGTCAAGAAATCTCTAAATAAAAGAACAAGTAATTGTAGTTACAACTCTAGTAATGACATGCATAATAAATTAGCTTTTTGTGATTAAATGTAGAAAAACATTCATATTCATATTCTTTATTACTCTCCATAATGTTACAAAAGGTGGTGTTAAGGACATTAAGTGTGTCTCAAGCTTTTGATTTTGATTAACGTACCTTTACCGACGTAAATAATATAAATTTGTATAGACAGGCAAGTAGAAATATAAAATATTCATAGAATTTTTCTACCTTTAGTAATTCGAGTCAAGATTAAACGGGGTTTCTTCAGGGAAATATTTACAAACGCGAGCACAGTCAGATACGACTATATTGCAATCTGAAGAAGGCCGACCTCAAAGTTGTATTAAAATGGTTTCCAGTTTGGTATTTTCCTTTGGGAAGCTAGCGTGGGAAGACAGCGAAAAAAGACTTTTGATGGCAAAATTATATCCAAGAATTGATTCTAAAATCAACCCAAAGATAGGATCAATAAAAATGTTGCTAAAAGCGACAAGATGCCACTGACACGGCAATTTTTAACTTGGCTTAATCTTTTAAAATAAGAGTAATATTCTATGATGTGGTCTATTATAGCTATTAAATATTGATAGCTAAATCGGCAAAAAATAATCTTGAAAGACAATGCATATTAGTAGTTAGTGAAACCGGCAGAGAACCAAAGTTATCGACATTGCTCACCGGATTAGCAAGCTTAAGTGGCAGTGGGCTGGCCATATTAGCCGCAGAACCGACAACCGATGGGGTAAACGAGTTCTGGAGTGGAGACCGCGTCTTGGCAAACGTAATGTAGGGCGCCCTCTGGCTAGGTGGGAGGACGATCTGCGCAGGATGGCTGGCAAGAGCTGGATGCGAGAAGCCATGGATAGATCACAGTGGCGAACAATTGGAGAGGCCTACGTCCAGCAGTGGACTGCGATGGGCTGATGATGATGATGATGAGTTAGTGAAAAAACTGGTAATTGCGATACTAAGTAAATTAATGCAATATTAAAATTTGTGTTTGTAATCGTTCTTCTTAAGATAAAAGTTTCGAAAGTTGTAAATAACCCAACTTGTTACGCTATCATAATAAAAATGAAAGGTTACCGCTATCATTAGAATCCACTGTTTTGTTACGCCAAAAAGTAATTAATCAACCGACCTATTTTCACCGGAATACGTGTTAGGTAGATAGATAAAAGTATTTATTGTAAGTCCAATGCAGTGGTAGTAAAATAATAACAACGACTAACACTATTGCGTATAAATGTTAAAATGGGTAAAAGTTGGTACGATGTAGGTAATTTTAGGCCTTTGCATCATCAGCACCTATCTTATCAGTTCGAATTTAAATCATAATTTCTAAGAAGTCTGTATCTGATCTAATATAAAAGTTTTTACTAGATTTCTGATAAAAAAATTAGGATATTTTTATTAAGTCTGCACAGAAATTGGATCTTCTGAAAGAAATCCAAAGTTTCCAAAGTAAGATTGATATCTAATGGTTTTATTCATTTCAAGGCAACAAACCTTGTTTATGTTCGAGATAATCGAGGGCTGAAGAAAAGTTCTCAGTCACTTTCCCTAATAGTGTCTGTTAGGTGCGTTTATTTGGGATGAAAAGTCATTTTTAAATGTAAACTATACAATGACTGACGAGACTAAACGCGATTAATTTTAACAAGTTACATAGAGAGAAAAGAAAAGAATGGAACATTTTATTGACCATCACAATACATAATTTAACAGTCACACACATAGGTATATGTAAGCACTTAGGTATATTTACTTAACGTTTCGACCCCGTTGTGAAATTCGTGGTCACAATCACAAGCGGTTTGGAAGAATATCTATTAGTTGTATAATGCAACGCGAAAGTTTAAAATATTACAATATGAACTGGAAACAACTGAAACTACAGTGCATTAAACCTACAATTGTTTTGCCCTGTTAGCGTCAGGCTTGCTAATGTTACCATGGGCAACTTGCTAATCTGGGTTTCTTTTTAATGAAAAAAATAAAATATGTAGACGACCTAATAAAATATGAATGAAGCTGAGCTGCCTTTCCATTCTCCGCGGTTTTGTTTGTGATTTAAATGTTTGTTCAGTGTATTTGTCCTTATTTCGTAGAAGTTATGATTTGTGACATATTAAGTTAAGGCTTGTTTTTCTAGGCCATGAAGGCATGTGTGTCTTAAGTGTTCTGTACGGACCTAACTTGAATAAAGATTTTTACTATTTCTATTTCATTACCACGTAAGTTTTCGATTTCGAAAATAAAGATTACTTACAATTTTATGTAAATAAACCTGTTCAAACATGTTCAAATATAGTATAGGTATCTGTATTACTAAAATGAATATGAATTATATGTATTAAAATATAGTTGCATCATCATGATTTTATAATAAGCTAAATGTCTTGGGTCATATGTACCTATCTATATTGATAAGTCCTTGTACATATCTGCAAATGAGACGTAATAGTGAAATGTACTAGAATAGATGTGTACTTCCTGCAGTGAATGTAAATACACAACTAGTGTTCATGTAACTCACTCGCCTCTACATGGGGTGCTCAAAAGTTTTTATATCAGTCCCCGGTGAGCTTCACATGGCCTCTTGGTTTTTGATATTTAAAATAGTTATTTTTTTATTTAAGCGGGTCGGATCCAGAAAATCTCAGATTTTTTATCATTTAACACGACTTATTTTTAATAGGATACCTACTTTCAACCATATTGTTGAGTGAATAGAAACTTTTTTTAGTTCTATGTGTATTAGATAATATTCGGCAAATTACAGAGTTTCAAAGTAACTCAACTATGAAAGTGGCCGACCGTGCACCTCGATTGCGACGTTTTACGGATTTAACCTTCTAAAGACACCCTTTAGAAGGCATAAAAATTACCTACTATTCAGGTACCTTCTTTCATTATTTTGCAAGCTGCGACCGCTCCTCGTTTTATGCCCACAGGATTTAGGTCAGACTTAGAGTACCACCGTAATTAATCAGAATGTGATTTAATTAGAAATACAAAAAGATTTTCTGTTATTATATTTTTGTTTTGTTTCCGGTTTGTTGTTTTGCGACAAGATATGTTTTTTGGGTTCCGTAGCCAAATGGCAAAAAACGGAACCCTTATAGATTCGTCATGTATGTCCGTCCGTCCGTATGTCACAGCCACTTTTCTCCGAAACTATAAGAACTAAACTATTGAAACTTGGTAAATAGATGTATTTTGTTAACCGCATTACTATTTTTACACAAAAATTAGAAAAAATAAAAAAATTGGGGGTCTCCATACTTGAAACTGAAACTCAAAACTTTTTTTTTATCAAACCTATACGTGTGGGGTATCTATGGATAGGTCTTTTAAAATAATGTTGAGGTTTTTAAAATCATTTTTTTCTAAACATAATTCTTTGCGCAAGAGACGCTCCCAAAGTGGTAAATTATGTGTCCCCCCTCCAACTTCTATAATAAATGAAGAATTATAAAACTAAAAAAAATATAGGTATGATGTACATAATCATGAAAACTAACAACGAAAATTGGTTTGGACTAGATCTAGTAAGTAGTTTTTTTTAATACGTTATAAACTCTCTCTGCCGAGATCTGTTTTTCCTGACCACTATAATCTGGGCATCTTTAAGGCAAGAGTGAACAGGCATCTTTTAGGCAAACGCGTATCATCCTAGACCTCATCGTCGCTTTCCATCAGGTGCGATGGTCAAGCGTTGGCTTATTGACCAAAAAAAATAAAAAAAAATAAAATAAACCGTAAACCGCAGTTTACCTTCCATATATCTTACTTGTTGTTACGGAACCCTTCTTGAGCGAGGCCGACCCGCACATGGCCGGTTTTTTGTTTTCTAATATCAACCCCTCTTTTAATTAAAGAGTTTCCAATTTACCACCCTAATTGGTCCCTAAGAAGTGGAGTACGAATTTGTAATTCTAATTTCTTAATTTCTATTACTAATAAAATATACATTTTGTACATAGTCATTTATGTAAATAAAATTCAATTTTCTAATGTTATCTATTGACATTTCTAACCACAATTTCTTACATCTAATTAAATACACTATTTTAATAATTCACACATCTGTCTAGTTATTCAATTGTTGTATTTAGATTAAGTAGATATTTGTTAGAAAATAGAGTTAGTTCTATGTTGTGCCATGCATTCTGCATTACTTACCTATCTATAAATTTGTTAGGATTAATGTAAATACAAATAAGTATGTAGATTTATTGCATGAATGTATGTCAGAAACGAATTCTTCAATTAGCGGCTGAGTATTTCCTACATGTAATAATGTTGTAGGAGTGTAAGATCAAAGGTTTGACCAGTGTAAATAAAGATATCAACTATTTTTCATATACTTTGGCCTCTTTGTTTTCTTCTCACGTCTTATTGGTTAATTAAGTTGCGGATAAGTTTAGGCGAAATGAAAAAGTGGCGGTGCTTCTTCTGAAGTGAGGTAAGAACACTTACCAAAGTTGGTGAAGCAGAAATGAGTCATTATGAAGGGTATAGACAGTGTGTACATATAGAGGTGCTTCTTATAATCTACAATGAAGAGTCGCTTGCAATGAATTTTATACACTTCGCTCTTATGCCTATAAATTAAGGTTCATATTTGAATGAGTTTGCATGGAACTTGTTAGTGCACGTGGCTGTGCTGGTGGTATATAAGCTCCACTTGAAAACTTGTTCGGGCAACTCAGAAGTTTTAAACTTTTGGCTAACCAGTTTTCTAGCTAGGTTATACTTTTAGAAGGGTAATCTAGTGTACCAAGTTAAAAGTTAGTCAGTTATTTTGGTTACTTGTAAGTATTAGAAAACAGATAAAAAAAGGTTTATTTTTTGCATTTGTAATAGAAAATTACCAAACGAAATGTGTTAAAAGCCGTAATCTATTTTCAATTTCGATTGTTTTTTTTCTTTTTCTTACAAATCTTGTTCCAATAAAAGACATAAATACAGGGTCTTATTCATAAATGTGTGTTAAAACTTTGCTAACTAAAACGGTGTTACAAAGCAGTTTTCATCCTTTTTTCGAAAATTTTGTATGAACGTTTTTTTTCAAGCGGCTAAACTGCTCTATAACACCATTTTAGCTAACAAAGGTAAATAAAGCCCTTCTGTACAATAAGTGTTTAGTATGGTGTAGCTCTATATACCTAAGTGTATTATATAAACATACCTACAGTGCAATTACACAGAATGTACCTATCTGCAAATAGATCCTGTAGATATTAGGTATCTTGCTAAGTATGGTCCTTAGCAAACAGGCAAATCCTTGTCTTAGTAACAGAGAAGTTAACGGTGGAAAAGCTAAGCCTTTGACCGTCCGCCGTCCGCCCCGCACGACACAAAGCGAATGGGACTTCGCTACGACTGCTCACTTCAAAGTACTCGTAGAAATGCATCGGCATCAAGTACGAAGTACAAATAATCATAAGCTGGTGGTATTTCTAGTTTTGACTGTCATTCATGTCCGACGCATTTAGGCTTGTCTACCAGGCCGGAAAAAGGCAGATTTTTCGAATAAAATGGAGAAATATCAGAAAAAAATAACTCTGCACAAAATTGCAGCTTGATGGCTTACGTATTTTTTTTTATTAGGTATGGTCTTCAAAGTTAGATGGGAAAGTCAATTTAAAATTGTTTAGTTTATTAAATAATTATGTACCATCCAGATAATCAGATCATGCGTTGCCATCCGCATACCATCCAGACAATGGCGGCGCGCACCAAGAGGTTTGGCTCCTCGTTCCTGCCCCAAGCCATAGGACAAGAATGCTCCCAGCTTATATGTTTCCTCCTTCATACAATCCGGGATCTTTTAGGCGGGGCGTGAAGCGGCATCTCAGCACTGACATCCTCAACCTGATGACCTGACTCAATTGGTATCTACTTTGTTAGATCTTTTGTGCCTGTCAACCTCATATTTAGATTTCACGGTCGCTTACCATCAGGCGGAGTGAGGTCATCCTGATTGGCCTTTCTATAAAAAAAAATGTATTATACCATTCGATAATGCAATTTATAGCAACTTTTGTTATGGAACCATTTTCATTAATGCATTGTTTACTATAAGCTATCGAACAATGTTCTCCCGCGCTGCGTACGTTGCGACACGCTGTGACGTCACGTCTTGTGCCTTGTTTGTATGGACCGTTTTAGGAAGGTCTTATGTGGAAGGAAGGAAGATTTTATGTGACTTTTGAATGGTGATATCTCGGAGAGCTTTCAAGCTAACATAGACATTCTTTCAATGAGGTCCTTTGATTAAAAATTAGATTAAAAATGTTACACAAACCTATTATATTCGTCTAAACCTTCACAACTGAGGGCCTAATTTAACGCAGACGTTACGACCGAATCGGAGTTTCCCTCTCTTTCACACGCATGTCGCGACGTGGCCGTCGTGGTAAGGAACCAATGTTTAACACACTGGTGGCCACGGCAAGGCAAGCGAAAGAGAAGATGTCCAGATAACCAGATGGGTCGATGACAGAAACAGAGCGGTAGGAAAAACCTATAGTCCATTCGTTTGTGAAGGTGAATAGGACAGTTCTATTTTGACATTCAAAGTGAAATGCTCCTTTTATATCTAACCGATATTTTTAAGAATCGAGAATATTTTCTCTAGAAATTTAATCGGCTTTTTATTTATTTCATTTTTAATGTTAATCAACATTTTATCTAGGAATTTGAATTAGGTATCAATTTATTTATTTACTTATTAAAAGTACAGCCATATGATACATATTACACAAACTTAGCTTATCTTAATCTATCATCACATTCTCTAATATGTTACCAAAATAACGGCGTACATAACACTGCATTAAAATTTGTTTACGAACATACATAGTAATCAAACCATACTCAATTACGGAGCGATTACTTACCCTGTCAGTGTGAGCCCTGATCAGTACTCCAAGACCAAACCCTTAAATTTTTGGAAGACATTAAAGAATACATCCAAATGAGAATTTTCGTTACTTATCCGATTGTACTCTGCAGAAATACGTTCCAAAGGAGACTGGAGGCCAAGATTAGTCCGCGAGTCCGAATGGTAATGCGAACAATTTGATAATGCGCTTTCTAGGATAACTGCGAGGAACCGAAAGAGATATGCGAGATATAATCTGATTACAATCCAGGTGACCATTACCTGGACTATTATCTGGATATGGAATACATTATGTAAATATTCTTAGTGGTACACACGCAATAAATCATTAATAAAGAAATAATATGCATCTTATTCATCTAAAAAATAACAATTCTCGCTTGACGTGTCGGAAACAACTTCATCACCAAAAGAAATTACCAGTTCTTGGTCCTTTTTTTTTTGGTAACGCAGAGAGAATGCCGTCGGCTCAGAAGGAACCGACGTCGGCGCCGTTGGCTGGCGCCGTCTTATATACACCCGGCCGCTGGGAGGGTCGGGTAGTGTGGGGCTCTCCCCTGGGGTGTTCCTAGGGGCATACCCACTAAACTCTCTACGACAGTTTAGATCCCTCGCCCGGGAGATACTCTAAGAGCGGGAACGCGAACCCGGTCAGGGCGAAAGTGGTTCGCCAGTACAGCCTCTCTCCACACTCCGGTGCAACGGACCTAGGCCCTCTCCCACGGCCCACCAAACACCGCCCCCCGAATGGCATCCACACTGCTCGCTGAAGTCAAACACCACCGGGAGACGCACTGCGGGTACCCTCCCTCACCCATATACTGCTGGCCGCAGTGCAGAGTGGGTTGGGGAAATAAAACCCGCAGGCTTCAAAGCGAAGCCGCCGCGAAACCCAACTCCGCTGGATACGGAGCCGGGAAAGTTGGCAACACCGTCCAGCTATCGAGCCCCGTGGCTCGAAGACTCGACGATGGACTCCGAACATGGCCTTTCGGCCACTGCGTCCGAAGGCGCTCCCTTCTGGTGGGGCCCACGTCAAAACACAATCACGTGTGAGGTGACGCCGGACAGAACAGAAAGATTTTTACTTGTAATTTTGGAAGAATAAGAACACAAAAAGTTAATGATTTGTACAGCTTAATTTTTATTTGTAGAAAGTTGGATGCATGATCCGAAACGTTTTAATTGTCCTTTTCATCTTCACATACTGAATGGACTATAGATAAGACTGGCACACGGCCGTTGTGAGTAGCGACAGCAAAAGGTGTAGGAGGACTATGATAATTAGTTCACCATGAGTTGGTTAAACAATTTAGCGTGGGTGTACCCCTTCTGATACAGAACTCCTAAACAGTACATCCCACTTCAATATCTTAATTAGTTGATAAATTCAGATATTGATAGGTTAATTACTATTAAACACATTTTACGGTTCAATTTCATCTTTGCATCCGTAACCAAATCCGTTTGTTAACCCCCGACGCAAAAACGACAGGGTGTTATAAGTTTAACGTGTGTGTGTGTGTTTGTGTCTGTGTGTCTGTCTGTCTATGGCATCGTAGCTTCCGAACAAATGAACCGATTTTGATTTTGTTTGAAAGATGAATAAGGAGGGAGTGTTCTTAGCTATGTTGGATAAAAATTGATCCAAGATGGCCGCCGTCACAAAAATTTGGATTTTATGTTTTAACATGACTCCCACAATATGGGTATCATATAAAAGGGCTTGAGTAGCAGAATATATTAATTGTGAAAATTTTCAAATCCAAGATGGCCGCCGTCAGAAAATGACGAATAACCTATTTGTTGTTCTAACTGCCTCAATATAGGTATCAAATGAAAGAGCTTTTGTGTGTCGGGGGTTTTTTAAATTTTCAATTTATATTTTTGATCAGAACAAAGTGGGAACCATCTAATACAATCCTACCACGCTAATGTATTTCCTCTTTTCGCTAGAGAAAGCGTTTAGCCCGTTATTTGATTTTTCGAGCTACACGATATCACTTTCCCGAGCTCTCTAATTTGTGAGCCGGCTTCGGAGGACCTGTGAACATTACACTAATTACTTTACGCGATGGAGTGGATTACTCGAGCCAGTGGTGGATCCAGGATTAAACTAGAAAAAAGATGTACCTGCCTACCTGATCACAAGGCCGATCACCAACATGATGGTCTGACCAAATAAAAGGATCTACAATCGGAATCAACGGAGAAAGTTTGTTTGGTTGTTGGGTTCCAGTGACCATGACCCTCAGTAATGAGGGACCGACTAGAAAGAGATAACCTACCTACTACCTATTGTATGCCCATAAACATAAGCTGTATGAAACACTTTTTTTGTAAGACCTACTCAGGTAAACCACAGTTTGAAACAATAAAGATTTATGATATGGTAAGCATACCTATGTGTTTCTTTATGTGATAGGAGGCGGAAAAGCAGACGAATCACCTGATGTTAGATAAGCAATTTCAGCTGCCTATGGACATCCACAACACCCGTGGTCAAAAGCGCTGCCGACCTTTAAAATTCCCCGATTAGGCCACTGACTGGTACCCTCACTCTCTCGTCGAAACACAGCGTAAATGCTGCTTCACGCCAATTTTCTGTGAGGCCTTGATTTCACTGAGGTCGGTCTCGACCTGAGTGATATGACCTGAATGGGCTCCATAGCCCATTCATACTGAAGCATGGTTTTTCCACGGGTGTATATTTATACACCTGTACTTCTGGTACCTCTTCTAATGGAGAGATATTCAGGATTTTTATAAGCGGCGGCGGCGACAGTGGCCAAAAAAAGTAAGACGGTGTTATACATTTATCTCCCCCCCTAATACCTTCTACTGAACACCTACTACGCCATCTACCTTTCTTCATCTTTCTACATAGGTAGGTTCTTAGCTCAAAGAAAACTCTTGGATGTTCGTGAGAAACTGTCCATTAACCCAAGCAGGTGTTTTGGCGCCCCGATTCGCTATTTATCGAGGAAATTATTGATATCGATCGATCTAAGGAGTACCGAAAAACTCTTTAGTTGCTGCGTAAATACTACGGCCCTTCAGCCCGGCCTGGGTTCACTATTGGTTTGGATCAAACGTTACGGAGTAGGTATCAAACCAATCCATTTAGTTACTTTAGACAATTATACACGTAAGCATGTCTCATTGGCTGATTTAATAAAGGTTTTTTTTTCCGAAAACAATTTTATATATCACCACAAAACTAGTCCTGTCCATCCATTTGTAGAAAGTTACGAGTATCTGTTTTATATGTTATTATTAGTTTAATGAATACAATAACGTCTTATATAAAAATCCTGATAAAAAATACAGCAGAACTGCCACCTCATCTTAAAAACCCAGACCAGATCAATGACCACTTTCTGAACATACCTGGCGATGATTTTGTAACCATATCACAGCTGACATACTACGAACACCACAGGCACAGCACCGCCATATTTGATCTGCAGCCGGTCACTGAAGACATGGTCCTAAAAATCATATGAGGGCTCAAATCGAATGCTCGTGGGAATGACAGGGTCACTTTGGATATGCTGCTTTGAACCTTGTCACAGTCCTTGGGCGCTGTCACTAGGATAGTCAATCGGTCTATCATAGATGGAATATTCCCTGACGACTGGAAAGTGGCCGTTGTTAAGCCTCTGTCAAAAAATAGCTGTCCGTCTACAATAAGCGATCTCCACCCTATCAGCTTGCTTCCATGCATTTCCAAAATCCTGGAAAAAGAAGTATGTGACCAGCTGACTACATACCTCGAAGAACATAACATGCAGCAATCTGGATTTCGCAAGGGACACGGAACCGCTACAGCTCTGGCGGACATATTGGACAATCTTCTCACGGCACAGGACCGTGGTCAGCTTAGCATGCTGCTGCTACTTGACTTTTCACGCGCATTCGATTCGATCAATACCTCATTATTACTCGCAAAATGAATATATTATGGATAAGGATTAAATTCAATTAAAGAGTTTCAAAGCTACCTTTATTGCAGGCAGCAGTATGTCGAGCTGACGGAGGTTGATGGCGTCAAACTGCAATCAGCACTACAATCTGTCACCCGCGGAGTACCACAGGGCACCATTCTGGGACCTATTTTATACATTATATACAGTGCTGATATAATAGGCTGTATAGCGCACTACGGCCACCAATTATATGCAGACGACTTACAGTTATATTTTTCTTTTAAGCCAGATGATTATGATGCAGCAGTGGCCAAGGTGAATGAGGACCTGTCAAGCATCACACAGTGGTGTAGATCTAACTGCCTAATCCTTAACCCGAAAAAGTCTAAACTCCTACTGATCAGCACTAAGCAGCAGGTAGCAGACAGAGGCTAGATAGGAAGCCTCTGAATGTACGGATCAATGATATGGTACTGGAGCATGCTCACAAAGCCAGGAATCTGGGACTGATTGTGGACGGCGGTCTGAACTTTGAAAGCCATATTGCCGAGAGCTCTCGCAACTGTTTTATAGGCTAAAAATGCTGTATAAAATCCGGCCATATTTAAGCAATAGATTAAGAAAGTTACTGTGCGAATCCCTAATATTGTCTAAGCTTAATTACTGTGACACTGTGTATGGGCTATGCCTGCTAGGAAAAACTGCCAAACTGATCCAAAGAGTTCGAAATGCCTGCGCCAGGTTCTGTCTCGATATTCCTCCTCGCTCGCATGTTACACATTTTTAAATGATGCGAACGTCATGAAAATGGAGGCAAGGAGGAGATTGCACATGGCTACACTCATGTTTGGTGTTATAACAAAAGAAACACCTCAGTACCTGTTCGAAAAGCTAGCGTGGGCGCCTGATCACAACAAGTATCCGTGGCGGACGAGCACCAATGTTTTTAAAACTGAGAAACATCACACTGTTCGTTTCCGAGGCTCCTTCAGATACGCAGCCACGCGTACATGGAATAACATACCGCCTCCGTTGCGTGACCTGAAAACAATATGCCCTTTTAGAATAAGGCTAAAACGACATCTAATAGACATACAAAAATCTTAACACTCACTTTCTGAGTTCTCACGGCGCGCGGATTTGGCAGACACGACGTCCTGGCATCGTTAACACGGCTAACGAGCCCGCCCCCTCAAGCAGTAGCAGTATCGGATAACGACGGCAGGCACGGCCATTGAGGTAAATAGTTATAGAGGAGCTATCACGAGCAACAGCCATGTTCCATTTTGAAACGTCAAACTTTATTGTCATTCCGTAGACTAAAAGAAATATCGCAGAACGGACTATGTAAACAATCATATTCGACGGCCGCCGGTATCCAGTACTTTAATACCTAAGAAGAATCTTAATGTATCTATTATCCAATATTGGTGTTCATTGTACGTGATATGTGCTTAATATGATTAACGAACAAAAATACATCAAATAGTTAGAATAAAATATGAGTTATTTTATTCTATTTGAACTTACACATAAATTGTTATTAAATATTTTTTGTATTTTAATGTGATAGGTGACACACGTGCAAACGGATCACCTGATGGCAACCAATCGCACCGGTCGAGCCGGCCCAATCATACCGAAGCGAGCCTCTCGAACGAACGAAAGAACTTCTTGTCGAAGTTCCCCTTGATTACAAAAATATAAAACTTTTCTACAAACAACACAAATGTTGAGCATAAATTAATAAAGATGTGTCAATGATCGATTAAAACTTATTTTCAAAGTCGATTGGCATCAAGAATAAAATTCTTTGTTGACACCATTTTGTTGTTCATATACCGACAAAAATATTCACAAACTAAGAAGTGCATATTCAGAATTCATTGCAATTTGCACTTTTGCACTTAACCCATTGTCTAATAAAAATATAGATTGTGTCTGTAAATGTAAACTGTAAAAATGATTGAACTGTCAATTTATTTTCCTTAATGGTTTTTTTTTTATCATTTCGTCAACATGTCAACAATTGACGATATGAAATAATCGATGGCGCCACTGTCGCTTTTATAAATGAGTTAGTTATAATTCTATCTTCTTCCGTCCTATCTAGTAATTCTATCTCACATTATTATTTATTTATGTACATTAGTATTTATTTCTTAACGGTTATACATTAATACGGTCGTCACTCACAACAGATCCTGCCAGAATACCAGCGCTGCCGCGGCATTTCTGTTGGTGTCGTGGCAGTACTATACCGAGGCCGAGACCTGATTGACCTAACACTTCACACACGCCTATTTATTTAGAATATTTTAATTATATAACTTTGTATTTACCTACCTATAATCTGTTCTCGTACTCACCTTTGTCTGTAGTTTTAATGTGTGAATGTTACCTATGTTTTCTAATGAGTGTTCATTGTTAAATTATTTATTGTGATGGTTAATAAAATGTTTCTTTCTTTCTTTCTTATATTATATTAACAAAATAACTAAAAAGTCAAAAATACTATATTGTTAGTCAGTAACATATGTACCTACATTATGTTTAAAACAACACCACGTAGAAAGAGTTCTTCAGGCGCTATTGCTCGCATTTAGGTTTGCATATTCTGGCTAAAGCCATCTTACTATTGCAAATTCCGTCGTTTTGAAGTAAGGCAGATATGTCACATCATGGAAAATCACAACTTCCATGAGCTCAATGCACTCGACATACATACGACTTTTCGAAATTCGTTGAATATTTTTTCGACATCCCATAAAAAATTCCCAAGTCACGAGACCAACTTTGTATGAAAAGTTGTTTTTTATGCGATTTTTTAAGAGTCATAAAACAAATGTTCAGAATTATTGGTAGAACATAATGCGGTTGAAGGGATGTAAATATTCACAGTATACAGTTCACAAAACACCCCTATTAATGTCGAATTGTATATCACGACCCGGGAATTGGGCTCCTGTTTTCTTCAATATAAAATCATCGCCGAGCACATACTCTCGCGCCTTTCCATAGCTACACGAGCTTGTTTGAGAAGCCGTAAGTATTTTCAAATTGCATGAACAACTACAAAGGAACATCTTTAAGGCAATAGTGAACAGGCATCTTTTAGGCAAACGCGTATCATCCGTGGGAGAGCCACGCTCCGGCATGAATGGGCCGGCTCGACCGGAGTGATACCACGGCCTCACAGAAAACCGGCGTGAAGCAGCTCGGCAGCGCACTTGTGACTCCACTGGTGTCGCGGGTGTCCATGGGCGGCGGCAATATCTTACCATCAGGTGATCCGTCTGCTTATCTGGCACCTACTACATAAAAAAAAACATCCTAGACCTCATCGTCGCTTTCCATGAGATGCGATTGTGGTCAAGCGTTTAGCCTACTGACAAAAAAAAATGTCTAAAGGCCAATCTTATTTCGTGCTGACGCTACCTATTTACCTACATCTTTAAGTTTAAGCTTTAGAAAGCCACAGGCAAGATAAAATAGCTCATGGTGAGTTGGATGAATGGGACGTTATTGGTAAGTTCATTTAGATTATACAATGATATCCACGTTACGAAAACGTCTGCACAAGGCCGGGCTTATCGCAAACAGCCTCTTATAGGTAACTGTAAATTGAATAGGATCCTTCTTTGAGCTTGAAAAGCTTTTGAACAAATCGCGCATGAAAATCTACATAGTACCTATCAACTGAAAAAAATATTATTTTCAGATTAGTGTATCTAGATAGTGTTGTTATTGAGGGCAGTGGCCTTAAATAACAACACTAATGTTGACTGTCTTGTGCGAAACATATCATTTTATTAGTTGGAAATCCTTTTAAAAATATTGCCTTACTTTTTAACTCTTACCTCATCTTCGCGTCTAATTCCTGGTCACGTCCGAAGGTGTCGTTTTCGGCTGGGGTACGCTTAGGCCATGACTCAGGATTTGGGGAAGTCTAGTAATTACAATGACACGACTGCCGTCTGACATTTGTAACCCTTTTTACAGGGGAATCAGACCAGCTAAATCATGATTACACGTTTCAGAAACTATCCGAAACGTTCAGGTTTCCTCACGATGTTTTCCCTCACCACCAAGCTAATAGTAGAAATACGCACATAGATTTGTGAAATCCAGAGGTGCATGCTCGGATTCGAACCACGACCCCCCGCATAGAAGGCGCGTTCTTATCCACTAAGCTACCATCGCTCTTTGGCTCTCAGGATCCACACTAATGCCGAAATTGGGCCGATAGATATTAAAATAAAAAAAAAAACAGATAACTTTGATCCATATTAATATTAGTACAGCATAACTTATAGTTGTTAGTACTCTTAAGTGTTATGAATTTAATTATATAGTAATAATATTGAAATTGAAAATTAATTGTGAAATTAAATTAAATGAAATATATAACGTCAAATAATAATGGAAATTAAATAAAATCAAAATCAAATTAAAAATACAATCACTCATAATAACAATTTTGAAATAAAAATTAAATTAAATTAGATATTGACTCTAAGATATAAATAAATTTTATTGCTTCTCGGTAAGGTTGTGACTAAGATTACGTGCCCGAGTGTGGTGGATTCCTGACTGGGACACACTTTTTATCTCTTGATCTCCAGACATAATCAATTCAAAGACATTTACCCCCTTGTTACAAATCCTTAGTTCACGATTTGTAATAAGGGGGTAAATTCTTTGATAGGCCCGGAACAAAAATCGTGCCAGCCCCTTTTAAAATTGCGTGTTGGAACGGGATGACATGAGTTTTTGTCCGTTAATAACATAAGATCGCGATTTATAACATGGTTCAACATACATAACTGAAAGTAGTTCTCTTTATCCTAACCTAAGTCTTGAATTTACAACTATTATAAAGTTTCAAACATGCCTAAACGATAAACTGGTGTATTTGCAAAAGTAACTTCTACGAGTGTACCTAAGTAAGTATATTTTATGACTGAAACTTTTCAAACTTTCCGTGTTCATTAAAGTGTCTTTCAGTTCTAGATATTAATTTCCTATGTTAATTAAACTTCAAAAGACTGATCATTTGAGTTGTATAGATATATGTAGAGAGTAAAGTTCGGTGTTTCAACAAGGACGGGTCCCTTGTCCTAAACAAATAAGATACTATTTGTCCCTAAAAAAGGCACTGCAATTTAATTCTTTTCTCTTTTGCATAGTTGTTGCCAAAGTAAATATATTTTGGAGGGTCTTACTATGCTATGTTATGAGATCAAATAATTTAAATAATATTCCTTAGTGTTTTATTGTTCATATTTGTTCCCCAAAAATGTTACTTACAGGGCGAGCAGCATTCATAATCTATACAAAAATAAATATACACTGGAGAGCGAATAAACCAAGCCACCAACTACATAATTTTTATACAATCGTGCCCAGTTCGGAGGCGTACAAATATAAAACTGCTTTTGTAATAATTTAAATGTTGATCGATGTCAAAAACAAAATGTATTGGTATATTTCTGACGTCTATTAAAATGCTGTATCATCCAAAAAATTAAGACAATGTAAATTGCTTTACTTGGTCTATACAAGATTATTATATGATGCGAAAAGGCACTTACTACATTTTCGATTTTTTTAGAAATTGTTATGTTTCAGGAGTAATTGCAATGTTTAAATAAAAATTGAACATTTATTATTTCCTTTTATATTTGTTGGACTCCAAACTGAGCCCGTTTCGCGTTTTTATGAAAGTTAGCTGGTAGTTCGGGTTATTTGCTGACCAGTGTATTTGCAAGGGTAAGGACGAGCACGCAGGTCACTTAAATTGATAGAAGGTCACTTGAAATGATAAGAAAAATCCCCTATTCTTCCTGTGTTAAAAAAAAACCTACTTACCTACTTGAACTACAAATATTACAAATAACCTAGTTACAAATATTTGAAAAACATATTTCCATTATCCAAATTCTCACTGTGCAATCATTTAATTTTGGGTTCAAGTGGTGCCGAAAACCAAGTGAATCTAAGTAAATAGGAAACTTAACACGTTTAAAATGACAATTGAATGGGTTATTCAGATGTAGAATTGCCCATTAAGTTACTGAGAGTGCGAAACAGTAAACATTTCCCATATTCATAACACTTTGTACCCATTAATAGCCAAACACTTAACAAACTCATCCCAAAGGCAACGCATTAAGCTACTGTTACACATGCTCATTTGTAGCATTCTTAAAAAGCATGCCGAATAGGAGCATGCTTAATGAACTGTTAACATTTGCAATCAATAAACATGCTATTGATAGCAAAATGGCATCTATACCCATACTTAAAAATAAGCAATCCTGTGAACTAAAGTAGTTCGCAACACTCCCCCTTCCACCCGCACTGCAGGAAGCATGCTCAAAAATCGACCGGCGTTCGATTTTTGAGCATGCACAAAATTAGCATGCTTATTAGTAGCACGTCCGTCCACACATGCTACTAAGTAGCACTTGCTCAAAAGTAACATGCTTTAAGCATGACTAACAGTAGCTTTAATCCAAGAACATATTGTCAAGACATACGCAGTCCTCTCTGGGTCTAGGATACTTTGCGTATCGTCGGAGTGGGAAGGTCGTCCCTTATAATTTATTCCTGCTATTATTTCCTGGTTTATTCCCAGATTTGTAGGGGTTTATCTTGCCCTTAGTATATTGTCTATCCTACGGATGTTTATAAGATGTATTATGTCTAAATAAGGAGAGACGTACGTCGTACGTTCGCTCGGTTTTGTGATAAAAGTTATTTAAAACGTCAGATAAGTTCCTTATTCGTCGACCACAAATGGATGAGGGTTACAGAGAAGTTTATTTTAAAAGATATGTAGCGCAAAAATAAAGGCTCATACTCGAATACTAAAATAAATTGACAGTAAAAAGCAAAGCAGTAAAAAGCGTTTTCGGGTCAATAATTTTATGGCATTTCGTTTGGCGGAAAATCTGTATAATTACTTTATAAAACTCACTGAAAATAAGTGTAAACAAGCTGGACTTGGACGCGCGGAGTAATTCACACTTGTTTGTTCGCAAGAACTCGATAGTAACTTTAAATGTTATAAAGAGTTTAGAAATACAATTTCTACTTAAGAAGCATTTCCAGCTCACCGGTTTATTGTGTTTTCTCTAGTTAGAGCATAATGTTTAATGTTAAAATAAAATTATATCTCAGATATGTGAATCCGTTTAGAAATCTTCTAAATCAGCTTAGTGATAAGAGAAATTGGATTTGCCCGTATTCTGCTCACGTTGCCTCGCTGTAGCTAAGTAAAAGTTTCGTGTTTGGACACTGCTTTGTGAATATTACTGACAATCGACATATCGTAAAAAGTATTTTATCATTTAAAACACACTAATGGAATCTGAATCCTTCGGGAGTGGTTTAATCGGCATTAAAAAAAACTCGCTTCACAATACAAATTGGTACGCTAGCACCACCTTTTCGGACACTACGTGTCATCATCATCATTTCAGCCAATAGACGTCCACTGCTGGACATAGGCCTCCCCCCAATGTTCTCCACATAGATAGGTCCTGTACCGCCCGCATCCAATGGATTCCCGCAACCTTTGCCAGATCGTCGGTCCACCTTGTGGGGGGCCTGCCACGGCTGCGACTTCCTGTACCTGGCCTCCACTCGAGGACCTTTCCGCTCCAACGGCCGTCTGTTCTCCTCGCTATGTGCCCTGACCCATTGCCACTTGAGGCATGCAATCCTTTGGGCTATGTCTGTGACCTTAGTTCTCCTGCGGGTGCCGGGGTCAGACTGCAACTACGTGTGCTGTAACGACATTTTCGATTAGTATGATGACGTAAATAGAAAATTAATTCATAGGTACCTCATATATCTCATACATTGACCTGATTTCGTATCTTAGTAGTAGTAGTACTAAGAAGTGGTAGGTATTCTGTAAGGTAATTCGCCGATTACTTCGACGTTCCCTTTGTAATCGATTTTGGATCGTAAGTCACTTACGATCCAAAATCGTATGAGGAACGAGAAGGAATGGCGATGTGATGAGTGATATGCTGGTTATATATTGCACAACAGCATCACCAAATTCTACGGGAAGTCAACAGCGTATGAAGATGGTCTTCTTAAAATGGAGTCATTTATAGTTGCATTCAAAACTGTTGCTTCGGAGTTTCAGGGTCGCTTGGACCATAATCCAGGATTTGATGACTCTGTTATTTTTATATGGAAATACGTAGATCAACCTAAGTCAGTTGCCTATTGAAAACTTAATCACAGACTTCTTAACATCTGATTAGATAATCATAGTATACTTAGATATACACATTGTAAAAATAAGATTGAAACTGTTATTAATCAAGACGGGAACTAACAAGATATTTATTATGTGATACAACATTGTGTATTCACATATTTTGCTCGTCGTTTCGGCTACGTTACAGCAGCCGTGGTCACGAGCGGACTGGAATATCGTGTTAGTTCCCGTCTTGATTAATTATAGTTATAATGCAACGCGAAAATCTAAAAAAGATTGAAACTGGTTAACAAATAACAGTTACTGGCTATCCGAAGGAAGGCGTGCCTCAAACTTACAGAATTAATGATAAGGAAGAGAAATTTGCTTCATTTTCTCGTACTCGTACGCAATTTCAAATCCATGTCTTATTGAGAGCATCATTCGAATAAGTGGCAAAATTCAGTTAAAACAGGCACCAGGAACAAAATATTGTGCTCACAATCGCTACTCTTGGACATATCCACAATGAAAATAGAGAAGAGTGAAGCATTTATTTGTCTAAGGTACAATTAACTTTATTGATCGCAGTTGCATGGGAGTAAAAACTTACATAGATACAGTATTTGGTAATAATTGGTAATATTTATTTACAAGCGAAATGCGTTTAAGGTCCGGGGCTCGAACTCGAGATATCAACCCTAAAACAAGGGCAACAGGAACCCATTAAAATTATTCCAAATAGGAGAGGAAGAACATTTACTTTTTAATATTTTATACTCGAAACTTGGTTACTTATTTTCCACCAATTAAAATGTGGCTGACAAGACCATAATAAAAGTTAAGTTTTATTTTCATTAATGATCTCTACCGAGTCTTCATTTCAAGTCGTTAGTACTACGCACGAATCCTCTCTATCCTATGTCGATATTACTTAATTATGTCACTCTCCCCTTTATTACAAAACGGTATCTAAAGTTACTACCACACTTCTGTGGATGCCATCTTGTTCCAACACGCAATGTTAAAAAGGGCTGGAAAGAGTTTAGTTCCGAAACTTTTCTTAGATTGGGATTGTAATTAGGTGGTCTGAGCTTCTACCAGAATATGAGAATAAAGTAAAGATTAAGAGTATTTGCCCACACATTTTCCACAAATGTCCTGTGTTAATATTTTGTTGGGTTTGAGTAAATTGAAAATCTGCTGGAGGATATTACTTGTATCTACAGAAGTAGTTTGAATGTCTCTATTGATGATATGATATTCTATTATTTAAGTTTTTATTATCAATTAACTTTCGACGCTCTAGGATGTTTCATTGTAATCTTCTCTGCACTGTAACTTTTATGTGGTAGCGATTTGTGTACGTCAGAGTGATACTAGAGCCACAGTGTCCGTCCTCCGTTTATACGTAGGGATATGTCTGATGTAACCATAAATATTCCGGGAGGAATGCTTTATTTCTCTCGCCAAGTTCAGTCCGGAAACAATTCAGAGCTTTTCGTAACATTAATCAGTTTAACGTTAGAAAAAATGATGCTAATAAAAACTGTAGGGATAGGAAAATGTTAACAAATTGTTAGTGTAGCTTTTTACCGTACTATATAAGAACCATTGAAGTAGTTCTTGGAATATTCTAAGGTTATCGTCTATTTAAATGGAGTCTATTGATGTTACCAAAATATTCCATAACTACATTTCTCAAAACACTGTTTCCCGATATAACCAGTTATGTAACAGCAAAATCTACTATCTATGTATATCTAACAACGACAAGGACAAGGCCCGCCCTCAATTCGTTTCGGGACATAAATAATTTCAGAAACGGCAATTTACTTTAATTTACCAACTAAAACGGGAGTTGAAAATTTTTCCTTAGTGCTCACCTGTGCTATAAAAAAAAAATTCAGTTCACACGTAGTTTTACACTAACCTATTACAATGAAAGGACATTAGGAATTTAAAAAGTATCATTTACATAATATAGTATAACGCTGGGCTCCACACTAGAATCCCATTTTCTGTATATAAAAAGAACCCCTGTGCGAAGTTTTTAATCCTTATTATACTTATAGTTTGAGCCCTGCGTCAATAGAACAGTCAGTCAGTTAGTTAATCAGCTTTCGCCTATATACATTTAGATTATGAAAGGAAGTCCTTTTAATTTTGTTACGTTGAAACATTCCTACCTACTATACATGTCATGGAACTGTTGGTTTTTCTTTTCCTGACTTGTGCTTGGAAAATATTAAGCATGTTATTTTGTTAGTAGTTTAATTTACCTTCTTCTTCTTTAGGCATCTTCTAGGCCAACAGGTTTATTCAAGACTTCACCCCTCCCTACCAGTCCCTTTCCATCAGAAGCGACATAGATCACTAAAACATTTTTTTTTGTATGGATTTCATGCGACATCCGCCATGTTATAACAAAAATCCAGTTAAGGTGACAACAACCTCTCCTCAAACACTTATACTATTTATTAAATAACCATGCACACATGTTGGGTCCAACGCGTACGCGAAAAATTGATTCATGCCAAAAGCGGCCACTTTTGGCGATTGATAAATTTTTCGCGTACAAAAACTACCCAACATTTGTGCATTTAATAAATAGTAAAAGTGTTTGCCGGGAGGTTGTAACCCCAAAATTGTTTAAAATAATCCGGTTTAGTAGCTAAAAATTAAAATCGATTGGCGTTGCTAGTTTGACCTACCCGTCATCTTAAGCGTTGGCCTATAGTTCATAAAAATAACCTTATTACCTTTATTCCTTAAAATATATGACATGTCATATGAATAATATCATCATCATCATCATCATCATCAGCCCATTTAAGTCCCCACTGCTGGGGCACGGGCCTCCCTCAATCACATGAGGGGTAATTGCCATACTCACCACGCTTGGCAGCCGGGTTGGCGAGGGTTTTGATATAAATGCAGAGTTTTCCTTCTCTGGGTGCTGTGATCATGCCAGCAGCTTTACCTTAGTCGCCTTTTACGACACCTCGGTAAGAGTGAGGGTGGCCTATTCTACTATTCCTTAAAATTTATGACACGTCATATGAATAATATACTTTATTAAAACAAGTAATACCTACATTGGTAATATAACGCACAGTTTTCACGAGTAGCATATCCGTTTTTATTTTTTCTACGTTGAATTGGCGGTGTATAAAGGAGTCCATTTATAAAAATCCTTGTAAATATTGTTACGACTGTCCAATATTGTTATTTTGTAATTGAAGTCCCTCAGATTATGCTCAAGGTTTTCCTGTCAAATCCGTCTGCTGAGAGTGAGCGCATTATCCTCAGCTATTGGAGATTGCTTTTGCGGCTTTATTCGCATCAAATGTTTTAACATCTCGTGAGAAAACCTGTCAAGAGCGTGTTGAGTCCTGTTTGAACTAGAGCTCCGTGGGCGCTATCACAATATTATGTCTGATAAACGTAAATGTTGTTTTCTTTACTCACCCGATGGCACATGTCAAGGGTTTAGTGGTAAGGGTTCAATTACCATTTTGGACAAACATCATGTGATCCGTCTGCGCGTCTGCTAAAAACCGGCCAAGTGCGAGTCAGACTCGCCCATGAAGGGTTCCGTAGCAGCAAGTAAGATATATGGAAGGTAAATTGCGGTTTACAGTTTATAACGTATTAAAAAAACTACTCACTAACATATATCTAGTTCAAACCAATTTTCGTTGTTAGTTTTCATGATTATGTACGTCATATATTTTTTTATTTTTATAATTGATTTATTATAGAAGCGGGCTTTGGGAGCGTCTCTTGCGCAAAGTGTTTAGAAAAAAATGATGTTAAAAACTTCAACATTATGTTTGAAGACCTATCCATAAATACCCCACATGTGTAGGTTTAATGGAAAAAAAAAATGAGTTTCAAGTTTGAATAGTATAGTTCTTATAGTTTCGGAGAAAAGTGGCTGTGACATACGGACGGACGGACAGACATAACGAATCTATAAGGATTCCGGTCCCCCATGGCGCTCAATACCTTAAAAAATATTGAGAAAAAATCACATATAGTGCCGAAGTACTTTCTATCGTCTAATGAAATAAAAAAAGTAATCGCGTAAGTTACTCCTTTGTTGTATTAGGTGTGCGATACTTATGAGATTTCGTATGAATTTATTTACTTAGGATAGCTTCGATGGCGTAGTGTGTAAAGTGTTGCGCTGAAGGCTCGAGTCTTGAAGTTTCTCGGGTCTTGATTACGCCCCCGTCAATCGACATTTAATGTTCATAGACAAGGAATGTCATAGTTAGAGACTAGATTATAGGTTTACTTGTCTAACGTATTTCACTTACACTAACAAAACCGGCGTGAGTATGGGGAGAGTAGGTAAAACCAGTATTATCCCCTCATGCCAAGGGTGAATGGGCATTATTTAGAAAGGTCGGTTAGGCTGATATATTTCCGGTCTATTTTTCACGCCGTTTCGAAAAACGGAACAGAACATTTTGTTAGGTTTTGAGTCAACATAACAGTTGGACATACGCAGGGCGGCATCCTATGTCTATGGACATACGTCAACGTAATAACCCGGTTCACACAGCATCATAATGTATATATATATAATGCTTTATTGTCATAATTGTAGTTTACATGAAGTAGGTGTTACAAAGTATTTGCGTCTAATAAAATTTACTATTTTAGGCAAACAATAAATTGAGGTTCTTTTAAAAAAACTGCATAGTTGTGTATGTATGTACTATTGGAGTTCTTAAACGGACAAGTTTTGTGACATCTTTTTTTTAAAAAAAAAATATTAGTCAGGGACATAGCAAGCAATATTATTCATCATAATTCAACATACCATAAAAATGTCGAAAATAATTATATTAAGATTATGTCAAAAGTAAATAAACTAAGATTTATTTATTTTTAATTATAGAAAGTTGATTACAGCGGTAGAAACCTTATAATTCTCTTCTCAAAGGTAGAAACTAAACCTATCGTGTCGGTTGATGCATTTTTTAAAATTAGTTGGGGCCAAATAAAAGACCACATTTGACAATTCAACAAAAGCGAATTAGTCCGCTCGTGACCACGACTGCTGTAACGTAGCCGAAACGTCGAGCCAAATATGTGAGTACACAATGTTGTTTTACATAATAAATCGTGTTAATCCCCGGATTGATACATTATCATTCAACAAAATGCAATAACGTAACAACGGTCAATGAATTTAACAATCTTTTTATGTTAAAAAAAAAACACAAATTCTTAACTTTTTAAAATTATGTTTGCATTTATTTATTTCAATAATGACAAACATTATTTCACGATTTACTTTCTCTGTTAAACTATTTATAAACATATTATTAATTTACTTTTCTAGAGAATTGAACGTTGGCACAATGTTGTATGTGTCAACCCATTTTCTTTTTAAGATCTACTGACGTACCCCAAATGATCGAACGAATACAATGTAAATCGTGTTCAATGTAATTCATCCATAAATGAAAAGCCACATTCTGATTAAAATGACACGTATTATTCTCTTGTTTAAAAATATAAATAAATTAATGACTTTTCTTTTTTATATAATTTTGATTCACATATCCCCAAATAAAAGTAGTTTATTTATTCCATTATTATAGTATTTGACTCACGTTTGTTTGAAGTAGATATCGATTATTCACCTCAACCGAATTGAATTTAGAAACGTCAAATGTGGCCTATTAGTTTGGCTCGACTACCTAAAGTGGATTTTAGTTAACAAATTTGGTGTTTATTTATGCAGTGTCGCGAAGTGGACCATACAAAGATTGCCTTTGAAACTATACGACTCAGTTATAGACTTCCTTCTTCCTCTAGAAATTAACAGAGTTGTTTCGCCATAACAAAGACGGAATATATAGAACCTCTGAGGCGTTCCTCTCTCGCCGTGGTTTAAGCTCCACGAACACTCGTGTCCCAAGCTCCATCTGTTGTTGGAGCGAGGCTTATTGTTGTAAGCATCTTAAGCCATTAGTGATTCAGGGGTCCTATTAAAGGGGTTCGGTATTACCCAACGCCAGCTTTCCGTGGATTTAAAACGTACATCAAGCTCTTTAGAATAATTATCTTCTTTTGCAGATTAGGTATTTTCCATGAATTTAGACCTACACTACGATTTCCACGATTTTTACATACCACTCGCATATATTTTAAAAGGGTTTACAGTTTGTAAGATTTCACCGCCACCTCCCAAGTATGACGTCATAATTTAGTAAGAGAGTCCGATCACATTAGAAGTCCCGCGACAAAACACGGAACTAGTTTAGATCTTTAGTATGAAAGCTCAAATATTAATATTGATGGCGACTTAAAAACGCTTTTCACAGCACATCTACAAAACGAGTTAAACTTGAATTTCATAGAGATAGAGTTGTAAATGTAAATTGTTCATGAAGTAGTAGGTATTTATAGAAAAAGTGAAGTTCTAGATTTTGAAAAGTGACGTAATACATACAACTCGTTCTAGCAAATGATAGGTTGACCCACTGGTGGACCCTGCCGTAGCAAATGATGAGCCACCGGGGGGTTTTTTTGTGCAAATGATGAGCCGCCGGGGAGTTATTCGTAGCAAATAATGAGCCGCCGGGAGTTCCTCGTAGCAAATAATGAGCCTCCGGGAGTTCTTCAATGATGAGCCGCCGGAGGGTTTTTTGTAGCGAAAGATGAGCCACCAGGGAGTTATTCGTAGCAAATTTTGGGCCAACGTAGAGTTATTTGTAGGATATGGTGAGCCACCGGAGAGTTTTTCATAGGAAATGATGAACCGCCGGAGAGTTCTTCGTAGCAAATGATGAACCGCCGGGGAGTTATTCGTAGCAAATATTGAGTCGCCGGGGAGTTATTCGTAGCAAGTGATGAACATCCGGGTAGTTCTTCATAGCAAATGATGAGCCTCCGGGGAGTTCTTCGTAGCAAATGAAGAGCCGCCGGAGAGGTTTTTGTAGCATAAGATGAGCCACCAGGGAGTTATTCGTTGCAAATGTTGAGCCAACGGAGAGTTATTTGTAGGAAATGGTGAGCCGCCGGAGAGTTCTTCATAGGAAATGATGAACCGCCGGAGAGTCCTTCGTAGCAAATGATGGACCGCCTGGGAGTTATTTGTAGCAAATTTTGAGCTACCGGGGAGTTATTTGTAGCTAATGATGTGCCACCGGGGAGTTATTCGTAGCAAATGATGAGCCACCGGGGAGTTGTTTGTAGCTAATGATGAGCCGCCGGGGAGTGCTCCGTAGCAAATATTGTCAGGGATCCCTCCTCCCCCTGTAGCAAATGATACCCTGCATGACCTCCCCTCCATCCAGCAAAAATCCAAAAGTTTGATTACATCTTTATCTAAAGTTATTTAATAAAGAGTTATAATTTTGTATATTTGAAGTTGATAGGTTCCTAATTCCTAAAAATGGTATTTTTTGAAATATTTTAATTCACTTTAAATATTTAAAAATAATGGCCAAGTGCGAGTTGGAAGTTTCTCTCGTGCAAAAAACATATATTAGTTACATAATATCATTTTGAAGTCCTTAGATACCACCCACCACCACGTATGGGTTTTAAAAAAATAATCGAGTTGCAATCCTAAGTATGGGAACCCCCAAAATGTATTGAAATCCTATAGTAGGAGCTTTTTGGGGTGTCCCTTTCTTACATTTTTGGCAGTAGATAATAATGATGATAACTTGTCTTATTTTTGTAATTTAAGAAATAAGTGTTCTGTATGGACCTAAATTGAATAAACTATTTAAATTTTTTACTTTCATAACTGTGGCATAAAGTGCAAAAAAAAACATTTTACCGCACATACGCTTTTCAATTTTCTTTCAAGGTTTCTATTTGTAGTATAAAGTCTGTTAAAATGTGTTTATTTTTTATTTCTGAATTAGGAGATTATGACATGACTGTAGATAAAAATATTTGTACCTATATCATGTAATATATATACCCACGCCAAATAGTTATGTATATGAGCAATTTGAGTCTGTACTATAAATACGAGATATAGCAGCTTAGCTCATATCAGCGTTAGACAGTCCTATATATTTAGTGTTTAGGTACAATTATGCCATCAGACTTGCTAAGTCTCTCGTCGCTAGTTTTATTGATTGAAATTACAATATTTGCTACTATTACCTAATAAGTAACGCTTCCTCGCCACTGTTCAGCTGGGAAAAAAATATTTTATTATTTGCGAAAATGTGTTGGATGGAAATGGATCATTTTCAAAAATGTTAAACAAATTACTGTTATAGTAGGCATAAGGAGCCATCCAGGCACCTACCTTTTTCGCCTATCACTTACTTAAAACAGTTATCGACCAACTGGATCATAGTTACATGTTCTGAATCGTTTGCTTAACAATTTTTTGTTAGTTCGTAATAGTCCCGCTGCTGGGCAAAAGCCTCCCCTAACAGCCTCCACTCCTCCCTATTCATTGTCCAGGTCATCAAGCCATCTCTTTATCGGCCTGCCTCTTTGACGTCCGTCTACAGGCTACCATTTTGTGACAACCTTGGTCCATATCTCCGGGTGCATTCTTACAGTATGGCCAGCCCAGTTCCATTTTAGCCATGCATGTTTTTTCACCCACGTCCATAATACCGCTTTGTAAGCGGATTGTATGATGGGTAATTATTAACTTAATAATAAAAAAGGCACATAGGTAGGTTCTTAGCAAAACAAATGAGGACCCGCGTCATTGTTCTGAGGAACTTTTCGGTATCCGAAACTTTGTCCCTCTGTTATTTCACTGAGTAATAAGATACTACTTGTTATAGTGACACAAAGATAAATGCTGTACATAATTGAAGTATGTATAACTCTTCTGGGAACTATATTGCGGATCAGGTGACGCGACTCATGACTTCTCGTCTTCATGGGTAATGATGAGTTTAGAGGGTATGCTTTAAAGTAGTTAGGAAGCATCCCAGGTAGAGAGCCCGATATAACACTCCCGACCCCTATGGCTGGGTATGCATAAGACAGACAGACAGGCATTTTTAATCAGCCTATAAACTGTCCCACTGCAGGGTATAATGACTTTTACTTCACTTTCACTGAGCTTGTTTTGAGTGAGATTTAGATTAGTGGATTTCTTCTCGGACCACGGAACCCTGTCAATTAAATAAACTCACATTTCATTACACAGCGTTGGCTTGGTCGGCTATACGTGTGTTGATGAGTGCCGAATAAATTGACTTTTTCTATTTCGGTGAGCGCAAGAAAATATTCGAATCGGCTTTTTCTGTAAATAACGCGGTGAGTTCACCTCCCGTTTTGTTTATGTTTACGCTTCATAACTGACATTTTATTTAGCTACCAAAATAATGTCGACAGCAAAATCATTTCTTGAAAAAAAATATTTACATTAACATATTTTATTTATCATTTTAGTGGGAAATTTTCATTTTCATTGATGGGGTACTTTATCGTGTAAAATGAATTGAGAGACTTTTTATGAACTGTAAAAACAAGAATATTTGAGGGTTCCGTAGCCAAATGCCAAAAACCAGAAATTTGTCCTATGTGTCTGTACTTAGTAAATAAAGATTTTCTGAACCACATCACGATTATTATACAAAAAATATAAAAATAAATAAAAAATCGTAAATTAGGGAACCTTCAAGCTAAAACAAAAAAAAACTGTTAAAATATAGGCAGGTACAAGCTTCTATACTTTTCTAAATCTTTAAAAATAAGATTGACATTCCCAAAACGATTTTTTAAAAAAAAAGAATAAATAATAATAAACACCTTGTAAAACAAAGTAAGTTTTATCTGGCAAAATATAATGGGAAGATATTAAACCAACCCTCTAAAACTTACCTCTTTGCACACCTAAAATACTAATTGCACATCAAAGTATGAATTTGATGTGCAATTAGTATTTGGTGTGCAAATACACCAAACATCAGATTAGGTTAGGTAAGCAATTCATTAATATTGTGGGAACATTACTCGTAAATACAATCTAAATATAATTATGTAGGTATTTGGCTAAGTATAAGAGTGTCCGTAATATTGCAGTTGGCTGGTTTTGTTTTATTTTTACGAATTTACGAATCGTCACCTATTTTGCAATTACTTACCTCCCAAAATGTTTTTTATTTGTAGTTATACCTACTTTATTAGGTACTTTCCCACATCGCAACAATAAAAAGGAAAATAAAACACTATTATTTTTTTGGTACAAAAACATTTGAATAATTCCTTAGATATACGAGTATAAAATATCATTGTTGCAAATACTTACATAGTCGAGTGTTTCTGTTTCGTAGAAGGGTCGTCCCTCATTTGCTTATAAAAACAAGTCCCGGCAAGTTGTTTGGGTTACATATAAACGAGATTCGTTACTTATCCTCATATTCCATGTTAACATAATGTGAATATTCCCATCACTGTAATGTAAAGCTATGAAGTTTAGAAGTCATTGACCTTATTTTACGACTGCTGAAGTCATTAGTTTTTGTAAGTAGTTTTTAAACTATTTAGTGCCAGGGTATTTGAGAATTTTAAGTATTTGCAACTCCTCTGTTATCTGATCCATAAGACAAGTGCCTAAGCTATTTACCGACTTAACATGGTTAGCGTCAAAAATATACATATTTTTATATTTATGAATTCAATAAATGTTTGAAATTGAAATGTAACTGCCACATTCAGAGTCGTTGATGAACTTAGTTGGCTACTTAAGAAAAAATATTGACACTTATTTTGATACGCATAAAGACTATCGATACTAAAGATAATGAACATTAGCTTAAATGACGTCTCTGAGTGCGGCCGTTAAACACTTTAGCCTTTCACAAAGATAACTCTTTACTAGTGCTTTAGTAGTGAATAGACTAATTATATCTAGCTAGGTACCTACTTACTAGTATAAAACGTATGCCTTGATGTCATATTCTGAGCAAAACAGAGCGTCTAGCTTTTATGTACGAGTAGCTAGTAGCAAACAACAGAATATGCGATCGTTAACTTATCGCATGTCACAAGTCACTTCAAATAGGAAAATCGAACTGTGTTGCCAGCCTCGAAGCTAAAAATACACTTGGTGCCTCGACAATATATTGTCCTGGAATGGCCCAAAATAAAATATATTAGGACTGCCGACGACAACAGGTTGGCGAGGAAGGCTTTTTAAGTAGTAAGAAGTCTTTTCAGTGTAACATTTTTTATTATTTTAAACATTATTTTATTTATTAAACCTTCAGTCGATTTCCTTCCCTTGGCTAACATTGAAAGTTGTCTAAATTTATTAACTTGTGATTTATCTACTCCATGAAGCTCTCACTATGTTTCAAAGCAATGTTTCTATGTAAATACTCTCGTAGCTTTCTCTGTTAGCCTTTGTTTGAAAATGGAATGTCAAGAAAAAAATCTCGGTTATGGTAAAAAAACATATTCTTTCAAAAATAAATACGTAGTAATTTATTATAATCTTATGAGGTCATGAGACGAAAACAGTTTTATAATGTACAGTTACGTAGACATTACTACGTCGTATCAACACCGAGACCAAGTCTCCTCAGATTGCATGTCTTCAGGCTGTATATAGTTGAGAAGCTCCAGCGCCAAACCCTCTAGTTAAAGTTTGCGCTGAATTCAATAGCTTAGCCAATCCAATATGTTAGCCGAGATTGAGATTGAGGCTTTCCGATCAAATTTGTCATTTGCTAATACTATAGTTTAGATCGTATGGGACACAATACTGAACCTCCTCTGAAGATTATAGAATATTCATCTATTTAGCGAATACGTTCCACTTTAGTCCGACTCGTTATATTAGTATACTTAATTCAAATAACATTTCTTTGAAAAGTAGTAAAAGTGACTGTTAATTTCTTTTTCAGTATAACAAAGCAAAGTACAAGTAAATAATAGGCTTTTTTGTTGTTCCTAATTTACTAGCACGGGGACCAATTTGAACAAATTACCGGTAAAAAGTACTCGTAATAGTACCTATGTATGCCTATGTAAGTATGTAATTATTACAACATCATCACTACATCGACTGGATTCTAAGGTAAGGAGTTTAAAAGTAACGTTTTTAGTGGACGTTCAGTGTTTTGTGGAATAGGAAAGATACACACAAATATCCTACTTACCAAAACATATTCACCTTATTGCATACATACCTTATATGCACTTAATCGGTGCAAATGGTGCAGACACTGCACAAACCCAAGTGTTCGTCATACTAAGGTTTTTCCAGGGTGAGAATCGATCACTGGAGGGCATTTAGTGCACTATGTGTGCGCAGACACTATTCTCTATTACCTACTCTTGCTTGCCTTCATAATCCAAAATCCGCTGTGAGAACAAACTACAAAGAAATTATCATTGTCTTTCTAAGGTAGGTATAGTACAGGAGTGAACAATATTGTCAACTTTCAAAGTCTAAATCGACTCGGATATTCTTGTGCCAGAAACACGTCATGTTCATAAATATTAATCCACTAAATTCACCTGGAATCAGGAGCATTACATATTTATTGGCTATGTACCTTATTATGTCATGTCATGCATGTCTATATGCTCACATTAAAATCGAGTTAGTTTTCTATTTAAATGTAAATATTACAAAGTATATGAATCTGTAATCTGAATAGTATATGTATTTTAGGACTAACAAGATATCCAAACATTACTAGCTTTTAAATATTCATACATGCGGCCAGCACCTGTAGTATTCTAGGGAAAAAAGCAATGAATATGAATAAGCCAATAAGCACAGTAATGGGTAAGTTATTAGATTGTTTTTCGGATTTTTATTGATGGAGTTTAATAAAGTGTAATAAGGTTGTGGAGCGAAAAAACTTTGGTCACACCGGAGCAGAGCAAAATTTGTTAAAATGCATTGCACTGTTTGGTAGTATTCTTCCAACTATATCCTGTTTAGGGTATCGGTGGTGACATCCTACTTTAGACGAGGGTTCTAGGAATGGAATTGCAAATATATTCCGCTCTATTTATTGCGTTCTCTGCAATTTCAGACAGAAATGCTGATTTCAACATCTCACCCTTTAGTAATTTACTGTGCATTTTCTCTTAGAATATACTTGACTTATCTTAGATACTTAAGCTTCAAATCTCACATTCGTACCCAACCTGGTTGTAAACAAGTGGTATATGGCAATGTATAATAAGTGACAGGCAAATATTAAAACTTTTCCGACGTGTATTTGAAGAAATTAGATAAGTATAAACTCGCACTAAGAAAAGTGATGTTTTAATTGTGACATTTTGCATTATGTCGATAAATTACTTTATACATACTATTAACTATATAAATTAAGTAAGTTTTAAAGTTCATCATCATCGTCAGCCCATTTAAGTCCCCACTGCTGGGGCACGGGCCTCCCTCAATCACATGAGGCGTAATTGCCATACTCACCACGCTTGGCAGACGGGTTGGCGAGGGTTTTGTTATAAATGCAGAGTTTTGCTTCTCTGGGTGCTGATGATCATGCCAGCAGCTTTACCTTAGTCGCCTTTTACGACACCTCGGTAAGAGTGAGGGTGGCCTATTCTACTCTGCCGGGGACCACACGGCACGGTTTCATGACGATGATATAAGTGAAGTAAGTTGTAAAGTTAGTAGTAAGTTATTTCAAACTCTAGTAGTAAAATTTGTCCTTCTTCTCATGCAAATCCTATAGCTGTTTAAGAAATTTTGTCCGGCTATAAAACGGCTTCAGACCAAAACTTGGCCAGAATAATAAGGAGGTTGAATAAGTGTTATGAAATAAATAAATCAATATTAAGGAATGGTTTTTTATGAGAAAGTTATCTCTTCGGAGAAGCGATGGCAGCTCAGTGGTTGAGAACGCACCTTCCATACGGGGGGTGGTTCTAATCGGAGCATGCACCTCTGGACTTTTAAAATCTATGTGCGTATTTCTCCTATTAGCTCGGCGGTGAGGGAAAACATCATGAGGAAACCTGCACGTTTCTGATAATTTCAGAAATATGGAACCGTGATTCAATAGGTCTGGTTCCCCTGTTGCGAAGGTCGCTTTATTGTAATTACCAGACTCCCAAATCTTGAATCATGGTCCAAGCGTACTCCGGGTTCCAGCTTAGGACGCAACCGGGAATTACACGCTAAGATGAGGGGTTGTCGCTTCGGAGTCCGGCCAAGCGTACTCCGGACTCTGAAGCGACAGGATTGGATGCTACTGGAAATTACATGCTAGACCTGGTAAAAACGTATCTTCCAAAAGATTGAAACATTTGCATTTGGTTCAGTGCAGAAATGCGGAACAGTGAAACGTTTCATTTGGAACATCGACTCTCAGATAGTTCCGTGATTCATTGCGCTCATTCGGATCATTCGGCTCACTCGGATCATTCAGCTCATTTGGATCACTCGGCTCATCGGACCATTCAGCTCATTCGGATCACTCGTCACACTTTTTGAGTCGAATGATACATTTTTGCCGTGTGGTCCCCGGCAGAGTAGAATAGGCCACCCTCACTCTTACCGAGGTGTCGTAAAAGGCGACTAAGGTAAAGCTGCTAGCATGATCATCAGCACCCAGAGAAGGAAAACTCTGCACTTATATCAAAACCCTCGCCAACCCGTCTGCCAAGCGTGGTGAGTATGGCAATTACCCCTCATGTGATTGAGGGAGGCCCGTGCCCCAGCAGTGGGGACTTAAATGGGCTGATGATGTGATGTGATGATACATTCGGAGCGAACATTAGAGATTCGGAACAGTGTATCATTTGGCTGAGTCGGACCACTGAGTCGTTTCAGTAAAGAGTTACACACGTCTATTACACGCTAAAATGAGGAGAAGACAATCTGAACGGTCTGCCAAGTCCGCAGGACATAAAGCGCTCTCTGTTTGCGAACACATTTGTGCATTGTGCGCTGTGTGCATCTATAGGTACACTCAGATTCCGGAGTACATCAATTTGATAAAATAACCTGGATAGGTAGATATAATATTTAGGTAACTATTCCAGTGAAAGCGGTAGAAGAAACAGATGATTTAATACTTTTACGTATACTCCCTTTATTGTGTTGTAGAGTTTAGAATGTACATGTTATCAACACAAAAATATTGGTTGGGTCAGGTTAGAACAGTAACCAGCAAAAAAATCTTGTAATTCTGAGTCACGTTACCCCTACCCGAAATGTTAGATGTGTCAACAAATTATACAAATGTAAATTTCGAAATCTGAAACAAATCCGGTGTCAAGAGTATACTCTTCTATCTAATTTCCTTTACCTAAAGGTTGTCTGGTATACATATATCGTATACATTGTATCTCTGTATAATGTATAGCTTTTAAGTTTTGTATGTTGTGCAATAAAAAGTATCTATATATCTATCTATCTAATTTTCAAGATCAACTTGTATGGTTTATTCATATGGGTGAATAATTTTGAATGGTTGAGTAGTTGAAGTCCCCTGAAGTTTCTGGCATAATTTAAAACGTACAGTGTATAAAGGCTTCTATCAGAAAATTTCTCATTCTTTTGAAAGCTTTGCTCAGACTATGGGAGGTTCTAACAATAGATTTAACCTTTATTATAAGACGGGTTAAGCTTTAGTGATGTTCTTATTTCAGCAAGGGTGGGTAAGCAGTTTCAATAAATACTATTTAATATGGCCGTATGGTCCCCGGCAGAGTAGAATAGGCCACCCTCACTCTTACCGAGGTGTCGTAAAAGGCGACTAAGGTAAAGCTGCTGGCATGATCATCAGCACCCAGGGAAGGAAAACTCTGCATTTATATCTAAACCCTCGCCAACCCGTCTGCCAAGCGTGGTGAGAATGGCAATTACCCCTCATGTGATTGAGGGAGGCCCGTGCCCCAGCAGTGAGGACTTAAATGGGTTGATGATGATAGCCATACGAGTAAACTTCTGGTTTGGGGTGAGGGGGCATTTTTTTAAGACTCTAGCTTTAAAAATGAAGAATCTTCCATACGAAGTTCTTACCCCCCTTTCACCACTTTAGAAGCTGAAGAAATAAAAATGCTGAAAACACTTGTATTTAATTTGTTTAATAATCATTCACCAATTTCATGACTCAAGCTTTAAAAACGACAAATTTTCCAAACAATGTTTTTACCCCATTTTGACCCCTTTATGGGTGGGTTGAATTAAAAAAAAAATTGAAACAGGTAGATTTTTATTTTTAATAAATAAACATGATCGCAATTTTGAAATCATTAACATCAAAACTGGACGACTTTCATACAAACAGGAATGGTCCCTTAGACCCATTTAGGAGGTGAATTTTTAAAAATCCCTTACTCTCCTTACCTACATTTTAAATACTACCTATGTTCCAAATTTCATGACTTCAGTCCAGTTGTTTCGCTTGTGCGTTGTTTTGGGAAAGACCAAAAAATATTTTCACACCCTCACATATTCACAAATTTACCCGCCAGCAACAGATGTCGCTAATCTTACTATTCCATACAAAAATGAATTTCTCATACGATCCTACATTGCGATGCGACATTTTTGTACCGACTTGAGATATATACCTACTACAAACCAAAATAGCAAAATTACATCTTTTGTACACCTCGAAAACTTTGCCCCTTTATAAATAGTATAGATATAGATACAGAAAATTGGCTCTCCTTAACCTGATGGTAAGCAAGAGGAGGGAGAGCCCACGTTGCAATGGACAACATTTCATATTTTCAACATGTCCATATTGTTTTTTTATATGAAAATAGACATAAAATGAACAGACCCATATTTTTTCTTTTTTCAAAATTTGTCCATTTTCATGCATAAATTAATTATTGAAATTCTTTTTATTCTAAATAGACGTAAGCGCCAAATGACGTCATCGGACGGCTGAATCAGCGATATTCTTTTGCTTATCATTGTTTTAATAAAAAAAAGGTACTACTGTCAAAGGTAAATAATACTAGTGTCAACATTGTCAACGTCATTCATACATTCAACGTTGACAAGTTGTCTTTTTTTTGACATTTACATGCCATGGGTTTGGCATTTCGTAAATTTAAAACTATAATGTGCTAAGCAAAGAAATATTTTACATTCTGCCGTCCGATGACGTCATCTTACGTTTTTTAGTTTTTAATTTTTTTCTCAGTAAATAAGCAATATAAAAAATGAATAAATATATACTCGAGCAGCGGAAAACTAAACAAAGAATTGGTATTTTTTGTTTCAGAGCTTAGCAATTTTGAAATGTTGTCCATTAAGACGGACGCGTTGTCCATGTATCACCTCCGTTTGCACTGCCATACTGGATCGCGAGATGCTTCTTCACGCTTCGATGGCAGGAATCCATACTGTTAGTAGATTATATATATACTGTAGATTAAAGTTACATTATCAACATCATGATTTCAGCCAAAAGACGCCCACAGCTGGACATAGGCCTCCCCCAATGTTCTCCACAAAGATCGCTCATGTGCCACCCGCATTCAATGGATTCCCGCGACCTTCACCAGATCTTCGGTCCACCTTGTGTGGGGCCTGCCAGGGCTGCGACTTCCTGTACGTGGCCTCCACTCGAGGACTTTTCCGTCCCAACGGCCGTAAATTTTCCTCGCTATGTGCCCTGTCCATTGCCACTTGAGGCATGAAATCCTTTGGTCTATGTCTGTGACCTCCTGCGAATCTCATCATTTCTGATACGATCAGGCACGCAGACTCCGAGCATAGCCCTTTCCGTTGCTCTCTGGGTGACTTTGAGCCTTTTTAATTGGCTCATTGTAAGCGACCACGTTTCGGTTCCGTATGTCATCACTGGCAACACCCATTTTCAATATTATTATGTGATTTAGAATAGATGGGTTGATGCTACAGTAAAAATTAGTTTTTATATGACTTTTACTTAGGTACTACGCTGGCTTAGTGTCTTGGAGTACCCCTTAGCCTCAGATATGAGATTTTGCTATTATCTTCTAATTTAAAACACCTATCGCTAGTCAGTCTGATTTTACAATACTTTTACTCCATTGACGAATACTTTCAGCACTTCAATACACGGTCGTTGTACTTGTAACCCACGATATTGTTATTGAATTTTGTATTTATACTCTAGCTAAAATATATTAAACACTATATTATAACAAAAATTTTTACATACCAATTTTTGGTGAACAGTGCGGATAATCCATTTTGTAACACCATTATGTACCACGTTACGAGCAAAATAAATTAATTATTGATCATTATTGTACTAAGATGGTCTTGAGCATGATCTATTACTACTAGTATATGTATAAGTGAAATCTAGGGTGCTTTCCAGCTTATCGGTCGAGGTAAATAATATATAATAATGGCACAGATCAAATACTACATACGACATGTCCTTTTTTAAACGAGTTCTTCTTTCACGGTAGGCAGCGGCATGAATGCGCCCGGGCATTGTTAATGTCTATGAGCGGCGGTTACCATTTACCTTTAGATGGGCCGCATGCTCGTCTGCCTATTATTCGTAATAAAAAAATACGGATACACATTTCGACTACGATTTATCTCAGCGATCTGCTAAGAAAGCAGGACATTTTATAGCGTGTACTGCACAGACAGAAGTGCACACTAATGTTATCTCCTCATATTATTTCTATAGGACACCGGTGTGATATGATTAGAGAGGGATCAGAGAGATTGACTGACCGGATGGCGCAATTGGTAGTGACCCTGCCTCTTACGCCAAAGGTCGTGGGTTCGATCCCCACCCTGGACAAACATTCGTGCGATGAACACTTGTGTTTGTTCGGTATCTGGGTGTAATATATGTATTTAAGTATATATTTGTGTTCTTCTGTTGTCTGATATCGGTAACACAAGTGCTTAAGCTACTTAATACGGAATCAGGTCAACGTATGAGATGTTGTGAAATTTATTATTATTATTATTTCTGAAGGTTTTTTAAGTTTCGAAAGACAAACGAAATCGGGAATCGAACTTGAGGTAGTAGGTATTAAAGTGCGGCTCACTAGCAATAGCGCTACTTGAATAGTATATAACGTGCCTGTCTCCAAGGAGTAGGCAAGTATTTAAGTAAGTAAGTAAGTGAGACACTACTTTATTTTGTAATATTTATTTTAGCGTATTTTGACGCACTAGTAAAAGCAGTTGTAACTTTATTCCCAGACATTATAACTAACAAGTTCCATAAATAAGATGTGTAACAAATTTCATGAATAAATTAGGCTGGACGAAATATTTCCCATTCGTGACTTGATAAAAGTCAAGCTTTATACCGCACCGTAAGTTCTTTTGTGAACCTCCCGACAATTGTTAGGACATTTGCATTAGTGAATTATTGCCCTGTTTGCTCACAGAATCAAAAATGGCAGCGATTGCTTCATATTGGTAGCATTGCTTTTTGTTATAGCTGATGCATTATGTTTTGGAAGATTTTGAGGTGGTACCAATTACGAGCTGGTCCAATTTAGGCGACTCGACCCTATTTTATTAAAAGATAATAAATAGCATATGCCAAAAAGTATTACCATTGCATTGGAGTATTCCTTTACTTATAGTATCAGCCTATATACTGTCCCACTGCAGCGCAAAGACCTCCATCAAATCTAGTCATCGCTACTATGATGGGATTAGGCTTAATCACCACGCTTGCTTAATGCGGATTGGTGATCACAAACCCGAGCTATGTTCGAAAAATTCGAAACATACCTTTGCTCCACCCGGGAATCGAACCCAGGACCCCGAGTTCACGTCCTGGTACTTTAACCACTAGACTAACGGGGAGTACTAGACCAACGCAACGCGGGACGCTCCTTTACTTACACTTATTTAATCGAGGTGTGTTCTATATTTTTTCAAAATGGCAAGGTTCTCATTTCTTGGTTCATATAAATGTGTTTTTTCTTGGGTTGTTTACTTCTTATTGCATTAGTAAGGCGACCCGCTTGTTATTTCCTGCTCTACGTGGCCCTAACACAGTCTAAAAATTACTAGTTTCTGCACATCTCACAAAGGTAAGGTAAAAGAGATGTTTCTTGTAGCATTCAAACCTTACATTATTCTTTTAAATGCAATAATGATGTTTCCCACTACGTTTCCTTTTTTGATGCTTATATACATCAGCAGTCCTGTCTTACTTTAGGTCGCAAACCTGGGGTCTTAACGCCAACCGGATGCTACGACGAAATCGCAATTCACCTCCCTTTTACACGCGCCGTGTTTCTCCTTTGTTTGAATGCGCCAGGTATATGCTCGTTCGTAACGGGACGTCTTCGCTCCAAAGCACCCAAGCGAAACTAACCAAGCCGCTCAACACGTTGCCACTGGGAATCTTTATACTACTGTATCTTCACATTATTGCTATTTTCATACAAAAATAACTCGGAAAGTTTTATTACAATTTTATTGTGTACCGTACCTATAGTTCGCAAGCAATTTGAGTGCGATCTACGACAGCCAATTCTCGTGCATTCGACACTGAAGTTGAATTTAGACATTTTATTATCGTTTACATCCCAAAAACCACATAATGTGTATCGTGAATAAAGACCATTTAGCATGGCCCATACATTATCGCTGGATGGAAATTCAATTTTGTATGGAACAGCAGATTTTTTTTTCGCTTATTTTGTTGATCTAACGAGCTAAATGGTCTTTCTTCACCATACCTACGAGTATTATATGGTTTTCGGAATGTAAACGTTAAAAAAATAACGGTGTATATTATTCCTCATATTTTGCGACGTTGCTAAATTTGTATGGAGTGTTATTGTTGAACTAAATTTAATTACACAGTAATTGTTTTCTTTTTTACATTAAAGAGCGCCATCTATTCTATTTCAAACTAGACAGATATATTTTTAAAATTAATCTGTGAAAATCCATTCCTAATAAGCCGTAAGTCTAATTTTAAATACTTAGGTGTATACATTGTATCGCTGTTGATTTCCTGAATATAAATAAATAAAATAAATTTCGTGATTGCTAAAATCATCGATACCACGAAAATCACGATAGCGTTTTTGCGTGCTATCACGATTTGGCGCGCTATCGTGATTGAGGTCGTGATGCTATCGATGATTTTAGAAATTATTAGGTTTAGCATTTAATAAGTTTTGGCATTCCATTTAATGTTTTTGCATGCTTTTGCGTGGTATGGTGATTTTCGTGCTATCAATGCATTTAACAGTTATTAAGTTTCTGAGTGCTGGCTGCTTCGTTTTTGCTATTTTTTTATGCTGGAGAGAGAATGCGTATGAAATTTTGACAGATTGTAGTAACCATTTATTCGTCGTAAATATATACCCGAATCTCAAATAATTAAAAAAGTCAAAATACCACTTTTTCGCAATTTTACTCAATCTATGAAACGAAAAACCTTCACCCCCAAACTTAAAAATTCTAATTTTTCCCAAAAATACTTAGTAACGCTAAGAACCAAAAATTATGAAAATAACCCAAATCATATTTGCATAGCAATGCTATTGAAATTATCGAAAAATAGCAATAACAGTAGCTTGGACCATTAGGGGAGGTTTGGTATTACAATGAAGCCATTTTGTAATACCAAACCTCCTTTCTCGGTTTTCTGTGAGGTCCAACCTGCTGTTTGACCTCACAGAAAACCGGCGTTAAGCCGCACTGTGCTGCTTTCGCTGCGTGAGTGAGGCCCGATCTGGGGGAAAGGGGGTTTAAAGGTTGGCACGCACTATTGACTCCACTGGTGTCGCGGGTGTCCATGGGCCGACGCTCATTGGTAAGCAATTGCCGACGCAATTGCTTACCATCAGATGATCCGTCTGCTCGTCTGCCACCTATGACATAAAAAAAAACCTTCGGAGCCCTTGAACAGGGGAACCAGACCAACTGAATCATGGTTACACGTTTCACAAACTACCGAAACGTGCAGGTTTCCTCACGATGGTAAAATTTTTAGTGACCACTTTTTTAATCTTGCTAGAGATTATTGTGACACGAATGGTTTGTGCCAAATAAGCTTGAAAATTCGCAAATCCTTGTTTATTTAAAATGTCTTGAACAATTTTTTATTAATTCTCTTGTATCGCTACAATCAATAAAAAACTGGTGGCGGCACCACTGATCCGTAAAAGGGCTCAAGTTTGCGATTGTTTTGCTTGTTAACCGTGGAAGAGCCACGCTTTGGCATGAATGGGCCGGCCCGACCGGAGTGATACCACGGCCTTACAGAAAACCGGTGTGAAGCTGCACTGTGCTGTGTTTCGCTGTGTGAGTGAGAGTACCGGAGCCCCAAACCGGGGGAAAGGGGGGTTTAAAGGTTGGCAGCGCACTTGTCACTCCACTGGTGTCGTTGGTATCCATGAGCGGCGGCAATCGCTTACCAGCAGGCAAACCGTTTGTTCGGCTGCCACCTATCACATAAAAAAGGAGGTCATTCTTGATAATAACCAAGTGTTGTAAATATTTATTTTATATCTATCTATTTTGTTTTTTGTTTTGTTTTTTCTTCTTTGTGTACATACTGTGGCACAGATAATAATGCGCGCAGTTATTTGATGGCGCCACTGTCGCTTATGATAATATTGGTTTGGCACCCGGGAATGCCATTTTTTTTTTGTTTTTTTTTGTTTTAAATATAATTTTAATATTGTAAAATTTATTATGTATCTCTGTGTTATTATTTCTTTGTTTTTTACATGTAATTTTTTATTTTCTTTTTATTTATATTTATTGCATGTCAATCTTTATTTTTTTCAATGCAAAGGCGTCACCCAAGGTCCAGCCTGAAAACCAGCGCTGCAGCTGCTGTGTGTTGCAGCATATGCTGAGGCTCAGCCTTGTTGGCCGCAACTCTTTGTCTCTGTACCTTGTTTTCTCTGTTTTATTCTATGTGTAATGTGTTGTGGTCAATAAATTGTTTCTTATCTTATCTTATATTTCGAGTAAATACACAAGGGGCTGGCCTAGCCTGCAAACAATTTGGGACATCACATTTGTACAAAGCTGTGTATACGAATAAAAATGTCGGGATTGTGTCGGATTGTCGCAGCACATCTACTTATTGGTAGGTCGAGTCATCGAGCTTCATAAAACAACGGGCGTTCTACCAATAAAATGGGAGGTAAAGGAAATAAGTTTCCTCGTAAATACACGCGAATGGTTTGTCCCTGATATGTGATGTAATAAAAAAAACGCGGAAAATAATATAGAGGCTCATGGACCTAGTTGTTAACTGTTCTACGGTGTAAACTTCCAATAAAAGTCACTAAAGCTCAAAAACTGTTGTATTTTTGAAAAACATAGAAATTTACAATTTAAAATACACAGAGCGATGTTAACTGTCGCTTGAGGTTAATGGCGGACTGACAGTTCAGGCCGCGCACGTCAGAACCTTTTTCTTAAATTAAGGGTAGAAAAACAAACAAAAAGTATTTATTAAAATTATAAAATAACATCTACATGTCAAATGAGCGCGTCGCTAACACTCTCCCCCCCAGTGCTGGTACAGCACTCACCACTTCTGAGGAACGGTGCGACGCGTGCTGCAGACCGACGCAACACACCAGTTTTGGTTTTGACATCGACCAATCTTATCCTTTGGTCTTTGCCAGGGTAGACTTGTAATACGACACCCCTTGGCCAAACGTTGCGAGGCATGCTAGGATCCACCACAAAAACACAATCACCAATTTTAAGAGAGCGCTGCTCAAAATTCCACTTTTTGCGCGGCAGCATCTCAGGTAAAACTTCTCTCACCCATCTGGCCCAATACATATCAGATAATCTCTGTGCCTTTCGCCATAGTTTTCTTAAGCGCACCTATAATAGGCAAGTTAGAAGACCCTCCTAAAAGAAAATGATTAGGCGTCAATGTCTCTGATGAGCCTGGTTCGACGGAAACATGCGTTAATGGTCGACTGTTAACCATATTCTCTACTTCGGCTAGAAGAGTAGTCAAAACTTCTTCCCGAGGCGCTCGCTCTTTGAGTATTACTTGCAGTGAGGTTTTTACTGATCTAATTAGCCTCTCCCAAGAGCCACCCCAATGTGGGCTTGCAGGCGGGATGAAACACCACTCCATGCCATTATTTACACCTTCATTTTTCAGAGTCTCGATGTCCAATTCTTTGAGTGATCTTTGCAACTCCTTGTCAGCACCACGTAAATTGGTACCATTGTCTGAATAAAGTTGCGTAGGCCAACCACGCCGCGCTGCCGTTCTGCGCAGCGCCATGATAAGCGAATCCGTTGAGAGCGAATTTACAAGTTCTATGTGAACAGCGCGAACTGTCAAACATGTGAATAGAACTCCATACCGCTTCTCTCTACGTCTTCCTACAGTTACTTCAACAGGTCCAAACAGGTCTAAGCCACAAAATGAAAAGGGTCTATGGTGATGTGACATTCGAGCGGCAGGCAGATCCCCCATTCTCGGTACGTACGGCTTACATTTACGTATTTTGCATATCATACAGCTAGAAGCAATATACTTCACTGTAGGTCTCATTCTAATTATCCAATATTTTTGTTTCAGGTCATTGACAACGGTTTCCTGGTTACCGTGTGCGGCTTTCACATGGTGATGACACACAAGGAGACGCGCTACTGGATTTCTACCATCTAATATGATAGGTCTTTTCAGTTCCAGGTCTACCTGCTGTGCAGCGTCTATCCGTCCTCCCACGCGAAGTACACCACAGTCGTCAAGGTAAGGGGTTAAGGTAAGTAACTTACTCGTTCTACTTAAAGACCTTTCGTTACGTATAGCAGCTATTTCTTTTGAAAATGACGTATTCTGTGCGTATTAAATAAGCATACCTTCAGCTCGTTCCATTGTGTTGCAGTCTATACTAGCTTTGCGCTTCCTACACTTGTCTACGAACACCAGTACAGCAGCCATAGCTCTCACTAAGCGCAGCCAAGAGGAGAAACGGCTTGGTTAAGGTACCGGTAAGTCAACAGGTACATCTACCTCAGCGGTGACGCAAGCGTGGTCAACTTCGCTCGACGCTACTTGAATCACATCAGCTGGGCAAATTTCGTGGTTGGCGTTTTGTCTAGGTTTACCTGAGATACCTAAAATGTCAAGTGAGAATGAGCGCCTTACTTCGTCGTGTATGTCCTGCAAGGTCGGCGAGTTGGCTTCCGCGTGCGCGAGGCAGACAGCCTCCCGCGCGTGATGCGGGCCCTGCAGCACGGGCACGGTACCATGCACGCACCAGCCTAGGGGGGTCAGCGTAGCGGAAAGCTCATTACTCTTACCTAACTTAACTTGTAAAGGTAACAATAGGTGATAGTTATCTTGGCCTATTAATATTTCCGGCTTACAATCTGATAGACACAAGCTTGATTTAATTTTTACTAGATGTTCATACTTATTACAATTAACAACTGACAACTTTTGAATAGGTAAATTTAGTTCGTTAACACTTCGCATTACTATACTATTAATTTTATTGTCCATACCTGATACATTTACATTCATTAACGTAGAATCGCACACGAGTTCGTTATCAGTCCAGGCGCCGCTCACTCGCATGGTCTGGCGGCGGCCGCGCAAGCCTGCGCGCGCCGCGAGCCCCCCGCTTATCAGGGAGACGGTCGAACCGTCGTCGAGGAGCGCGGATGCACTAAACACACCGTTTGGGCCGTGTATACGTATGGGGACCACTTTTAATAACACCTTACACTTTTCACTCGCGGTTATATGCGTAACGGTTTCACTTAGCACAGGCGGATTTGGATTTTCATCACTCGGTTGTTGCATTATCAGGTTGTTACGCTCGCGGTCGTACGGATAATGCAATAGCTTGTGGTGGGCTTGATTGCAGCTGTCCTGATCACACGCAGGCGCAGGGCAGGCGTCTCGATTATGACGGGCGTCGAGACATTTGAAGCATATGCCAGCTCGCTTGACATGATCCCATCTGACCTTGCGTAATGCACGTTTGAATTTCTTACACGCCGTTAGTTTATGTACGGACGCTTTACAAAAGGTGCATTTCTCGTTAGTCGAACGTTCAGTTGTGCGTTCGGTTGTGCGTTCGGCTTGCACTAAAACTGTACGATGATGTGAAGAGGGTTGATTTATAACTTTCGATTTGTAGTTATCACAGTGACCCATATAATATATATTGGTTGTCGTTGATACCTTCTTGGCTTCTTCATGCAAAAAATCAGATAGTATTAGTAGGCGTGATTTCTTATTTTCCATAATGAGCGGGTAACTGTAATCAGTCCATTTTGCGAGCAGAATAGATGGTAATTTACTTAATATGGTGGGTACAACATTCATACCATACAGGTGCTCCTCGCGTTCTACTGCTCGTGCCGCTTCCACAAAGTTCTGTATTTTGCATGAGAATACAACAATATCCTTCTGATATTCATTTGTCATCGGTTGTAGCTTTTTTATATCTTGTACGATTTTTGATAACAAGTACTCAGGGTTACCAAAACGTAGCTCTAACGTTTCCATTATTTTAGCTGGTGATTGAGCACTTATAAGCAGGGCGGACACGGCTTCTTTAGCAGCGCCCCGTAGACACTTACGTAATCGCCAAAGGTTTTCTTTGTCGGTGAAGTTGCACACGTTTGTCGATTCTTCGTATGCCAACTTAAACTGTATAAAATCCAACGGGTCACCAGAGTACTCAGGGAGGTCTCGTGGTGTACATATGCGGCTCAGTAAGTTGGTATGGTTGGCGCTACTTCCGCCAGCAACTGCGTTCGTCGTCACGTTCTTAAGTACACTAGCCAACGTTTGAATGGTGGCCTCCGCCGTACTGACGTAATTTTCCATGTGTGCCGGTACAGACGGTGGCGGGACTTGCGGTGCTGGTAGCGTGGTAAGTGGCGGACTAGGGTAGTTTTTTAGATGTGCTGGTGGTACCGTTGCCTGCTCCGGCGGTAGCAATGGTGCGGCTACTTTAGGTGGAGGCGTCGCCAGCGGGGAGTTCCACATCGTGCGCGGCGGCGCTGGCCGCGGCTCCGGGAGCTCGTCGGCTGCCGGCGACGCCTGCTGTGGGGCGGGCGCGGTTGGCAGCTCCGACGATAATGAGCCGTGGACGCTGGCGCTAATCGGCGCGTGTTTCAGTCCCTCTAACCACTTATTGATGTGAACGGGCGGTGCTACTCCTTCTTCGTCTTGTGAACTGTATGATTGATTTTCCTCTTCCTCGAGACACGCGATATTAACCTCTAATTGTTTGTCAATGAGCTCCATACGTATTTTAGCTTTTTCTTGTGCAGCTTGTAATTCTAATTCGAGTATCTTTCGTTTAGTTTCAGTGGATGACGTAACCGATCTCCGTGATGATTTTCTTGATTTGACGCTTTGATTACTTTTGATATCTCGAACTTCGGCAGGTATAGTTGCTGGTGCAATTTGCGAAGATTGTCCAGCAGACTCCTCGCGAAATGGCTGCGTTTCACCTTCGCGACGCATGGCGCCTCTTGTTTTTACCATTTTTGGCGGTGTGTGGAACATAAATCCGGATCGAAGACCACTGTTAACTGTGCTACGGTGTAAACTCCCAATAAAAGTCACTTATGTTCAAAAACTGTAGTATTTTTGAAAACACATAGAAATTTACAATTTAAAATACACAGAGCGATGTTAACTGTCGCTTGAGGTTAATGGCGGACTGACAGTTCAGGCCGCGCACGTCAGAACCTTTTTCTTAAATTAAGGGTAGAAAAACAAACAAAAAGTATTTATTAAAATTATAAAATAAAATCTACATGTCAAATGAGCGCGTCGCTAACACTAGTATTTGGAACGAGGGTGAACTTTGTGTGCAACGAACGTATTTTTGCATTTTGAAAATGAAACGATGGCTTTTGGTTTTGGTTTACAATGGAGAATTTATTTTTTTCATTTGATTCTTGTAAAAATACCTAAGAAAAATCCGGCATCGTTGATGTCTATGAGCGGCGGTTACCGTTTACCATCAGATGGGCCGCAAGCTTCGGCTAGGCAAGCTCGTCTGCCTATTATAAGCAATCAAATAATAATAATCGGATATAAAAAGTTGTGTCATGGGTATAGTATGGTATCAATGGATACTTATATTGACACTATTGCACAACACACGAAAATAAGCACAAGGACAGAGATACAGTGTACACTATACAATTAAGACGGTCTTAATTAATTAATGTCCTCCAAACCGATATTTCGTAGGAGACCCACGCTTCGGCATGAATGGGCCGGCTCGACCGTAGTGATACCACGGCCTCACAGAAAACCGCTGCTTGAGTGAGGGTACCGGAGGCCCAATCCGGGGGAAAGGGGGGTTTAGAGATTGGCAGCGCACTTATGACTCCACTGGTGTCGCGGGTGTCTATGGGCGGCGGCAATTGCTTACAATCAGGCGGTCCGTCTGCTCGCCTGCTGCCTATGACATAAAAAAAAGGCGAAAAACGATTTTAAACTTTCGCGTTGCATTATACAAGATTCATATATTGGTCGCGTTTAGTCCCGATACATGAATTTTAGAATGGAGGTCAATCTCAGCGATCAGCCATTGACGCAGGACATATCTCAAGATATCTACCAGACAAAATTCAGGTAAAGAACATTAGACAGAAGAGAGACAAGAACGATGTTATCATAAAATAAATCACCGATACACATATATTATGTGTGTCGGTGATGATATTTTTTATATGATATATGAGGTATTACCGCCGCCCATGGACACCTGCAACACCAGTGGTGTCACAAGTGCGCTGCTTACCTTTTAACCCACCTACGCCTGGATTGGGCCTCCGGTACCCTCACTCACGCAGCGAAACACAGTGCATGCACTGCTTCACGCCGGTTTTCTGTAAGGACGTGGTATTACTCTGGTGGTGGTATGTGGTAATACCTGAAGTCCAATTCTCATGCTCGTGACATTCATTATCAGACGACATATTTGATATATGTCGTATGATAATAAATGTAATAATAATTTAGTGATCTAAAACATAGTTTAAAGAAATAAACAAAAAGAAAAAAAAGTTTTTTGGTATGGTTTTTAGGTGATATCTGCCATGTTTTTTCATATTGACAATCCCGAAAATTGGGCTCCTGAAATATTGATAAAACAGCCGTAGAAACAAGGTTGATGCATTAAAATGCTCTTTATACTGTGGTAATAACGAGTACGCATTGCGTGGTGACGTATTGACGTGAGGCCGTGTGGTCCCCGGCAGAGTAGAATAGGCCACCCTCACTCTTACCGAGGTGTCGTAAAAGGCGACTAAGCTAAAGCTGCTGGCATGATCATCAGCACCCAGAGAAGGAAAACTCTGCATTTATATCAAAACCCTCGGCAACCCGTCTGCCAAGCGCGGTGAGCATGGCAATTACCCCTCATGTGATTGAGGGAGGCCCGTGCCCCAGCAGTGGGGACTTAAAAGGGCTGATGATGATTGCGTGGTGAGAACAGTATGAATACACTCTGCCTCCAGCCGAATGCGGCCCCACCCCTGCTCGGTTAACTCACAGCTACCAATGTCTTTTCTCGTTCACACGAGCACTTTACGCGTTCACCTGCAGGAGCTGTGTGATTGAACACGTTTTCATACATTTCGTCGCGAGTGTCCGATTGTTGAGCTCTATTGCGGTACGATCTAGCTTTGGTCTACTCGATTATATACCTAGTGCTTTCCGGGGAGCGATATTTCATGAATATTCTAGGGATATGCGCGTTTCAGCGTGGAAGTAAAGTAGGGGACGTGTAATCAAATTTGGAAGTTTGTAGAACTAAGTTGGGTCACGTTGGTCCTACGAAATTGTGTAACCACTCGCAAGTCGCCGGGGGAGCACTCATGCTGGTAAAAATATGTCATCTTTTTACCACTGCTACTTGCCAAATATTGGAAGGTTAGGTTAGAACAGTGACCAGCAAAAATATCCTAAAATTGCGCCACCGAGGCAGTCAAGAAAAAAATATAACGCTTCATGAAGCTCTAGATGCGTTTTAGTTGGATTAAAAGTGGCTACGAAAAGCATGCGTTATACTTAAATGTTTGCGCTCGTGAGTAAATTATACATTTTATCTATGGGTATAGTGAGCACATGTCCGCGTTGACGTAGCATCCCTCTACCCGATCTCCATCTCGTTGTTGACTCTTGACAAAGATTTTCCTAGTCATTAACACACCGTAACGTATTTATACTACCTTTAGATATAATCTTACTTCGACTGTACTTCTCACTTAACAATCGTTCTGGTAATCAATTAAGTAATTATTATAATTTTTTGTAACAATATATTTTGACATTGTATTCGTATTTTATTAATATTACTCTTTTGATATTTTATTTATTTGACTGTCCATTTTCGTTATGGCGTTTGACTTTGTACTGTGATTGGCATCCTGATTTTTCGGGCATGCTGTTTCCAAGTAAGTAAGTGTAGGTACTTACCAACTTGTTCTTGAATATTAATTTACCGAAAAGCTTTATGTATGTATGAATATTAATGTATTGTATAACGCTTTGGTATTAAACTGTAATGTTATACAATTGTGCGTTAATAATATGAAATAAATAATTATACTACACGCAAAGACTCACGGCAAACGGTAGAGTATTTTATAGATTATAATATCAATGTGTGGATGTTTTTGAAAAAGAGCCAGATAATGTAAATAATTTTGGAATAAAGTGAAAAATTGTTTTACCATAATTAGAGCTAGATTAAGTACTTATTGTTAATATATTTTCCTTTTTATTGTTTTGCATGCGGTGTTGACCTGTAAATGGAAGCGCATATAGTCTATTTTCTTAAATTGTGTATAATATTCTAAGCAAGTATTATGTAACTTTCGTTGGTTAACCAATAGAATAAATAAAATAATGTTATAATCGAGCCAAATACTCGTGGCAGTCTTTGTCATATTTGATTGAGTCTTTGCGTAGTGTAACATTTTCTACTAGACCACAATTGAACTGGCTGGTTTGGCTGCCACTCTTTCAGTGCATTTGTTATAAAGGTTCCATGCCATGAACTGGAAGGGCTTCCGTTTTTACCATTTGAAGGTTTAAGAATATCAAGATCCCTTGGCTTACGTGGCAAATCTTCTTTTGGTTTAACCTAAGTGGCAAATATATTTTGGCCCTTACTGTACAAAATTTTACAAAATTGAGTTCCAAAGTTGTATTGCATTATGCAAGTTAAGAGCATTTACGCCTCACCCTGCCACTTCCGTCCGCTCTCAGATGAAATTGCTTCCGCTCGGCTCCGTCAAAGTTGGTAAAGCAGGATGGACGAAAGGGTATCAAGCAGTTGTCAGCGTTGGACAATTAATTTGATAAGGAATTAGCCAACGAGCAGTGATTAATTACCTTCCTGCGTCAGGTTTTGCTAATTAACCTTCCCCCGGCGCGCGGCGTTGAGTTTCGCCTGCCTCAATTGGGTACTTCCGTTTCCACATATACTGGGTTGTTTCACAAAATTTGACATAGGTATTAATTGTCCGCCCGGAGTCTGGAAGATAGCAGTCTTGTACCCCTGTGCCTCTGTTAAGCCGTTGGTCCTACGCTCCCTCTACGGTCGTATCACACTGGTGTCCCATCGGAAAATGAGGGTAAGGGAATAGAGAGGAAATAGAAAGTGCTCTAGTGTTTGCGCACACACTTGAGCATTATAAATATATCCTACGTACGTGACTGATCGTTGAGATTGGCCGCCGTAGCTGTAATCAGTTGTACGATATTGTTATAAATATCAATTCTACTAAACGGTGATATTTTTGCTCCCTTGTGCGCACTAAGTGTGCACTAAGTGTAACTTGATTTCTAGTAGTTTCCTTTTATTCTGACTCAATTTGTATCCATCGTCAAATAATTCAATATTAGTTAATGTTTGATGTCCCTTAGATGGGCAGATTACGTCCACAGTACGACGTCGTACGGTCTTGACATTCGCGCATCTCATCGTTCCAACTATCATCTTTGCTTTTACGGTGATCGTCCTCCCACAGGTTTGCTTCGGGCGGCCACGTTACCGTTTTCCTTGGAGATTTCAGTCTAGGGCTTGCCTTGGTATATGCATTCTAGGTATTGGTTCTTTCGAAGCGTGAAGTCGATCCAGTTGCATTTGTTGGTTGATCGGAGGCTAGCCGCAGCGATCCCTGAAATCAATGTACCACCAATATTGGTTAGTCTGGTAACACCCTTATATGTAATGTACAGACCACCCATAGCGTTACTACTACCTGCCTGATTTCTTTATCCGATTTTTAAACAACTGGATCTTTAAAAAAATGTCTGCACCGAAGATAACTTCGTTCTCACACCCGCCTAAGCTTTTCATCATCATCATCAGCCCATTTAAGTCCCCACTGCTGGGACACGGGCCTCCCTCAATCACATGAGGGGTAATTGCCATACTCACCACGCTTGGCAGACGGGTTGGCGAGGGTTTTGATATAAATGCAGAGTTTTCCTTCTCTGGCCAGCAGCTTTACCTTAGTCGCCTTTTACGACACCTCGGTAAGAGTAAGGGTGGCCTATTCTACTCTGCCGGGGACCACACGGTGAATCTAAGTTTTTCGCTGTTTTTTTACTCATATTTCAAAAGCATTTTCAGATTTGTACTTTATCTACAAAGATCTTTTATTGATTGTACAACTCAGATTTAATTCCTTTTCAAGGAATAGGAATAAACTACTCGTTTCGGCTACTGGTTCCCCATCCATGTAGGTACCTCATAACTTTCAAACGCAAATTCCAGCATTGTACTTCTAGCTGTGGTTGACAATGCACAATGTACCGTAAACGTAAACAATTTCGTAGTGATCACAGTTATTAATTGCATTTGTCAGAATTAATTAAGTAACCAGCGGAAATACGTGAATAGAAATTATATTGTAATTCCGTTAACCCTTGTATTCCGATGGGTCGCGATACGACAGGTCAGATCGGGTGATGGACCAACGTGGCTTAGCAGGCTTTTTGAAGTACTGAACCGCTAACTTCTATTTTTTTCCAGAAAACCTCTGGTGCAAATACCGCGACCAAGGAAGTAATCTAGAATCGTAAGTAATCTAGTAAGCATAGCCCTCATTTTTTCAGTCCAATCCACTGGTTTGGGTCAGTTGTAGGTACCTAGGGTACCCTGTCGAACAGTGAACCAGTCAGGAACAGTGAACCGACCGCCATTTTAAAATAATGCAACGTTGCATCACTTCGCGGTCTTGTCAATTTTAAGCCGCGTGTCAACCCCTCTTACCTTACCCAATTTGCCAAGCGCGGGCGCAGAAGGTGGGAGAGTGAGGAACGTTTATGTGTTTTTGGATATAAAAACCTAGATTTTTTAACGTAAGTATTTGATTTCTATACTTTTTATCGTAATAAATATCTGCAATTAAACTACGTTACTGTTTTTCTGCATACGTTTGTTATATGTTTGAGAAATAATAATGAAATATAGTCTCCATTTCCAACTCTATTTTGTTATTTAAAATCTTGTAAGTTCCTTGTTTCTCAGTGAACCAATCGAAACAGGTACACACTGAACCATGGTTCACTGTGTACTTATGTGTGTATTTTAATATTTCAAGCAGTTATTTTCTTTTCGTAGGATGCCACGGCGTAAAAAACAAGATCGAAAAATTGGTAATCACACTAAAGCTAACATGAAAATGGTACTGACAGCTGTTGCAATACGGCAAGCAGCAAAAGATCATAATATTGCATACCCTACATTCCGGCGGTGTGCTAATAAATGGAAAAAGCATGGTGAAAACATGAAGCTCGTCCCCAGATATGATATAAATAGAATATTTTCTGAGGAACAGGAAAAGAGTTTGTTAGACTTTTATAAAGAATGTGCATTATTGTTTTACGGCTTAACTGTAAAGGACTGCAGGTACATACCTTATGCACTGGCTATTAAAAACAACTTGAAAATCCCACCTGCATGGAAAAGAGATGGTCTTGCAGGATTGGAATAATTTCGGTCTTTCAAACAACGACATCCAGAGATCACAGTAAAAAAAACCTGAACCTTTCAGCCTTGCAAGAGCAACGGCGTTCAACCCCGAAAATATCAAAATGTTTTTTGACAACTTACAGACGGTTATCGAGCAACAGCCGCAATTTTCAGATGGCACGCGAATAAACAATCATCGAAAAAACATAAACCATTATATTATTTTCTTTTCAATCCTTGATTTTTCATTTAATAACCTCTTGGTTCACTGTGCAATAGGGCCTGGTTCAGTGTGCAACATAGATAGTACACAGTGAACCATTTCCCAGTTTTTTTTTAAAAAAATCTGTTTACTTTATGTTTCAATTTACGGGACTGGGTTGGATCATATTAAACTACAATAAATTTGCTACCTACAATAAAAAAATTGGGTCTCAAAACGTTAAATCTTCCAAGATATAGGTCTCTGAAAAAAAGGTGGTTCACTGTTCGACAGGGTACCCTACATGAATAACACTTCCTGATATTAAATATTCGATACGACAATATTATTGATGTTTCAAATGCCAAAAAACGTTTTAACCCTCTTTAAATCGCATTATGTGTGTAAATTTTTCAGTATCTATATAAAAAATAAATTTGACATTTAAAAAACCCCCGATTAAAACAAATAGGTTATTCGTCAATGTCTGACGGCGGCCATCGTGAATTAGAAATTTGTCACAATAAATATACTTATTCTGCTACTCAAGCCCTTTTATATGATACCCATATTGTGGGAGTTGTGTTAAAACATACAATCCATATCTTTGTGACGGCGGCCATCTTCGATCGATTTTTATCCAACAAAGCTAAGAATACTCCCCCATATTCATCTTTCAAACAAAAAAAAACAACATCGGTTTATGTGTTCGGGAGCTACGATGTCATAGACAAACACACAGACACGTCAAACGTATAACACCCCGTCGTTTTTGCGTTGGGGGTTAAAAATAATAAATACCGAATAGCAAATAAAATTAACCTAACTCCCAAATAAGTTACTCAATCGACCTTAACCTACTTCTGTCATGTATCAGAACCAACGAAGGGAACACAAATATATCCACGCTTATCCACATAACTTCCTCGATTCAGTGTTGTCGATCTAGTGGTTTTTGCGAAGTGCGTAGCGGCATTCGCGTCACGTTTTGCCAGAAACACAACCGCGTAACACGGTTCAATAATTAATACGTAAATTGGTAGGTATATGTACTACTATTATTTATTTATTTAAAACGAGTTATATATTAAATTTACATAGGTATTCTAATTCTTTTAAGTGATAGGTGACAGACAAGCAGACAGATAACCTGATGGTAATCGATTGCCGCCGCCCATGAACACCCGCGACACCAGTGGAGTCACAAGTGCGTTGCCAACCTTTAAACCCCCTTTCCCCCAGATTGGGCCTCCGGTACCCTCACTCACGCACCGAAACACAGCACAATGCTGCTTCACGCCGGTTTTCTGTGAGGCCGTAGTATCACTCCAGTCGATCCGGCCCATTCATGCCGAAGCGTACTGAACCAACGTTGGTTTTACTGTACACTGATGTTCGTCGTATACTAGTATTTATGAGGTTAAAATGCTACTGTTTGGAACTATAAGTTATTTTATTGCTCCCACTCAGTTACATACATTAAAAAAATTAAAATCCTAGTATTCATGCTATAAATAAATAAAATATTACATAAATAAATGTATGTACAGCCACACATCACAAAACTGTCAAATTTCTTCAGTAGATTCTCACGACGTTTGGTTTAATATGAATTGAGAAATTTTGAGTGATTGTGAAAATCTGCTGCTTCATACAAAATTGAACGTCCACTTAGCGATAAGGCAAAAAGTATGTAATGATATTGTTGATATAGTAGATTAACATGTTGAAGGTAACATAAAAGGCAAAATATAGGCGTATATGAAACTCTTTGCTATTGAAAACAATCTAATAAGATACGTACTCGTCCAAATTCACTTCTTAATAAAATTATTATAGAGCTTCACAAGCTAGCAATTTCTCAGTAGCATCATTATGATGTAACACGACCGTACATCATTGATGAGGCTTTTGGGATTCTCGTCTGTGGTTTCATTGAGAACCGCGAAGAGTATTTCAAGGAGCAGAGGGCGTGCTCAAAGGGTTTTCAAATTATAATTTATACTTTTTTCCTTTGAGCAGGCTTTATAAAATGAAGAAAATTATTTACCTACTCAACGCAGGTCTCTTCTAGAATTTAATATGAACAATGAGAATATTTGTTAGTAATATTTCTGGGAATCTCTTTTTGACTTTCACTTTCGATTTAAAATTCAACGGTCTCATTTTATAGCCCTGGTAGCAGAAGATAGTTGAGTTGCATTAATAATAAAAATATAGATCTAATCCATGCCTTTATGACGACTATCACGGTGCAGCGAGGTGTTGTGTTGAGTTGAGGGAGAGGAGTTTTTTTAATTGAAATTATAACTTTTGCACACGGCGTTTTTTTTAAGGCGACGATGACGCGCCGTCGACATACGTAGAGGCGCTTCAAACGCAAACATATGCTTAGCTATATCGCCGTGAGCGCGCGTTCGTAAAACGCGTACGCGTCGGCACCGTAAGAAATGCCACGTGCATATTCCCTAAGTGTTGGCTACAGACCTCTTTTAAAACATTTCATCATCATCATCATCATTTCAGCCAATAGACGTCCACTGCTGGACATAGGCCTCCCCCAATTTTCTCCACACAGATCGGTCCTGTGCCGCCCGCATCCAATGGATTCCCGCGATCTTCACCAGATCGTCGGTCCACCTTGTGGGGGTCCTGCCACGGCTGCGACTTCCTGTACGTGGCCTCCACTCGAGGATCTTTCCGCCCCAACGGCCGTCTCTTCTCCTCGCTATGTGCCCTGCCCATTGCCACTTGAGGCATGCAATCCTTTGGGCTATGTCTGTAACCTTAGTTCTCCTGCGGATCTCATCATTTCTGATACGATCACGCAGGGAGACTCCGAGCATAGCTCTCTCCATTGCTCTCTGAGTGACTCTGTTAAAACATTTATGGTTTTATAAAGGACTCACCTACGGGACGGCAGCATTAAAACGCATTACTTTGCTGCACAACTTTTATATTGAAGCCCAGAAACTACCCTTTTTTCGCCTACTTCAATGACACTTAAAATTACACTAATAAAAATATGAATATCAAAAGAAGGCAGGGTAAATTTAAATATAAATAAAATCCTTATAAAACCACAAATGTTTTAAAAGATGTCTGTCGCCATCACTTAGCATCTAGGATTCCTAAAACTGTGCGACGAGCATAGGCGAGAACCCAACCCTGTTCACTAAAGTACACAGAACGCACGGATGGCCAGTCTACTCCGGCCCGACGTATACCTTAGCGTTACCTCTACATAAATGCCAAGTTTTTTAATCATATGATATTGTTCTACTATTAGCAATACTCGTATATTTAGTCCTTTACCTAGGTCTTTATGAGTAATATACTTTGCCTTAATGTAAGACTTGAGGTAAACAATAGTGCTATACCTAAATATCAGAATCAAAGAAAGTAACAAAAATATGTAATACATTTATACACAGCCCGTAATTTTTATCGTTTACATCCCAAAAACCTCATAATAGGTATCGTAAATAAAGTCCATTTGACATGTTAGATCCACAAAATAAGCCGAAAAAAAAATGGTGTGCCATACATTATTGCCGGATGGATATTCTACTTTGTATGGAACAGCTGATTTCGCTTACTTTGTAGATGCTAAATGGACTTTATTCCCGATACCTATTATGAGGTTTTCGGGATGTAAAAGATAAAATGACGGTATATAGCTATAACAATACTAAATAACAAAGAATGTATCTCTACAATGGGAATCGTACACTCGATCTTTGAAGAGTAAGCCGTCGGACCAGTCATGAATTTACAATTAGAAAATCTATAGACCTTTATACTATAAAAGATTTGTATTGGCTTGGAGATCCTTCCGTGGCTACGTGGACAATTTACGGAAAAAACCAGTACGAGTCCGTAATATATCTCACGGATTTAGGTTGTAGCTGACGTAAGCAAACACACCCTCGATGACCCTCGAGCCTTTCAACAGGACCTCTTTCTTACATAGTGGGAAAGATTTTATCCAAGTTAATGTTTTCTTGTAGACACCTCGAGTTTTCTTGTAAATCTTATGTGGAAGTGTGAAAGAAGACGACAAAAGAAGTGACATCTAAAAGTGAACCCAGTCAGACCTTACCACTGACTAGTTCTCTGACTATTTCTAAGTTTGCTAGCTTGGGCCAGTTATTTTAATATAAAAAATATATTTAAAAAAAATTGCATCCCTGGTGCGCAGGGTTCGAGGCGGTGGCAACAGTGTCCTAAGTATGAAAGCTACCAGGTTGGACTGTAGATACGTGAATCACTGTTGTGCAACGGCAGACGGGGTGGTTCAGCGGTGATTCGGGCGTCTACGCAATACCTACAACCTTATTTTGTGTTGCAAGTTGTGGATTATGCTGTGTAGCTTCATTATTATATTTTATTATTGTACAAAGAGTCGTGGTTACTTGAATAAAGAATTTAATTATTATAATTATTATTATTTCAGCTTCAGCAGGTTGTAAAACTATAAATTTTATTATATTCTTTAAAAACTTGCTTCTCTGATCTGGAGGAAGATTCTGGGACCTATACAGACTCCGGATGGCGCCTGGAGGAGGCTAAAGAACAGGGAACTGGAAGACCAGGTGGGCGAGCCCAACATCATTGGCGAGACTAAAGCGCATCGACTTCGCAGGCTCGGCCACCTAGAAAGAATGGGAGGAGATCGTGCCGTAAAGCGAGCGTATCAGGGACGTCCTAATGGCAAAAGGCCAGTCGGCCGTCCGAGATATCGCCGGAAGGATGACGTCGAAAAAGAATTGCGTGGACTCTCGACAGTTGACTGGCAGGAGATGGCGCAGGATCAACCAAGATGGAAGCTCTTACTATCGGAGCTCGGAGGCCAAGACTCACTATGGGTTGCTGCGTCAACCTAGTTAGTTAGTTTAAAAACTTGCTTGCCTAGGTAGGTATTAATTATAATTCGTTTTAGGACTGACTATTAAACTTGACACCTATTTAGCTCTCACTGCTATTATGCTTCTCTGGACTTACCACATTTATTTATTATTTATTTATTTATTTATTTTTTGCTTATCACATTTATGTTTTTGATGGGATTTATTAAAACAGTTTACCTTATAATATTACCTTCTCGTATATTTTTTAACTCACATTATTTTGCATGATACATTATACTAGCCCTGTATTGTTTTTAGAGACTAAGTAATTTCTCTCGCAAGTGGCTACATTATTATGTTACAATGATACTCAGGAATAAATATGCCAAGTAAGTATTTTTAAAGAAAACATTTTAATTTGACATCAAAGTCGCAACCTTTCCATTATTACCTTACTCTATGCGCTCTTGTTTCTCCTAAAATGAATTTATTGAGACGTAAAAATACATTAAGATAAGTTCGTAATATAAACTCAAAAATGAGCTTTGTTCAATAATCCGCAGCAGATAAAATTTAACGACTAAACTGTCTGCATATACGGCGCACGGTTTGAGATGGCTCTCTTTGTATTGTGTTACTTTTACAGTGTGAATTTTCACTCCTACACAGATTCGATACATATCTCAGCAAGAATTTCATCGTGGGATAAGAAAAATGTAGGTTTTAGCGACTCTTGAAATGACGCAAACGATGATAACATAACACATTAAAGTAAAGTACCAACTTTAGTAATGTTCAGGTTTTGTTAAAGTTTTGTGCTTTAAACTTTATAATTTATCTGTCTAAATTACCGGATAATATAGGTACCGGATAATGTCTTTGATATAGGTAATCAATATAGATGTCTTTGATATAGGTAATCAATATTGATGGCGTCTAATATTTTACGACTCGAATTTTCTGCGAAATGTCATAATAACTTTATCGTTGATAGAAACTTGGAATGATATAAGATTTTGGCGATATCAACCTAATCGTATGTACCGCACGTACCGTATGTATTCTGTCACATCGTTAGACGAGACAATAAATTTTATATGGCGGCCGATAGTAATTCATCGCTGGGTACAATAAAATAAAATATCATTTCACTAATTTAGGAGGAATGGCATTACATAATGTTGTTCCAGTGAAGTATCATATAATAATCTTTAAACATAATTACATTTATGCAATAAGTTCATGTTATATAGTAATCTTAGCCGGATTATTATAATAACAACCAATAATAACACCAAGTAAACTGACACATGATGTCAAGACCCCATACATTTTGACATTTCGTCGACCTAATTCTAATAGGACGTATCTCATTTTTTAACATTGGGCTCCTGGAGCCCATTTCTCGGGCTCGTGACATTTATGATCATACGACATACATATATCACTAAAACATGTTTTTTTTTGTATGGATTTCATGTGATATCCGCCATGTTTTTTCATATAAAAAATCCCGAGAATTGGGAGCACAATTCTGGTGATTGACGACCACGATGTCCCAGGGCATGTGGCATAGCTTTGTGTCAAACCGGGTTTGATTCCCGGTTGGTTTAATTAAGGAAATTAACGTTTTTTGATTGATTTGAGTCTGGGTGTACTGAGAGTCGCCCCCGTCTATCGTCAACTAGTACCTACAGTACTGAAAATACTCTTAGTTTGGGATTTTTTTTTAGCTGATTAGGGTAAATTATGTCTGACACATTTTAAAAAAGTGACTAGCTCACTCCTACGTCATCCTTGAAATCCTTAAGTCGATATCAGTGGCAGTATTTGATTTGAGCCACTGCAGCTCTTGAGCTGAGCCACTCTGAGCCACTCTTATAACTTGTTTCTATTTCATTGAAACGAACTTCGTTTGTATGGAAAATTTTGTCCACCTTCTTGTCTTTGAAAGGCGATTGCAGCCAAAATAGCCCTATTAAGTGCGATTTTTTCGGTGATTATAAAAGCTGAGAGTCTGGAAAATTTTAAATTTAGTTAAAAATTATGTAATCACCTTTTTAAATTTGGAACTGCAAGTTGAAAATTGAAGTCGTTATTTCCGCAATATTAATTGTATATTTTAGACTAAGATTTTCATGATTTGTGTTGAATTTATTAATCGAATTATTTTATGCATAAAAGGTACACTAATAAAGATTAACTTGCAAAAAAGATAAGTTAAAAAGCTCTTTTTGTGTTTTTCTAGAAAGTTGACCAACAACTCCTGAACTACAAAAAGTCGTAGAACATTCATGGGGATGTTTCGGGTACCCCAAAGGGTGCTCTATCCATGGCCTTTTGCTTGACACCCTACATGGAACACCCGTATAGTCTAAATATGAGATAAGACTTATTAACATGACTATTTCACTGAGCTACTACCAACTCGTATTGAAAATGAAAGACTTTATTACTCAGGTCCATCAAGTGATCCGTCGGCTCGTCTGCCACCTATATCATTAAAACAACTGTTATTTCATTAAAATTTAAATTTTATAAAGTTACAGTAACATTAATTTAATATAAAAATGTATATTTATATTTAATACAGTAAACAAGTAGTGTATACAATAATGTACTGTAAGTACAGTTAGGGCATTCTGTACCATGGTACAGAATGCCCTAACTGTACTACTCATGAGTATCAGATATTGGATAGCTGGTGATATCAACCTGCACATCTAGACCTAATGTAGTTTAGAAAAGGTTGTTTTAAAAACTGGCCCGAACGGGAATCGAACTTTCAGTTTTGGGCGCAACTCCTTAGCTTCTGCTATGTCGAGGTGGTCATTTGTGTAAATAGAATTTTAAATTATAATAATAAAAAGTAATAACCATACAGCGAATAGAAACTGGTCTATTTCAAACGTCAGTAACGAGAACTATGTTTCGCTTTTTACGGGCGGAATATTGAGTTAGAGGCGTGTTTGGTGCTAAAGTCGCCTGGGAAGGCATTATGGTGTTCGTCATGCAACAGGTGAAAATTTAATCTAACCCCAAGCGACTACACCGACGACTTGCAGGGGTGTAATGTGATTATGCGTCGTGACGCAGCAAAGTCCCGTTTAGTATTACTCACAAAAAACACACCTATAAACTGAAAATTTATCGATTTCCCTTTTTCTATGGTAGGATCTTGACACTATTTATGGACCCTAACATTATTTATTCTTCTCTTGTGAACATTTCTGTCAACACTATTGATGTTATAATGTGTCCACTGTCTAGGTTGGTACTGTCTTATATAACAGTAATACGTTTTAACTTTTTTCTCCTAAAGTCCTCTTTTTGTCGTTGTTTTGATTTCGCAATTTTAGCAGCCAAATTTTCAAAACTTGCGGATTTGTATAACTTTACAGTTTGTTCCTCAGGCGGTCTATATGGTGGTATACATTCAATTTTCTGAATCTTGAAGTTTTCGGCAAAAGAGTTTATTCGTGACTTTATTTGCTCAAAAACTCCAGAGTGTTTGCTGATATTGTAGCGATTGTTAACTTTGAGATCGTTACATAGGTCGCCAAAAACGTAGCGATGTTGGTGGCACAGTTTTCTCTTTTCTGTATTAGTCCCAACGTGATTTTTGGCACCATTTACAGAACAGGCAGTGTACGAGACCACGGTACCCTGGTCTAGCTGATCGATCTGTCGCGAGCTTGTAGTTTGGCTGAGTTTCTTACAAACAGATCCGTGACATTGAGTCGATACATGCCGGCGTCTCATTGGTCCGCCCACCTGCACACTCTCGGATTTCACGCGCGGCAGTTTGCAAACATTCTTACTGCTCGAGGTAGCCACGCAACCTGAATCATCGGTTTTGTTGTTGATGTTCTTACTTGAGCTACTAAGTACAACACCCAATTGAGGTTTTTCTTTGCAACGGGTGTTGCTTGAAGCTGTGTAAACATATTCTTTTTTAAATATACTCTTGTGTATGGCACTTATCAAATGTGTTGAGGGATCGTTGACTAATTGTCCTATACCCCAAAGATATCCCGACATAGTAATTAAATCTGTACACAAATTTCAGAGATATTGACATAAATTCAGTGCTTGTATGTCAGCGTTTGACATACAACGTGTTCTGTCTGTAATTATCCTTGGTGATTATATTAATGGATCAGAGACACAAATACATCAGTTATCAAAGGAGGTCTTTACTTTAGTAAATTAATGTTAGCGAGTCGAATCATATAGAATAGCTATTAGCCCTAATGCTTGGACCATGACTTAATAGAATCCTCAGCATAGTTGTCATTTATCAAGATTGTTTAGTCTTTTAACCTTTCTTGCTTTTACTTTTGAGAAGCTACGGTAATAAGATATTTTTTTCAAGAAATTTAGATTTTTGGGCTCTTACAATCACATGAAAAAAATGCTTTCACCACTCAATTTTTCATCGTAAACAGATACAGTTAGATCTTTATTGTACTTTTTTATAGTTTCACAATATAAGTGTAATGTATGATTGTTTCTTCCCAGCGCTTCATTCCATACGTGATATGCCTGGACCACGATCCAGTAATCCAAAACAGAGTGAGCACACTGAACCCAACTGATATTGTTACCCGAATTAAATTTTTATGGTTTCCTTCGCACTTATTGCCATTTTAGGGTTTCTCCAAAACTTTGCCCGCACGAAAACATGCCTAAGTGTATACTTACATTTTGAATTAAGTCGCTCTTAAATCGAATGTGTTGAAGTAGCGATTATTTACCAAAAGTACCTATTTCACCGGCACAGACAAAACAAGTTAAAACAAAAAGAAAAACTGGAAGTAAAGTCGTTGTACCTCAACTCAGCCGCGAGGGAACTACGAGTCTCTTGAGCTAAAGAAAGTTTCGCAGCGTCTGCTAAATGTGTTTATCCGATACTATTCTACAGAAACTGCAGCGGGAGTGTAACTTGCAAGTTCCTCGTATACTCTTACTTAAACTATTATACTTACTTACTTAAATGCTGTCAGAATTGTAGGTAAAAACGGTTTAGTAGCGATTTGCAAGTCGAGTGACATAGGAAAAAGTGAAATTGTACTCTTGAATTTTTCACTCAGGCTTAATGGAGTGAACTCAAATGAACAGCCTTTGCCATTGTTGACCTCAGCCAAAGATACTGTTTCTGCGTCCTAAGCATCTATTAATATCGGTACCGCTGGCCCCGACCAAAAAAGGTTTGCTTGCTTAGAGCGGTTTTCGGTCGGTAAGTTCCGTCATTATTTTCCAATAAAGCGGCCCATAAAAATTCACAAAGATATGGCAACATGGCTGCTACCGGGTCGATAACATGAACACAGGAAAACCGCACATAGACACTTATGTCTATAATTCTTGCGAGTCGACTATACTAGTAATAAAAAACCGGTATCGATTATTTCCGTAATTATTTACTTGATACTATCAACAGTCTCTTCGTATCTCAATCTCTCTTCGTATATTTTAAAAACAATATGTCCGCTTATCCTTAAAAAAAACTCACCCTAGTGTCATGGACTGTCAACACTTGTCATTTGTTGCCACCTGCGGCGCCACTGTGCCGTGCGCGAAGGTTAATGCGAATTGATATACTTTTATTATTTAAATTGCCAATAGCTAACACTAGTGGTAACTGCAAAATGACTCGGATTGAAATCACTAAGGTTTCAGTAAGTTTGAGAGAAGGTATTAACATTCAGCGCCAATCGTGGCAACGAGTGAGCTGTCTAGTAAGGTTAGCTGCTGTTTTGTGGTTACAATGTAGGTTTAGTGTACAGATATAGCCACTCATCAGGGTACCCTAATATGTAAAATTTTCTCAAATCATTATGAATCAAACGTAAGAATAGTTTTTTTCTTCACCGGACGGATCACGGTAAGCGATTGCCGCCGCCCATCGACACCCGCGAAACCGGTGGAGTCAAAATTGCGCTGCCAACTTTTAAGCCCCCCTTTCCCTCGGATTGGACCTACGCTACCCACACCCACGCAGTGAAACACAGCACAATGCTGCTTCACGCCGGTTTTCTGTGAAGCGTGGCTCTCCTACGGTTATATTTAATACCAGTTTCCCCCGGCACGAAAGAATTTGGCGAAAAAGATTGAAGAAATTTAACAGAATCGGATACATTGATGTGGGTAGGTATACCTCATTTTAGCGTGTAATTCTCAGTTGCGTCCAAAAGCTGTCGCTCTGGAGCCCGCCAAGTTGTAGCTTGGGTCATGCTTCAGGATTTGGGGAGTCCGGTTATTAAAATGAAGCGACTGCCGTGACCTTCGCAACCCTTTAACAGGGGAGGAAACAACCAGACCTACTGAATCATAGTTACACGTTTCAGAAACTGTCCGAAACGTGCAGGTTTCCTCACGATCCTTTGAAAAATCCACAGGTGCATGCTCGGATTCGATTCATTACCCCTCGCGTATGGCCGGCGCGTTCTAAACAACTGAGCTAACCATCGCTCTTCCGTCCGTATTTATACTAATAATATTTTATGGGTCGACAGGGAAATAAAACCACAGTCAAATTTCATTGTTGTTCTCTCTTAGTTAATACATCCATCACGTAGGTATATGCAAATTAGATAAAGGTAAGTCATTTACACGGGCACATTTTTAATATTCATGGTGAAATATTATATTTAGGGGCAACTCATCATATAGAGAAATTGTTTTTAGAGCACAGAAGAAATGTGTTAGATCTATTTTTAATCTTAAATCAACTGACAGCTGCTTACCATATTTTAAATCCCACAATTTATTGACTTTCCCAAGCCTATACATTCTGGAGATATGTTTGTTCGTAAAACATAATCCTAGCTTATTTAAATATGAAGAGCCAATATTAGGTGCAGGCCTCCAACCAAAAATAGAAAATACCAAGTGCAGGACAGCGCTTAGGAAAAAGAATGTTGTTGGTATGGCAGTGCAACTGTATAATAAGCTTCCGAAAAGCATTATGGAAATAGACAGTAAGAATTTTAAAGTTGCCCTTAGGAAACTTCTAGAAGAGAAATGTTATTATAAACTAGATGCTTACCTCTCCGATGTACTCTCTTAGGTTACTTTAACTACCTTGATCTAAGAAACTTAGTTATTAAGTCAAAATTATGATAATAGTAATAATAATAAAAATCATTTAGTCCTATTCTATAATTTCACATAATATTCGTATACCTACCAGGTCAATTGTAGTGGAACTCAATACCATATTAACATCTTTTATGTACCTATGATTATTCCGAATAAATATATTTCATTTCATTTCAAATGTTAAATTCCCGTAGCCGTCATCCGAAAGTATTATTATGGGTAAAAATATAAATTATTTAGTATCTATTTTTTATGTTTCAGGCGACAACGAGGAAGTGGGTCATCTGATGTTAATTTAATATTCAGTTCATGATTGCGATCCCTTTGCTTCAGCCAGGAATCAAACCAGAAATCCACTACGCTCGGGAGCGATATCTTAGGCAAAACGAAGAGCGACCAAATTACTTTAATCTTAGAGAGTGAATCTCTATGGTCTCTATTTTGGCATTTGTGTGGATCAGACCAGCTGATCCCTCACATAAAAAAATCCTCCATCTTTGTCTCCTTTTACTGAGCCTAGAATTTTGATTTTTTTTTCTTTTTTTTATTTGCTCTTGGCTTCACACTGAACTCTAGAGTTGATTCTATCACTGTGTTTTCTGCCATTCTTTAAAAGTAAGCGTCCAAGCCTAACAGCCGCACATGAGTGCGGTGAGGTCTAATTACTGTTTTATATGCGCATTTATGACAATATTGGTTTGACACCCGCGAATGCCATGTTTTTGTTGTTTTGTTGTTTCTTTTTTTTTGTGTGTTTTTTTTTAAATATAATTTTAATGTCCTTAAATTGATTATGTATGTATCTCTGTGTTATTATTTCTTTGTTTTGTGTATGTAATTTTTCATTTTCTTTTTACTTGTATATATTGCATGTCGATCTTTAATAATATTTTTTTTCAATGAAAAGGCGTCACCCAAGGTCCAGCCTGAAAATCAGCGCTGCAGCTGCTGTGTGTGGCAGCTGCAGCATATGCTGAGGCTGAGCCTTGTTGGCCGTAACTCTTTGTCTCTGTACCTTGTTTTCTCTGTTTTGTTCTATGTGTAATGTGTTGTGGTCAATAAATTGTTTCTTATCTTATCTTATCTTATCATTTACGCCTAGTTGGCTGATCAAGATATTGCCAGAAAGACGTCGTCGAGTCTGATCTGGCAAAAAGTAATAAAGAATCGACTGAAGTGGCGATCTCTTATTCCAAAGGCCAAGTCTCTGTTAGGGTCACTGAACCAGCGGAGTAAATAAGAAAGTAGTGTCAATATCAAACCACACTAAGCTACACAATAAAAACGGAAAACAGCTAAGTGTTTTTTCGATACGAGTATCTCAGCTTTATTTATTTAATTGAAACACGTTACTTACATACTCTCTAAAACCACACGTGTACTTCTGGATCGATAAGTTGGGTGTGAATATTTTAGATTATCATGCAAGAAAATAAAATGCAGTTTCAATAGGCACGTGTGTTCTTGGTTCTTGCGAGAACAATGTAGTATTATCAAAGGGCTTTATCTCACTTGAGACAGTTTTTGAGTTTAGATTACGAAATTCTTAGGGCATAAATAAAACAGCCTTCAGCCTTCATTTAGAAAGCTATTTTCACTATCTAGTTATTACCCTATATAAATAATAAATAAATTTTATTCAAAAACACGACAACAATATAAATACTTATATTATACTTCTACTAAGGGAAGTAATTTTAAGCGTGTTGCTTGAACTAGGAATATCCTGTATCTCAGGCAAAAACGAAAGAAAGAAAAAGGGACAAAATGAGCTTATCAATTTTAACAATAAATTTGATATTCTTAATAAAAATAAATCTAATCTATCTAAAAAATAAAAATCTAAAAATAAATAAAGCCGACGTTGATTCATGAAACATTAACCCAGATATAATGTATCAATACGGGGATTAACACGATATTTATTATGTTAAACAACATTGTGTACTCACATATTTGGCTAGACTCGATTAGTCCGCTCGTGAACACGGCTGCTGTAACGAAGCCGAAACGTCGAGCCAAATATGTGAGTACACAATGTTGTTTCACATAATAAATATCGTGTTAATCCCCGTATTGATACATTATAGTTATAACCCAGTTAACAATTCGATGAGTCTGAAATTTACATGACACACATACCTTCACACTTAAAAGCTATGGATACTATACATGGATCCAAAGTTCAAGTCCTCCAATTTTATATGTACAAGCATGTTTTATTGCATGAAGTAAAAGCACCCACGGGATGTTTGCAAAAGTTATCTCTGATAAACTACATTACTTTTGGGTATAAACGTGGAGAAAACTGGTAAGAAAGAATAAAGTAAAAAAATAAATCAGAAACAATATGCTTCTAATTATTATAACAACTCTCTAACTGCTATTGTACAAAAGTTTCTATTCACCAAATTCTACAGATTATTAATAAACGTCCATTAATCCTTTGTTAACTATAACAGTGTTACGAGTATAAAGCACTTTTTAATCTTTTTTCAAAAAAATTGTATGAAAATTTTATTGTTTCAAATGTCAAAGCTGCTCTTTAATACCAACTGATTAAGTCAACAAAGGTTTATTGTAATGAAAACTGTGTTCAGTGACTAGGTGTATTGTATGTATTTAAATATTATATTTGCAATTTCCATATAAAGTAGCTACGGATATTATTGCTTGATAGTCCGTATTTTCGTTTGCTACTTAATATGGAATCTTGTCAATGTATGAGATGTTTTATGGATTTATTTATTTTAATGATCGCGAATAAAGCCGGTACCAGACTCCCTAAATTCTGAATCATGGTCTAAGCATACCCTTTGCTCCAAAGTCACAGCTTTGGACGCAACCTTATGCACGCTAAGATGAGGAGGGGCTTATGAATAAAGCACTTCCTGTAAGTCAATTTATTTCAGCTCCATCTTAAATTTTTATATAATGTGTTATCTAAACTATTTTTAACATGTCAATTACGACTCCATTGGTAATGCGTGTTGGGTGGGTGTCCTTGTACGACGGCCATCGGTTACCGTCAGATGATTCGCCAGCTCGTTTCACCTTTCACAAACAGAAAACCTTAAATCGTATGCAGAAACAGATCAACACAATAAAATCCGTCCGTGCTCTTAAAAAAGCAATTTATTATGTAGATTTTACACACACGTGCGAGTAAATTATGATTGTGATTTAAACACTGGAGTGTCACTCAGTTTTTACCATCAACCTTTGTCCTTTATTTTTAGCCCATTCGAGATAAAAAAAACGCATGTGAATTGACAATGAGTGTTAGTCAATAAAACTAGGGTATAGTTGGGAACCGGCGGGAAGCTTTCGAACCTAAGAGGCTCCTTTCACCGAATCCTATTCAGTTACTGACAGGTCATCGTTGGAGTATGTGTCAACAGGACTGTGGTTTTTATTTAATTTTTTTGTTACAAAAAACAATTTTGTTAGTAATGAACGAGAACATCGAATAGCATCCATTTTGACGACCTGATTGGAACAGTGGTAGTGAACGCTGCCTCTGATACAAGGGTTGCGGGTTCGATCCCCGCACAGTACAAACATTTGTGTGCATGACCATGTTTGTTTGTATTGGTCTGGGTGTATGCTATGTATTATAAGTATGTATTTACAAAAGAAAAGTATTATATGTATATATTTGTAATCCCACTGTTGATTCTGATATCCGTAACACAGGTGCTTGAGCTACCTATCTCGGAGTCAGATCAATGTATGTGATGTTGAGAAATATTTATTTATTGATTGTTTATTTATTTACTATCCATTGTTTTGTGGCATACGAGCAGATGGATCGGACACCCGCTACACCAGTAGACAAGTGCGCTGTCAACATTTATACCCCCCTTTCCCCCCGATTGGGCCTCCGGTACACTCACTCACGCAGCGAAACACAGCACAAACAAAATCATAAACAAAACACATGCAGTTGGTGCAGTTGAAACTAAGTGAATTCTGTTTTCGTGTTAAGTTCTCAGATAAGAGTGGTAACAGATACGAGTGGTACCTAACGTTTATGTGTGACTTTCAAGAATTTATAATATAAAAAACCACAAGCCGTAAGCAAACTTTGCATCGTTTTAATTTTTGGACATTTCATTAAAGAATTGTATACCATCTTCATCAGTATATCAGTGCGTCCTACCCGTCATGACATACGGAGCCGAAACGTGGACACTTACGGTACGGCTGGTCCACAAGTTAAAGGTCGCTCAGCGGGCTATGGAACGAGCAATGCTCGGCGTCTCTCTCCGAGATCGAATCCGAAATGAGATGATCCGGCAGAGAACCAAAGTTATCGACATTGCTCACCGGATTAGCAAGCCTAAGTCGCAGTGGGCTGGCCATATTAGCCGCAGAACCGACAACGGATGGGGTAAACGGGTTCTGGAGTGGAGACCGCGTCTTGGCAAACGTAATGTAGGGCGCCCTCTGGCTAGGTGGGGGGACGATCTGCGCAGGATGGATGGCAAGAGCTGGATGCGAGAAGCCATGGATAGATCACAGTGGCGAACAATGGACAACATTTCAAAATTGCTAAGCTCTGAAACAAAAAATACCATTTCTTTATTTACTTTTCCGCTGCGCAAATATATATTTATTAATTTTTTATATTGGTTATTTACTGAGAAAAAAATTAAAAACAAAAAAACGTAAGATGACGTCATCGGACGGCAGAATGTAAAATATTTCTTTGCTTAGCACATATGTTTTAAATTTACGTAATGCCAAACTCATGACATGTAACTGTCAAAAAAAAAGACAACTTGTCAACGTTGAATGTATGAATGACGTTGACAATGTTGACACTAGTATTATTTACCTTTGACAGTAGTACCTTTTTTTTTATTAAAACAATGATAAGCAAAGGAATATCGCTGTATTCAGCCGTCCGATGACGTCATTTGGCGCTTACGTCTATTTAGAATAAAAAGAATTTCAATAATTATTTTATGCATGAAAATGGACAAATTTTGAAAAAAGAAAAATATGGGTCTGTTCATTTTATGTCTACTTTCATATAAACAAACAATATGGACATGTTAAAAATTTGAAATGTTGTCCATTGGAGAGGCCTACGTCCAGCAGTGGACTGCGATAGGCTGATGATGATCATGATGATACCATCTTATCGTACCCCCTTTAACTATCTCCACTTAAAAATCAGACCAATTCGTTGCTCCGTTTAGTAACGAATTGAAATGATAATGACTTCATCGCGTTAGTTACATCCATATTCTAATTAATATTATACAAAAACAAATATACGACTTTATTTTATACATTTAGTTAATTAGGTATACAAGATATTTTTGTAATACTTAGTAGGTACCTACTTATTTTTTCGTTTATGACTTCCACTCTGTAGTTAGCTTAGCAAGAATAGCGCTTATTATTTTTAATTGAGAGAAAATACCCTTGCGGCGGAGGTAAAAAACTAAATAAAGGAATGTTTCCTTTCAGAAGTTAATTTAATTAATATATTCAAGACACTTTCCCTTTTCAGCCACAAAAGCGTGGGATGTCATGTGTATTCGTAAATAATAGTACTCGTAATACTTAGTATATACAGACAATGTAATAATCATATCCTCCTCCTGATTTCAGCTAAATCGGTCAATCTCAACGATCAGCGACGTACACAGGATATAAAAGTGCTTCAGTGTTTGCGCAAACACAAGTGCACTCTCTATTCCCTTATCCTTATATTCCGATGGGACACTACTGTGAAATGAGCGGAGAGGGATCGGGCGCAGTACCAACAGCTTAAAGTGCTTTGCGAGGCACGGGGGTACAAGACCGCCAACTTCCAGACTGCGACTAAATTTTTGGTCCGACCCAGGGATCGAATGGACCTCTTGCGCAGTCGTCGCTTTAAAGTGCAACCTACTAACCACTGCGCCACCGAGACAGACAATATATTATTTACCTACTAGCGACCTGCCCGGCTTCGTACGGGTGCAATGTTATTACTTACATACGAATAATATTATGCATACTTCCTCTTGAATTACTCTTTATCTCTCGCTATCAGACGGGTTGTGCATGGTGGCAATATTGAAATAAGAGTCCACAAACCATATAGCGAAGTCATTTCGGAAGTCTTAAGCGTCTATTGAACGTGCCCAGGGAAATATCAATATTATTATATGTTTGTCAGTTTTTTTGCCCAGGGGAAATACGTTACGCATACCCGTCCGCTTGGGGGCGGCTGAGCACCTGCTCGATGATCATTGATCATCGAGGAGGTGCTCAGGTACTAAGGAAGGACGCAGTGTACAAAAGCCGGAAAAATATCCGCTAGAGTATCCTTACTTATAGTGACTCGCCACTCACTAGATAGGCCCCCTATAAAAAGAAGCCAGGAAGCCTACCAAAAGCAGCTCAGAATGACGAGAAGTGTACATAGCTTTGGTGTGGTGTACACCACTGCGTCGCTTCACGCAAAAGACATAACCAAATGAAATGAATTCTGATTTGACGCCCACGCAGCCTAGTCCCGAACTAATTAAGAAGGATTTGTGTAAATGGAACAAAGTGTGGTATCAATTAACACAAACGCTATGATGTTAAATTCTACTTTGATCTCGACTGAAGGGATTCTATAAATGAGTATTACGGGTATTAATTAATTGGCCTGGATTTTGTCACTGGATACTTTGTTATTAATATTATTCTCTTCGTTTATTATGTAGTTGAAATAGTGGTAGCTTTAGTGCCACGTGCCAATGAAACCTTAAACCAATATACTAAGTTCACTTGTATAATAAGTCGCAGCACTTGGCTGCTTAGCTATTCGGAAGGAGCAAGGAAGTTTAAATTACGTTTCAATAAATACTAGTACTTACTGAGTAATAATTTCAAGACTCAATAAAATTTTACAATTTACTTTAAGTTTAGCTTTAAGTTTCAGTTATTGTTTTAGTTGCTTTCGCTTCAGCATAAATGGGCCGGATTGACACGAGTGATACCACGGTCTCACAGAAAACTGACGTGAAGCAGTGCTGTGTTGCGCTGTATGAGTGAGGGTACCAGAGGCGTAATTTGGTGAAAGGGGCGGGGGGCTTAAAGATTGGCAGACTCCGCTGGTGTTGGGGGTGTCTATGGGCGGTGGCAATCGCTTATCAACAGGTGATCCGTCTGCTCGTCTGCCAGCTAGCACTTAAAAAATGTTTTTCTTCTTTGCGAAATAAACTGTATTTATTGAAAATATGAAAATAGTAACTGCGATGTGTTTACGCCGAGTGAGTGAGGGAAATAGGGTTAGAAGATTGGCAGCGCTTGTAACTCTATTACTACTGCGGGTATCTATGTGCAGCGGAAATAGCTTGCCATCAGGTAATTTGTTTGCCATCTAGAATATAAAAAACTATCTAATTGCTATATTTGGGTGATCCGTCTGCTCGTCTGCCACCTACCACAGAAAAAACTATCTAATTACTTTATTCTACTATTCCAAAAGCAAATAAGATATACTATACAGTGGGAGAGTCACGCTTCGGCATGAATGCGACTATAGTGATACCACGGCCTCACAGAAAACCGGCGTAAAGCAGCACTGTGCTGTGTTTCGCTGCGTGAGTGAGGGTACCGGAGGCCCATTCCGGGGAGTAAAGGAAAGTTTAAAGGTGTCCATGGGCGGCAGCAATCACTTACCACTAGGTGATCCGTCTGCTCGTCTGCCGTCTATGTCATAAAAAAAGACTAGCCATGGTAAAAACCATGGCTTTTACGAATGTTTCGGCACTCAGTTACTACCGCGGAAGCGCGGGTAGTTAGTAGCTTCGCTCTACTCAGTACCTATTATGTAATTACGTGAAGTTGAGCTGTGTCGTAGGGAAATGCATGAATAAATACGTACTACTTGGAAATAGCCCGGCCCTTACACGGCTTTAACGGCTTTAACCGTATAATTACCCTAACTGTACTACTCCGAGTGTACTATGATTATGGTATCATGTTGAGTTCCGACTTCTGAAGCATTAGTGAAAGTGAAAGTGAAAAATTACTACCCTAACTGTACTACTGCGAGTGTACTATGATTATGGTATCATGTTGAGTTCCGACTTTTAAAGCATTAGTGAAAGTGAAAAATTATTACCCTAACTGTACGACTGCGAGTGTTGCTATAATATTGGTATCATGTTGAGTTCCGACTTCTGAAGCATTAGTGAGAGTGAAAGTGAAAAATTCTTTAGAAAAAAAAATTGGAAATTGCTATCGAATAAATTTCTAGTCTCTTCTTATACCTATCGTTAAACCACATGCTTTTTTTTCTTATAATGTCCAATATATTGACCTGATTTCGCACTAAGTCACAGATATCAGGAAACATGACTAAAGCACAAATAATTTAATGCAGATAATACAACCACATATAGAAGAACAGAAATGTTCACCACATGAAAGATTTAATATATTGTTTCTAGTACGCATTTATATATTATAAATATTTATATGATTTGTGTCTCAAGCAAAATTTTGCATTAATTAATATGCTCTAATCAGTAACTACAAGATGTCTGATGATGTATTTTTGATCCGTGACCTAAATACGGTCGACTAAAGCAGTTTCAAACATTTTTCGATGCCACGATTTCCCCTAGACGATTTCGTAGCACAAAACTCGAATCTACTCGTATTTTTCGTAGCAGTCTTCGTAACTCGTAGCACTGGATCGCTATTGTGTGCTACGAGTGTCACGTGACGCGTAATGCAATACCCGTCACGTTTTGATTGAATCAAACCGAATTTGGATTTGTTTGACGTGATAATATCATTTATGTAACTCAGTCAAAACATTCGCATAGAGATGAAAATTGATACAAATGTTAGGAATACCGCCATGAATGAAAATTTAAAAGTCTAATAAAATTTATCAAAAAGTAATTGAGTAGATAAATTCTGACTTAGTTCGTTAGAAGAAATCTAACTTGGATTGAAGCCTAAAAGCTTTGCAATTTTTTAAATAATTATTACCAGTGACAAGCCATCCTTTGCTTTTGTGAGTGGCGTCGAAACAATAGTAACTTAGGCAATTAGCTGGAGTCCAACACAGCGTCATTTGACGCTTAAATTGTTTGCGAGGAACTTCGCTCACCCCAACTTCCTAAACATCGATTTTGTAATCGATAAATTCCAGCATTGGATTATGTGTGGAAGGCGTTTTAAATATGATAAAATAATAGAAGAAAATCTTTCTAAACTGGTATGTCTCGTGTGGGCTGTGGGGGACAACACTGTCGGACGGGTGGGGCCACTTTTAAACTTCTTCTTAGAGACGCTGGTCAACGGTGGTTGGTGGTGGTTCCTGAAAGCTTTGTATGGGAATTAATACTTATTTCAGTGTGGAAATGAGTAGGAATGAAAAATGCTACTCAAAGACACTATAAGAACGGATGATCAAGATCATGGGGCACAATGTTAGGAGACAGCAAACATTATATTTTTAGTATTCACTGTGAATATAAGAAGGATTGCACCACGCTCCCCTCTTCTATCTAATGTCCTTTACCTGAAGGTTGTCTGGTAGAGATTGCTCCCAGCGATAAGACCACCTAAATTGTACATTGTACCTCTGAATACATTATACTGTCATCATCGTCATCATCATCATACTACTCTGTATACATTGTACCTAGCTTTTAGTAATGTACGAGTATTTTGTGCAATAAAGAGTATCTATCTATCTGTAGGTTGGTAATTGGTAAGCGCTTTTGTCAGAATGTTGGTATTTCGGTAAGAAAATGTGTAAACGTTTGATGGAAATATTATTAATTCATTGTAGACTTCCATTCACGTAAGATGAAGGCAAATCGTGAAATCATTATTAGTAGGTACTTCATCTTCTTAAACCCTGTGTCTTAAAATGTATATTCAACAATGATTTTGAGTTCTTAAATGGTAAAGCAACAATAAATAATTGTTAATTTTTTTCTTGCTGTTTAGATAAACTTCAAACATACTATTCACAAAGATATCGATGCACAATCCAAACCACATTTCCTCACATACAAACACACTCACACACATACACACGTACACACATCCATTTTATAGCCCTAGTTATATTGTCCTATTGTTGTATCATAAAGTTTCTTATTATTATTTCTTCTCGTTGTTACCAAAGTCGTTACCTTTATATGTAAAATAAACCGAAGCTACAAGATTTTAGTTCGTAAGATTTGTTAAACTGTAGTCACTTACTAGATACCTCGATACAGGCCTGTGAGCCTAGTGAAGTATCTATAGTCACTAAGAAATTGTATGCTTTATTATGTCAATAAATTCATTCATTCATTCATTCATATGTGAATGGTATGTTTGAACAAACGCTGATCTCAGGAATCGGAATGAAGTATTGTAACAGCTTCTTAGTCTGGATAAGGTTATTATGTGTTTCCGTGCATATAAATATACAAATATTTTAAACATAATTGAAACAAACACATTAGTCTTCTTATTTTTTTTATGTGATAGTTGGCACACGAGCAGACGGGTCGCATAATGGTGAGCGATTGTCCGCCGCTAATAGACACTATTATATATTATAGACTTTATTTAAAAGTCGGGTAAAAAACAAGAATCAGCCACTTAATATACCCTTTTACTTACCCATTAAACTGTCTTGAATAATAAATGATTTGTCAAAATATATAAAATCCGTAATTAGCTGTAAGTCATACGAATGAATGTAATTTAATATTGTACAAGAGCTGTTCATTTTGAATAAATGGAAAATAAAATAAATATTGAAATGACCAATCTAGTTAGATCGTGATCCTCATCGAATCCTAGGAATTGGATTAATCTGGAAAGTGTAGGTAGGAATAGATTGTTTATTTGGAATATCATTTTATTTCTTTGAATTCATAATATCCAAATTTAATATTATGAAATGCTCGACCCCCCATTAGGTGAATTTATCAAGCGTAAACTCAATCCTTCAATTTGAGTAAACGATTGTTTGATATTCAATAACTGGGCTGAGTAGGTACGTATTAAAATAACAATTTACGTATTCAAATTGTTTGTATGATGTTTAGTAATACATTTCTCTGAAAGGTTTACATAGTAACGTACTAATTACCTAACTATATTCACATACATTGACAACATATTGGTACATAACATAAAATTACATGTGTGGTTTGCAAATATTTTTGCTTTGTTATAAATGACCTTTTCAAGGTATTAGTGATTAATTTTCTAATGAAAAATAAAATTCACCTTTTCTACGTAATTTTGCAAAGAATGAAAGAAAACAATATAAATTACTAGCGGCCGCCCGCGACTTCGTCCGCGTGGAAAAGTAACTTTTTACCCCCCTTTCGACCCCTTACAACCCCCTTTTCGCAATAAAAAGTAGCCTATGTTCTTTCTCAGGGTCTAGATTATCTGTATACCAAATTTCATTTAAATCCGTTGAGTAGTTTTGGCGTGAAAGAGTAACAGACAGACAGACAGACAGACAGACAGACAGACAGAGTTACTTTCGCATTTATAATATTAGTAAGGATAACAATAGTAATAGTACATTCCGGTAGCAGCCGCCAATACGAGCATCGATGGATTATACGTGGTGATTTGGGCAGAGGCGCAGCCGAGACATACATACGTAAGTCCATCGATGTTTAATCGTAGCCTATGCTTTTTTTCTTTTCATATTAAGCAAGAGAATTAAAATTCTCAAATTAAGCAAGAAAATTAAAAAAATATACATTATTATAAACTCAAACTCAAATAATTCTTTATTTGAATAGGCTTGTACATAACACTAACAAATCGTCATACATTTGAATGACTTAAAACTATTTATAAGTACTTATGTATAATTTACATATATATGGTGATACATAAAATACACTAAAGAAATAAATAAAAATAATGCGTTTCTACCACCGGCTCGGAAAGTTGTTTCTGGTCGAGAAGATCCGGCAAGAAACTCGCCAATTACTCCTTTAATCGCCAAACTTTCATACAATGTTGTGTAATCATCATGTTAAGCCATACAGTTTAATTGTAACACAAAATAAAATAAAGGAAATAATATTAAAATAAATATTATGAGGTAAACCAAAGCAGACCAGTCCCCAAAGGTGGCACCTGTTCACAAGTATGACGTATGTGTCAGCCATCATATCACTCAACCATATTAGAGGGAATGTAATGACTCGCCACATAGCGCCACCACCTCAGAGACATTTGAGTGAGCATGACTACTTAGGTTCCCCTCATAGGTCACAAAGAGTAGTAGTTGCTTAATCCAACACTAATAAACTGCAGGACGAGTTGTACAATAGTAGGTGGTTAGCATTTTGTTAATTTTTGAATAATCCATATAAAGGTTATACGTCATGTCCTTTATACATAGGTTATACATGTACAATGAAATAAACTTGAAAAATTACAACAATATTCTGTCTCCTTATGATCACGCCACGCGCCGTTGTATCTTCTACTTAGTCTATATACGCGCCAAAATCTTTATTTGTTTTTTTAGAACTTTTTTTTCGTATTGAGTTGCATTCGGCCAGTTCAAATTTTGAATAAACATGGTAAATTATCTCCTTGGTTTTATTATTACGTGATGTTTAATTTTTAGGGTTCCGTAGCCAAATGGAAAAAAATGGAACCCTTATAGATTCGTCATGTCTGTCTGTCTGTCCGTCTGTCCGTCAGTCTGTACGTCACATCCACTTTTTTCGGAAACTTAAGTACTTCAATAAAAGAGCGTATTCCTTTTTAAAAGGTCGGCAGCGCACTTCTGACTCCTCTGGTGTTGCAGGTGTTTATGGGCGGCGGTAATCGCTAACCATCAGGTGATCCGTCTGCCCCCTATCCCATAAAAAAAAGTTCTTATAACTATACTATCGAAACTTGGTAAATAGATGTATTTTGTTAACCGCGTTACGATTTTTACACAAATATAGGAAAATACGTTTCCATCATTCGCCCAGGAAATACTCAGACCGGGGTGAGGACTGCCACGGAGGCTTCATCCATGGCCCCTTCAGGGCGTTGAGGCTCGGCAGCTCGGCCTCTCTCCCACTCAACCTTCCGGTTAGCACCCACACTAACAACGAAAATTGGTTTGAACTAAATCTAGTAAGTCGTTATTTTGTAATACGTTGTACCGTAAACCGCAATTTACCTTCCATATATCTTACTTGCTGCTACGGACCCTTCATAGGCGAGTCCGACTCGCACTTGGTCGGTTTTTATATAACATGACAGATCAGATTTCATAGTAATTTATCTGGCCGTTGCTATCGGCCGGCTAAGGATTTTCAGGCAATTTGGCTGCCCTGTTTCTCTCAATACAGCAATATTTATCTCGAAAAAGGTTTTCAAAACATTCGTATTGCCGTTTGTATTGCCATATTTGAGAAAAAAAAATATCTCAAAAATAATAATTTTCTCTTAGCCATTTTAGATATTACTTTATTTGTTCATCTAAAATTAAAAATGCATTTAAAAAAATCCTCGACAGGCATGCATACAGCTATGCTGGCGAGGGCTACCTCCTGTAATGAATAACTCAACTGAGTAGAGATTCAGTAGGTACCGAATACAATTATTTGCACTACATCTGAGGCTCGCCCTCTACCCAGCACTAGCGCCGCAATTAGAATTATTTTAAAAGCAAGTGCGCACTGGTGACTTTAGTCAGCGTGACTGTCACAGCATGCGTGGGTTTTTTTTCCGACGACTAGGGTACATGACTTGTAGGAAACTTTTGTACGCGGGTGCCAGAGACAGGTTGGTTCAGAAGATTTGGTGACAGTGACACAACGATAGAATTCTCCTAAGTCATGGTGGTCATGGTGACAAAAATCCATAGAATTAGGATGCCGCTCTAATTCTATCCAAAAGTCACAAGTGCTCGCTTTCACTGTTGGCGCCCAGTTGGTCGATTGATTTAAGTACCGGGCCGTGATCTCGGGGTCCTGGGTTCTATTCCCGGGTCGAGCAAAAAGTATATTTCGAATTTTTTTAACATAGCTCGGGTTTGTGATCACCAATCCGCATTTCGCAAGTGTGGTAATTAAGGCAAATCCCATCATAGTAGCGATGGCTTGATTTCTATGACGGAGGCTTTTGCCTGCAGTGGGACAGTTAAAGGCATCAGCCTTTAACTGTCCCACTTCAGTAAAGTATCAACTTTACTTTTTTTATATTCTGATTCTTTCAAAATGTTTTCTATTCTAAAACCTGTATATTGCTGTAAATTACAGATTATAGCGCATAGTCCTCTCAGTGCATCACAAATACCTGTCTTAAAATGAGCGGTATATCTCCAAAACCAGCCCTCATAAATTGTTGAAAACTTAAAAGGAATTTCTTTACTAGCATATTTTCCTGCACTAAGAAACTTCTAGTAAAAGTATCATAAAATGCAGCACATCCTCCAAATTCATATTTTTTTTTTTTTAATTCTAATGCAATTCCACGGACACTGGTTCCGTGCCTTTATTGTGCTTGTTTTTAAAGTGTTACAAATTATTTTTGATATTTGCTCCGCGATAAAATTAAACTAAATTAAATTACAATAACAATCTTAAGTTTAGGCAGTCGTGCATGGTTAATGTTAATAAAATGTACTGTCATTATTATTTTTTTGGGGTAGGAGGTATGGTGATTTTATGTAGTTAAGGACCTCAGAGGAGGGTTCAGGGGTATGTTAGTACTTTATCTTTTATTTGCAAGCTTGTCCCTAACCGCGTCATCGCCCCGGCGGATCGCCATTTTGAGGTTGTACTCGGTTATTTTTTCGATGGTAGCCTTCGATGCCATTGATATTAGGCGCGCTGTGGCGTCGTTAGTGGCGTTATCTGTATAATATACACAAGTTTTTGTGTGTCTGGAGATGGCTACCACCGCGTGTGGGACACTTTGTAGGAGATGGGACTGTTTGGGAGTTGTTCTGACTATCGCAACGTTCTCGAATGTCTGTCCCTGGGCTTCGTGGATTGTCAGAGTGCGCGATCCTTCGTCTGATCCGTACCCCTGGCTGATTAAGAGAGCTTTCTCGGCCTGGGTGTGAACGAGATACAGGGTTCTTTCGGACTTGGGTATCTGCGCATCTGAAAATCGTTTCAGCTGTAGGGACTTAGTTCGGGTGTTAGCCGAGTATATGCCACTGTAGATTTCTCTAAGGGCATACGCTACGTCTTGTGGGTTGCGATAAGTGCACAACAACTCCTTTGTGATGTTGGTGATTTTGTTTGGTCTGTTGTAGTGTAGGGGAAAGAGATTGCAGCGGTCAATATAAGGGAGTTGGTTGTTGTCACCCAGCAGCGTAACCTTGCTGGCTTTTACTATTTGGATGGCCAGGACTATGGATCCGAAATGGTTCATAAGGGCTCCGTCCACCACTAGGTGTGTACACGATTCACCCTTACTCATACCATTTACAAGTAGGGATGCCATGGTCCTCACTCTTTTCTTCGCTTTATCTCCAATTCGTAATTCCAGCTTCTCTCTGAGGTCATTTGCTGCCTCTGTGGTGGTGGTGACAATCATGTCCTCTTCGACGTTTATTTGGGACATGACCCATGTCGTCTTGCCGCACCCTGGGACTCCGTTGACCCAATCAATGGCAGGTTTTATCCAGTGCTCCGGTTTTCTGCCTTCAGACAAATCTCCAGAAATAGTGTTGGCCATTTCCAAAATTTTGTCGTCAAGCATCACCTTGGTGCACTTAGCTACCACTACTAAAGGGTCTCCGGCAGGTGTTCTAAAAGTAATCTTCCCATCCTCTTCCTTTTGGTTTTCGTCCAGATTCACGAAACCACACGTCTTGCTGTAGCCTGCCATATAGGACCCCGACATCTCTCCCAGTAGGACTGTAGAGGTGTCGTTGTCGTATATAGCTGCCTCAGCTTCCCTCAGTTTGATTTGCAACATTCTGCCGTTTAGGCCGACTAAACCTCTCCCGTAGGTCGTGATGATCTCTTTGCAGATATCCTCATTGACTTTCCGGGTGGCTCTAGTGACTGCTACAAATTCTATGAAAGCATTGAGCATGTGGTCTTCTGGTTCTACCGCAGGTCGGAGTTCAGATTCATATTGCAACATAAAACTTTGTTCATGTTCAACATAAACATTTTATGCAAAACCTTTTTAACTTGCAAGACACGATATTTTAACTGAATATATTTAAAAGAAGTCACCTGATGGAAAGTAATCAACGCCGTCCATAAACATCCACGAAATCAGAGAGATCGCTAATGTGCTGCCGGCCCTGTTAAAAAAAGAGAACGCTATTCTCTTGATCTTCACGTATGATCAAATCAATACCTATTTCACTTAGATCAAATCATCTTTATCATCATCATCATCATCAGCCCATTTAAGTCCCCACTGCTGGGGCACGGGCCTCCCTCAATCACATGAGGGGTAATTGCCATACTCACGACGCTTGGCAGACGGGTTGGCGAGGGTTTTGATATAAATGCAGAGTTTTCCTTCTCTGGGTGCTGATGATCACTACCTTAGTCGCCTTTACGACACCTCGGTAAGAGTGAGGGTGGCCCATTCTACTCTGTCCGGGACCACACGGCCAATCATTTTAATTTAATGTAAGCTATTTAATGATACTATTTTGAAGCGAAATTGGAATTAAAAATGTTTTTACAAAAGAGAGGTTTTTTTGTATTATAAACATTTTGGCAAGTATTACTTAGTAACACAAAAATTATACCTACTTTTTTAACCAATGGCTACATTTTGTAAAAGAATGGACAATTTTTGAGTTTCTTACTGGTCTTCTCAGCAGAAAAAATGTACATTACGAACTAGTGGTAACTATGTTGACATTCTTATGAATGTCAACATAGTTAACCCTTGCACAAGAGGCTTTGGATTGGGATCCATATACAACACTTATGTGTTGTATATGGATCCCAATCCAAAGCCTCTTCACAAAAATTATACCTACTTTTTTAACCAATGGCTACATTTTGTAAAAGAATGGACAATTTTTGAGTTTCTTACTGGTCTTCTCAGCAGAAAAAATGTACATTACGAACTAGTGGTAACTATGTTGACATTCTTATGAATGTCAACATAGTTAACCCTTGCACAAGAGGCTTTGGATTGGGATCCATATACAACACTTATGTGTTGTATATGGATCCCAATCCAAAGCCTCTTCACAAAAATTATACCTACTTTTTTAACCAATGGCTACATTTTGTAAAAGAATGGACAATTTTTGAGTTTCTTACTGGTCTTCTCAGCAGAAAAAATGTACATTACGAACTAGTGGTAACTATGTTGACATTCTTATGAATGTCAACATAGTTAACCCTGGCACAAGAGGCTTTGGATTGGGATCCATATACAACACTTATGTGTTGTATATGGATCCCAATCCAAAGCCTCTTGTGCAAGGGTTGCGGGTTTGATTTTATGAACATGTCTCTTTGTATTGATCTGGGCCTTTTCTATCCTTATCCTTACTAATATTATAAAGGCGAAAGTTTGTTTGGATGGATGTATGGATGGATGTTTGTTCCTCTTTCACGCAAAAACTACTAAACGGATTTTAATGAAACTTTACAGTAATGTAGCTTATAGATCAGAATAACACATAGGCTATAATTTATAAAGATATCTATAAGACCTTGCTTTTATTCGAATTACACGCAGACGAAGTCGCGGGCAAAAGCTAGTGTATTATAAATACGTATTTACAAAAGAAAAGTGTTAAAATGTATCTATTTTAAATTCCGATCTTGGTTCTGACGTCCGTAATACAGGTGCTTAAGGTACATATCTGGGAGTCAGATCAATGTATGATATGTTGTGAAATATTTATTTATATATTGAAAGCTCTTTTTTCTCAATATCGACAATGACCACCCTTTCATGTTAGAGGTTTGAAAAAAAACGGTCAATGCAATAGAACATGATTCATAATCATGTTTTATTTGAGACTCGCTTAGAAACTTATTCAAAGAAATAAACATTTTAACATTAGCATCACAATACATTATTGACTGTATTATGTATGTTTATAAAAATTTTGAAAACTGCCCTTAAAAATCCGACAACCATAACCTAAATACTAGAAATAAACACAAGCTTGCTGTTCCACATCTCAGACTTAATAAGATTGGTAATTCATTTGTAGGAATGAGTATTAAAATATTTAATTAGTAACCACAAAGCTTGTTGATTTATCAATGCCTAAATTTAAAACACATTTTAACAATTATTTAATGGCAAAAGCCTATACAGTTAATTATTACTTAAATGACAAGAATTTGTGGAAATGATAAACTGTTCGCCTACACCCATGATACTGCACTTATAAACATTTTGGCGATTTAAAAGAGTAACTGCCGAGTTTCTTGCCGGATCTTCTCGTCAGAATCAACTTTCCGATTCCGGTGGGAGAATTACATTATATTTATTCATTTCTTAGTATATTTTTTGTATCGACATATATGTGTAAGTACATGTATAATATACATAGTTATAATTTATATTTTTCATCTATGACGATTTGTAAGAGCTGTATATAATAAGCCTATGCAATTGAAGTACTTTTGAATTTTTGAATTTAATGAAGTCACATTTAGCAATGTCTTTTCAAATTACATTATATGAAGTATTTACCAGTATCGGGTTGTGGCCTACTTCCTTTTGTAGAGTTCCATAACAAATGCTAGCGATCAATCAGGGGCGTCCTTATAGAGGCCCCACCGAAACCTTTTCTTACTACCCACCCAACCCAATACCTACGCGTAAACATATTTCAGGTATTGGACACTTAAAGAAAATTAAAAAAATACCTTTCTACCTACTTGTGGATAAGTATGGTCCAAAGATTATTATTTTGAGCGAAGTACGATTAAAATTTGAGATGTGTTCTGTAGTCCATGAGGATCCATTATAATTTCGACATGTCCGTCCGCCAGTCAGTCCGTCGGTAGCGATATATTCCAGACAACCTTTGAGTAGAGGAAAGAAATAAAAGGTGATTTGATTAACTTATAAGTAGCGCGTGGGCCCTTTATAACCGCACGCGGTGTGAAAGTTAATGGACTTTTTGACCATTTTGATACCACGGTAAACATAAGTCCATGTTAGGTGACATCCATCATGGATAGTGAGGGAACCCTACATAGCGCGTGACCCGATACGCACTTGGCCAGTTTTTAATTGGCATTGAAATCGAAAAAATCTGATTAAACATTTCAAATATAATAATTGAGTCATTTCGTTGTCGCCTACCTCGCCTCGACTCGACGATCTGGTGAATGTCGCGGGAATCTATTGGATGCGGGCAGCATATGACCGATCTATGTGGAGAATATTGGGGGAAGCCTATGTCCAAAGTAGGCGTCTATCGGCTGAAATAATGATGATGATTCTCGCCTACACTCAATTTGTGATCTAGATAGGTTCTCCATTAAATTGAACTGAATTGAGTTGTGAACAGGTATGACATGTCACACGAACTGTGTGTAAAGACGCGATCAAAACAGCATGTTTTATCTTTTATAAATGCTTCTTTATTTATTAAATATTGTACATAATTTTATTGTTTTTATTTATTTTATGCAAAAAAATATTTTTCATTGTTTTTGTTGCTGTATTTATTCTATTGACATCTTATATCGACTTTGACATCTAAATTTTAAATGATTGTGTGTGCTTTATTTATTGATGAAACTTAGATTGTCTAATGAAATTTTTTCAAAGTTTTTGTAATTTGATATCTAATTTGATGTTAGGTATATTGCACGTAGCTGAAATAATTAGGACGGACTTATTTGCTTGTCCATAGATCGACTAAACATGCGACTTATAGAAGATAAAAATGTAGTAAGTTACGAGCTTCTAATTTATTTTTGCGTTTTTTCTCTACATATATAGATCTATACTTGTGGTTGCCAAAATTTGTAGTTAAAATGCGTTTATTACTTTGTGTATGTGTCAGTTCCCGTACACGCAGTGAACATAGGCTACAATAGCGTTTCCAACTAGACTAGGGGAGATCGAGTAGAGTTGTGAAGGAGGTTTTTTTTTATGAGCTACTACTACTAGGGCAACGCTTGACCACAATCTCACCTGACTGAAAGTGACGAAAGATGACCAGATTGCAGTGGTCCGGTAGAAAAAACAGAGCTTGGCAAGTTGATTCATTCCTTAGGTAGCTGTCCGCATTATGAATGAGGACGGTAAATTGTAGCATAGCCGATTGATTTCAAGAAATACTCGTATGATACTAGCTTCTGAGCTACTGCTGTTAACAAACAGTTTTACTTTGGGATCAGGCCAGTGTTCGTAGTGTTGTCATTAAATTATTCAATATTTTATCTCAAAATATTTTTGGGTCAAATGTAAGACAGATTGTGTGCAAAAAAAATTGATGTATTGATAGGTAATTCACAATCTAGCCCATCGTCGCTACTACCATTAGCTTACTAGTATTTCGGATAGTGTGCTTCTGAGCTCTATGAGCTTATACTCGATTGCGTACAAAGCGATATTCCTCTTCCGTCGTGATGCGCTCTGCCTAACATTTGTTTTCCTGAATGACTTATAGACCTCATATTTTCAAAGATAAAGTCATCAACCTATTATTCTAGATTAGAGTAAGCTCGCCCTATTGTAGTCTTCTTCACAACTCTTCAATTCAGTTTGGAGCCAAGAGCAAGTCAGGTCGAGTATATTAAGTTATAAATTTGTGGTTCCTCCGTCGATTTTGCTATCCGTAACACATGTACTTTCTCTAAGCTATTCGGGGTCAGTTAGGTGCTTGTGCTATTGTCTAAACAATATATTCAGCGAACTAACAAATAAAAAATATCCCATTCCAATAGAAGTTTGTGAAGTTCCAATCGTAAAGTCAATGCTCTCGAAAACTCTAAATTGACTCTGCCGCAAAATACCTGGAAGAAATTCCAAGTATCGAGCAAAGAGCTTTATTCTCGCCATCGAAGCCTTAAGCAATTTCCAAATCAACGGGAATCTGATTGAACTTAACATTTACCTTTATTCAAACCACATCAAAGAATTCCATTTATTAAATGTTTTCGGCAAACCGTTTGGTTGGGGCTGAAATAAAATAAAATATTCTATTATCTACTCGTAATTCCTAGTTACACTAAACGCAAAGACTGGTGACAGGTAGTAGAGTACCTATAACATTCATTAAATTATGAATGTGCCGCCGTGTGGTCCCCGGAAGAGTAGAATAGGCCACCCTCACTCTTACCGAGGTTTCGTAAAAGGCGACTAAGGTAAAGCTGCTGGCATGATCATCAGCACACAGAGAAGGAAAACTCTGCATTTATATCAAAACCCTCGCCAACCCGTCTGCCAAGCGTGGTGAGTATGGCAATTACCCCTCATGTGATTAAGGGGGGGGGCCCGTGCCCCAGCAGTGGGGACTTCAATGGGCTGACGAAGATGATGATTAAATTATGAATGAAATATGAGCACGAGTTGTTGGCTCGAGTATAACAAATATTACCCTTTAAACATACTGACTTGTTTTTTTTTTATTCTAGTCAAATTCCACGGACGGAGATCTGTATCAGATGTGGCCATTATGAGACTTGTTTTAAAAAAGTACAACAGTGAATACACAAAGGAAAGTTTTAAGAATTTGTTGAGTTATACATCTCAAAACATTATCTTCGTACAAGTAGGTAACCAGAATTCTTATTATTGTCTAAAGTGGTCACTGTTAGCAATTACAAAAAATATGGTAACTTGTGGCAAGAAATTATTTCAAACATGCTCAATACTTTCCTTTACATATTATGGATTCACCGCATTACTTTTTTTTTTAATGTGTCATAATCGCCACAATTAGTACACATGTATTAGCGGCGCTAGTTTCGTCGATGGTAGCTCCTATTCCCATTTTACCCCTGATTAAATCTTTGTTGATTCAATTGTATACTCGACTTCGTGATAAATCAATGACTGGGTGCCTTTTTATGGATCAGTGGCAATGCCATCGGTTTTTTATTGATTGTAACGAAATTAAGACAATAAATGAAAAATCGATAAAGACATTAAAAAATATTTGTGATTTTTCAAGCGTATTTTGCACTCTCTTAATAACCTTATAATATTTTTCCCCATTATAAAGAGGACCTTATCACATTGTTTTAGCACGCATATGAGGAGCATCAACCTCATGCCACATTATAAGAATAGCTAGTAATATATTATGTATAATATAGGACGATCGAAAGCTCCGATCTGGTGGCCTAATGAACTGAACCTTACCAACCAAGGTTGCCAAGAAATAAGCGCAGACTTGCCGTTCCAAATATCAGGCTCCATAAGGTGAAGTAAGGTTCTTCAACCCGTACTCATGTCCCCTCCCCACTCTGGCGATGAGGGAGCGTCGCTGGAAAAAAAGGCTCCATAAAGTCGTCAGTTCATTTATAAGATTGAGCATAAAAATGTTTGATAAGTTACCTCAGATTAATATTAACTTGCCCACACATAAGTTCAAATTGTATACAAAAACTGTTAAATGAAGAAGCCTATTATAAAATAGACAATTTTTAAAATGACTATAATTTAGGGACATATTAGTAACACAAAAAAAAACTGCGATAAAAACCGCCTTCAAAAACCACGAACTAAAAAATGTAAAATAATATTTCTAACACTTTATACACTTCAAATAACATTTTATAACAGTACACTCGAGAAAAGGTGTTACCGAAATCGCTTTTCAAGCTTTTTAGTATCTCATTTTTTGGTAGCCTCCCCTCCTTCCACCCTCGCCAAATAACTAAAAAACAAATTTTGAGTACAGTATTGAAAGAGTTATCATTTAACTCCTTATCGTTGAGGAGTTGACCTTCCATCATCAGCAGAGCCACAAAATTAATCTAGTCAGGCGTAAATACTGGTGCAATTTTGAAAAAGGAAACATAAAAATTAAGTGTCCCCATAAAATTTGAGAGTTCCCTTCAATTTTTCCAGGATCCCATCATCAGATCCTGATATCCTGATCCTATCCTACTTTCCAACTAAAAATAATCATCTAAATCGGTTCATAGATGGGAGAGTAATCGGCGAAGAAACATAAATATGTATATACATATATGACGAATTGAGAACCTCTTTTTTAGTCGGTTAAAAATTGTACTTTATTTTTTAAGTTAATGGTGACATTTTGTAAAACAACTTTTTTAAAAGAGTAACTGCTTACTGTCTTCTTGGCAGAAAACTACATTTCGAACCAGTGGTAAACATGTTGACATTCATAAGTGTTCTGTATGGACCTAAATTTAATAAACTATTTTCATTTTTCACTGAACAAGTCTACTTTGACAGCCCTGCGGAGTACAGCGAACGCACCACGCGCGGATCGGTCTCACACCCCTTGACTTTTTAGCTAGCGATAACCCTTCAGAGTAGTCAACGTGGGAGAGGCACGCTTCGGCACGAATGGGTCGGCTCGACCGGAGTGATATTACGGCCTCGCAGAAAACCAGCATGAATCAGCATCTGTGCTTTGTTTCGCAGCGTCAGTGAGGGTACCAGAGGCCCAATTTGGGGAAATGGTGTTTAAAGGTTGGCACTTGTGACTCCATTGGTGTTGCAGGTGTCTATAGACGGCCGCAATCGCTTACCATCAGATGATCCGTCTGTTCGTCTGCCACCTACATAAAAATGACTCAATTAATTAACTCTATGTTACCACACTACCATGTACTCGGAGATGTAGTATGGTAGAGGAAAATCATGTAATTTGATAAAGTGATGAAATGAGTCCCTATCTACTCTTTACTACTCTACTCTATTAATTTTATTGGAAATTCAAAGTGAAATACAAGACAGGATTTGTTTGTAATTTTGCGGTTAACATTTATGAATAAAAATACCTTAACTTCAAGCGAAATTGTAAACGATTCAATTAAAGCTGACAACCAATTGTAATTGTTTCCAAAATAGATTGAAAGCATTTGAATAGATTTCTTCAAGTGGTAGACGCTGTGCTTTATACCCAATCTGGGAGGGATATTGTTTTGTAACTTCATTTACGTATTTATTGAAAAAGATGTTATAGCATAACAAATAAAGGACATAGCCCATTTTTGGCCATGCTTCGAAATAAACAATCTTACCATTTATCTTAATATATCTTTGTATTAATCGAGGTATTTTAAAACGAACTGGCTAGGTAGGTACTGTAACGGAAGAGTGATGGTGAATTACACTATGGCCACTTATTTAACAGAAAGAAGTTTTTCCATTTTTGATGAGTGGCTGTTGACAGATTGCCAACAGAGCTGTTGCTGGAGCACTCGTGAAGTACCGTTCGGTTAGGCCGGTTAGTATAGAGGCTACCACTAGCGCGACCTCCGTAGGGCGCTTATCGAATAGGTCACTCCCGGAGGAGTCGTCTCCGCGGTATTGCTCGTGCAGGTAGCCTAGTGTAGCTGTTACAATTCATTGCAGATTTCTATAAAATAAACGTATAAACGTGAAACAGCGTTTTCATTGCGCGCCAGAGTGCGACAGTACCTACAAGGCTCTCTTAGTAATTTGTAACCAAAGCTATAATAAAATTATAGCTATACAAATAATTAATTTCAAAGTTTGACTACATCTACAGGTTTTAATTTGATTCTATTATAATTAATTCAAATTGCCTTTAAACTAATAACATTTTAATTAACCTGTCAAGCAGAAGAGCGAGAAAAGATTGCACTCAAGATATTACTGACATTGAAGAGGAGAGAAGCCGTCAAAAGCTTTCTTCGTACAGTGAGATTTTGATTCTTATGCCTTTAAAAATAAGATCCACAAACGTATCCTCTTAACTTGAATACTTTTTGAAAACACTCGAGACACGAATAGAAAAATTTCCGAGAAATAAACTTGTTTCGTCAATGTGCGACAGTAACTGGATCCTGTACATTTGGCGACGACTTCCGTGGACATTACCGGTTGTTCTTAAGACATTTCTAAGTCTATATCCGATGTTTATGAAATTGTGTCTGTTTTGCTCTTATTCACAATACTTGATTTTATCTTTATATTGGCCCGTAGATAAAGATCAAGGAAGGTTTTGATGGAAAATGTCGGTAGCAAATAATATAAAAGACCTTTTGCGGCCCTGAGCAACGGAAGTACTGACAAGCGTAAAATTAAGCTTGTCAAAATGTGTCGTACAATAAGACTGGTTCACACAGCGCGAGCTAGTGTACAAGCCAGCCTTCTGAATAGCTCGCAATTGCCGTGGGAGAGCCAAACTTCGGCATAAGTGGGCCTACTCTACCGCATTGATAGAAAACCGGCCTGAAGCAGCACTGTGCTGTGTTTCGCTGCGTGAGTGAGGGTACCTGAGGCCCAATCCGGGGAAAAGGGGGGTTTAAGGGTTGGCAGCGCAATTGTGTCATGGGTGTCCATGGGCGGCGGCAATCGCTTACTATCAGGTGATCCGTCTGCTTGTCTGCCATTTATCACATAAAAAACTGTTTGGGCGTCACTTGCACTGTGTTAACTGATCTTATGTTCGTGCGCAAGCGCAGCTCGATGCCGTTCACATTGCAGCAGCTACATAAGCCTCCTTGCGAACTACCTACAATAAACGTGTCAATCTGACATAGCATCTTTCGCCTCGATCCCTACCTTTTTAAAAAAAAAATCCAGGGGAATTCGTCATGGCCGTCACCTTGCTACATGTAGGGAACAAGGTGATGGGTGGGAACCAAACCTTAACTAAATCCCCTGGGGTGTCCATCTCCGTGCGACCTACCAGGACACCCGGTAAGGTCGTCGATCCCTACTTATATCAATTCACTGTTTATATTTCGGCTAAGGCGGCCAATCTCATATCTATCAGCCAATTACTCCGGATATATTATAGTGCTCAAGTGTGTGCGCAAACACAAGTGCACTTGTAACGCGGCCTGCAGGGGCTTCGTTATACTACATAACTACTCATAAAGAAAGTTACCTTTGGTGTTAACTATAGAGCTTCGTTTTCCGTTTGCTATAGAGCTTGTATATCATTTTATGATTATGTCTTGTATTAGCATTACTCTTATATGTGTTATTTTAATGTTCCTTGTACATTTTTATCTGTAAATAAATTTAAAGTTATTGTTGTAAATATTTAGATTGTCTATCTGACATTGTCCGACAGCTGACGTTGTCTAACTGTTTTTATTTTTCTATCGAATTGTCTATTCAAATTTAACTATGGAGTTTAGCTATGTTTCGAGAATATTCTATATTGTATGAATTTTAAAATTTAAATGTTGTAGAATAGAATGCGCATGGGCAATATAAAAGGACGCACATGGGCAGGACCACCAGTCTACCACCAGCTCTGAAGAAGCTCAGAACCTCAAGCTATAACAGTGCCAGTATACGTTTACCCGTAGAGTAACGGTGCCGGGGCACGAAGGGTGTTGCCTCCCTGCACCTACGCGCGTCTACCTTCATTCGTGCGCGTATCCGCGTCGCGCCTACCCGCGGCCGGCTTGCGGCGTGCGCGTATCTGCGTCGCGCGCCCCATTTGCCGCCTCCTGCGCCCGGCGGAGCCCTACCGCCCGCCTCTTGCGACGCTGGATCCTGCCGGCGCGCTGCCTGTGCTCTCCCTGTGTTACCGCCCTACCACGGTTGCCCATTTTGAACTTCTACCTTGTATATATATTTAGTGTAGTGTACCGGCGTAAATAGCTAGTTTTAAGTCAGTTTTAAGTTAGATTTAAGATTTTTTTGGACGAGCCATCATTGTACATACCTCTTATAATTATAGCCCTCTTCCCTCTATTCTTATCTTTTCTTCTTCCCCCTACCTTTTAGCTCCGTAACCCTCCGTTACGCGACAGTTTGGCGCCCAACTCTATAGAATCCCTCCCTGTTCTCAAAATTCTAAAATAAACTTGCACAAGTTTCTGTATATAACATACCTTTTGGCTCCCTATTAGACGTCTCTTACTTCTTAGATATTTCTTTCCCTATTCTTCCTCTATTTTTCTCACTAAAATAAAGTAAATAAAATAAAAACTATTGTAAATATTTTATTGCTTTAAAATTACAAATATCTTAGAAATGGCTCGTCTTATAAACTTTAATTTACTTAATAAGGCGGAACTTGAATACGAACTTATAATTAGGAACGAAACTCCTGCGGATAATCTTGTATCGCTTAGAAAACAAATTGTTTTATTGCTTCGTAATTTTCCTACGGAGGACATTATTGATTCTCCCGTTCCTCGGAGTGACGATTTGTCACAAGCTTCTTCTACAATCTTATATTTATCTTCGATGTTGGACCGATACGAATCGGGTAATCTGAAATTATTTAAGAAAATTGAAACTTATATAAATCACTTATTTTATCGACTTGACAGAATTGACACTGATGTAAGTGACAGCGACTCAAACCTTATAGAACTCTATGACGACTTAAAAAAGAAGTTTACTCTTTTGACTGAACGTTTTGACGCTTTTTCAAAACCAGCTGAGACTTCACAGGTACAAACCCCTTTGGACTCACCCTTGCCGATTTCTCAACCTAACTGTATGCCACCTTTTCATAATTTTCTCTTACCAAATTATCTAAATGAGCTAAAAAAAATTACTTTTGATGGGACAACTTGTCCTAGAGCTTTTCTATCGAAAATTGATGAATTTTTACTTACGAACAAACTTGATAAGCAAATACTTATAAGCTCGGCCTTCAACATTTTTGAGGACGATGCTTCTTATTGGTTTAAATTCCCAACTAAGTCGTGACCCTTCGTTAACTTGGGATCGCGTTTCCGAGTTGTTAATTAAGGACTTTGGCCATTCTGATTATGACCATAAACTACTGCAGGCAATAAAATCTCGTACTCAGGGTAAATCTGAGTCTATTATGGTTTATATTCCGAAAATGTTTGAAATGTTTTCGAGACTAAGCGAGAAATTACCTGAGCAGGAGAAACTGCAAATACTTCTACGTAACATCCGTCCTTGTTATACTTCTTTTGTTGCTCTTAATAAAGTTGATTCTATTGACTCTTTAATTTCTGTATGTCAACAATTTGAGCGCTGTATTGACCGCGACAATAATTTTAAAGAACCTGAAATGAATACTCTTATTCCTGAATTATCCTATAAACCTAAACACGATTCTACACTTTTACCGAACACTAAACCTAATGTTACACATACTTTTCACTCTAAACATTCTTTCACTCCTAATTATGATTCTCATAAATCTAATAACTTTAAGCCTTTTCGTACGAACTTTTCTTCGCAGAATAAAAATTCTGCACATGCGATATCTGAATATGCTCCCAAGTTTCAGGCGCATTTGTTTTGCGTTCGATGTCGAATAAATGGTCATTCTTTGAATTCTTGCACTAAACCAAGATTCTTAGTCTGTTTTAAATGTGGTTTGAAAGACTTTAGAGCTTCGGATTGCCCGAAATGTAAAGCTGACAAGCCTCAACCTTCTTCATCCTCTAACTCAAAAAACTAACATATGACTTGGTTAAACGAAAAGAAAATTTTGATGTTGATGACTGGCATAATTGGTTAATTAAGAACTTTTTCGCAAGTTATGGAACTTCTTCGGTTTATTACGACAACGAAAGAGATTTTAACCGTCCTTTTATTAACGTTTCTATTTCAAATGTTGAGTTTACGGCGTTACTTGATAGCGGTAGTTCAATGACTATTTTAGGTAATAACTCGCACTTTAAAATTTTGGAACTGGGCTTTTCGTTATCCAAGTCTGATTATATTACGGTTAGCACTGCTAGTAAGCATCGTGTTAAATCTTTAGGATTTTTTATTCTTCCTTTTACCTTTAACGACCAAACTAGACTTATTAAAACATATGTTATTCCTGAAATATACCCGTCTTTGATACTTGGTGTTGACTTTTGGAGGGAATTTAATTTGGTTCCCAAACTTTTATCGTGTGCCTTTTCTCTTAATAAACCATCCCACTTTAACAACTCTGTGAAGAAACAAATCCTACCTTACGAAAATCTTACTTCTGAAGAAAAGGTTATCGCTGATGATATTATTTCGCGTTTTAAGCAAATTTCCTTTGAAGCTAAGGGTGAACTTGGTCGTACTGATCTGGTTAGCCATCGTATCGATACTGGAGATACGCTGCCTATTAAACAACGTTGTTATAGACTCTCTCCCGAGAAACAAAAAGCTCTAATTGCTGAGGTGGATAAAATGATTGAGTGGAAGGTCATTGAGAAATGTGAAAGCCCTTGGTTGTCTCCGGTTCTTATTACGCCTAAAAGGAATGGCGAATGGCGATTTTGTGTCGATAGTAGAAAACTCAACTCAGTTACTCGTAGGGATGCCTATAGTCTTCCTTTTATCAATGAAATACTTGACCATCTCAAAAACGCTAAATTTTTATCGAGTATCGATATCGCTAAAGCTTTCTGGGAGATTCCTTTACATGTAGACGATCGGGATAAGACCGCCTTTTATGTCCCCGGTAGAGGAATGTACAGATTCACTGTTATGCCCTTTGGTTTAACTAATGCACCTGCTACACAGCAGAGGTTAATGGATATCTTATTCACTCCTGAATTTGACAACAAAGTGTTCTGTTATCTTGATGACATTATTATCATAGGCTCCTCGTTCCAAGAACACATAGGACTTCTAATTAAAGTGCTTGAAAAATTAACTTACGCTAAACTTACCATTAACTTTGAAAAAGTCTTTTTTTTAAGAAAGAATTAAAGTACCTTGGATATGTTGTTGACGATAATGGTTTACGAGCTGATCCTAGCAAAATTCAAGCTATTATGGACTTTCCTGTACCTACTTCACGCAAAGAAGTGCGTAAATTTCTGGGTACGTGTAGTTGGTTTCGTAGGTTCATTCCTAATTTCAGTACTATAGCTGCACCTCTTAATAAATTAACATCATCTGCTAAAACTTCTCCGAAATTTTCTTGGAGTTCTGAGGCTAACTCTTCCTTTCTGAAACTAAAAGAATATCTTGTAACTACCCCAATTCTTGCTTGCCCTGATTTTGATCAACCGTTTTCTGTGCATTGTGATGCATCTAACACTGGCATTGGAGCCATGCTTACTCAAACGGTTAACGACAAAGAAGTTGTTATAGCCTACATGAGCAAATCACTTAACAAAAATGAAAGAAACTACTCTACTACTGAAAGAGAAACTCTAGCTGTTATCATTGCCTTAGAACATTGGCGGTGCTATCTTGACAATGGCAAACCGTTTACTGTATACACTGATCATGCCGCATTAAAGTGGTTTTTGAATTTAACAAATCCTTCTGGTAGACTCGCTCGTTGGTCACTTCGCCTTTCTTGCTTTAATTTCACGCTGAAACATAAAAGAGGAAAGGATAATATTGTCCCTGATCTACTTTCTCGTTCTAAAAGCGAGGACAGTCATATTATCGCTCCTTTATCTTCGAATGAAGCCACGTCTTTAGACTTAGAGCGCTATAATAAAATCTTTCGTAATTGTTTAACTGATCCTCAAAGTCATCCTAACTATACGATTAAGGATAATAAACTATTTCGTTGCACTAATACTCCTTATTCTTTAACAGACGATTTCATCTGGAAAGAAGTCCCTATCCCTTCTGAAAGAGAATCTTTGATAAGAAATGCTCATGGTTCCGCTACAGATCCGCATTTGGGCGTATTTAAAACATACAAAAAAATATCATTGTTATATTACTGGTCTGGCATGTTTAAAGATATAGCTAAATTTATTTCCAATTGCGAAACTTGTTTGGCTTATAAACACTCTAACCACTCGCCTTACGGTCCTATGGGAAATCCCAAAATTTGTTCTAGACCTTTTCAATGCATTTCTTTGGACTTAATAGGTCCATTGCCAATGACTAGGCGACGTAACCAGTACATTCTCGTTGTAAATTGTCTATTCACCAAATATACACTTATTTTTCCTTTGAAACGAGCTATAACTACTAGTATTATACATTACTTAGAGAATTCCGTGTTCTTAGTTCATGGAGTACCTCAAACAATTATTATGGATAACGGTCCACAATTTCAATCGCATGAATTCCATAATTTCCTTGGACGTTATAGAATTCCGCATATATCTTACACTCCTCACTATTGTCCTCAGGTCAATACTACAGAACGCTACAATAAAACAATTATTACCGCACTAGCTTCACTGGTCGGTGAAGACCATAGGTCTTGGGACCTTCACCTATCTAAGATTCAGTTTGCAATGAATAACTCTGTAAATGAAGTAACTGGATTTACTCCTGCATTTTTAGTATTTGGTCGTGAACTCATTACTTGTGGTTCTATTTATTCTCAGGGTTACGACTTAGAAGAAATTACCTTTTTACCTCGTGATTTATATGCTAGAAATATTGGCCTTCTATCGTCAATTTTTGATAGAGTTCAGGTTGCACTGCACACATCTCATGTAAAGAATTCTAACCGTTACAATTTAAGGCACTCTTTTAAAGAATTCAATGTTGGAGATATAGTGTGGCGTAAAGACTACTCTTTAAGCAATGCTGGTGCATATTTTAGCGCAAAATTAGCACCTAAATATGTTAAATGCAAAGTCGTTGAGAAATTGTCACCTCTTGTATACATTCTTGAGGACTGCAACGGTTGCCGCGGTAAATGGCATGTAAAAGACTTTAAGAAATGACTACCTTACTGTTTGACTTTACTAGTATTATATGTATTTATTTGCACACACATTGGACTGATTTTTGGCTACTTCAGTCTGATATTTTTTATATATACTTAGCGACTAATCTCGTCTCTCTCTACTTATAGGATTCTCTCTTATAGTACCTACTTACTTGCTTAACGTTTTCTTTTAAAAGGCGCTTCTTGACCTTTTAATTCTAAACTTTAGGGCTCTCTTTTGCCTTATCTACTTACTACTTAGCGCTTCTTTGACTACAGAGGCGTTTCTTTTAAAGGTAAATTCAACCTTTAAAATTTGTGTCCTTTGATAGGGAATACCTGAGAGAGACTAGATTGTCGGCTATGGTCATCGACACTAATGGGTTTTAAGAAACGGAGCGGCTGACAACTCCCTAAATAAGCCTAAAGTCATTCTTATAGGGTACTTCCTATGGAGTTTGCGTCATTGATAGTGAACCCTACTCCCTCTTTGTGATTGGTTCGTATGTTAGAGTGATTGTTAGAGTGACTGGATTTGAATTGTTTTTGGATTGTGGAATGGTATGTTTAAGTGAAGGTTGACTGGTTAGACTGATAGTAAGGATAGTATTCTCTTAACCTTATAATCAAAATTTTCTCTGAGTCGAAAATTTTTCTGGGGTCGTGGGAGAAATGTAACGCGGCCTGCAGGGGCTTCGTTATACTACATAACTACTCATAAAGAAAGTTACCTTTGGTGTTAACTATAGAGCTTCGTTTTCCGTTTGCTATAGAGCTTGTATATCATTTTATGATTATGTCTTGTATTAGCATTACTCTTATATGTGTATTTTAATGTTCCTTGTACATTTTTTATCTGTAAATAAATTTAAAGTTATTGTTGTAAATATTTAGATTGTCTATCTGACATTGTCCGACAGCTGACGTTGTCTAACTGTTTTTATTTTTCTATCGAATTGTCTATTCAAATTTAACTATGGAGTTTAGCTATGTTTCGAGAATATTCTATATTGTATGAATTTTAAAATTTAAATGTTGTAGAATAGAATGCGCATGGGCAATATAAAAGGACGCACATGGGCAGGACCACCAGTCTACCACCAGCTCTGAAGAAGCTCAGAACCTCAAGCTATAACAGTGCCAGTATACGTTTACCCGTAGAGTAACGGTGCCGGGGCACGAAGGGTGTTGCCTCCCTGCACCTACGCGCGTCTACCTTCATTCGTGCGCGTATCCGCGTCGCGCCTACCCGCGGCCGGCTTGCGGCGTGCGCGTATCTGCGTCGCGCGCCCCATTTGCCGCCTCCTGCGCCCGGCGGAGCCCTACCGCCCGCCTCTTGCGACGCTGGATCCTGCCGGCGCGCTGCCTGTGCTCTCCCTGTGTTACCGCCCTACCACGGTTGCCCATTTTGAACTTCTACCTTGTATATATATTTAGTGTAAGTTGTACCGGCGTAAATAGCTAGTTTTAAAGTCAGTTTTAAGTTAGATTTAAGATTTTTTTGGACGAGCCATCATTGTACATACCTCTTATAATTATAGCCCTCTTCCCTCTATTCTTATCTTTTCTTCTTCCCCCTACCTTTTAGCTCCGTAACCCTCCGTTACGCGACACACTCTCGATTCCCTTGATCTCATATTCCGATGGGACACCAGTGTGATACGACTGGAGAGGGATCGGGCCCAGGACCAACGTCTTAACGTGCTTTCCGATTCACAGGGGTACACGACCGCCAACTTCCAGACTCCGGGCTGACACTGAGAATTACTCAAAAGGAAAACTCAGGTACAAATTTTGGCCCGACCCGCCAATGTTTTTTAATAAACATAAGGAGAATTTAAAGGTTGGCAGCGTACTTGTGCCTCTATTTATGTTTCAGGTGTCCAAGAGAGGCGCCAATCGATTACCATGGCACGATTCGTCTCGTCTGCTTTCATCAGGGACATCACATTAAATAAATTATATTATTTGCTTTAACCTTAAGACTAGGGGTTACTTAAACAGTATATATTTATATTCGGAATTATATCTCCAGGGGATTCTATTCTGCAATATCCGAGCCAATGTAAATAATAGTACTACTGTCTCATAATAAATCTCTTATTCATAAAAATATGACGACTCTACGAATAAACATCTGTCTGTCTAAAATCAGTAGTAAATATGAACATAATTTTACAAAAATGTGAATAGGTATGATTTTTGCCATCATAGTAATTGAAAAGAGACTGATATATAAGAAAAAAATATTTTTTTTTTATGATATAGGTCGCAGACGAGCCGACGTATCACCTAATGGTAAGCAATTACCGCCGCCCATGGACACCTGCAACACCAGTGGTGTCACAAGTGCCCTGCTTACCTTTTAACCCCCTTCCCCCTGGATTGGACCTCCGGTACCCTCACTCACGCAGCGAAACACAGCGCATGCACTGCTTCACGCCGGTTTTCTGTGAGGACGTGGTATTACTCCGGTCGAGCCGGCCCATTCATGCCGAAGCGTGGCACTCCCACTGTTAAATCTCCTTACACAATATTACTTTTCTTCGTAGGTAGAACAAGGAATGTTTTGTTATGCCAGAAAAAGTCATTGAGGTACCTCAATGCAAAAAGTAACGAATCCATATAATCACAAATGAAGCTAGGTAAACCCGATTAAAAAATATTTGGCGACTAAACAGAGTCACGAAAGAGTTAGATATTCTCGTTGAAATCAAGTTCTCGAAGCGGTGATTTATTGCTCAGGTTTTTTGACAATTCACAAGGTACTTATTATTATTTATTTTTTTTATTTCATTTCGTTTGTCTAGCAAATCCACTTTGTTTATATTACCTACAGTGCAACAAGGACATTTTGACTCGTAGTATTATTAGATAATATGTCAAATTGAAAACATCGGAGCAATGAGTGAGATAAATAAAATACACTTTTATCAAAACATAGTTTTGACGACCAGTTTGGAACAGTGTTCTATCCCCCCATAGTACAAACATTTCTGTGCGTAACCTATCTGTTTCTACTGATCTAGATGTTTTCTATTTATTATGAGTATGTATTTACAAAAGAGAAGTATTAAATGTATACACCGTTTACAAAGTACAGTTTACTGCAAGCAAGCATAATTCTTAAGTGTAATTACCTCATACGGGTCATCGTTTTTTAGGGTTCCGTAGCCAAAATGGCAAAAACGGAACCCTTATATGTTTCGTCATGTCCGTCTGTCCGTCTGTCCGTCTGTCCGTCTGTCACAGCCGATTTACTCGGAAACTATAAGTACTACAGTGATGAAATTTGATGGGAATATGTGGTTGTATGAACCGCTACAAAAATATGACACTAAATAGTAAAAAAAAGAATTGGGGGTGGGGCCCCCCATACATGTAACTGAGGGATGAAATTTTTTTTTTTCGATGTACATACCGTGTGGGGTATCAATGGAAAGGTCTTTAAAATGATATAAAGTTTTCTAAATAACATTTTCTCTTCAAGTGAAACGGTTTTGAGATATCAGCTCTCAAAGTCGTAAAAAGTATGTCCCCCCCCCTCTATTTTTATAACTACGGGGTATAAAATTCTAAAAAAAATAGAGGTGATGCATGCTAATTAACTCTTTCAACGATTTTTTGGTTTGATCAAAGTATTCTCTTATAGTTTTTGAGATAGGTTGATTTAACTGTAATTTTGGACTTTGCTGCTACGGAACCCTTTGTGCGCGAGCCCGACTCGCACTTGGCCGGTTTTTGTTATTTCACGTTAGTTCATAGCAGCCTTTATTATTGTGCATACATTTATAAGTTATCAATAAATCAAGTTATTTCAAGTCTTCGAGTGTTGTCATTTATCATATACCTCAAGATACTTCAAGTCTATGTATGAACCTAACCATGGGCTCATACACACCGTTATTTTTTTATCGTTTACATCCCAAAAACTCCATAATAAGTACAGTCAACTCCAAAAATATGTATACACTTTAGGACGTTGTCACAATATATAATATAAGAAAGTAAACCTCTACTTTCTTATAGGTAAGTATTGTGACAAGGTCCTAAAGTGTATACATATTTTTGGAGTTGACTGTACAGTAAATGAAGCCCACTTAGCATGTTAGATCACCAAAACAAGCTATTTCAGTTGTTCCATAATTATTTCCGTGTAGGATATTCTAGTTTGTATGGAAAAGCTGTCCAGCGATTTCTGGTCTTCCACATTTACGTTGCTTGTCCTTCAATGCTGAGGGTCGTGGTGTCTATGCATCATTTTTTCCTGGACTATTTTCCGCCAGCTCAGTCTGTCCTCGGTCGCGTGGATCACAACACAGTCTGTGGAGTTCAAGGTAGAGTTGATTTGATCACACCAGCACAAAGGGGCTTGGCCTCTAGGCCTTCTTCCGCTCGCCCTACCCGTCAGAAGTAGCTTCTCCAGGTCTGTCATCTCTCTTTCCTTGTGACCAAAGAAAAAAGCTCAAAGCTCCTCCGTAAGCAGTCCAGCGACTCTGGTAGGGCATCCTAAACTTCACTTGCCTTACCGCGGTCTGTCTTCCAAGACACGTCTATTCCGATTATTGCCCATTCTACGTCTAAAGGGAGATCCTCGGACTTTCACATATTTTTGGTTAAAATACTCCTGTCCGCACTCATGCAAGGGATTGTCCCTCTGATTTTAAAATTTCAAGATAATTATGGCTTAACATACAAAAATCTGACTAAGGTAAAGCTGCTGGCATGATCATCAGCACCCAGAGAAGGAAAACTCTGCATTTATATCAAAACCCTAGCCAACCCGTCTGCCAAGCGTGGTGAGTATGGCAATTACCCCTCATGTGATTGAGGGAGACCCGTGCCCCAGCAGTGGGGACTTAAATGGGCTGACGACGATGATGATACAAAAATGTTTTGTTAGTTAATTCACTGATAATTTGTGAAGATGTTGATATTTGAACTCAAATAAAACCAAGGATAATGATGCCATAGCTTTAGTGCCATAGTAACAAAACAATAAATAGTAAATAAATAGTTTTCAAAACGAGGAATAACCATGAGTTCCTATAGTGATGTATAAATCCTGAATAAGTATTGGAGAAGCATTTAGCAGGCAGGTATAAAAATTAACATGAAAACTTTACTTTTAAATATATCAGTTAAAATGTTGTGTCTTGCTAGTTAAAAATGTTTTGCATAAAATGTTTATGTTGAACATGAACTAAGTTTTATGTTGCAATATGAATTTGAAGGATGTGCTCCACGTTAGAAATTTTTACTAGAATTTCTTAGCGCAGGAAAATATGCTAGTAAAGAAATTCATTTTAAGTTTTCAACAATTTACGAGGGCTGGTTTTGTAGATATACCGCTCATTTTAAGACAGGTATTTGTGATGCACTGAGAGGACTATGCGGTATATGCTGTAATTTACAGCAATATACAGGTACTGGTTTAGAATAGAAAACATTTTGAAAGAATCAGAATATAGAATATATAAAAAAGTAAAGTATCAGCCTTTAACTTTCCCACTCCAGGGCAAAGGCCTCCATCATAAAATCAAGTGATGGGATTAGGCTTAATCACCACGCTTACCAAATGCAGATTGGTGATCACAAACCCGAGGTATGTTCGAAAAATTCGAAACACACTTTTTACTCGACCCAGGAATCGAACCCAGGACCCCGAGATCACGGCCCGGTACTTGAAACCACTAGACCAACAGGGCGTCAATCAGAATATGATTGAAAGTATTTAAGTAGGTGTGCTCTGGGGGCTTAAGTCCAATTGATGAGATTTGGAATGAATTACAGCTAACGTCCGCGTCCACCATAGAAAATTATGTGACAAGCGCGCTTGAGTCGAGATCAACTTTCAAATTTGAGCTTTATGCTTCTAGACACAAGGAATCTCAAATTTTACTTCCATGCTTTTCCGCGGGACTTCTGCCGTGGCGCGGACTCTGGCCCATTTAAGGTTGCACCAATAGAAGAGAAGTACCAGAGATGTTCCATAGTCGACTGCGATGATTTGGCTACGACTGTGATACCTTGGCTTTGTCGTGTGCAGAGATGATGATCATATGACTATGAGTAATCTAAACAACACTGTCATAACACAGAAAAAGAGAGGCCGAGGTCGTCCCCCTATGACCTGGATAAAATCAACACAATAAATATTACGACATGAAGACAATAATTAATCAAAACGGGAATTAACGCGATATTTATTATGTGATACAACATTGTGTACTCACCTATAATGAAAATCATGATCAGAACATGTGAGGGTGTCCGAAGATTCACAGCCCGGCCCCAGCAGACGACGCCGTGCTCCGCCAGTCCGCTCGTGACCACGGCTGCTAACGTAGCCGAAACGTCGAGCCAAATATGTGAGTACACAATGTTGTATCACATAATAAATATCGTGTTAATTCCCGTTTTTAATTAATTATACTTATAGTGCAACGCGTAAATCTAAAAAACTATGAAGACAATAGGCACAAGACCTAAAATGACGCAAAACAGAGAGCCGACTGCAAATGAAATAGGAGGAAGACTAGGATATTGATGTACTCTTAAAAAGACCGGCAATACGAGTACATTAGCGATCTCTCTGATTTCGCAAATGTTCATGGGCGGCGTTGATTACTTTCCGCCTTCGTTTGTCGCCTCTAGCATAAAGGAAAGAATCACAATTATAAATTTATATTTTTCAAACAATTTCAGTAAAGTTTAAACGCTTCAAATAGGAATGAACGTGAGTGAGATTTATTGGTTCCGTTCAGTATGGCTAATGAAATATATCAATCATTAGAAATGAGCTATGGGGCTTGTCATGTTGGGCAATACGTTAGTTAAATAGAAGCAAATTTAAAGTTTTCATAATAAATACATTTATTAGGGTTCTGTACCTCAAAAGGAAAAAACGGAACCCTTATTTGTATACTGGCATCGTGTCATTAATTCTAGCGGGTTTCTTTTTTACTTTATAGGGTTTCCGTAGCCAAATGTCAAAAAACGGAACCCTTACAGATTCGTCATGTCTGTTTGTCTGTCCGTCCGTCCGTATTCCACAGTCACTTTTTTCCGAAGCTATAAGAACTATAATATTGAATCTTGTAAATAGATGTATTTTGTTAACCGCATTCCGATTTTTACGCAAAAATAGGAAAAAAATATTTATGTATATTATTGTGGGGTATCTATGAATAGGTCTTTAAAAATGATGTTGAGGTTTCAAATATATTTTTTCTAAACGCAAGAGACGCACCCAAAGTGGTAAAATGTGTGCCCCATCTAACTTTTATAATAAAAGAATTATAAAACTAAAAAAATATATGATATTACATTACCATGAAAACTAACAACGAAAATTAGGTTTGAACTAGATCTAGCAAGTAGTTTTTTTTTGATACGTTATAAACCGTAAACCGCAATTTACCTTCCATATATCTTACTTGCTGTTACGGAACTCTTCATGGCGAGTCCGACTCGCTCTTGGCCGGTTTTCGACGAGAGCACACGTATCATCTGATGGTTAGCTATTGTCGCCTATGGAGACCCGCAACACTGGTAGAGTCTCGCATTAGCTCAATGTTTCATAGACGAACTAGCAGATCCAGTAGATTTGTATAAATTATGGGGATTAAGAGACATGTTTTGCCAAAGGTCTTCTAAGAATACCTCTAGAAAAGTATTACCATTTTTTTGAGATACTACTTGTATAATAATAATAATTATGTATTCCAAACCGATACTTCGGTCATGGCGGCCAATCTCAGCGATCAGCCATCGACGCAGGACATAACACAGTGCACAAGTATTTGCGCAGACACAAGTGCACTCTCTATTCCCGTACCGTCTTATTTCGATGCAACACTAGTGTGACACGACTGAAGAGGGATTAGGCGCAGGACCAACGGCTTAACGTCTTTCTGAGGCACGGGGGTACAAGACCGCCAACTTCCAGACAGAATTTCTTAACAGAAAAACTCAGGTACAAATTTTAGCCCGACCCGGGAATCGAACCCGGGACCCCAAGCGCAACCGTCGCTTTAAAGTGCGACCCACTAACCATTGCGCCACCGAGGCAGTCATAATAATAGTATCTTTTTAAAGTGCGACCCACTAACCATTGCGCCACCGAGGCAGTCATAATAATAGTATCTTTGTAAAAGGAACCATTAATTATTGCTAATAGTGGTCACTATTAGCATTAACAAAAATAATGATTTATTATAGGAAGAAATTATAGCATATTTTGTCTAAAAATGTACTTTTTTCATAATCACCACAATTAATACAAATCCAATAGCAGCGGTAGTTTCCTTGATGCGTCACCTTAAGGCGATTAATAGGGAACACTAGCGACGCCAATTGATTTAATTTTTAGCAACTACCCGTCGCCATAACAATGTTCTTCTTCTCTTTACGTGTATTTTTCGGTTTCCAAGATGTCACTTTGTAGCCTAGGGTAGGGTAGACCATGATGCAGGGTAAGGGGGTTCTGTTAATTACAGTGATGCGACTAGACTAAATGAATCACGGTTGCACATTTCAAAAACTATCCGAAACATGCAGGTATATTTTTTTACAGTGACACAGAGTATTGGCTCTCCTAAGAGAAGAGCCCACGTTGCAATTACAACGGAAGCGATGTCAGGCATCACCTTCGTTGGGACTGCCATACTGGCTCGCAAGATGCTTCTTCGCGCTTCGTTTGAAGGAATCCATATTGTAGGAAGGAGGAAATACATGCAAATACTTCATTGTTATAAAGGTTATGTTGTAAAGGTTGGAAGCTCTACACTGGAAGTTGTAGACGAGTACATCTACCTCGAACAAAAAGTCCAGTTTGGTAAGTCCAACTTCCAGAAAGAGGTCGATCGATGAATCCAATACGGCTGGGAAGCTACGCAGCATATTTTTGGCCCATCTACCGCAGTGTCTCAAGACGAAAGTCTTCAATGCGTGTGTGTTGCCAGTGATGACATACGGAACCGAAACGTGGCCGCTTACAATGTGCCGATTAAGGAGGCTCAAAGTCACGCAGAGAGCAATGGAGAAGGCTATGCTCGGAGTCTTCCTGCGTGATCGTATCAGAAATGATAAGATCCGCAGGAGGACTAAGGTCACAGATATAGTCCAAAGGATTGCATGCCTCAAGTGGCAATGGGCAGGGCACATAGCGAGGAAAACAGACGGCCGTTGGGGCGGAAAGGTCCTCGAATGAAGGCCACGTACAGGAAGTCGCAGCCGTGGCAGGCCCCCCCACAAGTGGACCGATGATCTGGTGAATATCGCGGGAATCCATTGGATGCGGGCGGCACAGGACCGATCTGTGTGGAGAACATTGGGGGAGGCCTATGTCCAGCAGTGGACGTCTATTGGCTGAAATGATGATGATAATGACTTAATTGTTATAGGAAATAAATTATTTATTGATTGATCTATTTCTATCTAAAACCTTTGGGGCGAGAGGCAGGTTGTACTGCCAAACGCACCATTGGGCCAGTCGGTAAGTTTTCCTCGTTTTCAATATTTTCCTGATAGTTTTGCTCACATAATAAAACACATGCCAATAACAGTACGGGAAGGTAGTTAAGTTAGCTTTATTACAGCGAGAATAAAATAAATCTGCGGGAAAATATATTACAACAAATATAACTAAATGGGTGGTAAGTATACACCCACATCATCATCATCAGCCCATTTAAGTCCCCACTGCTGGGGCACGGGCCTCCTTCAATCACATGAGGGGTAATTGCCATACTCACCACGCTTGGAATACGGGTTGGCGAGGGTTTTGATATAAATGCAGAGTTTTCTTTCTCTGGGTGCTGATGATCATGCCAGCAGCTTTACCTTAGTCGCCTTTTACGACACCTCGGTAAGAGTGAGGGTGGCCTATTATACTCTGCCGGGGACCACACGACACCCACAACATTTAATAGTTTTATTGTCATTTTAACAAAAAAATGGATATGTTATTGGCTTTCTATGAACATATCATTATGTATATAATCTACAGTTTTAATCTAGTTACCTATAACTACATTATAACTTATCTGAAATAGTGAAAGACAGACATCAGTAGTTATAAGAATTTGTTAAGTAATTTATAAGAATTTGAGTCAGTTTGTATATCTGAACTCTCGTTAATAGTATGGTATTATTAAAGGAAGTAATGAATAAAAAAGATGTGTTTTTTTTTGAAAAAAATTTCAAAAAGAAAAACGTCCTTTTTGTTTATGTATTTTATATAGGTAAGTATTTTATTTGTATATTGAAACTCGTTAAAGTTCATGGTCTTCTTTTATTTCTGATAGTATGCTATTGAACATAAAATAATCCTTATGATGAAGCCTTCCCATCGGTGTGATAAAGCTATAGGGTATTTTTTTCTCGTGTAGCTGGTTCGATTCCCGGTTCAACCATGTTATTATTTAAAAATCTATGAATGCGGTTTAGATTGTTTTTCAAATTGACTGACCGGATGGCGCAATTGGTAGTGACCCTGCCTCTTACGCCAAAGGTCGTGAGTTCGATCCCCACCCTGGACAAAAATTGTGTTGTCCCCACCCTGGACAAAAACACTTGTGTTTGTTCGGTGTCTGGGTGTAATATATGTATTTAAGTATATATTTGTGTTCCTCTGTTGTCTGATATCTGTAACACAAGTGTTTAAGCTACTTAGTACGGAATCAGGTCGACGTATGAGATGTTGTGAGAATGATTAAAAAAAAAAAGAAAAAAAACTTGAAAATACTTGAATTAAAATAATGTCTTCTTTCGTAAAATGTTTCATCTACAATATTGATAGCTCCATGTGGCATGGCCGTGGGACGCTCTGTAAATTTTTTTATGTGATAGGTGGCAGATGAGTTGACGGATCACCTGATGGTAAGCGATTGCCGCCGCCTATGAACACCCGAGACTCCAGCACAGTGAGTGACAAGTGCGCTGCCAACCTTTAAACCTCCCTTTCCCCGGATTAGACCACCAGTACCCTCACTCACACAGCGAAACGCAGCACGGTGCTGCTTCACGCCAGTTTTCTGTGAGGCTGTGGTATCACTCCGGACGAGTCTCCCACGGTCGATATCATCATCATCATCATCAGCCCATTTAAGTCCCCACTGCTGGGGCACGGGCCTCCCTCAATCACATGAGGGGTAATTGCCATACTCACCACGCTTGCAGTCGGGTTGGCGAGGGTTTTGATATAAATGCAGAGTTTTCCTTCTCTGGGCGCTGATGATCATGCCAGCAGCTTTACCTTAGTCGCCTTTTACGACACCTCGGTAAGAGTGAGGGTGGCCTATTCTACTCTGCCGGGGACCACTCTGAAAATAGTGAAAACAGCCATCAGTAGTTTATGAAGACTGTGTTTTAAGTAATTTATAGATTTGAGTCAGTTTGTATATCTGAACTCTCGTTAAAATAGTATGGTATTATTAAAGGAAGTAATGACTAAAAAAAGAAGTGTTATTTTTGAAAAAATTTCAAAAAGAAAAAACGTTGATCTCCTTTTTGTTTATGTATTTTATATAAGTAGTTCTTTGTATTTCGAAACCTCGTTAAAGTTGTTCCATGGTCTTGTTTTATTTCTGATAGTATGTTATGTAAACATAATAATCCCTTAGGATGAAGCCTTCCCATCGGTGGTGATAAGCTATAGGGTATTTTTTTCTCGTGTAGCTGGTTCGATTCCCGGTTCAACCATGTTATTATTTAAAAATCTATGAATGCGGTTTAGATTGTTTTTGAAATTAAAATAATGTCTTCTTTCGTAAAATGTTTCATCTACAATATGAATCTCCATTTGGCATTGGCCGTGGGACGCTCTGTAAATTTTTTTATGTGATAGGTGGTAGACGAGCTGACGGATCACCTGATGGTAAGCGATTGGGCCGCGCCTATGGACACCCGCGACTCCAGCACAGTGTTCACAAGTGCAGTTGGGTGTGGGGTCGGCAACCTTTTAAACCTCCCTTTCCCCGATTAGACCACCGGTACCCTCACTCACACAGCGAAACGTAGCATGGTGCTGCTTCACGCCGGTTTTCTGTGAGGCTGTGGTATCACTCCAGTCGAGTCTCCCACGGTCGATATAAAGTGGTGAATTGAAATTGTATTTTACTGCTGCTGCCGCAGCTAGGTGAGAGACTCTCGTCCTCATAGTAGTGCCGCTGCCACGGACACTAGTTAGGCGCCTCATATCCCTTAATCGGATATGAGTCATTGAAAATTTTCATTGGTTTTCGCTCTTATGCCGTGACACATAAGGTTCAAAATCTGGTGGGAACTATTTTACCATTGTCAGATTAAACGCTACAGTATTGGTGTAGCTAATATATTTGAATGCCTTTGAAATTTTTAAATGGAACTTTTCAAGTAAAGAAAAAATGATATCTTTTGTTTGATTCCCTTAATACTAATAAAAAGAGGATCACTCTGTCACTGTCAACGACAAGTAATTGAAAAACTGAATTGATCGCTGGGGGAAAATTACAGAGGCGTTGTGTTAGCGCGGTTGCTTTTGGTTAAAGATGGTCAAAAGTGCGGCCAATGTTCATTGTAATTATCCCCCTAATCTTAGCGTCTAATTCCCGTTTGCAGCCAAAGCTGTCGCTTTAGAGCCCAGGGTAAGCTTAGACCATGATTCAGAATTTGGGGAAAGTAGTACTTAATTACAATGAAGCAACTGCTTGATTTAGTAGTTGAGTTAGTCAACTGCATCATAGTAACATGTTTCAGACTTTGATTAAAGGTTTCAGAAACTGTCGGACATGCAGGTTTCTTAACGCCAAGCTAATGGTGGAAAATTCGTTCATTGTAATTACCAGACTCTCCAATCCTGAATCATGGTCTAAGCGTATCCTGGGTTTCGAAACAACAGCTTTGGACGCAACTGGGAATAAGGATAGGACAAATTTATGCAACCCTGATTAAAAGAAAATTATTTATTTGGAAACATAAAAATTACATTTCAGTAGAGGATATCATAAAGATATTGCTATTTTTTAGCCATCGACGTGGATGCTTTCAGCACATAGATATATTGAAAGTTATGACGTCAATCACATGTGGCCTCACCTTGTTTGATGCTGACAGTACCGCGGGCAGGATTTCGTAATCATGTTTCCACTTTAGAAATATTCGGTTCGACCTTTCTAAATAAATAAATAATTAATATATCACATCACTTACATTGATCTGACACCGAGGTAGGTAGCTCAAGCACCTGTGTTACGGATATCGGAACCAACAGCAGAATTACAAATATTTACATTTAAATACTTTGCTGTTGTCAATACATACTTATAATACATAGAGAAAACTCAGACTAGTACAAACAGACATGTTCATGCACACAAATGTTTGTACTGTGTGATCGAACTCTCAACCCTTGCATCAGGGGCAGCGTTCACTACCACTGATCCAAAAAGTGTCGTCAATCTTGTAGATAATGTAAACGAAGACACATTAGGGTGGGTATCTATTATATCCACGAACCTTTTACGCTCCGTGTTCTACCTAATAAATACTTAGTCCTGCATCCTTAGTTAGCAGTTCAGTTCGCGTTGTAGGGTGCGAACGAACTGATTTTGGCACTTCTTTATGAGAAAGTAGATTACAGCTGCTGCCAATACGACGATGACGACGATGATCAAGATTTCGAGAATGGCTAATTTGTCGTGTTGCTGTTGCGTTGTTGTAGCCCTTTGACTGCTGTTTTCCCATGGTAATTGTAGTTTCGTTCTTCAAAATATATTTTGATAATTTTCTTAAATCTTCATAATTAGTCTTCTGTCGTGATATTTCTTTTTCTTGAAGTTAGTTTAGTAGTCGCCATCTAGTAAAGCGGAGGTTAGAGGGCGATGATGATTAAAACATGTTATCTCGTTGATGTCCGTTTATTGAGTAGTCTCCAAAATACATTTTAAGCAAATCAATTAGTAATTATCAATAATGCTTACTTGCAAATAATTTAGGTAATACGCGCGTGTATGTTTGCTTGCGACATGACCTCTTTACACTTCCGTTAGGTATACTACAACGCTTACGTACATTGAGCGATCCAATGAACTAGTTGATGGAGCGCTGAGCGTAAGTGAAAATAGTGGATACCCACCTTTAGGTACTTAATTTCACTGGTTTTAGATGTTTAATACAACGAAAATATTAGAAAAGGAATAATAGACCTTTTATTTTTCATTTTGCTGGTGAAATGCGACCATTTTAATTAGAAATACAGAGATTTTCCATTAAACTGTGAAATGATAAATCGCCCGCGAGGTTTTCAGACCGATGCGATATTCAAGAAAAGAGTGTAATTAAGGTGAGGCATCGACGTAACTAGCGCCGCCAGTAGATTTGTATTAATTGTGGTGATTATGAGACATTTCAAAAAAAGTACATACATGAAATTACGGTTGAGTACTTGTAGGAAGTGGGCGGCCTTGCGGTCTGGTGTGGTCCCACGGTCTCCACTCAAGGACCCGCCTCGTCCAATGGTTCCTGCTCATCCGCGCTATGTGTTCAGCTCAACTCCACTTCCCCCTGGCTATCTCAACGACGACGTCCTTAAGGCCCGTTGCTCGGTGAACCCATTCGTTGGTCGCGAAGAGTGACTGCAAGCATAGCCCTTTCCATAGCTCTTTGGGCCACCCTTATCTTTTCTGCGGACCTAGCTGTTAGGTACATCGTCTCTGAGTCGTATATAAATACAGGCGTGATACACTGTTGGAACACTTTTCACCTTTTAGGCCGTCCACTCTAGTGATGGACTGGCGACATTAAGGAACACGCGGGCGTAAAATGGATGACCAAGGCGTCTAACCGCTACGCATGGAACAAGATGGGAGAGGCCTATATCCAAAAGTGGATCAGTAATGGCTGAAGATGATCTAATGTCCTTTACCTGAAGGTTGTCTGGTAGAGATCGCTCCCTGCGATAAGACCGCCTAAATTGTACATTGTATCTCTGTATACCTAGCTTTTAAGTTTTGTATGTTGTGCAATAAAGAGTATCTATCTATCCATGATGATGACTTGTAGGAATGAAGTATGACATAATTTTGTGTCAAAAAATCCTAAAACTTTCCTTTATTGATTCACCGTTGTACTTTTTTAAAATGTCTTATAATCTCCACAGTTAATACAAATCAGCGGCAGCGGCGTTCGTCGATGCGCCACCTAAACCACGTCGGCAATGCAATGGTGACTCCTCCAATGGCATCAGGTGATCCATTTGCTCGTCTGCCCCTTATAGTATGAAAAATATACTTACCTTCATTCATTCGTAAATATGAAAAGTTAGAGTTTGCTCTTAGAATCCGTCGCAGACTTAACTATAATATACCGTACATGTATTACGATATTTTCCATACCATTTTCGAGCGACCACGCACAATAGGTCATCACCTATCCATTTTATTGGCGTCATTAGTGTGCCCTACCCATCGGTAGGACACACTAACGACGCCAATTGTGACGTCGTTTTACCTTAGTAGCTAAACGCGTTGGACCCAACATTTTTTCATGGTTATATAATACCTAAATAGTAGTTCCCGAGAGTTTGTAGCCCTGGAGCCCAATTCTCGGGCTCGTGATATTTCTTTTCATACGACATATATCACTAAAACATAGTTTTTTTTGTATGTTTTTAGGTGATATCCGCCATATTTTCAAAATATCACGAGCACGAGAATTGGGCTCCTGAAATTATATAAAATAGATCTGGTTTAGTAGCTAAAATCGATTGGCGTCGCTAGTGTGCCCGTCCCGTAACCATATTAAATATTTTGTCTTGTCATAATGAAAAATGTTAAAACTGTCTGTGGACAGTTTTAACATTTTTGTGTGCAAAACATATGTATATAAAAAGCTATAGTTGATCAAAGCTAATAAGCCACATTTGGCGTTTTTAAATCTTAGATTCATAGAGAAGTAACCTACTAAAAAACTTCAATTAAAGTGAATAATCGATATGTACTTCAAACAAACGTGAATCGAATACTATAATAATGGAAAAGAAGTTATAAGTACTTGAATTTGGAGAAATGTCAATCAAAATTATTGAAAAGAAAGAGGAAAGTAGGTCTCCTAGGTATTGATATCGATCCGCGGCCAGTTTATTCCATTTTCATCGAAATCAAAGAGCTTATATTGATATCGATCCGCGGCCAGTTTATTTCATTTTCATCTAAATCAAAGAGCTTATATTGTGTGCCATAGATTTTATTTCTTTAGATAATAATACGTTTTATTTAAATGTTTGGCTTTTCATTTATGGATGAATATTCCTACACGATTAACATTGAATTCGTTCGATTATTATTAGGGTACATCACTAGAGTTTAAAAAAATAATGGGTTGACACACACAACATTGTACCAACGTTCAATTTTTAAAAAATAAGTGTTAAAAGTAAATGTTTTTAATAAATTTATAAATAGTTTAACAGAGAAATCAAATCGTTAAATTATTCCTTTTGTAAATACATACTTATAATACCTAGAGAAAACCCAGACTAGTACAAACACACATGTTCATGCACACAAATGTTTGTACTGTGTGGGGATCGAACCCTCAACCCTTGCATCAGGGGCAGCGTTCACTACCACTGATCCAAACGGGTCGTCAATCTTGTAGATAATGTAAACGAAGACACATTAGGGTGGGTATCCATTATATCCACGCACCTTTTACGCTCCGTGTTCTACCTAATAAATACTTAGTCCTGCATCCTTAGTTAGCAGTTCAGTTCGCGTTGTAGGGTGCGAACGAACTGATTTTGGACTTCTTTATGAGAAAGTAGATTACAGCTGCTGCCAATACGACGATGACGACGATGATCAAGATTTCGAGAATGGCTAATTTGTCGTGTTGCTGTTGCGTTGTTGTAGCTGAAGCGTCCCCGTTGGCATTCTGGGCTATTATAACTTCTTCCTTTGACTGCTGTTTTCCCATGGTAATTGTAGTTTCGTTCTTCAAAATATATTTTGATAATTTTCTTAAATCTTCATAATTAGTCTTCTGTCGTGATATTTCTTGAAGTTAGTTTAGTATTCCTTCTTGACTCCAGTGGCAAAGGTCGCCATCTAGTAAAGCGGAGGTTAGAGGGCGATGATGATTAAAACATGTTATCTCGTTGATGTCCGTTTATTGAGTAGTCTCCAAAATACATTTTAAGCAAATCAATTAGTAATTATCAATAATGCTTACTTGCAAATAATTTAGGTAATACGCGCGTGTATATTCGCTTGCGAAATGACCTCTTTACACTTCTGTTAGGTATACTACAACGCTTACGTACATTGAGCGATCCAATGAATTAGTTGAAGGTGCACTGAGCGTAAATAGTTCGTGAAAATAGTGGATACCCACCTTTAGGTACTTAATTTCACTGGTTTTAGATGTTTAATACCACGAAAATATTAGAAAAGGAATAATAGACCTTTTATTTTTCATTTTGCTGGTGAAATGCGACCATTTTAATTAGAAATACAGAGATTTTCCATTAAACTGTGAAATGATAAATCGCCCGCGAGGTTTTCAGACCGATGCGATATTCAAGAAAAGAGTGTATTTAAGGTGAGACATCGACGTAAATAGCGCCGCCTGTAGATTTATATTAATTGTGGTGATTATGAGACATTTCAAAAAAGTACATACATGGAATTACGGTTGAGTACTTGTAGGAAGTGGGCGGCCTTGTGGTCTGGTGTGCTCCCACGGTCTCCACTCAAGGACCCGCCTCGTCCAATGGCTCCTGCTCATCCGCCCTATGTGTCCAGCCCAACTCCACTTCCCCCTGGCTACCTCAACGACGACGTCCTTAAGGCCCGTTGCTCGGCGAAACCATTCGTTGGTCTTATGGTCGCGAAGAGTGACTGCAAGTATAGCCCTTTCCATTGCTCTTTGGGCCACCCTTCTCTTTTTTGCGGACCTAGCTGTTGGGCACATCGTCTTTGAGGCGTATGTAAATACAGGCGTGATAGACTGTTGGAACACTTTTCAAGCCTTTTACAGGTTACAGGCGTGATACACTGTTGGAACACCTTTCACCTTTTAGGCCGCCCACTCAAGCGATGGACTAACGACATTAAGGAACACGCGGGCGTAAAATGCGTCTAACCGCTGCGCATGGAACAAGATGGGAGAGGCCTATATCCAAAAGTGGATCAGTAATGATCAGTAACTGAAGATGATCTAATGTCCTTTACCTGAAGGTTGTCTGGTAGAGATCGCTCCCTGCGATGAGACCGCCTAAATTGTACATTGTATCTCTGAATACCTAGCTTTTAAGTTTTGTATTTTGTGCAATAAAGAGTATCTATCTATCCATGATGATGACTTGTAGGAATGAAGTATGACATAATTTTGTGTAAAAATCCTAAAACTTTCCTTTATTGATTCACCGTTGTACTTTTTTAAAATGTCTTATAATCTCCACAGTTAATAGAAATCCATTGGCAGCAGCATTCGTCGATGCGCCACCTAAATCAAGTCGGCAATGTAATGGCTCCAATGCCATCAGGTGATCCATTTGCTCGTCTGCCCCTTATAATATGAAAAATATATACTTACCTTCATTCATTCGTAAATATGAAAAGTTAGAGTTTGCTCTTAGAATCCGCAGACTTAACTATAATATACCGTACATGTATTACGATATTTTCCATACCATTTTCGAGCGACCACGCACATAAGGTGATGGGTAGGGCACACTAGCGACGCCAATTGATTTTAATTTTTACCTTCGTAGCTAAACGCGTTGGACCCAACATTTTTTCATGGTTATTTAATACCTAAATAGTAGTTCCCGAGAGGTTGTAGCCCTGGAGCCCAATTCTCGGGCTCGTTACATGTCTTTTCATACGACATATATCACTAATACATAGTTTTTTTGTATGGTTTTTAGGTGATATCCGCCATATTTTCAAAATATCACGAGCACGAGAATTGGGCTCCTGAAATTATATAAAATAGATCTGGTTTAGTAGCTAAAATCGATTGGTGTCGCTAGTGTGCCCTACCCGTCACCTTAACCATATTAAATATTTTGTCTTGTCATAATGAAAAATGTTAAAACTGTCTGTGGACAGTTTTAACATTTTTGTGTGCAAAACATATGTAAAAAGCTATAGTTGATCAAAGCTAATAAACCACATTTGGCGTTTTTAAATCTTAGATTCATAGAGAAGTGACCTACTAAAAAACTTCGATTAAAGTGAATAATCGATATGTACTTCAAACAAACGTAAATCCGGTTTCGGTTTAAAGAATATTTATTGTCTCAAAGAAATTTACATTTCACTTATAGGACAATATTCAACTTAAATTAACTTAGGTTAATTATATTAACAAACTGTGAGCATGCAATTTAAGAATTAATATTATAAATATAATATTTAATAGTTTACCAAAATTGGCAAAGTTATAAAATGAAGTAGAAAATTAAAGGGTTCTTTACATAATTTTTAAAGTTTGATGGGCAAATTGATTTGCAATTACCCAATCCTATAATTGACAAGTAAAGGTAAAGGAGATGGACCGTTTTGGTACCGAAATGGTACAGTCGCCTGCAATAAGATTTAAATACCTCGACTCTTATGTCTAGAATTATAAGGTTTAAATTTGAATGGGTTTGTATACTTATTAGTGCATGCGACCGCGCATCATCAGATTTGAGATATATTACAAATGATATTGTACAATAATAATGGAAAATCAGTTATTAGTACTTTAATTTGGAGAAATGTCAATAAAACTTATTGAAAAGAAAGAGAAAAGGAGGTCTTCTAGGTATTGATATCGATCCGCGGCCAGTTTGTTTTATTTTCATCGAAATCAAAGAGCTTATATTGTGTGCCATAGATTTTATTTCTTTAGATAATAATACGTTTTATTTAAATGTTTGGCTTTTCATTTATGGATGAATATTCCTACACGATTAACATTGAATTCGTTCGATTTTTTGGGGTACATCACTAGAGTTTAAAAAGAAAATGGGTTGACACACACAACATTGTACCAACGTTCAATTTTTAAAAAATAAGTGTTAAAAGTAAATGTTTTTAATAAGTTTATAAATAGTTTAACAGAGAAATTAAATCGTTAAATTATCTGTTTTGTATATAAATAAATGCCAACATAATTTTAAAAAGTTAAGTTGTTGTGCTTTTCTAACATAGAAAGAATAATAAATTCAATGACCAACAGTGGGAGAGCCACGCTTCGGCATTTATGGGCCGGCTTAACCGGAGTAATACCACGTCCTCACAGAAAACTGGAAAACATGAAGCAGTTCATGCGCTGTGTTTCGCTGCGTGAGTGAGGGTACCGGAGGCCCAATCCAGGGGAAGGGGGGTTAAAAGGTAAGCAGCGCACCTGTGACAACACTGGTGTAGCAGGTGTCCATAGGCAGCAGTAATCGCTTACCATCAGGTGATCCGACGGGTCGTGTCCTACCTATATCATAAAAAAAATGACCGTTGTTACAAGCTTTCGTTGTCAAATTTTGTTGTAGTGTCAAATGTGGCCTTTTATCTTTGTCCAACTATAGGTATGTAACGGGCATGTAATAACTACAGACTAAACATGATAAGAAGGTCATCATCATCATCATCATCAGCCCATTTAAGTCCCCACTGCTGGGGCTCGGGCCTCCCTCAATCACATGAGTGGTAATTGCCATACTCACCACGCTTGACAAACGGGTTGGCGAGGGTTTTGATATAAATGCAGAGTTTTCCTTCTCTGGGTGCTGATGATCATGCCTGCAGCTTTACCTTAGTCGCCTTTTACGACACCTCGGTAGGAGTGAGGGTGGCCTATTCTACTCTGCCGGGACCACACGGCTGATAAGAAGGTACTTTAGTGACATTGACAGGGGGGCATTGTAAAACGTTTTTTCTATGCAAAAAAGGTGAAAACAGCATAATTTCCGACTTTTGCCACGTGCCAAATGACGTGATCGGACAATATCTGCGAAAAACAAGATTGGTTCCACTACTCGAAAGTCGTAAGTGTTCCGAGGTTCAAATATTGACAAACAAAATGGTCGGGAAAAAGCAAACAACGGATTCCTGTGACATGTGCGCGAAATTGAAACGTGATTTCGTCACGTTAGCGTTTTGTATTCAATTCATATCTGTGTCTTATTCAGCAGGTCCAAACCATAAATCTAGAAGAAAAATTGAATTATAACCTTATAACTTCTCTGTAATATCTAAATCCTTTTTTATGTTATAGGTGGCAGACGAGCAGACGGATCCCCTGATGGTAAGCGATTGCCGCCGCGCATAGATACCCGCGACCCCAGTGGAGTCACAAGTGCGCTGCCAACCTTTAAACCCCCATATAGCTCGGATTGGGCCTCCGGTATTCTCACTCACGCAGCGAAACACAGCACAGTGCTGCTTCACGCCGGCACAGATATTATACGCCGGTTTTCTGTAAGGCCGTGAGGTATCACTCCGGTCGAGCTGGCCCATTCATGAAAAAACGTGGTTCTCCCACGGTCATAATGTTCTCTGAAAGAAATTCGCTTTTAGCGATAAGGCCGCTTAAGAACAAGATTGTATTAACATATTATGACCATAAGATTTAGGTTCTGATCTTTTGTGCCAGTCATAGTATTTTATATCTATCTATCCTAGACCGAGATGACCTGGATCATGGTAGAAGCGTAGGTACCCTGTGCTCCGATGCGACGATTTTGATGCAATCGGGAACGAGACGATGAGATGATTATGAGGATTATCCAAAGCACCACAATATACAGTGTGAGTCTTCATAAAGTAAACATATAAATATAATATATAATAAATATTTTTTGTATGGTTTTTAGGTGATATCCGCCATGTTTTCAAAATACCACGAGCACGAGAATAGGGCTCCAGAGAAACTACATCCTTTATGGACGAAAAAAAACCTGAAATTGTAAAACAAATGCAAAAATTATAAAAAAGAAATACAGATTTTTTTTACCCCTATAAATTTATAATTAAGTGAATTAATTATAAATTTAATTAAGTGAATTAATTATAAATTTATAGGGCTAGTTTTCTTGGATATTTTTACTTTATGAGTACGGATTATTATTAAACATCATCACAATAGGGTCAACAGGTGCGACTCCTAATTTTTAAAAATCTTAAAAAATTATGAGTTGAACATATTTTTTCGTCGATAAAATGGGGTGTACTCGTAGTTTCCCTGATTTTGATGTGTACTTTATGAAGACTCATCCTGTATATTTCACGATGTTTGTAGTCTTTCAGCTACCTATTTAGTGGAGGGTGATTACCGATTACCGCTTTTATATTTTTGCAATTCTGGGCACGATGAGTAGCGGGCAGACTACACTCTTTTGTAAATATTTTTCGTCTCATCCTTCATCTCTGTTTAATAATTAATATTCCTCTTTTATGTTTAGGATACTGTAAATAGTTACTTTATTTTTTTTTTATATTTTAAGATCTGTAGGTAATATGTACACGACATGTAATATGAAATTTATTTATTAAAATTACAGCCACATGATACATATTACACAAACTTAGCTTAACTTAATATATGAGCACATTCTCTGATATGTACCGAAATTACGGCGTACATAACACTTCATTAAAATTTATTTACGAACATACATAGTCGTCGTCGTCAGCCCATTTAAGTCCCCACTGCTGGGGCACGGGCCTCCCTCAATCACATGAGGGGTAATTGCCATACTCACCACGCTTGGCAGACGGGTTGGCGAGGGTTTAGATATGAATGCAGAGTTTTCCTTCTCTGGGTGCTGATGATCATGCCAGCAGCTTTACCTTAGTCGCCTTTTACGACATCTCGGTAAGAGTGAGCGTGGCCTATTCTACTCTGCCGGGGACCACATACATAGTAATCAAACCATACTCAATTACGAAGCGAATACTTACCAGGCTAGTGGCCTGATAAGTACTCCAAGACCAAACCCTTAAATTTTGGGAAGACATTAGAAAATACGTCCAAATGAGGAGTTTCGTTACTTAACCGATTGTACTCTTCAGAAATACGTGCCAAAGGAGACGAGTCTAAATAAATGTTGTCACTCCCTTTTAAACCGAAAAAATGTTTTGCAATATTCTGGATTTGAATTCTGTTGAGGTTTTAATACTATAAAATATTTTTAAATAATTTAAAACTATTGAAAACTGTACCGGAGTTAATTTCGGTATCCCTGGGTACGAAGTATTTGTGATATATTTTTTTCCTTTAAACATTACTGTTTGGACCACTCTGTATACGAGTACAGCTAGAACTAAAAGACTCTTTCACAATAGTAATGTGAAGATCTCATTGATTTATGACCGGCGCAAAAGGAAAAGTTTTCGTTTTTTCTGTTATGAAGACAACTGCTGAATCATAAAACGGGTTGGGTTGAAGTGGCCAAAATATGTCTTATAAAAATATTGAATTCTTTTTTCCACTGTGTTTTTTCTGTTCCATACCGAAAAAGACATATTTTTCTAGTGGACGTGCGATAAAGACTACATGAATGAACTGAATTTTATGGATGTAGTCGTAAATTCGGATTCCATATTTTTCTATTGTGTCTCTCACTAGTAAAAAAAGATGATTCAGTGCTTCGTCATAGGTTCCTTTATTTTGATAGTGGCTATTATTCAACCACGTTGTAGCTGTAGGGTTTCTTAGTAAATGTTTAGGAATAATATTTAGGGGTTAAATTATGAAATTGCCTCTTTGTATGGAGATTTTCTGAGGAGTTATTGTTTCCCATAATAACACTTTTAGCAAAGTTACTATTAATGACACTGTTCCATATTAACGCTTCGGTGCGTTTAAATTCTACACGCTTAGAAATTTGAATACAAATCAAAATAAAATAGCATGGCTCGGCTAAAGTATTCAAATCTGTGTGTATTTCTACCATTAGCTCGGCGGTGAGGGAAAACATCGTGAGGAAACCTTCACGTTTCGGATAGTTCCTGAAACGTGTAACCATGATTCAGTCGGTCTGGTTTCTCTGTTAAAGGGAAATGAAAATTATCAGACTCCTCAAATGAAGAACCATGGCCCAAGCGTACCCCGGGCTCCAGATCGACAGAATTGGACGCAACTGGAAATTACACGCTAAGATGAGGGGGGATCAGCTAAGTACCCAACTATATAGCTGCACTTGACTCAGTGAAACGCAGGGTACTGATTGGTGACGAGAAGAAACCAAGTTCCCACCCAGTCTAGCCTATCGACGCAAAGTACCTTGTCTGTCGGTTTTTTACAAGCTGTAGTATTTCGCAGTGCAACTCAAATAATAATAAGCCCTCAGTGCTCGTAACTTGTTTCAAAGGTATCGGCTGTCAAGCCGATAAATTTTTACATAATAATAATAATAATTTATTTATTTCAGGCAACAAAAGTAAAATAACAGGCCCATATTGGTTAGTAAAACACAGAATATAAATGAAATTGGTTAGTAACAAAAATAAGTACATTGATTATTAAGACAGGAGAACCTACCCCCGCCGCAACACCATGCGCCTATCTTACAAGCGTTTGCAGACGAATCCAGTGCTGCAGCAATGGCGAGTTCCACCTGTCCACTAAAGTTTTAAGGATGGTGTTGGTGCTCTCACGCAAGCGATATAAAAGTGACGCGGACCACTTCCTCCTCCTGCGAGTGATGCGCACTGCCAAAGAGTGGAACGCCCTTTAGTCTGTTCGTTTTTTAGGGTTCCGTAGCCAAAATGGCAAAAACGGAACCCTTATAGTTTCGTCATGTCCGTCTGTCCGTCTGTCCGTCTGTCCGTCTGTCACAGCCGATTTACTCGGAAACTATAAGTACTACAGTGATGAAATTTGATGGGAATATGTGTTGTATGAACCGCTACAAAAATATGACACTAAATAGTAAAAAAAAGAATTGGGGGTGGGGCCCCCCATACATGTAACTGAGGGATGAAATTTTTTTTTCGATGTACATACCCGTGTGGGGTATCAATGGAAAGGTCTTTTAAAATGATATAAAGTTTTCTAAAAAACATTTTTCTTAAAGTGAACGGTTTTTGAGATATCAGCTCTCAAAGTCGTAAAAAGTATGTCCCCCCCCCTCTATTTTTATAACTACGGGGTATAAAATTCTAAAAAAAATAGAGGTGATGCATGCTAATTAACTCTTTCAACGATTTTTGGTTTGATCAAAGTATCTCTTATAGTTTTTGAGATAGGTTGATTTAACTGTAATTTTGGACTTTGCTGCTACGGAACCCTTTGTGCGCGAGCCCGACTCGCACTTGGCCGGTTTTTTTTACTGTAGATAGCTAAGCGTTTGACCATATTTCACCTGATGGTAAGTGATAATATGATCTAAGATGTAGCATGATTAGAAGATACCTATTCACTCGCGCTTTGAAACCCCCAAATTGTACTCCTCAGGCAGCTGATTCCACTGTTTCGCAGTACGAATAAGGAAACAGGATTCAACCTCTTTGTGCGGACTTTTGGTATTTCTACCATGTACCGGTGTCGATTGAGGGTCTGCCTGGTGGAGTAGTGGAAGAACGGAGATGCTCCAATGGCATTGTACAGTTCCGTGGCGCACTCTCAAATATATATAGCTACCTCTGGGTAAGCTCGCTCCATAGAAAGCTTCTTTTCAAGTCTAGAGTTCAGTGTGAAATTAAGAGAAAACCAATCATCAATAATAAAAAAGTAGGTAATGTAGGTACCGCGCTGGGTAGGCGACCACTCAGCAGACTGAATCCATGATTTATAAAAACGACTACGGGCTGTTTGGGGTTGGTCAGAGCATTTTATCAAAATGACATAATGATTAAGTTGTCCGTAACATAATTCTTAGTAATAAACGTGTTTTTGGCTGTCGTGTCGTCATTATGTAGTAGGTACTATACTTTCAGGGTGCTCGAATATCATCCATTGTTTGCCTACTTTAGTCCTATCAATCAAAATATTGTAGACATGAGAGACACGTCTGTGAAACCTGATTAAAGTCTAATACAAAGAAAATAAGCTGCCGTCGGCTAGATTATCGTTGCTTAGCATTTCGATAAACAGAAAGAAAGGTAAAAGGATTGTAAGCGAATGAAAATGCATCGGATGTCGGAAAATGCATTTTCTCTATGAAATAGGCACTTCAGAAACATGAGCGCTTTTGTGTACCGCTTCACCATCAATTTGAAAGGGTAATTGAATATAAGGCTATTTGTTTAAAAGTGTCCTACTGCTTCTGCGGTGTATTGTATAAGAATGAAGACCCTGAGATTCTGAGTTCGTGATTATTTCGAAAATCATAAAAGAAATAATACATACCTACCTACCACCTGGTCATTTAGTATAGGAAAGTTTTTTTTAAATTTAGGAGCAATGTTTTTTGGGGAACATTGTTTTCACCAGTAATATTAGCTCTTTGTTAGACGGGTAAAAACGAAACAGACATGCAATGTGAAACGATAATAGATTAATCGTTTCAGGACCTGTACCAACTGATGACGCTGGATGTCATATATGCTTCAGGGACCTTATCTTTAGTGGTAATTTCTATCGACAAGGTTAAAAGTAAACTGAAAGACTAAACACTTCCGGGATGTACTCGACACCTAACGCCATCTATTGTTGTAGTTACGAACTAATAGAAAAAATACTGCAAGTTTCGCATGACGAAACTCCGATACGAAGTGAAGACCACTAGTAGAGACAATATTACTAAATAAAATAAAGTCTGTCCCTGTAACACAATGTTGAAGTGTGAAATCTAATCACATACCTAAGTGAAAATAGTGTATTGCTGGCAACGAGCAATAAAGTTATATTGCTTTTGCGGGTTCAAAATACTCATACATTCTCGTACATAACGACGTTTTTTCACAAAAAATAAACATTAATTCCTTAATAATGTTTATGGCATACGTTTTATAATTTTAAGTAATAATTTTAATTTATGCGGATGATAAGGTGCTGCTCAGCCCCACTGTGCTCCCACGGTGGGACAGCACCACAGTCTTGAAGAGATGCTACGAGTCTGTAAGATGTATGCATCTGATCATGGACTCGTATAACACTAGGAAAACCAAATGTGTGATCTTTAAGGCCAAAGGTAAAAATCCCGATAGCGCTTGCAACGTTACATTGAACGGGAAAGATATTAACGTTGTTACACAATTTAATAGCCCAAAGGATTGCATGCCTCAAGTGGCAATGGGCAGGGCACATAGTGAGGAGAATAGACGGCCGTTGGGGCGGAAAGGTCCACGTACAGGAAGTGGCAGCCGTGGCAGTCCCCCACAAGGTGGACCGACGATCTGGTGAAGATCGCGGGAATCCATTGGATGCGGGCGGCACAGGACCGATCTGTGTGGAGAACATTGGGGGAGGCCTATGTCCAGCAGTAGACGTCTATTGGCTGAATTGATGATGATGATGATGACACAATTTAAATATCTAGGACATATTGTTACTGATGACCTTAAAGATGACGCAGATATAGAATGGGAGCGGAGGGCTCTTGCGGTTCGAGGGAATATGCTGGTCCGTAGATTTCCCCGCTGTACTGAACAAGTTAAGGTCACGCTCTTTAAAACGTATTGCCAGAATGTGTACACTGGAAGCCTATGGGCCACGTATTCGAAAAGATCCCTAGACACACTGAGAGTCCAGTACAATAATATGTTCAGGATGATGCGAGGGGCTGCCTCGCTTTTGTAGCGCGTCGGAGATGTTCTCGGAATACCAGATTGATGGCTTTATGGCCATTTTACGCAAAAAGGCCACGTGACAGTCGTCCGCAGGGTGAGGGTCAGCCGCAACATCATCCTGATGAACTCTCGCGGATAGATACTACTGCTACTTGCTATGGAAGTACCTGGTGGGGAGAGTGACCACTGAAACCAGTTTCTTTGGTAATTCTTAGCAACCTCCCTCTTTTTAATTTTTATTTTATTTTATTATTTTAGTATCTATGTGTACCTACTAATTATAAGTCTTTTTGTTACTAGCAATCTATGCAATCAAAGCAATCATCATCATCATCATCAGCCCATTTAAGTCCCCACTGCTGGGGCACGGACCTCCCTCAATCACATGAGGGGTAATTGCCATACTCACCACGCTTGGCAGACGGGTTGGCGAGGGTTTTGATATAAATGCAGAGTTTTCCATCTCTGGGTGCTGATGATCATGCAAGTAGCTTTACCTTAGTCGCCTTTTACGACATCTCGGTAAGAGTGAGGGTGGCCTATTCTACTCTGCCGGGGACCACTCGGCGGCAATTTAAAAAAAATCAAAAAAAATATCAAAAATCAAAGCAATGTATGGTCTGAAATAAACAATTTTTATAGTATTTTTATTTATTTATTTATAAAAAGCACCATGCACCAGCATAACATACATTTTTATGTGATAGGTGGTATACATACATATGTACCGCTTACCATAAGCGTAAGCGGTCACCGCTGGGAATGGACACCGGAACACCAATCGAGTCACAAGTGCACTGCCAACCTTTGAACCCCACTTTTCCGGATTGGGCTTCCGGTACCCCATTCACGCAGCAACAGCAGGCGCTGCTTCACTCCGGTTTTCTGTGAGGCCGTTGTATCACTCCGGTCGAGCCGGCTCCTTGGCTCTTCCACTGTGATTTTTATTTAACTCCAAAAGCAGTAAAACGGGGCCATTTTGGATCTAAGATTTTGAAGTTTGGAGATATAACTATTCACGGTGAGTAAGTACCTACATCAAACCGTGCCTGATTATTTACCTAGGTTGTTTATTCATTCTCGGTATATAGGTATTTGAAGCAAATAACGTTGAGAAATTAACATTTGCCATATAGATTTCTTGTTGACATAGTATGAATTACCAGGGAGCATTTCACGACCACGTAAATTATGTTTTACCGTCTATGTTTCTTTTTACTTACAACATCCTCCACTTTGCTCTTTTCCTCGCATTTCTGAGCGTTGTATCGCGACGTCTCTTTTACAACATAGGTGAATATTATAAAACTACCAGTACGAATTCTCTATCCGAGTAAGATTCTATATTCCATGGCGAAAAATCGAATAAATATTTCACATCACATACATTGATCTGACTCCGAGATAGGTAGATCAAGCACCTGTGTTGCGGATATCAGAATCAACAGTGGGATTACAAATTATACATATACTTTTTTTTTGTAAACTTATAATACATAGAAAACAACCAGACCAATACAGACAGACATGTTCATTGTCCTTAATATGCTCAGGAAGATTTATAATCTAAAAGCGGACTGTATGTATAGGTATAAATAGTTATATTAATAAATCCAAGAGAAAACAAAACAAATTTAAATTAACAAAAGCGAGTGTCGCGTAAGCCGCTGAATGGTGGAGTGTTGGCGGTCATCGCTGGATGACCACTCGGCTGGTGAAGTCAGGCCGGCCGCAGCCGTGCACGCAGTCGATGGGTGGACATTCATGCACACAAATAAACTTGTTTTATTATGTGATAGGTAGCAGACAAGAAGATGTGTCACCTGATGGAAAGCAATTACCGCCGCCCATGAACACACGTAACACCAGTGTCACAAGTGCGCTGCCAACCTTCAAACTCTCCTTTCCCCGATTTAAGCCTCACTCACTAAAATATTAATCGCTTGATAAAAGCATTGTAGATAGGTACGTATTAAAGAAATATAAAAACAGTGCTTCTTTTTTTATGTGATGACGGACGGATCACCTGATGGTAAGCGATTGCCACCGCCCATGGACACCCGCGACACCAGTGGAGCCACAAGTGCGCTGTCAATCTTTAAACCCCCTTTCACCCGGACTGGGCCTCCGGTACCCTCACTCACACAGCCATCAATTGCAGTTGTCATTAAAATTCGTATTTTTTTGAATAATAAAAGTCGTATCTGCTTGAATTCATAGTCGCTGTTAAAATAATTAACAAAAGTTTAAATTGATTTACAAGCCTTCTGCTCTAAACAAAAGAATTGTATTAAATTCTGTCTGTCTCAAACAATGTTATAAGCATTAACTTGACAGTGTTCTTCTTATAAACACTTTGAAAATCCTCCCTGGAGCATAAGAGCTTTGTAGAACTACTTGGAGACTAGTTGCAAACTAGTTGATAATCCCCTTCTATGACAAAGCGAGGAACAAAATATTTTTATCAGTTCTAACAGGTTTATTGACATTGAAACTTTTGCCTTTACCATTTGGTTTACGTTGGTATAAAATGCAAAAGGACTTCTATCAACGTAAATCAATAAGAATTGAATTCGTGCAGACGAAATTTGCATCACTAATACCAACCGGTTCGGTTACGGTGGCCAATCTCAACGATTAGCCACGTACGTAGGATATTTATAAAGTTCAAGTGTGAGCAAACACAAGAACACTATCTTTTCAATTATATTTATATTTCGAGGGGAGACCATTAGTGACACGAACGAAAAGGGATCAGGCGAAGGACCAACGGTTTAGTGTGCTTTTTGTGACACGGGGGCTTCGATCATTATGATCGAAGCACGGAGGGGTGCATGATCGCCAACTTGCAAACCTCGGGCTCGGCTCGACACTGAGGTTTTTTTTAACAGAAAAACTCAAGTACAAGTCAAGTCAGTATTTTGGTCAAGTATTCATTTTAAGTGTACGATTATTTTGTAAAATTTTATGATCATTTTTAACATAGCTTTGATTTTTCATGAATATGCCAAAAACACATGAAAAATAGTGCAACTACATATGTTGAGAAAACATTTCGCTATAGTTATTTAATTATTACGGTCTCAAATGAATCTTTCATTTTTCTGGAATCAAAAGAACCCTGCTGTAAATGTATAAAAGTTGTTTCCGTATTAATTAGTAATTAGGTGAATGGTTTTCCTTTGCTTTATTAGCTGAGTGTCAAAGGTTCATTTCCTGCGGTAATATTTGAAAAAAGATAGAAGTGATAGTTTTTTTTTATGTGATAGGTGGCAGACGTGCAGACGGATCGCCTGTTTATAAGCGATTGCCACCACCCATAGTCAGCCCCAACACCAGTAGAGTCACAAGGTCAACCTTTAAACCCCCTTTTCTCCCAGATTGGGCCTCCGGTACCCTCGCTCACGCAGCGAAACACAGCACGAAACACTGTACCAACCAAGAAGAAGCACTCTTCTTGCTTGGTACAGTGGTTTTCCATGAGGCCTTGGTATCACTCCGGTCGAGCCGGCTCATTCATGCCAGAGCGTGGCTCTCCCACGGTCAAAATATAGTTTCATATAGAAATTAACCTTCAACCACACGTCTTGGTAATACGATTTGTCAAATTGCCTCAATATACATTAAACCAAATGAATGAAGTACGGTACGAGTCATCGTTACAATCTCTCTGATGCGACATTGTAAACGATTAGCCGCATCGTAAATGACGTTCGATCGGAGACGTTTAAAACCAGCCCCAGACCGTGAGGTTACCCTCGAGGCAGCATGAGCTGAACTTCATCCCTTTGTCTCTCCGTCTAGCAAAAATAGGTACCTATTGTGGATGTACTGTTCCTTACTACCTACTTAGGAACTACATAATGTTAACCTTGCATTTTTGTTAATAAGAGACAATTTACTATTTTATCTTATCTCATCTCGTCTCGTCTCGTCTCGTCTCGTCTCGTCTCGTCTCGTCTCTTATTTTGTTTTGTTTTGTTCTGTTCTGTTCTGTTGTTCTTTTCTGTTCTGTTCTGTTCTGTTCTGCTCTGCTCTGCTCTGCTCTGCTCTATTCTATTCTATTTTATTCTATTTTATTTTATTTTACTTATTTTGTACCTCCTCATTTACTTACACGCGTCAGAGAAAGACAAAATAGAATCGTTGATCGTAAAGATACTCCAATAAAACTATTCGAAATCGTAACGCCAATACTCTGACGATTCATCATTCCAATCTATCTGATGCTTTGAGTATAAAAGTTCTGATGCGACATCGTAAACGAGTAGTCGTCTCATAAATGACGATTGATGATTGCACGCGTCAGAGTGTGAAAAACAAGATCGTAAAGAGTCAATACACTGTCCATTCATCGTTATGATATTCATTTTTGTTGCGTCTTCCGATATCGTCTTCGATAAAGTAAATAAAAATATGTTGAATGTTTTAATGGTCGTCACACATTACTAGCCAAGGGCGACATATAATAATGTAAACGCAAGCACCGGGCCGCCCGCCCATAAGGAGAATTCCCGGGAAATTTTGACAATGGGAAACTTTGGTACTCAGAGAATTTTTTTGACTCGAGCAAAGATTCGCCTTGCGGCCTTAGCGCATATAAATTGAGTAAGTAGAATATTATAGAAAATTGTCTACCTTTTGGAAAATAAAATTTAATAGAAGGGCTATCCTTTTGTGTGATCAAACAGCATCCCGCCCTTTTAAAATATTTAACCCATTAAAAAAGGTTGAGAAAGGCCATTACGTCGAACATGAGTCTAAAGCTTTACCTTTTAACAGGTATTTGGTTTTTGTTGTAGTCGCAAAGAACCTACAAAAATGTATTTAATATTATAACACAAATAGGTAGATATACCTGTCTCTTCGTTAATTAAAGCTTCATTTAATTTTCGTTGTAGAGGGGCTCAATGGAAAAGTTAATTGAAAGAGACGATTTGTTAATTTTCGCTGAAGTTCTTGAGAGTTTCAACGTGAATAGGTGAAATGATTTGTATTATGAATTCGAACTCTTCTTTAACTAACTCTGAATTTTAGATTAACTTTGTGTATTATTAGGTATGGCAATAAATAGCGGATTAAGTATTGGCTTGAATGTAATTTAGACCAATACCTAATATAAAATAAAAATTAATTAATTAATATTTCACAACATCACATACATTGATCTAACTCCGAGATAGGTAGCTCAAGTAGGTACTTGAGCTACCTATCTCGGAGTTCGGTAGTATTGTTGATTCTGATATCCGTAACAAAGGTGTGTTACGGATATCAGAATCAACAATGGAATTACAAATATATACATATAATACTTTTCTTTTGTAAATACATTTTTATAATACATAGGAAACACTCAATATACAGCCCTCCTATTATTTTTTCTAAGACCCTTAATTTGACAGTGTATGTCACAACATACATCAACTTTGAAAAAATATTTTGTTTTATTAAATACGAAAATGATGTAGAGTAATATTTTTATATATTTGCAACACTAACTATTTTTAAGTACAAAATAAGAAACAGGAGCCTGGCATCGCTAATTTTGACATTAGTCGGCGAAAATGGCGACCTGGCAGCCCTCAGTTGTGCTCTCCAAGGTATATATAATTTTTTTTTGATAAATACACTGTTTAGGAAAAGTAAAACGACTGAAATCTATGCTTGATATCTAGATTATATAATTATAGTAATAAGTTTGCAGTTCTTATAATTTCAAATAGTTTTATTTTGGGTACTAACACGATGTATGCCATGACATACATTGCCAAGTTCGTAGTAAAATACCCCTAATTTAATTTGTATGTCATGGTATACATTGCCAATTTTGGGGTTTTGCTTTGCTTACTTTGTGTTTTAGCATTTTTTTTTTCTGTCTGCAGCAAAAGCTTGAAACTCGTGGTGGTAGAATTTTAGCGCTTGTCCCTACTCAGAATGCACCCTCTCATGATAGTGAACGTTCAGACACTGAAGACGAGATACGTGCGCACACCCCTTCTTTGTCAAGTTCCTCTGCACCCTCAATTACCAGCTTGTTAGAAAAACTGAACATTTTAGATGACGATCAAGACCCCCCAAGCGAAAACGTTCGCCTTACACCAATTTTTCAGACTGGTTGTTCAAGCCCATCCGATAGAAGCGAATCGTAGTAAAGTACCCATATTGAGTGACATTTTTTTTTCTTCTCGCTGGGGAATGCCGCCGGCCCGTAGTGCAATGGCCTACGTCGCCGCCTAGCGGCGGCGCCTTATGCATACCCTCCTGCTGGGGAGCAGGAGGGTTATGTCGGGCTCTCCTCTGGCGGGGGCTTCTCCTAACGAGAAGCCGGCCAGAGGCATACCGACTAAACCCCAGCGGTTTTGCCTCATCGCCCTTAAATGGGAAGGCGTCGTGGGCTGTAGGACGAACCTATTACCTATACGGGCGCCACGACCCTCCCCGGGCGGTGCCCGCCTACACGGCGGGCCAGGCGGTTCCTCCCCCGGCTTGCTGGCCGGGAGAGGGGGTAGGGACGGCCGGGAAAACTGAGCTGTCCCTACCGGGCTGCTGAGGGAGCCCGTGCAATGCCGGCGCTGGTGACCCCCCACCATGCGCCAGCGGGCTCCCTCTGCGGAGAGGAGCGAGACACGCATCTGTTCGGCGTCTCCTACCCCTCCTTGCCCTTGCCCTTTTAGGAGTCGCGGTTGTAGGCGAGTCCAAGGTGAGGCCGAGATAGCGCATCTCGGCCTTCACCTCAACCTGGTGTCCCCCCACAGTGATAAGCGCACCGTGGGGGAACGGTTCCCGAGGCCCTTTAGGAAAGTAAAGGGCCTCGGTTTTCTCCAGCGCCTCCTCGAGCCCGAGGAGGCACATTCGGGATACGACTAGGTCGCCGCCGTGGGACGCCACGCGAGCAGCGTCCCTGTACGTTGACCTCCGGGAAGTGACTAAGGTGTCATCTGCATAGCAGATGACACTCATTCCCGGGAGGAGTACACCGCGGAGGACCCAGTCGTACCCGATATTCCACAGGAGTGGTCCAAGGACCGACTCCTGTGGAACGCCTAGCTCGACCGGGCGGCGCTGGATCTCCCCACCACGGTCCGCATACATGACCTACCCATATTGAGTGACATCCCATCATTTCCCGCAACACCTTCAACTTCTGCTACTCCCGCAACCACTACACTTCTTGCACCCAATGCAGGGTGCGTTGGGTACAAGAATTGTAGTGGTTTGGAAACACCACGTATGCCTGTTAATGCCTCCTCCACATCACGTTATTCCAGGAAGACAAGATCACAACGTGCCACTGTTCATGTTGCTAAACGACCTAGAGGAACAAAAAAAAAAAGTTCACTCTGAGCTGTCGTTGGAGAAAAGCTGTGTCTCGACATATAGCTACTATTGAAGAGAAATCGGAACATATCAGCGAGGTGACAATCCTTACTCCCCTGGAGTATTTCTACAAGATTTTCCCCCTGATGTTATAGCAGATATTGTTGAAGAAACAAACGCATACGCAATATCTCAAACTGGGCGTGCTCTGGGTTTGACTGAAGACGAATTACGGGACTTTTTAGCGATACATATCATCATGGGTGTTGTGAGCATACCGTCTTACACTGATATCGATTCCCTTGAAAGATTTTAGATTCGAGTTGTACGAGGGTCTCAAAAAATATCAGCGGTCTGAAAGTGGTATCAAATGCACTAAAAAACGAGTACCACAAGCCAGTCTTGTCGAAATGTACGGTATGACAACTGTGGTCATTTTATGACAACAACCACTCTCAAAGGAGATGTCGACTGTGCTCATAGAATACATCACAGAGTACTTTTGAATACATATACTCTAATGTGCTCCAAACTGACAGTGGTACAATGTATGAAGTGTCAAGTCCGCCTTTGTTTTGTTACAGGCAAAAAAACCCGTAATTGTCAACTGCAATACAATAAACTAACGTAATTCTTTGTAATATGTTTTTTGAAATAATAATAAATACCTAAATATTCAGAATATGTGTTTATTTTTTCATACCTAGTCAGCGCAGTAGTTAGTAATATATGCCCCTGCATACAAAGTATTTATAATATGAAGTCTTGTCATATTGGCAGTGTATGTTGTGGCATACATAAGTTTTCAGGAAAACTACGCATTTCAGATTTTTTTGTCAATTTTCTGTATTAGCTTTATATATGAAAAAAACATTTTCGATTTATAAAAAACGGTTTTATTGTATTTTTTCTTTGCCAAATTAAGGGTTAAGAAGATCCTCGCACTTTCATAAATGTTTGATCCAAATATGAAAGTGCCGGCATAAAAACATTTTGCCTCTGTCCTGTTAGAGCTTGTCGCTCTGATACCTAAATGTCAAAATTTGACATAACGAAAAAAAAAACATTTTTTGTTAGCTAATCCACGGGAAATGTATGAAGATGTTGATTTTTTAACTTAAATAAAACCAAGGACAACTTAGGTGCCGTACTAATAAATACTAAAGGGGCGCGTTTTATAAAATATTGCTAAAAAAATATCGGCCGGCACTTGGACCAAAAACGAGGATCTCCTGTAATAAAATGATTTTAATCCCGTCTAATAAGACTGAAAAACGATTTGCACTACAAGTTTAAACGATTCTAATTCATTAAAAAATGCACACCTCTTTACCTACTTTACGAAACCACAAAGTCAGGAAACCCTCTCATGATCCAGGTCGTATAACTCTTGCCCTGCTCGTGTAATAGATAAAAGCTCGGATTTCCGTCGGCCACAATCTCGTTTTGCGTATAAGGGTCACCTATTCAGCGCAATTGTAGCAAATGTACATGTGATTTATGGCAATAAATGAAATGAAAATAAAACGATTTAGCTGCTGTGAGGCACGATTGAATTTGGAAGAGTTTTCAGAGAACGCACGAATTACAAAGATAAATGCGATTTAGACTCTTTACATAGTCTAGCTAAATATCATAGTTTTGAAAAATTCTCCGATTAAAAATAAATTCTATAAACAATGAAATATAAACATTCCCCGGTATATTACGAGTATAATAATTATGTAGAGGCAAGGAAAACATTGCTAATAAAGTAAGCCTAAAGACATTTTTCGAGTGCGTCTTTTGAGTAGACAACTATGTGTTCACATGCGAAAATTTCCTTGAACCTGCTTACAACTAAACTGCTAAATTTCATTTTAGCGATATGTAAAAGAGAAGTAGGTATGAGAATTTATTTTTATATCTTGAGATTATAGAACAAAAGCCCACGACGGCCAGACTTTCGTAATTTTACACTGAAATTGTAAAGTAAAAAAAAGTAAAGTATCAGCCTACTTACTGTCCCACTGCAGGGCTAAGGCCTCCATCATAGAAATCAAGTCATCGCTACTATGATGGGATTAGGCTTAATCACCATGCTTGCCTAATGCTGATTGGTGATCGCAAACCCGAGCTATGTTCGAAAAATTCGAAACATACCTTTGCGTTTCCCGGGTCGAGGAAATCGAATCGGGCCATGATCTCGGCGTCCTGGACCCCGAGATCATGGCCCGATACTTAAACCATTAGACCAAAGGGGCGTTTTCAACTGAAATTGTATTTTTGTAATTAAATTTTTATGATTATTATTTTGGGTATATAAATAGTTTCTTACTCATAGGCTTTATTAATAAAAGTTCAATAAACTTTTGTTAGCTAAAACGGTGTTATACAGCAGTTGTGACGCTTGAAACAAGAAAAAGATCAAACATTTTTTTTGAAAAAGCTTTATAACACCATTTAAATTAACAAAGGTTTAACAAGCATTTATTAAAACAAAGCATTAATTTGAAAGTTTTTAACAAAGGTAAGAACTACCAGTGATTATTGATATTTAGTTGAGGTTACTTTCCATGAAATCACATATCATTTTGAAGTAAGGTGGCTAAAATAATACCTCATTCATCACTTAACCTTTATACATAGTTATTTTTTTGTATTTCGTTCAGAATAATAGTAGAAATCCCATCAAACTCAAATAGATCATCATCACCGTCTCTACACCACTGAACATTAGTTGAATGAAATAAAAACGGTTATCTCTTCTTCATCGATTGCCTTTCTTGAAATGCCTTTATCGAAGCGGTGACAAGGTCTTTCCATTCTTCCCTATCCTCGGCTTGTCTTAGGGCAATCGGCAAAGTTAGTCCGGTTACATCCCTTATTTGGTCTGCCCAACGCAGAGGTGAACGGCCTCTTCGTCTTTTACCATTGACCTTCCCCACAACAACCAACTTGTCCAAGTTGTCGGACTGTCTACGGGCGATATGGCTAAAGTAACCTAATACTCTTTGGTAGCTATAGTCGACAGTCTGGTTTTGATCTGAAAACGGTTATAAAAACGATAATATTTTTTGCAGTTCTAATCTGGTGTTGGATAACGAAGGTCTGGCCGCCGAGGACTCTTAGGCTAGTTTATAGATTGTATATCAAATGTACGCGGCGAAGTTGTCATGTCAGCAGGGAAATATCCGAGTCGAGACGAAGGCGCCCCGCGAGTCGAGACGGCTCACTCTGTTCTTACTTCTGAACGTTGAAACCCGTCGTAAAAATATACAATTTTCAACGTTTTGCTTTAGGCTGCCACTCAAAGATGGTATGCTATAAAGTGAGATCGCTTTCAGACGAGTTGCCTTAATAGGAGGTACGTGATGTTTGGTAGGTATAAGTAGGTGTAGACAATGGGGAAAGCTTTAGGAACAATATTTACAAATTGCCATATGGCCAGTATTACATCGACGTCCCCTAAAACTCCAGTCACGTAGCGAGTATACCGCGGTATCACGCTACGAGTCGCGTAATACTTGAAGCATAAAGGAAACATATTTTACGTCCGTGGCCCGCTATGACAATGTAAAGAACATGCCCTAAATACGTGATTGAATCATATTACAATGAATTTGATAATCCTTCTTAAATATGCTCAACCCCCTTTTCATATTTGTTTCAAACTCTTACATTCATCTCTTACCTTATTGAATTATACTCACTTCTGCAACTTTAGCGTTATACACAGGTGCGAATATTATAAATGTTTATCTACACTCATGTCATAATCTTCAAATAAAGGAATCGAAACACATATTGAAAGGCTTTAGGTGTAATACCTATCGATAGCTTTAAAGAAAATTAAAAAATTAAGGTGTTGCATAATTACACTTTATGCAACAGCAAGCACATTATGCAACATCCAAACTTCTTAAGGTGACGGGTAGGACACACTAGCGACGCCAATCGATTTTAACTTTTTAGCTAAAAATAAAAATCGATTGGCGTCGCTAGTGTGCCCTACCCGTCACCTTAAGAGTCGGCACCATTCTGTGATACCTCATGTGTTGCAGATGTCCATGGGCGGCAGTAATCACTTACCACCAGGAGACGTCTGAAGAGAATACTATAAAAAACTAGGATTACGACTTTGAAAACTTTTATTAAAACATAGTTTTTATGGTTAATAATTTGTGCTCTGCCGTGCAACGTTTGATGCGAAGCGTCCCTAGGGATGAACCACGCCTGCTGCATGTCTCGAGCAAATAATTCGCTAAGTTTACCGCTGGTTTTTACTCCGTAAGCAAAAGCACATACAATATCGCAATGTCGCAATAGCTTACGACTTGAAATGACATTCAAGTCACAATACACAACACGCCATCCCGTGAGAGTCCAAAGCCGTCGCGCCTGACACAATATTTGGGAAATGCGCTAGCTCGCTTGTTTACCCATATTCAAGAGAGAAACTTCGTGGTTTGAAATCTATTTACGTTATATAATATATGTTGCGAACATTGGATTTAATATCCATTTGATGAAGTTGTCTTATTTTACCAACTGTACTTGTACGGGCGGGAAGCGATAGTTGTAAGGCACCGCGTCCCGGCGAACAGATTATAAGGAAAGGAAGGGAACCTAACTCTCTTGTGAGCCTAGAGCCCCTTTGTCTAAGACAATAAGTCCCTAGAGCCCTAGCCCTGCCTATCCATGGGAATAAATACATATATAGATAAGGTGATGGGAGCTTGCTCCCGGGTCGCCCAGGGTAGCAAGCGGGAAGAATCAGGACGGTAGGTAGGTGGGGAACCGCTGCCAGTCGAGCAGGCTCACTCGACTGATCATAGTGACGGCTAAAGGTGTCTTGCCCGCAGCGGGAGAAATGAGACCCAACACAGACGGTTGAAATCTGTTATTGGTATAATCTTAATGGTTTATATACATGGTTTACATTATTGATACATAGAAAGGTATTTGTTGGTGTGTCGTCGGTGTAGAGTGCCGACGGTGCACGAAGACGGTCCATCGGTCAGGCGCGCTGCATGTAGGTCGCTGCTGAGTTGCACTGTACGAGTGGCTCGTACAGTACTATTATTCCAGTGGTATATTTACTGTTTAAATAATACAACGGATACCAAGTGCAAAATGAAATTGTGAAATTCACGCGACCAATGCTATGTGACATCTGCTTTGTATGTACAATTGCGGTTAGTTCTCATCGTGTTTCAAGTCACATGCTGGCAATTTTGTTACCAAAACATTTTTCGTTGATATTTCAACAAAAGGGCTTAAAATTATTCTAGTTTTTACTTTACTGTTCGTTATCTTCGAGGTTTTTATTCGACGTGACACCTTCAACCATAATTCTGTGCGTCCTGTGAAAAGAAGTACAATTTGTTTTCTTCTTTTTTATATATATAAAATGGGTTTTGCACTTGACCTCATCTCACCTGTTGGAAAGTGACAATAAGGTCTAAAATGTAGCGTGTTTACCCAGAAGAAGCTTATTCACTCTCGGCTTAAAGACACCCAAATTGTAGCTCTCTGGGAATACAGAAGCCGGCAAGTTGTTCCATTCCTTAGCAGTTCGTACCAAGAAAGAACTTGCTACTTCATCAAAAAAAAATCCTCTTTTATTTTGTCTGATCAGACGGAAAAATAGAGGTTTTTTTTTGTGATGAAGTAGCAAGAAGAAAATAAAGTTCGATATATGTCGACTTCTACCACTATTCACATGACGCACAGAATTATTTATAGAATCTTTCCGCCATTAGTGTCAGACAAGTAGATTTAAAATATGTGGTTTGGTTAGGAGAAAATTTGTCCTAACCACAAAAATAATTAGTTCTGTGGTCCTCTACCCAAATATTCCGTTTAGCGAATACCTCCTCCGAACCAGGATGTCTCAAATCCCACGAGAGGCACCCGTTTTGTGTGCCCTTAAGTGGCCCAAGATCAGTTAGGACTTTGCACACTTGTATAATTTAATTGTTCTAAGTCAGCTGTCTGATTAAGGTTCTGTTCGCGGTATCGCGCGACGATACTAACGCGGCCAAGTGATTTATATTGATTGTGACGAATAAGACACATTTAAAAAAAATGTAATAATTTCTTCCTATTAGTAAGATTAATTTTGATAATTGCTAAAAGTGGCCACTTTTATCAATTATAGGGTTAATGTTTACAATTTACAATTTTGCAGCAACAAATTTTGTTGCTGACTTTTCAATTTTTTTTTTCCTATTTGCCACAATCACTTGGTGGCGCTAGTGTTGTCGCGGTTGAAATAATACAGCAGTCACGAGCACGTCTTGACGTGGGTTCGGTTTCGGCATTTGAGTATATAGCCCCCTGGAGATGCCATAACGTCAACGCTTCTAACAATATTTTTCGCCATAATTGTGATGGGACACAAAGAATGAGTGAAATCAGTTTAGTATACGAACTGAACTATCTTGTATTATAAATTCCAGAGTAAAGTGTTCCGAACAGATAGCACTTGTACGTGATGGGGTGTTGACGAGTAATTTTTTTTATTACAAAATTTTCTCCATATCTCCTTCATCTTTTGATCTTTTGGAAATCTAATAGGACCATAGAATTATTCTATGAATAGGACATACACTTATATTAAATAAATAAAAGTATATAGTATAGTATACATACATAACACATACACTCATAGCCCCGGACTTATTCCTCCAAATATTTTATAGCCAACAATTATTTTCATCTTCCGACTAAATTTCAACATCGGATGACCAGAAGAAAGGAAAGTATTTTTTCTAATTTACCTTACAAGATTTGAACATACGTCATACGTCTCTTCTATTTTATTCAAAATTATAATAATTATAATTATTTGACGACCTGTTTGGAACAGTGGTAGTGAACGCTGCCTCTGGTGCAAGGGTTGCGGGTTCAATCCACGCACTGTACAAACATTTGTGTGCATGAACATGTCTGTTTGTGTTGGTCTGGGTGTTTTCTATATATTATAAGTATGTATTTACAAAAGAAAAGTATTATATGTATATATTTGTAATCCCACTGTTGATTCTGATATCCGTATCACAGGTGCTTGAGCTACCTATCTCGGAGTCGGATCAATGTATGTGATGTTGTCAAATATTATTATTATGTATGAAATATATTATATATTCTCCCATTTTGGGGTACGCTAACAAAATTGCGGGCAAAGTTGTAGAGGAAAAGTATTATGTTGTTATGATGTCAGAATCCGATTCAAGCTGTAAAAATTTGCGGACTATCCTGCAAGTGTTAAGAATCGCTGCTTTTTGGAGAGTTAGATTGTGAATTTTGGCAACTGTAAATTGTTGAGACTAATATGCAACTGTTTAGGTATGATGCCACTGGTGGACACTACTTTTGGCACTTTGGTTACGTGATCCATCTTCCATACTCTTTTTATTTGGTCCTATAGTTCTGTGTATTTTCTTACTTTTTCTGTTATAGTTGATTAAATATTATTAGTATTAGGAACTGGAATGTCAATTATATATGCATGTTTATTTTGCTTGTCTACAAATGTAATGTCTGGTCTGTTGTTGTAAATTGTGTTGTAAGTCAGAATGGTGCGATCGTAGTAGAGTTTGTAATTTGTGTTTTCGATGACGTGTTTGGGGGTGTACTTGTAATAAGGAGTGGGTGTGGAGATCTAAATCGTGAGGGTTCCTACCATGCAACTCTTTTTCTCTGCAACGTCTATGCTTTCATTCTATATTTTTGTGTCTGTCAGTCTATTCTATATTTTATTCATTTAAGTTAAGGGGAGTACATTTTTTATCTATTTTAGTTATTACATTATGGAGCGGGCTGTCTATTTTCTTTTGCATAAAAACATTTCTTAAATTTGCAATCTGTCCGTCATGCAATCGCGAGATTTCTATAAGGCCTCTCACGCCTTCTTTTCTCGGTAGAGTTATTCTTCCAATAGCAGACTTCGGGTGATGATGCCTATGCTGTGTAAGGATTGTTCTTGTCTTGGTTTCTAACTGCAGTAATTCTGTTTTTCCCCATTTGATAACACCAAAAGAATAGGTAAGTACAGGTATTGCGAATGTATTGAAGGCTTTAAACAAATTTTTACTGGAAAGAAACTTATTGCACAGAGGATGTAATCTTTGGAAATTTTCAGGTTTTAATTTTTCTTTAATGGTTTTATGTTCTAGCGTTCTGACTTGAATGTACCCCAAATATTCCTATATTTCTCCATTTTTCATAGCCTCAATACATTCCTATTCCCCGAGAAGATAATTGCCCTCCACAATTTTCCCCCTCACAATGTTCAGCTCCTTACATTTGTCTAGGCCTAAATCCATTTTGATATAATGAGAGACTGTAGTTGTTTTATCTAGTAATCTTGTCATATTTCTATTTGTGTTTGCATATAGTTTTAGGTCATCCATGTGCAGAAGGTGTGTCAGTTGATGTTCAGTTCGTCTGTTTATTTTAATATCAAAACCTGCATTTGATTGATTTAATTCGTTTGAAATTGGGTTTAGGGCTAAACAAAACCAGAGCGGGCTCAGTGAGTCTCCCTGATAGATTCCTCTTCTTATTTGTATTTCGCTTGTAGAAATGTTTTTAATTTTAATGTTGTTCGCCACGATGCCATAACTGATTTAAGGAATTGAACTTATTTTTTTATATATTTCTAATATTTCTAAAAGCCAGGAATGGGGTACGCTATCAAATGCTTTTTTGTAGTCTATATAAGAAATAAAAATGTCTTTTTTGTTTTTTTGTACATGTTTAAGTATTGTTGAATCAATAATAAGCTGTTTTTTACACCCGCGATGAAATTTCCTACATCGTTTTTGTTCTTCTGATAAAATGTTGTTATCCTCGATATGTCTGGTGGTTCTATGGGTAATACAAGAGGTAATAGTTTTGTAAAGAGTGGGTAAGCAAGTGATAGGCCGAGATTGTAATGGATCCTCAGTCTTATCACTTTTGGGGAGCATAAATGTAATGCCTTTGGTAAGAAATTCTAGGAGAGTCGTGTTTCCGTTAAAAATTTCAGAAATTTGCGTAGCTACAATGGCATGTAGTTTGTGTAGTTTTTTTACCCAAAAGTTATGAATGTGATCTATTCCTGCTGCTTTCCAATTGTGTGTCCTGTTTATAATATACCTTAAGTCATCTTCTTCTATTTTATCAAGGAGAACTGCCTTAAGTAATCAAGAGAGCGTGAATGATTAAATTTTAAATAAAATCTGTGTTGTCTGTAATAAAGATATTATACCTATATCCCATATTCATTCATTTATTGATCATCCGCATATTACGAATAGCAAACGGGTTACGAACTACAGTGCCAGGAACGGTGTTGTGCGGTACTCACATGTAAGTGTGAATAAAATCTTGTTTAAATTTTAGTATGTGGTTAACTGATCCCATGCCAGCTCTTAAGGGAGAAAGACTATTTTCGAGGCTATCTTCGTGAAGTTCCGAGATTATTGACTTTGGTAGACCGTGAAATCCACCCAAAAGTTTGCATAATCTAAAATTAAACAGTTTGGCGAAACCTGATTCAACAAGTAGAATACTGATCAGATTTTGATATCTTTCATAAAGTAATTTAGTGTTGTCACAGTATAAGCGATGCGGTGATTTACTCCCTAGATGAATAGGTAATAAATCTTGGCCAGAAACTATGTCTGTACATAATTAATTTTGTTACATGTATTGTCGGATTCTTTTTTAAAAAGGGTGGATATTATTTTTTTAAAAAGGCCGGCATCACATAACCGGTCTCTCTGATATCGCGGATGTTCATAGGCGGCGCGCTTTGGTTACTTATTATCAGATGACCCACTTGCTCGTTTGTCACCTCTAGGATAAAAAATAATTCTGTAAAACTTTTTAGATTATGATGGTTAGCTTAAAGTTTGCTGATACGAGTATGTCTAACATTTTATAAATGGCCAAATCTTAAATAAAGTCTGTTTTGGTACCTTCATCGTAAATAAAGTCACGGAATTTGTTTTATCTTATACATACTTAAAGGTGATAAAACACCAGAACAAATCCTTCTAAGTGAATTCCATGTCGTGAAAAGTTTATAGGTCTAAAGAGACCGTAGCAGACCTCTCCGCAGACAACCGCCTGTCGGCACAACCGCAGTAATTTCGCTATGACTTATAAGAGTTTATATACTGTTTTTTATCGTTTACATCCTGAAAACCCTATTTATAATAAGTATCGTGAATTAAGTCCATATAGTATGTTTAGATCAACAATAAAAGCGAAACCAAAATCTGCTTGAGCCCAATTCTTAAGAATTTCCACATGAAAAAATATTTTTGCGATATATAATGTATAATGATTGTAATTACCAGATTCCACAAATACTGAATCATCCGGGAATCACACGGTAAGACGAGGTGGAGATAACGTATGATGACAAACGAGAATTGAGCTCCTGCTCCACACATTATTGCCGAGTGGATATTCTATTTTGTATGGTACAGCAGATTTAATTTACCTCAAATTGCCCAGTTATTTCCACCACACTGATTTGTTTAACGATCTAGAAATTGGTATTTATCGCAACCCTCGCTGTGTATTTTTCTTTAATTGAGCACGTTTCTTTTACATTGATTGTCAATTTTACGATCTTAAGTGAGCGTTCAATTTGTGAGAAAATTGCTTCCATTTTCTAAGGAGCGAGCGCAGAAATACTGAGTTCACATTAGTGTTGCCGAACTATCGATAGTTTTACTATCGATGGTTGACCTTGCAAATCAGTTAGAATATCGATAGGACTATCGTTACCATCGATAGTATCGATAGGCAAAATTCTACTATTGATGACATGCTAGTATTATGAGTAGATATCATTAAACTGTCGATTGTGTCAATACTATCGATACTATTTTCGCTCGTGACTAGTAAACTATCGACACTGTAGATAGTATCGATACTTTCAATGGTTTTAAGGTATAGATTGTTACTTATTTTTGGATAGTATTACTTACAGTTTTTGGTTAAACTAACTATTATACAAAAACATTAGTATCGAAAATAAACCGATATCGACTATCGATAGTTTTTTATCTACAAAGAACAGTTACTCACGATTGTATCGTTATAATTTCTTTCATGCGATAGTATTTCCTGGATCTAAGCTAGCAACATTATTGACTACATCGCTAGTATCGATACTATTGATATGACGTCAACTATCCACAGACAATCGATAGTCGATTTTCGAGCGGCAACACTAGTGCACATACTACTGGACAATAAACGTAAAGTTCGGCTTCTAAATGAACATTTATTATGCTAAATGTAAAGAGTCGTGACTTCTGTACGTAGCTATTGCATACGGAGGGGCTTGGACGATTGTTAAAGGAATTTGTAGTGTGCCCACGCAGTACCTGTCACCTTTTAATTCCAAGTGAGAGAGTGAGAGCGAAGATAATGGACAACATTTCAAAATTGCTAAGCTCTGAAACAAAAAATACCATTTCTTTATTTATTTTTCGCGAATATATATTTATTAATTTTTTATATTGCTTATTTACTGAGAAAAAAATTAAAAACTAAAAAAACCGGCCAAGTGCGAGTCGGGCTCGCGCACAAAGGGTTCCGTAGCAGCAAAGTCCAAAATTACAGTTAAATCAACCTATCTCAAAAACTATAAGAGATACTTTGATCAAACCAAAAATCGTTGAAAGAGTTAATTAGCATGCATCACCTCTATTTTTTTTAGAATTTTATACCCCGTAGTTATAAAAATAGAGGGGGGGGGACATACTTTTTACGACTTTGAGAGCTGATATCTCAAAAACCGTTCACTTTAAGAAAAATGTTTTTTAGAAAACTTTATATCATTTTAAAAGACCTTTCCATTGATACCCCACACGGGTATGTACATCGAAAAAAAAAATTTCATCCCTCAGTTACATGTATGGGGGGCCCCACCCCCAATTCTTTTTTTTACTATTTAGTGTCATATTTTTGTAGCGGTTCATACAACACATATTCCCATCAAATTTCATCACTGTAGTACTTATAGTTTCCGAGTAAATCGGCTGTGACAGACGGACAGACGGACAGACGGACAGACGGACATGACGAAACTATAAGGGTTCCGTTTTTGCCATTTTGGCTACGGAACCCTAAAAAAACGTAAGATGACGTCATCGGACGGCAGAATGTAAAATATTTCTTTGCTTAGCACATTATAGTTTTAAATTTACGAAATGCCGAACCCATGACATGTAACTGTCAAAAAAAAAGACAACTTGTCAACGTTGAATGTATGAATGACGTTGACAATGTTGACACTAGTATTATTTACCTTTGACAGTAGTACCTTTTTTTATCAAAACAATGATAAGCAAAGGAATATCGCTGAATATCGCAAAAAAATATGGGTCTGTTCATTTTATGTCTATTTTCATATAAAAAAACAATATGGACATGTTAAAAATATGAAATGTTGTCCATTATGCTTATGTTCGATAGAGGGAGCTCTTCAGTTTTCATACAAATTTATTACGATAAGCACACGCTGAGATTCTTAGAAAAGTTCGTGCTAGCCCTTCAGTGCTATAAGTATGTTTTGGCCGAGAAAAAATCATATAAAAGAAAAAAATTGTACAAAATATTTTTTTTGGGCTTAATACCGCGCACGGTGACGGCTTCAAAATCAAATTTTTGAACTAGTCCAAATTGCAAAACACCATTTAAGCGTGTGTAAGCGCTACATACGGGTGTTGGTTTCCCAAAATTTGCCTAGAGGTTGGGGTAATCGCGTGGTTGGAGTAAAGGTAATTATGGCAATCAATTCACAATACGAATGTTTACCAAAATTGTTATGGAAGGGAAATTATGGACAAGTTCTCGTTCCTGTTCCAATTCAAATGTTCGATTTGCGATGCCAGGACTCCCCAGAGCAATGCAACCAGATGATTGTCCATTCAGTGATCACACAGTCGCGTACATACATACATACAGGTCAAAATCATAAACCTCCTTTTTGTTTCGCTGTAGTACTGCTGGACATAGGCCTCCCCCAATGTTCTCCAAACAGATCGGTTCTGTGCTGCCCGCATCAAATGGATTCCCGCGATCTTCACCAGATCGTCGGTCCACCTTGTGGGGGGCCTGCCACGGCGTCCAATCGAGGACCTTTCCGCCCCAACGGCCGTCTGTTCTCCTCGCTATGTGTCCTGCCCATTGTCACTTGAGGCATGCAATCTTTTGAGCTATGTCTGTGACCTTAGTTCTCCTGCGGATCTCATCATTTTCAATACGATTACACAAGGAGACTCCGAGCATAGCCCTCCTTAATCGGCACATTGTAAGCGACTGCCGAGTTGGCTACATACTAAAGCTGTCCTATGATGATGACCCCAAATAACTATCTCCTAATTTAATTGTTCGCATAGAGTAAGATTAAATTTTAATTATAATTTATTGCTTATATTATTTAAGTTTCTAAGACTTAACAAAGGTCGCCCTAGTTCAGGCAAATATATGTACTACATCTAATATATAAAATTCTCGTGTCACAGTTTTCGTTGCCATACTCCTCCGAAACGGCTTGACCGATTTTGATGAAATTTTTTGTGCTTATCCGGTATCTATGAGAATCGGCCAACATCTATTTTTCATCCCCCTAAATGTTAGGGGTAGTCCACCCCTAAATTTTTATTTTTATTTTTTAGACAAAATTTTTAATTTCTCTTTTTTTATGATACAACATACAAAAATACATACAATCCTCAATTTTCACCCTTCTACGATCAACCCTTTTATTTATATGGCAAAACAACGTTTGCCGGGTCAGCTAGTAATATATAAGATTTATTGATCAAAAGTTGTATTAGACATAAGTTATTTTGATATAAATATTTTATTATTATTATACCGTGATTTTACCCGTGGAACTTCTCGAAAGCATTATGCAAATGGAAATAAACATTTTTCCCCAATTAACATAAAGTCTGTGTTCCTTGTGGAAAATCTCAAAAAAGATATTCGCCTTCCCATACCAATTGCAACAATCGGCTGATTACTTTATTATTCCTTGGGGAATAGTGATTATTTTCATTGGTATAATTCCCACGAGAAGTTTCTAGGTATTTTTAACATCACAGGGTATACATTGGAAAAATCCACCTCGCTTAAGAAGGCGCACGTTATATCCACTGAGCTACCATCTTTAAATGACATATCATGATATTATTATGGCCCTGTATCCCGTATAAAAAATCGGGTGGATACAAATTTCATTTGTCAGAATGTTTTATGGCCCACAAAAAACGCTCAGACTTGTAAAAGAGCTATAAAGGAGGCACCGTATGCGGTGGTTCGCTCCGGCGCCTTTCCATTTTACTTATTTATCTGGATCCTTATGATAACATTGGACGGGTCATTGCGCAACTCGATTACCTTTCCTGTCGGATCGTCGTGGATGTTTCAACCTGTCGTAAAACTAATCTTAGCCATTCACGAGTGTGAGATGTTTGGACAAATAAAGACGTTAAATGGATTTGACGGGTTACTTTTCATTATATTTACATATGTAGAATGTCGCAGTGTGTCTTCTAAACGTATTCTTTAAACACTTAGGGCTTTATTCAAATACGTTCAATAAACCTTTGTCAGTTAAAACGGGGTTATAGAGCAGTTATGACGATAAAATTTATAAAACAAAAAATGAAAACTGCTTTATAGTTAACTAAGGTTTAACAAGCATCTGAATAAACCCTTGGTTGCCTTCAATACAATCTTTACGAATTGTAGTCTTTGTATTATTCTGATATGTATGCTATATCACACACACACTCTTGTTCTGAAGATACACATAACCACGTAGTTAGAATTAGATAAAAAAAACTTCACTGTGTTCTTTTTGTTAAACCTATATTAATATGTACAGCCTGTGCGGATAAAGAATGGGATCAGAAATGGCGGCGAATCTGTTCACTTCTCGCTCGCACACTATTTGCGTCTATACTCGCACTCGTGGGATGCGAGTATAGACGCAAATAGTGTGCGAGCGAGAAGTGAAACTTTTAGTTAGCTATGCAAGATCGTAGTCGCTGACACATGTATTTTATACTCAAAAGGTGACTACGACCACGATTTTGTACAATGCATCTATTTATTTATAAAAGATTTTTTTTTAATTTATATATATTATTATAAAATTCCATCAAAATCCAAAAATATTTGCATGAAAAAGCAACAAACAAATTACATACATACATGCTCACAAACTTTCGTGCGTAACAGAATAGAAATTGTACGGAATGACTACCGATTTTTCTTTTTCTTGGACTAATTGTCTAAAGTATAGCCGAAGAAAATAATCCTAATATGCCATTAGAATTGTCAAAGAGAATAACTAAATGAACATAACTTTTGAAGCGTATTTATTTCATTTACACGTTATCAGCAGTGGCTTTGACAACTAGCATTTTTCGGAGGTCTGCTATTGGGGAATTAAGTACCTATAAAGAAATAATGTATTATCATGAGTTATGTCATCTCTTAAGTGATATATAGAGAAAGCATAATATGTACTCTTTATATCTAATACTCAAACCATTATGATAATGTGGTGATATTTTGGTGAGTGGTGAAGGTGAAGGGTATACTACTACTCACTAGCGACGCCAATTGATTTTAATAGTTAGCTACTAAACCAGATCTATTTTAAACAACTTGGGGGCTTCCATCTCTCGGTAAACAGCTATACTATTTATTTAATAGTTATAGTTAGCTATTTGATCCGGTTTTGCACTCGAATTTAGAATTACCGCCAAAAGCGGCCACTTTTAGCGTGAATAATTTTTTTAGTACAAAAACAGACCCAACATTTGGTTATGGTTATTAAATAAATAGTATAAGTGTTTGCCGAGAGACTGAAGTCTCGTAATTATATAAAATATATTTGTTTTCGTAGCTAAAAATTAAAATCAATTGGCGTCGCTAGTGTGCCTACCCGTCACCTTAAGCATGTGTGTTACGGATATCAGACAACAGAGGGATTTAAATATATATTTAAATACATATATCACACCCAGACACCAAACAAACACAAGTGTTCATCACATGAATGTTTGTCCAAGGTTCAGCGAACCCACGACCTTCGAAGCATGAGGCGGGGCACTATCAAACGCGCCATCCGGCCAGTCAAATGTATAATATAGTGGATACTAACCTTAATTTGTCTTCGTTTACAAGATACAAGAATCATCATCATCATCAGCAACCCACTCTCGTCCACTGCTGGACATAGGTCTCCTCTAATGCACGCCACTGCTCCCAATTTTCGGCTACTCTCATCCAGCCCACACCAGCCAGCCTTGGAATGTCATCATCCCATCTTGTCGCAGGGCGTCCTACACTACGCTTACCGAGTCGCGGTCTCCAATCAAGGACTTTACGGCCAGTTACGACCAGTGCGTCCTTCCGGTGAATGTGACTTACGGTGCCGAGACGTGGACACTCACGGCTGGACTAGTCCACCGGTTCAACGTCGCTCAAAGAGCTATGGAAAGGGCTATGCTCGGAGTATCTCTGAAGGACCGCATCAGAAATGATGTAATCCGACAGAGAACCAGAGTCACCGATATAGCCCACCGAATTAGCAAACTGAAGTGGCAGTGGGCTGGTCATATTAGCCGCAGAACTGACAGCCGGTGGAGCCGATACAAGAATAGTTGAGCCGAATATTGCCAAAGTAGAAATATGATTAGGAAATCCGGTCTCCCGCGCGACAGTCATCACAAACGAGGTGAGCCCCGCCTGGTAGATGTCATAACCGTTAATTTATATAGTTAGCTATATCTATGTGATCCTTTTCTGTAATGTAATAAAAAATTTATGTGTCCATATAAAGCCTTTTCTGTATTTTCCTTTCTTCTCATAGAGGTCTTGCCATATGTAACCTTGTGATAGGGTTGTATTTGACGTTCCCTTAAAATTAATAAATTGCTAACCTAACCTAACATTTTTGTACACGAATGAAATACTAATGGCACATCAAAATCATAGTTTGATGTGCAATTAGTATTTTTAATATGCAAATAGGTAATTTTTAGAGGGTTGGTTTAATATATTAACTTGTGATATCTTAAATTTGCGATTGATCTAATCGATTACCATATTGTTCTAGTTTTAAATTAGGTCACGCGGGCCACTAGTAGTCTAATAAAATTGGATTATCATCATCATCATTATTTCAGCCAATAGACGTCCACTGCTGAACACAGGCTTCCCCCAATGATCTACACACAGATCGGTCCTGCGCCGCCCGCATCCAATGGATTCCCGCGACCTTCACCAGATCGTCGGTCCACCTTGTAGGTGCCTACCATGGCGGCGACTTCCTGTACGTGGCTTCCACTCGTGGACCTTTCCGCCCCAATGGCCGTCTGTTCTCCTCGCTATGTGCCCATTGCCACTTGAGGCATGCAATCCTTCATCCAATTCAATTCAATGCATGCAATCCATTATCATCGTTGAGGTATTATTCTCATGATATTTTCAAATGTTATTAGCTTGGCGATATATGTAATTAGGAAAATTGCCCAAGGGCTAGGCTGACCTTAATCGATTAAGTGAGAAGAGTACGGATTCGGGTGAAAAACAGGAGAGTTCTGCCAAAAACTGCTGTTCAAAAACTGTGGCAGAGGTTAGCAGAAACATTTTTATGTAAATTTATTTGCATTTGCAAAAAAATTAAAGTAAATAGTTGTTTGTTTTACAATAAAAAAAAAAAATATTTATCATAAAAAAGACCGTAACGACGTCAGATGAAACTAATAATAATAAAAGTTGGTACTTTGGTTGGTGGTTGGTTGGAAATAAAAACCGAAACGTTTGAATCATAGACCCATGTGAAGGATATGTTATTCTGGAATCAAAAGTGTTGTGAGTTTTAAGGTTAAGTTATTTAGAAAATGTTAAATAACATGTTTGTTCTGGAACAAAGAGTGCATGTAGGTGAAACGTGAACCAAATATGAACCTTGTGATGTGAGTTTGATCTTAGCATCCTTGTTTAAAAACATTAAGGTGACGGGTAGGGCAAACCCTTACACTATTTATTAAATAACCATTCACAAATGTTGGGTCAGTTTTTGTACGTGAAAAATTGATTCACGCCAAAAGTGGCCGCTTTTGGCGGCAATTCAAATTTCGAGTACAAAAGCAGACCAGAGTATAAGTATTTGATAAATAGTATACCTAAGTGTTTGCCGAGAGATTGTTATCTCGAAATTGTTTAAAATAGATCCGGTTTAGTAGCTAAAAATTAAAATCTATTGGTGTCGCTAGTGTGCCCTACCCGTCACCTTAACGTTAATATACAAGCTTTGCTAGTGTTTCGTTACCCGATAGCAATCGCACAATCTACGAGTTGATGTCGTGTACATTTTACCAATATACAATTTCATATATTAGACAACAAAGGAATCTAAAACTATAGGTATAAACGAAAATGGACGTTAATGGCTGAAATGATGATGAACTATATCTACCTATCTAATACCTTTGTAACCTATGTTTTCACAAATAAAGATATTTGCGTTTTTATATTTTATTATATATAGGTACTACCTCGGTGACGCAATGGTTAATGGGTCGCACTTTGAAGCGACGGCTGCTCAAGAGGTTCAGTGGGCCAAAAATTTGTAGGTACAGTCAACAGCAAAAGTTGATGCACACTGTTCGCTCTTACGCTCCACGGAATAAGAACTAGAAACTGCGAAATATGTGCAGCTGACTGATCTATTGACGTTGAGCCAGAGCTACATATAAAGGTTAGACACTTGAAATTATACACATATTTCTGTTCTTTTTATAGCGTAGGGGGGCAGTAAGAAAGTATTTTTGTAATTTATCGCCCTAAGGGAGTAAAACGGGGGCTCAGAGTTAGTATGAAACTTTGCTGTCTTTGTAGTTATTTACGTTCTGAAACGAAGTGAGGCTGGGCCACTAGTTACAATTATAATACTTAATATAAAAATATCAGCCTATAAACTGTCCCACTGCAGGGCAAAGGCCTCCATCATAGAACTCAAGTTATCGGGAATCGAACCCAGGACCCCGAAATCGCGGCCCGCCCCCCTAACGTTCAACAGGGCGTTAGGGGGCGGGCCGCGATCTAACTAGACCAATAGGTCTAGTGGTTTAAGTACAGTGATATATTTAACCCAATCACTGAACAGATATTTATCGTTGGCTTATGACGCTGGGTCCTTACTATAAGCGCCATCGGGCCTGTCAATATGGGTTTAAAAAAATCTTATGTTTGATTGAAGCAACAAATGTCAGTAAAGCGTGATGAAGCCACATATTTCATTTAGGTCATATTGATTTGGCTTGGATTCACATATTGGTTTGCTCGAAGAAGAGATCCATTCAACAAAAAAATCACTCAACGGACTCCCACAGTGTTGCCAATCCCGTTTTGTACTATCAGTTTTGAACTATTAATGTATTGACTTGAATATGAACATTTTTCGCCAAGAATCACATGGTAAAATATAGAAAAGCACCTTCTTATAGGTCATTAAGTATGTACGTGATAAGCTGAATGATGTAATTTGTATTGTAGATTCCCATCCTACGATCCTAAGAGAAAAGTGTTAATATTTAACACGTTCAATGCGTTTTCAGGTCGAATAGATCCTATGCACATCTTGCCTACGCCGGTGCGGCGATAAAATTCATTAACGTAGGAGGTACTGTTGGTGCGGGACAAGTTTATACGTGTTATCGCTTGAGTGGAAGTGCGATAGATACTGTTTTGAAATTGTCTCTTCAAACGTAGTCAGTTAATATTAAAAAAAAAATAGCAATCGGGTCCTATATGCCCTATGTCGACTGAACGTAAAAAATTGTCGTCTTAGGCACCCAAATAGGCACCCGATGCCCTATGACCCGATAGCCGCACTAGAATATACACTAGTTTGTCTAGTGTTGTGCTCATATGCAGAACAAAATATAGTGATCCCTTTTTGTTTTCCTTAAGTGGTTTTTCAAAAAAAGCCGTGTGACTTTTTATACATCGTAAAATAAGTTAAAAAAAATGCACCCTACAGCTATAAAATTATATCGAGACTTTTTGTTGTCTTTGCGGATATCGGGCCTATAAGATCCGAAAGTTGTAAAAAAACATTTTAATTACTTGTGGGAAATTCATCTACTTACGAACTGTACTGTGGCAAAAGCAACTCTATGTCCAGTCTATTACAATTATTTAACATTCACCATATCTATACAGATAATTGCCCTTATAGAGGAGCATGTCAAACAGGTCTTTTCGACCCCCAGCCGCTCTAACGGATAATTGTCTGTCGGATCTTATATACCCTATCACGCACCGACTGAAAGTCTTCAAAATCATCCCCCGAAGTGAGGGTGTGCATATGTTTAACACTTTAGAAATAAAAAAAATAAGGGTGTATGTATGCGCCATACAATTCGTTTCGATCACTCAGTCTCACACGAAGGCTTTCCAGTTACTATGAATACTATTATCAATCAATCAACAGTTATCCTCCCCTATGACCCCATTTGTGTGCACGGCGAACGTCATGACTGGTAAGATGCAATGGTGGATGGAACACCTTAATCTGCAGGCATTGTGGCAGCGATGACGTAATGTACCAATGTTGATGTTTCTAACACTGTTGAGCATTAAAAACTAAATCTATGAAAAGAACTATCGCCTGCAATATTTTCGGACCGCTACGACCTGCAAACCTTCATAAAAAAATATATATATATATATATATATATATATATATATATATATATATATTTTTTTTTTTATTGACGATCCGTTTGGAACAGTGGTAGGGAACGCTGCCTCTGGTCCAAGGGTTGCGGGTATGATCCCCGCACAGTATAAACATTTGTGTGCATGAACATGACTGTTTGTATTGGTCTGGGTGTTTTCTATGTATTATTAGTATGTATTTACAAAAGAAAAGTATTATATGTATATATTTGTAATCCCACTGTTGATTCTGATATCCGTAACACAGGTGCTTGAGCTACCTGTCTCGAAGTCAGATCAATGTATGTGATGTTGTGAAATATTTATTTATTAATTATTATTATTATTATTCACTAAATTAGAAATTATATCTCATTTTCTGTAATTAAGTTTTGTATTTTGTGCAACAAAGAGTATTTAATCTATATATATATACTACAACTGAAGCCATAAATCCAAAGGCCAAAGGATTGCATGCCTCAAATGGCAATGGGCAGAGCACATAGCGAGGAGAACAGACGGCCGGTGGGGTGGAAAGGTTCTCGAGGGGAGTCCACGTACAGAAAGTTGCAGCCGTGGCAGGCCCCCACAAGGTGAACCGACGATCTGGTGAAGGTTGCGGGAATCCATTGGATGCTGGCGGCACAGGACCGGTCTGTGTGGAGAACATTGGGGCAGGCCTATGTCCAGAAGTAGACGTCTATTGGCTGAAATGATGATGATGATGCTAAAACTACCACTTGGGTTCTGTCTAAGAATTTCAAAAATCTGTTATGTATGGCTACACAGGAGTCTTAGCGCGATCACGTCCCGTAACGAACGAGAATATACCTGTCGCATACAAACAAAGGAAAAACACAGCACGCGTGAAAGAGAGGGGAACTCCGATTCGGTCGTAACGTCCGGTTCGAGCTTAGGCCCAGGTCCTGTGCCTCAGGTTTGGATTTATAAAACGTTATCGGAGAGCTGATGATAAATCGCCGCCATATTTCATCCAGCCAGGCGTTACTGGATCCACTTAACTTTTTTAATGGGTATTATAACAATACCTTTTTAATAATAGGAGCTGGTTGCGGTTTTGTTTCCATCTATTTTCTGTGCGAAACAAACGCTCGTGGCTTTGTTGATTTTAATAGTGAACAAAAAGCACAGTTGGCCTGTTGGAAACCTTTTACTTATTATCAGCCAAGTAAATGTGCTATTGTTTTGTTAAAAAATGCGTCAGCGTCTATTTTTTAAATCCTTGTCACGAAATGTACCGTGCAGTAGAAAAAAAATGTAATAGGGGTTAAAGTATGAAATAGCTGTTTTCTATGCAGATTTTCTGAGAAGTTGTGTTTCCCTTAACTATATTTTATAAAAAAAACACTGCTAATGCTAATTATTAACTGTGCTTTAACGTATTTGTGTTTATTTTATGAGGTAGATGGCAGACGAGCAGACGGAATACCTGATGGTAAGCAATTGCCGCCGCCCATCGACACCCGCAACGACAGTGGAGTCACAAGTGCGTTGCCAACCTTTAAATCTTCCCTACCCCCGGATTGGGCCTTCGGTACCCTCACTCCCGCAGTGAAACACAGCGCAGTGCTGCTTCATGCCGATTATCTGTGAGGCCGTGGTATCAGTCAGGCCGAGCCGGAACTGGTGTCCCGAGTGTACATGGGCGGCTGCAATCGCTTACCATCAGGTGATCCGTCTGTTCGTCTGCCACCTATGACATTAAAAAAACAATAACATGATGATGGAACTAGTTTTTCAGAAAATAAGCCCATTACGTGCATTTTATATAAACCTCAGAAATTTGGTTGTAAATCAAAACAAAACTATACCATAGTCGGTATCCTACTCCAGTTTTCAGTTATTATAAGAGTTACAAGTAGTCCTTGCAATTATATTTAATTAAAATAAATTTAACCATTTTTAGAAGCTATTTATTTGGCAAATTTCCTCTCTAACGTTTCCCATCTTTTTCCTTAGTGACGGCACAGAACGATAATTCAATTACCCGTTTCATCAAGATTAAAATATTTAATATTAATATAATCTTGACTATAAAAGGCAAGATTATTACTATTCCAAATTTAACAATCTTGACTTTTATATTTGACCGACCTGTCAATTTACCTAACCTGTATTTGAGGACCACCTATCTATGTGGAGAACACTGGGGGAGGCCCCTGTCCAGCAGTGGACGTCTATTGGCTGAAATGATGACGATGATGATTATATTTGAAAACTTAACTTAAATCCTTTTCATCTTAACGCACTGCGATTTGTTTGTCTATATTTTTTAATGTGATAGGTGACAGACGAGCAGACGGATCACCTGATGGTAAGCGATTGCCGCCGCCCATGGACACCCGCGACACCAGTGGAGTAACAAGTTTATTTCCTCGTAAAACTTTTCTTTTCTGAATCTTAATTATTAACAGTCACTTTGTATGGTTACTAAGCTATGTTATAATATTTATGTAAGTATTCACTTGGGCTGTTCCTTCTAATCAGCTATAGGAAGAACAAATTTAACAAAAAGGTCCGCCATAAATTATAAAGGACGTAAAAAGCCGCCGACATGATCAGGATGAATTAATTTTCTGGAAAATCATTCCCGAGCGAATTTAGGAACGAGAGGGAGCATGCCTGTACGAAATTACTTTTCGAAATAAGCCATGACATTATATACGGCAAAACTGGGATCTTAGGTACTAAGCTATTAGGTAAGATCTTTTTTTTCTTGCAGAAACTTTACTGAAGAAGTCAGATTTATTGCGGCAGGTTTCATTCAATTGACTTACGACAGTCGTAAAAGATCTCGTTTATATGACTTTTAATAATAGAAAAATGCGACTGCCGAGCGGCAAGTCCGATCTTGGACCACTTTAGAAAATTGAACTTACCTTGGCAGGTAGGTCCCATTTCTAGATTGTAATCCTTGCGATAGAGGCGCAGCATCTATCGCAAGGTTTACAATGCCGGATAGCAACAGGGCTCTAAAGCCATCAAAGTCGATGCACATACTCAACAAAACTCAACATTAGCGCTGCGTTTTCATCAGAAATTAATCATCTGTAAGGCTAGCTTTTTATATTATTCTATTCAATTCAATTTAATTTTATTTTCATAAAACATGGTATCTACAAGATCTTATAAAGTACATAAATTCACATGTTTAACCAACTTTTACGGCATGCAAATGTTTAATATAAGTCACAATGTTCCATCCAAAAATCTCTTATGTCATAGAAATTATATTTTCTTAGAAATGTTAAGAAGGTTATTTTAAATCTATTTGCATTAAGAACCTTAATGTCGTTTGCGGACCTAATTATAAATCTTAACGCACATATTAAGGCAGTTTTTACTATATTTTTGTGATCGAGAAATTTCATTTAAAAGGATTTTTTTCAGTCTCGAGTTTACATCACATGCTTTCGTAAATAATGCAATATATTTATTTATGTACAAACATGCAAACATTCATGAATGTACAAGGACGGCTAGGTATTATATTAATAATATCACTAAAATGGTACTTTCGTTACCAGCGCACAGATTAAAAAGCATAAATCAAACGGTTTACGGTTTTAAGCACTTCGTTTCATTTCACTGTTCGTTGGTTGCGGATGGTTATTGATTGCAATAAATGTTTCACGTACGTAGTTAGAGTTCCGTTTTACGTACCTACAACAGTCGACTGTTTTTATTGATACTTTAACCGTCTGAAGAGAATAAGAATACGTCTACTGTCGTACATTCTCGTAGCGTTTGCTTGGTACCTAGTCGTAGCACTATGTAGGCGTATTCTTTTTTTTATTATTGTAAGGAAACATACAGTACTTAAAATAACACTATTTAACACACAAAAACATAATCTTAAACCAAATAAGTTTCCACTAATAACTAATATTATGAAAACCGCAACATCATGTTCGTACCTAATATAAACAATAAGGAAGAATCGAGCTATTGACAAATATCTACTATGTAAAATCGGGAGACAATTTACCCACAACAGCCTTTTTATATGCTCGCAGCGTAGTGTTAAACAGATGTAAGTCACAAAAATCGCTGTTATAATTACGACAGGAGCGCAACAGAAAGGTGTTACGGGCATAATTGGTTGAAGTCAACGATACACTAAATAGCTGATGGTGACGAAAGTTTCACCGGGGACACCTTAAAATATATTTCTTAATAAGTAGAAAAGGAGAATCAATGAAGTCATTCAAAATTCAACATTTATTCGTATATGTTGTTTATGTATTCATAGCACATTGAGTTAAGTCGCTGACTACGAGCCGTATAAGAATATTTTCAACATTTTTTTTAACCACCAACTCAAAGTAATTGATGACCCGGCACAGCTTTTACACGAGCAAGATTTTGTAACTTCGTTACAGTTTTTCATAGGTTTTGCCCGCAGGTAGCTTAATCAGATGAATCGATCTTGATTGGTAGGTAAGTCCGCATTTCCTGTGATTAATTGTGATCCATTAATTTGTGTTTAATCTCCTTAGTATTCATGGGCCAGTCACAGGCCTTTGTAAGTCTGGCAATCAGAATGAAACGACTGTAGTCTCACTTTCGCGTCCTTTTTAGCAGGGAACGAGGAGGCGGGTCTTATCTTACACCTCTTCCGTTATTCACCATCGGGTGAAGTGGATTCTGGATATGTGACTAAAAATATCAACTCTTCAATTGAGACGTGTAGACAGTTCCCTTCGTCGCATTATATACTTTATGCACCATATTTTTTTATTGTTTGCATCCCGAAAACCTCATAATAAGTACGTAAGTGACGTCCATGTAGCACGTTGATCAAGATCAACAAAATATTCTATGTTATATAGAATAGCTTATTTTGATGCGTATTTTATTGATCTATATGAAATAACTAGTGTTTTAATATCTGTGCCTATTTTGAGATTATAGGGATGTAAACGATACAAACATAACAGTGTATTTTACAATTATATTATGTTAGTAAGTTTCAAACGGGCAGCAATAAAAAATATCTCCAAAAGTGTATAATTTAGACCAATATAGCCGCACGTTACTTGTAATATTATTAATTGTTATTTTAAGATCTGAGGTTTGTTTTTTTTTTTAATAGGTAGTAGACATTTTTATTTAGTCTCATTGCTTTTGATGTCATGATGTGTACTCATGACATCAAAAGCAGTTATGTTAATTTTGATTCATTGAACTATGTTAATTTTGATGCTTTTTTGATGTTAGAATAGTTATTTACGGGATTGCTACCATGTCGTACCTTATTTTTGAGTATCCGATATTTCGGCGCTGTTGCAAGCGCCATGGTCACGGAGTAACTGAAGATTCTGCGGGTAAGATGTTATTGGCAGACATATCGGTCTACCCTCCTTCTTAGTCTTTTACTGCGTTCACCTCCGGTACCACTGTTTCCTAACTCACTATTTATTCGCACCTGTTCTCGACACACAACCCGCGAAACGACACTTTGTTTAGTTTTACGGTTCCTACACTTACAAATCACTGGATTCCAGACATTTGACAATTTAAACCCATCCTCACGATTGAATTTTTTTTTTTTTTTTTTTTTTTTCAATTTTCAATCGTGAGGATGGGTTTAAATTGTCAAATGTCTGGAATCCAGTGATTTGTAAGTGTAGGAACCGTAAAACTAAACAAAGTGTCGTTTCGCGGGCAGATACTGTGAGTGTTGTGTGTCGAGAACAGGTGCGAATAAATAGTGAGTTAGGAAACAGTGGTACCGGAGGTGAACGCAGTAAAAGACTAAGAAGGAGGGTAGACCGATATGTCTGCCAATAACATCTTACCCGCAGAATCTTCAGTTACTCCGTGACCATGGCGCTTGCAACAGCGCCGAAATATCGGATACTCAAAAATAAGGTACGACATGGTAGCAATCCCGTAAATAACTATTCTAATGTTAGTGACCATGAAAGTTTAAAACAATATATTTTTTGATGTTATTCTGTTTTGTGTGCCAATATGAAATAAATAAATTATGAATTATTGGAACATATTGAAATGTTATACACGATTGCGCAAAAAGGTATGTACTTAATAAGGCTTCGCGTATTGTTTTTATAAATTCTATTCATATTCCTAAAGAAATAGGTAAAGAAATATTATTAACAAACGAAAACAGTACGAACTATTCTTACAAGTCTCACTGTCGTTTATCCCTGTTATCTAGAATTGAACCCAGTCTGTTCTATATAAAGTCTCATTGACCTGGTTAAATGTCGTGTAAGGGTGTTGAATAGTTCTTGAAAGCCTTTTACAGTTATTGCTTTACATTGCCGTCTACCTTCCCGTCTGTTTTTCTACTCAAGGAAATTGCGTATAGTGGTTTTGCGTAGATTTTCTAGTCATCCTTATGTTTTTGAGGAAATGAAAATTGGAAGTTTACGACTGGTAAAGGAAACCAAACCGTCGTTTTACCTGATTGATTACTGTGCCATTTACATCCATTACCTACCCATTTGGAGTTTAACTTTTATTATGTTAGCCATTAAATCAGGTCGAAAGATTGACACTGATGGATATTACAAAACCTTCTACTTTAGTTATAGTTGTAATATTTATTGGATTGTACAATATTAGTATATTGTTCTGCAGTTTAGAACCCACACTTGTATCAATTCAATAGAGGGAATTAATTACAAATTCCAGAAAAATAATATCCTCCAACCGATTACGGTTACGGCGGCCAAAATGATCAGCTACGTACGCAGGATATATTATAGTGCTCAAGTGTGTGCGCAAACATAATTGCACTCTATATTCCCTTTCCCTCATATTCCGATGGGACACCAACGTGACACGACCATAGGGATTGGGCGCAGGACCAGGAGGCTTAACGTGCTTTCCGAGGCACGGAGGTACACGACCGCCAGACTCCGAGCTGACACTAAAGATTACTTACCGAAAACTTTGATATAATTTTTGCCCGACCCGGGGAGTGCACCCGAGACCTCTTGCGCAGCCGTTGCTTTATAGTGCGATCCAATAGCGCCAAAAACCCCCGCAGCCGTATAGTGTTGTAGAATCATCGACAATCGATTAATCGATTATTTTCACCCTCAATAATCTGATAATCGATTGTACTTACGATGATATCGATTAAATGGATTTGGCCGATATAATCGATTAAAACAGTTGAAATTGCCGATACTATAGATTAAATCGATACTGAAATTAGTCATAGTCATTATTTATTGCTCTCTACATTAGGTCTTAAAATTATTTACAATAGTTCTAAACTCGAGTCGATACTATCGATTATGTCGATTATAATAATGATTAATCTGCAATTATTTCTAGATATACCTAATCGTTATTTTTATTATGCCTTATTAGACATATTCTGTATGAATGACGATTATATCTAGAAATGATTGCAGAACAATGGATAGTATCGGCTTCATTCCAGTATTGATTTAATCGATAGTATCGTCAATTCAAACGATTATAATCAATTTTATCGACCAATAATGAAAATAGATTGACTCGATAATATTGATATTACAATCGACTAAAAGTTTATTTTGGCACCATTTGCATAATCGATTAATAATCTACATACAATCGATTATCCGGCAACACTGCCGCAAAGTTGATGCATTTGCATAACGAAAATTGGTGCCAAAAATTCAAATCCAATTTACATGTTCAATTAGTATTTTTGATGGGTTAGGTAAAATTCGTTTGGTGAATAGTTCGGGTAGGGCACATTAGCAGTGCCCTACCCGTTACCTTAATGAGTTTTTCTATTAGTAGGTGAGGTAAACCAGATAAACCTCGCCTGAGTCAATACCTGGTTGGACCTCACGAAGTGTCAAAATCTAGCGAAAAGCTTACTAATGAAATGATCCTATGAAGTAAGGTTAACAGTTTAATTCATGAGTTTGTCTATTAGTAGGCGAGGTAAACCAGACTGACCTCGCCTAAGTCAATACCGGAGGGCGTCGAAGGAATTTTATTGAATTCACCTCTGGCTCACCTTCCCAGAATAGAGTTCTAAACACACCATCGGGTCCCCTGAGCTGAAAGTTGCAATATGTAGGAATACGGACGAGTGACTGGAAGGAGGTCAGTTACCCGCGTTCTCGTGACAATATGACCAATACATTACAATGCCACATAGTCACTTAGCTTCTGACATGTTCCCCCTTGGTCTTGTGGTGGGCCCTTATCTGTATTAGGGTCAGATTAGATCTGTTAGCGAAACCTAATTTCAGGCTAGACTGGATTTACCAACGCTTATGAAGCTAATGATAGAGCTATGAAAGTATGATTGATCTTCTCTAACCCTAAATAGGCGGCTGTATACCACGAGGCACAAAATTACTCGATGGATGTATTTACGTAATACCATGGCCTTATTTCAATGACAATAGGTATAATAATAATGTCCTCCAAACCGATATTTCGGTCATGGCGGCCAATCTCAGCGATCAGCCATCGACGCAGGACAAATTATAGTGCACAAGCATTTGCAGACACAAGTGCACTCTCTATTCCCGTACCCTCTTATTTCGATGGGACACTAGTGTGACACGACCGAAGAGGGATTAGGCGCAGGACCAACGGCTTAACGTGCTTTCCAAGGCACAGGGGTACAAGACCCCATACTTCCAGACTCCAGCAATACGTATATTATCTATGTAAAGACATGATATTTATCATTGTCAATTTATTGAAACAATTAAGACAACATCATATACATTGTCCTTGTCCCAAACTTAGGTTATCCCTTTTACTATGGAAACCAGAAACTACAACTGTGCGGATAAAGAATGGGATCAGAAATGGCGGCACATCTAGGTTGTACAAAGGTACCTAACACAAACACCCAGACCCAACACTAATATTTTTATCAATAAACATCATTAACGTTTCGTTAGAAATAAAGTATTAATATTTATTGACTTTTGCCATAAACCGAACACCTCCCTTATTACAAAAAACGATCTAAGAATAGTTCCAAAACAAAACAAATTTCAACTCCTTTGAAAATTGGATGTTGGAATGGCATGGCTTGAGCTTTGTACGACAACAACTTTAGATCTCATTTTGTAATAAGGTATTGTACGTCTAATGCCTATCAATAAAATGCTCGTAGCAAAATGGCGTTTGTTAAAAGCTACTGTTGCACATGCTCATTTGTAGCATGCTTTTTACACGTGCTAAAGCACTTCGGCACACTCCCCTTTCCACCCGCACTACAGGTAGCATGGTTAAAAAACGACCGGCGTGCGATTTTTGAGCATGCTCAAAATCCACATAACTATAATGTATCAATACGGGGATTAACACGATATTTATTATCTGAAACAACATTGTGTACTCACATATTTGGCTCGACGTTTCGGCTACGTTACAGCAGCCGTGGTCACGCTCACCACGGCCGCTGTAACGTAGCCGAAACGTCGAGCCGAATATGTGAGTACACAATGTCGCTCACCACCGCCGCCGTGACCACGGCTGCTGTAACGTAGCCGAAACGTCGAGCCGAATATGTGAGTATACAATGTTGTTTCACATAATAAATATCGTGTTAATCCCCGTATTAATACATTATAGTTATAATGCAACGCGAAAATCTAAAAAACCATTCAAAATCCACATGCTACTAACTAGCACTTTCTCAAAAGTAGCATAGAGTAGAATGCTTTAAGGTGACGGGTAGGGCACACTAGCAACGCCAATCGATTTAAATTTTTAGCTACTAAGCCGGATCTATTTTCAACAATTTCGGGGTTACAACCTCTAGGCTAACACTTATACTATTTATTAAATAAACATGCACAAATGTTGGGTCCGTTTTTGTACGCGAAAAATTTATTACCGCCAAAAGCGGCCACTTTTAGCGTGAATAAATTTTTCGACCAGACATTTTTGCATGGTTATTTAATAAATAGTATAAGTGTTTCCTGAGAGGTTGTAATCCCGAAATTGTTTAAAATAGATCCGGTTTAGTAGCTTATAATTAAAATCGATTGGCGTCGCTAGTGTGCCCTACCCGTCACCTTAAGCATTACAACTCTTAGTTGTAAAGCTTAAATTATCTTATGTAATGTTAAGGTCCCGTTAGTACCATAGCAAAACTCCCTTCTTTAGCCGGGAATAAATGCTGAGAAAATACCCGGTACCTATACAATTTTAAGTTCCTTCGAAATTTTCGCCTAGCTTCACAGCAGACACGGAATGAGTTCTTATAACAAATTCTTGAATTTCATAGAAGGTTTCCTAGGCAATGATCGCTGCGCAAATATCCGTAAAGATCTTCAGCAAACCCAGTAAGCTCGCCGAGTATTATAACGAATACTGCCACCTTTATGCTAGTCTCATAATATCATCACAGTATGACGATTCTCAGTAACAAAGCTTATGTAAAAGTAATCCATCATAGAATTCAAGTCATCGCTACTATGATGGTATTAGGCTTAATCTCCACGCTTGCCAAATGCGGATTGATCACAAGCCTGAGCTGCGTTCGAGAAATTCGAAACATACTATTCGCTCGGCCCGGAAATTGAACCCAGGACCCAGAAATCACGGCCTGGTACTTAATATACTAGACCAACAGGGCGCAAGGGCGAACCTACTCTAAAAAGAATGCTGAGATATATTGTGGTCGGGGTCAGTATTTTTCAGACACACACACACACACACACACACACACACACACACACACACACACAACATCACATACATTGATCTAAATCCGAAGTAGGTCTTGTTTATTAATGTTATCTTATCCTCAATATGACCTATGGTTGAAATAAATGAATTCTATTCCATTCTATAGGCAGTTCAAGCACCTGTGTTACGGATATCAGAACCAACAGCAGAATCAAAAATATCTATATACATGTAACAAATCCCAATTGAAGAATTACAGGGCGTGATAGGCCTGCTGAGTCACATATATAAGCTGTTTTCGAAAGTTATGACGAATCGTCTCGTACGCAGGTTTGACGAATTCCAGCCTCCCAAACAAGTCGGATTCCGAAAAGGCTTTAGCACCATAGACCACATTACATACGCTGCGGCAGGTTATACAGAAGACCGAAGAGTATAATCTGCCATTTGTGGACTATAAGAAAGCCTTCGACTCTGTCGAGACCTGGGCCGTGCTACAGTCTCTCCAAAGGTGCCGAATAGACTACCAATACATACAAGTGTTTCAGGCATTGTACGGAAACGCCACAATGTCAGTCCGTCTTCAGGACCAGGAATCATACCTCTCCAGCGAGGTGTGAGACAGGGCGACGTTATATCGCCGAAACTGTTCACCACTCTGTTGGAGGACGTGTTTAAACTTCTGGACTGGGATGAACTCGGCATCAATATAAATGGCGAGTACATGACACACCTTTGATTCGCTGATGATATCGGAGTCATGGCTGAGACCTTGGAAGACTTAGGCATAATGCTCGACGACTTCAGTAGAGTCTCCCTGCAAGTGGGTCTGAAAATGAACATGGACAAGACGAAAATTATGTTGAATTCCCATTACGTACCCACTCTTGTAAAGGTTGGAACCTCTACACTGGAAAGTTGTAGATGAGTACATCTACCTCGGACAAAAAGTCCAGCTTGGTAAGTCCAACTTACAGAAAGAGGTCGATCGACGAACACATAATGCTTGTACTGTGCGGGGATCGAGCCTTGCACCAAAGGCACCGCTTCACTACCACTATTGTTATCGTTAAAGGCAATATTTAACTTTATTTGTTTATATTGTAATAATGTTGACTATTAGTATTTTACAATTTCAGAGCTATCAGCGGAACAATCGATTGATTGATTATTATCGATGGGATGGGATACATCTCTAGGCGCTATGGGCACAACCCTAGTGACGGCTCTCTCGCGCGAGCTGTGAAGATGCTCATGGTAGAATTTGAAGGTACACTCACACGTACTGACATTTGTCAATTAATTGTTATTATCACTGGTGTAATCATACGAAGACTGCGTTTATTTTTAATGGTAGCCATTTGCGTAAATATTAGATCAAAGAAGTTTACTGTTTGAGCGAGTATTTTTGCCAGTACACACACAACACAACACAGAACAGTATGGGTGTTACTTAACCATATCGAAAACAATGGCATCGATCTACTGTCGTGAACTGCAGTGAATCGTTTGGTGTGGTAGCATGGATCGAAGGCATCGTTTGTCGTTGAGCGATCGAAGTGAGTGTGGTAGAAATCGATATTAACTAATGGCACCATTGAAGATTAATTCATTCCATAATAGCTACTGGAAATCGTTACACTATGCATGAACCATGCTGAATACCTTTCATGAGCAAATTGTTATTGTGTAATGTTTTGAACAAAGTGTTGTTTTGTTGTTGGTTTTTACTCACACGACTAGATACACCATGCGAAATTGGCTTGTAAATTAATAGGAAACATTATTTTTTTTATTTAGAGATAAGGATAACGAAATTAAGCATTTACTTTACTTAGATCTACTCAAACAACATGTAGTCTGTTATTCTATTAATTTGAACTCATCATTTTTATGTGATAGTTGGTAGACTAGCAGAATCAATAGATGCTAAGCGATTACAGCAAGCCATGGAGGACACCCAGTGGAGTCACAAGTTTGCTACCAACCTTATAACCGGTTGTGCCTCCGGTGTGTTTTGCAGTGAGTGAGACACTCATTTTGTATAATACTTCGCAAGCAGACGTATGTAACTTTTTACTGAAACGACTCAGTGACCCGACTCAGCCAGATGATGATACACTGTTCCGATTGGCTTCTGATAATAAGAGCCTCCATCTCGGTCGGTCTTGCGCCACTTTATTTTTTTTATTTTTTAATTAAGTCTTATTTATTTATTAGGAATGTCAAGGAAAGCTTGACATACAAACATTTACGTAAGTAGCACTTGTCTATTGGGGACCTATATGTCAAGTCTTATAAAAGTGTCTAAATTGTGTGACATCTTAAGATTTATTATATCCACTACACCTCTGCAGATGAATCACATACGCTTTGCAGACACGTCTGGAGACTAAAAATATCTACAACAGACTCTATCTATTCGTCAGACTTATCAGCAGATGACTCTGCAATTTTTTTTAATATACAATAAGTTCCTCGGACACTGGTTCCGTCCCTTTTTGTGCTTATTTTTTTAAGGGTAGCAAAATTTTAAAAAAATATTTGCGATAAAATTAAAATTAAATAAAATAAAATTACAATAGCTTAAGTATAGGCAGTCATTAATTGACTGTGACTCTGCATCTGCCTATCTATATAACCTGTCTTTATAGGGAGCTTTACATTTTACTATTAGTCAAAATAAAATATGTACCTATGTATAACGTGATCAAGGTAATAAAAAAATTCAAAGCGAATTTCTGAAAATGTGTAAAATAGCTAAACTTAATAACGGCATTACGGCATCGAACAGTTGGCACTCTTGTGCGCATTCTTAATAGAGCGGGCGTTTCTTCTTCGAATAAAAACAGCCTAGCCATTCTATCGAAAATTATTTTACGTAGGGTCGATCATTATTTTCCTTCAGCCTTCAATTCTTAGAACGCAGTTTGGGCCTACGAATTTAAATCAAAACTTTTAGGTTTGGGTTTAATATCAAACAGTTGTTTCTATTAGATAACTTTGCTTAAATAAATATTATTTCTAGAAATTTATGGTAATAATTGAAATCGTGACTTTGTGACATATAATTTTATTCTATAGAAGTCAAATTGTGGTTGGAAATATAATTAAAGTCTCCTTCTATAGTAGATGGATGGATATATAGTAGATGGTTATCGTGGGTGAGCCATGCTTCGGCGTGAATGGGCCGACTCGACCGGAGTGATACTACAGCCTCACAGAATACCCGCGTGAAGCAGCACTGTGCTGTGTTTCGCTGCGTGAGTGAGGGTACCGGCCCAATCCGGGGGAAAGGGGGGATCAATGGCTGGCAGCGCACTTGTGATTCCACTGGTGTCGCGGGTATCCATGGGCAGCGGCAATCGCTTACCATCAGTTGATCCGTCTGTTCGTCGGCCACCTAACACATAAAAAACTATTTTTTGGACAAAATTTTCAGAAGTTAATGCTATGGTCGGTCGCTGGTAAATATAACCTCGGTGGTCTAATCGATAATAGCGATCTCTTCCAGACAACCGTAGGGTTAACGAAAAGAACATCGATTTAAAACGTGGGTAAGGTAATGCAAACCTGCTAATTACAAGGATGAAGTTCTTTTTTACTTAAACTTAATAGCCCGACTAATGTAAATCTTATTATTAATTTTTTGCGTTTTTTTTTAATTTTATGAATCTTAACTCTATTCTTTATTTGCATACACATTACTTACAACACAACACTTACAAATGGTCATACATTTGAATGGTTTAAAACTATAAGATATACTAAAAAATAAATACACATAATACGATTCTACCACACCAGCATGGTTGTTGATCCGGCAAGAAACTCGTCAGTTACTCTTTTTAAACGCAAAACTTTCCTACAATGTTGTGTCATCATCATACCAAGCCATACAGTTTAATTGTAACACAAAATGAAATAAAGCAAATAATAAAATAAATATTATGAGGTAAACAGAAGCAGACCAGACCCAAAGGTGGCACCTGTTCACAAGTATGACGTATATGTCAGCCATCATTTCATTCAACCATATAAGAGGGAATGCAATGACCCGCCACATAGCGCCTCAACCTCGGATACATTTAAGTGAGCATGACTACTTAGGTTCCCCTCATAGGGCACAAAGAGTAGTAGATACTTAATCCAAAACTAATAAGCTGCAGGACGAACCGGATTCCTTTGGGTTGAGAAAAATCTAATAATTCACATACTTTAATTCAAATCGATGCAGTCGGCCTTGTATTGTGAATGGAGTAAAATTAATCGGGTCTCCTACGTAGTTTCGAATGCCGCTGTCGCGACTCACGCTGTTGCGATTTTTTTTTTCTACTGCCTCATAGTTTCGAAAGCTCATGGACTCGAATGATGTAGTCGCGAAAGACGCTGATAATCTCGAGAAAATTCCGCCACCGTTCACCGACAGACGTTTCACCACAGAATAGATCAATAGATCGCCGACAGGACGTTTTGCTAAAGAAATTTTCGCCGACAGCCCCTTTCACCGATGGACGTTTCGTCGACAGAACATTTCGCATACGGCTGATTCACCGACAACCCCTTTGACCGATGGATGTTTCGTCGACAGAACGTTTCACATACAGATGATTCGCCTACAGGACCTTTCTCCTATAGATGATTTGCAGACAGTACGTTTCGTTAAACAAAATTTTGTCCAAAGAATTTTTCTAACATAGATATACTTACTAGTTGTTGCCCGCGACTTCGTCCGCTCCAAATAGTCACTTTGAGGACTTCCATGCAGACCCTCATCTATAAAGTAGCGCATGTTCATTCTCATACTCTAAGAAGAGTATTTAAGTATAGGTAGGTACTCAACTTTGCAACTATTAGACAAAACTTATCATAGATACATATACCCACATACTCACACGTACGATTATTGTATATTTATTTTTATTAAAACCTACATCGGAAGAATATTATCAATATGTACCATTGTCACTAAATTAATGACTGCTCACACCTACAACCCTTACTACTTACTTAGATAAGTATAGCTGTTCGCCGAGAGAACCTTTCAACTTATGTTGGAATAAATAAAACATACATTACTTATTAGGTTAAAGATTTATTGAAACAAAAATATCAAAACAATAACGTTAAACTTCAATAAAAAAAAATTAAAGGATTGCAAAGAAAAAATATTTAAAAAAGAAAATACTAGCCTACTAATCTTATTTTAATCTTGTTAGCAAAACAAAAATATATTATTTCATGTAAATAAATCATGTATAGGTTAAAAACAAAGCAATAAAAACAAAAAAAAATGGTTCTGTAGGATAAAAATTAAATAATATCAAATATTGATTTTGTTTAAATTATAATTTTATATTATATTATTTTACTTATAATATTATATATCTTATGTTAGAAAGATTCTTTCGACGAAATTTTGTTTAACGAAACGTACTGTCTGCAAATCTGCTATAGGAGAAAGGTCCTGTAGGCGAATCATCTGTATGTGAAATGTTCTGTCGACGAAACGTCCATCGGTCAAAGGGGTTGTCGGCGAATCAGCCGTATGCGAAATGTTCTGTCGACGAAACGTCCATCGGTCAAAGGGGTTGTCGGCGAATCAGCCGTATGCGAAATGTTCTGTCGACGAAACGTCCATCGGTCAAAGGGGTTGTCGGCGAATCAGCCGTAAGCGAAATGTTCTGTCGACGAAACGTCCATCGGTCAAAGGGGTTGTCGGCGAATCAGCCGTATGCGAAATGTTCTGTCGACGAAACGTCCATCGGTCAAAGGGGTTGTCGGCGAATCAGCCGTATGCGAAATGTTCTGTCGACGAAACGTCCATCGGTCAAAGGGGTTGTCGGCGAATCAGCCGTATGCGAAATGTTCTGTCGACGAAACGTCCATCGGTTAAAGGGGTTGTCGGCGAATCAGCCGTATGCGAAATGTTCTGTCGACGAAACGTCCATCGGTTAAAGGGGTTGTCGGCGAATCAGCGGTATGCGAAATGTTCTGTCGACGAAACGTCCATCGGTTAAAGGGGTTGTCGGCGAATCAGCCGTATGCGAAATGTTCTGTCGACGAAACGTCCATCGGTTAAAGGGGTTGTCGGCGAATCAGCGGTATGCGAAATGTTCTGTCGACGAAACGTCCATCGGTGAAAGGGGCTGTCGGCGAAAATTTCTTTAGCAAAACGTCCTGTCGGCGATCCAATCTGTGGTGAAACGTCCGTCGGTGAACGGTGGCGGAATCGATTCGAAAAACATTTGCACTGCCTCATACGCTCGAATGCGGTTGTATATCTATATAATTCTATATAAGTGATAAATTAACAAGCGTTTAATTCCCAGTCGTATCCAAAGCTGTCGCTCTGGAGCATATGGTACGTTTAGATCATGATTCAGGATTTTGGGAGTCTGGTAATTATAATGAAGCGACTGCCGTCTGACCTTCAAAACCCTTTAACAGGAAAACCAGACAAACTAAGTCATGGTTACACGTTTCGGAAACGATAACGTGCCGGTTCCATCTAGTAATAAAAAAAACAACATATTTAGTGTCCATCAACATTTATTATTTTCAACAAATTGTAGATATGAAAAAATTACCACCTGAATTAACGTAATAAGTAAATACATGTTACACCTAATATGTTTATTTGCGTTATGTTTATTTAATTACTAGTTGGATTCATATTTTTTATACGTTATTATGACTAATAAATCGAAGTCACAAGCATTCGAGCGTATGAGGCAGTGCAAATGTTTTTCGAATCAGTGTCTTTCGCGACTATGAGACATCATTCGAGTCCATGAGCTTTCGAAACTATGAGGCAATAGAAAAAAAAAATCGCAACAGCGTGCGTCGCGACATCGGCATTCGAAACTACGTAGGAGACCCAAATTAATCGTGTATCAGACTAACAAATATATATTAGATGCTTATATCCTTTATTGCACAAAAATAAAATGCAGGACTTTGTTTTATAATTCTAGTCCACCAACCAGTCGTAACTTCCACTTGCCAACATTTATTTTTACTGATAAGTCTGCCATTTGTAATTTTATGTTTCTAAATTCTATAAAATCGTCTTTGGTCAAAACATTAAAATCTCGCTACTTACGTTTGGTACCTGATAAAATAACCACCTTGAAAGTACTTACTCTATCTGCCCATGTATTTTTTTTCTTTTTTATTTAATATTTTCACAACATCACATACATTGATCTGACTCCGAGATAGGTAGCTCAAGCACCTGTGTTACGGATAGCAGAATCAACAGTGGGATTACAAATATATACATATAATACTCTTCGTTTGTAAATACATACGTACAATACATAGCAAACACCCAGACCAATACAAACAGACATGTTCATGCACACAAATGTTTGTACTGTGCGGGGACCGAACCCGCAACCCTTGGACCAAAGGCAGCGTTCACTACCACTGTTCCAAACGGGTCGTCAAAACCGAAAAAAATAATTAAACAGGAAAATGTAATTTACAATTTATTAACCTGCCTAGAATAATAAACCTTTCCCAGAAAATTGTGAAAGCAAGCAAAACATAATTTCACTCTCTTTTTTGTTCTTTGAAGTACAATTTCAATGTTAGCTTTCGCCGAAGCCGTTTTAAATGATATTTCAAGTTATTTTGTATTCCTATTTCAATGTTTACTTTACTTTTTTATGATGAATGGGCCCTACTATTAATTTAAGTTACATCACACTGACTTACTAAACTGAAACTTTAGTCGTAACAAATTTGTTTATTGATCACGCGATCGAACCGTTAACAAATGTAAACTGAATGTTGGCAAAACTGTTAAAGTTTCTGCACCTGAGACACTGAAAGAAGTTTGCAACTTGTTAACTTGTTGTTTTCAAAACATACATACACATTTGTACGAATCTACAGATTCCTAATTGAGTTTGCGTTGCTTCACCTGTGAAGTTTTTAACAATAGGTAGATAGTACCAATACCTAACTTTCTATTTGATTTTCAAAGCTTATAGGACTTAGCTGTTTATGTGCATTGCTCATTATTCTTAACGGAAAATTTGTTACACATTATTGTACTTTTTAAAATCAAGTGAATGGAATATTTTCACAACATCATCACATATATTTTCGTGGTCATTTTATCAAAGGTCGTGGGTTCGATCCCCACCCTGGACAAACATTCGTGAGATGAACACTTGTGTTTGTTCAGTGTCTGGGTGTAAAATATGTACGAGTATTTAAGTATATATTTGTGTTCCTCTGTTGTCTGATATCTGTAACACAAGTGCTTAAGCTACTTAGTACGGAATCAGGTCAACGTATGAGGTGTTGTGAGAATTATTATATTTTATATTTTTCATGTATGACGATTTGTAAGAGCTGTATATAAGCCTATGCAAATAAAGCACTTTTGAATTTTGAATTTTATGACTCCGAGATAGGTAGCTCAAGCACTTGTGTAACCGATATCAGAATCAACAGCGGTATTACAAATATACACTTAACATACTTTTAGAATGAAGCTTTTGTAACTAAATAAATAATAACTGAGCGATTACAGCTATTACAAATTTATGAATCGGCGTTGCATGTTCAGCAGGCTCTATTTCAGCCTAGATAATTTATGAATGCATGGTCAAAAAGGAAAGTTCCCTTTTCGCTATTCCGTGAAGCACTCACAAAAATATTATTTTATAGGTTTTTTTATGATGAGACAGACAAGCATTTGACCTCAATCTAACCTAATGTAAAGTGAAGATGAGGTCCAAGGTGGGCTATTCTTACCCGTGAAAAGCCCTAAAGAGGCCCAGGTAATATTGTTCAGGAAATACATCGGCGGGCAACGAGTTCTACTGAATGATGATGATGATGAATATTCAGGTGACCTGTCATCGGCAATGATACACCTTAGAATGACAGACAGAGTTACGTTATGTTTCAGCTTGTTGTTAGTAAAAACCTTTTCTTGGAGTTGGAAAGAACCTAATACAGTTTTTCTTCACCTTCTGAATCAAGTTTTGTTACTAGTTACAAACAAACAACAATCCAAACTAACTATGGAGATATCAGTGAGTGCTCTTTTGTTCTAGTAGCACTTGTACCCAGTAGGGTACAAGTGCTACTAGAACAAAAGAGTATTATAAAATAAATTTTATATTGTTAATGAGGAAATATTTTTGCTACAGATTCTTTTCTTTGCAGATGTTGATAGGCGACGACGGGGATCACTTACATTCAGGTGACCTACTCACTCGCTTACCGCAGTAAGCAGTAAAATTATTATAATTAATTTGTATATTGGTCAAAGGGGATCCTCGAATTTCCATACATTTTGGTCCAAATATGAATGTGCCGGCCAAAAAATGTTTTTGGTTTTGGTGTATTCTATTAGGACTTGTTGACTCCACCTGATGTTCAAATGTCAAGATTTGGCACCGTAATAAAAATGATTTTGATAGTTAATTAACTGAATGTTGATTTTTGAACTCAAATAAGCATGGATAATGAACCTACAGCTTTGGTGCTACTCGTATTCAGGGGCCAGTACTACAGAATCCTGCAAAAAAAAATTACTAGCTCACCTTTGGACCAAAAAAAGGATGTCCTTTGTATAAGTACTTACTTAAGGAATAAAATTCAATAAGGCTTTTAGTTCTATCCACAATGAAGTTATAGTGTGTCGAAAAAGGCCGTAATAATAGCCTCGAGAAAAGGCCGTGTCACTTTGTTTATTCTACTTAGAGATTAAGTCTGAACGTTAGGGTCTGCGGATAAATTAATATGCCTACACATCTATTACCTCAAACCTAAGTAATCTAGGACAAAACCTATAAAGACCGACCCATATGAACCTTATCGTAATTGAAAGCCCAAAATTTTATGGCGCACCCGGTGAAATCCTTAGGAAATGAAAAACAAAGGGAAAACCACTTCATAGTGCCGGTTGAATGGTTTTAATGTTCTCTCTCACAGAGTTCTAGATAGGCTGAATATTTGTGGTTAACGACTGTAAAAATACTAGCTAGATGATGGCTTAAAAGCAATCCTACAGAGTTGGATAACAATTGCCTGTATTTTTAACTACCGACGTTTAACGCGTGTCTTTGTCAGTCTGTAAATGGACGAACCTAGTTAATAATAGTTCTTTATTTGAAAAGTGAAAATATTACGTTTTTATGAAACCTCAGGGGTTATGGTTACTGTAATGTTGCCAATACATCGTTGTAATAAACCTGGCACTCGGCAGAGAACCAAAGTCATCGACATTGCTCACCAGATTAGCAAGCTTAAGTGGCAGTGGGCTGGCCATATTAGCCGCAGAACCGACAACCGATGGGGTAAACAAGTTCTAGAGTAGAGACCGCGTCTTGGCAAACGTAATGTAGGGCGCCCTCTGGCTAGGTGGAGGGACAATCTGCGCAGGATGGCTGGCAAGAGCTGGATGCGAGAAGCCATGGATAGATCACGGTGGCGAACAATTGGAGAGGCCTACGTCCAGCAGTGGACTGCGATAGGCTGATGATGATGATGATGAAATCCTGGCTCGCCAACACACACACCACCGTTGGGCACCGTTTGACACATCCGTCCCGCTTATAGACATGTGTAAGTCCGGATGGGGACGGTTCCTTGGAACCGTTTCCATTGCGTTAGCGTGATGCATATCCAACTTCAGATCGAACACGTATCCCCGGACCTGTAATCCTGTTTCATTTGTCGCCGAGCGAGAGGTAAGGCTGTAATGCCGGAGCTGCCTCAGCGCGTGCACCGAATGAACATAGCTCGAATCCAACTTCTGATCGGACACGTATTCCGTCCGGACCTGTAGTCCTGATTCGCATATTGCCAAACGATAGAGCGGGAAGGCTGTTTGGTCGGAGTTGCATTAGTTCTCTTATTGGTGTGTGGAAGCTGCCTCGGCGGTCGCAACTGATTTGCCGCGCTAACGATAAGCAGAGCAGTAATTCGGAAATTTCAAATTGGAGAGAATGATTGTTCAAGTTTTTGCTTACATAGGTAGTTTAAATGGAGTTCTTTTTGTAATTAATAAATTTACACAACAATATTTAATTTCGTATTATTGTTTAAATCAATCGAATAAATCGAATTACATTAGTTAAATAGTTCCTTGAAGGAGTGGTGGTGTTTCGTGAGCTATATACATCTGTATCTGTAGGCGAGACCGCGAAACTAGTCGTTTACAACGTAAAGAGGGAGGTGGTGGTGTTTTAGTTGCTATCTCAAAAAAAATTAAATCTAGTATTATAAAGATGTATGAAAGCGATAGTGAAGACTTGTGGATAGAAATTGATGTAGTGGTGGACAAAAAAATTGAAAAATTATTATTATGTACTGTTTATTTCTCACCACCCGTTATAAAAGAACACTTTGAACACTTCTGTAATCATGCCAGTTTAATTTTAAGTAAATATAACCTGACATTGATTTGCGGGGATTTAAAACAAAGTAATATAGACTGGATTGGCCCACCTGGATCACCATTAACGCCGAAAATAAATTCTAGCTGTGCGACCTCAAATTATCTTTTGGAGTTTATGTCATTAAACCAATTGTCTCAACTAAATTATATAACCAATCAAAATGGTAAAATTCTAGACCTAATTCTTACCAATATGCCTATTAATAACCTATTGTCACCATCAGAACCCCTTAGCAAAATCGATTTTCACCATCCCGCCTTGGTATTTAACGCATTATTTAACTACTCTAGTCATAGGTTACATGCCAATATAGATTCTTACAAAAACAATTTTTATAAGGCAGACTATGATAGCATCTGTGAATCTTTAGCCCATACCGATTGGCCCCATGAGTTTAACACATGTACATCAGTAGACGGTATGGTTGATAGGTTCTATCAAATATTGAATGTGGCAATTAAGAAATTCGTACCCATTTCACCTGCTACTTTGAGCAGAATTCCTGTTTGGTATTCCAAAGAACTTAAACACTTACTGAAGGAAAAAAATAAGTATCGGGTACGCTTTAAAAAATATAAAAACCCTCTTGATAACTTATCGTTTAAGTCATTGAAAAAAAGGTGTGATGTTCTTATTACTCAGTGCTATAATAAATACATAGAATTAATAGAAAAATCTGTCAACTCCAATCCTAAACTATTTTTCTCCTACATAAAACAAAAAAATAAAAACAGTATTTCGTTCCCGTCATCTCTTAATTATGAAAACATAACAGTCTCTTCAGGCCTAGAAATTTGTAACACTCTCGCTACTTACTTTTCTTCATCTTACAATGCAGATAACGTTGAATTGCCAATTGACAATCAAGCTAACATTAAGTGCGAAGTCTCCTACTCATTAAGCAATTTAACTCTCTCAGAGGACCAAGTTTTGAAACGTCTTGAATCCCTGGACAGAAACAAGGGAGCTGGTGCAGATGGTATTCCTTCGGTCTTTGCCGTCAACTGTGCTAAGCAACTATCCTCGCCTCTTACATCTATTTTTAATGCATCGCTGACAGCGGGCCTGTTCCCATCAGTCTGGAAGACGGGCCTTATCGTTCCTATCCATAAATCTGGGGATATAAACTACACCATAAATTACCGGCCCATCACCATCTTATCAGTATTTGCAAAATTATTAGAATCTCTGCTATGTCCTTATATAACATGGCACATTAAAAGTGTGTTGACAGATTCCCAACACGGATTTGTTGCTGCCCGTTCAACTAGCACCAACTTAACAGAATTTGTTGATGAGGTATCCCGCTCAGTGGATGGTCGCATACCAGTCGACGTCATTTACACGGATCTTTCAAAGGCGTTCGATAAAGTTCCCCATTACAGCTTACTTCAAAAATTATCGCAGTTTGGTTTTGCTGGCGCCTTTTTGGATTGGTGCAAGTCTTACTTAAGTGACCGTACATCTAAAGTCGTAGTAAGTGGTTTTACATCCGACCCCTTTCCAAATTTATCAGGCGTCCCTCAAGGTTCCCATTTAGGACCTATATTCTTTAATATCTACATGAATGACGTGATCTCTTGCTTCAGATATAGCAAACCATATCTTTATGCAGATGATCTTAAGTTAATGAGACCAATTAGGAACGGGCAAGATAAAGCACTACTTCAAGATGATTTAAATAGACTTGTTCGCTGGTGTGAGATTAATGGGATGGTCTTGAATGTGGACAAATGCTGCTATATCAGTTTTACCCGTAAGCTCAGTGAGTTACCGGGAATTTACACAATTGACGGCAAAAGTGTTCGACGCGTAGATTCAATACGAGACTTAGGTGTTATACTGGATAAGCAATTAAACTTTAAGGAACATTACGACCACATAGTAAATAAATCTTTAAAATGCCTTGGTTTTATAATCAGAAACACCCAAACCTTTAAGAATAAATTATGTATCATAAGATTATATGAGAGTTTAGTTAGATCCATGCTAGAATACTGCTGCGTGGTTTGGCATCCGCACTACGAAGTCCACTCCAATAAAATTGAACGCGTTCAGAAAAGGTTCATGTACCACTTGTCATACAAATATAATTTATGTAAAAAACTTAAAAGTTACTCTGATCGTCTTACCTATTTCAAACTAACACCTCTTAATAATCGCCGTAAAATTTTAAATCTATCATTCCTTCACAAATTAGTCAACGGTAATATAAATTGTCCCCAACTACTTAAAAAAATCAATATTACAATAACACATAGTCTACCACGTCTTTCCAGATATTCACTGTTTAAGCCAAAGCGCTCTAAGACAAATCTTGGTCGTTTTTCCCCTATTAACAGGCTCCAAACCGAATATAATTTGGTTTGCAAAAATAAAGACATTGATGTATTTAATCTTAGTTTACCTACATTTAAAAATAAATTACGCCTACTATTGTCTAATAATAAGAAATAATAAGATAAGATAAAATCTCGATGATTCACTTGTCGAACGGCCCAATGGCGCTTTTGGTAGTGACACTGCCTAATGCGCCAATGGTCGTGCGTTCGATTTCCACTATGGACAAACATTCGTGTGTTGAACACTTGTGTTTGATCAGTGCCTGGGTGTAATTATTATTTAACTTTATATTTTTTCTTTACATGCTAAGGGAAGCCTTATGCCCCCAACTACTTTTGTTCACGCTTTCCGTGGCAACCTATAATTAAGGCAGCACCAACTCATGTACGTGACAGTTTGTATCCCTTAGTTTTTTAAGGTGTATGTTCTTGTTGGTTGTCCAAATAAATAAATAAATAAATAAATCTGTGGCTATATAGGGCCACGGACTAGCAGTTTTGGACTGGATCCGCTTCCGCTGAGCCGGATTTGATTCAGGATACCACTGCTCTAGATAGGCGGCTCTACCCATCTCTACCCACTTAATCAGTCGGAGTCAACTGACATTACTCTATGGACTAGTGTTGGGTAATACAGGGTGTAAAAAGACCCTTAACGAAGCCGGCGTCTACGCACTCAGACCATTAAAACAAGTCTTAGAACAAAAAAATATTGATGGGAAACAAAGTTGATTTTTTGGTGTTTATTTTAATCCTATAAACGGATAACGCAATGAACAGCGTACACCGGACCGCGCCGCACGCGCGCCCACGCCTCAGTCGCCGAGGCGCGTCCCCCGCACACACCCCCGCCTCAAACATTACATTGCGGGCTGTACGTTCAGAAGCCATTTTTCCCTAGGAATAACTTAAAATTTTGAACAAGTTTGTTTGGACATAAATTAGGTAATAATGTCTAAAATTTATTCACATCAAAATCTTGAGATTTTTATTTTGACTTTGACCTTCAATAACTTGGAAAGTATTGAGTACCCAGGCATACCTGGGTACTCAATACTTTCCAACATACCATAGTCTAGAGGGAATAAATAGTCCTGATGATGTGCTGAATACGTAGGTTTCGGCTTCGTTAAGGGTCTTTTTACACCCTGTATACTACAGTTACCCTAACTATAGAGTTCTATACACCAACTATATCCTTACATATAAAGACAAGGTCAGCCTTTTTATTTATTGGCATATTCAAAATGCTTACGAGTAGATTAGCGCGGTATAGGTACCGCGCTAAGGATAGGTCCTATTTTGCGCAGTACCTATGCTACAGGCTATTTGATGAGTCGTTTTTAAGGTTCCAAAGTCCACAAATAACCCTTACAGTGTCTCCCTGTCCAACCGACCGTCCGTCCGCTACCTATCTGTACAGCCACACATGAAAGTATACAATACCGTCAAATTTGAATGAATGAATGAATGAATAAATCTTTATTTGACACAATAAGTAAAAAGAACATACAGTTAATACAGGTACTAATATAACAAAACAATAACATAAATAGATACTAAATAAAATAATAAAAAAGTGTCAAATAGGTGACCGCTCAGCTTTTGTCGACACTGGCCGAGTATAGCCAGCGCCGACGCTGGTTTTCAGCGGCTAACCTAAAACATTGTTGCACCTCTGTTCCCCTCCGCCTCCATTATACAACCCGTAAGGGTGAAGCCAAATAGGGACAGAGAAAGAACAGAGGCGCAACTTGGGGACTCGATGGGACGGTTCTACATACTATTAGTACAAATAAACATATTCTACACAAAACAGACATACACAGTAACAATCCTTTTTTGGACAACAGGTACAGAACTGAACACAGAAAATGATAACAATATAAATATCTCACTCATCTAGGTCCTTATATTAATGTGCAACCACGAACCCATAAATAGTATAGCTAAACCAAACAAGTTGAAAAATGTTCATAGTATTCTCCTCCTTCAAATAGTAAAAAAAATTAAAAATTTTAAAGGTTTTCGAACGTGTCGCATCAAAAAAAAATTTCTTTAGTCGATTTTCTCTTTTATGTCAAACACGTTTGGTTCAATATCAATTGCAGATATTTTTATCAATACCGATAGTTATGTTAGTTACCCAAAAAGTTCGATCTTGCAAACCGTTTTGCTCTGCTTCACCGTGATCGTCCATAGAAGGCGACAACTACCATATGTCGCTAAGGTACCCTAGATTGCACGTGGCCCGACACGCTCTTGGCCGATTTTTCCATCAAGAGGTCGTAAATGAAAAAATCGTTTACGTTATCAATTTCTTCGCTTGTAGTGAATAAACACCAATCGATCACTTTGGGCGTAGCACATGTATTGAAAGTCATGCTTACCTAATTACATAGACGGTAATAAATGGTTTCTAGCTTACAATAATAGACAAATTGCGTTTAGGTTTACCTATATTATGTATTACTACATGATGTAAGCACGTAGGTTTTGCGTGAATATAATTATAAAAAATTTCAATCATATTTCGATTTCTTGGTTATTCGACCACGTAAATTTATCCGCCGTGTGGTCCCCGGCAGAGTAGAATAGGCCACCCTCACTCTTACCGAGGTGTCGTAAAAGGCGACTAAGGTAAAGCTGCTGGCATGATCATCAGTGCCCAGAGAAGGAAAACTCTGCATTTATATCAAAACCCTCGCCAACCCGTCTGCCAAGCGTGGTGAGTATGGCAATTACCCCTCATTTGTTTGAGGGAGGCCCGTGCCCCAGTAGTGGGGACTTAAATGGGCTGATGATGATGATGATAATGATGAAATTTATTGTAAATTTATTAATTAATAAATCGGGACTACAACCTTAAAATACTATTATACATTATTAAATTGGTAATTTATTTTGTACTTGCTTAATTCATATAAATTCATTCTCCATACATATAAGACGGAAATAGGAGCCAGGTGGGCAGCTGTCTAGCAAAGGCTTTGTATTGTTATTTGCATTATCATTTAAAACCTTGAAAGTCTAAGCTGTAAAAAAGTTCTTTAGTGATTCTTTGAAATGTCTGAAAGGAAATGAGTGTAAATGAACTAAATTCAATGATTTCATTCGATTTTTTCCAAACGTCGACTCGAGTCACCATTTTTTTTTGTTATATGTGGCATACAAGCAGACGGATCTCCTGATGGTAAGCGATTGCCGTCGCCCATAGACACCCACGACACTATTCGAAAGGTCCCTTTTGTGTTCTTATTGAAAATTGTACTCCAGTCACTACCCTTTTATAAGTTGACAATTCAATAGAAATTTCCCTATTCAGAATATTGTTCAATACATTTGGTATAATCAGCGCAAGTCACCAAAAATCATAATATACAATATAATTAGCGACTCATGCTTTTAATGATTGGATGCCTTTTCACATTCGATTGGTGGTTTGGATACTAATTATTTACACCAATTATCACATTACAATTATTACACTATATCAATTAATTAAGATGACGGGTAGGGCACACTAGCGACGCCAATCGATTTTACTTGTTAGCTACTAAACCGGATCTATTTTAAACAATTTCGGGGTTACAACCTCTCGGCAAACGCTTATACTATTTATTAAATAACCATGCACAAATGCGGACCCAAATTTGTATGCGAAAAATTGATTCACGCTAAAAGTGGCCGCTTATGCCGTTAATCAATTTTTCGCGTACAAAAACGGAACTAACATTGTGCATGGTTATTTAATAAATATTATAACTGTTTGAGAGGTTGTCACCGAAATAGTTTAAAATAGATCCGGTTTAGTGCTTACAATTTAAATCGATTGGCGTCTCTAGTGTGCCCTACCTGTTACCTTAAATTAAAACACACTCTTGAAAAAATAAAAATGAGGGCACTGACCGTGGGAGGCTCACGCTTCGGCGTGACTGAGTCGGTTCTTCGACTAGAGTGATACCACAGCCTCACAGAAAACTTTTTTTTTGTTAGTTTGTAACTCAGTTATTCACTACTATGTGTTCTGTAGATTATTTTGCTCCCAACTACTTCTATATTTCCGTGGCAGACTATAAGTAAGTCCTTGCCTCAAATCTTGCCTGCCATTACTCTCATCATCAATAACTCAATGAGAAGTGGCGTTTTTCCTAGCAGCTGGAAGGTGGCAGTAGTTAAGCCTCTACCAAAGACCAACAATCCCACCACCATGAGCGATCTCCGGCCAATAAGCTTGCTACCGTGTCTTTCTAAGGTCTTGGAAAAGGTGGTCTGCGAACAGGTGACAGATTATGTGGAGGCTAATGACATACTGCCGCAATTACAGTCTGGCTTCCGTAGGGGCCATGGTACTGCGACTGCTTTAGCTGATGTGGTGGATAACCTGTTAGTGGGTCAGGATCACGGAGAGGTCAGCGCTCTGATACTGCTCGATTTTTCTCGAGCATTCGACACCATCAACACCTCTCTCCTGCTTTCCAAGTTGTCGTACTACGGGTTCGATGCTGCTGCGGTTCGCTGGTTCGATAGCTACCTGAGAGACAGGTGGCAGCTTGTCGAGCTGGTGAACTCTGACGGCTCCAGGTCACGCTCGGCTAGACTGGCTGTAACTCGAGGTGTCCCACAGGGCTCGATCCTCGGTCCCCTGCTGTATGCCCTTTATGGGGCTGACATCGTAAACTGCATCAGAAACTGTAATTTCCACCTTTATGCAGACGATGTGCAGCTTTACTGCTCCTTCAAACTAAATGACTCTGCCCAAGCTAGTACTAAAATAAACGAAGATCTAAACCGAATTTCAAAGTGGTGCAAATCAAATTGTCTTTCTCTAAACCCAAAAAAATCAAAGCTGCTGGTGACTGGCTCAAAAGGGAATTTGGCTAAACTTAACAGCATTCCGCTGAATATTAGCATTAATGGCGAGGCTGTTGAGCATGTTGCTTCTGCGAGAAACCTGGGACTAATTATGGATGGCCATCTTAATTTCGAAAGTCATATTACTTTGTGTGCACGGAACTGCTTCTACCGGTTAAAACTATTATATAGATTGCGACCTTATCTAGGTGAGGAGGTTAGAATCATACTTTGCGAGTCACTAGTTCTTTCTAAGCTCAACTACTGTGATACTGTTTATGGCTCTTGTATCCTGGCTAGAACCGAGAAGCTGATACAGAGAGTGCAGAATGCCTGCGCTCGCTTCTGCTTCAGTGTTCCACCCAGAGCACATATCACTCCTTTCCTGAATGCAAAAAATCTACTGAAGATGAAAGCACGAAGACAGTTACATCTGGTCTCACTGCTGTTTGGCGTTATTGCGACGCGTAGGCCACCGTATTTTTACAAAAAGCTGGTGTGGACCGCAGATATGAGCAAGTATCCCAAAAGATCGTGCACTCACGTCCTTGCCACTGCCAAGCACCGCACTGTCGCGTTTCGTGGATCCTTTAGGTTCGCGTCGAGTAAAGCTTGGAACAGCCTTCCACCACCTGTGCGTGACCTGGAAACGTTGCACTCTTTTAAACATCTTTATAAAAAATATTTACTTGCAGAACAAAATTGTGGAAACGTACCTCCGGGGTATTCACGGGGCTCCTGGGAGGCTGTATCCTGGCGCTGAGGCTCATTATCATCGAAACCTGGTTAGCAACGAGGGTTGATTGACCATCTGCGTGACTAATACACGTAATCGCTTAAATTACTGTTGGGCGCACGCGCTGGTCAGGTCGCCCGTCAATACGCTTCTCCCGTGCAGTAGGTTATGTCATGTACGATATTCACTCTGCATTGAACCAAAACTATAAAATTGATCACAATCTCGCCCATTTTATATTATCACTTAGGTATAGATTATAATACTCTAGTCATACATAACCCAAGTAAAAGAAATTCCATTCCATGTTGTTGTACGTGGCAAATATGACGTAACGGAACGGATGCATTCCGCTTGTGTCTCGCTCGCGGCTCGCGCACAGAGTTCAACCCATAGATAAACCACGCCGGTTCAACCGAGTTCGCAGAGCGGCGCTTCCACACGTTGTGTGCGCGAAACGTCAATTTATTTATTTATGCACTACAAATTATGCTTTCAGTACCATTATCTAATTTTGTTTATTATACCTACACATTCTATTTATTTTCATTGCTATGTGTTGCTTCGTTTTATTTTACACACTTGTGGATTATTATTTTAATATAAGATAATTGTTTATTAGGCATCTTAAATTTTCTTCCTGTTATGTACTAATATTGATTTTTGATTTATTATTATTATTCCTTGTTTTGTACTTCTTCTTTCTTCCTATTGTATGTTATGTATGTGTGCACGTACGTCGCCCAAGGCTCTGCCTGAAAACCAGCGCTGCAGCGGCTTCGGCCACTGCAGCAAATGCTGAGGTTGGGCCTTGTTGGCTACAGAATTTGTCATAATTGTATCTATGTCACTGATGTTTGATTTGTGTTCTGTGGTCAATAAAGAACTCTTTATCTAGTAAGGCAGCACTATGTACACGTAACCTACAAAATGTAACATTACTTTGTAAGGTCTTGTTGTTTGTCCTAAATAAATAAATAAAACCTGCATGAAGCAGCGCCTGCACTGTTTTCGTCGAAATAGTGAGGGTACTGGAGTCCCAATTGCGGGGAGAAGGGAGTCACAAGGTAGGCAGCACACTTGTGACTCCAATGGTGTTGGCGGTGTCTATGGGTGATGGCAATTGTTAAGGATCACATGCATCCGTCTGTACCTACTGCCACCTATCACACAAAAAAAAACTTAAGGATCAACACCCGACCCGTTTAGCGCAGTGGTTTTTGCGCCGGTTGTGATGTAAGGGTCAAGGGCTCAATTCCCGCACCAACACAAATGTTTGTTGATGAATCGGATAATTTTCGTACCTTCGTTGTTCCTGTTTTCCATAGTACAAGGGAAAACATTTTTTTTAAATTTAGTTACCAACATAAAAACAAAATAGTATGATAAACAATGTATACAGCATTTGATAAACCACTAAAGTTTGTAAAAAATGCTGCCTTCTTCATCGATATATTAAAAATACCTAATAATAATACTTATTTTCTATAGGTGCTTACTTACTCATAATTTGAATGAATGAATGAATGAATACTGCATTTATTTCGACACACATATATAAGACAGGAGAGAAACAGAGGTTTTATACACAAAATTTTGACATAACAATTACACAAAACAAAATAAGTACAATAATTACATGCAAGAAAATGCGTGTGCCGAAACAGGCGCCCGCTCAGCATAATGTCGTGACGTGCCAATAAATGACGCGCCACGACGCTGGTTTTCAGCGGGTTACCCGTGTGTCGTGTGTCTGTTGCGGTATGGTATGGTGGTAATTTGTTTTATTTTACGTTTACAAACCGGCCATTCGCCACCGCGCGAGTGTATACAGTGTGATTACGTTTCTTTACGTATTGTCATTTGTGTTACGGATATCAGAATCAACAGTGAGATTACAAATATACACATATACCAATACAAACAGACATGTTCGTGCACACAATTGTTTGTACTGTGCGGGGATCGATCCCGCAACCCTTGGACCAAAGGCAGCGTTCACTACCACTGTTCCAAGCGGGTCAAAATAATAAGAAGACCTTGGTTTGCGACCAGGATAATGTATGTGACGTTTTCTCAATGTATTTATTTATTAAGGTATAACAAGATTCTTCAATAATTATGAAACCTAGATACCTATTAGATAGCTCATTTAGGTAAAGAATATTTGACTGCCTCAGTGGGTAGCTGTGTTCGGGGTTCAATTTTCGGCATGAGTTATTTTGTCAAAAAATTCTTAGTGTCAACCCGGAGTCTGAAAATGGGCGGTGTTGTAACCCCATGCCTTGGAAAGTTCGCCAGATCCCGCTTCAGTTGCGTAAAATATATGACCCGTCAAATTTTGTAAGAGCATTTTGTCATGTTTCGTTAGCCAAGGGGCTATAAGGGCGTTAGAGATAATGCCAGTGAGAGCCCATGAGAAAATTGGATACATTGCGGATCAAAGTCAAGCCGCAAGCCTTATCACGACGAATGGTACATAACTCTCTGTTACGCTTTCGGTCTACGGAAAAATAGAAAAAATTCCAAAGGTCATTGATTTGATCAAAGACTCGAGTGATGAACTCGTATTTTTTCAGTATCTCAGTGTGTAACATATATTTAAGTATTATATTCGTTATTCCTTTGTTGTCTAATCCGGATAACAAGTTCATAAGCTATTTTAGTTATTCAGGTCATATCACAGATTTTGTGGGTCAATCTATGAGATGTTGTATAAAGCACATTCTCTTTTTAGAGTTCTGTGGCCAAATGGCAAAAAACGGAACTCTTATAGATTCGTCATGTCTGTCTGTCTGTCAGTCCGTCCGTATGTCACAGCCACTTTTTTCCGAAACTATTAGAACTTTTCTATTGAAACGTGGTAAATAGATGTATTTTGTTAACTGCATTACGATTTTTACACAAAAATAGGAAAAACATTTTTGGGGGATCCCCATCCCCATAATAAGAGCTGAAACTCTAAATTTTTATTCATCAAACCCATACGTGTGGGGTATCTATGGATAGGTCTTTAAAAAGGTGTTGAGGTTTCTGATACAATTTTTTTCTCAACTTATTACATTGTGCTCCCAAAGCGGTTAAATGTGCCCCCAACTTCTATAACAAAAGAATTATAAAACTAAAAAAATAATTGATATACATTACCATGAAAACTAACAACATAAATTGGTTTAAACTATATCTAGTAAGTAGTTTTTTTGAATGCTTTTAAAACCGTAAACCACCATTTACCTTCCATTAAGTCAACTCAATTGTTTTACAGAAGTAATATCTTATTTGCTGCTACCCTTCAAATGCCGGCCAGAAAATGTTTTTGTTGTATTCCCCCTGAGCTTAGACAATTGTCTAAGCCACTTGAGTAAATGTTTGGTGGCATAGTAATAAATATTACTATGCCACCAAACCCGGCAGGGTCATTATCAAGATATTGATTTCAAAAGTCAATATCTTAAAACATTTTCAGAGAAATAACCTAACAAAAAAAAGTTTTCGGTATTTGAACTGAAGTTGAAATTTGAACATCAGTGGAACAAGTCCTAACAGAATTACCAAAAATACATGAAAGTCCGAGCATCTCCTTTAGTGTGGTCTTCAATGTTCTTACATAATTCATTATTTATTTAAACAATTTATTTAATATTAGTTTTATTTAATCAGTAGAAGGAATGTGTCATCCTGATATCTAGTTGCTCGTTTTCCTGCCTCGGAAAGCACGTTAAGCTGTTAGCCCTGCACCTGATCTTCCCTCGGTCATGTCATGCTAGAGTGCCACAGAAGTACCTATGAGGGTTAGGGAATAGAAAGTTCGCTAGTATTTACACACGTTGTTCCAACATTTATGTGTATAAAAAAGAAATTATAAATGATCTTTTTTGTTACTTATCTAATAAATAATCCAAGTAAATAAAAAGGACACCTCGGTTCTTCTAGCTCCTTCTACCGATTTTTTATGCCATTATGTTACCCATGACTTGGGTTCAGAAACGAATCCTAATAGGAGCCGTGAAACAGGGGCAACAGATGGCGCTAAATAGGTAATTTTAATAACAGTCTGAAGCAACAGATGGAAGCACGGATTGAAAATGGACTAGATGTTCGGAATTATATTTTTTCACAGTGGTAGAATCTGATATAGTCCATTATGAGCCTCAAAAGATTTTTTTTGTTGTAGGGGACAGTCAAACAGACGGATCGCCTGATGGTAAGCGATTGCCGCCGCCCATATTCACCCGCAGAACCAGTGGAGTCACAAGTGCGTTGCCAGCCTTTAAACCCCCCTTTCCCCCGGATTGGGTCTTCGGTATTCTCACTTACGCAGCAAAACATAGCAGAGTGCTGCTGCATGCCGGTTTTCTGTGAGGCCGTGGTATCACTCCAGTCGAGCCGGCCCATTTATGCCCAAAATGGTAAAAGCGGGACCCTTTTACCTACTAAGCTGTCCGTCTCTCTGTCACCAGGCTGTAGAGTTTGCGCCATGAAAGAAGACCCGCGGAAAAATACGGAACTAAAATTTTAGATTCCTTGTGTCTATGAACAGTGGCGGACACATGAAGCTATACAAAACTGTCAAATTTCTTCATTCGATTATAAACCTTATATTGTTACACATTGAGTTCTAAATCGATTGAGGAAATTTGACAGTTTTGTATAGCTTGACCTGTCCGCCACTGAACATAAAGCTCAAATTTTAATGCTGACGGCGACTCAAGCGCGCTTTTCACGGTCGCGTTTTTTCTTTCTTGGCGCGAACTATATTTCTAGAATTGCGATAGGTTGACAGTAGATTTTTTTTAAAATTTTACTAACTCGGTAAGTACACCTACTTACTGGGGAACCACCTGTACCTACCCACCGGTAGGTTCAGGTGGTTCCCCTATTAGACTTGGAAGTAAGTTGAGAATTAATTTTCATAGGTTGCAGTTACATTTATACGAAAATCTATTATAAACTATTAAACATTTATTTATATTTTTACGATTAAGTAGGTGGTTTAGAACAAAGATGACATAAAATATTGTAACGAGTATTAACCTACCTTACTCTATGTACAGACGTAGCCCAAAGGATTGCATGCCTCAAGTGGCAATGGGCAGGGCACATAGCGAGGAGAACAGACGGCCGTTGGGGCGGAAAGGTCCTCGATTGGAGGCCACGTACAGGAACTCGCAGCCGTGGCAGGCCTCCTACAAGGTGGACCGACGATCTGGTGAAGATCGCGGGAATCCATTGGATGCGGGAGGCACAGGACCGATCTGTGTGGAGAACATTGGGGGAGGCCTATGTCCAGCAGTGGACGTCCATTGGCTGAAATGATGATGATGATGACTCTATGTTATAACTTTGGTTAACTTGACGTTCATAATTTTTAAGTAGTTATAGTTGGGCCAAAATAATAAGCCACATTTGACACTTCAACGAAATTCGACAAAACCTTGTAACAAGAATCATTGAATTTATCAATCTTTCTATATCAAAAAAACCGGCCAAGTGCGAGTCGGGCTCGCGCACAAAGGGTTCCGTAGCAGCAAAGTCCAAAATTACAGTTAAATCAACCTATCTCAAAAACTATAAGAGATACTTTGATCAAACCAAAAATCGTTGAAAGAGTTAATTAGCATGCATCACCTCTATTTTTTTTAGAATTTTATACCCCGTAGTTATAAAAATAGAGGGGGGGGGACATACTTTTTACGACTTTGAGAGTTGATATCTCAAAAACCGTTCACTTTAAGAAAAATGTTTTTTAGAAAACTTTATATCATTTTAAAAGACCTTTCCATTGATACCCCACACGGGTATGTACATCGAAAAAAAAAAATTCATCCCTCAGTTACATGTATGGGGGGCCCCACCCCCAATTCTTTTTTTTACTATTTAGTGTCATATTTTTGTAGCGGTTCATACAACACATATTCCCATCAAATTTCATCACTGTAGTACTTATAGTTTCCGAGTAAATCGGCTGTGACAGACGGACAGACGGACAGACGGACAGACGGACATGACGAAACTATAAGGGTTCCGTTTTTGCCATTTTGGCTACGGAACCCTAAAAACACAATTTCTTAACTTTTTAAAATTATGATTGCATTTATTTATTGCAATAAAGACAAAAAAGATAATTTCACGATTTACTTTCTCTGTTTAATTATTTATAAACTTATTACATATAAACCATTCTAGAGAATTGAACGTTGGTACAATGTTGTATCTGTCAACGCATTTTCTTTTTAAGCTCTAGGGATGTACCCCAAATAATCGAATGAATACAATGTTAATCGTGTAGCAATATTCAACCATAATAAATGAAAAGCCACATTATGATTAAAATAAAACGTTCTATTCTCTTGTTTAAAAATATATACATTAATAGCTTAGACATTTAATTTGTAATTATGTCAAACTAAACATGAAATTATATAAATAAAAAGAAATGAAATAAAATAACAAACAAAATAATTAAATCCTTAATAGCTTGATAAAAAGAAAAACCATACACATGTATGGCACATAATATAACCGTTTTGATTTCGAAGAAAAATAAATAAACTGGCCGCGTATCGATATCTAGGATCTGTACCTACTATCTTCTTTCCTTTCAATAATTTTGATTCACGTTTCTCCAAATAAAAGTATTAGTAACTTCTTTATTTTAGTATTTGATTTTAGTTTGTTTAAAGTACATATCGATTATTCACTTCAATCGGATTTTTTTAGTTGGTCACTTTCCTATGAAGCTAAAATTGAGAAACCTGAAATGTGGCTTATTAGTTTGGCTCGACTATATGAACAATATTTGTACTCACTTTTGCTTGACAAAAATACAACGAGATAATCTAAAAAACTATTAAAGCTCAAAAAAAATGTACCTACCTACACAAAAACAAACAGAACATAGTACACATTTAGAAATGTTAAAAAAAGCTTGTAGCAGAAGTTAATTCTCCATTAACATTTTTTCGATTTCACTGAAATAAGCAGCTTAAAAAAAATGTGGTCGCTTTCTTTTCAATTGTTTTTCCAGATGTTGCAAAGATTTTTATGATATTGCAATCTACAAAAGAGGTTTACCTATTTGTGTCGGTGCCAGCTTCGTTTGTCCATAGAGTTTTTTTAAATAGTATTTCCGACGAGGGATCTGTTGCAAAAGAGAACCAATTAAATAACTCATTATGTAAATTATTGAATTAAGATTGCTGCTTACCAATTTTTTTTGTATCTTTAAAGTTAGATGAGATTTTATACAGATAATAATCTCGAAGACTGACAGAACAGCAACAAATAATTTATTAAAGTAAAAAAAACTGATTCTCATAACTAGCTTCAATTAGGTAATATCGCATTTTTCTCACCTTGTAGGTATGTATTTTCTCCTTCATACAGTATGGATTCCTTCAAACGACGCGTGAAGAAATATCTCGCGGGCCAGTTTGACAGTGCCAATCGAAGCGATTCCTTTTTTTTGGTCGCTGCGGTCTGGGCACGCTGTCAATTCCTTTTTTTTATACATACATAATAAAATAAAATAATATTTACGTTTTTTAATATTGCCTCTGTCGAGTCGGCTGGTAGCCGTCCTCGAAACTTCCGAAAGACGACTCCCTGCGGCCAGAAGTCCTCCTTGATAATGGTTACCAGGGAGTGGGTCGGCACTCTCACCACAAATGAGCTGAAGTTCACTTTGTGGCGAGACTAACCGTTCGATCCTCAGCGTCCAGTCGGACTTCTTCCCTCAACCTTTGTAGACCAGTGTAGGCGGGACACGCGCAGCTGCGTAGTGTGAGTATCTGGCTGTAACAAACTTTCCGTTCTTAACGGTGCGGTGTTGTGCTTCGGTAGTTACGGTTGGCGGGTTTCTTCTTCTTCTCCAATTTAATAAAGCCTTCATCATCGCACTTCTTTTTCGGTGGACACAATGTTGGTGTCGCCTTCGGATTCTTCCCATTTTGTCGTTGATGACGACGTTTTGTCGTTTTGTCATTGTTTATACGTCTTTTACTTTTACTAGGTACATTTATTTATTCTTTATAGCACAAGAAAATAAAGTACAATTGGCATACTAAATGCTATACAGCATTCTCTACCAGTCAACCATTAGGCGATGCAGAAATATGTATGACGGCTAAATAAATATATATCCATAAACATATATGTGAGTACATTATATATTGCTTGTAAGACCAAGCCCTTTTCAACGCCCACTCGATATAATTCTGACTTGCACCACGCAAGATTTTTTGTTCGGTTTATTATTTTCGAGACGAGTAACAACAAAAAAAGGGCGACTAACTATTTTGTTACTTAGAAAAAAAGGAAACCAATTCTCGTAACGTGATATTTTGTCATCATACGATACATATCGCAAAAGCCTTGTTGTTTTTGTAAAATTTTCATGCGACTTTTGTTATGTTTTTTCATATCAACAATCCCGAGATCCCGAGTTTATAATTCTCACATTCTCACAACATCTCATACGTTCACCTGAATCCGTACTAAGTAGCTTAAGCACTTGTGTTACAGATATTAGACAACAGAGGAACACAAATATATACTTAAATACATATATTACACCCAGACACTAAACAAACACAAGTGTTCATCGCACGAATGTTTGTCCAGGGTGGGGATCGAACCCAAGATCTTTGGCGTAAGAGGCAGGGTCACTACCAATTGCGCCATCCGGTCAGTCAAAAGTTTACTGCAAGAACTACACAGCTAAACATCACAAATAACCAGAATTGAGAACTACCCATGTTTCTAATTCAAGTAATTATTAAGTAATTACTTGACTTTTAATCATTAAAGTGCCCTCAACAGTTGTGGACTGAGCATTTGTTTTAGTAGCAGATTAAAAACATATTGTTTTGGTAATTCCTCGAAAGGATTAATCAAACTCAGTAAAAAGTTAATGCACACGTTTCAAAACATTCCTTGAGTTGTTATTAATTAATTACTTTTCCACCCACCAGGAAATGTCTCGTGGGTGGAAATGGAAATAGAATACTGTCATTCCTTTCAGATACTTTACACCTACGTTATTCACAATGTTTCAATCAGATTTCTATATCTTTCTCCAACTTCGATAAAACCATTGTTACCTTCTGTAGTATTTTTAACTATTTGCTTTATTTGATTTAGTTCCATATAGATGGTTACGAACTGACTTTATGGAATTTTATGAAGACAGACATAAACTTTACCCAAAACGATTTTAACTTTCGGCGGCATTGACATATTTCATGAAAAAATGGCGCTTAAAGAGAGTAACTGGCGAGTTTCTTGCCGGATCTTCTCAACCAGAAACAACTTTCCGAGCCGGTGATAGAATCGCATTATATATTTACTTTTTTTAGTATATTTTATGTATCAACATATATATGTATTAACATGTAAATTATTTACATAAGTACTTGTAAATAGTCTTAAATCATTCAAAAGTATGACGATTTGTAAGTGCTTGAGCTACCTATATCGGAGTTAGATCAATGTATGTGATGTTGTTGTTGTGTTGTGTCTACAAACCGATGCAAATAAAGAATTATTTGATTTGATTTTGATTTCAATGCAACGCAAAAGTTAATTTTATTTAATTTTTTATTTTCTTTTTTGAGGAAACAAACAGCTTAAATACTAATACATTCAGACTTATTTAATATAAGTAACTCATTAGCCTAATTAGTTTCCACTATTAGATAATACAAATAATGTTGAATGAGAAACTCGCACGTCAGGAATTAAAAGTTAAAAAAAATGAAGTTTTAACAACTAATTAATAAAATTTAACAAATTTGTTTTGCTTCAGTAGGTAGCATACGACCACGGCAATACGGCATAATAATTTCAGCAGAGACGATTTTCTTGTTTCGTACTTTTTAGAGCGTGTTTTTTTTTTGGTAGTTTATTGTAGTTTAGGGTAGTTAGTTTTTAAACTTTATTTTTATTTAACATTATTTTAGTTATGTAAATAAAATTACATATTTGCAATGTGTAAAAGTCCTTCTTCACCTCATGCTTAGAGAACAACACTGACGGTACCCCAGCGTATATTTTTATGAGGTCTATATACCAAAATATCATTAGGTATTGTAGTATTTTCTGCTATTCAAATAAAACTAAAAAACCGGCCAGCGCGAGTCGGACTCGCCCATGAAGGGTTCCGTAGCAGCAAGTAAGATGTATGGAAGGTAAATTGCGGTTTACGGTTTATAACGTATTAAAAAAACGACTTACTAGATCTAGTCCAAACCAATTTTCGTTGTTATTTTTTATGGTAATGAATATCATATATTTTTCTCAGTTTTAAAATTCATTTATTGATGTTAGAGGGGGAGGTCGACACATAATGTACCATTTTGGGAGGGTCTCTTGCTCAAAGTATTGTGTTTAGAAAAAAAATGATGTTAAAAACCTGAACATAATTTTTAAAGACCTATCCATAGATACCCCACACGTATAGGTTTGATGAAAAAAAAATTGAGTGTCAGTTTCAAGTATGGAGACCCCTCTTAATTTTTTATTTTTTCTTATTTTTGTGTAAAAATCGTAATGCGGTTAACAAAATACATCTATTTACCAAGTTTCAATAGTATAGTTCTTATAGTTTCGGAGAAAAGAGGCTGTGACATACGGACGGACAGACGGACAGACATGACGAACCCTAAAAATGAAGGTGCTTTTTGTTTTAAAGCTAACTTTCTTACAAGTAATGTTTACAAAATTACATTCAAAATGAATTTAGAAAGTACCTTTGAAGTAACAAGTGCACGATCTTTAATTAAATCAAGACTTGAAGTTTTTCATACTTTCTAATTGTAATTTGCGAGTAGTTATCTAGAGTCTTTCCTAATTGTAATTTGCAAGGTTGTCTGGCAAGTGTTTAAATTCAAACAGCATAAGAATCGATTTTGTCTGCACCGTTGATACTTCAAGAGGCATTAAATTTCTTGTTTCAGCAAATATTAAGTGAAAATAACTTAGCGTTTAGGGGAAAATCTGCGAGTCATTAAAGGACGACCCGTTTGGAATAGTGGTAGTGAATGCTGCCTTAGGTCCAAGGGTTGCGGGTTCGATCCCCGTACAGTACATTTGTGTGCATGAACATGTCTGTTTGTATTGGTCTGTTTTCTACTAATTATAAGTATATATTTACAAAATAAGAAGTATTATATGTCAGATATGTATTTTTAATCCCACTGTTGATTCTGATATCCGTAACTTTAATCCCAAGAAGACACAAGTTTGCGCCTTTACTGCGACGGGCCTTTGTCGCATCTCCTCACTTCCAGGATACCTTAATGCCAAACCGAGCATTGGGATTCTTGGCGTGGATATATCGAGTGACATTTGGAGGATAAGGTTAAATTAGCTTCAAAGAAGTTGGGTGTCCTCGGTAGAGCAAGGTGGTATTTTACGCTAACCCACCGCCTTCAGCTCTATAAAGCACAACTTTGGTCTCACATGGAGTACTGCGCCTATCTCTAGGCCGGAGCACCCCAATACCAGCTCCTCCCTTTCGACCGCGTTCAACATCTTGCAACTCCAATAGTCGACGACGACAATCTCACTGCTTAGACTCTCTGGCCCAGCGGAAAGAAGTCATCTCTCTATGTGTCTTTTACCGCCTTTTCCATGGTGAGTGTTCCGAGGGGTTGTTTGAGTTAATACCCGCTGCTGAATTTTACCACCGTACTACACGCCGTAAACTAGGATGCCACCCGTACCATCTGGATGGGTGGAGGTCCACCACCGTGCGCTTTACACGTCATTTTTTGCCACGCACCACCTCATTGTGGAATCAACTTCCGAACGGGTACGACATTGCGAGCTTCAAGTAACGAGCCAATACCTTCCTAAAAGGCCGGCAACGCATCTCCACTCCTTCGTGTGGCTGATGTCAATAGACGGCAGTGATCACTTACCATCAGGTGACGCTTGCTCGTTTGCTTGCCTTTCTCATAAAAAAAAAACACAAGTGATTGAGCTACCTATCTAGGAGTCAGATCAAAGTATGTGATGTTGAGAAAAATATTAAAGATGATGCCATTTCATATTTAAAGATATTCACGTCTATAAAATTAAGAATAAAACCACTTGCACTCACACCAAAAACTGCTTTAATTAACTATGAATCAAATGAAAAGGAAAAGTGGCGAAGAGCGGTGTTACACAGTAATTAGTTACTCTTAAAATATACACGGGGCGTATACATTCGCATCTTCTAACTAAAAATGGATCTTCGGACAAGTTTATTGTAAAAAGATCAATTTTAGCATTATAACTTCATCAATTTTACTTAGGTAGTATGTGATTTTTTACATTGCCATTACATCAAAGTTGGTAACTTTATTCTAGGTTCAATTTTAAGTGACAATAAAAACGGTGATCTCTTAACTAAAGACCTTTAAGGCAATACCGTGACGATACTAGCGCCGACAAGTGTGACACAATCAATTTAAATCACTTAGCGGCGCTAGTTATCGCCTTAACGGCTGCTCCCAAAGTTTATTTTGATGCGACGGATTTTTTTTTTCTGTGTACGTGATTTATTCAACGGCAGAGTAGAATAGGCCACCCTCACTCTTACCGAGGTGTCGTAAAAGGCGACTAAGGTAAAGCTGCTGGCATGATCATCAGCACCCAGAGAAGGAAAACTCTGCATTTATATCAAAACCCTCGCCAACCCGCCTGCCAAGCGTGGTGAGTATGGCAATTACCCCTCATGTGATTGAGGGAGGCCCGTGCCCCAGCAGTGGGGACTTGAATGGGCTGATGATGATGATGACGATTTATTCGCATATACAGATGGTAGACAATGTTTTATATAAAATGTACTTAGTTCTAATAACTACACATTTAGAAAGTGATTGACGAACCATCTGATTTCGTTGAGTGATGCGTGCCTAGCAAAGCTGAAGAGACGTGAGCTGAACTTATAAACACAAAGCTTATAAACAGGACTCATAATGCTGAACGGTCCAGGAATGGATACCGTGTAGTTGAAAGATGCACGTCCGAAGACCACAAATGCAGTAGGGGACAATGTGACTAGGCCGGTAGGCATAAACTGGATCCAAGTTACTCAAAACATACATGAATGCAGAAGATTGAAGGAGGTGTCTACCACATAGCAAAAAGTGGGCTTAGATGATAATGATGATCAACCGTCTTCTTCCACCTAGCGCTTCTATTTGCGCGGGTACGCTTGGACCGTGATGCAGGAATTGGCAAGTGTAGTAATGAGGTAGCGATGGCCGTGTCCCTAAGACAGTAGCACTGAGCGAGAGAACTGTGGAGCGGCTGTTTCGTCTCGCAATGAACAGAGAGGATTTTGGGCAGCTAGGCGGCTAACCTTCAAAGCTAATAGCCTCTTCACTCAAAGGAGACAAGAGAACTAGAGTAGGTTATGGTCACAATTTCAGAATCATTTCCGCAGCAGTTGCGGAAATCTAGAAATAAGAAAAACAAACCAAAATCCTGAATGTTTTGTAAATATAATCTCTCTCGCTGCCGAGTTAGTGGTACAAAGAAACACATAGAATTGAAAAATTTTAAAATGTGCGTAGGTTGAAATTTACATCTTCCCGTTAGGATGGCGTTCGTTATTCACTGAACTATCAGCCCTCTAACATTATCTTTTTGATAAATGATATACATACACATGTATACAATACATGTATGTATTCAGTGTGGCGTGATATAAAACAATGAATAGGTAATGTTATATGATCAAGAGTATCCTATGTAACAAAGCACCTGAGTATCGTTTGGTCACTAAATTCTCATAATACACATAAAAGTTCCACAGGCCCAATCCAAGGTAAATAGAGTTTAAAGGTTGGCAGTGCACTTGTTGCTCAACTAGTGCTACCATCAGGTGATCTCGCTGTTCGCCTAACACCTGCCATAAAAAAAACGTATTCTAGGCTTCGAAGCAGCGGCTTTGGACACAACTGAGAATGAAATACTCAAATGTTGATCCTTAAAGTGAAGTTACCGACAGCTTGGCGTTCCTTAGAAAACACAATCGTTATCTAATCATTTGGATAATCAAGTAATTCAAGCCTGCATAGTTAGGAGGCAACCTAACTGAGGCTCGCTTTTCACACAAAGCGTTATGTTTCGCGTGATTTATTATGAACCAACGACATCCGGGTCTTAGAGCCATCATTCAGCCATTCAACACGGAAGAAATTTAGTACCTAACTGTCCAAAAAGTCAAACCTTTTCATGGTTTTTCAAGAAAAGAGCTTATGCCTCCCTTAAGAGCCGGCAACGCATCTGTGATGCCCCGTGTGTCGCAGATGTCCATGGGCGGCGGTAATCTCTTACCTTCAGGTGAGCCGTCTGCTCGTTTGTCTGCCATAATGTAAACAAAAAGCTTAGATTTTTTTTATGCTAGGGCCGACAAACGAGCAAGCGAGTCATCTGATGGCAAGCAATCAAAGATTTCGTAATTTTCGTATAATTTATAATTTTTTTTCTTTTTAAGATCTCTACGGTCTTCGAAAACTAAACCATCGAACTTAAAACAATATTGTGTTTCAAACACAAAAGTTTGTTGCCAAACGTATCTTAGAGAGTAATTTTAGATAATGAGTAAAGTTTAAAATGAGGTATCTGTTACTTATGTTTGTCGGGAAAATGGGATTTGAGAATCGTTGGTTCTATGAAAGCGAATTCTCTTTTGTCTGGTAGCATTACGCTAGCTAATAAGTACAATGTATGTGATTTTGTGTGACTTTATTGCTATTTATCTATCTATATACCTACTCTATAGGTACAGCATGTTAGCTTCAGGGCTGCCACCTTTAGGGATAAAAAATCGGGACGATCGGGCATGCATGAACCTATCGCATATTGTCAAAAATCGGGACAAAATCGATAGGCCGTCGGGACGCGGGACAATGTCGTCGAAATCGGGACAGTCCCGGCAAAATCGTAACGGGTGGCAACTTTGGTTAGCTCAAGGTTAGGTCACCGGTATCCGACCCGTCAAGGCGGGTGAAATGATTTTATCGACAAACCTGCTGTAATAAAACCGTACTTTATTGTTAAAAATCTTATCCTAAAGTGCTCCCCCTGTATTATCTATGGGCCAAAAGAGACTTACCACACTGTAATTTCGTTTAAGGTTAAATCATTTAGAAAGTCAAAGTCGTTCCTTTCTAGAGCGGAAGACCTGTTTACAAGGAAGGAAACGCCACATCGACTTTTAATGTAAATTGTCTAACAAAGTTTAATACGAAAATGATGTAAATTAGAGAGACGCGTTTTAACAAACTTTAAGATGATTAATAAGGTAACCTTAATTACTTTTAAGCAATAACACGATGCTAGATCGAGTCGCCCTGATGGAATAAATTACGCTCGCCTTTCTATCACTCGCGGAGGGTGTGATCGTACAGTCTACAGATAAAGTTCATGCACACTATTGGCAGCTATTGACTCCTTTGCTTCTCGGAATAATAGTCACAATCTATGGAATATGTCCAGCTACTTCTACATTAGATTTTTAGACACCCTTTCTAGCAAATAATACCTAATATTTGGGTCATTGTATTCAGTGACTAAACCAAGGAAAATACTTCGTATATTGGAAAAATTAACCCAATAAGATGAATCTAAATACGTGTACACTATTAAGAGAGTATTCAATCTTCTATACTAAACAGGTAACTTCTACAGACAGCGGCAAAATATATAGATAATCCGAAAACACGAAACGCTTGCGCGATATAATCGATGCCTAGCGCCATCTATTGGTATGAAGTGGAACAAATGTCCCTATCGAGCGAGTAATCTAAGTGAGGGCGGGCCACTAGTTAGTTATAAATAAGTATTATGGGAAAAAATCCCTCCAAACTTGTGTGACCTAGGTACCGCCCTAATGAGCTACCTAAGTGGGAGTGTGACATTTTATTTACCAGTGACAATAGCATTAAATTCTGTAAAATGTTGTGCAATAGTATTGAGTATCTATCTATCTATTTGTAATACTAATTACATTTCTAACTCGATTTTGAAAGCAATTAAGTTTCATCGTTGATTGAAAATTCTCTTATTTACACACTCGGGTGGATAATTCAATTCTCATACGAGTTATCTAATTGAACGGAAATAGGATTATCTTTCTCATAATATTTGTATTTGAAATTTTGATTTTTCAGCGCTCTTTAAAAATATTTAGAGAAATCGCAATGATTAAGTGTAAGTTTATATTCTCTTGCTTTAAATTTTGAAATATTTACCTAATTCCAATACAACTTGTCTTGGTATCAATGAAACAGATTTTAGAGGCAAAACTTTTAACTGCCTCACCCCATTAACAATAAGCTGTTGTTTTTCCTCTATCCAAAATATGCCTGGAAGAAATTGCTAACACGTTATACGGTCGCCTTTATGTACGGTCTGCTGTTGTTTCATTACGAGTATACTTAATATTTTGTTTCTATGCATGAAAGAATATCAATGTATCTACTTTTCGATTAAAGCTAAATATTATTAATGTTGTTAAATTAATCCACCATACACCATGAGATTCGAGAGAAATAGGAACTGTCATTTTTTTAATTCCGTGATGTAATGTTTTCCACTGTGAAGCGGTGACAGCGTTGTCCGGCGTCTATAGTTCTGTGACGGCAAAGGGCAAAGCTCTTTTGAGCACTCACCGTGATATGGTAAAAGACTCTAAGCGACCTGATGTCTCTACGTAGTTAAAGAGGTTCAAGGGTGTAGGTGACCTCTTCGTCACCTGTAATACGTACAGCCCGCTGTAATCTATCGAGAGCATCCATAAGGTATTATATCTACAGAATTAGGTATAATTTAAATAATAAATCAGTAATATCCTGTAGCTATTTGCTATTGGTTCTTCTTTGTATTGTCCTTTCGATGTATTTTTTTTATTGAATTAGAAAGAAAATAATCACTCCCAAAGAGTTCGAACTCCTAACTTCTAATGATTGCTCCTTGTGTAAACCCTCTGAACTTTGATCAACTCATCATTATTTTGCTTATACTTTCAGGAGTGCACCTTGTAGATTATAAACTTCAACTCCTATTAATTTCATGGCCAGGAATCGGGTCACGACCCAATTTAAAACCAGTTCAATGGTGATTGGCCAACAGAAACTAATTAAAAAGAGAACCCATAAGATCCACTCCAGGAGTAAGACTAGAAAAAATGTCGGGAAATCTAGTTCAATTTTATTTTATTGAAATAGAATCACATAGATAATAAATTATAAGTTGGCCAAGAGTAGATCAAAGTGATTAGAGTTGGTTATTTTAATTCTTGAGGATTCATCATCATCATCATCATTTCAGCCAATAGACGTCCACTGCTGGACATAGGCCTCCCCCAATGTTCTCCACACAGATCGGTCCTGTACTGTCCGCATCCAAAGGATTCCCGCGATCTTTACCAGATCGTCGGTCCATCTTGTAAGGGGGCCTGCCACGGCGACTTCCTGTACGCGGCCTCCACTCGAGGACCTTTCCGCCCCAACGGCCGTCTGTTCTCCTCGCTATGTGCCCTGCCCATTGCCACATGAGGCATGCAATCCTTTGTCTTGTAAAGTTTGGAAGCTCGACACTGGAAGTTGTAGACGAGTACATTTACCTCGGAAAAAAAGTCCAGCTTGGTAAGTCCAACTTTCAGAAAGAGGTCGATCGACGAATCCAACTCGGCTGGGCAGCGTTCGGGAAACTACGCAGCATATTTTCGGCCAATCTACCACTATCTAGTTTTTTTTTTTGGTCTCGAAGGGGAAATGCTTTGCGCACCGTCCCGTCAGGTCGGGGGACCTGGCGGGGTGTGTGGGACTCCCTCTGGGAAGGTGACCCAGAGGTATACCCACTAAAAACCCTACGACGCCCGCCTCTTTTAACTTAGGTGAGGCCTACGGTCACTCATCAGTCCGTATGACCCCGCTTCATTCCGGTGCCCCCGCACCAGTCATCCAAGACCTTCCGGGCGAACCATTGCCCTGACGAGCCCCTTTTCTGCCTCGCCCCCGTCGCAGTCGAAGAGAGAGCGGATCTCGCTCCCTCTCTCGTTCTGCTACCTCCTTAACGCTAATGTGTGCAGGCGGCATGAGGTCCTTGTTTCAGAAACACACTTTACCAGCGCGATGTAAAAAATACATAGTGGCATCTACCGAGACAACGCCGAACCATCTGCTTGATAGCATTTTAAAGCGTCATCTGCTTTTTACTGGCCCCATCTAACGGGAACCGCTGAACTATTTTTCCAATACTAAAGAAAAAAGTACTAAGTGTTCTTTTTTACCTAATAGTGTGGCTTGAGGTCATTGTTTCAAAAAACGCTTTACTAGCGCGATGTTAAAATGCAAACTGACATCTACCGGAAAAAGGCCGAACCACCGGTTTGATGGATTTTTAAGCTCCATCTGCTTTTTACGAGCGCCATCTAAAGAAAAACGCTGAATTTTTTTTTCCATACTAAGGAAAAGAGAACTAAGTGAAATTACTCTGTCTCAAATGAATTTAATTACCAAAATTAGCGGTGGATATTATTATAATACAAAATCCAGTGATATAGTTGGTCCGGTTCCCCTGTCTAAGGGTTGCGAATATCAGACGGCAGTCGCGTCATTGTAATTAAGCTACTTTTACACATGCTGATTTTTAAGCACGCTTAAAAAGCATGCCAAATAAATGAGCATGCTTGATGACCTATACACATTTGCTATCAATAAGCATGCTCTTACCCATCTATTAGCATGCTTAAAAATAAGCAAACCAGTATACACGTGCTAAAGTACTCCCCTGCACTCCCGCACTGCAGGCAGCATGCTCAAAAATCGATCGGCGTGTGATTTTTGAGCATGCTCAAAAGTAGCATGCTTTGAACAGTACATTTACCAGACTTCCCGAATCCAGGATCATAGTCCAAGCGTACACCGGGCACACTGCAACAGCTTTCAACGCAACTTGGAATTACACGCTAAAATTAGGAGGATAATATTATATCACAAGATTTCATGAGTCGTGAAATTAAAGCTACAGTTTTAGCTTTTCATTTCAAGAAGGGTATGGAAGTAATTTATGCAAAAGTGTGGTTTTGACATTTACAAAATTAAATATAATTGTCTTTCTAAGAGAGGAAAATTTGAAATAATTTTCCTCTGTGTTGTAACGAGTATCAGATTTTAATATCCCCTGACACAAAACCGATAGAATGGACTGCAGGAATATTATACTATTTTTACTCAAAGACTTTCATATATCATGAATTTGGCATATATTTTGATGGTTTTAGATAGAAATGTTCTTAGCACTCCTACTCATAGACTCAGAGTACTACCCAATTCTATGTTGCTGTCTGAACTTTGGGGGTCTTTCATAAATGCTTTAAGTAAATCATTTAAGGTGACGGGTAGGGTACACTAGCGACGCTAATCGATTTTAATTTTTAGCTACTAAACCGGGTCTATTTCGAACGATTTCGGGGTTACATCATCTCGGCAAACACTTATATTAAATAACCATGCACAAATGTTGGGTCCGTTTTTGTACGCGAATAATTTATTTATTTACACCAAAAGTGGCCGCTTTTGGCGTCAATAAATTTTTCGCGTATGCGTTGGACCCAACATTTGTGCATGGTTATTTAATAAATAGTATAAGTGATTGCCGAGAGGTTGTTACCCCGAAATCGTTTGAAATAGACCCGGTTTAGTAGCTAAAAATTAAAATCGATTGGCGTCGATAGTGTGCCCTACCCGTCACCTTAAACCATTTATTTACCACACACCAAACAAAAAAAAATACATCAGCAAAATACATCATAATCCTAATACATACTCTCAGTTTATCCGTACAGCCACACATCAAAGCATACGATACTGTGAAACTTCCTCAGTCGATTCTCACCTTAATGTCAAACACATTCGGTTCAATATCAACTGCGGAATCCTGACAGACCATAGTAACCTGATGCATGTTTGTTTGTACATCAGTTACACTTAACCCGATCTGCAATAAGTTGTATTTCGGTGGTTGAGTACAACTGATACATACCGTATAGATACACACTTGAGTAACTATTATACTTAACATAACAGTCCGCGGTTGGGATACCAGCTCAGTGTACGCTGGGCAAGAATACCCAGCTCTGGCTTTCGGCTGGCTTTACCCATTACAATCAACATTTAATCAACATTGTCATACCTTTGCTTACTAAAACGGTAATATAAAGCAGCTTTTATTCTTTTTTAGAAAATGTTGTATCATTTTTTTTGTTGCAAACGTTTAACTACTCTGAAACATCGTTTCAGCTAACAAAGGTTTATTGAACGTTTATGAATAAAGCCCAAAAACGGAAATTCAAAACATAAATTCACCCCATTTCGTAAATATAGAAACACAATGAGATTACGAGTAAATATAATAAATATTTCACAAAACCACATACATTGATCTAACTCCGAGATAGGTAGCTCAAGCACCTGTGTTACGCATATCAGAATCATCAGTGGGATCACAAATATATACATATAATACTTTTTTTTTGTAAATACTTAGGAATACATAGATAACACCCAGACCAATACAAACAGATATATTCACATACATTACATAGACATATTAAAAACATATTATACATGTTCGTTCTATGTCCTACATTTGTATTCGTATAGACAAGTACACAGTTTCAATGGAGTTACCCTTGTTGGATTTTGGACCGTCTTTATGTCTCAGACACAGGTGCTAATTTTGCATTGCGCAGTCACCCGACCTGACGCGCCGTCTGTATATGTGTAAGTAGACAATCTGTCTTAATCCCTTGCCTTGAGCGCCGACTGCCTTTCTCTTTATTAATCCTTCCTTAGTTGTATTAAAAGCCAAACAATTTATATTAAAAGGCATTGTGGATGAGCAATCAATAATTGCGTAACTTGGAATTTAAACTTCAAAGGAACAAGATCATTCCTCTAAAACCGAGTTTGAAGTACTTTAAAAGCTTTTGTGAATTGTTGAAATACTAGGTCAGTCTTGAAAACTGAACGAATCCTGTTTGGTTTGGGTTTCTGGAAATAAATCAAAATGTAACACGGTTTTTAATTAAGAATTGGGAAAATCTGGATATGGATTGCAACAGTCTAACTTTAATGAGCATTTATTTTATTTCTACGGCATGTAGAAATAAAATAAATAAATACAACCTGTGCGGATAAAGAATGGGATCAGAAATGGCGGCGCATCTATTCACTTCTCGCTCGCACAACGGACAGGTTGTACGTGTAAGTGTGGTGCAACTATCAGTTAATGTGCAGATATATATTCTTAGATTTTCATCCACTCGCAATAATGACGAATAAAGTTTTAGATAAGTTATACCTTTGTCGCTACCCAACACTCAGACCACTTCGTCGGGAATGCACGAATGAGGAATTGAATCAGAATACCCGTTCAAAAACTGGGCGTTATGATATCCATCTATCTAGGTATATGTATATTTGTGACAACTTTGTTGATTCTGTTACCAAAAACCAGAGTATTGTCATTGGGGTCAGCAATGTATTGGGACCTGGACCTGGATCATAACTAGGTCCAGGATGCGACCAGGCAGGCCTGTACCTAATGTGATAATACTAAATGTAAGGTTATTGACCTATTGCGCAGCCGTCGCTTTATAGAGCGACCCAATAGTATTCTGTCCACTCTCTTCACCCTCAGAATACGTCGAAAAATGTTCTCACCGTTCCCTCCCTCCAGCAGCATGGTCATGGCGATGAACTGGGTGGAAGTGCTGGCGCTACTGGTGCATAAGTGGTTGTAGATGATCCGGCCCATCGTCTGCGCCGTGCCTTTGATGGACGCCATACATCAGCGTTAGCTACCACAGTAGCAGCATACCATGGCTACATTTCTTCTTTATTGAACTATGGATTGTTGATTTGGGGTAGTTCATAAATATATAATAATAATAAATATTTCACAACATCACATACATTGATCTGACTCCGAGATAGGTAGCTCAAGCACCAGTGTTACGGATATCAGAATCAATAGTGGGATTACAAAGAAATACATATAATACTTTTCTTTTGTAAATACATAATTATAATACATAGGAAACACCCAGACCAATACAAACAGACATGCTCATGCACACAAATGTTTGTACTGTGCGGGGATCGAACCCGAAACCCTTGGACCAAAGGCAGCGTACACTACCACTGTTCCAAATGGGTCGTCAAATAATGAGGAGTATGTTTTATTCGTTGATCAATCGAATATGGTCGCCACAAAAACTTTTCACGTTTCGCCGAGCATATCTCTTTTAGGGTTGATTCTACCATTCTTTATCCGTGAATAAATCTATGATATAATGGCATATTTGTGTGAAATGACAGCGCTACTTATACCATAGACTTAGTTTCGGATTAAGATTGGTCGAATCCAGTCTTAATATTGTAAACGTAAAATTAGGGTTTCCAAAACAGTACGCTGAGGATCTTAAATATTTCTTCAATAAATTCTGACCTTATTGACGAACAGACAGGTCATTTTCGAGCACTCGACATTAAAGTCGAATTTAGAGATTTCAATATATTCGTCTATTCAAATCTTTTTTTTTATGACAAAGGGAGGCAAACGAGCAAGCGAGTCACCTGATAATGTATCATTAACTCAATTTAAATTTTAAGTGCTCGATAATAGGCCATCAGGTTTGGTTTAAATCAATTGAGGAGAGTCTTTGGCTCAAGTATAAAACCATTTTGAACAACTTAAATGTCTTATATCATTCATCAGTAATATAAATGGAATAGTGGCTTAAGTACTGGGCCGTGATCTCGGGGTCCTGGGTTCGATTCCCGGGGGGCTGAACGAAAAGTATGTTTCGAAATTTTCGAACATAGCTGTGCATCTTTGCGCAGTCGCCTCTAAAATGAGAAAATCCATTAGGTAACATAATTTACTACAAGCACATTCTTGTACAGTCCGCTTAACCTACCAAAAAATATGAGTATTTGACAAAAGAAAACTATATTTACGTTATGAACTTTACGCTAAGGTGCATTTTCATTTGTAATTCGAGATCAAGAAAACAATGAAAGAACACCTAGGGTGTTCTTTCATTGTTTTCTTGGTAAGTATTGTGCCAAAAGTGATTTTTGTCAAATGCTCAGATTTATACTAGGTTTAAACGAAATTTTGCAGCTGACAGTACTTTAATATTCAATATGCAGACGGTTTTAATTAAAAAGTAGCATTTCCTTGTGAGAAAGCTTTTCCTTTAACAAGTTTGAAAAGAACTTCTGTGATTGTGATGGGCGGCTACATAACCAGCGAGCCAATTTATTTGTTTTTCTATTTCAAATAACTTGAACTTATTAAGAAGTATTTTTTAGAAATCCTCATTTATATACATATTATATATTGCCCTATGTAATGATCATATTTTAGGTTTTCAATCTTTGTGCAAGCTGGATTGGTTTTATTAACTACATCACTTTAACGTAGGTACCTTAAACATAAAACACATTATACCTTATTATAAATCGCGATCTAAAGTTATTACTGTACTAAAGCTTGTGTCATTTCATCCCAACACGCAATGTTAAAAAGGGGCTGGCACAAATTTTCTAAGGATACTTAGTTCGCGATTTGTAATAACGGGCTAGGTAAAGATAAGATAAAGATAAAGATTAAAATTCTTTATTCAATTTAGGTCCACACAGAACACTTATGAATGTCAAAATAGTACATATTATCTACCGCTGGTTCGGAATGTCGATTTCTACTGAGAAGACTGAGGTGCTTACTTAAGCTACTTAATACGGAATCATGTAAATTTTATGAAATGTTGCATGAATATAAATGTGGGATGGGATAAATAACACACCCAGGTTTCAGGAATAAAAGCTTCTATAATAATAATCCTCTTGATTACGTCTTTCGCCTTTCACCGTCGTCGGCCATACGTCGTCTATCTCACTCTCGCACGTCATTCCATAATTCAAATATCGATCTCTTACACGTTCCTTACCATGCATCTACCGATCACCAATCCTACACTCGGCCATCCTACATCCAGTATGCCCTCATACTGCACTCATACGTCTTCTATACACCTTAACTATCTACTTACATCTTTAAAACAACAACACAAAACAACTTCTTAATATAAACAAAACCACTTTACAATAATTACATCTTCATAAAACTGCTATAAAAACACACATCTAAACTTCTTTCTCTTCTTATAATCCATCATTATTTCTTCTCTCCAAACGCTATGTTTCGACCTTGATTTCAATCTTCCTCTTTTCCTCATTTTCCAAAACGCCGTCCATGTTCTACTCCTTTTCTTCTTACTGCCTCTGTGTCGATATCCTTTTCCACTAATCATTTTCCGACCTTGAGCTTCATAATTATTTGCCGCGAGATGTTTGAATATAACTTTAGTGTCAAACATTACATCTTTGACAGCCATCAATGTTTTGTCAGAGACTTCGTCTTGTAAACCATAAACAGATTCTGTTTTGGCGTGTGGCTGATTTCCTTGACAGCCCTTCAGGCTTTCCATTACCATTGGCATTGTCTCTGGCCATTCCTCTTGTGTTGACGCCATTAACAACTTCTTGTCAACTTGAAAACTGTCACTACTCAAAGCACCGTCATTATGAACAATGTCAACACAGCATTCCTCTACGTAATTATTCATGTTTTTCAGCTGATCTTCCATACTCACATTGTCTATCACCTCCAGGTCTGTACTTCTGCGGGTTTCACGCTCCTCATCACTTTCACATCGGTTTTCTTCCGTTTGCAGACTAAAGTCACATTCTTCATCACACTCATTCTCTTCGTACTCCATACCTTCTTCATCGTCGTCGTCATCGTCATAGAATTCACATCTTGCGTCCTCTTTGATGTCAGTTTCACTCTCCGAACCAAAAATGTATAAAAACTCCTCCTTAAACTCTTCATAGTCCTGGTAACGTAGATCCTGAAACATTGCCGCGTCTCCAGCCAAGGAACTCAAGGCTATCCGCAAAGTTAGCTGGTCACTCCATCCTTCATCATATGCGCACCTTTCGAGCCTTCTGAGCCAATCACCACCAGCATTGCGCTCTTCTCCGTTTCCACTAAAACGCATTCTGTTGACGTGGAAGTTTGCATGTTCAATGCGACGTCTTCTCACTTCGTTATCCATCGTCTTCACTGTTTATAATTCCAAATTTCTTTCCCGTCTTATTTCGTCTAGTTTTCTTCGATTGTCATTTTTTTATTCTTCTTTCGTCGTTATTCGTCTTCCTTTATTCCGTCTCCTATGATGTTTATTTTCTATCCATCCCGGACGAGCCCCCAAATGTGGGATGGGATAAATAACACACCCAGGTTTCAGGAATAAAAGCTTCTATAATAATAATCCTCTTGATTACGTCTTTCGCCTTTCACCGTCGTCGGCCATACGTCGTCTATCTCACTCTCGCACGTCATTCCATAATTCAAATATCGATCTCTTACACGTTCCTTACCATGCATCTACCGATCACCAATCCTACATAAATGTCACGTATTTAAACAGAAATAAGCGTAATGATTGCTTTGAAATTGAATTATTATTAATATTGAATATAATTGACACAACGTGCTAGATTGAAAAAAACCGGCCAAGTGCGAGTCGGACTCGCGCACCGAGGGTTCCGTACAAACCTGCAAGGTTTACAAAGTTCGTTCATTACGACAATCGAGTCATAACTATGGTATTTTTATTGCAAAATGAAATTCATAACATTACAATGGGGAAAGATGGAGGAGCATAAATTTAAGACAAAGATCTCTTTATCGTTTAAGTAATTCTTTATTTTATATTAACACATATCATTTATCTATAATATAACTGAAACACTTATACTAGCCTTGCAGCAGGCTTGCGAAAGTTCTTTTATTAAAGTTATTTATTTAATAAGTTTTTTAGTTGAAAAATGTTGCCCTCCCCATACATAGTATAATAACTCGCGGTCATTGCTGTAACTACAATTATGTTTACAATCACAATTTTTTTGGTGGTATAACTACTTAAAATTTTAAGCTTTTCGGAATTTTTCTGTTACCTGTGCTGTAAGCTATTGCTTCTTACCAAATTTCGAGATTCTATGTCAACGGGAAGTGGTCTTTAGGTTTTAATTCCCTTGCGTGTAGTTGCGAGTTTCAAAATATGCGGTATCAATGGTTGTACTTTTGCGTTTTGCGTTTTTGCGTTAACTTAGATTTTTTTTTTCACGGGTTAAAGGCAATTAGATCTAAGTATTTGATATGAATTTCAACTTGATAGCTCTACGCGTTCATGAGGAAAAAAGTAATAAGTTTATATTTATTGAAAAATATATATTTTGTAATGTAACTAAAAATTTAAGGTTTTCGGAATTTTTCCTTTATGTGTGCTATAAAAAGTTGCTTCATGCCAAATTTCAAGATTCTAGGTCGACTGGAAGTACCCTTTAGGTTTTGATTCCCTTGCGAGTACTTGCGAGTTTAAAAATATGCAGCTTAAATTGCTGTTTCTTTTGATTGCGTTGACATAGAAGTTTGATTTTGTTACAGCTTAAAGGTATTATAGACCTGAGTATTTGGTATGAATTTCAATTTAATACCTCTACGCGTTTATGAGGAAATGGGTAGTAAGTTTAAAATTATTAAAAAAAAATATATTATGTGATGTAACTAAAAATTTATGGTTTTCGTAATTTTTCCTTTATCTATGCTATAAGACGTTGCTTCGTACCAAATTTCAAGATTCTGAGTTCACGGGAAGCACCCTGTAGGTTTTGATTCGCTTGCAAGTGTCGAAAATTTACGGCATAAACGGCTGTATCTTTTGATTGCGTTGGCTTAGAAGTTTGATTTTTTCACAGCTTCAAGGGACAGTAGACTTGAGTAATTGATATAAATTTCAGCTTCATACCTCCACGCGTTCCTGAGAAAAAGGGTCTTGACAGACGGACGGACGGACGGACAACAAAGTGATCCTATAAGGGTTCCGTTTTTTCCTTTTGAGGTACGGAACCCTAAAAAAAACTCGCACTAAAAAGAACGAAACGTCTCTGCTGAAATTATTATGCCGTATTACCGTGGTCGTATGCCACATTGTTTTTATTTCATTATTATAATGAATCTGTTTTGTTACAGTAGGTGGCATACGACCAAGGCGATACGGTATAATACTTTCAGCAGAGACAAATTTCTTGTTCCGTTCTTTTAGAGCGTGTTTTTTTGGTAGTCGGGTTTTAGTTTTAAAACTGTATTTTTATTTAACATGTTTTAGTTAGTTCCTTATTCAAAGCCCACTAATGGGCGCTGTAATCATTTTAACGAGACGTCATGTCGCCTATAACCAGAAGACAATCAAGTCGCTTCTAACGACACCTCATTTTGTTCAAATATGATACCTAACTTGTTTAGAAGTTATGAGGGAACAGATGAACAACCATGCCGTACATGCCGTTGCCGTGTGGTCCCGGCAGAGTAGAATAGGCCACCCTCACTCTTACCGAGGTGTCGTAAAAGGCGACTAAGGTAAAACTGCTGGCATGATCATCAGCACCCAGAGAAGGAAAACTCTGCATTTATATCAAAACCCTCGCCAACCCGTCTGCCAAGCGTGGTGAGTATGGCAATTACCCCTCATGTGATTGAGGGAGGCCCGTGCCCCAGTAGTGGGGACTTAAATGGGCTGATGATGATGATGATGATGATGAACAACCATACATATATACACACATACATATAGGTCAAAATCATAACCCTCCTTTTTGCTTCGCCGTAGTCGGGTAAATATCCTAAAGAGAGTTGAGTCTCACGAAGTGATTGCAATTTCTTCAAACTGGGCCCGTTTACTTATTGCTTTCTATGATTGCATCGCCACTGCCGCCCACTGCCATCTTTACTGGAAGAAAACTAGAAGCAATGATTAGAAGTTATTTTAGTCCGGTAAATAAAACTGAAGAGAAATTTAAAAGGCGTGACTGCATACAACTTTAATCAATCAGCGACATAAACTATAATCTTACTTAGGCCCAATTCGAACAATCTTTATCCCAGGATAAATCTATGGAGTAACGCCAGATTTATATAGAATGACCACCTCTTTTGATTGCCTCGTCCACGCAATGGGTAGTGCGTCACACTTTAAAGCAACGGGTGCACTTGGGATCCCAGGTTCGATCCCCGGGTCGGGTCAAAATTTGTACCTGAGTTTTTCTGTTCAGTTCAGTGTCAGCCTGGAGTCTGGAAGTTGGCGGTCTTGTACGTACCCCCTGCCTCGGAAAGCACGTTAAGCCATTAGCCCTGCACTAAATCCCTCTCCGGTCGTGTCACACTGTCCCATCGCAATATACCAAAGGGCAAGGGAACAGAGAGTGCACTTGTGTTTGCGCACACACTTGAGCACTATAATATATCCTGCGCAAGTGATGATCAGCCGACCATTGTGATTAGGCGCCTTGGCCATAATCGGTTGGAGGATATTATTGATATTATAGAATGACAGCGCTATAACATAGATATATCGGCAAAAGATTGGTCAAATCGGCCCTTAGTTTTAAAATTTGACAAAATACCCCGTGCGTGAAGCGTCCTTAAAAGGATCTAAAATAGCCTCGTTATGTCTAAGGACGTAGATTGCAAGATATCAGTGTCATATGGAATTGAGAGAGTGCTTATGCGCTATGCAAATGTAGGTATGCTAAACATACGGCTCTACCTTAGGCCAAGTTCAACGAATGCAAAGCTGTCCTGTTTTTTTCTTAAAGCCGCCCAGAGTTTTGATCATAGAGTAACTTAAATACTGGTTTTGATCCTCTTCAAACCCAATGTGACCTTGTTGACACGAGGTCACAAGGATTGAAATCCTCCCCTGATTAAGAGTGCATCATACGATAATACATACATATTTCTGAGCGTCTTACTCATACACGTTTCATAAACCATTGTTAGCTTTGCAAAAATCATACAAAATTTTGAAAAAATAATGAAAACTTCTTTATAGCACAAAGCAGTTTTTATTCTTTTTTCCAAAATTTTTTATGCTTTTTTTTTATTTAAACGTCAAAACTGCTCTATAACACCGTTTTAGCTAAGAAAGGTTTATGAAACGTGTATGAATAAAGCCCTAAGGCCCGATTAGACCAAACTTTACCTGTTGATAAATCTTTGATATAATGTCAGATTTCTATAGAATGACAATGCTATACAATAGATTTAGTATCAGATTAAGATTGGTCGAACCGGCCCTGAGTGATTTATTGATAAACATATCCTTTTCGAGTCAAAGTCAAAGTATTTTATTTGCAGAGTCACAGATTAAACTGATTCAGTTAGATTGAAAAGTTAGTTAGTTTCAATGAATAAGTAGTTTTAAGTAGGTATCTCTTATTGATCATTTTAATTACAACAAAATATGTGGATAAACGTTTGTCATTATTATGTTTTAATTTTGCATTATGTTTATATTTGTCACACAATACAAATAACAGGTTAAATTAAATCTGGAGCCCAAACTAGGGCGACCCTGTATTTAAAATGTATTATGATTTGGAATACCAAATAAAAACATGGGAAATAACATTAAACGTTTGACATCTGAGACTTATAAGATGAAACGGAACATCGAAACAGAAAAATAATTATATAACCTACGTTTAGCATTATCAAAAGTCCTTACTTTTGTAATAATATCTCCCTGCAAAAGGTTAGCCGAGAGTAGTGACGACCTATTCTTTTTAAAAGAACAACAGACATCTAGAAATGTCACAATATCGTCTATCTTGAACCTTTTGTAGTATTAAGCATCCTTAAGTAGGTAATAATTGTGTCTAGTTTTCTTTAAGAAACCTACAATTTCGAGGAATTGATGAAAAAAAAAACGCGGTATGATATTTTACAAATACTCGAGCAAGCTTACAAAACAAACTTGGCCTATTTTTTACACAACAAAATTACTAGAAGGCGTTACAAGATTCATAATGATAACATTGTTGAGTCAATATAATATAGATATACCTAATATAATCCTCTAATCGATTACGTCTGCGGCGGCCAATCTCAACGATCAGCCACGTACGCAGGATATGTTATAGAGTTCAAGTATGTCTCTATTCCCTTACCCTCATATTCCGATGGGACACTCTGTGACACGACCGAAGAGGGATCGTGTGTAGGACCAACAGCCTAACTTGCTTTCCGAGGCACGGGGGTACAAGACCGCCAACTTCCAGACTCCGGGCTGCTACTAAGAATTTCTCACCGAAAACTCAAGTACAAATAATTTTGTCCCGACCGACGGCTGCGCAAGAGGTCCCGGATTGAACCCGGGACCTCTTACGCAGCCGTCGCTTTAAAGTGCGACCCACTAACGACTGCGCCACCGAGGCAGTCAAGATACACCTACCTAAATAGCAACCGTTTTTTTTTGGTTTCCCGGGAGAAATGCATTACGCAGGACCCTGCCGCCGGGGGGCGACAGGGTACTGTGGGACTCACCCTCCGGGCCGCTTCTTCTAACAAGAAGCGACCTGAGAGCATACCCACTAAAACTCCCGGGGCTCAACCACCCGTGGGTATGGAATGGAGTCACGGGAACTACACGAGGCTATTCCCCGCAACCCCACTCCCCCACAGGCCCCTACACGGGGTGTGCGGCCACGCCCCTCCTCAGGCTGGGAGGAGGGGGACCTAAATAGCAACCATTTTTTTTTTTTTTTTTGTTCTCCCAGGGGAAATGCGTTACGCATACCCGTCCGCCTGGGGGCGGACGGGTTATGTCGGACTCCCCCCGCGTGATGGCGGGGGTCTACCGACTAAAACCCCTGGGCACCCTCTCATCGTCCATAGTGGGGGGTCGTGGTGACGGGCACGAAGCCATGTGCACGACCCCCCGGACGGAGCCCGCCTACACGGCGGGCAGGACGCTGCCCCCCCCCGGTTGGGCTGGGGGGGGCGTTAGGCACAGCCGAGGGTGAGCAGCCGTCCCTAACGAGCACTGGAGGTGACCGGTGCAATGCCGGCGCGGGTACCCCAGTACCGTGCGCCGACTGGCCACCTCCGAGGAGAGGAAGGAGACGCGCATATTGTCGGCGTCTCCGACCCCTCCTCGCTCTTCGGAGCGCGTCGGCGGAAGGATCTTCCTCCCGCGCGCGCTCCGCCGCTTCCTTTCCTGCCACCACCTCCTCACAGAAGGTGGCGAAGGCCTTCCAGGCCTCTTCCCCTGCCAGTATAGCTTCCACTATACTGCCAAGGGAGAGGTTCTGGCCGACCTTCGCCACCAGTGCCTGGCGCTGCTGGTCCCACGACGGACAATACGCGAGTGTATGATCCGCCGTGTCATCAGCAGCGCCGCACTCGTGGCAGGAAGGAGCCCCCTCTCGGCGGATGCGATGCAGGTAATGACCAAAGCAGCCATGCCCGGTCATCACCTGCACCATCCTATAGGTGAGGGAGCCATGCGGCCGCTCGAGCCACCGGTCAAGTACTGGGGCGAGCGCGTCCGATATCCGGCGATTAAACTCAGACCGCCTGAGGTCCGAGGCCCAGAGAGTAACCATGTCGTCATGGCACTCTTCTCTCACCGCCTCCCGCTCTCGGGGGCAAAAGCTTTTTTGTTGGCCGACCATTTGTATATGGCCTCCAACACCTCCGCCTCCAGCTCCCAAGGAGCGTCTCCTGCGAGCGCGCAGGCCGCAGAGAATCCCACCGTACGGTACGATCTCACGGCCCGCTGTGCGATGGCGCGCTGAGGCCTCCGAAGGAGGCGAACGACCTCGGAACTGGGCAGTGCCTCGGCCCAGATAGGGGCGCCGTATAGCGCCATGCTCCTCATTATTCCGGAGTAGAGCTTCCGGCATTTGAAGCCTGGGCCCCCAAGGTTAGGCATCAGCCATGAAAGGCTGTTGGCTGCCTTTAGCAGCCTCGGCGTCAGTCCTCTAAAATGAGGGACGAAAGTCCACCGGGCGTCCAAAATTAGGCCGAGATATTTCATCTCGGCCTTTACCGGTGTCCTCACTCCACCGAGGGTGAGGTGCGCATCTCGCGGAGGACGCTGCCGAGGCCCAGGGAAAAATATGGCGTCAGTCTTTTCCAGCGCCACTTCGAGACCTAACCTTCGCATCCGGGCCACGATTTGGTTTCCACCAGCAGATGCTTTGCTGGCGGCGCGTTCGTAGGATTTTCCCCGGGCGGTTAGAAGGGTGTCGTCAGCGTAACAGATTACGCCGACGTCCCGGGGAAATGCGCCGCGGAGGAGCCAATCGTAGCCCATATTCCACAGGAGTGGTCCTAAGACTGACCCCTGTGGAACCCCGGACTTAACAGCGTGGCGCTGGACCTCACCCTCTCCATTGGTGAATGTTATTTTCCTTCCACTTAGGTAGTCTGCGATTAGGTCCCTCAGATAGTTAGGGACCCGAAAGTGTCGCAGAGCGGCCAGAATTGTCGCGTGTGGGAGGGAGTTGAATGCATTGCGGATGTCAAAAGACACCGCAATAACTCCCATCCCCTCGGATTTGGCTTCCAGGATCTCCTTGCAGAGCCGAGTCAGGGCGTCGATGGTGGAGCGCCCTGACCGGAAGCCAAACTGGGCGTCCGAGAGATCCGGGCCGATCTCCTGCAGGTGGGCGACGAGGCGAAAAGACACCATCTTTTCGAACGTCTTACCCACTTCGCCCAACAGTATGATCGGCCGGTATGCTGATGGCGAATCAGCCGGACGCCCAGCCTTTTGTAAGAGGCATAGTTGCCCCTCTTTCCAGGCCGTAGGGAACCTCCTCTCCCGGAAGCACCAACCATACCTCAACTCAACTCAACTCAACTCAAAAGTGTTTATTGCATTCATGATTGTTACATACAGGTGGTATAAAAATATTCCAGTACATCCTGTTACCCTTTTGGGTATAGCTAACACAAAAATATTACTTGGTAAGGTGCAATGGACATTTAGTAAAGAATTATGATGATGGTGTCTACGTTTTATTTTTTAATGTAGTCATTATCATTAGAAAACACATTTTTTTTCTTATTTAGAGTTGAGATTAAGATTTTATTGCTAATTAGTTCAATATTATTATTATAGTGTGAATTTTTTGTCATCAAAATATTCGGCCAAACTATAGTAGCATTTTTTCATGAGAATTTTTCTAATCGTTTTTATAAATTTATCTGAGTTTACTTCCATTCTTAAATTATTAGGTAGATTATTGTGAATTTTGAATGCAGCTACATATGGGCTAGTGCTGTGTAGGTGTAGGCGGCTGTTTGGTAATTTATACTTGTTTTTATTCTTTGCACGTGAATCGTATAATCTGGAACATAGTAAAGCGTCAAAGATATTAGGGTTCCTTTTTATGAATTTTCATATTTCTAAAATGTATATGGAAGTTAGGGCCAAAATCTCAAGCTCTTTAAAATGGGGTCTGCAAGTCTCCATTCCGCCTAAGTTAGCAATTATTCTTACGCATTTTTTCTGTAAAATGAATATGTCATTCGCGTCTGTACTGTTGCCTCATAGAATAATGCCGTAGCTGATCCATGAGTGCGCATACGCATAATACGCTGCAAGAGCAGTTTTATTGTCGGTGTTTAACTTTAATTGTATTAGCGCATAACTGAAACGTGATAATTTATTTTTAATTTTTTTCTATACCTAAAACAATATCTAGAAAAAAAAGGGGAGACTTTAATGAAGAGGCAGGTTTTACGTTTGATTGCACTTCAAATAAATTAATTGGATTTAAAATGTTAAGAAACGCTTGACGATGAAGATTAATTTATTCGGAACGGACTCTTAACTTGAGGTTAAAGTTAGACGAACTAATTGGCTTTTTGTACTCTGAGATTATTAAAATAAAATATAGCTTAAATTAAAAATTTCAACCGTTGAGACGCAAGACATAGAGTAACTTATCTGAGAAATTTGCTATAAAAACAAAAATCTCTAATTTATTTATTTTCTAAACTTTAAAATATTTCTATTGGCAGGCGACTTGAGGTCATTGTTTCGGAAACACGCTTTACTAGCGCAATGTAAAAATGAATAGTGACATCTACCGAAACAACGCCGAACCATCTGCTTGATTGCTTTTTAAAGCTACATCTGCTTTTTACAAGTTCCATGGTCCAGGTTCACGGGTTTGATTTCCGCACCAATACAAATGTTTGGAAAGGCTCCAAAGTGACGGTTTTGGATGCGAGACAAAACAGAGAAGGCTATTTAAGATAATGAGACCATGTCATTGTCACAAGGGTGACATGGAATTAAGTATTCATTTATTTAAATAAAGTAGCGATAAAATTGTTTTTGAATCTGGGATACACTATAGGCATAACTTATCTACCCGCATGCAATGCGGTAAAGTAAGGACTATTCGATATTTACAAAATAAAAAGATTTTGATCAGTGGGTTTCCCATGAATTTTCTACTTGTCTATACAAAAACCATCCAAAATAATAAACAGAGATTTGCTATGGGAAATGTTAACATCAAAAACGAATAGGTCAGCAATACAAAGCAAATACGGGATGATCAAAAGTTTTAACCATACAATCAATTTTGGAGGATTAAATTACGGGTTTTTTTCTTTGAAAAAAGAAAATTAGGTATATTACTCACATCTGGCTATGAATTTTAAGCAAAGTTATAAGGCAGCGTTTGTTTTTGATTTTCAGCTGAGATCGTTTATAAAAAATTACCCAAGATATAAATCTTGGGTAATTTTTTATAAGGTTTAAGTTATTTGAATATTTTCTTTAGATAAGTAAATCACGGTAGGCACATAATATTATGTCGGTCCTTGTGAACGTCGGATCCAAGACAAAGAAAACCATATTAAAATAGGAGTCCGTTCTACCGTGTTGGAAAGTTATAGAGCTCGCTACCCTTTTTAGGGTTCCGTAGCCAAAATGGCAAAAACGGAACCCTTATAGTTTCGTCATGTCCGTCTGTCCGTCTGTCCGTCTGTCCGTCTGTCACAGCCGATTTACTCGGAAACTATAAGTACTACAGTGATGAAATTTGATGGGAATATGTGTTGTATGAACCGCTACAAAAATATGACACTAAATAGTAAAAAAAAGAATTGGGGGTGGGGCCCCCCATACATGTAACTGAGGGATGAATTTTTTTTTTCGATGTACATACCCGTGTGGGGTATCAATGGAAAGGTCTTTTAAAATGATATAAAGTTTTCTAAAAAACATTTTTCTTAAAGTGAACGGTTTTTGAGATATCAGCTCTCAAAGTCGTAAAAAGTATGTCCCCCCCCCCTCTATTTTTATAACTACGGGGTATAAAATTCTAAAAAAAATAGAGGTGATGCATGCTAATTAACTCTTTCAACGATTTTTGGTTTGATCAAAGTATCTCTTATAGTTTTTGAGATAGGTTGATTTAACTGTAATTTTGGACTTTGCTGCTACGGAACCCTTTGTGCGCGAGCCCGACTCGCACTTGGCCGGTTTTTTTCTATATTTACTGTGGTCCAAGTTATTTGAATTTAAAGTTTTCCTATATATTGTATGCATAAATTGTTGTTTAACCAATGGACTTTTTACTTATACAACCTCAGTGGCAGTAGTGTGAAAGGTCCTGTGGTCGATTTCCAGATTTTCCATTTAAATTTATTTATTTATGTAAAAATTTTTGGACAAAACTGTACAATAGTCGAATTTAATGCCAAGAGGCATTTTCTACCAGTCAACCTTTGGGTCATGTAATCAAATACAATGGTGCGATTGCAATATACAAATTTAAATGCCTGATACATTTTTTAATGAAATATTTCAATTGTAATAATTCGAGGAGCATCCTGTATCATTTAAGATAACAAAGTTTAAGAAGTCATGATTATTTTTAGAAGTTAGAATGTAGGTTAATCTGCTCAAGCATGTCCAGATAAACAGTTGCGTAGTTTTCGTTTTTCAAAGGCTTAATATATTCACAAAAGTAAACAAATACTCACGCTTATTCAATATCTAAAGCAAACGGCGAGACTGTTTTATTTTAGTTTTTTTCATAGTACAATGTCATCTGGTCTTTTGTTGTGGGGTTCGGCTGCTGAGATACTAACTATTTTTGTATTGCAGAAGAGGGCCATCCGCTCTATATACAACCTCAACTCAACCCGTCCCTACCCGTCACCAAACCCGGGCACACTAGCGACGCGAATCGATTTTAATTTTTAGCTACTAAACCGGATGTATGTGAGCAGAATGATCCAAATGAGCGGAATGATCCGATGAGCCGAATGATCCGAATGAGCCGAATGATCCGAGTGAGCCGAATGATCCGAATGAGCGGAATGTTTCACGGATCTATCTGAGAGTCGATGTTCCAATTGAAGCGTTTCTCAGTTCCGCATCTCTGCACTGGTCCAGATGCAAATGTCCCAATCTTTTGAAAGATACGTTTTTGCCAGCGTTTCGAATATGAGTGCGCATAGGTTCTTAAAGGTGATTTATCGTCATTGTCATAAAAAAAATCTCTCTAATTAGTCACCCCCGTCCTCGGTTCCGAGCCCGTTGGGACTCATTAAGACCGAAGAATGAAATTGCAGCGTCTACGTCGTCCTCAAGTGGCCTAGAACCCATTAAGACTCCGGTCTGCTTAATAAATGTGGCTGGAAATAGAAGAAATATACCTACCAAAGGAAACGAAAATATTATGTTCACTGCAATATAATATATACATGATATTTTATAACTTATCTTTTAAATAATTATATGACTTATCTGCTGTAGTAGATGTAGATATTCATTTTTGAATGAATAAAAACAGGCTTATTATTTCTTTCTATGTGACAGGTGGCTGACGTGCCCACGGATTACCTGATGGTAGGTAAGCGATTGCCACCGCCTATGAACACTAACCATTTTTTTTTCACCTTTCCAGTTTTTTACGTTTTGGTTAACATTTTTTTGTGATGTAACTTGCTAATTGCCTACTACTATTAGCTTAATCCACTTAGAGTTGATTTTCTTTTTTTCAAATTATCAAAATCGGACTATTTGGCAAAAACTTATAGGTAGGTACGTACCTATAGTTGGGCCAAAATAAAAGGCCACATTTGACACTTCAACAAAATTCGACAACGAACCTTGTTACAAGGGTCATTGAATTCAATATTTCTGTAAAGAAAGAACAATTTTTTAACTTTTAAAAATTATGTTTGCATTCATTTATTTCAATAAACACAAAAATTTAATTTCACGATTTACTGTAATTTCACGATTTACTGTCTCTGTTAAACTATTTATAATATTATTAAACATTTACTTTTCTACCGAATTGAACGTTAGTATAATGTTGTATGTGTCAATCCATTTTCTTTTAAAACTCTAGTGATGTAGGCACCCCAAACAATCGAATGAATACAATGTTAATCGTGTAGGAATATTAATCCATAAATGAAAAGCTACATTCTGATTGAAATAAAGCGTATTATTATCTTGTTTAAAATATAAATACATTAATAACTTTGTAAAAAGAAAAGAAAATGTATGGCACACAATATAAGCGCTTTGTATTAGAAGAAAAAAAAATAAACTGGCCGTGATCGATATCTAGGATCGGTACCTAACCAATAATTTTGATTCACATTCCTCCAAATAAAAGTAATAATAACTTATTTTCTATTATTCTAGTATTCGATTTACGTTTGTTTGAAGTACATATCGATTATTCACTTCAATCGAAGTTTTTTAGAGGTCACCTCTCTATGAAGCTAAAATTTAGAAACGTCAAGTGTGGCCTATTAGTTTGGCTGGACTTTAATAATACTAAAAAAGAAGATCATCATTTTATAGGGCAGCCGGAGCCAGATGCTCGTAGCGCTACAAATTGGTGTAACATTGCCTTGCTATTCTATTTGTAGCGCAATAGGTAGCGCAACACCATTTCTCGCGATCCACTTCAGGTCGGCGTTATGAACTTTCTCGTAGTGCGAACAAGACCCGTTGTGACGAAAATCCGGATATCAAATATCACGGATTACCTAAGTGACACCATTTTGTCTATAGAAGTTTATTTGTCATCCCGGAAGTAAATTGAAATTTGAACCAGTAGTTAACAAATTGACATTCATAAGTGTTTCTTATGCTAAATTAAAAATACTTGTATTTTAATTTTTAGTGTTCCTATCATCATGAAAATATTCGTATCATTATTTATTATTAGCACAAGAAAACTCGTCCGTCGTAGCCGTCAATATTATTAGATTGTACGAATTTCTATCTCACGAATTAAATCGAGCATATTCAATAAATAAATATGTCACATCCCTACATTAATCTGACTCCGAGATAGGTAGCTCAAGCACCTGTGTTAGGGATATCCGAAACAACAGCGGAATTACAAACATATACATACATATAATACTTTTTCTTTTGTAAATAAATACTTATAATACATAGAAAACACCCAGACCAATAAAAACAGACATGTTCATGTGCACAAGTGTTTGTACTGTACGGGGATCGAACCCGCAACCCTTGGACCAAAGGGTCACATTTGATTGTCACTCTGACAGTAGTTGTGAGGATCGATTGGGCTCTCCCGGTGAAGTCGGAAAATGGATGATGGCGCCACTGTAGCTTACGATATGTGGCTTTACTTTACCGTGCGATACTACTACTATGTTATAAGGTGTGTAGATTGTGTTTGTCTTTTCTTTGTGGGTTAGTTAAAAAGATGGATTGATGGTCTATATTACACAAAAGCAAAATATTAGTATGATACAACAATAACAACAGACCGTATTAATAATAATAATAGGTTCTAGTTTTGTTTTTAATATTTTTTTTGTTTTCTTTCTCTTTTTAACCGACTTAAGAGGGAGGAGGTTCTCAATTCAACATGTATTTTTTTCTTCTTCTTCTTTCCTAATTTTTTGTACACCACGATTCATGTCTTCCTCTATTCATGTCAATCCTTGCTTACTTCAACTTTTCTCTGTAATGACTCCAGTGCATGATGTGTGTCTGTTCTAGACCATCTATAACTTTTATTTCTTCTTTTCTACTCTTATGACATTTTTTTTTATCTTGAACAGACACACTATATCCTACAGGATCACCCGCAGAATACCAGCGTCGTGACGTGTCAGCAATGTCCCGGCACGACTTATGCTGAGCGGGCGCCTATTTGGCACAACACTTGTACATATATTTATTTTGTTATGTTATGTTATATTATTCTTATTTTTTTTTGTTATGTATTGTTCCCATATCTTAATTCTTGTGATATCTGTTACATATTTGTTGTGTCAATAAATGTTTCGTTCATTCATTCATTCAAAGGCAGCGTTCACTACGACTGTTCCAAAGAGAATTAAATCGAGCATATTATTTAAACGGCTCTACGGTAAGGTAATACAAAGCTTGGAAAGCTGACGTGTAAACTGCATAAGCACGTAAAGGAGCTTTGCCTTAAATTCCCAATTGCAGACAGTGAGTGCAGCAATGCAGGAGGATGGTTATATATATGAATAAGCCGTTTCAAAGCTAAATTATAACATTGCTGCATAGCAGTTTACATGGACAAGAAACCTTGTCTTACGGTTTTAATTTTATCGCAAGCCTCTCTTCATCTTAGCATGTAATTCCCGGGTGCGTCCAAAGCTGTCGCTTTGGAGCCCAGGGTACGCTTTGACCATGATTCAGGATTGGGGGGGGGTCTGGTAATTACAATGAAGCGACTGCCATCTGACCTTCGCAACCTTTTTACAGGAGAACAACTCGCAACTTCCTCGCGATGTTTTCCTTCACCGCTAAGCAGATGGTAATTTTTTTATATTCGAGGTGGCAGACGAGCAGACGGATCACCTGATGGTAAGCAATTCCGCCGCCCACGGACACCCGCAACACCAGTGGAGTCACAAGTGCGCTGCCAACCTTTTCCCTTTCCCCCCCCCATTGGCCCTCCGGTAACCTCACTCACACGGCGAAACACAGCGCAGGCGCTGCTTCACGCCGGTCTTCTGCGAGGCAGTGTTATCACTCCGGTCGAGCCGACCCATTCATGCCTAAGCGTGGCTCTCCCACATTTATAGTATGGTATGGTAATGGTAGAAATACACACATAGATTTGAAAAAACCATTGGTGCATGCTCGGATTCGAACCTCGACCACCTGCGTGGAAGGCGCGATCGTATCCATTGAGCTACCATCGCTCTTAATTCTTCTTAATTTTATCGCAAGCCTACATCAGATATAAGAAAGATTAATTAAGTTATCAAAGGCCGAAGTTTTTCCATTAATAAATAAATAAATAAAATAAATAAATAAATAGGTTGAATCGAAAGGAGACGGAAAACCCCATCATCATCTTAGTGTTTTGTCCCGGTTGCGTCCCAAGCTGTCGCTCCGGAGCCCGGGGTCCGCTTTCCTGCTTCTACTCCTCCACTCTACGCGATCTTGTGCATCCAATGTATTCAATTTACTGTCACGCATGTCATCCCTTACGACGTCAAGCCACACATTTCTAGGTCTACCCTTTATACCCCGGCCCGGTGGTGGTTGCAGGCTAGATATTTTTTTAGGAAACGGAAACCCTATTCACTCAAATACTCTCGTTATCCTTAGAATTTTTTCTTCAGTCGATTTTCACCTTAATGTCAATATCAATTGAGGAATTTTGACAAATTGTAGTAACCTAATGTCTGGTTGTCTGTACGTTTATATCTAAAATCTATAATTTACTAATACTTAATTCTTTGTAAAACTGTAAAGGAAAATGATTAGTATGTTTTTGTTTTTTATTATTTGGATGTGAATACACATAACCTTCAAAAACATTTTAGAATACATTTTCCAAAAGAAAGTTATAATATCATCGTTGAGTACGTAAGATTGAGTACGTAGGAATGGATACATAAAAGGTTCATCGCCGCAATCCCGTTAAAAACAATCCTAGAGCTAGTTTAAAAAAAATGTTAATTAAACTTTCATCAATATTGAGCGGGGTGAACCAGAACAAATATGTACAAAGGCCGTCACCCAAACTTTAAACTAGTTATTGAGTCGGCTAGGAATATTAACTCTTTTCCAATAAAGGGCAGATTTTGAAGTGGGTATTTGCTAAAATATTAATTGTGACCTAATTGTTACACGGTAGTAACAAAATATTATAGATTGGATTGTTAGTAAACATTGTTAGGATTTTATTTATTTATTTACTGAACTTAATCTATTATTACAGGCTGAAACCCAATGCAATAGACAAGCAACATATTAAAAATAACTATTATATAAGTACATATTTATACAGTAACTATCACTTAAAATCATATTTATATGGTGTATATATAACTTACAATACAATCCTTTTGCATTTTCATCGTCATCGTCAGCCCATTTAAGTCCCCACTGCTGGGGCACGGGCCTCCCTCAATCACATGAGGGGTAATTGCCATACTCACCACGCTTGGCAGACGGGTTGGCGAGGGTTTTGATATAAATGCAGAGTTTTCCTTCTCTGGGTGCTGATGATCATGCCAGCAGCTTTACCTTAGTCGCCTTTTACGACACCTCGGTAAGAATGAGGGTGGCCTATTCTACTCTGCCGGGGACCACACGGCAACAACAACAACAATATAACTTACAATACAATCCTTTTGCATTTTAACCATAACATAAAACATACAATAACATCCTTGTGAATTCACTCAAAGAGCAATGAAATAGGTCAATTCGTTGTGTTAATTTTTAAGTGTTCAGTGTAAGCGTTAACGCTGACTTGCCGCGGAGGTCCGGTCCGCGGTTATAATTTTGATAAGTTACATACCTACTTTAAGTTGTTGTAATTTTGTTAAGTTACATTAGTACATTGCCTACTTATACGTTGTTGTAGAAAAATTTATTAGCTGATTATGATTTAGCTGGTAAATACCGAATTAGTATTCTTTGATGATACCACAGTATAACAAGAGCTTTTGTTATATTGTGATATAACTAATTATAATAATGTGGTACTATTATATTTACCTTCTGATAACTGTACCAAAATGCATGTGTCCATAAAGAAGAGGTGCCTCATGTAGCCTCTCTTTAGTTGAATAATAAAACTTAAATTAAAATCTTACGGATATAAAATAAAAGGTCCTCTAATTTCATTGTAAGTTTTGAAGTGTACGAGTATAAGTACGCGTAAATATCGGAACTGCATCAATGTTCGAGCGACGACGTGGACTGCTCCTCCTCCCAGTTATTTATGTACAATCGAGAATGTTGATTTATCTGTTTTGAGTTTACGAAGCTATTTACGATCATGTTCTTTTTACCCGACTACGGCAAAGCAAAAGGAGGGTTATGATTTTGACAGGCTATGTATGTATGTATGTATGTATGTATGTATGTATGTATGTATGTTCATCTGTTTCCACGTAACTTCTTAACTACTTATCAGAATTCGACAAATGACATATCATTATAAGCGTCTTGATCGTCCGCTGGTTATAGGCTATATGAAGTTTCACAAAATCTAATGTGGCGCCCTCTAGCGGACAAAACATACAGAGTAAAAAAATAAAGTTATGATAAATATGCCGTGTTTGGTATCATTTGAAAGCGCTTGACTTGTACATTTTGAATATATATATATATATATATATATATATATATATATATATATATATATATATATATATATAACTAGCACTTGGACACCAAAATAGTACAAATAAAATAAAAGTAAAAAAACTAAAACCCAACTACGACAAAAAACGTCGCTGAAAAAGTATAAAACAAGCCTTCGTTGTCAATTTATGCAATATTCACTATGTAGAGATAAAATTTCATGTTTGGAAAGGCGTAGTCACACGTTAAATATACTACCCTTTGACAACGTGTGACTGCGGATTTCCAAACATGAAATTTTATCTCTACATAGTGAATATTGCATAAATTGACAACGAAGGCTTGTTTTATACTTTTTCAGCGACGTTTTTTGTCGTAGTTGGGTTTTAGTTTTTTTACTTTTTCTGTTAAAAACTTCCTCACACATATATTTGGGCTTTCTCGGTATTTTTTGGCTGCGGTGTTATTTCACGTATCAAGTGCAAATTCGAATGCAATGAACAAAGACACTTATAGTATTCTTTTTAATACCACATAACGTATTTTATGTACGTCCAGCCACACATTGTTAAATCTGTCAATTTAATTAAATCGATTCCCATTTGAATATCAAGCACAGAACCGATCCAATATGAATTCAGAAAATTTGACAGATTGAAGTTACTTGATATGTGGTTGTTTGTACCTTATTTTAATAAATCAGATAAGTTTTAATACCGAGCGGCACCTATTCAAGTGTACAAGTGGGTGCTAAAATGCAAATAGTTACATTGTAAGCGTTCTAATATATTATATTAACCGGCCGTTCCTGAATTTGTAAGAATATACCATTAGACTAGAAGATCAATACACCCCGTTTGGGTTATTTTGCTAAATAACATCAGCAAGCTACAAACAGCCCATTATAAACATCCTAAATTATTTAGAAACAATTTACAATATCAAAGCGAAGACCTATTCAGCTCTTGAATAGCCGCCTCCACTTTCTTGGCCCAAATGGCTCGCAGTAGGCTCCACAACTTACCCAAAATGGGTAATTACCAGCCGGCAAGGACGGCATTAAATGGTGATCCAAGGCCTAACGCGACCTCTACTCTGTTTACTAGATATAACAAAGGATGAGAATTTAGGCTGGTTTCCACAGTGCGAGCTGCTGTCTAGTCAGTAGACAGTTACTTGGCTTGTCATTCAGCTTTCTAGCTTGAATGAGTTACTTATAAGTGACGTTCAAACAGTGCGAGTTAATGCAGTGCAGCTACCCGGCAGGCTGACTAGTACGCTAGCTCGCGCTATGTAATCCAGTTTTTAGGCAGCAAACAATCGAGTGAAAGGGCCAAGTTTAAGGAGGATTAAAAATCAGCTCGATAAAGAGTCTAGTGTAGGAAAGCTTGGTCTGTTTTGTTGCTGTGGAGGCCATTTTGTGAGGCTTTTTCCAACTAGTAGGACAGAGAAATTAAGTTAACAACTGCACCTAGGTAGTCTTTATATCTATCAATCCAAATGAATAGATTAAATTTAAAGAAAATCCTTTTTAGATAGTGATTTGTTGAAATTGGTTCAACAAACCGTCGTTCCTTATATTCTACTTTTAGTTTTGGAATTATTTTCCAAATCAGAAACAAATCAGGTTAACTTCCCAATGAAAAAGAATTATCAAAATCAGGCTAATCAGTAAAAAGTTCGTGTGATCGATCAAACATAAAACTTAAGGATGTCGAGAACCTCTTTAAGTTTATCCGAATATTGTAACCAAGTCGTTTTCTGTCCAGTTAAAAACAATATATTACGAGTATATTCTTGACAAAATTCTGGCTTGAACACTCTAGCCTTTTACGGAGGTTTTTGTTCCTATGTCGTTGAATTTTACATACTCGAATTAGGCAATTGAAAAGTTAATTATTACTACGTATATTCTACGGACTACATATTGGATGAAAATCTTGACCCAATCAGTATATGGGTGACATAACATATTTTATGCGTTATGATAGAGTAAATTTCATTATTAGGCAAATATATCAAACTGAAACCATATCAAACTTCAAATTGGTGTGAATTTGATTAATCTAAAGTCTGCTCTCAAGTTACTCCGTCTACTTGATTACGCAAGTCTAGTCCATATGGGCGATATGAATACTAAGTAATTGGCCAGGAGTATTATGATCTGAAGTTATATATTTGCTTAGAGAATAAAGCCTGAAGGGGTAGACGTGCATGTTATTTCATTCGTTATTTCACATTTCATACCTTGCTTTCTAATATTTTTTATTATAACGGAAATGCAACTGAATTGGACCAAGTTGAAAATAAAACAAGCCCGCCCTCGCTTCGTTTGGGCACATTACTTTCAAATTGTACCAATTCTCGTGCACCAGACATTGAAGACGAATTCAGAGATTTTATACATTCGTAAATACACATCTCTATTTCGACATCGGTGTCGAGTACACGAGAATTATGCCCCAGAGCGTCGATAACATTGCGCCAATGTTTCGTTATTTCGATATACCTACTCGTCAATATCTCTGATTATCCTAAATATAGATACAGTTTGATAATTCATTTAAACATTCTAATTGTATTAAAAATGTTATAGATTCAGCACCTACCGAAGGCCACGTAGACATTTATAATTTACTTTTTAAAAGTTTACCCTGTACCTTAGGGATGAGCAAATCCTGGGCTTCGATGTTATCACGGAAGTACCTAATAAAACTGTGTAGAAACCACTTCTTTATTTGTATAATACAGTAGATACCAAATAGAATTAGAAAAAATATATACACCGTCAAATTTAAGGCTTTTTCATGCCAAACTTTTTGTACTTGGTGGTTCCTACATAGATCAATAATATCTATATTTATTGCAAGTAACTTAAATCTATTACAAACTTATGGTCATAATCTTACATTTTATTAGTACTTATATTTATTCATTTTTATGACATAGGTGGCAGACGAGCAGACGGATCACCTGATGGTAAGCGATTGCCGCCGCCCATGGACACCCGCTACACCAGTGGAGTCACAAGTGCGCTGCCAACCTTTAAAATACCCTTCCCCCCGGATTGGGCCTCCGGTACCCACACACACGCAGCGAAATACAGCACAGTGCAGCTTCACGCCGGTTTTCTGTGAGGCCCTGATATCACTCCGGTCGAGCCGGCTCATTCATACCGAAGCGTGACTATCCCACGGTCGAAAAATTTGACATTTTTGACATTTTCATAGTTGTCATTTTTATACAATATGACCTTAGTGAAAATAATCCTTACAATATTATACCTACTGATTTTGTAGTCGTTACACTCTTATTTGTTGACCTAATTGGCGATAAATGATTTATAATAAATATCCTTCAACCGATTACGGCTATGGCGGCCAATCTGAACGATCCGCCACGTACGCAGGATATATTATAGTGCTCAAGTGTGCGCGCAAACACAAGTGCCCTCTGTTCCCTTACCCTCTTAATCCGATGGGACACCAGTGTAACATCAAGGGCCAAGGGCACGGGGGTACAAGACCGCCAACTATCAGTCTACAGGCTGACACTAAAAATTTCTTACTAATACATAGGTACAAATTGTTGGCCCAAGCCGGGGTTTGAACCCTGGACGTCTTGCGCAGCCGTCGCTTTAAACCCAGTGCGACCCAGTACCCACTGCGCCATAATTCATAATACTGAGAAGGCTTTGGCCATAAAATACAAAATTTTACCTTTAAATCTTACAACTACCCAATATAGAACAAAATTACATTCATGCGATCCTCAGACGAACCTCAGGATTAATAGTTTTAGTGCAATAAAACCAAAGGAGTTGAAATTGTGAGGAAATTTCGAGTAAAATTCTCTGTCGTGCTTGTTCTCGCAGCGGAAAGATTGATCTCACGTAATTTAAAACTTGGTCTAACCATGAGATACTTAGTCCATGGTCCTTACTTACCTCCGCTGAGGAAATTATTCTTTTAAACTTAACGTCTTATTGAAATGTTTGACTCATAGAACTCATATGAAATCTTGTACTTTCAAACACCGTTACTTTTTTATCGTTTAAATACCGAAAACCTTATAATACGAATCATGAATGAAGTCCATTTAGCATGTTAGATCAACAAAATAAGCGAAAAAAAATCAGTTTTTCCATACAAAATGGAAACGCGTATCATGCTAGACCTCATCGTCGCTTTCCATTAGGTGCGATTGTGGTCTTAAGCGTTAGCCTATTGACCAAGAAAAAAAAATATCCACCCGGCAATAATGTATTTTTTTGATCTAACATGCTAAATGGACTTCATTCACTATTGTGAATCACAAAATACCTATTATGGGGTTTTCGGGAAGTAAACGATAAAAAAAATAACGGTGTTTATGAAGATTAAAGATTACGGTGGCGATTAAGGGTCGCGGTTTCGATTCCCGCACCAACACAAATGTTTGTTGATGAAACAGATATTTGTGTTGGGTCTGGGTGTTTGTAGTACCTTCGTTGTTCCTGATTTCCATAGTACAAAGGAAAACCTTAGTTTGGGACCTGGACAATATATGTGATGTTGTCTCAATTTATTTGTTTTTATTAATTTAAATAATATATATTGATTACAGTGGATCCGGACGGAAACTGAGACTTGAGTACTCTTATCATGGACTTATAACCATGATTTTATTAAGAATCGAGTTATTTGAACTTAAGAGTATTCTAACATATTAAAGCCTATCGCATGTTACTACATCGAGGTGTAAACACCTCGACTCTTATTGCGGAACAATTAGATTCAATTTGAATGAGGCCGTATACTTATTAGTGCACGTGACTGTACCTACCGTATACCTAAAACAAACGTATTGCTTACAGAATAGACAACGTCAAACATATCCATACTAATATTACGAATAGTAAAACATTTTTTATTATTTTTTTATTTACCATACATGTACCATATTCTTGGAATTAAACCATCTTTATCTTTAGGTAAGTGTGTCTGTGTCTGTTTGTTTGTCCGTCGACGATTTGACGTGAATATTTAAATGCACATAGTGGAAGGAATGGAGAGTGACACCAGCAATTTTTTGTCATCATAACCTCTCTACTTCCCTGATATCGGGCGTGGAAGTTTGTATGAAACATTCCGCAATTTTCTAGGTAGAAAGGTGAAAATGAGGACTTTCTGTGAGTAAAAAAAATTTTAGGAGAACTGCATTACCCCTAATTTATCGCGAGCGAAGCCGCGTGTAAAAGCTACTTATCGTATAAGTATGTCTGGTGTAATGGTTGAGGTGTTAATACTTACATTAATGCTAAATTAATCAAATCTTCTTTGAAAAATATAAGTAGCTTCCTTTCTTCAGAGAATTGATTGGTCCGGAAAATTTATTTCAAAGTCTCCTAGAAGAAAGGTTATTATTATTCTCAGTAAAGTTTGAGTAAGATCTTTTTTTTTTGTTTTAGCATAGAATATTGGTCACTTTCTAACCTAATGGGCAGCGGAAAAAGCTATTTGTATCGTGACTTGTGACAAAATCTCGCGCATAATATTATTATCTGTAGCCCTCCCTGCGCCAAACTGTCACTTTTTGTAAACGTAAAATGTTTGTTTTGTCGTAGTATCGATTTGCGCCAAACCTACAACGATAAAACTCAGTGGCATAGGCGTAGGTGTAGGCGATGTGGGTGTCTACGTATTAGCTCAAGGGAGCCTAGCAGAGCCCTACAGTCAAGAAAAAGATATGAGATTGTAGTCAGCAATTGAAGACAGGGTAATGTACATGATGTTGCTTAGTTAAGTATATTAATATTAGGGTAATCCCGTGCGGAGAAAATCTAGAGAACAGTTTTTTCACGCGAGGCCGAGGTGACTTCAAAAGTAGTGACAAGGTGTTCACAGGTGGGCCTGATTGTGATGCATCACTTCACGTCTATTTATCAATGCTATGCTACTCTCAGAACTATCTGAGTAGCCAAGTAAAGTTCGTTCAATTATAAAGACGCGCATAGGCATAGGCATTTAGGTTTTCAAATGAATGAATGATAACTTTATTTGGCACAATACAAAACAAGGAAACTTAATAAGAAACATAACCTAGACATAAATAATAACGAAAAGTAGGACATTATCCCTGTATGTGCCAAACAGGCGGTCGTTCAGCAATAGTCGGTGCTAATCCATGAGACATAATTTTAGCCGCAGAACTGACAGCCGTTGGAGCCGTCCTTGAGTGGAGACCGCGACTCGGTAAGCGTAGTGTAGGACGCCCTGCGACAAGATGGGATGATTTATTTATTTAAATAGGATTACCAACATAGGATACAGCTATAAAAACACAAAAACAATAACACTAGGATGTTTAAGCTAACTGTCCCTACAATTACAGGTAACCACATCATGCTTAATAATATAAAACGAAAAGACAATAATAAAAATTCAAATACATATTGCAAATAGAAATAAAGTTATATAAACATTAATAAAATTACTTAATATATTATTTAAATTCAAATTAATAAATTCTTCCATACAGACTAAAGACATGATGACATTCGAAGGCTGGCTGGTGTGAGCTGGATGGGGACACCTATGTCCAGCAGTGGACGAGTGTAGGTTGCTGATGGTGATGAATCCATGAGACCAACCCCAACGCTGGTTTTCAGCGACTACAATAACATTATTGCGCATCTGTTCCATATCCATGCAAAATTGAGATTGAGACAGAAAAAGAAGGAATAGATAGGTAATGAGCAGTTTGAACCTCGGCTCAGATTTGAATGAAACAGCTTAAGGGTTGTCAGTCGATGACATTGGAATACGTGAAGAAGCGAAGCGATTTAATGAATTAAATACCAAAATACGTCATGTTACATGACGAGTTAAATCTGGAAGTGGGAGACTGAGAGACCACTAATTGGATATAAGTATTTCGGTCCCTAATTATAGACGACCAAGCTGGCTGATATTTATATCGGTAGGTTAGATATACGGTTTATTTTAAATACAGGTCAATATTGATGTTCGGCTCGGTTCTCTGAACGTTCCAATTTTATTTGCATGATTTTGTGCTCAGAGTAATCGCTGATTCCGAAATAATTACTATGACAAAATATAACGTTTGTAAGTAATACATATTATTATTATTACGTACATAATTAGTATTTTAATCTGATGTTTTAGTCGCATTCTATTTATTCAATTGATTTAAACAAATTTCTATATGAAAATAGAAAAGAAAAAGATTTGATTCCCCAAAAAAAAAATTTAAAAAGAATAGCAAGTTAGCTAAGATTTAAATGACTCCAATTTTCTGAGAGACCCATTCCATATATTTTTCTGGTTTTAATTTTCCCCAGGAAGGAAACTTTCTTGGATTTTCTCAGTTTTATATTTCAGTTGAATGTTTTATTTCAATTCCTAATTCTACTTTGTTCTGAGACGAGTAAAATATTGTCCAGTGTTTGCAAGGAATCTCGTGAAAAGGAAATATAATGCTTGCCAAGGGAAAACGCACTTATCACGGAAATGTTTGAGCAAAACATTATAGTACTGGCAACAAGTCAGCTCAAACACCAGTTATTTAAGTTCAATATCAATCTAGAAAAGCGCTCTACACTTTCACTATTAGAAAAAATATTATACTAGACTAGGTTTTACTTAGGCATTATACATTTTATTTCAATCAATAAGCGCACTTAATTATTTCTTAATTAATTTAAAAAATCATGAATATTGGCCGAGCCACGCTTCGGCATGAATGGTCCGGCTCGACCGGAGTGATACCACGGCCTCACAGAAATCCGGTGTGAAGCAGCATTGTGCTGCGTTTTGCTGCGTGAGTGAGGTTGCTGGAAGCCCAATCTGGGCTAAAAGGGGGTTTAAAGGTTGACGTCACAAGTGCGCCACTTGTGACTCCACTGGTCTCGCGGGTGTCTATGGGCGGCGGCCATCGCTTACCATCAGGCGATCCGTCTGATCGTCTACCACCTTTCGCATAAAAAAAATATCTGATTCGTTGAATTTAATTATCTCTGTTCCAAATAACAGAATAAATTTTCTATGTAATAACTTTGGTGGTACAATGTTCCACTGGTTGTTAAATTATGCGATGATAGGGTTTCACAGATCAGCTATTTCTGAAGTAAACATACCCAAACTTCGGAAGTTGAAGGGTGATCGTCCTAACGCGGTTCAGCCACATCGTCTAACAACTTTGTGCTTGGGTCGGCTAGTTAAAAGTTTGATAAAATCAACATTCGCTTTGCTTTTCTTGCATGATAATAGGTATTAGTAGGCAATAAAGGCGAAAGATTTATGCGTTTTGAAGGGAAACCAGAGTGGAGAGGCCGTGTGGTCCCCGGCAGAGTAGAATAGGCCACCCTCTTTCTTACCGAGGTGTCGTAAAAGGCGACTAAGGTAAAGCTGCTGGCATGATCATCAGCACCAGAGAAGGAAAACTCTACATTTATATCAAAACCCTCGCCAACCCGTCTGCCAAGCGTGGTGAGTATGGCAATTACCCCTCATGTGTGTGACGTGTTAGGATAATAATTATCAATACGGTGGAGGGTAGGTATTATATTTTAATAAACCAGTCTGTTGCCAAGTCGTGCCTTTCATTGACGTTCCACTGACGACGAGGTCGGATTTAAAAATATTGTTTTTTTTAAATATTGTTTAAACGTTTAGTGTTACGAAAATGCCGATCGGAAAAATTGAACCTTTTAATTTAAGTGCTAAACAGTGGCCGGCGTACATACGACGTGTAAAACAATATATACTACTGAACCAAATAGCGGAAGAATTGCAAGTGGCTATGTTAATTACAGTTGTAGGGGAGGAAACATACGCGTTGATGTGTGATTTATGTTCACCGGAGCTACCGGAAAATAAAACATTCGATGGATTAGTGCAACTCGTGTCGGATCATTTGGAACCTCAGCGCTCGGAGATAGCAGAGCGCCACGTGTTCCGTTTACGCCGACAGCGGGTCGGGGAGCCCCTCACGGAGTACTTGCAGGCACTCAAACATCTAGCTGCCACTTGTAACTTCGCCAGATGCAGTACGTGTTCTTCTCTAGAAGAAAACTTAAGGGACCAATTCGTCTCGGGTCTGGCTAGTGACGCCATGCGTTCGAGAATTTTCGCGGAAAAGTCTATTCAGTATAAAGAGGCGGTGGAACTAGCCCTGGCCTTGGAGGCCGCAGAAAAACATGCAGAGGTGAGCGGCTCCACGGCATCGGCGGCGGCGGCGGCAGGCTCATCGGGAACCTTAGTCGGAGAGGCGGGCGAAGGCCTGCATTTTGCGCGAGGCGCTCGCGCGGGCCAGCAGCGGCGGGGCACGCGAGGCGCAGGCGGCGGCGGACGCGGGCAGGGCTCCGAGGCGGCACCCTCATGTTGGCGTTGCGGAAGGCCGCACACTCCCGACAGGTGTCGATACAAAAATTATAATTGTGATGAGTGTGGCCAACGGGGCCATTTAAAAGTGATGTGCAAACGAGTGCGTGATAGTGCAGGCCGTCAAAATTATGTCAGCGGAGACTCGGAAGACGATGGTATGTTTAACATTGCAGTGAACGCTCAAGGTAACAAACCTTACTTTATTCAGTTATTCGTGGATAATAATTTGATACGCTGTGAAGTTGACACTGGTAGTCGTATTTCGGCCATTAATAAAAAAATGTATAAATCTTTGTTTTCACATAAAGCCATTAAAAATGACAATTTAATTCTACGTAGTTATTCGGGATCGCTAATTAAGTCTCTGGGTTACATTGAGGTTGACGTTAGTTTAGGAGACGTATCAAACCGAGCCTTACGCCTATATGTTATCGAGAGCGGAGCGAGGCCATTAGTAGGCCGGGACTGGATGCGAGCCTTAGAAATAAGACAAATAAACCTCAATGTAATCACAGATGATGGTTTTGTAAAATTATTATGTAAGGAATTTCCCGAAGTTCTGTGTGACAAACTCGGCACTTGTAAGCGGCCGATTCGACTACAGCTGAGTGATAAGGAGCCGGTGTATGTGCGGGCGCGGCCCGTGCCCCTCGCCATGCGCGCGCGCGTCGAGCGCGAGCTGGCGCGCCTCGAGGCGGACGGCTCAATATACCGCGTTGATTATTCCGATTACGGCACCCCTATAGTCCCGGTAGTGAAAAGTAATGGCGATATACGGATTTGTGGGGACTACAAAATCACTATTAACCCTAAACTAAAGAGAGATTACTACCCGTTGCCCCGGATAGAAGAGTTATTCGCAAGCCTCAGTGGCGGAGAGAAGTATACAAAAATAGACCTTACACACGCGTACGAACAGTGCTTTTTGTCTGAGGATTCTCAACCGTATACAGCCATCACTACCCACTTGGGCACTTTTGCGTATCAACGCACCCCCTACGGCCTTTCATGTATACCTGAAAAATTTCAAAAAATGATGGAGGAAACGCTTCGGGGCGTGCCAGGTTGTGTCGTATTCTTGGATGACATATGTGTAACTGGATTAGATGATAATAGCTATATAAAAAATCTCAGGGCTGTATTCGAAAGGTTGCGCAACATGGGACTTACAGTAAAACTAAGTAAGTGTAGATTTCTACAAGATAGTGTTAAATACTTAGGATTTGTAATAAATAAAGCCGGCTTAAGGCCAGACTCCGAGAAATTGGAGGCTATTTCCAACGCACCCACACCTAAAAATGTGTCTCAACTTAAGAGCTTTCTAGGATTGCTTAATTACTATGGAAAATTTATCCCTAGATTAAGCACAATCTTACATCCTTTGCATAACTTATTAAAAAAAAATGTCAGTTGGAAGTGGACCTCTGAATGTGAAGAGGCCTTCACAGAGGCGAAACGATCCCTCGGCAGCGAGCGCGTGCTGGCGCACTACGAGGAGGGACGCGAGTTAGTGCTGTCAGTGGACAGCAGCGCGTACGGGCTGGGCGCCGTGCTCGCGCACCGCTACGCCGACGGCAGCGAGCGGCCCGTCAGCTGCGTGTCGCGCACGCTCACTGCGCCCGAGCGCAACTACAGCCAACTCGATAAGGAGGCGCTGGCTATTTTGTTCGGCGTTAGTAAACATCACCAATATTTGTTTGGTCGACGGTTCACATTACGTACGGACCACCAACCTTTGACGTATATTTTTGGGGATAAAGGCGGGATCCCACAGACGGCAGCTAGCCGACTCCAAAGGTGGGCGGCTCGCTTGGCCGCGTATGATTTTTCAATCGAATTCGTGAAATCAGCGGATAATGGTCCGGCTGACGCGTTGTCACGATTACCATTGCCATGTGAAGGCCGCTCCACTGACTCGGGGGAAATAGATTTTATAAATTTAGTAGAGGAGTCCCTACCGGTTTGTCACAAAGATGTAGCAAAAGAAACAGAACGTGACAATCTGTTATGTAAAATTAAAAGGTATATTTTATTCGGCTGGCCGTCGGTTCCGAGTAGCGAGGAAGAAAAATCATTTTTTGCAAGGAAACATGATTTTGCAGTACTGCAGGGTTGCGTTATTTATAAATATAGAATAGTAGTTCCATACATTTTACAAAAGAAAGTCTTAAACGAAATCCACGAAGGCCACTTGGGCATGAATAAAATGAAAAATTTAGCTCGAAATTACATTTATTGGGCAACTTTGGATCGCGATATAGAAGAGGTCTGTAGGGCCTGTGCGGCATGCCAATCCGTACGTGATGCCCCCCCGCGAGCTCAGTTGCATCCCTGGGAGTTCCCATTGCACCCGTGGCAAAGGTTACATGCGGACTTTATGGATTGCGGGGGAGTGCGTTATTTCATTATGGTAGACGCACATTCAAAGTGGATCGAGGCCATTCCGATGCGAAGCACAACGGCCGAGTCCACTATTAAAGTCTTAAGGAGTCTTTTTGCTCGTTTTGGATTACCATCGCAACTCGTAACCGATAACGGCCCACCGTTCTCTTCCTCGGAGTTTAAACAATATTGTGAAAAAAATTGCATTAAACATACAACTTCGGCTCCGTATAGACCCCAGGGGAACGGCGCAGCGGAAAATGCAGTTAAAACTGTAAAGAAAACTGTTAAAAAGGCATTATTAGAAGGGGAAGATGCAAACACGGCGTTGAGTAAATTCCTCTTACAATATAGGAATAGCGAACATGCGACGACTGGAGTATCGCCAGCCGTTGCGCTTCAAGGTCGCCGGCTCCGGAGCCGGCTGGACGCGCTGCGCCCCGACGCGGCGGCCGCTGTGCGCGACCGGCAGGAGCAGCAGGTGGCGCGCTCGCCCCCAGCGCACAGGGAGTTCCGCGTGGGGGACGCAGTGCTAGCTAGGGACTACACGGCTAAGGGGGACAAGTGGGCGGAAGCGACAGTCTCAAAGAAAACCGGGCCCGTGTCGTATAAAGTTGAGATAGGTGAAGGCGTGGAGTGGCGTAGGCATGTTGACCAAATTATACCAAACCGGGACAGCACTAATACTAAGGGACGGTTTTCACTAACGCGATTGAGCGACGCGTCATGTCCGAAAGCGGTAACTTCTGATTGCCATCAGCGATCATCACTAGTCCCAGAGGTTGAGGACGGAGCCGAAGACGTATTTGAGGATGCGTCCGGAGACAGTGATAAAGGGACACGGGAAACGGCCTCAGAGGAGTGCAAATCCCCATCACTATCACCACTACCTCCAGGCGCATCCGCTCGGGCACTGCGTGCTTTCAAACGAGCCAATAATATACAAAAAATTATTAAGTAGGCACTATGGTAGGCATTGATTATTAACTTATGTTGTACGCGATAACCTTTGATTTAGCGGGGAGAAATGTGACGTGTTAGAATAATAATTATCAATACGGTGGAGGGTAGGTATTATATTTTAATAAACCAGTCTGTTGCCAAGTCGTGCCTTTCATTGACGTTCCAATGTGATTGAGGGAGGCCCGTGCCCCAGCAGTGGGGACTTAAATGGGCTGATGATGATGATGATGAGGCAATAAAGTCGTATTGGATTCTTGCTAACTCCAATCTTACAAAATATTTCACTCACTTTATGTACATAAACACATCAATGTATACAAATGTGTCACATTTCTTCAACCGATTCTAATCTTAATGTCACACACGTTTGTTTTAGTTTCAATTGAAAAAACATACAGATGATTGTAGTAACGATGTGTGGTTGTATATGTAATGCAATAGGACATTCATTATTAATAATATATTTAAAACTATCAGAATTATTAAGGTTTATAACGCATTGGAACCTAAAGTAATATTGCCAAATTATCATTGCCGATGCCCTGAACAATTTTCTTGACGAAACATTCTGCTTTATATCAAAGACGACCCGTTTGATAAAAAAAAATCTTTATTCAATTTAGGTCCACACAGAACACTTATGAATGTTTGGAACAGTGGTAGTGAACGCTGCCTTTGATCCAAGGGTTGGCGATCGTTGTTAGGTGATCCCCGCACAGTACAAACATTTGTCTGCATGAACATGTCTTTTTGTATGGTCTGGGTGTTTCCTATGTATTATAAGTATGAATTTACAAAAGAAAAGTATTGTATGTATATAATTGTAATCCCACTGTTGATTCTGATATCCGTAACACAGGTGCTTGAGCTACCTATCTCGAAGTCAGATCAATGTATGTGATGTTGTGAAATATTTATTTATCAAACATTGATTCAAATTTGTTAATTTACTAAAGTCATCGACCGACACGATCTATTCAAAGAAATGTTTAAAACGTTCGATGTTATTATCTTCTTTATTAAGCTTTCATGTTTCAAAAGATAACATTTTGCTTTAGACATGTTTATCGTATTTAGGTTAATGCATTAAGAGTTCATCTTGATATATTACACTCATAACAAAAAATTGAGAGCGCTTATGGTTCCTATTATCTATATTATAAACTATTTCTTGTTGTAATAATAAGTCTAGCAGTATAGTTGGTTGTCCTTACGTAGAAATATTAGTAGTAATAGAATGCACCTTTTTTTTTTTTGGTAACGCAGAGAGAATGCCGCCGGCTCAGAAGGAACCGACGTCGGCGCCGATGGTCGGCGCCGCCTTATGCACACCCGGCCGCTGGGAGTCGGCCGGGTAGTGTGGGGCTCTCCCCTGGGGTAATAGAATGCACCTCGAATAAGTTTGGTTAGCTTGGATAAATCCCTTACATTTCGTATTTAGTAACATATAATAAAAAATATTTTCAGAAACTATTCACGTAAAAAATACGTAGAGGTATAAAAAAAGCTTTTGGGTTAAATGGTAACTCATGTTTCCTTAACGGCCGAAGGGGAATAAAAGGAAGATATCGGAAAATATACATTTATCCGCTTGCGCACTGTTGACCACAGATAAAGTAATTACATCTTAATCAAGTAATTACTTTGTGGGTCAACAGTGTGTAAGTGGTTATGTGACCGAACTTACAACTCGCAGTCGGAGTTGTGGAAACTATTTTCGGTGACCTAATTTTTTCACCTAATTTACTCCTGGGTGTGTAATTTAATTACCAGAAACCATGTGTGTATTGTAAATGAGTGTGTTTCCTTATATGACAGTGTTTTCATTTCGCTAATGGAGGTATACGACTTTTTTGCTTTGTTTCACGTAAGACAAACTTTGTTTTACGTTTAAAGCTAGCAAAGCTTATTCATTATTAGTATTTTTGTAAGGACGCACAGATCACTGTTTTGCTATTGTGGAACAAAATTCCGAAGTTCAGTAATATAAAAGAATAGTATTTTATTTATCTTTGTTTGTTTTCAAATAATATATTACCTTATTGTAGAACTAAATATGTATTATCAAAGTAGTACTCAATTTTATCTGACTTAGCTGAAGCATAAAATTGTATCTTCAAATCTCAAACAAATTCTTAAGTCACATTTTGCAACAATTAAAATAGTTTCAGCTCATAAACTGGTTTACGGTATTTTCAAAGGATAAAATCTTTCTAAAGCTTTTATTACTTAAGCAAAATTACACCAGCAAAAAAGCTGCAGTGCTCTACATCGGATTTAATTTTGTTAATAACAAAGTAAAAGCACCCATAATGAACTAATCAACTATTCACTACAGTGGCTTTTGTCAAGGGATGTGATCAAAGCGTGTCGATATTTTTACTGTAAAAACATAATTTGCCTAAATCGACAATTTACTGAAGGTAATTAATTGTTATTTGTTAAAAAGTAAAATTAAGAATTCGGCATTACACACAGAGGCTATAATTGGAGCATCGATTGAAAATTATTCTTATTGTATTATATTTTTTTGTTCATGCATTTTAACCGATTTAAATAAAAGAGGAGGTTCTATGTTAGACTAAATGTATGTATTTTTGATGTATGTTCACCGATTTTTCCGCCAGTCATTGACCGATTTGCAGAGTTTCTTTTTTATTTGAAAGAAGGATTCGGCGGGTAGGGCTAAAACCGCGTGGGCTGATGCAATTCAAAGGTGTTAAATTAGTGTCTAGTGGTTTTTATTAAACAAATTTGGTGTTTATTTGTGCAGTAAAGTGATCGTAATAATAAGAATCGTTGGATTGTATCGTTTTTAACACTGCTATTGTGTGTCGAGTGCGTTGTCTCGTGGCAACTAGCTTGGACCTAATAGAGTTTAAAACCTGCGATTGCATTTAGAGTTATATCCGCTGAATCCGTAGGTCGATAAAACGTAAAACACTGGCGTTTTATTGAGTGACTGTGACTTTGACTGACTTCGAATGTAGACTACCTACTTATTCTCAATAAGTTTCTTGACATTGGCGAATTATCTTCGGGTAGAGCTATTTTAAAAAAATATTTGAAAGGACACAATCCGCCTTCAAAAACGACGAACTAAAAAGTGAAAAATAATATTTTTAACAATTCATACACTTCAGATCCTTTAAGATCAGTACACTCGAGAAAAGGTGTTACTGAAGCCGGCAACCAGTTAACTTACTTTTAAACACGCTATACAGAAAAAAATTCTAGATTTCAAATATGTAGGTTTAAAAAATTGTGCATTTAAGAGATGACGAGCTAAAAAGTAAATTGTTTTCCCAGTAGTGTACGAAACATTTAAAGGAAATATATTCTTACCGAAAGAAATTTCTCTCTCTAGAGACAGTCTACTCTGGAGACTGTCTAGACACAAGCAGAAATAGATCGATGAAGAATCGTTAAAATTACTCATGGAAAAATCGATAGAAACATTATTATACGCGCGTCTCTTTTTTCATTAAATTGTTATTGTGCGTGTTGCTAATTTTATTATTTGGCAACTTTAATTTATTTTTGTCCGTGAGTAATCAAATTGAATGTTTTTCATTTACAAACTCTTATTAATAGTTAGCTAGTTCCTACTGATAATATTTTTTTATGTGGTTGGTGGCCGTGTGGTCCCCGGCAGAGTAGAATAGGCCACCCTCACTCTTACCGAGGTGTCGTAAAAGGCGACTAAGGTAAAGCTGCTGTCATGATCATTAGCACCCAGAAAAGGAAAACTCTGCGTTTATATCAAAACCCTCGCCAACCCGTCTGCCAAGCGTGGTGAGTATGGCAATTACCCCTCATGTGATAGAGGGAGGCCCGTGCCCCAGCAGTGGGGACTTAAATGGGCTGATGATGATGATGATGATGTGATAGGTGGCAGATGAGCAGACGGATGCCTGATGATAAGCGATTGCAGCCGCCCATGGAGTCACAAGTGCGCTGCCAACCTATAAACCCCCTATCCTATATCTTATGATTGGGCCTCCGGTACCCCCACTCACGCAGCGAAACACAGCACAGTGCTGCTTCACGCCGGTTTTCTGTGAGGCCGTGCTATCACTCTGGTCGACACGGCCCATTCATGCCGAAGCGTGGCTCTCCCAAGGATTTTTTTTTACTTTTTTGCGCTTGCATGTGTCTAGTCAACAGACAAATCAGTACTGAGTATGATCTGGAAGTACTAAAATAAGATTACTTGAATCGACTATTGGTCTTACGAAGATTTATAAATAGAGTACAAAAGTGCTATCCCAAATTATTTTACCAAACAAAACGAGTAAGAGAATTATTTATTCTGGTGGGTTTTTATATATTTTGCTGTATACTTTGCTAATATATCTACTATTTACAGCCAGCAGCTAGTACAAGGAGTGGCAAGTTTCCAATGACGTTACAGCGATTTTTGCCTTGTTAACGGATTTTTATAGAAGTGACATGTGAATATTCTGCAGGTAAATACCTACCAGAAACAAAACCAAAAAAGTTAAAGTACAAAATAAGAATTGTTTGAAATGATAACAATTTCAACATCACATAAAATTTACTCAAAATTTGTACAAAATAAAAAAAATCATGTGTTTCATCCTAAGTGGTGGACCAATGTGCAATAATAATATCCTCCAATCGATTACGGCTACGGCGGCCAATCTCAATGATCAGTACGCAGGATATATTATAGTGCTCAAGTATGTGAGCAAACACAAGTGCAAACACAACACTCTATTCCCTTACCCTCATATTCCGATGGGACACTACTGTTACACGACCGGAGGGGGATCGGGCGCAGGACCAACAGCTAAACGGGCTTTCCGAGGCACGGTGGTAAAAGAATTTCCAGTCTCCGGGCTGTCACTAAGAATTTCTTACAGAAAACTTAGGTACAAAATTTTGGCTCGACCCGAGAATAAAACCCGGGACCTCTTGCGCAGCCGTCGCTTTAAAGTGCGAAAATTGTTATAACACGCACAAGTTTTATCAGAATTCTCTTAATTTTATTTAAAACCTACGCATGTTTTACGCTTTCTTAGCCGATGTTCTGAATTCACTGGCCCAAATTGTAGGATTCTTGGCAATTTAATAATATATAATATAATATAATATTTTCACAACATCACATACATTGATCTAACTCCGAGATAGGTAGCTCAAGCACCTGTGTTACTTAAATTGTATGACCTGGTGTAGACACAGTATAAGTTATACCCACTAACCACTGCACCACTGAGGCTGAGGCAACACATAATAAACATTCCCTAATGTGGATTCAACTGTAAATATGTTTTAAGTAGGTACATAGGGTAACGCTCTTTTTCGAAATTTAAAATAATAAAAAATCACAAACGAACGTCGATGGTGTAGGAGAAACTCGGTGTTTAAGGACACTTATACTATTTATTAAATAGCCATGCACAAATGTAGGGTCCAAAGTGGCCGCTTTTGGCGTGAGTCAATTTTTCACGTACGCGTTGGACCCAATCAAGCACATAATGTAAAATTGAGACTTGCTTCCTGCTTGATAGACAGACAGATTTTAATTGAATTTACTTGTTACTTAAAAAAAAGAAAGAAATGAAGAAAATATTTATTAAGTGTATGACAATAACATTAAACATGTAAATAATGACAATATACAGTAAAACATCGAAAAGGCATATACTCAACATGTGTCGGGGTGTTGAGACACCCTGACGCTGGTATTCTGTATGTACCCATATAAAGAGCACTGCTATAAAAATAAATACATTAAACTAGTGTTGGTGTTATTATACATATAATTTTCATTATAATAATCATTATAATAATATATTACATACGTGTGTTCATGTAAATCTATTGTATTGTATTGGCCGTGTGGTCCCCGGCAGAGTAGAATAGGCCACCCTCACTCTTACCGAGGTGTCGTAAAAGGCGACTAAGGTAAAGCTGCTGGCATGATCATCAGCACCCAGAGAAGGAAAACTCTGCATTTATATCAAAACCCTCGCCAACCCGTCTGCCAAGCGCGGTGAGTATGGCAATTACCCCTCATGTGATTGAGGGAGGCCCGTGCCCCAGCAGTGGGGACTTAAATGGACTGACTGATGATGATATAAGTCTATGTGTATGTGTGTATGGTGTGTGTGTGTGTGTGTGTACGTGTGTGAGTGTTTGTGTGTCTGAAAAATTAAATGTAAAAGTTCTCAGACTTTTAAGGTTGTGCTACCTGTGTTGGGATAATAATAAATAAAACAAAATATTCAAATTATAAAGAATGTGAAACATCACAGGCATAAAGAACCCTGACAGAGTATCATTAAATCAGGATTTAAAAGGAAAGCAAAGTTAAAACTTCAGAAAAATAAAAGGAACAACTTTTTGTTTCTGTGTCAGAAATGCGTATAAAAGAAAGTTGCCGACGCGATGAAACATATTCAGAGATTTATGACAAAAAACCGAGGCGCTTATTAAACTTTTAGCGGTTTCTGCCATATTTATCATTTTGTTGCGCTATTTAAATTTAGGGTTTCGGTTTTATTTATTTATCGGCTGTGGTTTACGATCACTTAAACCGCGATGTTTTATTATTCGTTCTCGGTCGGGCACATAAAGAGAATTTATTTTCATTCGTTTATCAAATAGACAGAAAACATTCAGATACGTTTACTTTCCGGCAATTTTTTGTTCATAATACTATAAATCCGTCTTAGTTTTCCCAGAGATCAAATAACGTTTGTAAACAACAAGTCTTTTGGATTCCGGAAGACTATAAAATAATTCAAATAAGTAGGTAAAGTTTTCAACGAAGATCAGTTATCACGCTTCGGCATGAATGGGCTGGCTTGACCGGAATGATAGAAAACTGGCGTGAAGCAGCACTGTGCTGTGTCTCGCTGCGTGAGTGAGGGTGCTGGAGGCCCAATCCAAGGGGAAAGGGGGGTTCAAAGGTTGGCAGCGCACTTGTGACTCCACTGGTGTCGCCGGTGTCCATGGGCGGCGGCAATCGTTTACCATCAAGTGATCTATCTGCTCGTATGCCATCTATTACATAAAAAATATCAACTCAGAAATCGAGATAAAGATAAATTCTATAGTTTTTTAGATTCTCGCGTTGCATTATAACTACAATGTATCAATACGGGGTTTAACACGATATTTATTATGTGCACTCACATATTTGGCTCGACGTTTCGGCTACGTTACAGCAGCCGTGGTTACGAGCGGACTGGCGGAGCACGGCGTCGTCTGCTGGGGCCGGGCTGTGAATCTTCGGACACCCTCACATTTTTTGATATTAATTCGCCACTTGATGAATCGTCAGTGAAGCTACTCCGACATACTACACTAACAGTATCGGTGTTTGTTTGCGTTAGTAACGACCTAACACGGGGTTTGCACTTGTTAATTACTGGATTCCATGTCGATGATAATTTAAATCCATCCTCCCGATTGAAAGTCTTATACTTCTTGATCTCAATCGCTTCACGTACTATCCTGGTATGATAATGACGATCGGTGGAGAGGATTTTCGGGTCATGTAGTTCCATCCAATGATTAACTCCCATTTCCAGTAGATGTTCTGCTATTGCCGATTTATTCGCTTGTCGATTTTTAACAGCTGCGATATGTTCCTTGACACGTTCTGCAACTGACCGCTTTTTTTGTCCAATATAAGAACTACCGCAGCTACAATCGATTTTGTAAACACCTGGAGTCTGAAAAGGTATGACATCTTTTGGTGATCGCAGTTGTTTTGATATTCGACATAACGGAGTATATACAGTCTTTATGGAGAAATTCTTGAGTACTGTTCCAATTTTGTCCGTTACGCCTTTAATATAGGGCGAAAATGCTGCCTGGCGGTTCACCTCTGGATATCTTTCCCTTCTCTTTTGCCTGCTCAACAGATGCGGCATATTATATCCATTCCATTTAAGTACCTCCTGAACATGGGCAAGCTCAGATTGGAGATGTTCAGGGTCACAAAGGTTACGAGCTCTATTATTCAATGATGATATAACTGCTTGCAAATGCCGAGGATGATGATGTGAGGAGGCGTGTAGGTATCGGTCCGTATGCGTGGGTTTCCGGTAAACAGCATGTGATAATGTACCGTCATCCTTCACTCTAATCTGCACATCCAAGAAAGCCAATGATCGGTCCCTTTCCATTTCGTAGGTAAACTTTATTTTCGGGTGGATCGAATTCAAATGTATCATATATTGTTCGACTTCCTGCTGGCCACCATTGATAATACAGAAAACGTCATCAACGTACCTCTTCCAGAGTTTCACAGTTTGAGGACCAGTGGCTAGGGCTGTGTTTTCAAAATGTTCCATCCAGATATTTGCAATGACCGGTGCGAGTGGGCTACCCATTGCAACTCCGTCGATCTGGAGGTAAAACTGTTCTCTGAATAAAAGGTAATTCCCGTCCAAACAATTTTCAATCAGAACAATATACTGTTTCGGTAACTCCGCATCACAAAGCTTACCCTTGATCACTTCCAGGCAATCCTTCAACGGGACGTTCGTAAAGAGGGACTCCACGTCGAAACTCACCAAAATGTCTCAGGTTCCAACCGTATACTCCTTACGATGTCCCTAAAATGGTACGAATCTTTTACGTATGACGGTGTTTTCCCAAACTAAGCTCTGCAGCACTCCAGCAACATACTTTGCCAAGTCGTAGGTCGGCGAATCAATCTGACTCACGATGGGCCGTAACGGTACGTTACTTTTGTGTATTTTAGGCAGTCCGTAAAGTTTGGGAGGTAGCGCAGTTTTTGGCTTGTATAAATAGCTGTACTCGTCTTCCGTAAAGATATCTCTGTGCTCATAGATAAGGGCTCGAATGCGCCGTGTAACTCTGGCAGTAGGATTATAGGACACAGGCTTGTACACATTGGTATCCGCTAATAAAATCCTCATTTTGGAGACATAATCTTCAGTACTTATTACTACAGTGGCGTTTCCCTTGTCGGCCTTTAGCACTAATATCTTGTCGTTATTACGCAACTCTTTCAGTGCTAGACTTTTAGGTAGCTTAGACCTACGCAATATGACCGCCACATCCTGCCTAATTATATCCGCATCTGCAGGTGGGACTTTATTGCGTATAATCACTTGTTCCAGGCTACACATTATCTCTTCATGGGGAATTCGCTGGGGTGTCATAGCAAAGTTCATCCCTTTAGCCAGTACACTTTTCGTCGGTTCATCCAGTACCTCATTCGATAAGTTAATTACTGTGCGTTCCATGTGTTCAGTTGAGTTTGTAATAATCGCATCGCTAGTGGGTGTCCGCGATTCCAACCCACGACGTTGGCGAGAACACAAACGATCGAATTTGCGTTCATGGCGGGCTTTACAAAACTCATACGTTCGAGACGCTTGTAGATACGTAATTTGATCACACTTATCAAAGTCTCCTCACTAGATAATAATAATTCTTCTTTAAGATAGTTACATAAGATTTAGTATTAAAATTATACAATAGTCGACAATTTAAATGTTAAGGTACATGGCTGACGGAGCGTTAACCTCCGCCAGATTGCATGAGTGCAATTTAACATTCGTACCTAAAGAGAAAGTGACTCGTTTCGTGAAAATATTTAAAGATACCTAGAAAAGAAAACTGCATCAGAACTTAAAGCGTAGTTCAGTAGAAGCTTTTTTTTATATGTGATAAGTGGCAGACGAGCAGACGGATCACCTGATGATAGCGATTGCCGCCGCCCATGGACACCCGCGACACCAATGGAGTCACAAGTTCGCTGCCAACCTTTAAAGCCCTTTTTCTCCGGATTCGTCCTCCGCTCACGCATCGAAACAGCACATTGCTGCTTCACGCCGGTTTTCTGTCAGTTATACTTAACGCTAAGACTGATCGTGATACACGACAGGGTATTTCCTTTATTCATAAATCGTCCAGCATGCACCTCTACATTTTTCAAATCTAGTGCATATTCCTATCATTAGCTCGACGGTGAGGGAAAACATTGTGAGGAAACCTAGACGTCTCGGATTGTTCCTATAAATGATGGATACCTACGTACAAAGTTTGAGTTAATTCTGTGCCTCCTGTGAAAAGTAATAAAAGTCGACTTATATCGAATATGATTTCTTTATGAAAAATCCTGTATTTTTCTGTCTGATCAGACATGCAAAAAAATCCTCCATTTTTCCGTCTCGTCAGACAGAATAATAGAGGATTTTTTTGTGATGAAGTAGCAAGAAGAAAATTAAATTCGATATAAGTCGACTTGTACCACTTTTCACAGGACGCACATAATTATCTCAAGCTTTGTACGTAGGTATCTATAATTTTGAGGAACAATCCGAGACGTCTAGGTTTCCTCATAATGTTTTCGTTCACCGTCGAGCTAATGATAGGAATATGCACTAGATGCACGAGATTATTTTCATTTGCTTGTTCATATTTTAAAACTATAAGTTGCTTTTCCATAGCTTTTTATTTACTACTTTTCTAAAGATCAATTTTCTTTACATCGTCCTGTTTTCAAACCTGAGGGTCATCGTGACCCTAAGGCCAAAAATTATAATCATTGTCTTAATCATACATAGGTGTCAAAAGAATATAAATTAGTATCCTGTAAATTCCTAACCTCAAACATTGCGATATTCTATTGTTTTTTTCTGTTGTATAGTAATGACAAAGACTTAACACGTAATTTGATCAAATTACATACGAGTGTCGGGTCCCTTTTTATGCACATTCGTGAAAGACTAGGTATGCATTCTGGTTGTGACATATTATGTATATTTTTAAGGCATCTTAAACCCCCTTATTACAAATCGTGAACTAAGGATAGGCCAGGAACAAAAATCGTGCCAGCCTCCTTTAGCATTGCGTGCTGGAAACGGTTGACATGAGCTTTAGTCCGGTTATAACATTAGATCGCGATTTAAAATAAGGTGGCTAAAGTTTCACCTTAAGCCCAGACTGTTTTACAAGAGCAACTTTACCGAGAAGTTCCCAATATTAAGTGAGATTTACAGGCAGGATTTACTGCATTTGAGGCCAAAGTAGTATGGCACGGTACGTAGGGACCGACAGTAAACTAGAGTCGATGCTCACTTTTAACATATATTGGTTCTTATGACCCATAGAATAAGGTTTACAAATAAGTCCAATGCTGATGCAGATTGCAGCGACTGTTCCAATAAATATACCATAAAGACACTAGACATTTATTGCTGGATACACTTACGCTATTTTGCGCTCACAAGAAAACTTACTGATGATACTAAGTTTTATTTTTTATTTATCATCAAATAGCATTACAAATTATACATGTACAGTAATAAGACAGCACATTAAACCACAGATGTTTGTCTTGTGCTATCGTGAGCTATGTGTTATACAAACTTATATTCAATACTCAATAATTTATTGCAAAACCATATTTTGGGAATTTAAAGTGCAATTCGAGCGATTCTAATAAATAAGTGTACAATATTTTATACAACTGTCCTATCAATTGCTAAGACAATACTGTCCCTTATCTTAAGTTTAAAATTGGTAGGTGTCAAACTGTCCCGCAGATCTGATGGCAACTTGTTTATCAGGCGAGGAACTATGAATGATGTCGTTCGCTCGCCGTACACATTGTTTGCGCGCTGCGTGATCAACCGGTTCGCAGTGACGGCGTAGGTGCATACAGGGTGGTCAAGTGCCTTTTTTAAAGACTCATTAAAGTATTGCTCCTTTAATAGCACAAATTTAACTTGGGTGTGTACAGGTAAAATCTTGCAGTGTTTAAGAAGATATATGTCATTGTCGTGTAAATTGTTTTTTACATTGGTTGATATTACATTTTTAAGAATCCTTAATTGAAGTATATAGATTGTATCGAGGTAAGTTTTCATAACGTCCATAACTGCTAAGCCCATACCTGTATGTATGATTCAACAAGAGCGTTTCACATCATCAGTTTAATTTTTAAATGTATACGGTTCTTTAAGATTGATATATTTGCAAGAATTTACCTTAATTTACTACAAACGCTCTCAATATGATATCCCCAACTTATCATCTATTATAAGGTCAAGATATGTATGCTTACTGACTGTGTCAATGGTCGGACATGTACAGCTAGATAAGTTACCAGCATGCAAGCAATCATGGTCATGCGCTACGAGGTTCTGCATGTGTGATTTGTGAACTCATGGTTTCGCAAGTTTATTACTAGTGTGGGTTTTTTACAACTCCGTGTATAAGAATCATCAGAATACAGAAATCATAGTGGGGGTGATGGTTCGAAATCTAGTATGCACCACTGATTTTTCAAACCTATGTGCATATTTCTACCATTAGATCGGCAGTGAGAGAAGCAGCACGTTTCGGGCAGTGTCTCAAAATTGTGGATACCGAAAGTTTTTCAGATTCTGAGAGGTCAGGAGTTGTCACGACTGAAAGTCCTATGGGAAAATTCAAAATGTCATGGAAATTACTAAATTGTATATTATGAATTAGGTATGAAAATAATCGAAAGACGAAGTGATAGTTTATATAATCTCTTAAACCTAGCGCAGATAGGTACTGTTTTCATTTTTAACAAACGCATGTGTTTAAGATGTCTAGTAATTACAATAAAGCGACTGTCGTCTGACCTTTGCGTCTGTCAGGCAAAGGAATCAGAACAAAGGGTCTGGTCAAAAGTTGAATTGAATCACGTCTCAACAATTTTGGGTAATCTACTTTGATAAACTTCGATTTGATTTCTTATCGCCGGTTCATATCAGAAATAAATGGTCATTGATTTAAAAAAAATCCAATTTAACCTGCTCAGATTCGAGCTTATAACATCCCACTTGAAAGGTACATGTTCGCATCTACTAAGCTACACGGCACGTAATTATAACGATGACCTATAGTGCGCAGAAATCTATTTTAAGAATAATGTGAACTATTTTACAAGTGCGCAAACAACCTCTTTAAACAGCGATCGCTAGATTTACTTACCAGGGCTTGTGTCAGAGCGTTCGAAATATTATAAATTAATTTATTTTACGTTTGTAATCTATCAACGAAATTAATCCGTTCGCGTACCTGTCATTCTCATGTTCCAATTCCCAGCATTACCATGTTTCCATTTCCTTAACGAAAATATACCCCATGTCCCGACACAGTATCGGGAAGCAATAGGTACCATGTTAATAATAGTAGGGACAAATATTAATATTTCTTCATAGAAACTATGTAAACAATTACTTGCGCTATTATCCGGCCAATCGTCCAATTAAATGTATTGACTTTAGTTTCATATTAAACTGGCGAACAGTTCCCAGGAACATTATCAAGTAGCTGGTTCCCCTCCTAGAAAGTTGCTGAGAATAAGAACTCATGTCATTATTCAATAAATCAAGAACCAATTTATCCAATTTGTGAATGGATTTTATTAAGTACCTAGTGAGGAACAAGGGTCGCATTTAAGGCAAACTGTTTTCATTTTGAGTCTGCTGTGTCTGATCAAAGGGCTTCCATAATCAAATATTAAATGTTTCTCATTGACACTTGTTTTTTTACCAAAAGGATGTTGAATATCGGTAATCGAATTTGAATTTTAAATTGACTGACTGTCTGTTTGAATCATCAACGCACAACCCAAACCGTGAACTTACTAAAACTTTATACATATTTCGACAACTCCAAGAAAAGTTTCTTCAATCGTTCTTTAAGAGTGGTTTCTGTAAATTAAGAAAAAGGAATTGTAAAGGTTGGCAGCTCCCTTGCAATTCCATTGGTGTCCTTAGGTGGCGGCAATCGCTTACCATCTGGTAATGTATATGCTCGTCAGCAACTTCAAATCTAACCCGGAGAAAGTCAGATCAACCCTCTTCAGTATAGATTTTTCGATTTGATTCGATTTTTTTTGGCCTCTGGAGCGAAACTACCTTAAATCTTAATTTAGCACATTTTACTTAAAGAAAACATTCCTTTATTTAAAAAAAGTTTTATGAATTTTGGTTGTATTTCCTTAGAGGGAAAGTACTTTAAATCCTTAAGTTATGGTATACTTTTTTTTTTACAGGGCCCAATATTTTTTTTAAACCTGTATAGTTGTGAAATTAGTAATGACGATATAATTAACTGTACTCGGTTTTGAAACACAAACTTTATCATGGGGAACACCGCAGTTTAGAGTTAATATTCAAATCGTTTTTTACATCACATCGAACTTATAAAGCTCTTATAAATGCAATCAAAAAACCCGTAGATTATCAACTTTTCTCAACGTTAAGAGCCAAACTAAACATCTTGCAAAAATCTTGCTACGATTTATACATAAATCAATCACAAGAAAATATAAAAACAAATCCGAAATTTTTTTGGAATTATATCAAGTCTCAGCGTAATGTTTAATCAGGTTACCCATGCGTCATGAATTATAATGGAAAAGCTATAGATAATAAATCTTCTATTCGTAATTCATTTAGTGACTTTTTCCTTAAAAATTTTAGAGAACCAGCAGTCAACTATCCTCAAATATCTCGAGAGGATGTTCCTTCACAAAACATCATGCATTCGATCAAAATAACAACGTCTTATATGCAAAACCTTTTAAAAAATTTAGATGACATAAAGGGTGGTGACCAAATCCCAACATTTTTTTACAAACGTTGTTCCAAATCTTTAAGCCAATCGCCTTTCCCACGTGTTTCAGTGAAGGCTATGTCCCTAGCATATGGAAAGTAGCTCACGTATAGCCGATACATAAAATGGGTCCAAAGGCGTATATTTTAAATTATCGTCCCATATCGATTTTAAATGTACTGGGTAAGCTGATTGAAAGAGTGGTCATATGTATATCATGTAATCTCGGCATTGATTCCTATAGAGCAGCATGGATTCATGAAGAACCAGTTAACTACTACCAATCTCGCGCTTTTCACTGAACAAGTTCCTCACGAAATGGACGGAGGCCATGGTTGACGTGATCCACACGGACTTTAAAAAAGCCTTTGACCATGTGGATCACGTTATACTTTGCCGTAAACTTTGTGTATTAGAAACACGGAGATTTGCTCAGGTGGTTCGAATCGTACCTACGTAATAGAAGTCAGGCAGTAGTTTTGGGAGATTTCCGTTCCGATTATGTTGAAGTTTTATCTGGAGGGCTAGATTTTGGGACCCTTGTTGTATGCTTGATACTTGTATGACGTCACGAAATGTTTTAGATATGCTAGATTCTTGATGTATGCGTACGACATATTTTTTTATGAAGGTTAGAGATATTCACGATTGCATTTGCTTACAAGAAGACCTTGACCGATTAAGTAAACATTACAAAGATAACAGAATCGACACGAATGTTAGTAAATGCTCCCAATTAAAATTTACCCACAAAAACCCTATGAAGTTTGATTACTTTATAAACTGTATAATAATTACGCTACTCGCTTGTAGTAACTATGTTCAAAATTCAATAGTAAATAGGATGCACCGTACGTACAACAAAATAAACACATCCTTGGACTTATTTTGGGACTCCATGGGAGCCTTTAAGAAAAAAGTCCTTGACATTCTTCTTGAAACAACATTCGATTGGTGACACTCAAACACACACACTCCTTCTCTCTCTCATACTCACACACGCACACACGTATAAATACATTATTACGTGCAAGGTACGTACAGCCACATATCAAGGTATGCGCAACTAAATATTTTCTTCATTCGATTCTCATCTTAATGTCAAACACTTTCAATATCAATTGATGAATTTTGACAGATTGTGGTAGTCTGATGTGTGGCTGTCTGTACACAACTGTTAAATTGTATTATTTGTTTCCATTTTTCCCCCTTTTTTGGCTGTAAGTAGTATATACATTTTAAATAGTATACCTTAAGAGCTGTATATTTAAAAAAAATACAAAATATCAATAGGGCTCAGGAATATTTTTAAGCGGAACCCCAACAACGTTAAAATGTCCTAAACCACTTTCATTTTACAATATTCGGAAACTTTGACAAAAATTTTAGGACAGACTGAATCAAACTTTGGATGAAGCATAAAATATTGTCACGTTAATTTTCGAATCAATCGAATGAAAAATACTGAAGGTCATAACATTTTATCTTTGGTAAGAAAGCTAAACAACAGACCAAACAGATTAAATATTGTTAGCTCAAAGGAAAGAAATGATGGAAATGTTTGTTTGATTCTCGTAAACAATTGAAATAAAAACTGCAAAATTTCTCAGATTTGCATCTAAGCGTTAGAATGAACGAACCCAGATGGTGGAAAGTGATATCCATTAGGAATAACGGGTGTTGCTATATTTTACTTTAAAATAAAGCAGTAGATAATTTTGATTTTAAATTATCCACGGCTTTTTTTTTGCTATGGCTGCTATACTGTGTTGCCTACGGCAAACACATACATAACTCTACCAATAACGAGTGATTAAAGAGACACGCAGTTTTATATAGTATAAGGAAATTGACCGGTGTGGCCAGTTTAAATCTTTATAGATTTTATTTTAATTGAGTTCCAACAAAACATAAGAGTAGACATAGATGTCATAATACAAAGGGAGATTCTACTGTTATATTTTGTTCTGTCATGGACTAATTAGTGTTTCCAAAAACATTTAAAGTAAGAGATGTTTTGATTTTGTATTTACTAAACATTGTTTTTCGGAAGTTTGAGCACAGCGGACATTTTTAAAGGTTTTTGAACGTTTATTTCTTTTAATAATTATTTATTATAAAAAGGTTAAATCCAACAATAGCCATACAAAATTTAGAAAAAAAATATTACTCTCCTGGAAATGGACAAAAAGGGATATGAAGGAAGGTGAACGTTGTAAATAATCTCTACTGACACTATTTCACAGGCACTCGGTAGTGATAAGCCGCCAGTCACAGTGGTTCAAAGAGCTGAACGTAATTGCTAATTAGTTTATGCTTCCGCGCTGCCTTTGCGTTGCCTCTTCATCCACGCCTTAATCAAATACTTGTGGGATGCATCTTATCCTTTGCAAGCGGTATAATCCTTAATAAGCGACTGGTATCTGCCGCAAACTTTGATAAATGCGAGAACCAAAGTGATATTAGTGATATCAAATTGTTTATCTACTGGATATATTGTAAGTCTTGCCTGGAAAGAAAAGCACATATAAAATAACATACATAATGTAAAGAGGGGATGATAGCCTTGAAAAACGGGTCATTGTAGGCAACACTGAAGGCAAAAGATCACAAGGCCGATCACCAACATGATGGTTTGATCAAATCAAAGTTCTACGACGTGGTGAAGGCTACTTCCAATCGTAATCAATGGAGAAAGTTTGTTTTGTTGATGAGTTCTAGAGACCACAATCCTCAATAATGAGGGACCAACTAGAGAGAGAGAGAGAGATGGATAAGTCTGTTAAAATGAATGCGTAGAAACTGAATAACCAAATACATTAAAAGTAGTTTTATTGGCAAAAAAAAATATGATTTTTATTTTTCGCTAGAAGAAACTTTACTAAATATGTTCCCTTTCTTTTCTAAATATGAAATTTCTACTCAGATATAGCTGACCCTTGAGCGATGGTAGCTTAGTGGTTCAGAACGCGCCTTCCATACGGGGGAACCGGGTTAAAATCCGAGCATGCACCTCCAGATTTTTCAAATATATATGCGTATTTCTATCATTAGCTCTGCAGTGAGGGAAAACATCTTGAGGAAACCTGCAAGTCTCGGTTAGTTTCTGAAACGCATAACCGTGATTCAGTTGGTGTGGTTCACCTGTTGAAGAGTTGCGAAGGTCAGACGGCAGTCGCTTCATTGTAATTACCAAATTCCCAAAAAAAAAGAATCGTGGTCCAAGCTTACGCCCAGGTTCTAGAGCGACAGCTTTGGACGCAATAGAGATTTACGCACTAAGTTGAGAGGATATAGCAACCCAATAAATACACATCTAGTATTTCATTATCCAACGATAGTCAATACTAGGCAGCATTAACTAGTTTCAGAACATAAATACGAATACACAACTCCTAGTTCCCCGTGCTCATATTGTGTTATATCCTTAATGGATATTAATATCCGTTCATTAATTAATATTACTGTACCGTACATCTTTTCATATTATTGTTATAATATCTAGTTAAAAAATAGGAAATCAAAATGTATTAAACTCTATCTTTATTTTTCTTGACATAGGGGGAAATTCAGCGGCGGCTTATGCTGCACCCACACTTCTGGGTTGCAGTGGAGACACACGAACACTGCTGGCTGCTCGGCAGAGAAAGGAGCAAAAAAGAATCTGAGGTTTCCTACTAAGCCGTCCAGAAAACGCTCGCAATGACAACTCCGCTGCAAGCAGAGCCAGTCAGCGAGTGGCAGAGCAGGGCAACGTACTTTTATGAGGGTATTATTTAATATATTTAAGTTAGTAATAGAGAATCTATTCACATCCACATACATATTATATTTATTAGTTTCAAATATTGCATTTAATTTATGTATCAGTCTTATAAGTATTAAAATTTACAATTTATCTCTTTTTATTTTTATTTTGTTTTTATTGAATATTGCACCACCCCTCTTCTACTATTAAATATCCTTTAACCCGAAGGTTGTCTTTCAGCGATAATACCGCCGAACTTGTACTCAAAATTTCTGTAATGCTTAGTACTTAAGTTGTGTATTTTGTTGCAGTAAGCATATCTATCTATACCTATTTGAAAATGTTGGTTCTATATGACTTTTTAAGACACTGTGTGACGTCGCATTATTTTAGCTGCGGAGATGCAGGGAAGATCCTACAATCTCGAGACCTGAGGTCCACAGGGCTCGAAAACCCTTACCTGTAGCGGGGACCTCGTCAAAAGCCTACTCTTGAGTACACAAGAGTAGACTTTACGAGGAAGAAATAAGAAATTTTCCAAACACATGCCAAAACCAGTTTACACTCAGTGACCTAATAAAACCGTACTACCGCACCCCGTAAGATAGCAAAGTCTTGCCCGAAAACCACATTGAGAGGCCGGTCCTGAAGGTCATTCGGCAGAGTAACATAAGTCCTAGGAAAAAAGTTTTCTCTGCCAGAGTATGGGTCTGTTGGTCATCGGGTGGTGAAGCGGAACACGGGCCCCATCCATCGTAAACGTTTCTGCCTGAAGCTAGTCGCAGCTGGAATTAGAGCAGACTTTATTACCAACAAGGCTACACGTGAATGTTGACGAACCATAGATCTCCAACCAAACAATGCATCCTGTGAAAATGTATGATACATATGATTGATCATTGTTATTCAAAGGCTGTTGGAAATAAAATATGAAAAATATTTTTTCAAAGTTCTTAACCCTCAAAATAAATCATACTTTTTATGTAAACAAACGCAATTAAAACAAAAATGCGTTGTTACAAAAATATGTTTACTTTTCAAACAAACAACCAAAAGTATGATCGAGACAATAACATGTTAAAACATTATGTTTGAATAAGTAGCTTTGTTGTTTTCAACAGTATTGTTACAAGCAGGGTCACGATATAAATATCACAACATTGAGAGCTTGTCGGTCGATCCATCTAAATTGTTGTTTACTGTATCTGTCATAGAGAGAACCATTATTTTTTAAATCCATTATTCAATTCTATGCATCCGGACCGGAAGCTTTAAAGATATAATGTAGTGAGCTCAGTAAACGTAAACTGAAGATTCTGTAACCGCGTACCAACATGAACGTTTTGCCAAAATATGTTTCAACATTTTTTCCAACATCATGTTTTGCCATCAGGTCACTATTGTCAGGTCAGAGCGTACAGTATACAGGTATACAGGTACACGTATATAACGTGTCTCTCTAAACACTTGACATTGGCGGAATCACACGTGCGGCCGTCACCGCGCGCGGGTTTAGGACCAAAAAAAAAAATTTGTTTATGCTTGTTGCTATTGACAACTATTCTGACGTTGCTTCTACCGCTCGCTTTAAGTCACTCGACCACTCGCTGCAGACGAATGATTCAAAAATGCGGAATTTCATATGTCGAAGGAAAATCAGTAGGAATCGTGCGCTGGTCACGGCGCTAAGTCATACGAATAAATCAAAAATAGGTGAGTTAAAAAGAATATAATTTTATTTAATTATTATCATCATTAGTAGTTACAGATGTACTTATACATAATTATTGTTTAGCAAATTATAACGAATTAAATATACTTTTATGCTAATAAGTGGCAAACGAGTAGAGGATCACCATATGGAGATTCCCAGATTTAATATTAATGAAAATTTACTTTTGCGATCAAGATCTTGTCGATGGAAGCTAAACTGGCTAAACGGAAATATTGAATACCTCCTAAGCGCGTAGTTATAGACTTTACTATAGTATTCGTAGGTATGTCAATAATGAATTAAACTAAACGATTTATTACAGAGATTATATAATTCTTATTTGCATCCAAAGCAGTCGCTCTGGATCCCGGGGTACGCTTTTCTAGTCTTAGCTAGTCTGGTAATTACACTGATGCGACTGCCATCTGACCTTCGCAACCCTTTATCAGGGCACCAGACCAATTGAATCATGGTTAAAAGTTTCAGAAACTATGCGTAACGTGCACGTTTCCTCACGATGTTTTCCTCACCGCCGAGCTAATGGTAGAAATTCGTAAATAGACTTGAAAAATCCAAAGATGCATGCCCGGATTCAAACCCAGACCTCCAAATGAAAGGCGCGTTCTAAACCACTGAGTTACCATCGCTCTCATGATTGGGTCTATTGATGATCCTCCTGCCCTTTTCCCAGGTTATATGGGGTCGGCGCAGTATGTGCTCCTTCGTGTAGGGTAGTAGGGCTTCCATACGTGCCTGTCTTTCGTCATCGAATCATCCACCCCTTATTCCATCATGTCATACTTCACACAATCTATCCATCTCTTTTTCGGCCTTCCTCTGTTCCTCCATCCACTTACATTTATACTCATTACTTGTACTTGACTTGTACTTGTGGTTGTTGATTGTGTCTACTATATCAGGTATTATTAAAATCATACCTTTTACACAGTTATATTTTTGCGTTTATGAACCAAATCAAAATATAACTATGTAAATATATTGTGAACGGCAACATTCTACTTTCACACGGGAAGGAACGTGCGAAAAGTGTTCTTAAATAAATTCTTCACGAAGCTTCTCTTGAAGTATAAAATAACTTTGGAAAAGGATTTTGGAAGGACTTAAATTTATAATTTTCCTTTCAGATAGTCTTCAAAGGAATCAACCGGTTGATTTTGCTTCTCAAAAAATGATTTTAAGCGTGTCTTAGCTACTTAGTTTACAACGTGGTAAATATACGTGTATGTATCAAACGAAAAGTTACTGACTAATCTATAAACTCGTATAAACTATTTTTTTAATTATTAAAAGAATGAAACTGAAGTGCAAATAAATAATACAAGAAATTACTTACCTACTACTACACTTCACTTTGGCTCAGCGAACCGAAGTGGATCTTGGCCTCACGAGATTTCGCCATTCAATTTTTTTTCAATTTCAATTTATTTTTCCAAACACATGATGTTACATTAAATCAGCTTGTGATTGGAGCCTTCTTTTAAGCATAATAATGCCTGTGCCAGAAGACTCCGCTCTTCCATATCGTTCACACATTTGATATGATTAAAGAATACAGATTTTAAATAATTATATTCCCAATGTGTGAGATTGTGACTACTTATATCATGTTTGTATGAATATGTGAGACGTGTGAATGAAAGTGTGTGATGTCTGAATGAAAGTGTGAGATGAGTGATTGAAAGTGTGGATATGTTAGTAGGTATAGTTTATATTGTGTGTTTTAATCTATGCAATTAAATGTGTAATAGTGAAACTAGATATGGTCCGTCTGTCTGCTAATTTATGTTTTTTTTTATTCAATTTTTATTAAATGTAACCTATTCTATTTTTATGGACTATTTTTGGCCACCTGTCACCAGTTTGACCGTTGAAGGTGGGCAAGATCTTTTTCGACCTGGATCTATCCAGCGATACCTTAGGTGTCCCACCGAGCGCTTGTCAGCTGGTCAACCCAGGTATGCTCTCTTCGCAGCTCTATCCGACTCCATTCTCACCACGTGGCCGAGCCAGCGCAGCCTCGCTGACTTCGTTTCGCCCATTATATTTGGTTCAGCCACAAGCTCTTCTGATTCGGCGTTTTTTCGTAGCTTCCATGTCCCGTTCTCGCGTTTGGTCGGCCCAAGGATTTTCCGGAATATTATTCTCTCAAAACACAAAAATGCAGTATTGTAATTAGAAACGACAATCGAACAAAACAACGTGAGTTAACCTACACTGTTTCGAATAGTCTTTGAAAACGTGTAATCAGTGCTTTAGTTTGGTCTGGTTCCCCTGCAAAGGGTTGCGAAGGTCAGACGGCAGTCGTTTCATTGAAAAGTACCAGACCCCTCAAATCCAGAATCGAGGTCTAAGCGTACCCTGGGCACCAAAGCGACAGCTTTGGACGCAACCGGGAACTACACGCTTACGGATTAGCATGAGGATTGAATCGAAATTCCAAGGAAGATCCAATGTACTAAAATTTCACGGATTTTCTAAGATTGAGATTTCTATTGAGAACAAATTCGGAAATACATCCAAGTAACATTGGTTAACTGTAATGAAACCGTTTACGGAAAAGTATTGGAGATGAAATCCCAATCCATTTCGAGAGACAAAGCAAGCGGCAGGTGTCAAAACTTCTAAAGTATGTTGATATTTTGATCCGCCATGATCGAGAATTAGAGGAAAGGATAGAAAACATAGAGATGTTACTGCTTGTTTATGGCAGGCCCCCTGGCATTTTAATGATCGATTAGAAAAAGACATCATAATTTTATAACTACATACATATTTTGGGATCAGGATTAACATATCTATCTTTATGTCTATATTCAAAGAAGGTACCGCTCCTCAGCTACGTTTTTGAATATTTGGAAAAGCTAATTTTAAGAAAACTAATAACTGCAAAAATCGTTAAAACTTTTCCACAACTGCATTTATCTGAAACTTTTGTAAATTAATTGAAATATTCAACAGCTCTAAACCTGATATAAAAAGATTTAATATTAGTTTAGAGTAAAGTTATTTTTTAGCTTTCATAAATATGTGATTCATACAGAATGTTTTAAGGGACGCCTGAGATTCTAGCGAAGATGGCACTTGATTTCTGCAACAGACCGAATTCAGACTAGTCGATATTTGGACTGATAGACTCTGTTTGATGTAGGCACTTCAACATTAGGTAACTAGTGTTGTACGTGTACGGTACTACTAAGTGTTTTCGTCATCATAGGCGTACCTCTGCTCCCCAAATGAATTAGTGATAGTGTATATCTATTGTAACCAGGCGAATGTCTGACTGAAATGAAAAAATGTAGACAAAACTTATGCGACTATAGGCCAAGCTTATGTTGAGAATGAAATAAGATTATTCTTATCTAAGTAAATAATGTATAAATGGAGAAATACTCTCACCAATTTCACTTAACCTAATTAGTTTCATCTCTTTTCATGGAACAAAAATTGCTTTCGTGTAATAAATAAAATACGTAAGTATCTTTATCAACTTGTATTCCAACTTTTTTTTTATGCTGCGTCTATTTTCCTAAGATTCATTCATGAAGAAAGTTCTTCAACAATCAAGAAAACTTTTAATCTTCCAGAGCGCTGACTTCACAAGGATAAATTACTGTTTTCATTTTAACATTGAAAAGAAGTTTTGACGTATTTTTCAAAGAGTTACTGTATCAGTTGAACTTAACTTTTTTACCTTAGACACTGAACGTTCCCTACCCTAGTGTTTTGAAACAAAGTACCGATTTTTTTAAAGGTAATTATGACTCGGCTATACTGTTTTTTCCAGCAGAGTTCCTCGTCGCCCAAGGGCGGTTTTCTACAAGGGCGACGAGGGAACGGCGCGTCACTTTGAATTTAATTTGTTATACCTTGAGGATAACCAGGAGCTCAATTCTCGTGCTTGTGATATTTTGAGAACATGGCGGATATCACCCCAAAAACCATACAAAAAAACTATGTTTTAGTGATATATGTCGTATGAAAAGTAATGTCACGAGCACGAGAATTGGGCTCCTGACAAAGCTTTCTGACCTCCTCTGGCTTGAGTACGCCAGAGCCTTTTTTACAACAACTCTATACCTGTAAAGAATGTGATTATTCTGCTTGGTTCTAAACCTAAAAATTTTTATGTAGGTACATATTCCATTTAAAAAATAGCTATCATTTAATTTCAATGTAAATTTTATACCTCTATTAGTGACATTGCAGTGTTAAAAAGGAGTGATTGTTTATTTACCTCACTGTCACACTCAGAGTCGTTGATTAACTTAGTTAGCTACTTAAGAAAAAATATTGACACTTATTTTGATACGCATAAAGACTACCGATACTAAAGATAATGAACATTAGCTTAAATGACGTCTCTGAGTGCGGCCGTCAGAGTATTATCATCTTACTCTATGGCTTACCTTTTCAACCACTATAGTCTATGCCTTTTGACAGATGTTAATAGTTCAGTACTAGGGAAGTATCCTTAGAAATCAATACTCAGCGGCATCGATTCTCGATTTGTAACCAATTTTAATTGAATTAACTTTCACAACTAAGGTTAATAGAAATGGTCCAAAGAACACATTTTTAAAATTGGCGAACATCGAATTTTATATCTCTGGAACATGCCATTCATCGCGTTCAATGTTCAGATCAAGTTTATTTATTTTATTATTTAAACAATTTAAATATTACCTGCAAATGACTGTACTTTTTATTACGTTTTATTGTAAAATGCTTTAATGTTATTTCAGCTATAAGCAGCCCCATTGACGCTAGATTCATGATCGGTTTAAATAACTGAATACTTGAGACACGTCACTATGTTTAAAAGTAAAACATAAACCAAAGTAACCAAAAAAACATTATTTTATGTTGAAGAAAACAATATGTTAATTTTGCTTGTGAATTATTTGTAGGGTGTTTTTGTATAATTGTATATTTTTCAAATGTCGATTTACTAAACACATAAAGAGATATTCAATTGGATTTATATGAAACAAGTAGAGTTACATTCTTCGAAATGTCAAAAAGGACTTCATAATTGGAACAGAGTTTAGCCCGTGTTATAGTCTCATCACGGTTATTTGGCACGTGGCAAAAGTTGGAACAAATGCTGTTTTGACATTTTATACAAAAAAACCTTTAGCAAAAACTCTTGGACCTATAAAGTCAGCCATTTTCGGAAAAAACGTCACAGAGTGTGAAAGAGATCCAACCGGCCCTGACGCAGATTCTATACGGGTGCGGAAGAGAAGGAACGTCGTCCAGTGCGTTACCCTAGTACTGACGGCTTCGCGCAGGTTTTCAAGTATGGCTTTCTATGAAAAGGCACAGTCTGTTTAGAGTGCATGTCTATGAAAAAACGTTGTACGGCCCGCATCAAAAGCAGCTTAACACATTAGTACCATGTCGAAGTATCATTTTGTACGTACCCCTTAGAAACTGACTATAATAGGTAGAACAGTTACTTTGACATAGTACTAAAGTGTTAAGCTACTTTTGATGCGGACCGTAAAACACCCTCTTGTCAATGATCACTGAAGTGCTTTCAGATCTTGGTCGGTCTGTAGCATAAGTTTCAACTTGGCCAGAGACACAAAATCAAACCGCTATTCAGACAGGGTGCGTACGTGGCATGAATAGGATCTACTTTATTGAGATCTAGTATGGTGTCTACCTTTAATATTTTATTTACGAAAGAAATGATTTATTTGGTGTGATAGTATCAGTATTTTTACAATATAATAACCTATATGTGGGATTGGTGATCGGTAGATGCATGGTAAGGAACGTGTATAAGAGATCGATGTTTGAATTAGAATGACGTGTGAGAGTGAGATAGACGACGAATGGCCGACGACGTGTAAAGACGGTGTGAAGACGGCGCTTATAAATATAGTAATAATTATTCCTTAAATCCTTAATATTAATGGATTTATTTGTAGTCCAAACAGCGCTGGTGTAATGGCTAACAGAATTAACTAAGATACTACAACTAACGGTAAATACTTAGTTAAGTTTGACCGTGGGAGAGCCAATCTTCGGCATGAATGGGCCGGCTCGACTGGAGTGATATGACGGCTTCACAGAAAACCGGCGTGAAGCAGCAATGTGATGTGTTTCGCTGCGTGAGTGAGGGTACCGGCGGCCCAATACAGGAGGGAAAGGGGACTTTAAAGGTTGGCAGCGCACTTGTGACTCCAATGATTTTGCGGGTATCCCAGAATACCGGCGTGAAGCCGTGTGGTCCCCGGCAGAGTAGAATAGGCCACCCTCACTCTTACCGAGGTGTCGTAAAAGGCGACTAAGGTAAAGCTGCTGGCATGATCATCAGCACCTAGAGAAGGAAAACTCCGCATTTATATCAAACCCTCGCCAACCCGTCTGCCAAGCGTGGTGAGTATGGAGTAAGACATTTTTTTTATGACATAGGTGGCAGACGAGCAGACGGATCACCTGACGGGAAGCGATTGACGCCACCCATAGACAGCCGCTACACCAGTGGAGTCACAAATACGCTGCCAACCTTTAAACCCCCTCCCCCTTTCTCCCGCTTTACCCTTAATCACGCAGCGAAACACATCACAGTGCTGCTTCAAGCCGGTCATCATCGTCATCGTCAGCCCATTTAAGTCCCCACTGCTGGGGCACGGGCCTCCCTCAATCACATGAGGGGTAATTGCCATACTCACCACGCTTGGCAGACGGGTTGGCGAGGGCTTTGATATAAATGCAGAGTTTTCCTTCTCTGGGTGCTGATGATCATGCCAGCAGCTTTACCTTAGTCGCCTTTTACGACACCTCGGTAAGAGTGAGGGTGGCCACACGGCTTCACGCCGGTATTCTGTGAGTAATACCACGGTATTACTCCGGTCGAGCCCACTCATGTTGAAGCGTGGCTCTCCCACGGTCAAGAACACTATAAAGGTTCCTCGTGGATTCCGATACCCTAAACTTTTGTATACCTAAACTGTGTGTAGTGTCCGTGTAATTGTGTTAAATAAACAACAGGTCCGTGGGTGTGTTGAACGGAAAAAGGATGATGTAAACCGTTTAAAAATCTGCATACTGTATACATAATTTTTCTCATAAAATCCATCGTATTTCTTCATGCATGATATAAATTATATTACGTGTGTATCGTTTATCTCTAGTTTTATCATTGAACATTAGTTGCTTACATTTATGTAGGAATTTCATATTAAGTACATATAATAATAATATAATTTATTTATTCAGACTACAAGATTCATTTTTGTAAGTAACAATTTTTCTTTTAAACAATTTGACGACCCGTTTGGAACAGTGGTAGTGAACGCTGCCTTTGGTCCAAGGCAACCCTTTTCGGGTTCGATTCCCGCACAGTACAAACATTTGTGTGCATAACCATGACTGTTTGTATTGGTCTGGGCGATTTCTATGTATTACAAGTATGTATTTACAAAAGAAAAGTATTATATATATTTGTTATCCCACTGTTGATTCTGATATCTGTAACACAGGTGCTTGAGCCATCTATCTCGGAGTCAGATCAATGTATGTCATGTAGTGAAATATTTATTTATTTATTTATTATCTTATATACTATGTTAGTACGTACATTACATCAGTCCAACCCAGTGGCGCAAAAAAGGAGAGTCATATCTGCCAGCAATCACCTGCAGGATGCTTTTGGAACTGCCACACAGGACGTATTGATGCCGCTTTTACGCATTATAGCAAAAAAATCGTCTACGCGTGCGTCAGCGAACATGCCAGACGCACTACAAAAGCGTGGCAGCCCCAAGAGCACCCTGAAAATTTTGTTATACTGAACTTGTAGGCCATTCTATGATTTTTGTGTGTAGCTGATCTTGATGTATAGATGAATATAATTCGACTGCCTCGACTGCCTTGGTAACGCAGTGGTTAGCGGGTCGCAATTTGACGCGCTGTGCTAGAGGTACCAGATTTGAGGGCCAAAAATTTGTACCTAAGATTTCGTTAGGAAATTCTTAGGATTCTGGAAGTTGGCGGCATTGTGCCCTTGTGCCTCGGAAAGCTCGCTAAGCGGTTTTTCCTGCGTGCAATCCCTCTCTGGACGTGTCACGCTGCTATTCTATCGGAATATCCCTCATATTCTAATGGAATAGAGTGTTCTTGTTTTTGCTCACACACTTTAGCACATCCTGCGTATGTGGCTGATCGTTGAGATTGGTCGCCGTAGCCGTAATCGGTTGGAGTATTTAGGATATTATTAGGTACTGTAAAATAATGCATTAGGTAACACTTTTCTTAAACTTAAGATGATAATATTTACATTCCTAGAACTGTTTCAAGCAAAAGATTTTTCCATAAAAGAAATATAATAGTCTTGAATAAAATTTAAAAAAAAAACTTTTGGAATATTGAAAATGTGAATCGGTGTTGATGAAGCCGCAGGTGGAAACTGGACCGTAATTTCCATTCAAATCGGTTTTAAATGTGATTAGACATTCAACTGTCGTTGTCTGCACGTCTTTTGAATTTAAAGAGACATAAACCGCAGTGCGCCTTTTTCCTATTAACATTTTAAAAATATACCCGGGCTTCAGTTGACAGATTGATAAATAACCACAGCTAGCAATCCGAAGCCCACTTTAATTTTTGAGACTTGGCAGCGAACGGGGTGTATAATTAGAAGCGAAAAAAAATTTATGTTGAAATCGGACGACGTAATATTTTGATGTAATTTGTGCTGTTATTAAAGCTATGAACAGCCCATTAATTTCGCCCTTCATTGACATAGCACTTTGACTAGTAGCGGAATATGACGCCAATTTCCTCGTTTAAATGTAAGTAAAGAAAACACATGAAAACACGGCTAATGTTCTCTGCCGGAACATGACAAACAATGACAAACAACATTTTCATCCTACTAAAAATACGTTATAAGCTCCAGCGAGGACATTCCTATTGTTATGTAGAGCAAGTTTTTATTCTTCAATGTCAATAATAAACAAATACTCATGAAGTAGGTACCTCAGTATCATAAATAAGCGTTTAGATCGATCGAAATAATATTACTCATGGTTAAATATTAAAGGAATACTAAAAAAGGTTTCTTTTTCCACCCAATAAGGAGCAAAATAGTCAGGATTATTGTTATTACTGACAAAGACCTTTGTTCTTACACAGAAGAATAACAGTCAAAGAGGGTACATGTACTGATAGAAATACAATTAAGCTAGAAGAAACCAGTTTCAAACTATAAAATTAGTCAATATTTTTTATAAGAATTTACGAAGAAATTTAGAAACTGAACTGTCGGCAAAATTAACAAATGATCTAGACGGAAAACATATCCCTCGAAGTTTCTCACGCTACAAGTCAGAAAGAGCTTATGGAGAGAAACTTGACGTTTGCAACTTCTTGCAGTGCTTTGGAACTTGCAAACTTGGCGTTTGCAAGTTCCAAAACGCATAATTTTCAAGGCGTGTGCTAATAAACAAGTGCCTATTGTCAGAAATGGTGAATTCGTCGCAAATTAAGTCGTGAATTTAGTTACACTGGCGTAAATAAGTATTGCACGCATCTGTAATAGACTAAAGATAAATAGACTTTTTTGCACAAAATTTGACAGCTATAAAAAGGTTGCTATGAAAAGGTAGTTACTGGTTAACATTTTTTTAGTATTGGGTAACGTGCATTTGCGTGTATGTAGCTCTAGACAGGGACGTACATATGTAGTGTCCAGTGGTCACGTAGCATCTACCTCCCTGATCTCTACTAGTGATGGGAGTTAAAAGTTATAACCATTAAATTAACATGTTAAAAAACTATTAAGACAGTTATAACAAAGTTAAAAAGAAAGTTAAAAGTATTTTTAACAAAGTTGTTATTTTTACCATTTGGTTTTTTCAATAAATTGTTATTTTTAACAAAGTTGTTAATTTTAAAAGTCTTTATTTTTAACAATGTCGTTATTTTTAACACAATTGTTATTTTGAACAAATTGGTTATTTTCAACGTTTTTGTTAATTTTAAAGAGTTTATTATTTTTTTTAGTTACGCCACTTTTGGCGTGAATCAATTTTTCGCGTACAAAAACGGACCCAACATTTGTGCATGGTTCTTTGATAAATAGTATAAAAGTTTGCCGAGAGGTTGTAACCCCGAAATTGTTTAAAATAGATCCCGTTTAGTAGCTAAAAATTAAAATCGTTTTAGTAGCTAAAAAAAAATTAAAATCCTTGGCAAAGAATGAAGATCGATTGGGTTCTGTTTAAATTAGATAATGAGTGGCCAGTTGTTACGTATGGATAAGAACGGAGTTTCCAGTCATCATGGAGGTTCAACCATCCATGGAGACTGGAGTGAAACGGCACCGTTACAGGTTGACTAACCCTTTTTTATGTGACGTCAAGCCGACAGAGTACCTGATGTTTAGCGTCGACGCCATTCATAGGCAGTAGACACCCGCAATATTAATGGAGTCACAAGTGCGCTGCCAACAATATTACCCTCTTTGTTCTCCGGTAAGTACCTTCACTCTCTCAGCAAAACACGCGCAGGCGTATTTATTTATTTTCGGTAAATCATATTTATGCCAAAGCTCTTACTTACACCATCAAAATTTTCAATATGCCTACCTAATATGGATTTACTTTACTATGATACACAAACGCCCGGTTGGTCTAGTGGTTTAAGCACCGGGCCGTGATCTCGGGGTCCTGAGTTAGATTCCTAGCAAAAATCATGTTTAAAATTTTTGGAACATAGCTCGGGTTAGTGATTACCAACCCGCATTTATGTAGTTATAGGTTAACCCGCAGTATATAGGTTGATACTTTACTACACGCAAAGACTTGCGGCAGATGGAAAAGTAGTTCATTCACTATAATTTATTATGTGATAGGTGGCAGACGAGCAGACGGATCACACGGATCACTTGATGGTAAGCGATTGCCGCCGCACATGGACACTTGAGACACCAGTGGAGTTACAAGTGCGCTGCCTACCATTAAACCCCCCTTTCCCCCGATTGGGCCTCCGGTACCATCACTCACGCAGTGAAACACAGCACAGGTTTTCTGTGAGGCCGTGGTATCACTCCGGTCGAGCCGGCCCATTCTTGCCGAAGCTATCCCACGGTCATATATAATATAATGAATAACAGTTATAAGTACTATAGCCAAAGATTCGTGGCAATCGGGGGCATATTTCTTGCATTAATGAATGAATAACTCTACCTTGTGTCGCGAGTCTCTGCGTGTAGTATAACGAAGCCAGGTCAGAGAGAGACAAAGTATCGTTCAGACGTCTTCAATATCCCAATTCATCTTTGAGTGGATGATGGCCTCAATTATGGGTCAGTCACTTTGTCTTCGTGGTTCATGAATCAGTAAACAAAAGATACAACTAGAATCAGAAGTATTACTGACCGTTATTAATATAAATGAGTCGTTTTCCGAATGGCCTGCTCATTCTTGAGGGTAATTTTGTGAGTGGGTAATTATATTAGATATCCATATATTTGTTGCATATCAAATGTCATGTAGTACAGATCTTAATATTATGATTTGTTACAATGTATTAGTAAATATTTATGTAGTATCACATTTAATATTCAAACATTACTAGATAATATGAGTCAAAACCAAATATGAAACCAGGCTCTTATAAATTTTAACTTTTTTTAACTATGTTCGGGGAAGCAAATAATATGAACAGTTACATGCTAGTAATCAGTAAGGGTCACCATCTCCGTATATGGTTAAGAAGACTTTACTCTGCTCCTACTCTGCTCTGCTTCAATAACATTGCACGTTTTAAGACTCAATTAAGTCCAAAGAAAATATTTTCCTTGTTATTTTGTTCTGATTTTGAAGTAACTTCGTTTTTATTAAATAAATCGCAAACATAAAATCGCCTCGCCAACCCGTCTGCCAAGCGTGGTGAGTATGTCAATTACCCCTCATTTGGTTGACGGAGGCCCATGCCCCAGCAGTGGGGACTTAAATGGGCTGATGATGATGAAACTTAAAATGCAAACGTGATGTCATTAATAAAATGCCAAAAGTAAATAAAAACCCTACCTAGGTAACTATGACAAATCATTTTAAAAAAATTGGGCAGACGCCAGAATAGTAAATATAGTCTATTAAAAAAGCAATTTGTTTTACTAGTTTAAGACGTTATCGTACGACATAAATTAATCGGTTGCGGACGAGGCATAAAACAATACGAATTGCCTTGATAAGTATGCACTGATAAACTAAACGTGCTGCGACTCAAAACAGTACAATTTAGCCACTGTGTTGTTGTTTGCTTTCGACTTGGTCCAAACAAAGCATTAAGAGCACCGGCTAAAGAATCGGAAAACACTTTTCCAACTATTTCTCCGCGTGCGAGTTCCCGTCTCTCAAGTAGCGACACGACAGTACCAGGCGATGCTTTGAGTGCCGCGCACGTCTGCGCCGGACACCCAGACGTATGAGAGAACGTTCGCAGTTTAAATAGCGAACCGAAATTTCGCGGGCCCGCGACTTTCGCGCATTTAAAAACTATGGACAGTCACGATATGGAATCTTTGGAACGGTAAGTACTTTGATTGATACATATACTTTAACTATGGTGAAAAAAAAAGAAAAACAACCGGTGTTGATTGTGATTCAAACTAATACAAAGTTAGATAGTAAAACTGCTCCGTCGTAATTTGAACCCAATATAACTTAATGCATTTGGTGTTTTGAGTTTTAATAAACTATTTTAGTTTATCATAAAAAAGAAGTGCGTAATAATTAACCAAACATTTGAGCCAAAATAAACTAAATTTAATCGTCATTACCTCCGCATTAATTAAAGGTTCTTAAAATATTTACCTACGTATGAGTAAGTTTGTTTTGATAATGTTTGCGCATTTGTGCGGATCAAAAAACATGGCGCACAAATATTTTATTCATGAATGAAAATTGACGTAAGTACGAGTAACTGGTTTTGAAAACTATTTCGTTTTTATTTTAGACAAATACTCAATCAATCAATCAATCAATCAAATAATTCTTTATTTGCATAGGCTTGTATACAGCACTTACAAATCGTCATACATTTTAATGACTTAAAACTATTTATAAGTACTTATGTATAATTTACATGTTAATACATATATATGTTGATACATAAAATATACTAAAGAAATAATTCATAATGCGATTCTACCACCGGCTCGGAAAGTTGTTTCTGGTCGAGAAGATCCGGCAAGAAACTCGCCAGTTACTCTTTTTAATCGCCAAACTTTCATACAATGTTGTGTCATCATCATACCAAGCCATACAGTTTAATTGTTACACAAAATAAAATAAAGGAAATAATAATAAAATAAATATTATGAGGTAAACCGAAGCAGACCAGTCCCCAAAGGTGGCACCTGTTCACAAGTATGACGTACGTGTCAGCCATCATTTCACTCAACCATATTAGAGGGAATGTAATGACCCGCCACATAGCGCCACCACCTCAGAGACATTTGAGTGAGCATGACTACTTAGGTTCCCCTCATAGGTCACAAAGAGTAGTAGTTACTTAATCCAGACTAATAAACTGCAGGACGAGGTGTACAATAGTAGGTGGTTAGCATCTTGTCAATTATTGAATAATCAATCTAAATCAATTTTTATACATTCAAAATGAAAAATGTCCTTTTATTCATAAAGAACATTTATTACTGTCAATATTATGGTAATTTCATTTTCATCATTCTTATCAAATTGAATTACAGTGACAGTATGATATCATGCTTATAATCATATCGTTTAGATAACTTGTCAATGAAAAATTATGAAATGAATTAGACTATTAGAAGGACAGCGAAGAGATCACTAATTTGCTTTCTCTAGATTCTATTGTTCTCTAGGTTCTAATAACCTAGGTTAAAATGCAGTAACTACCTACATGTATATCATACATACTCATTTGGTAGCCATTTTTGTTTCCCAAGGCTATGTTAAGCCATTGTACAAACGTTAATTAAACATAAAATAATGAGATTTTACTTCGATGAGGTTTAATTAAAATCTATTGACTTTTCTATAATTACGCTTCTAAATTCTTATTCATTAGAAGATGAGTACCTATCGATATGATTAAGAGTGTTAAAACATAGTGAGAATTAGACTCCATTTTGTGTAGTGTATTAAAACATACTTTTAAATTTTATTTTAATACAAGACCATTTAGCTTATTTTTTTACTACTAGTCGAACGATTTTAAATGAAACAATATTTTATAATTTCGGCGTAAAGCTTTAGACCGTTAAGCAAGTTTTGTTAATGATACGAGTTTATCTGGGTGTTTACAGTTTAGTCCACCACGCCTTTATAAAAATACCAATAAACTGAATTGTACTTGCTAATGTAATATTGTGCATTACGACCATCTTGACACAATAATGAGTTGACCAAAATTACTATACAATTAAATGACTATAGGTCCTATGAGCCTAATTAAATATTCTTAGTTGGTCTACACTCATATGAATAGTTAACTATAAACAAATTAGAAAGATAATACATTTGACAAATAAGAGAGCGTAGAGAATGTTCAAGATTTACTTAAACAACACAAACAAAAAGGTACTTACTTTTTTATCAGCCAAGCAAGTTGTAAGAAAAATATAGTCTAAAATAATATTTTTACAGTTGTGCCTCTATAAAGGTTTAAAAGTATATTTTCAAATCTTGATCAGTCGTCTGGTCCATCTTGGTTTAATTTGCCAAAAAACATTTGACAAGTTTTGAGGTTGGTAGGTAGTAAAATTATGTGAGGATTTCAGGAAATTAAAAATAACCTTGTTACCTACGTACACTGTACAGTGTCGTGGTTGCGAAGGTTCATTGTAATTCCCAGACTTCCCAAACCCTGATCAAAGGTCATGGTCCATGCGTAACCCCGTGCTCGAATGCGACAGCTCTGGACGCAACCGGGAAAGACACGGATGTTGATGACCTACATTCAGTGAATATAAATATGGAAATGATATGAAGTTTATTGATAATTTTATTAGGAATCTGCATAACAAGACATCACAGATGGATTTTAACATGGAAGATTAATATCTTCCAACCGATTGCGGCTACGGCGGCCAATCTCAACGATCAGCCACGTAAGCAGGATATATTGTAGTGCTCACGTGTGTGCACAAACACAAGTGCACTTTCTACTCCCTTACCCTCATATGACACGACCGGAGAGAGATAGGGCGCAGGACCAACAGCTTCCAGACTCCGGGCTGCCACCAAGAATTGCTAACCGAAAACTTAGGTACCAATATTTGGCCCGAACCGGGGATCGTACCCGGTACCTTTGGCGCAGCCGTCGCTTTAAAGTGTGACCCACTAACCACTGCGCCACTGAGGCAGTCAAATAAATGGAAGATTATCTTCATTGGGAATAGATATTACGTTTAAAAACTCTTTTATCTAAAGAATTTGGACTCTTTGTAATAAGGTAAGTACCAGACTGATGCCTAACCAGGTAACAAAAACTAATGATAGCAAACGTACTTACATACCTACTTAGCATAGAAAGACACAATAAAAATACAGGGTTATTAATTTGTCAGACGCGTGGAACCCGTTTGAAGGAATAATTTAATCGCACTGTCAGAGTGACAAGATAAACGATTCATTTACACGCCTGGCTTTACTTTAGTGTGATGATAAAAAGAATCGTACTCAGGGTCGATTCGACCAATCTAATCCGATACTAAATCTATAGTATAGCGCTGTCATTTAATACGAATCTGACGTTATAGGTTTATCCACGGACAAAGACATTAATGTGTTCATTATTTTTATGGAATTATTTTTCGCACTTTTCTTTTGTCCATTATATCCATGATTATACACAGGAAAGTTGTCAGCATTGTAATACCTACATAGTCATAATAGATATTATGACCAACTCGGTCAAGAACTTTTACATTTAAAGTGAAGATGCGAATTCATTTATTTGCTCATCAAAATTGACAGTGAAAAATTGGGTTCTGAAAATCTTGAAACCCTAAACCGAATAAAATAAAGTAAATAGCTTTGCAATCACACTCAAATGAGTGTGATTTCAAAGCTAAACAAAGATAGAAATATGCAATGAGGGTTTTCACGTGTGAAAAATCCGCTTGATGGAGTACTATAGAAGTAAAGGTCCATAAACAAACTTTTTTTAAACGTGATCTGTTAAAATGTCAATTTGACAAACTAAACAAAACCAACCAATGCGGTTGATGTTGGACCTCAGTCCAACAGTACGCCATCTAGCGGATATTTTACACGCGAAAACAATCATTGATTACATTTTACAGTGGATGAGAGTATTTAGTTCGTCATCATTTGCTTACCGTTGGAAAATGTAAAACCTTTGACCAAAAGGTTGGCTGCATACTTGTGACTACTGTACTGCAATTGGTGTACAAAGGCGGCAGCATTCTCTTACCATCAGGTGATCTATTTTCTTCTGTCCACATGTCACGTAGAACCTCTTGCACAAAGTGGTATGTTACTTGTGGGTTTAAATCTTTAAACTTGGCTTGTAGATACAACGGTAGTTACCCAAGTGTTACGTATAGACACATATATATAGACACAATAACACATCTGCTACAGTTACACAGGTGTCAGGTGGCCTACAACGAACCTGACGTTACGACCGAATTAGAGTTTTCCTCCCTTACACACGCGCTATTGTCTGTCCTTTGTTTCGATGAGTCAGGTATATTCTCGTTTGTTACGGTATGGGTTCATTGAAAGCCATCAGGCGCTATCTGATATCAGTAAACACTGTTTCAGATTATATGGCTGTGTTAATGAAACCACTCTTAATGTATGTGGGTATCAAAGTTAAGTAATTTTTGATTGAGCTGGTTCCAATAATTGTAATCCTAGCAAACTTACTATAATACTCTGACTTTAACTACCTATGCAGGTATACCCCTAAATATATATGATTCGTATACGCTAGTATTTTACCCAATTATTTTTTTTAATGTTTTTTTATGTGATAGGTGGCATACGAGCAGACGGATCACCTGATGGTAAGCGATTGCCGCCGCCCATAGACACCCGGGATATCAGTGGAGTCACAAGTGCGCTGCCAACCTTTAAATCCCCTTTCCCCCGGATTGGGCCTCCGTTACCTACACTCATGCAGCGAAACACAGCACAAAGCTGTTTCACGCAGATTTTCTGTGAGGCCGTGGTATCACTCCGGTCGAGCCGGCCAATTCATGCCGAAGCGTCTCTCTCCCAAGGTTAAAATAATGCAAATATGGACAAAAGAAAAGAGGATTTCCCCGAGATTGGGCCATTTCAGTCAACCAAGAAAAAATAGTAAAGCCACCTTTAAGTTTAGCATTCTTCAAAATAGAAAAGAAAACCTTACACTGGTTAAAAGAACAAAGATTAGATTTGTATCACTAAACTGGACTCTAGCTTCATATTTAATCATACTTAATTATATAGAAATTACGATATCATAAAGGTCTATAGACCTGAGTTTAAAATCCCGCCTGGAAAATTAATGAGAATCGGGCCTTTGCTCTGAATAGATTTGAAGTCGTAAAAGTTCACTGAAAGCCGGCTTTAAGTGGAGAAAAAGAGAAGATAATAACATAGGAAAGTAAATTTTCCCCGCTAAGCTGAGATATTATATCTATATAATATATATATTGTTTGTACATTGTCTACATTGTGATGAGATAATAAGAGCGATGGTTACTCAATGGACACGAACGTGCCTTCCACGCAGGTGGTCGAGGTTCGAATCTGAGCATGCACCAATGGTTTTTAGGGTTCCGTACTTGAAAAGGAAAATACGGAACCCTTTAGGATCACTTTGTTGTCCGTCTGTCTGTCTGTCAAGAATGAAATACTCAGGTCTATTGTCCCTTTAAGCTGTGAAAACATCAAACTTCTAAACCAAGCCAATCAAAAGTTACAGCCGATTATGTCGATATTTTCAACAAATTTTCGACACTCGCAAAGGAATCAAAACCTACAGGGTACTTCCCGTAAATTGAGAATCTTGAAATTTGGCATGAAGAATTGTCATATAATGCAAATATAGGCAAAATTGCGAAAATCTCATGAACGAATAAAGGTATCAAATTGAAATTTATACCAAATACCTAAGTCTACTGTCCCTTTAAGCTGTGAAAAAATCAAACTTCCTACGTTTGTACGGCGGAACCCTCGGTGCGCGAGTCAGACTCGCACTTGGCCTGTTTTTTCAAATCTATGTGCGTATTTCTATCATTACCATCTGCTCAGCGGTGAGGAAAAACATCCACGTTTCGGAAAAAGTTTCTGAAACGTGTAGCCAAGATTCAATTGGTCTGGTTCCCTTGAAAAAGGGTTGCGAATGTCAGGCGCCAGTCGCTTCATTGTAATTACCAGACCCTCCATTCCTGAATCATGGTCTAAGCGTACCCCGGCCTCCAAAGCGACAGCTTTGGACGCAACCTGGAATTACACGCTAGGGTGAAGAAGATTGTGATGAGATAATCTAATGAACAGTATGAAGATAAGTACCTAGTTAATAAGAGAGGGTCTCTCTTATTAAAAAAACGCGAACTGATTTTTTTTTCGGAACTAAACTCGTTCTTGCTCTATTTAACATTGCGTGCTGGAACTCACACCCTGACGTGTAAGTACTAATTCATTCATCAAGTATTTTTCCAAGTTGCCAATCCCATGTTGTTACGAGTATGAATGAATGAATGAATGAATGAATGAATGAATGAATGAATCAATAAATGAATAAATGAATGAATGAATGAATGAACGAATAAATGAATGAATGAATGAATGCATGAATGAATAAATGAATGAATGAATGAATAATTGAATGAATGAATAAATAAATATACTTTTATTGCACTCAAAGTATAGTAAGCTTGAACCATCTTGTTTTTAAAGACTTCTTCTTCTTCTTCATCTTAGCGTGTAATTCCCGGTTGCGTCCAAAGCTGTCGCTTTGGAGCCCAGAGTACGCTTGGACCATGATTCAGGATTTGGGGGTCTGGTAATTACAATAAAGCGACTGCCGTCTGACCTCCGCAACCTATTAACAGGGGAACCAGAACATCTGAATCATGCTTACACGTTTCAGATTTTTTTTTCCGAAACGTGCAGGTTTCCGCACGATGTTTTCCTTCACCGCCGAGCAGATGGTAATAGTAGAAATACGCATATAGATTTGAAAAAACCATTGGTGCATGCTCGGATTCGAACCTCGACCACCTGCGTGGAAGGCGCGTTCGTATCCATTGAGCTACCATCGCTCTTGTTTATAAAGACTAAGGGCTTTATTCATAAAAGTTCAATAACCCTTTGTTAGCTATAATGGTGCTATATGGTGTACGATTAAAACATAATATTATCACACAAAATTTTTGAAAAAAAGGAAAAGTGCTATATAAAACCGTTTAAGTTAACAAAGGTTTAATGGAAGTTTGTGAATACGTGCTTTAAAGATATTATGAGAAGTATATTCAATCAGAAAGCGTGAAAGGACGGCGATAATTTCCGCGAAACAGCATGGAAGCATCTGAGTGAGTCAGCGAACCGACTTTTCACTGAAAGAAAAATACTTAGATACATGGTACAAAGTTTTAGTAATGGATATAAGCTACAGATTATAAGGGGTGAAAACAGGGTTTACTGTGTTGGTAAATACCAACGTACTGGTTACTTATTTCCATGAAATAAAGTCTGTATCTTGTTTTTCGGAAATATGATATTGTAGCTACTTACTATTAGACGTAATTATCTTTCGCCTCTAAGGTAGGTGGTGCCAGACAATAATTAGTCTCTGTCTGCACGTGCGTTTTCACATCAGGTGTGTGAAAACACTTATTGGAAAAAACATATTGAACACAAAAACATGAAATAGGTACCACAAACAGATAAATTTTAAGTCGGCTTAATATGGAATAAGAGCATAGGTAACATACAGGATGAAATCAGACAGAAGATGCATAGTTACCTACGGTAAAGTAGAAAAAAGGCGTGCATATAATGAGGTCTCGGAGGCTCAATATGGGGGAAAGGGGGGTTAAAAGGTTATGACTCAACTGGTGTCGCGGGTGTCCATGGACGGCGACAGTTGCTTACCATAAAAGAGGTCCTACCTGACTTTATCATCTGCTACGACGCGACGCGACAGCATCCAACATTTACGAATACCATGAATTGTATTCGCTAGTTTTCTGTTGATCTACTAAATATTTTGTACCTATCTAAATATGCTATAACATATTTCGGTCAACAACAGTACATTATTTATTCATTAAACTTGATAAGATAATAGTGTAGTAATAAACATACGTCGAATATCGTTCGAATTCTAGGAATAAAGGAATATATTAATTAAATTTAAGCTTTTAGCCTTTTAGCAAAATGAGAAATGGGAATTATAGTTGGTAGGTATTCTATTTTATAAGCTTTTTGTTAGATATATATGTGCGTATATGACCTTGTGATCTGCGTAGGTTTAAAACATTAATCTTGCTTGAGTATAAAACATAATTACATCTATTTAATGAGGCACAAAGGTGACCAATGTTTAATGATATGTTGGTTATTTTGTTAAGTAGTTATTGACACTGTTGCTATGAGTTGTTTTGTATTGAAGATAAAGGAATGCTTATATAATGTTGATATATACATTTTTTTATGCTAGAGGCGGACAAACGAGCAAGCGGCTCTTCATCAGCAACCCACACTCGTCCACTGCTGGACATAGGTCTCCCCTAATGCACGCCACTGCTCCCGATTTTCGGCCACTCTCATCCAGCCCACACCAGCCAGCCTTCGAATGTCATCATCCCATCTTGTCGCAGGGCGTCCTACTCTACGCTTACCGAGTCGCGGTCTCTACTCAAGGACTTTACTGCTCCAATGGCTGTCAGTTCTGCGGCTAATATGACCAGCCCACTGCCACTTCAGTTTGCTAATTCGGTGGGCTATGTCGGTGACTCTGGTTCTTTGTCGGATTACATCATTTCTGATGCGGTCCTTCAGAGATACTCCGAGCATAGCCCTTTCCATAGCTCTTTGAGCGACTTTGAACCGGTGGACTAGTCCAGCCGTGAGTGTCCACGTCTCGGCACCGTAAGTCATGACCGGAAGGACGCACTGGTCGAAGACTTTCGACTTAAGACTTTGAGGGATGGGTGACGAGAAGACTTGACGAAGTTTACCAAATGCTGCCCAGCCTAGCTGAATTCTTCTATTGGCTTCTCTCTCGAAGTTGTTTCTGCCTAATTGGAGCGCTTGTCTTAGATAGACATATTCCTGAACAACTTCGAGAGGTACTCCATTAACAGCGACCGGTCCCGGATCAACGAGCTCGTTGAACATGACCTTGGTTTTATCCAAGTTCTTCCGAAGACCGATGTGTTTGGAAGATTCAGCCAGGCTGCTCACCATCTCCTGTAGGTCTTGTAGGGTTTCCGCTAAGATGACGATGTCGTCTGCGAATCGTAGGTGTGACATGTACTCGCCATTAATATTGATTCCGCGCTCCTTCCAGTTTAGCGTTCCAAACATGTCCTGCAGCGCAGCGGAGAAAAGTTTCGGAGATATAACATCTCCTTGTCTCACACCACGTCGCAGCAGGACAGGCTCAGTTTGGCCATTTTGGATTACTACGGACATATTGGCAGCGTCAAACAGACACCTCAACACCTCGATATATCGCCAATCGACTTGGCACCTTTGCAAGGCCTCTAGAACAGCCCAGGTCTCGACGGAGTCAAAAGCTTTTTCATAGTCCACAAACGCCATGCACAGGGGCTGGTTATACTCTTTGGTCTTCTGTATAACCTGCCTCACTGTGTGAATATGGTCTATAATGCTATAACTCCGTCGGAATCCGGCCTGCTCTGCAGGTTGAGCTTCGTCAAGTCTTCGTGTAAGGCGATTCGAAATGACTCTTGAGAACAGCTTATAGACGTGACTCAGGAGAGAAATTGGTCGATAGTTCTTCAGTAAAGTTTGTCGCCTTTCTTGAAGAACAATACGACCAAGCTCCGCTGCCACGCCCTAGGAGTTCTCCCGGAGAAAAGAACTGAGTTAAATATACGCCGAAGTTCCTTCAGCACCGGCTTGCCGGCTGCTTTCAGAAGCTCGGTTGTAACTCCGTCTTCTCCCGGGGCTTTTCCATTTTTAAGTCGCCCAAGAGCTGCTTCGATCTCCTCCAGGCTGATGTCGGGAAGATCCACAGAATGGATGCCCAAAAATAAGAAAAGACCACGCGGCAGGCCGAGAAAACGATGGAGGGACGAACATTGATGCCCACCTAATACTAATATAATAAGTGGAAAACTCTGCTTGTGTGTCAGTTTGTTGGTCTGTCTTTCACGGCGAAACGGAGCGACGATAGTTGAAGGAACAAGGAATGAATAGTGATATAGGCAACTTTTATATTGTCTCTTTCTAGCCAATCACTTGCCTAAAATGGGGAGTGAAAGTTTGTGTAGATCATTCCACAATTTTCACGGCAGACAGTCAAATATTGGTATGCGGGAAATTTGTGAGTAACAAATAAATCGTGCATCATTTTTTAAATGGGAACCGTGTTCTAAACAGCCACTGCTTTATAATGTGCTAAGCCATTTTTAAGCGATAATATGAACACTGTATCAATTACCACGCTTTTCATGTAGGTATGATAACTGAATAACTCTTAATATTGCTCTCTTTTAGGCAATAAAGTGTACCTACATAAATATCAATCAATTTGAGTTAAAAAGGGGTCCGTTAAGTAATTCATTACGGATACCTGTGTGCCTTATGCACACAAGCGTGGTAAAAATTAACCAATCTACTAGAGTAGAACGAGCTTGTGGGTTGCATGCATATTAAAATATACAACCTCGGCTCGCCCGGAGTGATACCACGGCCTCACAGAAAACCGGCTTGAAGCAGCACTGTGCTGTGTTTCGCTGCGTGAGTGAGGGTACCGGAGGCCCGATCCGGGGGACAGAGGGGTTTAAAGGTTGGCAGCGCACTTGTGACTCCACTGGTGTCGCGGGTGTCCATGGGCGGCGGCAATTGCTTACCATCAGGTGATCCGTCTGTTTGTCTGCCTACCTATTACATAAAAAAAACCAAACTCATCAAATCCTGGTTCATATTCCAAGGTACCTCGGTCTCCGGGCTAAAAGGGAGAAAAACATTAGATCATTATTTACACCGTTATTTTTTTATTGGTTACATTCCTAACACCACATAATGTATATATACATTGTTTATTTCATATCGAAAAATGTAATAAATGTATAAGCTATATAATTTTACTGAGTTTTTAGGTAAACATTACTTTAGTACGATAAAAACTCGTTTGCCATTTCAAAACATAAAAAAAGATTCGACATCGAATCTGCTGTAATCGAATTCAAAGTGGGAAGATAAGGATTTTTACTCGAGTATGGCAATTTCAAAAAGGAAAGCTTTTATTTTTTAACTGGTTCATATTCCAAGGTACCTCGATCTCCGGGCTAAAAGGGAGAAAAACATTAGATCATAATTTACACCGTTATTTTTTTATCCCAACACCACATAATGTATATATACATTGTTTATTTTCATATGGGAAAATGTAATAAATGTATAAGCTATATAATTTTACTGAGTTTTTAGGTAAACATTACTTTAGTATGATAAAAACTCGTTGGCCATTTCAAAACATAAAAAAATATTCGACATCGAGTCTGCTGTAATCGAATTCAAAGTGGGAAGATAAGGTTTTTTACTCGAGTATGGCAATTCCAAAAAGGAAAGCTTTTATTTTTTATGAATATAAATCAATATAGCATTGAATATTCTAAAGTGCCTAGGTACCGGATTGTAGGTATGTATTTACACAGGAAATGGGCGTGAAGCAGCACAGTGCTGTGTTTCGCTGCGTGAGAGAGGGTACCGGAGGCCCAATCCGAGGAAAGGGAGTATAAAGTTGGCAGCGTACTGGTGTTGCTGGTGTCCATGGGTGGCGGAAATTGCTTACCATCAGGTGATCCGTCTGCTCGTCTGCGATATATCACATAAAAAATGTACAAACATATTAAAATGGTATTCCTCAACGCTCCGACATACCTACTACTGCGCATTTAAAGTTATGCAGCGAAGAGAAAAGTGATGTTTGTTCTTTGCCTGAGTGACGAGAGGCCTTTCCCAGGCATAAAACACGGACAGTGTTAGTCCGATAAAAGGTGTTCACCCCAACGGCATAGGACCTTTTCTAACAGACGGACCGGAATAGGTCCTTTTCTAACAAACGGACCAAAATTGTTACTGTGATTTACAACTATCGCCTGCGGTATTTCCGGACTGATACGACCTCCAAACGTCCAAAAAAAGAACGTAATCCTTTTCAAAAGGCCGGTGGCTCTCTTGTAACTCCTCTAGTGTTATAGCTGTCCATGAGCGGCGGTATTTCGGTTACGAAACGGGTCACTTGACCCGTCTGCTCGTTTGCCCATGATCACATAAAAAACTCATAGCGGCTAAGACAGTTGTAGTTATAGATAATGACATATCGATTAAGTACCTGATTAGATTTTTTTGATATTTCTTTAGGTACTTATGAGATTAGATACTTCAAATTTATCAATTTAAAAAAAGTCTTATCCATCGCCTAAGTCTGTAACCTTGATTCTGCAATTTTGTAATTCGATTATTACAAAATTTCAGAATCAAGGTTACTGTTGTCTTTCCGTGTAGAATGAATCATTTTCGTGACCGAAATGAACCCTTAACTGCCTTATTTTGTTCTAAGTCTATACAATTAAAGCCGAACGGCCTCCGCCATTTTTCGCAAATGAAAGGGCGGGGAGGAAAATCTAAGGCCTATGTTACACAAAAGAATGATTGCTGTGTCTTTTGCTATTGTGCCATTCGGCAAATCCGCAACCGATGTCCTTTTTTATTATATGGCTATTTGATCTCCGCTCAGTTTTTTTTTTAAGATGACGGTTATTTTTGCTTAATACTAGCATGTATCTTGAAAGGAAAATAACTCTATTGATGGCGTTCAGTACTCTGAAGCATGAACGCGATAAATGTCTTGAATTTTGCTGCTTCAGTGAACGTTAAATTAAATCGTTTCAGCACCAAAATATGAAAACCAGAATGTATTTTGTGTTAAAGAAAATTTTGGATCATGACCTTATTTTCGACTTTTTTATATACTACATCGGTGGCAAACAAACGTGTAGCTAGCCTTATGGTAAGTGACTAACGCAGCATATGGGCAGGCAGGCAGCATACGCCCTGCCGACCCTTTAAAACTTCTTTTATGAAGAACTAACTTTGGTACTTTCCAGGATTTTCATCAGTATGTGCCTACTGCTGAGTTCGTAATGTCTTATTTCATTAAATTAAATTATATAACAATTGGAGAGCTCTGTCCTACACCGTTAAACTTGCCGAGAACTCGAGTAAACATCCCCAAATATATGATAACTTGATTGATAGACTCATACCGGCGGCACGAGATTGACAAACATATTATCGCATACGTAACGAGAATTGCGCATGTGGAACAATGTTAGGGATGCTACTATATTCCTTTTTACTCGAGTCGCGCTTGGTCTCGGGTCGGTCCAAATTAAAACTGAGATTTTCTGTTAAGAAATTCTGAGTGTCAGCCTGACGTCTGGAAAATTTATTTATTACGCACATCAACAATATAAACAAAAGCATTTTACATAAACAAGACAAGGGACTATTCTAGTGTTTACATTACAATTACAGACATGCACATGATGATATTTTAGAGGTTACAGTAATGTTATTAAAGGGTTAAGCTTAACAAAAATTATAGGTACATTATGTTTTTAAATTTTTTCTTTTTAATAATTTTATTTGGCTTGGTCATGAAAAATGTCAAGTTCAAGCAGTCTGTGCGACTCATTATATGCAATTACAAATCTAGTAACTGGCGCATGCAAACCCAGATTGGTTCTATGATGGGGGATCATGAAAAAATCTTTAGGTTGTCTTGCACCCTCATGCCTCAGTAAGCACGTTTTGCCGTTGTTCCTGCGCCTGATCCCTCTTCAATCATTTCTTTTTAGTATCCCATATATCCTGCGTGATCGTATCAGAAATGATGAGATCCGCAGGAGAACTAAGGTTACAGACATAGCCCAAAGGATTGCATGCCTCAAGTGGCAATGGGCAGGGCACATAGCGAGGAGAACAGACGGCCGTTGGGGCGGAAAGGTCCTCGAGTGGAGGCCACGTACAGGAAGTCGCAGCCGTGGCAGGCCCCCCACAAGGTGGACCGACGATCTGGTAAAGATCGCAGGAATCCATTGGATGCGGGCGGCACAGGACCGATCTGTGTGGAGAACATTGGGGGAGGCCTATGTCCAGCAGTGGACGTCTATTGGCTGAAATGATGATGATGATGATGATCCCATATATGAAGGAAGTTTAATATAGAGTATACCTGTGTTTGCGCACACACTTGAGCATTATAGTATTTCCTGCTTACGTGGCTAATCGTTAAGATCGGTTGCCGCAGCCATTAGGGTACTGACCGGATTCCGGTTGGAGGATATTATTATTTTCTCAAGTTACGTAATAAATGTGTAGCTGTATCTATTCAATTCAATTTATTCAGATAGTAATTTTACACAAATCAAATAATACATTTGTAAACCTATTACAATAAGGTCAGAAATAAATACAAATGCCAGAACTAGGCGAACCTATTTCTGAGGCTAGAAAGTTAAAACATAACAGTAAATACTCATAAATAATCACAAAAATATTTATCTAAGAGAATATAAAGTAAAAAAAAACAACTTTTATAAATTACCTACTTCAAAACAATAAGCAGTTTCTCTGTATCGTCATATGACATGTTAAGTAGAGCATCATGGAGGGTACGATTGCATTTAGAAAAAGTAAAGGGATACAGATCTAAAGTACCATTTAGTCTATTAGGTATATAAAAGTGAGCATAAAAATACAAAGAATCTAGAGGCGAAGTGATGTGTTTTGTAAATTTTAGGGCAATCTTAACTATAATTTATCTATATCGGTGGATAAGAACATGCACTTTTCGAACGGGAGGTCGAGGATCGAATCCGAGCATGCTACTCGTTTCTACAAGTAGGTACATAAATTGAAGATTTTCGCATAGTTTATTATCGTTAATGATTCTGCTCATGTAAGTAATCTTGATCTAGTTGGTTCGGTTGTAACCGGGTTTTAAATAAAATTAACACTTACTACTCCGCTGGCTCAGAGACCCAAATATAGTCTTGGCCTCCGAAATATCCTACGCTACTTCTTGACAGTTTTTTTAATACATTAAATGGGTTTGCCCTTGACCTCATTTCACCTGTTGGAAAGTGACAATAAGGTCTAAGATGTAGCGTGCTTACCCAGAAGGAAGTTATTCACTCTCGACTTAAAGACACCCGAATTGTAGCTCTCTGGGAATACAGAAGCCGGCAAGTTGTTCCATTCGTTAGCAGTTCGTACCAAGACAGAAGAAGCGAAACGCTTAGTACGAGCTGGTGGAACTATGGTAACTATGGTCTTTCCAGCGATACCTAGGTCGGTCAAGGGCGTCAGCCTACGGGTCGGACCTGGTATTCTTTTTTCGATCGGACGGTCTTCGTCTAACCTCTCAAGGTGGCCAAGCCAGCGAAGACGGTGCGCCTCGGTCTCACCAATGATGTTAGGTGTGTTCACAATCTCTTCTATCTTTCTAAATTAAATAAATACATATTATAACATTCGGTGCTTAGAGATGAAGGTTTTCCAGGAAGTATTTTGAATCTGCACTTTTGGGGAGTGAAGCTCGATACCAAACGTGCCATCGATCTAATAAATGACTCCATCACCAGAATAACTCCACACTAGAGACGTTGTGACGTTAGGGGTGCAATTTAAAAATGATTAGAAAAAAAATATCGAGTTGCATCACTATTCCACGTCCCTGTTATTTCACCAAGTTTGTATCACATCCGATCATCTTCAAGTTAACACTCGTAACTTCCATCGGTGACGAGCCTTAATGAAAATGAGTCTTATTTATTGGGTACAAAGGAAACTTCTTCATTTGTTTTGAAAATTTAATTGACAAACTCTTAATTATATTGGTAAGCAACATAACTTTGTCATTGACTGTGATCTTTATCTACAGTATTTATAGATGTTGTATTTTAAACAGCTGTAGCTAAAATACGATATAATATTATTTGCATAGTAACTGAAAAGTCACCGTTGAAAGGTAGCTTTAGATTGAACCACACTTTTCAGACACCCGCAACACCAGTTGAGTCACGAGTTCGCTGCCAACCTTTTCCCCTTACACCTAAATTGGCAAGCCCACTTCATACCGGTTATGTGTGAGGCAGACTTTGCAATTGGGTAAAAACAACTTCGAGGATGAGGTGAATAGGAGAATCCAGTTAGATTGGGCAGCATTTGGAAAACTACGTCGTGTCTTCGTATCGTCGATACCACAGTACCTAAAGACGAAAGTTTTCAATCAGTGCGTCCTACCCGTCATGACATACGGAGCCGAAACGTGCTCACTTACGGTACGGCTGGTCCACGAGTTAAAAGTCGCTCAGCGGGTTATAGAACGAGCAATGCTCGGCGTCTCTCTCTTAGATCGAATCCGAAATGAGGTGATCCGACAGAAAACCAAAGTCATCGACATTGCTCACCGGATTTGCAAGCTTAAGTGGCAGTGGGCTGGCCATATTAGTCGCAGAACCGACCACTGATGGGGTAAACGAGTTCTAGATTGGAGACCGCGTCTTGGCAAACGTAATGTAGGGCGCCCTCTGGCTAGATGGGGGGACGATCTGCGCAGGATGGCTGGCAAGAGCTGGATGCGAGAAGCCAAGAATAGATCACAGTGGCGAACGATTGGAGAGGCCTACGTCCAGCAGTGGACTGCGATAGGCTGATGATGATGATGATGATGATCTGTGAGGCTATAGTATAACTCCGGTCGAACCGGCCCATTCGTGCCAAAGCGTGGTTTTTCCACGAAACAAACTGTAGGTATGTACGACTTTACTGGACGTTTGCTGCCAGCAGTGTTTTTAAGGCATGCTTAATTCATTGTATAAGGATTTTATTATTCAACTTTAATATACATTGACCCTTACTTTACATCTTTAAGAAACCTCGTGTAGGTAATTTATTCAACATAAGTGGTCAATACAGTACCATTCGATATTTAAATTAAAAGGAAATATCAGACGTACTTGGTAGAAATCTCCCCCTCATCTTAGCGTGTAATTCCCGGTTGCGTCCAAAGCTGTCGCTCTGGAGCCCGGATACGCTTGGACCATGAATCAGGATTTGGGTGATAGAAATCTGGTCAAAAACTATTCTAAATTAAAAAGTTTTAATTTATTTAGTGCGTAGGTATTTTTAAATGTGTTTAAACCAAAATATAAACCCGTTTAAAACATTATTATTTGCGAATAGTATCTATAAGTAAATATTTTAATCAATTACTGTATTATTAAAGTGCGTGAAAAAATTTACTCTCTATGTATTATAAACAATAATTGTTAAGGAACAATAATTGTACCTTTCACTAAAAAAAAAAGAAAAGCTTTCGCTGTTTATTTTTGTTAAATGTTCATTTTGGTTTTAAAAATCAAATACAGTAAAATAAATAAATAAATATTTCGCAACATCACATACATTGACCTGACTTCAAGATAGGTAGCTTAAGCACCTGTGTTACGGATATCAGAATCAACAGTGGGATTACAAATATATACATATAATATTTTTCCTTTGTAAATACATATTTATGATACATAGAAAACACCCAGACCAATACAAAACAGACATGTTCATGCACACAAGTGTTTGTACTGAGCCACTTCTGTTCACTACCACAGATCCAAACGGGTCGTCAAATTGTTAAAATAAATTTTAGTTCCTGAGATGAAAACTTGTGTTTGTTCAGTCATCAGCAACATCCACTGCTGGACATAGGTCTCCCCTAATGCACGCCACTGCTCCCGATTTTCGGCCACTCTCGTCCAGCCCACACCAGCCAGCCTTCGAATGTCATCATCCCACACTACGCTTACCGAGTCGCGCTCTCCACTCAAGGACTGTACGGCTCCAACGGCTGTCAGTTCTGCGGCTAATGTGACCAGCCCACTGCTACTTTACTTTGCTAATTCGGTGGGCTATGTCGGTCACTCTGGTTCTGTGTCGTACACATTACATCATTTCTAATGCGCTCCAGTTTATTCAGTATTTGGGTGTGATTCATAATAAGTATTTAATTATGTAGTAGGTATTTGTAATTCTTCTGTTATCTGATGTGCGTAACACAAGTGATTAAGCTACTGAGTACGAAATCAGATAAATATTTGAGATGTTGTATAAATTTATTACTATTAGGTACACACTTGTGTTTTCTCCGTGATAACAAAAAAAAGTATAGCAACTCGTATGCACTTGAGATCAATAGATTAGCTATTTGAAGAATATGTATTTGATTTCTTTAATCAGAGATATTATCTGATCTTACTCTCTTCAAGTGAAGATTGAGCCACAGCTGGCCACAGCTATCATTGTAACGACGAATGTATAACAGACTCATCTCTTAGCGTGTAATTCCTGGTTGCGTCCAAATCTGTCACTCTGGAGTTCAAGGTACGTTAAGACCATAATTCAAGATTAGGTTGTCTGGTAATTACTTACAGTGAAGCGACTGCCGTCTGACCTTCGCAGCCCTTTACAGGGGAACCAGAACAACTGAATAATGGTTACATGTATCAAAAACTATCCGAAACGTGCAGGTTTCTTCACAATGTTTTCCCTCACCGCCGAGCTAATGGTAGAAATCCATAAGTGCATGCTTGGATTTTTATAATATACATTGAATTCCACGGACACAGGTTCCGTGCCTTTTTTGTGCTTATTCTTTTTTTAAGGGTCACATTATTTCTTACAATTTCTCTGCGACACAATTAAATTAAATAAAATTACAATAGCTTAAGTTTCGGCAGTCATGCATGGTTATTGTTAGTAGGATGAATTTAATTGTAAGTGGTATTTTTATGTCTTTGGGGGTAGGGGGTTGGTTTTTACGTAGTTTATGGGCCTCAAAGGGGAGGGTTTTGGGGTAGGTGGATATTTTATGTTTTGTTTGCAAGCTTGTTCCCAACCGCGTCATCACCCCGGTGGATCGCTATTTTGAGGTTATACTCGGTGATTTTTTCGGCATGCTCGGATTCGATCTTGGTCCCTCCGTATGGAAGGCGCGTTCCCTCTGACCTAATAGTTAAAATCGTTTGATCTTATAATCTCAATCTTATAATCAATACATTTTCCTAAAGGGACGCCCTCCAAACGTTATTTACGTGACTATTATTTTAAATATAATTATATAAAACATTTTGTTTTTGGGAAAAATATTTAAGGTAAACTAGCTATCGACTAAACTAGCGACGCCATTCGATTTGTACTATATGTTACGATTATGAGTCATTTTTAAAAAAGTCCATAAAGGAAAGTATTAAGATTTATTGAGACAAAAAAATTAAGTCATAATTTGTTTCTACAGGTAACCTTTTTTTTAAAGTGGCAGTACATTCAATCCACCCGTGTATTTTTCATAATATTTGGAATATTTCCGAAAAAGCTTGATAAATTAAGTACTGAATTTTATTCTAAAAAAATGGGTCATTGAAACTACGAGTATTATGAAGACTTAAACTCGCGTCAGATGAAATTCACAAAGTTTTCATATTGCGTTTTGTATTAACAGCGTGTGACCGGCTGATTTATTGTCTCTTTTTCAGCCCTATGCATTTTCATTCTATCAGATATCGAGAACTCGTGTTTCGGCACGTAGCTCAAAAAGCATTGTCTTATTACTGTGTTACATACTTTTTGTTGAAATTCGCCAAAAATACCATAAATTTATTTCAACTAGTCTCTTCTCTTCAAGAAATATTATTTTATAATATTTTCGTACTTAAATGTTTTACTGACCATTATTGTTTTTATTTGCTTAATATGAAGAAGATAAGAAGCATTACTAACATTATAATTGTGGATTCATTCGTTTTACTTCATTTCAGTAAGGCTTTGTGCAGGAACCTAACCACTAATCCTAACTAATAGGGCTTGTGACGCTGGCTAGATCTGTTGCGTGTCAGCTTACCCGATTTTTGGATCGAAATAAATAGGAAACATATTTGACTGGTTAATTCACTGGAAGAATGCAGCTTCTTACGATCACTTATCGGTAGAGTCTAAGGTTGTTAGTGTTTAAATGACTTATTACTTGAAAGAGACAAAAAGTAGCCTATTTTACTCTCTATTCTTTCAACGATCTCCACTAAAAACACCTCAATCCATCGCTCCGTTTTGCCGTGAAAGAAAGACACACACACTTATTGTTTGTAATATTAGTATAGGGATTTTATTTACACAAAAAATAAACTTGATTGAATTACCTTACCAAATTTCCTCCTTATTACTTGGATGGAATTATTTCTCCTACCGGGCGTTTTTCACGTCATTTCCTACCGCGAACAATAAAACTATGGAACTATATTTTCTTCACACCATCGGTGGTGCTCCCGGATAGATACGAACTGGTGACCTTCTAAAAAGGGGCTTATTCCTCCCTTAAGGTGACGGGTAGGTAGGTATTTATTAAATAACCATGCACAAATGTTGTGTCCGTTTTTGTACACGGAAAATTGATCAACGCCAAAAGTGGCCGCTTTTAGCGTGATTCAATTTTTCGCGTACGCGTTGGACCCAACATTAGTCCATGGTTATTTAATAAATAGTATAAGTGTTTGCCGAGAGTTTGTACTCCCGAAATTATTTAAAATAGATCCGGTTTAGTAGCTATAAAATATAAATCGATTGGCGTCGCTAGTGTGCCCTACCCGTCACCTTAAGCCGGCAACGCATCGCAGCCGGCCTCGAGTTGCAGAAGTCCATGGCCGACGGTGATGATTACCATTAGGTTTGTCGGTCGGTTCTGTTCGTTTGTCCGCTATATTGTAAAAAAAAATCCAACAGAAAAAGTTGTAAGACATCGTAAAATCATAGTAGTGCCGAAACATTTTGTCGACTTGAATTATTTGCTTCATTTTAGTAACACGGTAGTTATTTTATTTCAGAGCCTATTTAAGCTTTAGCGAACTTAACTTTAATCATGGCGGGAGTTCTTCTATGTTCACCCAAGCGCTTGTCTGTACCTGGTGAACTCGATCTTGGCAATTATACAGAGTATACCATATACCGAGTGTATCAGAAAATTTCACTCTTTTATCCGCTTTTTCATTTCATTGTTTTGAGCAACTTCTTGCATACAAAGGTACCTTTAAAAACGCCTCGGTGGACTGTTACAACCTTTTGACCACTCATTCTTATCTTAAAAGTTAGAGTTATTTGTTTTTCCCTGTTTCTGGAGACTCTTCCTTCAAGTTAAATTTTTGATATATCGCGTATGTGCCTATGAAGTGCCTCAAATCTATGAATTGTTTGAAGGTATAAAGAATCGATTATAACTTCGAAAATTAAAAAGTGGTCTAAAAACTGATTGATGTACAGAAGTTGTGGCTTGTGGAAACAACTGTAATGTTTTCTCCATCCTGTATACCTAACAAAGTTAGTTAGTATTCGTGAATCGTTTAAGTGAATAAACACAATTGAATGTTTAAAATATTTTCTTTGCGCTGCATCTGAAAGTTAAATTGCATTGCGATTACGACATACCCGAAATCACCATTTCGTATTTTTCGTGACTTAAATAGCGTCCACACGCTCGGCATGTACAGGCTAAGAATTCGAAGAAAAATATAAACGATCGAGATGAGCGTGAAAACGGAATAGAAAATAATATCCCAGTTTCGCTCGCCTACCCCCTTATTACAAATCGCTAACTAAGGATAGTCCCGTAACAAAACTCGTGCCAGCCCTGTTAGTAAACGCATAGGGAACTTACGGGTATGATGAGGATGTCCAGGACTCGATGCACAACGTATTTCACAGTCACAGCACAAAATGTTTGGATATCACAAGTCGGGAGCGAGGTTGCTTGCACGTTAATCGGATGGTAGCGAGAGAGCGTGTGTGTTGCGGGAGGGGCGCGGAAGGATACGGAAACAGGAAAGGATGCGTTCTAAACGTTCATTCTCTAAGACCCAATTCTGTCACTGCGTTCACTACATTTAAATTTTGGCGCTAACAAGCCTCATTCCACATTGCGTGTTGGAACGGGATGACATGATCTTTTAGTACGGTAACTACTTTAAGTCGCGATTTGTAATAAGGTGGTTTGTCTAGAGGCGTTGCGGTCGTCTGTATTCAAGTATAAATAAGATTAAAATATAATTTTTATTTATACTCGTTATCTGCAATTTTACACACATTGTCATGGTAATTTAAAGTTTGTTTGTGTAATAATGTTTGGCCACGTGCGAATCTTAGCAAAGGTTTTTATTTGTGAAAACGTGAGATATGATAACACTATTCTTACGCATTTTCACTGTGGAGTTTATCTACTTTCATTTTACGGACCTGTCTTATCCATGTCCTATTTTGAGGCTATATAATATTGCGTGATATGTTGACGCCCAGTTGGTCTAGTGGTTTAAGTACCGGCCCGTGATCGTGGTCCTGGGTTCGACTCCCGGATCGAGCGAAAAGTATGTTTCGAATTTTTTGAACAAAGCTTGGGTTTGTGATCACCAATCCGCATTTGGCAAGCGTGGTAGTTAAGCTTAATCCGATCATAGTAGCGATAACTTGATTTCTATGATGGAAGCCTTTGCTCTGTAGTGGGACAGTTTATAGGCTGATACTATATAATATTATGTGAGTAATGAATTGTTTAACGTCTATTTAATTTGAAAAGAAACATTTTTTTGATCTAAAGAATATTTAGATAACAGTAGAAGGAAAACGATAAATTAGACATTCGTTCAATCTAAAGAAAGTCTTACAGAATTAATTTTGCAAAATAATTTAAGGTGCTTTAGAAATAGGAATTCTTTAGTAAAATATAGGGTACTAAATCCTGACTAAACCTCTTATTTCACTGCGGCAAAAAGATTCTAAAAGTGTTTCCTAATTTTCTAAACGAAACATACCATTCAAACCTTTTTACGATAATGATTCATTTTAAGGCGACGGGTAGGGCACACGCCAATCGATTTTAATTTTTAGCTACTACACCGGATCCGATTAAAACAATTTCGGGGTTACAACCTCTCAGCAAACACTTATACTATTTATTAAATAATCATGCACAAATGTCGGGTCCAACGCATACCCGAAAAATCTATTACCGCCAAAAGCGGCCCCTTTTAGCGTGAATCAATTTTTCGCGTACAAAAACGGATCCAACATTTGTGCATGGTTATTTAATAAATAGTAGTTGTTACCCCGAAATTGTTTAAAATAGATACGGTTTAGTAGCTAAAAATTAAAATCGATTGGCGTCGCTAGTGTGCCCTACCCGTCACCTTAAGACTTTCTAAATGTAGAACTGCGAAGTAGGTGTCAGTCACGGTAAAGGTAAAGAATAACCGAATGTAGTTACATATTATCTTCGAAAATTAATTGTGTTAAAATAAAATAAAAAAATGTGTTAAAGTAAAATTAAAAGTGTGGCAGCTCGGCACGCACGATAAGGATTATCTATAAGACCTACTGTTATCTCTGTCACGTACGCTATGTCAGATCTTACCACGTATGTGATACGAGATGACGTCAGTCATCTCTACTATTTAAGTCTTGGAGATGTTCTCCTATCTCCTATCTTGGAGATGCCATTTGCATTATCAATAATAAACCAGTTACGTATACAAGACCTGGTGCATCATTTCTTCCGGGCCACCAGCTGCCTCCCGGCGGACTGGTGGCCTACCAACTATATCATACGGTCCCCGGCATACAAGCTTCTATTAAAAAATATGAAGATCTGGCCTCGTACCTAGGTACGCCAAAAGTCGTAGGTTTGATTCCCACTTTAGATAAACATTCTTGTGATGATCACTTGTGTTTGTCTAGGTGTTACCTATGCTTTTTATTTATAGAGTTAAAATCTTTTTACTGATACCGATGAGATATACTTGCGCGATATAATTGACACCCAGCGCCATCTATTAGTATAGCTTAGAACGAACTCATTACAGCAGACAAAAAACCGAGTTTCGAAGTGAGGGCGAGCTATTAGTCATAAATATTTAAGTTATGGTTCTCTTGTTGATTCTAGTACCTACCCTTAATAGTGCGTTTGCTTAAGCTACTTATTTTGAGATCAGGTCGATGTATGTGAAGTCTGATATGCCGTAGGTATATAATAAAAATGCCGTAATGATCGACTGGAATGATACCACGGTCTCACAGAAAACGGGCGTGAAGCAGCACATAGCAGTATATTGTACGAAACACGTTCATTTTTATTCTATTCGTGTTTATTAGATCTGCAACGCGACGCAAAGAAAATCTTGTCGCTTTTATGAACAGATTATATTTTATGATCAGAGGTCGGAATTAGGTAGACTTATTTTGGTACTATGACCGTGAGAGAGTCACGCTTCGGCATGAATGAGCCGCTTCGACCAGAGTGATACCACGGCCTCACAAAAAACCGGCATGAAGCAGCACTATGCTTCGCATGTGGAGTCACAAGTGAGCTGCCAACTTTAAGGTATCGTAGTAACGCGGTCGAAACGTCAAGTTGTGAGTAGATGCTACTACAAGTAGCTATGTAGGTACTTACATATAAAAATAACCGCGTTTTGTCCCGCGTACATAAGTTATTTGTATAATGCGACGCGAAAGTTTAAAATCTTATTTGAGTTATTATGAACTGCAATTTTTTTTTGTTAGAAGCGAACAAATGAGCAAGAGAGTCACCTGATGGAAAGTAATCAACGCCGCCCATGAACATCCGCGAAATCAGAGAGATCACTTGTGTTGATTTTTAAAAAATGAGTACGTTCTTCTCTTGAAGTCTTAGCCGTCGGGAAATACTCCCTCAGCTAAACCGTTCCTCAGAACTGAGGTACGTGGTAGAAAGTTCCGCGAGAAACGCAGAGTATTAGACCGCCATCCATAGACATGATTCGAATGATGATGGTGATGATATAAATTCGTGGTAGGTCCCGCGATAGATCCCTGGTCACAGCTACAAGTTCCGGTGACAGGTTCTACGATAGGTGTGCGATACCCCATTACGCAACTCGCTATGTAATACATACGCTGAAGGTATCCTTAAGGGACATCATGACTTGATTCTGTTATTACTTTCTTTAGGTTTGCAAAACAGAATATTGGATTTAATCCACAGTTCAGAAAATGAAAGCAGGTACCTACTCATATTCATACTCCCAATAGAGTAGCGCGTGAGTGTGTCAATAGGTTTTCGTATTTAGTTAGTACACAGATACACGTCGTTATTTTTTCATCGTTTATATCCCGATACCTGTCCTACACCTGCAAGAAAACTATAACAGAGTGGTAAGGCTCGTTCAGTTATGATATGGTGAAAAATCTATTTGCTAGAATAAGTTAACTACAACGCTTAGCTTCTATCTATACACACTCTAAAAGACACCTGTATGCGGACTCCTAGTGCCGATCCCAAGGAACCTGATCCATAGGGCGTGCTAGTATTAACGAGTAAGTAATGACTCTTATTAACGACTCACACCCTTTACCCAGAGTTGCGGACTCACCTACACACACACACACACACACACACACACACACACACACACACACACACACACACACACACACACACACACACACACACACACACACACACACACAGACGCACGCACGCACGCCCGCACGCACTCACGCACGCACGCACGCACGCACGCACGCACGCACGCAAAAAATGTTGCTGTATACGTTTTGAAAGGGGCTCTCTGCATCCCTGCCTCTTTTTCCCCACTGCGGCAGTGGAAATGCTTAAGGTGGCGGATGTCAATGACAGCCACTTGAAAATACGCCAACCGTTGTCAACATCACTCTGAATACCCTCTTCATTATTTGACATGGTAATTTCAGTAGTGTAAATCAAATTATGAAAGAATTTAGAAATATAATTTAGAGCTTTTGAAGCATTACTTACATATAAATAGGTATTGTTGCATGTATATATGATGGAAGTACATTGATATCAAAGGTATTCATTTATTGAGTAATGCATCATGTACAATGTCAACAGATCTTTAAATGTAATGGTAAGTAGATACATGTACCCTGTTAGGGTGTAGCAAGATTAAAAGTATACTTGTTTCGTCATTAGTGATTCGCTAAATAGATAACAGTGATTACGCAATTTAATACATTAACAATTGATTCATGCAAATATTATGTTCTCTGGGTATAAACTGTCAAATCTTTAAAATAAGTATAGTGTCATAGGGAGTAATTGGATTAGGTACATTTTAAATTCATTGTAATTATTTTCGTAGGTAAGCATTTCACGTCACTAAAAACGCAAGTTACCAAAGAGTGGTTTAAGGATTACGTAATTTAGGCAAAAATAAAATCTATCATCTGTCATTTCAGTGTCAGTTTAGTGTCGGTTAGCAATCAATTTTAGGTTTTATTTGAGGGAACTCGAAGCGTTGCGTGTCAGGTTCAGCTGACGTAATTGAAAGGTGTTAAATTAGTATTTATTTGCTTTTAGAGTACATACTCATTTTATGTATTTTTAAAAGACTTCAAAAAAAAAAGGAGGTGTTAAAGGCTAACTTTTTCAATACTGTACTCATAATTAGTTTTTAGTTATTTTCGCGACGGTAGAAGAGGGGGGGGGGGAGGCAAAAAATTAGACACTATAAGGCTTAAAAAAAAATTCTGCGAAAAAAACCGCCTTCAAAAACCAGGAACTAAAAAGTGTAAGATAATATTTTTAACACTTTATACACTTCAAATAACATTTTATAACAGTACACTTGAGAAAAGGTTCTATTGAAAAAGTCGGCGCCTAATCTCTGTTGAATAATTGATGGTGTATTAAATTACAAGATAATATTGCGCGGCGACTTTGGTAACACCTTTTCTCGTATGTACTCTTATTTGAAGTGTATAATGAGATAAAAATATTATTTTACACTTTTTAGTTCGTGGTTTTTGAAAGGCGCTTTTTTTTTACAGAAAATGTTTTATGCATTTAAGTGCCGAGAAGTGCTATTATATACTTAACGCCATAAAAATCCCCTCCCACATCTTAGTTTTCATACAGACTAGCTCAGTTCTGTAATATTTGACGTCAATTATATAAGAACAATTAAATTGTTAATTAAGACGGGGCCGAAACGTCGCCGCTTAAAATGTGCCAGAGGGCTATGCTCGGAGTCTCCCTGCGTGATCGTATCAGAAATGATGAGATCCGCAGGAGAACTAAGGTCACAGACATAGCGGAAAGGATTGCAAGCCTCAAGTGGCAATGGGCAGGGCAAATAGCGAGGAGACCAGACGGCCGTTGGGGCGGAGAGGTCCTCGAGTGGGGGCCACGTACAGGAAGTCGCAGCCGTGGCAGGCTCTCTGTGGCAGGTCAGGTGGACCGACGATCTGGTGAAGATCGCGGGAATCCATTAGATGCGGGCGGCACAGCACCGATCTGTGTGGAGAACATTGGGCTAGACCTATTTCCAGCAGTGGACGTGTATTGGCTGAAATGATGATGATGAAATTGTTAGCTAAAAAGTATTTTACCTAGCCTATATTGTCTCACTGCTGGGTAAAGGCCTCTCCCAAATCTCTCCATCGTTCTCTATTTAACGTCATTGGTGGCCAATCTTGGGCAAAGTTATTCAGAGATTAGATCATTCGACATTCAAGTTGAATTAAAGATTTGTATGGACGAATATAGAAAATCTCTATGTTTGACTTCTATGTCGAGTGCACATGAATTGGTGAATTCTTGTGCACTCGACATAGAAGTCAAACATAGAGATTTCTATGTGAATGCTCTAGAGGGCTTATTCTCGAGCAATCGACATTTTTTTTATTGCTAAAGGCGGACAAACGAGCAAGTGAGTCACATGATGGAAAGTAATCAACGCCGCCCATGAACATCCGCGAAATCAGAGAGATCGCTAATGTGTTGCCGGCCTCAAATTTCCTCAATTGATATTGAACCTTGTTGAAAAGTTTGAAGTTATATTGAGAATCGAATTAAAACATTTGAGAGATTTGTTTACATTGATATGTGAATCTCTGTACTTTTACTATTTGTGTTGTGTAGAAAAAATATACTCGTATATTTTCGTCTTCCAATTTAGATTCTGAGTAACTGTGTATTTTTCCATTTTACTGACCCAACTTACGTACTTACGTATACACTAGAACAATCCGTTCGCAGTAAAGCTTGGGAAGTCTTCTTTTTTTTTATAGAGCCGGACAAACGAGCAAGCGAGTCACCTGATGGAAAGTAATCAACGCCGCCTATGAACATCCGCGAAATCAGTGAAATCGCTAATGTGCTGGCCTTTTTAAAAAAGAGTACGCTCTTCTCTCCAAGGTCTCTAAGTCGTAGCCGTCCGGAAATACTCCTGCAGCCAAAACGTTCCACAGAACTGTACCCTTACCATGAGATTAAAAACTGTTCTCGCTACCGAAAACTGTCGCTTTGTCCCTTTCATTGTGGTGCATGTGAAAGAGACAGAGCAATAGTTTTGGATAGCGAGGATAGTATTTCAAACTCATGGTAAGGTCTCTGAGGTACGTGGTACATTGAAGTCCAGTTAAAGATTTTTATGGGAAATTGTATGGAATCTCAATTTGTACTTCAATGTCCAGTGTACAAAAATTGCCCCTCAGGTCACACCATCGTTTTTTTAAGCCTACCCTTTTGTCGGTGTCCGACTGGTTGCCATTGGGTGGCTTTTTTGGTTCATTCGGAAAATGTGACCCGCCTATTTCCACTGCAATCCATAAAGTTTTAAAAATAAAATGTTCTCTCTTTTCGATTGTACTCACTATTCCATTCACATCCATTTATTTGGGACCAGCTGCAAAAGTCAAAGTAAGCTATTACATTTACAAAAAAAAACATTTGAAGTCTAAAACAATATATCTTTGCATGCTAAGCTATCTTCAAAAAGATCTCGTTATCAGACACACGAGTACCTGCAGGTATAGGCTTAGAACCGTCTCGTATAAAGAAGCCAATTGTGTGATACGATTTTAACGACGCAAGTTGTTTACCGCCCAAACATGTAATATCGAGTATACATAGTGATGAGAAAATGTTACATACTATTAGAATCATAGAACTTCGTGAATAACTTAAACGGTTTAAGTAGAAATTGAGCCGATGAAGACCTATGCCTTCGTTTCCATTCAAATTAATAAATAAGTATAAATTGTTCCTTGTTCAGTTCAATCCGACTAAGACACAAGTTTGCGCGTTCACTGCCAAAAAAGACCCTTTTGTTTTAGCTCCCCAGTTCCAAGGAGTATCTCTCTGTGCTTCTGAAAGCATCGGGATCCTAGGCATCGAAGTGTTCGACAAGGTCCAATTTAGGCGTCATTCGGAGGACAAAGCGAAACTCGCTAGCAAGAAGATGGGTGTCTTGAATAGAACGAGGTGGTTCTTCACGCCTGGGCAACGACTTGTACTATATAAAGCCCAAGTACGACCCCACATGGAGTACTGCTCCCATCTTTGGGCAGGCGCCCCTAAATATCAGCTTGACCCATTTGACGCCTTGCAGAGACGAGCTGTCCGGATTGTCGGGGATCCCGATCTCACGGACAAATTGGAGTCGTTGGAGTCGCGAAGAGATTTTGGCTCTCTTTGCCTCTTCTATAGGCTCTTCCATGGAGAGTGCTTTTTGGAGCTGTTTAATATCATACCAGGGTCACCATTCTACAATCGCACGACTAGACGCCGCGGCAAACTTCACCAATACTACCTGGAACCAATCCCTTGCAGAACTCTTCGTTTCCAGCGCTCCTTTTTTCCGCGCTCGTGCCAACTCTGGAATGACCTTCCAGCCGCGGTGTTCCCTGATCGCTATGACATGTCCTTTTTTAAACGAGGTTTGAAAAGAGTTCTTCTCTCACGGTAGGCAGCGGCATGACTCTGCTCCGGCATTGTTAATGTCTATGAGCGGCGGTTACCGTTTACCATCAGATGGGCCGCAAGCTCGTCTTCCTACAATAAGCAATAAAAAAATAAAATTGGTTTATTGCTCTCAAACATGCATTTTAGCAAATTGTAGCTACAGTAAAGATAAAAGATAAAAAATTCTTTATTCAATTTAGGTCCACACAGAACACTTATGAATGTCAAAATAGTACATATTATCTACCGCTGGTTCGGAATGTCGATTTCTACTGAGAAGACACCAGCAAGAAACTCAGTAGTTATTCTTTTCAAATATTGATGATGTTACAGAGTTTCAATTGAGAAGAGAAAAAAAATACAATTATGAAAGTTAATAGACTACTATGAATAACAACTCAACAGATTAATCAATTAACACGACCAAGAATCCTTATCATTTAAATAGTCTTGTGCACTATAGTAACCTTTCTTCATTAGGCAGGTTTTAATATGAGACTTAAACTTATCCAGTGATCCAGTATTGTGTTAGCAATTATCAAGAATATAGGTGACCGTGGGAGAGTCACGCTTCGGCATGAATAGGCCGGCTGGATCGGAGTGAAACCACAGAAAACCAGCGTGAAGCAGCACTGTGCTGTGTTTCGCCGCGTGAGTGCGGGTACCGGAGGCGCAATCCGGGGGAGAGGTGGTCTTAAAGGTTGGTACCGCACTTGTGACTCCACTGTCTGGGTGTCTATAGGCGGCGGCAATCGCTTACAATCAGGCGATTCGTCTGCTCTTCTGCCACCTATTACATAAAGCAAAATATATGTAAAAACCTGGTTAAATGGGCCTTGGATAACTGTGAGCCTCTATTATTGGGAACTGCAATGAAGTTCCTTCACTTTTTTATCGAATTTATCTCTGTCAGTGAGACTTATCGGACCTGGTGGCTTAATTTAAAGCCGTCCCGTAACGAACGAGAGTAGAGTAGGTACCTACCTATCGCTTCTAAACAAAAGAGACACACAGCGCGTACGAAAGAGATGGAAACTCCGATTCGGTTGAAACGGCTGCTAAATTAGGCCCTCTGGTCAATTGAGATTTGATTTCTAGGAATTTATCCATGTTCCTCTATAGTTGGGACTACTTGGGACACTGTAGCTCAATTCGGGGACTCAGGTGCATCTACCTCCTCGAGTGGCCCTTCTGGTAATCAGTTCTGTCCTGATTCCAACTTCGGTTGGTATTAGGCAGAAACGGTTACCGCGGAGCACGGTTTTTCCTGGGCAATGACGGGTAGTAATTCATTCGTGAATTGCTACCTGTTAGCCGAAGGATGCATACCCGACGGACCGGCCCTGTCGTGCGACCGCGCTGAAGCGCACTTCGCTACAGGGCCTACATTGTCGCGCCGAGGGTCTGAGGACCGGCGTCTTCGCGTCGTTCCCTGACGGTGCACTAGGGCCCGTGAAAGCGGGTTAAACCATTGCACAGCGGGGTTGCAGGCGCAATTTTTGTCTTCGGACCTGGGGATGCTGTGTCCGGCCCCGCCCGCGCGGGTTGCGCGGCGGTTTTCCGGCGGGGCACTTTGACGTCGGCATCCCCCTAGAGTGGAGCGCTTCCGGGCGCAGTGGCCGCAAGGCCCACGTTTGGGGACCTGCGCCGCAAGGTCGCAGCCAGCGGATTGCGGTGGTAGGTCGGAGTTGTTTGCGTCGCGGATTTCCTCGGCTCCGCAGCCAGCGGAGTCGGTTTCTGCGACGCGTTATTATGTTGAAAGCCTGCGGGTTTGTCCCTAACTCGCACTGCACTGCAACCAGCAGTGTAAGTGCGGGGAGGGGTGCCCGCAGTCCTCCTCTCGGTGGTGCTTGCACTGCATCCAGCAGCGTGGGTGCTACCCGGGAGGTTGAGTGGGAGAGAGGCCGAGCTGGCGAGCCTCTTCGCCCCGACCGGGCGACGGATGAAGCCCCCGTGGCAGTCCTCACCCCGGTCTGAGTGTTTCCTGGGCGAGGGATGGAAACGCCCCAGTGTTTTTATTGGGTATGCCTCCGGACGGTCTCTGATTAGCAGAGACCTAACCCGGAGGAGAGCCCCTCTCAGCGTGCATAAGGTGCATTTTCACTGGGTCATCAAAAAAAAAAAAAAAACTGTAGCTCAATTCCCTGTATATGTAAAACAATTTATCAGGTTGAGACACATGCTTAAGTCTATAAGGGACTCTATAAATGAGATAATAAAGTAGAAGTATTTTTTCACATGTACCTATTTTTATGTCGGTTTTGCGCATCACTGGCATGGCTTGCGAGTGTAAGTTACGAGCCGATCCCGGCCTCGGGCTAGACGCTTCGTTTATATTTACCTTCTGTGCCAACGCAATCTGTTGCCCTTTTCGCAAACATACAGAGTGTCTATATAACTTTGGAGAAAAATAATTTTACGTCGTCAACGTTCGCGTTGTTGTGTAGGCATCGCTTTAAAACTTTATGATGTCAACGTAAACAACGGGGCTTTGTTGTTAAAATACCTAGAGACCCTAGAGTAATCTACATAATCCACTTTATCATTAGCAATTTTAGGCAAAGTTAAGCTTGTGGTCTTAAAAGCAGGTTAATTTTCTAAAGTAAAAATAGGTAAATTACACGCAGCACGAATAGTTTTTTTTTTGTTTTAAACTGTATCCACCTACTAGTAATTTTACAACGCACACTACTTACCTAATTTAATCGGGCTGAATTTTGAAAAAATAAACATTACCTATAATTCACTTTGAAGTCAGGTCGATGTACCTACGAGTATATGATTTGTCCGATATGTGTACACCGTGGTTTTTTCTTAATACCCAAGAAACTACTCGAAGGCATTGTACTTATTAGAACAAACACTTTTGCCTACAGAACATAGGGTCTCATCTCATACTAATGGCTCCCAAAAAGAGTAATCAGCTGATTACTTTTATATGGGAAGGTGATAGTATAATATAAACACAACAAAACATAACATAACATGGATGTACACAAAATTTGACAATAATATCTACTCCTATGGCGCAGCGACCCAAAATGAGTCTTGGCCTCAGATACTAAATGTCACTTTTTGTCCCGGTCTTGTACAACTTGACGTCAAATTTATGGCCTGCCTCCAATGCAGGTCCGCGTCAACTACATCCTGCCAGGGGTAATGTGGTCGCCCAACTGGTCGGCGACCTGTAAGTAGTCCGAGATATGCCTACATAGCACCCCGATCTGATACTATTCCATTGACTTGAAAATAATAGTTTTAGTTAGTTATACTTGATTTTAAAAAGTTTATGACAGACATTTAACCTTTAACGTCTTCTGAATCGATGAACGCTCAGCGGCACGAATAAAAAAACGCAACGTAACTAACGTTCAGCTTGTAAAAATAGTATCAAATTTTTCATTCATCAATATTTTCTTGTGGTGTTCTAACGTAAAATTATCGTCAGTAAACAGACTCATTTCTTTTTTGCGTTCTCCTAATTAATCCCCGAGAGTAAGTACTCTCTTTCTATGCAAACTTCATTTGTTTACCGATCTGAATTGCATGCAGTTAAGCAAAGAGTTATATTCTGAATGTTTATATCAATGCTACAAGGTTCACAGTTGAATACATTGCAACATGTTCAAACGAGCGTAGTTAACAGAATCAGGACACGCTGAACACTTCGCTTTGTGTACACTTTGAGTAAATATGCAATTGTACTAACCGCTTTGCTTTGGAAGTGGAAAATTTTGTATTTCTCACAAATTGTACCTGTAAGGTGTGTGGCAAATAACTTAACTCGCGCGCATATTATCATATTTTTATTAGAATAGTTTTTTTTCGGAATTGCTACCCTATGAGTTATTATTTATGACTTTCTAAAACTTCAGTTACACGCCCTGTGACCACGGTGCTTGCAATAACGCCGAAATATCGGAAATCCAAAAATAATATTAGTGAAAATCACTAAAATACAAGCTTGTTTACTTAACCTACACTTTTTATAGTTTCATTGTCCCCGATTCTCTGGTTGCGTGTCTATCAATCCAATAAACAGTTAGTATGTATGTTTTTTGTTTATTTGTTTTGTAATTTACGTATTAGTATTTATAGATAGTATTTCATTAATATAGTGTATGTATATAATTATATTTTTACAATGTCATTTTTTCTTTTCTGACTTGCACTGCCCTTGCCCTTACCCTTTTTCAATCGCTACACTTTCCCTCTACCCTGAGGTCCTCTGGAAGAGATCGTTACAACCTATCGAAATCATAAACTCCACAGTTTTTCTAGGTATCACTCTGGATACAAAATTGCAATGGAGCCCTCATATTGCTGTCTTGGCAGGAAGACTTAGTTCAGCTGCATATGCAGTTAGAAAGATAAGGAATCTGACTGATATCGGGACAGCAAGACTGGTTTATTTTAGCTATTTTCATAGTCTGATGTCATATGGTCTACTACTGTGGGGATCCGGTGCTGACTTACAAGCAATCTTCATTTTGCAGAAGAGGGCCTTCCGTGCCATCTACGGTCTTAGATCACGTGACTCACTCAGAGAAGTATACAAGGAAATTAATATTTTAACCGTATCATCTCATTACATTTTTGATTTTATTATATTTGTACGCAAGAACTTGCACCTTTACTCGCAAAAATCTGATTTTCATAGCTTTAACACGCGAAATAAACATAGGCTTGCTGTCCCAAACCTAAGACTTCATAAAACTGGAAACTTATTTGTAGGTTTGAACATTAGAATTTTTAATAAGTTACCTCAAAATATCATTGATTTACCTGTACATAAGTTTAAGTTGCATGTAAAAAACTGCCTAATGCAGAAAGGCTACTATAAAGTTGATGATTATTTGAATGATAAGGATTCCTGGACACGTTGATCTCTTCGCCTGTCCTCTAATGTATAATTCATTTTATAATTTTTTCTTTGACGATTTATCTAAACGATATTGATTATAAGCATTGTATATCATACTGTCACTGTAATCATAATTTGTATAAGAATGAATGTTGTAATTACCACATTATTAAAGAGTAACTACTGAGTTTCTTGCTGATTCTTCTCGGTAGAATTGACATTCCGAATCAGCGGTAGATTACATAATATTTGACATTCATAAATGTTCTGTATGGACTTAAATTGAATAAAGACATTTTTTATTTGATTTTGATTTTTGAGCGATTAGACCGCCTACATTGTACTAGTATGTTACCATAGACTAAGATCTGAAAATGTTGTGCAATAAAGTGTACCTACCCAAAAATAAGACATGCATGACTGTGCCCCGGCAATGTCGATGTTTATGAGCCACGGTCACCATTTACCATAAAATCAACTGTAAACTCGTCTGCCTGTTTTAGCATTAAAAAAAACAAGTCAAAAACGACCCCAAATTACTTTATCAGTAAATCCTTACCTATCAGGTTGTCCCTTCATTAACACATCAATAACAACCCTAACTATTTTAATTAAAGCAGAATTGATATCAGTACTCGTATTAGCAATACCCATCTCTTGCTGGCGTGTACTTAGTTCCGACAATCGATATGAGTATTGGATAAGGGCCAGGCTCGGGACGCAATAAAAGAACCCCGAGATAAAAGCTAGTAGGTACTAAAATATAAAAATTGCGGCTACTTGGTCAACTGCTGAAGTAAGAATATTAAAAACCTAGGCACGCAAAAGTCGTATTTTTACTCTCGACCTCCTTAAGTTGGCTATGTTGAAGCTAATAGTATCTGAAATATGGACAGTATTAATAAATATTTAGTTGAAATGTAATAAAATACATGATGTCAGTAGAATGTGTAGGAAATATTTAGCTTTTGTAAGAGGGTTGGGGTTGGTTTAAGGGTTTTAATTTGTTGTCTGGGGACCAGACTTAGCAAACTGGCCGAGTCTGTAGGAGTAAAATGTTGATGAACGCAGCCTAATGAAAAATTATTTATTAATTATTGAGTGAATACAGCGAATGATTAAGACCGAACTGAAGATTAATGAAGGAGATGATAGAATGAATGAGTTGAAAGTAAGAGTGAGCGAGAAAAGTGAGGTGTGAGTGACTGTAGGTGTGAAAGAGGTAGAAAGAGACACCGATCTTCATATTTCTAACAGGCACTTGTTTCTCTCTTCTGTAATAGCGCTTAGACGATAAGTTTGGTTTTTTCTCTTCTGGGAATAAAATATTTATTCATGCAATTCGGCCTTGTCATTCCATGTCCCACAATTTTCAACCATCAGACCATCCCCTGACAAGACGAAGGCGCTGATTAAGTTTCCTCAACCCAAAATCAGAAGCAGTTACAGAGTTTTGTGGTCCTCGCTTAATATTTCAGGAAGTTTATTAAGAATTTCACAATGATTTCAAAACCACTTACAGATATGCTTAAGAAGGATGATAATATTCATTTCGGAGAAAAGGAAGTAAATGCTTTTTATGTTCTCAAGCAAAAGTTGTCAGATTATCCAGTGTTGAGAATATTCGACCCAGCTCGACCAACAGAGTTACATACAGATGCGTCGCAGGTTGCATATTCTGCGATACTGTTGCAAGAAGATCCTAATGACAAGAGTTTACATCCAGTTTATGATATGAGCAGGAAAACATCAGATGCTGAAAAGAAGTACACCAGCTATGAACTAGAAGCATTAGCTATTGTGGAAGGTGTAAAGAAGTTCAGATGTTATTTACTGGGGATACCATTCAAGATAGTTACGGATTGCTTAGCCTTCGAGATGACCCTGAGAAAGAGATATTTATCGACAAGAGTTACAAGGTGGGTTCTGATTTTACAATAATATGATTATACCACGGAGCACAGATCTGGGAGCAGGATGAGACATGTGGACGCGCACAGTCGCAACCCATGTGTTGGTGTTATCACTCGAGGTGTGCATGAATATATCCGGCTAGGACAACAGGCTGATGAAGAGCTGCAGGCTATTGTGGAGGTATTGAAGGAGAAACCCTACTTGGATTACTACCAACAGAATGATCTACTCTATAAAGGTGAAGAAGGCAATATTGTAGTGCCAAAGATGATGGATTATGAGATCATACGAAGAATACATGAGAATGGACATTTTGGAAAAAAGAAAATGATGGAATTGTTGAACAAAGACTATTACATTAAGAATTTACCAAAGAAGATTGAAGAGGTAATTCTATCATGTGTTCCTTGCATTCTTTCTATGAGGAAAGAAGGCAAACAAGAAGGATTTTTAAAAAGCATCAATAAGAAAGATGTAACATTGGATACTATCCACTGTGATCACATAGGACCACTTTCGGAGACGAAGAAGCAGTACAACTATATCCTAACAGTGGTGGATGCGTTCACAAAATTTGTTTGGCTATTTCCCACGAAGTTTACTACAGCTAAGGAGACCATTGATAAATTGAAGGTTCATCAACTGACTTTTGGAAACCCAAGGTGAATCATAACAGATAAAGGCGCTGCTTATACTAGTAATGAGTTTACTGAGTACTGCAAGACTGAAAACATAGATCACATTACCATCACAACGGGTCTGCCACGTGGTAATGGACAGGTGGAGCGAATACATAGAATCTTGATCTCGGTGCTCACTAAAATGTGTGTTGAAGATAAACGGCTGTGGTACCGACATGTAAGCAAGGTGCAGAGATGCATTAACAGCACTTACCAAAGGAGCATCAAACCCAGCCCGTTTGAACTCTTGATGGGGACTAAGATGAAGCAGAAAGAGGATATTGAGATAGTAAAATTGGTAGTAGAAGAAAGCATAGAAGAATTTACTAAGGACAGAGATAATTTAAGAGCTAAAGCTAAAATACAGATTTTGAAAATACAAAAAGAGAACAGAAGGATTTATAACAAGAAGAGGAAGGAAAGTAATAAGTATCAGGTTGGTGACTTGGTGGCTATTAAACGTACGCAATATGGACCTTGTCTCAAGCTTAAACCAACTTATTTTGGACCTTACAAGGTAACAAGAGTGAAAGAAGTAGAGAAAGTTCACAGTTCTGCGGAGGGTCCTAACAGCCACGTACGCAGGATATATTATAGTGCACAAGTGTGTGCGCAAACACAAGTGCACTCTCTATTTCCTTACCCTCATATTCCGACGGGACACCAGGGTGACACGACCGGAGAGGATTTGGGCGCAGGACCAACGGCTTAACGTGCTTTCCGAGGCACGGGAGTACAAGGCCGCCAACTTCCAGACACCGCGCTGACACTAAGAATTTCTTACCGAAAACTTAAGTACAAATTTTTGGCCCGACCCGGGGATCGAACCCGGGACCTCTTGCGCAGCCGTCGCTTTAAAGTGCGACCCTCTAACCACTACACCACCGAGGCACCTATAAGACATCTATAAGGCAAGAGTGAAATCAAGAATTCTTCTAAGCAAACGCGTGTCATGATAGTAGACCTCATCGTCGCTTTCCATCAGGTACGATTGTGGTCAAATGTTAATCTATCTATTAAAAAAAATTAGCGACAAGAAGTATACAGTAAATTCATTCATTTAATTTTAATATCAAAATAATGATCGTTGAATCAAAAATTTAAAATATATCTACCTACTTACTTGTACAATGTAATTTTAGCAATCAAAATATTTGATAGAAAAACAGCAATTTCATCAAAATTTGATCCATGCCAATATTATAAGGTTAAATATTTTTAGATTATTTATATTGCCTTAACAAAAGACCGTAATTGCTAATAAAGTTTTTTTTAATAGATAGATTAACATTTGATAGATTATTTGGAGGAGCTTTATGTACGTCGGATGTATGTTTTGTTGTGAGAGTGCCGAAAATATTGAATGGTGTTGATTAAAAATGTCAAACTGCACTCCCTTGGTCCTACTTTTAGCATATTAAAAGGTGTCAAGCAAGGCAACCCGCTTTCACCCAAGCTGTTCACAAGTGCTTTACAAGAAATATTTAAAAAGCTGGAAAGCACCTGGACCACGAAAGGTATCAATGTGGACGGGATTCAGCTGACGAACTTACGCTTCGCTGACGATATCGTTTTGTTTTCGAACACATCTGCGGAACTCGAAACCATGCTCGAAGAACTGAGCGTGGCAAGTCTTGAGATTGGACTGAAGATGAATAGGTCAAAAACAAAGCTTATGACCAATAGCACGAATAGTAACATAATGGTTGATGGGCAGTTAATAGAATACGTCGATGAGTACATCTACTTGGGCCAGATAGTCTCCTTCCACAATAGGCAAGAAAAAGAGATCGAACGCCGAATCCAAAATGCCTGGAAAAGCTTCTGGTCCATGAAAGCGTACTTGAAGGGAGACCTCCCTCTGACACTTAAGCGCAAACTCATCGACGTCTGCATTTTGCCCATCCTTACTTACGGTGCGCAAACCTGGTCGTTGACAGAAAATCAGAAGTCCAAACTCAAGATTTGCCAAAGAGCTATGGAGCGTAGCATTCTGGGGATCAAAAGATCAGATAGAATGCGCAACTCTGACATACGCTCCAAGACGGGAATCGCGGATGTGGGACGAAAAACTGCGAAGTTAAAATGGGAGTGGGCGGGCCATGTATGCAGAATGAACCCTAAAAGATGGACAAAAATCGTCACCCTATGGCAACCGACCGATGGACGTCGACTACGCGGCAGGCCCAAAAAAAGATGGTGTGACGATTTCAATACGTATGTCCAAGAATGGCAAGTAAAGGCATTGGATAGGGAGGAATGGAGAGACTTGGGGGAGGTCTTTGCCCAGCAGTGGGACTCTACAGACTAATTAAAAAAAAAAAAAAAAAAAAAGATTAACATTTGACCACAATCGCACATAAAGGAGAACATGAATTGCATATCTACTTACGTAACAACTTATTGGTTTAGCTGCCATTTAAGTTTAGGTAAAGACGTCCAAAAAGTCAACACTCATAGCAGTGAAATAGATTTATTTTGCACGTTTAATCAAACAAACTGTAACCTCCAGCAAACATAGGCACGGACCCAGAGTCTGTGGTATGTAATAAAAATCAATAAAAAAAAACCCACCTTTATCCCAAATTGGATCCGAAAGTTTCGACGTCGAGAGGTGAGATACAAACCCAATGTTGGACTTGATAACAGTAAACTTGATTGCAAGTACGGTCTTTTGTTAAGGCAATATAAATAATCTAACAATGTTTAATCTTATAATATTGGCATGGATCAAATTTTGATGAAATTGCTGTTTTTCTATCAAATATTTTGATTGCTAAAATTACATTGTACAAGTAAGTAGATATATTTTTAATTTTTTGATTTAACGAGGGATCATTATTTTGATATTAAAATTAAATAAATGAATTTACCGTATCCTTCTTGTTGCTAATGAAGTCATTTATTTAAAAGATTAGCATTTGACCACAATCGCACCTGATGGAAAACGACGATGAGGTCTACTATGATATACGTTTGCTTAGAAGATCTCTGTTCGCTCTTGCCTTATAGATGTCTAGATTATTATGGTCAGAAAAAAATTTTACCTCGCCAAGGAGTTCCATTCCTTAGCTGTCATATTTGTGATTAAAAGAAAAGTACATTATTTTTCATACGTGGGAGCCTTCATATCCGTGATATAGCAGACAAACTGCTGGAGAGTCGCCTAAGTTGGTACGGTCATGTCCTGTGAAAATCAGACAGCTACGTGGGTAACAAATATCTGGCAACGGCATCACCGCCGGGTGCCGACAGAAGGGGTAGACCTAAAAAGGTGTGGCTTGACATCGTATAAGGGATGACATGCTAATAAACTGACCACTACGGACACACAAGACCGTGCGAAGTGGAGGAGTAGAAGTAGGAAAGCGGACCCCGGGCTCCGAAGCGACAGCTTGGGACGCAACCGGGACAAAATGCTAAGATGATGATATTTTTCATAGAGAATTAGTAGGTTTTTTTTTTATGATATAGGTGGCAGACGAGCAGACGGATCACCTGATGGTAAGCGATTATCGCCGCCCATAGACGCCTGCAACACCAGTGGTGTCACAAGTACCTTTCATATTTAGAAGTAGATGCTGCCTTTCCACTAAATATTTCTATTACCTTCCAACATATTATATTTACCTATTATTATATTTGAAACCAAGTCATTGACATGAATAATCAAACAATTTCATAATCACAGTTACTCGTGATTACAGTTGATAAGCTCGTAGACTACATTATACTAGAATGTTCTCTCAAAAGCCTCCGACGTACAAACACAAGTGTGTATGAGACTAAAAATACTGAAATGGATTTCATTCATTTTGTATACATTTTCATGACTGATGAGCACTAAATATGGCGAATCTTCCATACGACGTTTAAATCCCATTTCAGATGAAAAAATGCTAAATAATTTATACAAAAAGGCCAATATTATTGTTCTTGACTCTAGCTTTAAAAATAACGACACTTCTATACGGCGTTGTAACCCTCGTCACCCTTTCAGGATTGAATAAAAAAGTGCTAAAAAATTCTGAATGAATGTCCAAATTCTAATTTTCATAAACTCGAGCATCAAATATGTCGAATTTTCCATTCAACCTGCGCGGATAAAGAATGGGATCAGAAATGGCGGCGCATCTATTCACTTCTCGCTCGCACACTATTTGCGTCTATACTCGCACTCGTGGGTGTGCGAGCGAGAAGTGAATAGATGCGCCGCCATTTCTGATCCCATTCTTTATCCGCACATATTACTAAGTACGTTACTAAGTACCAACTGTCTTTCCTTTATTGAATTGCTTGTGACAGAATAGCACTCATTGCTGTGTGGCTGTCCGTATATTTTAATTCTAGTAAGATTGATAACGTACGTACAAGTAACGAATGACTGTGGGTACCGGAGGTCCGATCCGGAGAAAGGGTAGTTTAACCCTTAATTGGGCAGTGGGAAAATAGATCCCACCACATTTTGAACTTTATGGGTCACGGCATAAGAGTGAAAACCAATGAAATTTTTCACTGACTCATATCCAATTAAGGGTTAAAGGTTGGCATAGCACTTGTGACTCCACTAGTATAGCAGGTGTTCGTGTGCAGCGGCAATCGCCTGCCTTCGGGTGATCCGTCTGCTTGTCTGCCACCTATAATATAAAAAAGTGCTTTCAATGTCTAGTAGAACAAACCCACTTTGCAGTTGCATTCAATGTAACGTATTACCTATTGTGACGTCAATTTCACACGGTTGCGTGTTGATTCCATCGCAGAACTGACAAGTTTATTACTGTAATTATTCCATTAATGTAATTATAGGTTTTGCATTAACAGTTTGAACACTCTTGGTAAAATGTAATTAGACGTAGTGGTTTCGGATTCCGGGTTAGATGGCGTAATCTAATCGTATCAACTTACGAAACTGTTAAAACTTTACTCGTGTACCTACATCCCGTGGCCGTGTGGTCCCGGCAGAGTAGAATAGGCCACCCTCACTCTTACCGAGGTGTCGTAAAAGGCGACTAAGGTAAAGCTGCTGGCATGATCATCAGCACCCAGAGAAGGGAAAATCGGCATTTATATCTAAACCCTCGCCAACCCGTCTGCCAAGCGTGGTGAGTATGGCAATTACCCCTCATGTGATTGAGGGAGGCCCGTGCCCCAGCAGTGGGGACTTAAATGGGCCGATGATGATGATGATGATGTACCTACATCATCATCATCATTTCAGCCAATAAACGTCCACTGCAGTACATAGGCCTCCCCTAATGATATCCCGAATGATAAAGGATTCCCGCGGCCTTCACCAGATCGTCGGTCCACCTTGTGGGGGGCCTGCCACGACTGCGACTTCCTGTACGTGGCCTCCACTCGACGACCATTCCGCCCCAACGGCCGTCTGTTCTCCTCGCTATGTGCTCTGCCCATTGCCACTTGAGGCATGCAATCCTTTGTCTTGTAAAGGTTAGAAGCTCTACACTGGAAGGTTTAGACGAGTACATTTACCTCGGACAAAAAGTCCAGCTTGGTAAGTCCAACTTCCAGATAGAGGTCGATCGACGAATCCAACTCGGCTGGGCAGCGTTCGGGAAGCTACGCAGCATATTTTCGGCCCATCTACCGCAGTATCTCAAGATGAAAGTCTTCAATGTGTGTGTTGCCAGTGATGACATACGGAACCGAAACGTGGCCGCTTACAATGTGCCGATTAAGGATGCTTAAGGTGGAAGCTCACGCAATCCTGCTAAACGATTGCTAAGAGATGGCTCTGTTGTCAGTGAATCGAGAAAATAAATAATTACGACTTCTACAGGACAGTAATTTTAAGTGTAGAGTGATTCGCGACATCTACGTAATAACTGCGATTTTTTTGATGTATTTCAACAATTAACAACTAAACCAGAATCGTTATATTCCTGCATCGTTGCTAAATTAATATCAACTTGTGTACGTACGTATCGTCCCCACACACACATACAAAGCTGAAGCATGTTTTTTATCGGATAGCTGTTATTCCTCGCTGGCAATAGATGGCGCGCTTAACACTAAAAATATGATGTGGATAGGAATTACGGAATATGTGAATTTCTTCTTCAGATCTATCGAATGGACTACGGATAGGTAGCGATGGTAATCTAGTAGATAACTTAACACACACTGGACTTCGAAATTGAAGTGCGGTTTATTATGCAACTAACGGTCCGCCCTCACTTCGTTTCGGGACGATTTTTTGCCACATAGCGTCTGTAGACCTAATAGAGTAGGCTAGGTGTGCGTAGGTGGGCGACTTCTAATAACTTCATGTAGGTAGGTTCGTGCAGAAGAAGTGGAGTGGTATAAGTCCTTAGGAATGTTAATTAAAAAACAATCAATATAATAAAATCTATATTTGAATCCTTTAAAACCATTTCATTAGTATGTATAATTTACATGTGATTACATAAATATGCCGATACATAAAATATATTAAAATATAAATACAAATAATGCGATTCTACCACCGGATCGGAAAGTTGTTTCTGGACGAGAAGGTCCAGCAAGAAACTCACCAGTTACTCTTTAAACGCCATATTTTTATACAATGTTTTATTACACATTATATACAAAGTATACCTTATACCAAGTCAAACAGCTAATAATGCAACACAAAATAATAAGCTAAATATGATTTAAACCAAAGCAGACCAGTCCCCAAAGGTGGCACCTGTTCAAGTATGACATATGTTTCAGCCATCACTTCACTCAACTATAGCAGAGTGAATGTTATGACCAGCCACATAGCACCACAACCTCAGGGACATTTGGGGAGCATGATCATTCGTGAAGTTCCCGTCATATGTTACAAACAAAAGTAAATATTCCAACTAGTTAACTGTATGACGAGGTGTACAAATTAGTTGGTGTAGGTAGGTAGGAGGTAGTATCAAGTAAATTTTTAATAATTAATAAAAAATATTTACATCAATTTATATACAATAAAATGCTTCTAAAGTAACTTTGAGTGTTTCTTGAAAATCACCATGCTTGAATGCTATGCATTCTATCCCAAGTGGACTGAAGTATCTGTAAAAAGAAATAAATAATGTAAGAATGTTTGTAACAATAAATTTATATTATTTCGATTTGTTATTAAATATTGTTATGTCCCCTTTATTACAAAAATGGTCTACAAGGTTTAAAAATGACGCTGTCACTTTTATATAGCTTTCAAATGAAAGTGACAGCATCCATTTTAAACCAAGCCTAACTTTAGACCATGTTTTGTAATAAAGGGGTGTGTGTTTTATAACACATTCTATTATTACTTTGAACTCCCGAATTGGTAAGAAATTTTTTTAAAGTAATAATACAGGTACACACGGAGTTACCCTTATTGGACTTTGTACCGTCCTTATGTCTGAGACACTTTCAGTGGGATTAAAGTTTTACTTGCAAAAATTAAATAACAATGAAAAATGTATAACAAACAAGTGATTATAACAAAGTTAAACTTACCATCCCAGAAGATGAGTTAAAGTTATGCCCATATGATCTTTTCAGACAGTGATATATGGCACCCCATCAGGGGACATGTGTCCCTTTACAATGGCGATGGCTCTTTCTTCGGCTCCAGCTTTTATTATCTCCTCTGTCAAGTGTTGTTGCCACACAGATCCCAATTCTTTTTCAATTGAGTGAAACTTATTCGGTGATAAAGTTGGTATATCCATAAGCGCAGTCATCTGGGCTACTTGTGCATAGTAGCTGCCACTTGTCACAGCACCCCAAACTAGGGCTTTATTTATGTGACCATCCTTTTCACTAGCTCGCTTCCAGAGCATTCCACACGTTCAAAAGAGTTAACACTGTGTAATCCATTTTTTGCTTCATCATTCAGTTCAATTTGAGGTTTGATTAGAGAATAGGTCTTTCTGTAATTGAAAAGCAAAGTTTATTGTTCTGTACATAGTAAAAGAGTAACACATTAAAAAGCTCGATTTGTTTGTCCTTCCAAAGTCCATTGTGAACACCCAGCTCCTCACTTCATCTCAAACAAAACTATCAAAAAAATCAACAAAATAAAGGAAAGTCAATCAAATTGCATATAATACCTAAACAACGATCAGAACAAGTCAGTCAGAAATTCAGACAGAATGAAAAAAAGTTGTTTGAAAAAGTACGAGTAGAGTTGTTTATTTTGCTATCAGAGAAGCTGGCAATTTATCGATAAAAGCATTATTCAAATGAAAATTTATCATCATAGCATAGCATACATTTTATTGGAAAAATACTATTAAATTTTAAATTACAGACTATCACTTTTTAAAAATAATATTATCATAGGTAGTAGAAGTTAAAAGTAGCAAGAAAAGTAAGTTAAATTGGTAGGTATGTACTTACCAAGCTTAACTTTTTATACTTAATTCAATCAATGACCACAAGAGTTACATTTGACTCTTAATTCCAAGTGTTTATCACGAGTTCCCATAACATTAAGGCCAATACATTACCAATGGAGTCACTATTTATCAATCCACATTGGACTTTATCCTCTAAACTCATCACCTAACATTAGAACATTTAAAACACTGCCGCTTGATTAACACTACGCGACGTAAACAACAAATTGCACAGATGAGTTCCTAACTTTGTACCCTGACGAACTTGATTCAATATCACTCAAAAAAACCGTTCGCTCATAGAAAATTCGTAGCAACATTAGACTCTAAATACAGTAATTTCACTAAAACTAAAAAATAATTGGTTGTACTTGTACGTATACTTTTGTCCCGGAACCCGAACGGAGCCGAGAGTAGCAGTAGTAGAGTTCCATCCAACTCTGCTGTATTGGCCTACCCGTTGTACTATATATTATATATTATCAGATAAGTACGGATAGCGCGTGGCTGTTACATTTCGCGCGAACTGCAGATGTTCATGTTTGTATTTCAATTTCTTCAACAATGCACCTACCAAACCAAGGCTATGAATATCATCGATATTTATTTATTTTAGCGTTGAATGGATTGATGCATACACAGCACTAGTTATCACAAAAAAATTGATTACGTTCCGTTACAGCAAATGGTTTATCATTCCTTAGAAATATATTATAATTAAGTTATTGGAAATAATTATGTATGCACTATTATGACCAATCATTTGTAACAATAAAGTAGGTATTTCTTAAAATTTGATTACTTTACAGTTGAATTTTTTAGTTGAAAAGTTTTGGAAATAAGCGGTAGGTACATTTTGTAAAGCGTAAACAGGATCGCACTTCGGACGATGCCGCGATGCTAGATTGAGTCATAGTTGCCAGGTACGATTTTGTATTTGTCCCCAAATTCCTGTCCATAAATATACAGACTAGTTTTCTGGCCCCAGTCTCACGGCGATTTTAGACAGCCAATACCAAGCTAAACTCTGTTTTTTTACTATGCAGACTAAAACTGACAGAGATGGCAATGTGTTATCCCAGTACATTTTTGCTCATTTTGACATATCAATTGTATTTCGTACCTGGATGCGTATATAAATTGCATGTTCGTTTCATGTACACTCACTTCACAATATTTCTCCTATGGAACCAATGAAAAAAAAGGAAATAAAAAAAAGAAAGACTAAATTTTACCAAGAATTTCAGGAAAAGTACCTTCTGGCAACCCAGTAAAGGAGCAATCTAAAATCTCGAAATAATTTCAAGTTGAAGAAATTGGTGCTATAGAAATATGGCAACGACGCGTAAGAGCGGCAACGTCGCTAACACATAATGCGATGCCTCGATGGCGCAGCGGGTAGACAGACGGTCGCACTTAAAAGCCTCTATTATTTCTTATCAATGTAAAGTCAAAGTGTGTGACCTTTTTTGCATTTTGTGTTTTATTATAGCAATAAAAAAATACAATTTTTAATATATTATGAATATAAATTAAAATTCGCTAAAATATCATGCATATTTTTATTGCAGTTCAGCGCCATCTGTTCGATAGCCAGTTCGTTTAGCTAAGCAAACATAGCCTACCATCTAGGAAATTTAACTAGATTCGTATAGATGTCGCCGTTTTTACGAGAGATTGCATTCGTTTCAAGCACACACACATTCAAGCGATTTCGCAAATTGCTACGTTTTTTAAAATCGAAATTATACTTTGTTTATGTTTTAAACTTGAAAGATTATACCATTCGCGTAAATAGACACACATATATAATTTTTTAAAAGACATTTTAACCATATTCAAGCTTCTGCCTGTAAGTATTCCTGTAAAACAAGTTTGTATAGGAAACGGACCACCTTAAGAATTGATTATCTAAAATTGTTAGCTAAGAAATCTGGCGGGGGGGGCCTGCCACGGCTTCGACTTCCTATACGCGGCCTAAAATCGAAGGCCTTTCTGCCCCATCAAATATAATCATCATCATCATCATCATCATCAGCCCATCGCAGTCCACTGCTGGACGTAGGCCTCTCCAATTGTTCGCCACTGTGATCTATCCATGGCTTCTCGCATCCAGCTCTTGCCAGCCATCCTGCGTAGATCGTCCCCCCCCTAGCCAGAGGGCGCCCTACATTACGTTTGCCAAGACGCGGTCTCCACTCCAGAACTCGTTTATCCCATCGGTTGTCGGTTCTGCGGCTAATATGGCCAGCCCACTGCCACTTAAGCTTGCTAATCCGGTGAGCAATGTCGATAACTTTGGTTCTCTGCCGGATCACCTCATTTCGGATTCGATCTCGGAGAGAGACGCCGAGCATTGCTCGTTCCATAGCCCGCTGAGCGACCTTTAACTTGTGGACCAGCCGTACCGTAAGTGTCCACGTTTCGGCTCCGTATGTCATGACGGGTGGGACGCACTGATTGAAGACTTTTGTCTTTAGGCACTGTGGTATCGACGATACGAAGACACGACGTAGTTTTCCAAATGCTGCCCAATCCAACTGGATTCTCCTATTCACCTCATCCTCAAGGTTGTTTTTACCCAATTGCAAAGTCTGCCCGAGGAGTCTGTCTGATCAAATATAATATATATTATTTATCAGGAGGTACATCCTATAGACAGCGGCAACGCTTATAGGTAATCCGAAAACACGAAACGTTTGCGCGATGTAATCGACACCTAGCGCCAACTATTGTTTTAAAGTGGAACTAATGTCCCGAAAGGAAGAGAGTTTGCCACTAGTCTCTGTATAAAGAGATAGGCCGTCGTCCTGTTTGTCCTGTCGACATAAAGTAAAGGTTCAGATTTCTGTAACCCACGCGATGTTATTTTACCCAAGAGTTATGCTTAAAAAATGTATTTTTTATATTATTTTCCCATTTTTTATCTCTGAAGTGTAAGGTCCTACAAATAGGTCTTACCACAGAGAACTTCGAATGCTCTAACAACTTGAAATATTTGCATGCTACAATTTAATGGCTAAATAGGTTTAAGCAACATGTAAATTTACAACATCTACATTCTATGTAACCACCCTATTGGCAAATAAAGTATTTTGTATTTTGTATTTTGGATTAATAAAGTAACCAGCATGACAGCTAGCAAATTAGGAGGAAAACCCTAGAAAAAGAAGACTAAAAAAGAAACACCGCTCTAAAAAGCACGAAACAAGACAATTGTCTCTGCTAAAATTATTATGCCGTATCGCCGTGATCGTATGCCACATTGATTTTATTTTATTATTACCTATAATTAATCTGTTTTGCTACAGTAGGTGGCATACGACCACGGCAATACGGCATAATAATTTCAGCAGAGACAATTTTCTTGATTCGTACTTTTTAAAGCGTGTTTTTTGATAGTCGGGTTTAAGTTTGTAACTTAATTTTTATTTAACATATTTTTAGTTTTGTAAATAAAATTACATATTTTTAAATGTGCTAAAAAGCTCTTTCATTTGATACCACACACGGTACCGTAAGCAAATATATTTTTTAGTTCCTTACTCTAAGTCCCCTAGAGGGCGCTGTAATAATTTTAACGAGGCGTCATATCGCCTGTAACCAGAAGACAAACAAGACGCTTCTGATAACTAGTTTAGAAGTTAAGATAAGATAAGATAAGAAATCATTTATTCGACACTTAACATGGACATTTACAGAGGAAATATCTTAAAAGCTAAGTGCCGTAACGGTCCCTACTCAGCATTCAGCTATGGCCTGAGCCATAGCGCTGATTTTCAGTAAAGACCGAATCGCATACAAATTTTTGCTAACTTATTTTATTGCGCTTCATGCATACATGCTTAAAATTAACATTAAAGGCTCATTACAGCATTAATAGTATTCTATTTATACGTATTCGTGTTCGTTTCGTGCAGAGTATGCCATGTTTATTTTTGTAAAATTGAACAGTTTGTCTGTGTCCTACCACATGTGAATACTTGTGAAAGAAAAGAAGTGGGGGAGCAAGAAATTTGTGTGTGTGTGTATGTGTGTGTGTGTGTGTGTGTGTGTGTGTGTGTGTGTGTGTGTGTGTGTGTGTGTGTTTGTGTGTGTGTGTGTGTGTGTGTGTGTGTGTGTGTGTGTCTGTTTGTGTGTGTGTGTGTGTGTGTGTGTGTCTGTTTGTGTGTGTGCGTGTGTGTTTGTTCACTGACTGCCTGATTGTTTAAGAAGAATATATTTTTTGAAATTTGCTTTAAAAGTGTGAATTGAAGTTATGAGGGAACATATGAACAACTATACATACATACATACAGGTCAAAATCATAACCTTCCTTTTTGCTTCGCCGTAGTCGTGTAAAAAGAAAATAATAAAGCAAGCACGAATTTCGAATAAAGACCTGTATTTTTTATGAGAAAGGAAGGCAAACGAGCAAGCGAGTCACCTGACGCTAAGTGATTACCGCCGCCCATGGACATCAGCCACACCAGAGCGAGTGGAGATGCGTTGCCGGCCTTTTAGGAATAGCCCTGGCCTGCTGCAAGCTAGTTCAAGGTAGGCATTTGCCTAGCAGTTGGGTAGGTCAGGTGATCAAATTATAGATACAGACATTTTGTACAAAACTACGGCAGTGGGTATACCAGATGAGGAAAAGTTATGATGAATTTAGTAATCAGTGTTTCTAAAAAAAACTCAATTTTTTGATTATCACAAAACTTCTGAACCAATTTCAATAAAGTGTTAGTCAATTCGTAGAAGTAAATATTATGGAGATTGAAAATATTTATTTTACAAAATATTTCATCAATTTAGCTGTCGGTTTTCTTCTTGCGAATCTAATTCTAATCATAAAAACATACAAAAAATCAGAGTCTCCTCCTTTTTTGAAGTCGGTTAATGACCCAGTAGGTTCAATCCGCATCAAAATGATTTTGGCGTTCAACTACCAAAACACTGAGTTGAGCATTTGACGAAAATCACTTTTAGCACAATACCTTTTATGTACTTTCAATTGTTGTCATTTTTTCTCAAACAACAAATGAATACACCTCCTTTGCTATATTATACAGTTGTCTTTTGTCAGATATTTTTATATGCTTAGATATTTTTGTACGCTAAGATCAGCGCTGACTGAACCTAAGGGTATAGATTAGATACAATTATATCATAAAAGATCATTTTATGTTTGAATAAGATTTTACAAAAAATATTCAGTATATTGCCTATCTAAGCTTAAGATTAAGAAATTGTTCCTCCAGGGCAAGAATAGCTCCAAAGTTAATAAAAAAATCTAGATAAAACTAAATTGCTTAGGGCGGGATATTTTTTTATATATGCCCCTACCCGAAGATATTTTGCAAATGTCAAATAACTTATTGAGAATAAGTCGATTTTATCGACCTTTGGATTCTGCCGATGCGACTCTAAACGGGATTGTGGGTTTGATTAGGTCGAAGCAAGTGGTCACGTGACAACTCACACAACACACAATACCAGTGCTAAAAACGATACAATTTAACGATACTTTGTGTCACGATCATTTCGCGGTACTTCACTCCACAATGAACTCCACAGGCCAAAAAATGATAAAAAGTAGACTCATATTGTCTTTAAATATTAAAACTAGGAGTAAATTCTAAAGTCATGAGGTGACTAAGTTACTAGAACCTCTTCAGTTACGTAGAGACATTGCCAGTCTAAGTGTTCTCTACCGCCTTTATAATGGAGAATGGGGTGTAGTGGATCGTTGGCGTCTATTCTATCGGTCGACTCAATAGAGTGATAGAAATCAGATAATCTCGTCGATGGTCTATAAACTCTCGTCAGTGGCTCCAAGCAGCTGTCTTGCATGCAGCGGCCACACCCTGGAAAACCACGTCGACCCGTGGGCTAAACCTGGTAGAGGGGGGTCTGGGGTTAATGATCACAGATCTGTCCAGTCACCTCCTGGACTAGTGCTCAAAGACTACCTCGGCTTCGTAGCAATCCACTTTCGGTGGCGAGGTAGCATGGTATATGCGTGAATGCCTTAAGGTTGCGATAGGGGTTTAATTATCGTCAGCCAGACTGCTGCATCTTCTCTCCCTCCGGTCGTAGCGGTTCACCGTTCCATCGGATCAAGGGGGAAGCGGACGAGAGGGTGCATCTGTGTTTAGCGCACACACTTATGCACCTTAATATTTCCTGCGTAATTGACTAGGCTTCGTGTAAGGATTCCGAGATCAAAAGCCCTATGGCGATGGACAGAAGTAGAGAGGTCTGACACCGATGTCTGTTGGGCTTTGTCTGATGTCTGCACTTAGGCGGCATAAGGAGAGTGGTCGCTCTTGCACTGCATCGGAGTGACAGTGCGGTTCGGCAGCACCTTGTGCGACAAAGCAGCTCTATTCAGAGTGACACTGCTTTCCTCGCCCAGCCGAGGAGGGGGCTAGAAAAGGTGCCCTAAACAAACGCTTACTCCAATTAAATTCGGGAGGTGGTAACCACAGCCGCCTGTGCATCCCAAGTCTTGTGGTCGAAATAAAAAAAATAAAGGAACTATCGATAAGAATCTGACTTTTAGCACATGGAACGTGCGAACTTTATTAGACCGTCCCAACAACCTTTGTCCGGAGCGTAAAACCGCCATTGTAGCTCGAGAACTGATGCGGTACAATGTGGACGTAGCTGCTTTGAGTGAAACCCATCTTGCTGATGAAGGAGAGCTTATAGAACAAGGCGGTGGTTACACTTTCTACTGGAAAGGTACACCAGCTTCTGAAACAAGGCGATCAGGAGTAGGCTTCGCAATTAAAACTAAAATAGCCTCTAAGTTGGTAGAACATCCGGTTGGCATTTCTGATCGTGTAATGTCTTTGCGTCTCCATCTTGAGAACAATACGTATTTGAATCTAATAAGTGCGTATTCTCCGACGCTTGATAAAGCGATGATGTGAAAGACAAATTTTATGAGGAGTTGACACAGACCCTAAACCGTGTTCGGCGGGGTGAAAAAATACTCTTGTTGGGTGATTTTAATGCAAGAGTTGGACGTGACTACGAAGCTTGGCCTCGGGTTCTCGGTCGTCATGGTGTTGGTAATATGAATGGCAATGGACAGTTATTGCTAGGCCTCTGTTCACAGTTTCACCTGGCTATTACGAACACTATGTTTCGACTTCCTGCTAAATATAAAACCACCTGGATGCACCCGCGGTCAAAGCACTGGCATTTGATTGATTATGCTATAGTCCGCCAACAAGATCTGTCCGAGGTTACCCTAACAAGAGTTATGAGAGGCGCAAACTGCTGGTCAGACCACCGACTGATAGTTATAAAACTGAAGCTGCGTCTTAAGCCTTTACGAAGATCTAGCAGGCCTAAACCTAGATGCTTGCACCTTAAAAAGCTAGAGTCTAAGGAGACATTGGTAAAATATAGAGAAGCTGTCAACACCTACACAGCGTGTTTAGATCCTCAGAGTAGCAGCCTACAGGATACCTGGAATCGTTTGTCAACAAATCTTGTCAATGCGGCCACTGATATCCTGGGTCCAAAACCACGACTCCATAAAGACTGGTTTGATGACAATGACAAACTTTTATCCCATGCTTTGATGCAACATCGACTTCTCCTGCGAACGGAGCGACATACGATAGATTCTGATAACATCAAGCAGAGCACAAATAACATCAGAAAACTGACCCGTTCTGCAAAAGATGATTGGTGGAGAAATAAAGCAGATTACATCCAATGGCTTTCAGATACCCACCAATTGGGTGAGTTCTTTAGAGAAATAAGGGAATTAGTTGGAAACCCACCTAAGATCAATGTGCCTCTTAAATCGACTAGCGGTACTTTCCTGTACAGCAAGGAAGACAAAATTAACCGCTGGGCTGAACACTTTGAGACTCTTTTAAATTTTGACCGCGCAGCAGATCTAGACTACATAAAATCCCTCCCTAGCTCTGAATTACTTGGAAATCTAGATAATCCGCCTACGATCCAGGAAGTCACAGATGCCGTTAATGCTCAAAAAAACAAAAAAGCTATGGGTGTTGACAACATTCCTGGAGAGTTGATGAAATACGGAGGAGAAGAACTGCACCATAAGATCTGGCAGTTATTTGCAGAAATGTGGCAAAAAGAGGAAGTCCCTAGTGATTTCAAGATTTCCCGTATTTGCTCTTTATATAAAAACAAAGGTGACAAAGCTGATTGCAATTCCTATAGAGGCATTTCCCTACTTACAGCGCCAGGGAAAATGTTTGCCAGGGTGTTACTGAGCCGCCTAATGGAGTTGTCAGAAAATGTTTTACCCGAGACCCAGTTTGGATTTCGACCAAACAGAGGCACCTGTGAAGCTATCTTTTCTTTACGGCAGCTACAGGAGAAGAGTAGAGAGCAAAGCCAACCTCTTTATTTATGCTTTGTGGACCTTGAAAAGGCTTTTGACAGTGTGCCTCGAGAAGCCTTGTGGATAGTTCTGTCCAAACTGGGCTGTCCTGACAAATTCATACGCCTGATAAGGCTTTTTCATGATAACATGACCTGCTGTGTTGCTTGTGATGGCGAGGAAAGTAAGCAGTTTCCTGTCTCCTGTGGCGTCAAACAAGGCTGTGTCCTCGCGCCCACGCTTTTTGCGTTATATTTCTGTGTCGTTGTGAAAGAGGCGTTAACAGAAACCACAGATGGCATCCGCATACGTTATCGTACAGATGGAGGCATTTTTAACCTACGTCGACTAAATGCACGCAGTAAGGTAGCTTACGATCTTATTACCGAATTGATGTATGCGGATGATCTGTGTTTTGTAGCGGCAACACCAACAGGACTTCAAAACCTGATAACCAAGCTTAACACCGCCTGTTGTAGATTTGGCTTGAAGATCAACATCGGTAAAACAGAAGTGATGACTATGGAGACAATACAACAATTTCCGCTAAATCTGCATATTGAGGGGCAGGTTCTAAATCAGGTGGATAAGTTTAAATATCTGGGAAGTTGCATAACTGCAAAAGGCGACCTCGATTCGGAGATCAATGGTAGACTTGGCTCTGCTATGGCTGTTTTTGGTAAACTTCGGGACAGGGTATTTCGTTCCCATAATCTAAAACTTAACACCAAAATCAAATTATACATGGCCGTCATTTTGCCTAACATTCTCTATTCCTCTGAGACCTGGTGCCTGTATCGTAAGCACATACGTACACTGGACAGATTCCATCTGAAATGCCTCCGTGAAATAATGAATATCAAATGGTCAGATAGAGTCCGCAACACGATTGTACTGCAGAGGGCTAATGTATGTGGCATGGAGGCATATTTGATGCGACGCCAGTTGCGTTGGTGCGGGCACCTGTCACGCATGTCCGAAGAGAGGAAGGCGAAGCGCATCTTCTTTTCTGAACTTGAGCTCGGTAAGCGGAAACGCGGTGGCCAGTTCTTACGCTTTAAAGACGTTCAGAAAAGACATATGAAGAGATGTAACATTGAACCTTCCTCTTGGGAGACTATTGCTGCGAATCGGCCTGAATGGAGACAGCAAATACAGTCCAAAGTTTACGACTTTGAGGTTGATAGGAGGCGAGAGTTAAACCTCAAACGTGATCTATGTAAAAGTAAACCGCCTCCCAATATTGTTTATCACTATGAAAACAATATCCTGACTTGTCCAAATTGTTCTCGCACATTTACCCATAAAATCGGGTACATTAGCCACATTAGGGCCAAACACCTAAGCCCTTAGTAGTCACCGTAGCCGAAATCGGCCAGGGAAGGATGATGATGATGAATGGAGAATGCTCTGATGAGTTATTTCAACTTATTCCATCCTCCCCCTTCCACATCCGAACAACACGTGCTGGACAGCGTTGCCATCCGCATATAATCCAGACAATGGCTGCGCGCACCAAGAGGTTTGGCTCCTCGTTCCTGCCCCGAGCCATCAAGACATGGAATGCCCTCCCAGCTCATGTGTTTCCGCCTTCATACAATCCGGGGTCTTTTAGGCGAGGCGTGAAACGGCATCACAGCAGGCCATTAGGGTGAGGATGGCAGACACAATGGGTACTTTGTTAGTTCTTTTGTGCCTGTCAGCCTCATATTTGGATTTCACGGCCGCTTACCATCAGGCGGAGTGAATGCATCCTGATTGGCCTTTCTTAAAAAAAAATCCCCAACTATTTATCCAACAGTCAACGCCTATTCCAATGGTAAATCATTAAACCACCAATTTTAGTAATATCCTAGGGAATTCAAAATGGCGATGTCATTGTCACAGCTGTTTTTAATTTTGACATTATCTGTATAACCCTACTTTTAAAAAAAACTTCGGTGACATTAATATGAACCATAAAACAATACATATTGTTTTTGCCGGGTTATAATGTCATTCGTTCATTCACACACGAGATAGTTATGCTATAGCTATACCGGCTTTAGACAAACACAATTGAGTTTATTACCAAAATACGATAGTTGTTCTCTAATAACTTTCTTGTTCGTCAAATGCGCCTTTATGCTATAAATAGTTCTATACAAACGGAAACCAAACGCCTTTGAATTCCAAACTTACTCTTAATTCAGTCTTATTGCCTTAGCGTTAGTGCTGCCCAGATGAAAGCGAACTCGATAAAAAGAGGCGACATTATCCTAACACAGCAGTTTAGTTGATGTTCCGACCTTTTGTTGGGTCAAGGAGGCCCTTTTTTCAAAACAACTTTGTGATTTCACAGATAATGGTCTGAAAAATATTTTCCCAGCCAGTCAACTTTTGTATATTTACACACGTGTGACGCATTCGATCGCCTTGTGTTTAAATCCTATACACACTATACTGTTAATGACAGAAAACAGGCGGGACCTTGATGCTATGCTATTATGAGAGATTTATAAAAACAAACAATGATTTGGCCGATATTGTTAAACTCATAAAACGCCCAGATTGAAAATTATGACGAGGCACTAAATTAAATATCTGAGACGCGATCAGCTAAATTACCTATAGCTATTTGACATTAATGTCCATTATAAATACACTAAAAGTGAAGGACGATATTTTTAAGTTGAACATATCCTATTGATTAAAGCCGGATTATTAACAATGATTTGACCTTCTACATTGCCATACTGAGTTTGAAGCACAATTCATCAAATAGATGAACAAAAGATGCGCTGAAGAGATTACCTAATTACCTACACTGTCCCTTTACTGAATTAACATCATTTGTTACAGATTGTGACGATGCCGAGCATTGTAAGGCTCGTTGTCGAGATGATGCTGACTATGCTCCACCGCCGATGACCACGCGAGGCAGAGAGAGCGTGGACCGCGAGCATGTCGAACGCCACCGACGCGTACTGCGTGCCCGGCGCCACCGACTTCTACCGCGCCTACAGCCGCCTGCACGGCTACATCGCGCTGGTGATCTGCATCGTCGGCTCCGCCACCAACTCCATTAACATCGCGGTACTCTCCCGCCGCGAGATGACCAGCCCCACCAATTCCATCCTCACCGGACTCGCCGTCGCAGACCTCCTCGTTATGATAGAATACATCCCCTACGCCCTCCACATGAACATCAAGATCGGACCCCAAGTCAACAAAAACACTTACGCATGGGCTTGTTTCGTCTACTTCCATTCCATTTTCAGTCAAACCTTCCATACGATCTCTATCTGGCTGGCAGTCACTCTAGCTGTGTGGCGATACGTCGCGATCGCTTACCCACAGAGGAACCGAACGTGGTGCAATAAAAAAAATACAACTTTAGCAATTGTGAGTGCGTATGTGATTTGTCCATTTTTGTGTGTTCCGTTTTATTTTGCAATGAATATAGTGCCCAGTGAAGTGACTCCACTAAATAATTCTGAATTTGCAGAGGACCTCTCGCTACCGCATAATCGGACCGTGTACGTGCTAGAAATGTCTAAGAACGTCGAGTTAGTCACGGCAATAATGTGGATATACAGTGTCATATTGAAACTAGTCCCGAGTTTAGCTCTATCTGTATTAAGTACATGTTTAATAACGAAGTTAACAACGACGGAGAAGAAGAGACAGAAGCTACTCAAGAGGTCAACAGTTGGACCGAATGAGGTGAGTGTAATTTATTTATTTATTTCTAGCAAACTTTACAGCATTTCAAAGTTCATACAAAATATTCAAAAATTATACAGCGTGTTTATTTGATACGGGCGAATATTTTAATGGCGATTACTATCGGACCTAGGGAACCTGTTTACATACATTTCTTTAGGAAATTAAGGTACTTTTTTTTTCAAACAAAATAATTGAGCACGCAATGTATTTCATCCACTGATAGTTAACGTTAATAACATCAATTAACGTAGACATAAGTATCTAAACGTCATACGAGTGTCATGACACTCATGTCACTTGTCATGTCAAACAAAGTTGGACGGCATACATTGCTGCTGGGTTGCACTTTAGAAAAATCATTACACCTAATTAACCACAAAATTTAATGAAATGATTATCTTATACGATTCGTAGGATCAGATATTATAGCTGGATTAATTATTCGCCCGTATAAAATACACACGCTGTATATGTAGAGAAAGCAGCGTAGTTTGACCTGACAGTACAGGCGTGAAATGTGCGCGAGCGCCTAGGTCTTGAGCGAATTGTGAAGGCGCATAAACCAATGCGTTCAGTGAGCTCCGGGCTATCCAGCACCGCGCTCACCACGTCACGCAATAGCTTCATGTCTGCGACGAGGCGCCGATCTTCCAGTAAGTGGAGGCGTAGGGTATTAAGTCTCTCGAGGTAGTCTTTTCGCTTTTAAAGCGCCACATGATGCGGAGAGTGAAACAACGCTGCACACGCTCCAGCTAAGCATTGTGCGTTACATAAGAGGGTGACCAGATTGCAGAAGCATATTCCATAATACATCATACGTAAGCGAAATAAAGATTTTTTAAAGATTGAATTCTTTTAAAATATTTAGTTGATCTGTGAAGAAATCCTAGCATCGTATATGCCCACTGAGTAATATAATCAAAATGTGAAGTGTAGGTATAAAAGTTTACGGTCTAACATAACGCCGAGGTCACGGACAGTTTCTACCCTTGGAATTAAAATGCCATTATGTGTATAATCAAATGAAATAGAATTAAGCTTTTGAGTATATGTGATGGTCTGGCACTTTTTGACATTCAATTTAAAATGATTACGGACAGTATATTCGAAGAAGCTGTCAAGATGAATACCTACTAAATTATTTTTGTATTTGGAAGGTGAGGTGGCAAATGAATAGTGGCAAATGCTAGTCACCTGATGGTAAGCGATTGCTGGCGCTCATTGACACCTGCAACATCTGTGGAGTCAAAAGTGCACAGCCAAAGTTTTTTTCTCTATAGATTACATTTGTTTAACTTTGGTTACTCGGCGAAATTACAGCGCAGGCACTGCTCCACACCGGTTATCTATGAGGCCGTGGTATCACTCCGGCTGAGCCGGCCCATTCAATTATGTTGATAAGGCACACTAGGTAAGATGGCTTCATCTTCTACCTACTTAGGTAGGTACTCTGATAAACTTAGTCTAACATATAAAACTTGGGATTATAACTTTGACGAAAAGTCCAATATTGAAGAGTAATTTATGCTGAAAATGTCTTAATAAGTACACGTATTTTTTCTATTAGAAAAGATCATTAGGCAGTTTCAAAGTGAGAGTTTCAAAAATTATTTACAATACAAAGTATAATTCTCTCGGATGAACCTCATTTATAATCATAGTATGATAATAACTTTTTAATAACTAACACAAAATTTTCTACGCAAAAAACTAAAGCTAAATGGATTAAAAAACTTCTAAAATGTTTGTGTCAGAATATGATTGAAAGTAGATACTCGTATAATGAACCTTCTCTGATTTTATCCTTACGTTTCTAACTAGGTACGGATCGACATCAATGTATGTAGGTATGTACCTGCTCAGAACAATAACTAAAGCAATAGAAACCGTACTAAAATAGCAACAGAATATAGCAGTTTGTTTCTCGTAAGACATTGTAAATATGTAAGAAACATCTGGACATTCGTAATTCAAAAGGTTGTCACCAGCCAAAACCATCCACGACGCACGACCGTAACAATGCGACCATTATCAATCGGTCTGACTTTACAAAAAAGATGATGGCGCAGGTACGTACTTTTGATTTTGTAGCATTATTAATTATTACAACCATTTGACATTTTAACTCGTGACTCATTCGAAAATAAAAACCAGGCGGGGTTTTTGTTTCGCTCACTCTCGTGCATGATGTATCATCAGATGTGAATAAGATAGTTGTACGTAGCTTTTATTTTAGTAGGGCTTCTATTGCTTTAGTTATTGTTCTGAGTGTACCTGTTAAATTTCTTCAATCAATTCTTACTTTGATGTCAAACAATACATGAACATCCGCGAAATCAGAGAAATCGCTAATGTGTTGCCTCTAGACAATTTAACACGGGACGTGGTTTAGCGCAGATCTAGTTTTAAATAGTGAGACATATAATATATTTTTTTTTCTATTACTGTCACAACACTAATCAACGTCGTGCACTATATCGCCTATTGTTTTTTTGGTTATTTCTGTCATAAAATATGTTGATGAAAAAGGTTATTATTCCGAGTAATAACGTTTAATTTATTAGAAAATTACTTATGAATCATAAGAAAGATAATTTTTATTTTTCTGATCGTCGTTCGCAAGTACAAACTTCACAACAACCATTTTGACGAGTTCCGCTCAGCGACAGATATACGAATTCGAAATGGCGATTGATCGCACCGATCTAGTTTTAATAAACGTACACGAACGTTTGTTCATGTACTTTGGCAGAGGGGAACGCGTCCACATTCCACCTTTTTATAAAAGAGTACGCTCTTCTCTTGAAGTAACTATGATGGGTTAGACTTAATCACCTGGTTTTACCTAACACGGATTGGTAATTGATCACAAATCCAAGCTATTTTCGAAAAAAAATTAAACATACTTTTTGATCGTCCCGGAATCGAAGCACGAGATCACGGCCCGATATTTAAACAACAATAGGGTGTAGACCTTTTCATAAAAATACTTAAATTATCTTTGACACCCTTGACTTTTTCAACCGCGCTGTTCACGTTTCGCGAAAGCAATGAAATAACACAAACAATCCATACAGGTTATTGAACTTCGTGCATATTGAATGAATGTTACACATACTCACATTGCATCTATAGGGTGGAAAATTTAAAGTACTTAAATAGAAAGTAGGGTTCTTGAGCCATACGATGCTATTCCCAAGTGTACAATTACTGTTAAACTGAGGTCGTATCAGTATAAACGATACCTAGCTGTTTAAGTGCTATTGATTGCAGTTTTGTCTAATTAGAATTCAAGTTGATAAATACCTTAAGAACGTTTTAACATTACTTAGATCTATGGGCATTTTGTCTTTTTTATGTGATAGTTGGCAGACATGCAGACGGTTCGCTTGATGGTAAGCAATTGCCGCCGCCCATAGACACTCGCGATACCAGTCTAAAGTAATTAAGCTGTCTGTAGACATAAACCGGTATTCGTGTTTCTTTTTATGTGATAGGTGGCAGACGAGAAGATGGATCGCCTGATGGTAATCGATTGCCGCCACCTATAGACACCCTAACTAACCTAACTGAATATTAAAAATAATTATAGAATCTTGGATTATAGAAAATCTTCATAAAACTATTACTCATTCAAAACACTGGTACTTAATTACTTTGAAAAATTATATGTCTACATGAAAATTTCATCGAATTTTACTGTTTTATATTTTAGCTTTCAACAAGAGAATTTGGTTGGTACTTTAGTTCGTAGTTATTTTCGCAAAAGTCCACCGATAATTCACTTTTGAAAATAAGAAATCTGCCTATCATAATTGTGTACGTAACATATACCACGATATTTCGTTCTCTATAATATTGTGCATACACTATGATTGATTTCACCCATCTACCAAATGTACAGTGCCACATATTCATTAGGTAGGTACATGATAATCCTTCTCATATGCTGAAAATGTTTTCGATGTCAACGACTAAAGCTTGTATTGAATATGAAATAGTAAATCAATAAAGCTTTTCTATAGATTACGCTTTGACAGTATTATTTCACACATTTTCGTATTGTTGATTGAGCGTTTTTCAATTCCATTCATATTCAAAAAAATGTTTTGGTAACTGTAAATTGTTCAATCTGGTCGTTAAAAAATAGAATAAAAACTGTTTTGATTTTAAAAACTTCACATAAGACTCTATTTACATAGTCTATTACCTACCTATTCTCAGCTAGCTTCACATAAGATTTATAAAAAAATTAATCTCTGTTTAACATACACAACTCAACTATGTCCCTACAAATAGATATATGTATACATCTCAAAAACTACATTACCGATTTATTTATTTTTTTCATTATAACAATTACACTATCCTCTGTTAAGAAAATCGTTAGTTAATTGGGGAAAACGTTAATTCCTACGGGAAAACATTAATCATTCCAGGCGGGCAACGCTGTTAAAGGGGTAAGTTCAAGGCCCTAAATATTAGTTTAAAATATTAAAAGGGTTAATTATTGATATAACTCACTATTGAGGTATTGTGATGTAACTAACTGAGGTTATGACTAAATCTAGCAAAGAATAACCGCGGGGAGCAAGAAACTGCGACATTTTTAGCGTTTCATACAAGTTTTCAGAAGCACATTTTTTGCGACAGTGTCTTGCTCTGCGTTTTAAAATTGGTCACTCATTAATGGATTTGGTCATGAACTCAGTTAAATCATTACTTACATTAGTTTGTTAGCAAGACAACAAAATTTAGCCTTTTTTATAAGTTGAATTTTTAGGGTCATAAACTTACCCCTTAACAGCGAGGCCCGCCTAGAATGATTGATGTTTTCCCGTAGGATTGAGACATTTATATTTTTTTATATAGCCAATCAGGATGACCTCACTCCGCCTGATGGTAAGCGGCTGTGAAATCCAAATATGAGGCTGACAGAACAGAATCACAAAAGAACTAACAAAGTACCCACTGTGTCTGCCATCCTCACCCTAATGGCCTGCTGAGATTTCACGCCCCGCCTAAAAGACCCGGATTGTATGAAGGAGGAAACACATGAGCTGGGAGGGCATTCCATGCCTTAATGGCTCGGGGCAGGAACGAGGAGCCAAACCTCTTGGTGCGCGCCGCCATTGTCTGGATGGTATGCGGATGGCAACGCTGTCCAGCACGTGTTGCTCAGAAGTGGAAAGGGAAGGATAGGATAAGTTGAAATAAATCATCAGAGCATTCCCCATTATATAGGCGGTAGAGAAGACTTAGACTGGCAATGTCTCTACGTAGCTGAAGAGGTTCTAGGGTTTTAGTCACCGCATAATCTCCAACAATACGGATAGCACGTCGCTGCAACCTATCGAAAACCTCCACAAGTACTTAGAGCAATATGAAGTAACTACATATTTTCTTAATAGCTTAGAGGATAATGTATCATTGAAATGGTGAAATAAAATTTAAAATCGTTAAAGTCGTCTTTGAGTTATATATGTATATTCATACACAGAATGTTAATGTTTGCGATATCCAAAGATAGACAAAGATGAGGTGCGTATTATATCCATGTTCTTAATCAGTAATAAGAAAATGGAAAATTAAAATTCAATGTTTAACCGACGTACGAGAGTCGACTGACTCTCCAGCAGTTTGTCTGCTATGGTACGTTCCAGTGCGAGTATCTTTGATTGAAGTATCGAGTTTCGCTACATCAGAGATGCATAGGGAGATCCTACATACAGTATGCTAGAGGGTCACTCGCAGAATACCAGCGTCGTGACGTGTCAGCAACGACCCGGCACGACTGATGCTGAGCGGGCGCTTAAAGCCCAACACTTATTTATATTTTTTATTCTTATTGTTTTATATTATAATTATTGTTTCCATATCTTCCTTCGTGTTATATCTGTTATGTATTTTGTTGTGTCAATAAACATAATAAATAAATAAATATTTTCACAACTTCACTTACATTGATCTATCTCCGAGATAGGTAGCTCAAGCACCTGTGTTACGGATATCAGAACCAACAGCGGAATAAAAATATTTACATTTAATACTTTTCTTTTGTAAAAACATACTTATAACACATAGAAAACACCCAAACCAATACAAACAGGCATGTTCATGCACACAAATGTTTGTAATGTACGAGGATCGAACCCACAACCCATGGACCAAAGGCAGCGTTCACTACCAATGTACGAAAGGGGTCGTCAATAAATGTTTCATTCATTCATTCATACTATAGGTACCTACATATATTGCACTACATAAACAAAACCTGATAACTGATTAATCTCTTTATTATAGAGATCGAAAGCTACTTATAAGTACGAGTTTTACTGGCCTTTTCCTCATAAGGTGCCATGCTGGCAAATTTAAAGTTTGTAGGTGTTCATTAGGTTCACGATTACATGATTAAAAAGTGAAAGAGTATTTCGCTAGTCTATATTAACCACCAATAGCAATTTTCATAAACTGAATTTGTAGTAAATGTGGGCTTAAGGTGACATGCAGGGCACGCTGGCGACGCCAAATGATTTAAATTGTTAGTGACTAAACCGGATATCTTTTTATCAATTTCGAAGCTGCAGCCTCTCGAAAAACACTTATATTATTTATTTAATAATTATACTTAACTTTTGGGTCTGCTTTTGTTATCGAAATTTGGATTACCGCCAAAAACGGCCGCTTATGGCGGTAATCCAAATTTCGAGTGAAAAATCAGATCAAAAAGTAGTGTACAATTACTAAATAAATAGTATGAATGTTTGTTTAGAGACTCCCGCTCCGAAATTGTTTAAAATAGGTCCGGTTTAGTAGCTAACAATTTTAATGTCATGTCGCTATTTAGGGCTACCCGTCACTTTGAACGCCGCATTGTAAGCCTTTTTCTTGTTGGATTAGTGTAAGTCTTTCCGTCGCTATAAAATGTTAGTTTGCCACCATCTTGAGTGTTTAAAAGCTCACCTTGAAACACATTGAAAGCCTACCATTAAAAGCAATTATTTCATTTTTAAAAGTAATGAAGGGTGTTATAAGTTTAATTTGGGAACCTAATGGTCTGATTAATTGATAAACCGATTATAATTACTGTTTTTATATAGTAAGAAGACATAATCAGGAGTGTTCTCAGCAGTCCTGTTTGAGGATCAGCTTTTTAGGAAATTGAAGAGATCTAGGCCAGTAATAATAGTCAACATAATACCTACATAGTTTTGAACTCAGCTCTGTAGATTCATAAACTCGCATACCTACACAATTATTTACGTGTGTATTATTTATAAGAATAAAATTATATGTCAATTAATTGGCTGGATGGCGCATTTGGCAGTGACCCTGCCTCATAAGTACGCCAAAGGTGATCACGCGAATGTATGTCACCCTGAACATACATTCGTGTGATGATCACTGGTATTTGTTCAGTGTCTTTAAATATCGGTAACACATCGCTTAAGATTACTTAAAAATTAATATATATATATATATATAGATATATATATATTATATATATATATATATATATATATATATTCATCAAAAATCTTGGAAACAATGATTTGTGATTGAAGACTTCTTTTAAACAAGAGCCTGTGTTAGAAGTATCTAAACTTCTATATAAGCTAGTGTTTTAACATTTTAACGACATTACAGTAATTTCTGTAATATGGGATGATGATAATGATAATAAATGATTGCATGTATCAGAAGTTCAAACTCAAGATTTGCCTTGAAAAGAGCTATGGAGCGTAGCATTCTGGGGATCAAAAGATCAGATAGAGTGCGCAACCCTGACATACCCTCCAAGACGGGAATCGCGGATGTGGGTTGAAAAACTGCGAAGTTAAAATAGGAATATATATGCAGAATGAACCCTGAAAGATGGACAAAAATCGTCACCCAATGGCAACCGACCGATGGACGTCGACTGCGCGGCAGGCCAAAAAAAAGATGGTGTGACGATTTCAATGCGTATGTCCGGGAATGGCAAGTAAAGGCATTGGATAGGAAGGAATGGAGAGACTAGGGGGAGGTCTTTGCCCAGCAGAATAAATTGAAAAAAAAGTATGTATGTGTATGTGTGTGTGCAAGGGAGCATGTGTGCATGTGTTCGGATGTGTTGTAGGATAATAATTAATTACGCTGTATTTTTTTCTACTTTAGTAGCTCTTCCGTTAATGCAAACAGTACTTTTGTGTTACAAAAAAAGTGTATCAGAATTATTTATCCAATGTTTAATGACGAAATACTCAGAGGTAAATTTCAAAAAAAGAAACTTCTTACTCTTTCTAATATATAATATATATTCCAGAAATCAGTGTATTTGTCAAAAATAATTTGGAATTCTTTAAGTCATATCTATCTTGTCGGTTGCAAAGCAGTTTGCAACCGACAAGATAGATATAAGTATCATTTCAACCTTCCAAATGTAAATAATAATATTTATCATAAGAGTGCTTTTATAAATGGTATTAAGATTTACAATAATTTGCCCTATAATATTAAAGCTTTGGATGGCAATCTATTCAAAATAACTAAAAAAAAAATATTATTAAAGAATATATTCTACACGTTAAATGAATAGCGTGACGCCATGAGCGTGACACATTTTAAGTTTTTTTAGTTTAATTGTTTTTATTTTCTTACATATTAGTAGTATAGTATTATTGTATTTTTTTAAATAAGATTGTTGATACTATACATTGTTTTTTTTTTCACCATTTTTAACACAGTTTATGCAATAAATGATTCTGATTCTGATTCCGTCTTATATAATTTCCTATTTTTTATGTAAAAAAATATTATCTATCTATGTTAACCATAGGCATATAGTAAGCTTTTAGGCTAAAATAGGTAGGAAACTTGAGAATCTAAGCTTACTGACCTTAAAAGTAGCTATGATAGTAGTATAGATTTAAGGCAAGGCAACATCAAGGTTGAAGATAGTGAGAAACTGTCTCAAGTTTAGGGCCAGTAATTATATAAACCGTCGTAATTTGAGTCCCAAGATGAAAGACGTTCGTCAATTAGGAAGATGAGATACATATTTGAATATAGGTAGGCATATTGAGAACGTGACCTTATTTATAAGGCATAGAAAATATTGATAAACTCGTTTACATTTATTGGTCTGCCAACAGATCCAAGTTATTGCATATTGGACAATTTTACTAATAAATGAAACCTCTTTTAGTTCAATATCTCAAAGTTGCAACTACTGTAAGCAGACGGAGAGCTCTACAATCGATTAAAGGTAAGAACATATGTCTTCCTCTTGCGTCGATATCCTTAACAGGGGATAGTGATCTGACTTCCATAGCATCAAAAACATATAGATAGAATCTGACTTTTCTTTTATAAATAATTGGCCATAGAGTTACGCGGCCATAACGAACGAGTTTCGATCGTTAAAGTATTTATGATCATATTGGAAAATCCTTTATGACCTCTTTAGGCCTTCATGCCTTTCGGCTGCAAAAGTGAAATATTGGCAGAAGTTTGCGGGTTACTGCAATAGTATAGCATATAGTCGGAGATGATTTTTTTAAAAAAACAAACTTAACAATGTGTAAGTAAAATCCAGAGGATCATGCTTGGATTCGAACCACAACTGCTGTGTGAAAACAACGACTACATATTGTCGCGTGGTTGAGCTCATAAAGACATAACGAAGCAAATTAAATGCGTTCATATCTGTGTACGAAAAACTCCTTATTAATTTTGAGCATTGTTTACATAGTACTCCATAGCATATTTGAACGTAATGAATTGGAAGAATGTGAAAGTTTCACAGGAGAAAGCCGGTTAAATATTAAATTGAAAAGTGAAAATGAATAATTTATTCACTTCGCAAAACATTTCATCACAATTCAGACGAAAAGATAAAGATAACGAAGCGCCAAATTCTGTGTCATAAAAATCCAATATTGTTTATAATGTTCTTTACCTATAAAATTGGCGTTTTGTATGGAGAATTTCTTAGAAGTTGTATTACAAACTATATTTTTTTAATTTGTAAAGTAACTTTTAATGCTACTACTCCATATAGGCCACCAATAGGCCACCCTCACTCTTACCAAGGTGTCGTAAAAGGCGACTAAGGTAAAGCTGCTGGCATGATCATCAGCACCCAGAGAAGGAAAACTCTGCATTTATATCAAAACCCTCGCCAACCCGTCTGCCAAGCGTGGTGAGTATGGCAATTACCCCTCATGTGATTGAGGGAGGCTCGTGCCCCAGCAGTGGGGACTTAAATGGGCTGATGATGATGATGATGAAGGAACGTGTAGAATAGTTTTTTAGAAAAAATATTTTTAATTAAAAAGTTATTATTGATAAAAACGTTAATTCTGCCAAGTGAAATAGGATCATTTTCAAAGATTTTTGTTTTGCATCACAAATACTTGATCACTATTTTTGATCTCTAGTAAATATAAACCTTAAAATATAATGTTTAATCAAAATAACATTATTGGATGGTGAATATTTACTTATTAAAGGAGTTATGCATCTTATTGTGTCCACAAAAAACCGGTAATTTCACAAGTAAAGACCTGTTATTATGCGATAGCTTCCATATCTAAATCCTCTCAGTGGTTACATTATAGTTTCGCATGCATGTTCATTACCGAGACTATCTTTATTCGGTATACTGGAGCCCGGGTACGATGCCCGCAGTATATGCATACTAATCAAATTACTCGTTGCTAAATACTGAATTATCTCCTGGTAGCACAAGCGACCGCCTGACTTTACCTAGGTCCTAGACGGTCCCTTGTTCACCAAAATTTCATAAGCATTGTATGTATGTACAGATAACTAACTGTAAAGAGATGTACTCGTATCCATGTTAGTCTTAAATGTCACATAGCAAGGGTCAATCATTTATTCAGACTAAAAGTTCCTACATTCTTTAAGACTAACGTGGATACATCTGTTTGTAATAGTCCTACTCGTAAATTAACGGAAATTTCATACAAACTTCCATTCCAGATGTCCATTTAAAATTAGTTGAAGCAACGCTCCCATTCATTAAGGATTTATGTCGTTATTAACTTAATCCAATCACGTAGCCTTAATATTATGGGATATCGACAAATAACGGTGAAAATATCTCTCAGCACACACAATGCCGAGAAAAATTATATACTTTCCATTTCTGAATTGACTCGACCGAGAATTGAGGCCGAGAACTTAAGCGCTTCACCTCATCCGTCTATTGTCACTGAGAACATTCCAATGAGCTAAAACATGCAAGATACGAGCGAGTGGATTACAAGATGGAAGTAATTAACGCCGCCCATAAAAAATGCAATAAAATCGGATCAGTCATTCACAACTCTTGAATATCCAAAATCGAACTTATGATCTTGAATTAGAGAGTATTTTACTTCTCATTGCGTCACCTTTAGCCAGACTACTAAATGTATATTTCGAAGGTTAAAACATTCTTCACAGTGTTATCAACATCATCATTTCAACTAATAGACGCCCACTGCTGGATATACACCTCCCCAATGTTCTTCACACAGATCGGTCCGTGTGCCGTCAGTATCCGATGGATTCCTGCGACCTTCATCAGATCGTCAGTCCACTTTGTGAGGGGCTACGGCTGCGACTTTCTGTACGTGGCCTCCACTCGAGGACCTTTCCGCTCCAACGGCCGTCTGTTCTCCTCGCTATGTGCCCTGCCCATTGCCACTTGAGGCATGCAATCCTTTACAGTGTAAATATTGTAATATACTTTTTTTCATGTGATAGGTGGCGAGCAGACGGCGAGCAGGTGACTAGAAAAGTCGTTAAATACGGTCGCTAGACGTCTTTATTGATCGCTGTTCATTAAATTTTATTGCAATCATTCAATATTTTACATGAGAAGGTTCAACGTACAAGAAAAACTAGGTATGCTTATGCTTTGGTATTAATTAATGAAACACATTTTCACGTACGGAATACTTTCCTTCCACTAGCTTTTCATAAAGGAAACGTGCAATTTTTAGAGAGTTTCTCAAATGTTTGATATCTACAGTTCTTAAAATTATGTGTCAAAATGGGTTACCTGATCCAGTTGGCCTGATTCTCCTGTATAAGAGTTACGAAAATCAGACGGCAGACGATTGCCAGATCTATCATTCAGACCAACAACTAAGATATGGTAGATCTGATAATGGTTCAAGTCCTACACTGGACTTCGAAGTAGCGGCTTCGCATTAGGATAATGATAACAAGTTTCCAACGACATGAATCATGTAAAATCGCCAGCGAATTGCCATGGCCCTAAAACTCTCGCTTTATGCCAAACTTAATCTCCAATTAGACTAACAAATGGAATACTCTTGTTGACCGGTTTAATCATCATCATCATCATCATTATCATCATCATCATCATCAGCCTATCGCAGTCCACTGCTGGACGTAGGTCTCTCCAATTGATCGCCACTGTGATCTATCCATGGCTTCTCGCATCCAGCTCTTGCCAGCCATCCTGCGCAGATCGTCCCCCCACCGAGCCAGAGGGCTCCCTACATTACGTTTGCCAAGACGCGGTCTCCACTATAGAACTCGTTTACCCCATCGGTTGTCGGTTCTGCGGCTAATATATGGCCAGCCCACTGCCACTTAAGCTTAATAACTTAGGTTTAATATTTCTATGAAATATTTATAATTAAATACGACCTAAAATTCCAATAATTTCAGAATACTTTTCAGATAATTACTTGATAGTTTTCGGAGCATGAAACAGTTTGAGTTTGCAATTAGGACTTAACAGTAATCTGATGTTATAAGAGATTAGCTCAGTAAGTACTTGGAGGTTGACGACAATAAATTCCTAACTAAAATCATATTAATGTGATGAAAAGTGTATTTGATCTGAAATTATATATTATATTTGTTTGGACAACCTTGAGTCCAAACAAATGGGACATATTGATTGAATCCTTTATCCTACGAGGGGTCATCACAGTCACCCGTTGAAAGTAGCTGACTAATTAGGGTACAAATCAAATTATAATACCTATTAAAGTTAGGCACAAACGAGTCAGCCCTAACACGTCCTTCCATAAATTATTCAAGATATAACGTAGCTTAATCGAATTCAGAATCAGAGCCAGGTCATTAGCAAGGCGCAGAAAGAGGCAAAAACGAAAACTTTGAAAATAAGCCTTTTAAATTTAATTGATTTCCATTACTAAAAGTTAGATTTATTGCTCTTTTGAGACAAGGAAAATTGGGTAATGAATAATTGCTTTCTTTTTATGTAAATTGAACTAATCGCGCATAGTTTGCGACTCCTTACAAGGTCTCATAAAACTGTAAATTAATTTTTGAGTCATTATCCGGCTAATCACTTTCGTGGTCACCATAAGGTTTAATTTATTCCGAAAATAACATCAGAATCTAAAAAATTTCTGCACTAAATATATAGCGTCTTCTATAAGGAATATTACTTTTACATGTATTTTAAGATTTTGATGTTATTTGCGGAGCATGTGGTCCAGAAAGCACTGGCAATCCCAGAAGGCAAGAGAGGAAGGGGACGGCCGCCCTTGACCTAGTGGACCAGTACAGCCAACCTAGTCAAGAAGTCTCAACTTCCTGACCCGACAACCCAGGACAGATTGTCCATGGCGTAGAAGGATAAGGAGAGCCAACCCCACCTAAAGTGGGAACAGGCAAAGAAGAAGATGTTATTTGCGGAATAAATTTAAACCTTATGGTGACCACGAAAGTGATTGGCCGGATAATGACTCTTTTGTATGAAAAACGTCCTATCAAAGGTTTAAATCGATTTTTATCTTCAGTTTTCTACCTAGCTCATTTGCTAATGTTATTTTTGATAGTTTTCGCACGTTCATCTGTAAACAGAAGATAAACAATTGAATATGAGAAAACAAATGAACATCGCAAAATCAACTGAAGATTAAATTGTACGCTTTTCTTATGAAAAGTATCCGGTGTGGATTTTTAATTGACGGTTTCGAATCAGGAACTATAGTTCTTTTTTCGAATCAAGTTTCAAGATAAGGAATATAATTCTGACATCGAAACCATTTTCGAAAGAAGAATTATTATTCTCAGTTAGAAACTACAAGTTACGGATCTTGGTTTTCGTAGGCGGCCGAAGGGTAAAAGGCGACGTTATTTGAAACGTTCAAAAGCTCAACTTTAATAAATTCCTTTTACAGGGCACCAGCCTCGATGAGTACGAAATTAGATATGCGTATGAACTTTAAGGTTAAGTTTGGATCATCGTGATATTATATTTATACATATTTAGCTATCATTATACTCGTACCGTGTACATTATTGGATTGCTTACATTAATGAATAATCATACTCTGCACCTACATATTACTCAGATATACACTTATATAAACCTACATACACACGACACAACACATAAATACAACACACATCAATACACACATCTACTCAGCCTCACACACATCCACTTTATTATAAATAATGTAACTAAAGGTAAATAACAAATAACAAATACCAACATCATTGTATCGTCTTTAATTATATTATTCTAAAAAGAGCCTCCCCTCACAACACAGGGTGACCTTATGTGAGATCTGACCAAATATTGCTATGTAAGTGTTTCTTGAATAAACGATATTTTCATTTTCATACACCTTCAACGCCAGTGGATTCACAATTTAAGTGCGTCGCCAACCTTTTAACCCCCTTTTCCCCTGATTGGGTCTTCGGTACGAAGTCACTTACTTACTTCACTGCCTATAGCTCCCCAAATTATTGAAGCACGTATACGTGTGTATATTTCGTTACTCTCCTCGAAACGACCGTGCTTTGGCAATTTTATTGAACATTTTGCTCTGATAGCTTTTATTACATGGCACTTTACCTTTTGGGTATAAAATATTCTAGACGACAGTATTCAATTTGAAAAGTTAACAAAGATTTTCATTAAATGACACTTTACACACAAAGTACTAGGCGCTAGGGTTGAATCTAAAATGTAAGTAAATACTCATTGAAAAATGGCTACAAGGCGTTTGAATATTGCGGTTTAGCTTAGAATAGTTTTTACTTTATTCACGTCATCGTCATCGTCATCGTCAGCCCATTTAAGTCCCCACTGCTGGGGCACGGGCCTCCCTCAATCACATGAGGGGCAATTGCCATACTCCCCACGCTTGGCTTTTGGGTTGGCGAGGGTTTTGATATAAATGCAGAGTTTTCCTTCTCTGGATGCTGATGATCATGACAGGAGCTTTACCTTAGTCGCCTTTTACGACACCTCGGTAAGAGTGAGGGTGGCCTATTCTACTCTGCCGGGGACCACACGGCTAACTTTATTCACGTAATATTTAATAAATCTTTTTCTTAACCATTTTTTTTATTTCGTCTTGAATATGGGTAACAAGATATAGATAAAATGATACAGTCCATTCATTGGCCGCTCCCTTACCACTATTATTCATACTCATCACTCATCTATCTATAAGTAAATCACGTTATTGCAGGAGAACGACTGACAGTTTATTTATTTTTTTAAAAATGGACACCTTCACATATCTTTACATACATCAATACACAGACCAAGAAATCATCAATCTAGATGTCTCCACTATAGACACGATACTTTTTATTTTGAAATCTTTCTCACACTATCTACATAAAAAAAAACGAGAGCCTGAGTGACTAAGGTATTAAGTGACTAGGAATGCACCCACAGCCCAAAACTACTGACTATAGAAAATATAAATTTGGGCAGGGGATTCTTTTAATTGTGAAAGTGAGCACTATGAAGGGATTTTTAAAAAATCGACTATTAAGGGGGTAAAAAGGGAGTTAGAAGTTAGTATGAAACTCCGTCATCTTTGATGTTACGAATGTGAAAATTTGTATTTAGACTAATAATTGGAAATATTAAAAATAACTCATCAAAAGTTTTTTTTTGGAAAATCACCCTTACATAAATGAAATTAAATAGGGGGGGGGGGGGGGGGGTTATGGGGTTTAAGCAATTTTAATGTAAGAATCTGGAAAAACATTATTTGGCTCCTAAGTAAAAAATATTGTAAATTCAGCAGAGATAACATTTTTGTAAATTCAACCCTTAACGGGGTGAAATAAGGGATTGAACTTTGTATGATAGTCCGTCGTCTTTGATGTTAGAAATGTGAAAATTTGTACTTATAGGTATAATTTGAAATAAACAGAAATTCACTTCAACGTTTTTGGAAAATCACCTTTTGAAGGGGTGAAATGCAGTGTAGGGGTTTGCTAATTAGTAATGTAATAAACTTAAAATTGAGGTTTGGGCACGGGGTTTTTAATAAAAAAGGCACTTTTGAACTTTCAACTCCTAAGGGGTAGTTTTTTTAAATTTTTATTGCTAATAATAGGCAGACGAGCATGCGGCCCATTAGTTGCGCGGGTTTGAAGTTAGAATGAAGACTTTTTAAATAAATACTAAAACTGCGTGAGTGACACCGCGGGCCCAGTCTAGTACTACATAATTTTATACTATTCAATAAAATAATTAGGCAAACAGTCATGAAAAGTCCTCGCAAGACTGACCGCATGGCGTAATTGGTGGCGTAATGGCCTCTTTCGCCAAAGGTCGTGGGTTCGATCCCCACCCTGGACAAACATTCGTGCGATGAACACTTGTGTTTGTTCAGTGTCTGGGTGTAATATATGTATTTTAGTATATATTTGTGTTCCTCTGTTGTCTGATATCTGTAATACAAGTGCTTACGCTACTTAGTACGGAATCAGGTCAATGTATGAGATGTTGTGAGAATTATTATTATTATATAATTGAAGCGACTAACCGCTCTTTGTGTGTTGTATGTCTTTGTTTCAAACACCCTTGTATTTGAGCACGCAGCCCTGGCGTTCGTTAGCATCTGAAGTCAAAGGCAAACTCCACGAATCCTTATCATCGCTGAAACCAATTCAAACCGTTTTGATTTCCAGATAAGATCAGAGTATTTTAACTTTTATTCTCAGCCAGTAAGTAATACGGCGATATCATTTTTACTTTTTGGTTAGGCATCGATTGGATATCTGAGCCTATTTACTTCTAATATTGCTCTCTTACTCTCTCTTACATTGAATACAAACTGTCTTTATCAGTCCATAGTTAGAAGATAACACAAGTGCGGATACTTTCAGGTTAGGTCGATTATGTGATGTTGTCTGATAAGAAAATAAATTAAGTATTATTAATATATTCATTAATTATTCTTTATTTATTTTCTTCTCTACAATCTATAGTATCAACCAGAGTTAGAATTTTATGTGCTGGTTAACATAGTCTTTGCGACAGTACTGGAAGCTGAACTAGGTCATGAGCCTGTACTACAGGACTCCAGAGCTCTCGACTCTCGGTGTGTGTGTGTGTGTGGGGGAGAGGGGGGAGGGGGGTAAGGTACATATTATAATAATTATATTTTATGCATCGACATATATACATATGTAATTACAGGTATATTATACAAAAATACTTATAAAGATTTTTTATATATGACGATTTGAAATCTAAGGATCGGCTATGTATATAAACACTTTATAGTGTTTACATAGGCATGTTCACTGGCTATTACAGACATCAGTATGATAGGAGCGGAGAAAAATAAGGCGCGAGACCATTAGTTTAACATGCACAGAGCAATTCAATTCAATTCAAATTCAAATAATTCTTTATTTGCATAGGCTTGTACACAGCACTTACAAATCGTCATACATTTGAATGACTTAAAACTATTTAAAAGTACTTATGTATAATTTACGTGTTAATACATATATATGTTGATACATAAAATATACTAAAGAAATAAATATACACAATGCGATTCTACCACCGGCTCGGAAAGTTGTTTCTGGTCGAGAAGATCCGGCAAGAAACTCGCCAGGTACTCTTTTTAATCGCCAACTTTTTTACAATGGTTTATTATCCTCATACCAAGTCATACAGTCTAATGCAACACAAAATAGAATGAAGCAAATTAAAAGCTAAATATGAGGTAAACCGAAGCGGACCAGTCCCCAAAGGTGGCACCTGTTCACAAGTATGACGTATGTGTCAGCCATCATTTCACTCAACCATATTAGAGGGAATGTAATGACCCGCCACATAACGCCACCACCTCAGAGACATTTGAGTGAGCATGACTACTTAGGTTCCCCTCATAGGTAACAAAGTAGTAGTAGTTACTTAATCCAATACTAATAAACTGAAGGACGAGGTGTACAATAGTAGGTGGTTAGAATCTTGTCAATTATTGAATAATCAATATAAATCAATTTCATACAGTAATAAATGCTGCTAAGCCTAATTTATTAAAATTCAGTAATTATATAATATTAATAATTTCTGTTAATATATATGAAAATGCTACAAGTGTGCAGGCATGGAGGTCATTATGTCCATGATTCCTTATCATTTAAGTAGTCTACAATTTTATTGTATCCTTTACTCATTAAACAGGCTTTCACGTGAGATTTAAATTTATGCGTTGGTAACTCAATAACATTTTGTGGCAACTTATTGTACATTTTAATACTTAGACCAACAAATGAATTATTAATTTTTTGAAGTTTCAGATTTGGAATCGCGAGCTTGTGTTTATTTCTAGTGTTAAAACCATGACAATCAGATTTTTTCGAAAAAATATCCATGTTCTTTCGCACGTACAAAATACAGTCTAAAATGTATTGAGAAGCTAAGATGTTAATGCTCTTAAATAATTCTTTTATCGAATCGCGAGGTCTAAGGTTGTATATGGAGCGGATGGCCCTCTTCTGCAATACAAATATAGTCTGTATATCAGCAGCAGACCCCCACAACAAGAGACCATAAGACATTACATGCATATTAAGTTATTGGTCCCGCGCCGCACGGTAGTAGAAGACTACCAACTTCAGGACTCCGGGTAAACTGGGCAGTTTTTCCCGAATCAATAATTGAACCCGGGGTCTTATGTAGTCGCTTAGTCGATCCACTAGCCATTGTAGTACCGAGGCAGTGCATTGGCTAATGGTATACCTATATATATTATACGGATCCGAAAGGAAACACTTGCTACTTACTGTGATGATGGTAAGCTCAAGTTCAACTGTACGGTAAAAATGTATCATCTGAAGTGTGTGGTATGCTCATTAACACATAAACAAATATATAGGTATATAGAACGTATTAACATTTTTATTGATCTTTATTTGGAACAGCCGGTCTGGCTGACAAAATAGTCAAACCGTTCCGAAAAATTAGATACTTTAGCATCCCGATGGTTTGTTTAGGAACACCGGGATAAGCATAAAAATGGACAATTCCGTTCAAAAACCGTCATGTTGTCTGGTCACTTTATACGATAGAGAATTCAACAGACAAATAGTAAATCGTCGAAAATATGGCTATAATTATTCGCGCGAATTTTATTCAATAACGATGTATTCAGTGGCTGCCCGTTCAGCAGCTGTTAATTATGGGTTGTGGATAGTTCTGCACACAGGAAAATTACGCTTTCAAATAAAATAATTAGGAAACATTGTTATCGTATGGTATGGACTATGAAATTGGCAGAGTCTAATTCGCGCACATGAATGATTAAATAATAATAAATAAATATTTCATAAGATCACATACATTGATCTGACTCTGAAATAGTTACCTCAATCACCTGTGCTACGGATATCAGAATCAATAGCGGAATTATAAATGTATACTTTTTACATTTAATACTTTTCTTTTGTAAATACATACAAAACACCCAGATCAATACAAACAGACATGTTCATGCACACAAATGTTCGTACTGTCCGGGAATCGAACCTGCAACCCTAGCACCACAGGCAGGGTTCACTACCACTGATACAAGGGTAGTCTATAATGAATTATGTTTCCTTTCATACAACTTCTCATATATTGACCTGATTCCGCGTTAAGTTTTAGCACATGTGTAACAGATATCAGACCAAAGGGGAATACCAAACACGTGTTGTTCATGCCAATGCCACATTACATATATGCCACTATACCATTAGTGTGTTCCGCTGCGTTGCATTGCGTGGTCCTATATAAAGTTATATCAAAACACGACGCAACGCCAACGCCGCGACGAAAATCCAAATAATAGGGCATCACGTGCCTCATGCGCTCTGCGCATACGCATAAGCGTGAACTTATAGTAATAAATACACAGACTGTTATTTTTTTTGAGTATATAATTTTTTTGCAATATTTACTTAAGTTGCCCGGATAGTAAAAGATTGTGAGATCGAGTCAATACCTGATTCCGCGTTAAGCTTTAGTACATGTGTAAAAGATATTAGACCAAACAAGAATACCAACACGTCTTATCGTGATACCCATTATGTACTATTCCATTAGTGTGTTCTGATGCGTTGCATCGCGTCGTCCCATATAAAATTATATCGAAACACAACGCAGCGCCGACGCTGCAACGCAAACCCCACTAAGAGGGCATCACGTGGCTCATGCGGCATGCGCATACGCATAAGCGTGAACTTAAGGTTTTAAGGTTAAAAAATATTTATTCTCATAAAGACATATGTCATTAAGATGAGAACTTAAATATAAACAAAATATCAATTCATTAACATGCTAAAAAAATAAAAAGAAAACGCTATTAACTAAACAGCAAAAACCAGTTGCATTTAAGTATAATAGGTATATGTTATAACTTTAATGTGTAAACATAATATAAAACGAAACCGTAACTATGTATTTATCCTGTGCTATAACATCAATAATTACCCATCTACACAATTAACTAATAATTAACAATTAACTATGTAACTTAATTATTTCTCATTAGAAATGGATGTGTATTCTTTATTACACATAACTCAAGGCAAGAAATTATTAGTAGCTACTTTGGTAATTTCACCGTAGTTATATGTGTGTTACTGTTTAGTAACAGGTTTTTACTTGAGCCTCAGGATGCGCGTTGACTCCGATACGCGTTGTTATACGAACCAAGCTGTATTGTACGTACCTGCTTATTCTCTACTGCTCTTTTCTCATGTCTGTACCTAATCTGTAGACAGCGGTGCTGATTGCACACTAAGTATTGTTATCTAGTATACATCACTTATAGTGTTACATGTGTGTAATTGTTTGTTGTCTTTAATAAATAAAAATAAAATAAAATTAACAAAATCCAAATAATTCTCCTAGACTAGATAATGTGTCAGTCGCTTTTTAAATACGTTGAACAAGTCAGTATTCTTGATTTCCAAGTAATAAATAGTATCTTATAGTAATACATACACAGACTGTTTTTTTTGGGTATTTATTTGTTTACTTAAGTTGCCCGGTTAGCAAAAGATCGTGGGTTCGAGTCCCACCCGAAGACTGTGGATAAATTTTAAGTGCATTATTTACTTAATACACAGACTGAACAAGCATTCGTATGATGAAGACTTTCGCGTATGAGACAGGGCCACTAGGTACACCATCAAGCCATCTATGGTATATGTATGGGAATAATCCGTGGGCGTAGAATTATAGATATATAGATAGATACTCTTTATTGCACAACATACAAAACTTAAAAGCTAGGTATACAGAGATACAATGTACAATTTAGGCGGTCTTATCGCTGGGAGCGATCTCTACCAGACAACCTTCAGGTAAAGGACATTAGATAGAAGAGGGGAGGGTGGTGCAATCCTTTTGATTTTGAACATTGATTAAGTAAATTTATAGTATATATCTAAATAATAAATAAACACGTTATCATTCACTAATATATACGAATGTTAGGTAACATTCGTTAGTTAGGTAACTAAAATACAATATCACCTACACAAAATATAAAAAAATATAAAAAATATACTACTTACAGATACGTTATAAGGTTAAGAGTATATTTTATACCTACAATATATGGATGTCGTGAATTATGTCGTTCACGAATAGAAGGGAGAGCGAGTACCTACACGTGACCACAAATACGCCTCGGTACAATATGTGTTGGATGTGCTGGGTCATAAATAACGATACTTACTTGCTTTCAGGCCCAAGCCCAGCCGCAAAAAAAAACCAATTTATGGGAAAATAAACCTTAAATGTACGTTTGCTGATTACCTACTTGATATTGGTATATTTTCTTTTGACATTTTAGTAAGAACCTTTACCTTAACCTTTTTGGTTCATTTTATTTTCAATTTAGTTTGAAAACTACGAAAGATTTCATGTCTTTTTTTTATTTTTTTATCATGGCTCTACCCGAAGATAATTCGCCAATGTCAAGTAACTTATTGAGAATAAGTAGGTACCTAGTCAACAGTCGAAGTCAGTCAAAGTCACAGTCACTCAATAAAACGCCGGTGTTTTACGTTTTATCGACCTACGGATTCAGCGGATACCACTCTAAAAGCAATCGCAGGTTTTAAGACTCTATACGGTCCAGGCAAGTTGTCACGAGACAACTCACTCGACACACAATAGCAGTGTTAAAAACGATACAATCCAACGAATATTATTATTAGGATCCCTTTGCGGCACTTCTTTGGACAAATAAACATCAAATTTGAACACTAAAAACCACTAGACACTAATTTAAAACCTTTAAATTGCATCAGCCCATGCGGCTTGTTTTAGCCCTACCCGCCGAATCAATTCATGTCAATGTAGTACAGTGCAAGAAGGCACATCGGTGACATGGATAGGAGGTGTACGTTATTTTTTCTATGGGAAAATATCAAAACCACTGACACTTGAAAAGGAAACAGCATTAATCCCAATTTTTTCCACGTGCCAATCAACCGTAGGGTAACTGTAACAACCTAAGTAAATGAATCGTAAAAACGTTACCTAACTTTTTTAATTTACTTTTTAAATAATTTTATCCTTGTAACCTAAATTTAATTAAATAAATAATGTACATATACCAACGCCAATCTAGGCGCACTGAACTGAATCAAATATTAACATCATCATCATCATCATTTCAGCCAATAGACGTCCACTGCTGGACATATGCCTCCCCCAATGTTCTCCACACAGATCGGTCCTGTGCCGCCGGCAGCCAATGTATTCCCGCGATCTTCACCAGATCGTGATCGTGACTCGAGGACCTCTCCGCCCCAACGGCCGTCTGTTCTCCTCGCTATGTGCCCTGCCCATTGCCACTTGAGGCATGCAATCCTTTGGGCTATGTCTGTGACCTTAGTTATATTAACATAAAATCTACGAATTTGTTAGGCGACTATTAAACCAAAGGATTGATCAATATATTTTTTTAAACTTTCATGGTCACTAAGATTATAATAGTTATTTACGAGATTTCTACCATGTACCTTATTTTTAGTTTCCGAAAAACTATCTTCACTCCACTACGAAAAGTGGCCCTATATTTGCGATCGCCCAAAGACAGCTTTCCATTCGAAAAACCTGGTATCTACAAGGTTGACTGTAGTTGTGATAGTTCATATATCGACCAAACTAAACGCACCATCTCATGCCGAATAAAGGAACACATAAAAGCAGTCAAAAACAACGATAAACAGAAATCAGCAATCGCAGAACATTTGTTGGAATCGGGTCCAAATCACTGGATTGAGTTTTATAACCCTCAGATAATTTCGACTGAACGCCACTACATACCAAGACTGGTCAGGGAAACGATTGAAATTACAAAGTACAAAAATTTGAATGGTGAGGATGGGTTTAAATTGTCAAATGTCTGGAATCCAGTGATTCGAAAATGTAATAACCGTAAAACTAAACAAAGTGTCATTTCGCTGTCAGATACTGTGAGTGTTGTGTGTCGAGAACAGGTGCGAGAAAATAGTGAGCTAATGAACAGTGGTACCGCAGGTGCGCGTAGTAAAAGACTGCGAAGGAGGGTAGACCGTTTTGTCTGCCAGTAACATCTTACCCGCAAAAACTTTAGTTACTCCGTGACCATGGCGCTTGCAACAGTGCCGAAATATCGGAAACTCAAAAATAAGGTACATGGTAGAAATCTCGTAAATAACTATTCCAAAGGATTGATCATTCTGTACAATAAAAAAAATATTTTCAAACAATGAAAATAGCATTTCAACGGATCGTCCCTTAAAGTTTTTCATGAATAAGTTATTAATCGTACGAGGATTTGGGAAAATTGTCTTACTTCCCCTTTGAAGCTACTCTTAGAAATATGAGAAAAAAAGTACCGTTTTATAAGTTTTTTTAAACATATATCTTTACATATTTTCTTAATATATATTATGATTAAGACTAATCCCATCATAGCGCTAACATGATTTCTATGATGGATGCCTTTAACGTACAGTGGGACAGTTTATAGGCTGATACTTTACTTTACTTTTATAGATCATTGTACAAATACGAATTTTAAGTCAAATATTCAATTAGGAATGTCAATGGACCCCAAACTAGGCGTAGTCTGTATCTTGTTGACCTCTGCAAAGTGCGAGAATGGGGGCAGACAAGCAGACGGAACATCTGATTGTAAGCAATTACCGTCGCCTATAAACACCTGCAAGACCAAAGGAGTCCCAAGGACCGGGCTTTTTAGAGAATACGATATTTTCTTGAACTGCCCCCCGTGGTAGCTCAGTGGATATGAATGCGCCTTCCATGCGGAGGGTAGTGGTTTGAATCCAAGCATGCGAAATCAGGATTTTTCAAAGGACAATGAGCACTTTTATATGGACCCCGTCCTATACCGTGTAACAAGTTTAAACATGTTGGCTTGAGGTGTGTCATGACTTTCTCGTGTTTTTTTATTAATATTCGATGCATGTAAGATGTTATTTGTTTTAAGTTAAAAGATACCTATTACGCTCGAAATAACATGCAACAAGTAAAAAAAAACCTTGTTTCGCCGAATATCATGCCTATATACCTTACGAGGTAGGCAGGACATCAAGACATTGTATTACTGCTCAGATTAAGGTCTGGTCACATTCCATCTAACAAGTTTGCACATCTGAAGAAAAAATCTTACTTCCCCAAATTGTGATGTCTGTAACAAAGTGGAAGATGTGCAACACTTGTTGATGGAGTGTATCAAAATTGAAACAGTGTCGATCACTGATGAACAACTTGCATCTTAAACACTTTGACTTAGGGGTATTCCAATCTATGTTGGCTGAACCTGCATCAGACGCGGCTAAACTAGTGTGTGAGATGATTCTTCATCGGTGATTGAACTATGTGCTTACATAGTATGTATTTAATATAAATGTATCATGTAACGTAGTGAACTATATCTCTTAAATTGTAATAATAATGTTTAGGTTACGATGGGACTGACATAACACAAGGTTAAAGTCCCTAAACTAAAAATAGATTAAAAATATTTGCATTTCACACCAAATATATGAAGAACCAAACGGTTTATTTTCGTCACAAAAATGTTTGTAACTTTTTCCATGCACAAGATCGAGACTAATTGCCATACAAAATAATGTAGTACTTTTAAATAGGTCGATCGACTAATCCAACTCGGCTGGACCGATATGTGTGGAGAACATTAGGGGAGACCTATGTCCAGCAGTGGACGTCTATTGGCTGAAATGATGATGATGATTCCATATTAAAAACCAATAGTGCTGTTGGCTTGGATGGTCCAAATAAGTTAATTTGTTAATCGGCTTCCTTTCGCAATATCCTTTCGTATTTATGAACCCTTTTAATATGAAATCGCATGTAAAAAGTAATTAACTGTCTCTTTGAGCTTGAGCTTTACCTGGCCTGGGAGCACACATGATCTCGGCAGACGAGATCAAAAGCTCCCCCATCAGCTCCATCCTCGGGTTTATCCTGGAGCTAATTGAGGTGCTGTAATAAGTTCTGGGGCTGCCACAATAGATCTTCTACTGGTCGCAGTGGCTATGAGATGCAATGCTCACCCCATTTCATTCAAATAAAAAAAAATACCTCTCTCGTCGTGTTATGCTGGTGTCCCATCGGAATATAAGGTTAAGGGAAAAGAGAGTGCATTTGTGTTTGCGCACACACTTGAGCACTATAATATAATTATCCTGTGTACGCTGCTAATCGTTGTGATTAGCCGCCATAGCCGTAAACGGTTGGAGGATTAGACTCTTTAGCGAAACAAATTTTGACTGACCGGATGGCGCAATTGGTAGCGACCCTGCCTCTTACGCCAAAGGTCGTGGGTTCGATCCCCACCCTGGACAAACATTCGTGCGATGAACACTTGAGTTTGTTCGGTGTCTGGGTGTAATATATGTATTTAAGTATATGTTTGTGTTCCTCTGTTGTCTGATATCTGTAACACAAGTGCTTAAGCTACTTAGTACGGAATCAGGTCAACGTATGAGATGTTGTGAGAATTATATTATATTATATTATATTAAATTGTAAGCCCAAAAATAAACTTCAGGGAATACTAAGATAAAGATAAAGATAAAAAGATAAAAAAATCTTTATTCAATTTAGGTCCACACATAAAAAGTTCATAATTAATAGTAGAACACTTTCAAATTCGGTTGATGACAAAAAAGTCATCTATACTAAAAGATAAAGATAAAAAATTCTTTATTCAATTTAGGTCCACACAGAACACTTATGAATGTCAAAATAGTACATATTATCTACCGCTGGTTCGGAATGTCGATTTCTACTGAGAAGACACCAGCAAGAAACTCAGTAGTTACTCTTTTCAAATATTGATGATGTTACAGAGTTTCAATTGAGAAGAGAGAAAAAAATACAATTATGAAAGTTAATAGACTACTATGAATAACAACTCAAAAGATTAATCAATTAACATGACCAAGAATCCTTATCATTTAAATAGTCTTGTACACTATAGTAACCATTCTTCATTAGGCAGGTTTTAATATGGGACTTAAACTTATCCAATGATAGGTTAATGACATTTTGTGGTAGCTTATTAAATATCTTAATACTTAAGCCAACAAACGAATTACCGATTTTATGAAGTCTGAGGACCGGGACGGCAAGCCTATGTTTATTTCTGGTGTTAAGACTATGACTATCGGACTTTTTTGGAAAAGTGTGCAAGTTCTTACGTACATACATAATGCAGTCGAGGATAAATTGGGAAGCCACGGTTAAAATATTTATTTCTTTAAATATTTCCCTAAGTGAGTCACGTGATCTAAGGCTGTATATAGCACGGATGGCCCTTTTCTGTAATACAAAAATAGTTTGTATGTCAGCAGCAGACCCCCACAACAGTAGACCATATGACATCACACTGTGGAAATAGCTGAAATAGACCAGTCTTGCCGTCTCGATATCAGTCAGACGCCTAATTTTTCTTACTGCATATGCAGCGGAACTTAGTCTTCCTGCCAAGGCAGCAATATGGGGACTCCACTGCAATTTCGCATCTATAGTTATACCGAGAAAAACGGTGGAATTAATGATTTGAATAGATTCATTGTTCATCTTAATACTTGTATCGACCTGCCTTACATTTGGCATGGTGAATTTTACACATTTAGTTTTCTTTGAGTTAAGAAGTAAATTGTTGGTCGTAAACCAGTGCAATACCTGTGAGAGAGTATCATTTACGTCGTCAATTGATTTTTTATATCTATCAACCTTAAAAATCAAGGAAGTGTCGTCAGCAAATAACACTATCTCACATAGATCTTTCGTAAAGTATGGAAAGTCATTTACGTATATTAAGAACAACAAAGGCCCCAATATTGAGCCTTGGGGCACTCCCATTAATAGAGGAGCGCCAGAAGAGTCGATTCCATTAACATTAACCCTTTGAATCCTATCAGACAAATAAGATTGAATCATATCAAGTGCGTTATTCAATACACCGTAATGCCGTAACTTCATCAATAGTGTCTCATGATTAACGCAATCAAATGCTTTCGACAAATCACAGAAAACACCTATTGCATCCTGCTTTTTCTCCCACGCATCAAAAACATGTTTGATAAGAGCCACTCCTGCATCAGTAGTGGATTTTCCTTTAGTAAATCCAAACTGTTTTTCATGTAGTAATTTATTAATATTAAAATGAGATAAAAGTTGAGTAAATATAATTTTTTCGAATATTTTACTGAGTGCTGGCAATATGGATATTGGCTTAAAGTTAGAAGGGTCACTCCTTTCTCCAGATTTGAATAAAGGTATGATTTTACTAATTTTCATCTTATTTGGAAATTGACCCTCGTCAACACATTTGTTAAATATTATAGCTAAGTGGGGTGCGATAGAGTGTATTATATTTTTTATTATATCTATCGAAATTCCCCATGCATCCTCAGTCTTTTTAATATTTAAATCTTTAATGTTTTAAGAATAATCTCTGAGTTTACATGACTAAATCTAAAAGATGTGGTGCACTCATCTACATGCGACTCGATGAGAGAAGCAGCGAGATGCGGGCTCGAATTTAATGTTTTAGTGGTAGTGACTGGAATGTTTGAAAAGAATGACTCAAATGTGTTTGCCACTTCAGAGTCTGTATCAATAGATTTGCCATCAATTTTAAGAGAGAGCTTGCTGTGTTGTGTTTTGTTTTTGCAAGTCTCTTTATTTATAATTTTCCATGTAACTTTACTTTTATTACTAGCTTTCATTATCTTATTTTTAAAGTAATTTGATTTGGCCACTGCGCATACTTTTTTAAATAGCTTTGAATATTTCTTAACATATTCTAATGTCGTTGGGTCATTAGAGTTGGCCTTAATATCATACAATTCAAATAACCTCTTTCTACTTTTATAAATACCTGTAGTGGCCCAGTCACTGAATTTGGTTTTAGAGGTATTTGTTTTAATAGTTCTTTTGGTAAAGATACCATTAAATTCTTTTTCAACGACATTAAATAATTTATCATAATGTACTACTTTTATGATGACTGAAATAATGTTATCGTTTTTTCACATAATAAGGCATTTGAAAGGTATCCTATGGTTACCGACGGTTTTCGTTTATTATTTGGCTACAAATATTATGTGAAATGTGATTACATTCTTTGAATCTTATACGTGCCTTAGTTATACTCGTATTTAGATATTTATAACGTTCTCTAATAACTCTACCCTTACTCATATTTGCTCTGTGAAGATATTTGCATACATTCCAAAAATCCAATAAGTTGCAAACACTTTTATTGAGTTCTGATTCAATATTACTATCAACTTGAATAAAATTTATGTACAGTCGGAGAATCTGCCGTATATCACTTGCAAGAGCCAAAATCGCATACAAGCTGCAAGCGATTTTTGCTTTTCATTTGTTTTTTTTATTGGAATAGCGAGACATTTGGCCACAATCTCACCTGATGGTAATTGATGATGTGGCCGAGGATGGATCATGTCTGTCTAGTAACATCCTATTCAATCTTTTCTTGAATACTTTCAGATCATAGCGTTCAGGGAACACATCTTCCGGCAGAGAGTTCCATTCCTTAGCCGTACACAACATGAAAGTACATTTGAATCGTTTGGTACAAATTGTCGGTATTTCTACGACATAAGGGTGGCACACTCTTCAAAATGCAACCTGTTAGAGACCGAAACACACGATAACTTACTTCAAGGCTTAACAACTTGCGATTATGCGCCAGATTCCCCGACCATACCTGATTTTTTTATTTTATTTATAAAGAAGTCCCATTTTATTCTCCATGTAGTTGTTTCATTCCTGGCAATATATGTGTTGCTACAGTTATGGGAGAGCAACGTTTCGGCATAAATGGGCCGGCTCTACCGGAGTGATACCGGTATGTTTCGCTGTGTGAGTGAGGGTACCGGGGGGAAAGGGGGAGTTTAAGGGTTGGCAACACACTTAGGCAGGCAGCAATCGTATACCATCAGGTGATCCGTCTGCTCGTCAAGTAAAATTTTAATTTTTAACGGATATTTTTTTTAAATCTTGCATAGATAATTGTGACATGAATGGCAAAATAAGCTTGAAAAATCCCAAATCCTTATTTATTTTAAATGTCTTGATAAATGTTTCATTTATTGTCTAATCAATAATCTCGGGGTCCTGGGTTCGATTCCCGGGTCAAACAAAGGTATGTTTCGAATTTTTCGAACATAGCTCGGGTTTGTGATCACCAATTTAGCCAAGCGTGGTGATTAAGCCTAATCCCATCATAGTAGCGATAACTTGATTTCTATTCAGTTCATTACCCTGTAGTGGGACAGTAGGTATATAAGCTTATTCTATACTATACTATACAATCAGTAAAAATCTGTTGGTTGCAACACTGAACTGTAAGAAAGCTCTTAAAGGCTACTTCAGGATCGTCTTCGAATGGAGTACTACATTATGGTGCAAAACGATCAAATGTATCTTTCGAATCAAGACATCTTAACCGAGTTTCTGCATCTGAGCATCATTCACCGGTTTCCATCAAGAGATAACACTTTTACGAGCTAACAAATAGCCCGCCATTCAAAAAACATCTGAAAATACACCTGTGTAAATTATATATGTAGGTACGAGTTCTGTTTAGTCCGTCGTAAACCCGAAGTGCTAATCGAAGACGTTTTATGTGTTACTCTGCGCTTGTATTTTTGAAGAATACTTTCTGGTTTTGGTAACGTGTATAAGCATGTACTCGTAACCTGAGAGAATATTATTAATCCGTTTTAGTGTTACATTACAAAGGGTTATTTTCTTATTTTGAAGTCTGACTGACCACACTCCTCATTATGTACGCTAAGCCACTGTCAATTTTTTTTAGTAGATTCTCACCTTGGGGTGACACATCGACGAATCTAGCGTCGCTAATAGATTTGTATTAATTGTGGGGATTGAAACGCTGAATTCATAAAGGATAGTCAATTAATTTTTTTTGAGACGAAATCGTCTTTTACATAAATTTTATCTACACTTTTTTTTCTTCCTACAAGTAACCATTATTTTTGTAATGGCCAAGTGACCACTTTAAGCAATAATAAGAATATTACACAAGTAGATCCCAAAAATTCTTAATACAGTTCTTTATGGATTCCCGGTTGTACTTTTTTTTTAATATCTTATAATCGCCACAGTTAAAAAAATCTACTGGTGGTACTTATGTAGATTCGTCTTCTTAATGTGAAACATGTTTAGTTCAATATCAATAGGGTATTTGACTATTTTTTTTGAAATCAAATGACCTCTTAATGATAATTTGCCAAAAAAGGGATTTGCTAATTAAATATTTGCGTTAAGTTGTTTTGACAAATGTTTTTTGTTAAATGAAAATTTGCGTAAAATAGTTTGCGATGTGATATTTTGCGAAACGTTTTTTGGCCAAACATAAGTAAACCGAAAGAATCACTTGATTCTCATTTATACTCCCTGAGATACCACAACTTTAAAATCACATTATTTTGGGCAAACCCAAAACGTTCCATACAAATAACTACTTAGATGGACGTCACACTGTATGATTTATGTCAATGGTTGGATTATAATAGTTGGTGCAAATTGAATGGGTTATTCAATGGTATAATTATTTTTTAATAATTTCATACTTTTAAAATTTAAACTTTTAAAATTTAAACTTTTAAAAAGATTCATAGGCAATTCCATTGCCTATGAATCTTTGAATGACCATAAAACCGGCTAGACGTTATATTTTTAATTGAGAGTGTTTGCTATTGGCACATATTTACCTATATTTAAAAAAAAAATTAAAATCTCAAGATTAGTCAATACCCTATTGTGGTAATCTGATGTGTACATGACCTGTCAGCATTCCTAGATTATGATAACTTATAGTTTTTTACTAGTTTTTTAACAGTATGTGCATAAAGTCATTATAGTAACCATAACGACCTATCCAGGTATTAAAATATACAAATACAATTTTAGTTACAATTTAGATACAGTAAATACGTCTGTAGGTATCACTTTAATTAATTTTTTATAAGTGTAATAAATTCGAGCACATTTTGTTTTAGCCATATTTCGTGTTATAATGTATTTTAAAGGCATTGTTTATCAAATAATATAATAATAATTATTCTACCAAATTGAAAAACGCTTTATGGTATGCTACGAGTTCATTGACTGCTACGCAGCTTCGCCGTAGCACTTGTATGTAGTGCATTAACTACACGTTTTGCTATTACTCGGTTTTGCCTCAAGTAATTTTTTTGAAATTGAAATTATTTATCTAAGTACCAAAAATAAAAATTACAAAGCAATATATTTCTCAATGCGGCACTTAACAAGGTCTCCGCTCAGCATCTGCCACGGACACGTGAGGTCCCCGTGGCGCTGGTATTCTGCGGATACCTTTCTTGAAAGGCGCACGCATCACAAAAAGAACAATCAAAAATTAAAAATTATAATAACATGCAAATTGCGTAAAAATTTATTCAATTAGTTGGGATTAAAAATAATAAATAAGATTAAAGATTAAGTTTAAAAATATGAATACATGAATAACTTTGTAAAGTGAAAAGAAAAGAGATCTATGGCACACAATATTTGAAGTTTTTTGAATTCGATAAAAATTAAATAAACTTTCGATGAAAATGAAATAACTTCTTTTCCATTATAGTATTCGATTTACGTTTGCTTGAAGTACATATCGATTATTCACTTTAATCGAAGTTGAAGTAGGTCACCTCTCTATGAATCTAAAATTTAGAAACGTCAAATGTGGCATTTAGCTTGGCTACACTTTTTTTTTCATGGTCTGTGGTATCCAGTATTATCCAGTATATAATACTACTCTTTGGTCTGTGGCTACGCTTGGCTCAACTATAGATTATTTACATTGAATTTGAACATTAACAAAATAATATTAAATTAAATGAAATTGAAATTACTGTGACATAAAATAACAATAATAAAAATTAATATTCGTAATACACTAAGTTGCGGGGGAAACCAACAATAAATTTTCAATGGAAAGTGACTGTGTATTGGCGTCAGTGCATCACCCGTGGGTGAGTGATCTGTTTTATGCGACTAATTATTGTGTACCTATTTGTGTTTTGAGGGATCATTAATGAACGGGTGTTGACATTTTCCAGAGCATTCACAAAGGTTCACAGCCGAGATGATAAAACGGACGCATTTATTACCCTAAGAACGAAAGATCGCGTGATCATTCCTCGTCAAATCGTTGCTTGCCAGAAGATCACTCTCCCGCTTAGGCTTCAGCGCTACCCATGCTGGACAAAAAAAACAAAAGTACAGTTTTACTCATTTTATAAGTTACACCAACGTACCTGCGCAGAAATCTTATTTTCGAAAACTGCGGCAAATCTTAGCCAATCACAACGCTCCATTTACGCCAACCATTAATTACAATTTCTTATTGGTTGATGCGTTAGCGCCATGTTCGGTGCGAGTGCGGTTAAGAGAGAGTTAGCACTCCTCTCTGGATTTATTGTATTTAATCTTAACTTAACGCAATAAAGTCTTTATTTCAAATGCTTTCGCAATCCTGCGCAATCGGATTTAACTTGCTCTTCTGCGTAGATAAATTTTGCCGATGTAACTTATAAACGTGGTACACCTGTACTAGTACTATCGAATGTCAAAAGAAAATATTTTTATGCTTGAAAACCACGAAGTTATAATAAAACTGTTTCCATGTTAAGTTCCTAGCGTTCGCACAACATCAGCCCACGTGACCCGTTCAGACTGAAAGAGGGCTCTTTTTATGTAACCAGCTGAAATTGAATTAAAAACGACTACCCACATACGTTTTAAAACTCTAAAAGGTTCATTCTAAAAGGTTGACTGACCGGATGGCGCAATTGGTAGTGACCCTGCCTCTTACGCCAAACGTCGTGGGTTCGATCCCCACCCTGGACAAACATTCGTGCGATGAACACTTGTGTTTTTTCAGTGTCTGGGTGTAATATATGTTTTTAAGTATATATTTGTGTTCCTCTGTTGTCTGATATCTGTAACACAAGTGCTTAAGCTACTTAGTACGGAATCAGGTCAACGTATGAGATGTTGTGAGAATTATTATTATTACTATTCGTAAAGAGCTATATTCAAATAATCATCAATTAGTTTTATAATTTTGTATAACTTTTGGTTGAGAATTTAGTTTGATATTCGTAAAAAAACGATTTTTCAAAGCTGGCCTTTTTTATTCAACCATTTCGAAATTATGAAAAAAGTAAATCAATTAAGCTATTAAAAGGATGTAACTGTTAAAAGATATACCCTCCATACCAAATAGTTTCATACAAATAGCAAAACCTTAATTAGATTGCTTTGTTTTAATTAAGTTAGCAACTATATTAGAAAAGGTTTTACGAATAAAACAATAATTAACACGAGATAGCATGGTAAAAATCTTCGTTTAAAAGCAAATCATTATTATATATTTTTTTGCTTTTCTAATATTTTTCATGGTCCAGTCAACGCCATCCTAAAAAACAAAATTAATATTTTCACTTACTAAAGTAACAGATCCGTCTTTTGTTTTGGTTAGACAATATTTTACCTTATGGCTATTTCAGGAAGCTTGTTTTACTTGAGCAATAGCACAAAACCCCTCAAATTTCGCAGAATGAATAGAATTATTAATAGGTACTTGAGAATAATAAATGTTATTGTCAACAAATATTTATTATTTACGAGTAGGTCGATAAACGGCGAAGCTCAAGTTACATTTAATGAAATAATACTTTCCATGATTTCCCGGAATACGAATGACTATGATGAAAAGCCGTAATAGGTGATCGGGCAGAGAATAAAAATATATCTACTCCTTTTATTTTATGTGTGTGGGTTTGGTGATTGGTAGATGCATGGTAAGGAACGTGTAAGAGATCGTTGTTTGAATTAGAATGACGTGCGAGAGTGAGATAGAAGACGAATGGCGGACGACGATGAAAGACGTAGGTACTTATTAAGAAGATTATAATTTAATATATAGAAGTGAATCCCTGGCTTTATTCCTAACCCCATCCCACATGTATAATTATAGGTATTTTATTATTTATTATATAATTAGTGCGACGCACTTCTCACTGCGCCAACGAGGCAGCAAAGTCATCGATATAGCTCCTAGGATTAGCAAGCTGATGTGCCATTGGGCTGACCATATCAGCCGCAAAACTGACCGCCGCTGGGGTAAATTTCTAGAGTGGAAGTCAGTCAACCGAGGGATTCGGTAAACGTAGTGTAGCAGAAGATCGCTGCAGGTGGTGGACGTGGGTAGAAAAAACTCTATCGGAGTGGCGAGGCCTATGTCCAACAGTGGACTGCAACAGGCTAATGAAGATGATAATTACTTTTCCACCCGTTTATTGGGCGGAATTTTTTCTGGTACAATATATCTAGTACTGAAGTTGGTACGAGTATATTTTCTATTATGCAACTTTTATTTAAGTGTTTTGGTTTCTAATAATATTGAAATAAATAATTTAAAATCAACACAACTGCTTAAAAAAATATGAACGAAAATTTATGAGCTTTGAATAGCATGTCTGGCTGATGTCCAAATACGTTTATCCGTACAAATTTAAGGTGACTGCTGTGTCTAACCAAATACCACGAACAAGTCAAGTATTTCACAGACCTGCATAAAAACGTGGTATAATACCTAAAAACTGTAAATCTCTGATATGGAGACAGAATAAGCCATACTGTAGTGTGTGACGCATCTCGTCCCTAGGTTAGGCTAGTATATAAGTAAGTTTACGCCCTGTGGCTAGGGGCGTTTAAGAATACTGCCAAGGTTTTCCCGGCATGTCGAAGGGGCTACTAAACGGGCTTTCGGAGTAGGTGAGCGTATCCACTGCTGGGGAGTGGCTTGCTCAGTATACGACTCCGCGGGGGACGACATTACTGGGTGTTCTGGTAGGTCGTACAACGTTGAATCGGCGAGCGCGATTAGCGGTACGGTCTAGTCCCGGCTGTGGGATTTCCGACCGCGATTGCGCAGAGATGGACACCCCAGGGGTTTTAGTTAGGGTTTGAGTCCCATACACCACCTTGTTTCCTACATGTAGCAAGGTGATGGCCATGATTGTTTCCCCTGGGGAAAAAAAAGTATATAAGTTAGTTAGTACGTAATAAATGAGACAGTCATAACGCAGAACATCTTTTAATTACAACTCCCAAACCTCCGATTGCAATACCATAAGAGAGACTGCCTTAAGGTGACGGGTAGGGCACACTGACGCTAGTTGATTTAAATTGTAAGCAACTAAACTATATCTTTCTAACAATTTCGAAGCTCCAGGCTCTCGGAAAGCACTTATTTAAAACATACTTGATTTTTTGATCTGCTTTTGTACTCGAAATTTGAATTACCACCACAAACCATCACTTTTGGCGTTAATCCAAAATTTCATAATGTTTATTGCAAACTCTAAATAAAGTTTTGTTCAATTTTAGTGAACTTGAAAAGATAACCTTGTTCCGTAATAACTGTGGCGTACATAGGTCAAAAGAAACGCCTTCTCGTTGGTATGCAAACACAAGACTGACAGTGACATGGCATAGTTACGCTACGTCTGAAGGTTGGCAACATGCCAATAAAATGGCGGAAAATGGCTTTCTTTCCGTCTATTCTTAAAATGTTTTTGAATTTTTACGTTCCTTTAATTGGTACGTACAAATACGTCCCATATCTAAAATTCGCATCATACCTGTGGCATAAATTGATATTTTGGTTTACCTATAAAAAAATAGACCTCCATAGACCAAGTCCATTTTTTTAAGTGATAGATGGCAGACGAGCAGACGGATCAACTGATGGTAAGCAATTGCCGCCGCGCCGCCCATGGACATCCGCGACACCAGTGGAGTCACAAGTGCGCTGCCAACTTTTTAACTCTCATTTCCCCCGGATTGGACCTCCGGTACCCTCACTCACACAGCACTGTGCTGCTTCACGCTGGTTTTCTGTGAGGCCGTGTTATAACTCCGGTCGAGCTGGCCCAATCATGCTGAAGCGTGGCTCTCCCAGGGTGATGTTCTTAATCCTTTTGCCAATATAATGGAGGAAACTTGAAGTACGAAAAAATATATTATTTTATACTTTTATGATTACTCATATTAGATAACCGTATTATTAAAAAAAAATTAAAAAACCCTCGACTTCGCCTTGGAGAAAGTGATGATATTTATGTATTTATATTGATAACTTAAGACTTTGTACAAGAACAAATGTATTAATATTAATTAATCAAAAGGAGGAACGTGACAAAATATATAACAGGCATCTCCTATACTAACCTCAAAGACTCACGGCACACGGTATTATATTTAATTCATTAAACTATGGATATGACACCGACTACCATGAGTTTTTTCCTCGTTAATTCCCTTTAAACCTCCTGACCATTTTTTAATATTTTCATAATTTAATTTAAAATATTTTTTGATGTAAACTACCCACTATTAATCATTATTATATGTTAAGTAATAATTTAATTAAAGCAGTGCCATGCATACTATACATACATACCTATTATGTTAGTTGCTGTACCCTTTCAGGGTTTATGTTATCAACCTATATAATATGTTTGCCAGCCAGTTCTAATTGTAACTTATTGTTATACTAGTGGCCCGCCCTCACTTCGCTACGGTAATTCAATTTAATTTAAATAGCCTAGGATGATCCTCGTTCCTCGAAAAACTGCATTTTACTGAGAGTCATTTAAAGAAATTGTGATTCTACAAGCTCTCCGCCTTAAAAGCTAGCCTGAAGTGAAAAAGGATTTAGTAAAGTAAGTTTTTTTTATATGTAAAACATTATGGCTGATGAGCAGACGGATCACCTGATGGTAAGCGATTGCCGCCGTCCATAGAAACGTGCAACATCAGTGAAGTCACAAGTGCACTACCAACCTTTAAACACCAATGCCCCAAATTGGGCCTCTGGTACCCTCACTGACGCTGCGAAACAAAGCACAGATGCTGATTCATGCTGGTTTTCTGCGAGGTCGTGATATCACTCCGGTCTAGCCGACCCATTCGTGCCGAAGAGTGGCTCTCCCACGTTGACTACTCTGAAGGGTTATCGCTAGCTAAAAAGCTAATGTGCGTTTCGATGTGCTCCGCAGGGCTGTCATAGTAGACTTGTTCAGTGAAAAATGAAAAATGAAAATAGTTTATTAAATTTAGGTCCATACAAAACACTTATAAATCGCCGCCACCGCATGGATAACCGCAACACTAGTAGAGTTACAAGTACGCTGCCAACCTTTAAACTCTCATTCCCCGGATTGGGCCTCCAGTACCATCACTCACTCGGCGATACAGAGCGCAGGCGCTGCACGCTGTTTCACGCCAGTTTTATCTGTATTTTGTGAAACCTGGAAAAAACGTGTTGGTTGATGCAGTTCGTATTGACATAGGCTACATTTTGTCTCTTTCTAACGTCAGCGAAGCCGCGGGCAAAAGCTAGTTATTACTAAATTATTATACATCATCGGAACGGACCCTTTGAGCTCAGTTTCGATTAGAATCACAATTACAGGATCATCTTTTCTGTATGAAACATTTATTAGATATATTTTATGTCATATGTGGCAGACTAGCAGACGGTAATCCCCTAATGGTAAGCGATTGCCGCTGCCCACGGACACCCGCGACATGAGTGGAGTCACAAGTGCGCTGCCAACCTATAAGCCCCCCCTTTCCCCGGATGAGGCCTCCGGTAACCTCAACCTCACACAGCGAAACACAGCACAGTGCTGCTTAACGCCGGTTTTCTGTAATTATAGATAGATATTCGTTATAATTACACAGAAATAAAATGAGAAGGTTTTATGGCTTGTAGTCATTTCTTCCAGACAACCTTTAGGTAGAGGAAAAAAACAATGTATATGCAATGGGGCAAAGCACAAAAGGTTGATAAATTAAATTTAAAATAGCAGAATGCTACCTTTAATCTTATCATCATCATTTCAGCCAATAGACGTCCACTGTTGGACATAGGCCTCTCCCAATGTTCTCCACACAGATCGGTCCTGTGCCTCCCGCATCCAATAGATTCCCGCGATCTTCACCAGATCGTCGGTCCACCTTGTAGGAGGCCTGCCACGGCTGCGACTTCCTGTACGTGGCCTCCACTCGAGGACCTTTCCGCCCCAACCTTTAATCTATTCATAGAGAAATACTTCTCAGTATTCGACCATTAAATTGATATTTTGTACAAATGTGGAATTTCGATCGCGTACCCTATTGAATTGTCAAGAGCAACCCACACTACTTTTACAAAATTAGTAACAGGATTCTGTGAATGAACTGAATGAGATCCTCGTAATGTTTGTGTTCGTCGAGACGAGTTCGTAACCTTTGTAAGGTATTTACCTACGAGCTTAAATGGAATTGAATTTGTACTTACTATGAACTAGGCACAATATTCTCATCGAGACTACAATAATTGTTCTTAAATAAAAATAAAGTTAAATATAATATTGAAAATTATAATCATTTATAAAAACCTTTAATAGGTAAACTTTTCACTGCAAAACGACATTCAACAGTGAACGACTAAAACATTCGTTCACTCACTATCAACAGTCACAAATCAATATTTACCTACCTTCATCATATTTAAAAAACCAGCCAAGTGCGAGTCGGACTCGACCATGAAGGGTTCCGTAGCAGCAAGTAAGATATATGGAAGGTAAATTGGGATGGCACACAATTTACCACTTTGGGAGCGTCTCTTGCGTAAAGTACTGTGTTTAGAAAAAAATGATGTTAAGAACCTCAACATCATTTTTAAAGACCTATCCATAGATACCCCACACGTATAGGTTTGATTAAAAAAAATTTTTGAGGTTCAGTTTCAAGTATGGATTTTTTTTAATTTTTCCAATTTTTGTGTAAAAATCATAATGGGGTTAACAAAATACATAATTTTACCAAGTTTCAATGGTATAGTTCTTATAGTTCCGGAGAAAAGTGGCTGTGACATACGGACGGACGGACAGACGTTTTTTGCCATTTGGCTACGGAATCCTAAAAATGGAAAAGACTATGAAAAAGACTTGTCTATGTTGTTTTTTTTCCTTCTCCAAGAACTGACATTAATTGGATATCTTTGTGTTAATTATAACACAAAGATAGCCAATTAATGTCAGTTTTGGTTTTCATTTAAATGCGTCACATTTTTGAAACTCGAATATCTGTCACACGCAAATATTTTAAGATTTATTATCATACGGCAATTTAAACTGTCCTCAACCAAGTTAAAGTTTATTTTCCCTTGTTCCAGCCGGAGAAGCAGTGCCTCGCTGAAGAGTCATGCGCTCGTCGCTCGAGCCGAACGGATCGCACGACGCGCATGCTGCTCGCCGTGCTGGGCCTGTTCCTCTCCACCGAAGTGCCCCAAGGTCTTTTGGGCCTCGCCAGTGCTTTGGCACCGGATTTCTTCAAGAACTGTTACAGCATGTTCGGTAAGAAGTTAAACTTTGATATTTATGTGGGACAGAATAAATAATACACCACTGGTTTCGGGAATATGTCTACTTCTTTAATATAATCCTCTTCATTACGTCTTTCGCCTTTCACTGTCGTCGGCCATGCGTCGTCTATCTCCCTCTCGCACGTCATTCTATAATTCAAATATCGATCTCTTACACGTTCCTTACTATGCATCTACCGATCACCAATCCCACATTTATTTAATTATTTTTCGCCAAAGGCTACTACTATAACTCATGAAGGAAACTAATTTACCTAGCCTTTGTGCTTTGTAACTGTATGAATTGAGGGGTAGATCAACTACCTGCCGATCTGGTTAAACGACTAAAAGAGTGCGACAAACACCGATTGAAATATCCGATCACAATGTTAACAGGTACCTAATGAACTTAGGTACATGTGGTACATAGAATACCTGATTATTATAACTGGCGACCTGTCTGGTGCAATAAAATGCATGTGTGTATTATAATGGTATACATTCCTCTTGAATTATTAGTCTATTTATTTTCAAAAAACCGCGTTCAAATCCGTTGCGTAAGATCAAAGCATACTAAGGACAGGCAGCGAATGTGGCTTTTTTATTAGGGTTCCGAAGCCAAATGACAAAAAACGGAACCCTTATAGATTCGTCATGTCTGTCCGTCTGTGCGTCCGTCCGTATGTCACAGCCACTTTTCTCCAAAACTATAAGAACTATAGTATTGAAACTTAGTAAATAGATGTATTTTGTTAAACGCATTACGATTTTTGCATAAAAATTGGAAAAAAAAAAATAGGGGGGTCTCCATATTTGAAACTGAAACTCAAAAATGTTTTTTTTCATCAAAACTATACGTGTAGGGTATCTATGGATAGGTCTTTAAAAATTATGTTGAGGTTTTTAACATCATTTTTTTTCTAAACACAATACTTATGGATTTATACCAATCCACACGACTCCTCCTCCTTAAGGCAATAAGGGCGAACTACAGGTAACTCCGTGGATATGCCTGTGGGTAGGCTCTTCTCTGAAGAACTATCCTAGACGGAGAGTGCCACATAATAATATGCACGTCGTCTTCCCGCTCGTAGCGGCGGGTATTCGTAAGGAATTTCCTCTGCGAAATAAAAAAAGAAAAATTAAGTCTGTCACCACTAAGTCTGTGTAAACTTAGATTGAATCAAAATAGCGGAAGATAGGTGACTCGTTTTAACCGCGTGGACCACTTAGGTAAATTAGATCCCCGTCGCCTAATGGCGGCTATTGCGTGCGAAAAATCCGCAAGATGGCGTACTACTGTAGACCTGAGGTCCATCTACAAGGTGATTGGGTATTTTTAGACGTGATATGTCAAATTGTCAATTATCGAATAAATCATCCAATGATGTTGAAGTTAGACCTCGGTTCACAGGCACGCCATCTAGCGGATATATCACACGCAGTCTCAAATTGGCGAGTCTAACAAGCGGTCGTGTTACACAAAAATATTGTTAAATGGTTTTAAGTGGTATAAAGTTTACTAAAATGTTCTCGTGTGCTTCGTGACTAGTTAAATCCATGTGACAGTCACTCAAATCTGGAGCGTAGCTGCGCAGGGCACGCTTGACTCACTCACGCTTATGTCAAAAAATAGGTTTATCTCTGTCTTTCAATATCGGACAACTTTAACCAAATGTGTCATAGAATTGTGAGTACATGTGCATGTAGTTGTGCATCAAGCCTGTTTTCTAATTGAAGGGCCTTGCCGTTTCTTCCACTATTTTGTATGGTTGTAAAATAACAATTTAAGTTCAATTAGCTTTAAACTCTAGTAATTAAGTTACAATGTACTCGTATTCACATAGCTTTACAATTAGATTAAATTAATGAATAAAGTCTGTATAAACGTCTGTAACAGATGACAGTTCAAAATAAATTATTCTATAGCTGTCCAAAATGATGGTAGTCGGCGCTGAATCAAATTAATTATTTAGGACTTAGTCAAGATTTTACCTAAATTTAATATTGTTTAGGGCGTCAAAAGACCAAAGCCTTAATTCGAGATTTTCGGTTTCTTATATATTTTTGGTCCAAACATGAAAGTGTTGGCCAAAAAAGAAATTTGATGTATTCTGTTAGAAATTGTCCCCCTTATGTTCAAATGTCAAGATTTGGAATACCAAAAAAAATGTTTATGCTTGATGATTCTCTGAAAATGTATGAAAATGTTGGTTTTTGATCTCAAATAAAACCAAGGTTAATGACGCTACAGCTTTAGTACCATAAAAATGAATACTCTGGAGGACAAGTTTTATTGAATACAGCAAAAAAAAATATTCGGGCCGCCACTTGACCCAAAAAAATGGATGTCAATTCCTTTCTTCTGCTCTGGGTGACTCCAGAAAGGCAGTACCCAAAATGTTCTTGACACAAACTTAAGTTAGTCAACTTAGTTTAATGTAAAGAAATGAAAAGTCAAGAAAATATAGGTTTCTATAAACCTTCAAGAGACCTAACCTAACCTAAAAGACATAATATGTAAAGCTTGCACTGTCACTTTTTATTGGGACGGACTTTTTAGGACAATGAAAAGTGGTATCGAACTCGGCGGGACAGAACAACATCGTAAGGAAACCTGTACATTTCGAATAGTTTCCGATTAATTTACCGTGGGAGAGCCACGTTTCGGCATGAATGGGCCGGCTCGACCTGAGTGATACCACGGCCTCACAGAAAACCGGCGTGAAGCATCACTGTGCTGTGTTTCGCTGCGTGAGTGAATGTACCGGAGGTCCAATCCAGGGGAAGGGAGGTTTAAAGGTTGGCTGCGCACTTGTGCCACCACTGGTGTCGCCGGTGTTCATTTGCGGCGGCAATCGCTTACCATCAGGTGTTCCGTTTGCTCGTCTGCCACATATCACATAAAAAAAACAACTGTTGAGATATCTAGGAGTAATAATTGAGTGTTACCATGATCCACTTGTTCAGGTTTCCTTCGTAGTCGGTCCCTCATATCTAAGGGTCGTGGTCAGCATCATAGCTACAATTGGTACTGATTATCTGCCTCCACCTGTTTATGTCCAGTGCATCTCTTACTACTGCGTAGAATTTGGAGAACGACAAATTTTCAACTATCCCCTTTCTAAAAGCTTGGGTTAAGTACTTTTGATTTACAAAAGTCAGAAAGCAATCGTTATAATGACTGGCCCAATGACACACTTGGTATTGACCCTGCTTCATACGTCAAAGCCCGTGGGTCCGATCCCCACTTCACACGTTCGCAATAAGAACTGTAATTTTCATACATACATATAAGAGTTAACGCATCGCAAACGTCGCGCCGCGTCGCGTCACGTATTCTTGTTTTGAATTTCAAAAAAATTGGGTGCCGCTCATTCATGCATAATAACGACCTTTACTCCATCCACTCCATGTGTTGGCTTGTCGGGATGTCACCAAGCAGGTTTTAAATATTTAAATTACAGAAGAATTAGTAAAACGGAAAACCGTCACGACAATTTTATCAAACGCAGTGCTTCTGTAAATTGGATTTCAATATTTATATGGCAGTCAAACGTGTCTTTCGAGGCACTAATGCGATGGCACGCCATATCAATTTCCATATATTACGGGAGATCAAAGTCGCACCAGGAAACATCGAATACTTTCGTATTATGGGATAAGCTGCCGTGAAATATCTACACGGCTTACTTTGGCAAGTGTGATTTATTCGTATTTACCTTTATCCTTTTATTTTAATATTCGCTGTAGACCTAGTGGTACAAATACGAAATTAGTCATACAAGATTTTTGCACCTCATATGGGCCACATATTCACTCACATACGTGAATTAATATTTTAGAAAGTATTTTCCGAAAAATGTTTATATCATTTTAAACCTTAAATAATTTAATTTTGGGTAGGTAAATTTATAATACAACTACAGAAATGTTCATATTTAGGTAAGTACCTTAATTTTAAACAAAACTACAAAAAAGTTATGGAAATGTGGAATTTACCACTAATATGGATATCAATTTCTAAGCTAAAAATAAAGCTTAACCGTGTTAATAAATTGGGCTTGATTCCAATTTCAATGCAAATCTAATAACAAATATTGGTTAGCAAAATCAACCTCTGTTTAACCAATAAATAGAAACGAATATCCCGGTCTCATCCCGCGATTTTATTTTACTGGTAGGTCAAAAGGGGAGAGGATATATCTGTGATGGATGTGCACAAGAGCTCTATAAAACATGCAAAAGGGGTTAATATTGTGTGTTTTTCTATGTGTTTTTCCTTAACCTATATTATGTAAGTTCATATTTACTACTTTTGGACAATGAGGGTTTTCCCGTGAAAAATCCGCTAGATGGAACATATTGAACATAAAAAAATCTGCTAAAGGAAACCATTAGGTGTAGTGCCCTCTTTCTTACCGAGGTGTCGTAAAAGGCGACTAAGGTAAAGCTGCTGGCATGATCTTCAGCACCCATAGAAGGAAAACTCTGCATTTATATCAAAACCCTCGCCAACCCGTCTGCCAAGCGTGGTGAGTATGGCAATTACCCCTCATGTGATTGAGGGAGGCCCGTGCCCCAGCAGTGGGGACTTAAATGGGCTGATGATGAGGTGTAGTCTGACCGAATATTTTGATGAATTTTACTATAGGAGTGAGGTCCATATACAATGTAATTGGTTATGTTTAAACGTGATCTGTCAAAATGTCATTTGTGAAACTAAACAATCAATTCGATTGATGTTGGACCTCAGTCCAACAATACGCCATATAACGGATTTTTCACACGCGAAAACCCTCATTACTTAGGTACTTGTTTATATCGCGTCTTCTTCTTATCGTGTAAGTTGTTTACCTTTTTTTAAAAGGCCGCTAACGTGAGAAATTGGTGGTAATTTCTTGGTGACGAATGAATCATTTTACATTCGAAAATTAAATGATTAAAGACTTCAATGTGTCAGGAAGCCTAACATTATTTTTTTAAACGCCCGGCTGTCAATGTCATCTACGCGGGAAAAACCTTTTTATTGGATTAGCAATAAAGTTTAAATTTACATTTAATATAATTTACATTTTTTTTATAAGTTTGACAGAAACCGATCCGATTGATCAATTACGTGTGTCAATAATAAGATATTGAAACGAGAAAATAGATTTATATGAGCCAGTTACAATAGTTTGAATGGGGCAAAAACTATATGACTACTGATTTTACGTATTAATGGAAACTTTACGTCATGTCATGATTTTCTTTATTTTCACATAAATTATGAACACCTAACTATGTTATCAACAAAATATTTATTTATTTATTTATTAGATAAGGCTTACCAACTAAATACATACAGGCAATATATATTAAAATAATTATCAAATACTAAAACTTTTCTTATTATGTACTTAAATTAAAGGTGAGCACAACATTGCTATATTAAAAAACTATTTAAAAAAAAAAAAAAAGGAAAATTAAAACTAATACGACTTATTCTACAGATTTCTTTAAATATTCCAAGATACATTTCTTAAAATTGGTAATTTGGTCGCTATAGATATCAATATCGCTATTTTGGAACACAGTATTAAAAGTTTTGAGCAAACAATTTATGGGTGAGGAACTACCATACTTATTTTTCCTTAAAACAATTGAAAATGGCCTATAATTATGTAAACGAGCTGTTATTCTAGGAACCGATGTGTTAATTTGTGATAAGAGAGACGGATCGTCCACTTCATGATTCAACAATTTATAAAGGAACATCATGGAAAGCTGCTCGTTCCTTTGCCGTAGAGACAACAAGTTAAAATGGTTTAACCGTGCAGAGTAACCCTTAATGCTGCGGTAGGTGCCATCAATAAACGAGATTTTGTTCACAAACATTTTTTGGATTTTTTCCATACGCTGAATGCTGTTCTGGTAGTATGGATACCAAACTAGGTTACAATAGTCCACATGGCTTCGAACTAATGCGAAATATAAAACTTTCATAGCATTAACAGATCTAAATTCCTTTGTGTTTCTAAAAATAAAAGCTAACATTCTTAAACATTTGTTGACCGTGCTGTTAATATGGTTTGTAAATTTCATTTCTGAGTCAAGAGCTACACCCAAATCTCTAACTTGATCCACTTTTTTCAAAACCGTTCCATGAATTTCGTAAAAGCTAGGAAATTTGATTCGCTTTCGAGAAAATTTAATATGACAACATTTGTCTGTGTTGAGAGTCATACCGTTTAGCGTACACCAATTAGTAATCCTATCAATGTCCTCTTGAAGTTCTACCTGATCGTCACTATTCAAAACTACTTTAGACAGCTTTAGATCGTCTGCATATAACTGAAATTCAGAGTTGCGTATACAATGTTTTATATCGTCAATGAACATAACAAACAAGATTGGTCCTAGATGGGAACCCTGCGGCACTCCTGATGAAGGATGAATTTCTCTAGATATAAAGCCATTTACTACAACTCGCTGAGTGCGATTACTTAAATATGATGAAAACCAGTTTAAAAGCGACCCATGAATTCCAAAAACGCTTTCAAGTTTATGTACAAGCAATGCGTGATCAACCTTATCGAACGCCTTACTAAAGTCCGTATAAATCGCATCTACTTCTTTTTCTGAGCTCATACTAGCAACTATCCCGTCCACGAATGTTAAAAGATTCGTCAATGTTGACCGCCTCTTCATGAACCCATGTTGTTGAACCGCTACAGATTGTTTTATGTGCCAAGATAAATAAGGGCATATTAGTGATTCAAAAACTTTGGCAAAGGCAGGAAGAATACTGATAGGTCTATAGTTATTCACATTCCCTTTATCACCAGCTTTGTGGATTGGAATAATTACAGCGTCCCTCCATACCTTGGGGAAGCAACCTTCGATAAGAGAGCGATTGTAAATGATATGCAAAGGTTTTGTTAAGCTTGTAGCACAATTTTTCAAAAAAATTGGGTGAATACCATCGCTTCCAGCCCCCTTGCTGGGATCAAGAGCTTTTAAACATCTCTTTATTTTATTGCTAGAAATATGTAAGTGACTTAGTGAAACTATAATTCCTGAGATTCCTCCATCAGCCGAAACGTTATTTGTAGGCGAGTTATATGCTAAAGCAAAGTTATCGGCAAAAAGATTTGTAATGCTATCCCCATCCTTTGCTACTTTGTCACCGAAATTCATTACAGCTGGTATATTGCTCTTGACCTTTCTTTTACTTTTTATATAGGCCCAAAAATATTTAGGATTTTTTATAAGGCTATTGACCACTTTATCCAGATATTTGTTGTAACATTTTTTTATTATGGCTGAGGTACGATCTCTTAATAAATTATATTCTAATTCATCCAACCTATTTTTAAACTTCTTGTACTTTTGCCGGGCTTTCTCTTTTTCACGCAACATACGTATTAGGTTTACAGAAAACCACGGCGGATACTTATTTTTATTCTGTCTTCGGGTAGGTACATATTCCGCAATTATTCCATTTATAACTTTATAAAAATTTAATACCACATCGTCAATTGTTAAACACTCTTCAAACTCCACATTCCAGTCAATTTTGTCTAATTGCTTTCTTATTACCTCATAATCAGCAATAAAGAAATTCGGCCTAGGTGTAAACTTAGGTGACAACATTCGAGCATTGTGTAGGGACAAGCTCACTTGAAGAGGAGGATGATATAAGTCCACCCGAGAAATTACGTTTGGCGATTTCTGTACCAAAACGTCACATTTGGAATTACTTAGTATCAAATCTAGCATCTTTTGTTGGTGATTCAGTACATGATTAAACTGTTTCAGGTCATAAGCAGAAAAAAAGTCAATGAGGTCACAAGCCATAGCACCCTCATAGTTAGAAGGTTTGAGACAGGAATCCGGGAGGGCAATAGACCAGTCAATATCCCTCTGATTGAAATCACCGAACAAAAACACGTCATCATTCAGATCATCCATTACACTACTACATTTACCTAAAAACTCGTCAAAATGTGTGCGCTTTAGAGGTGACGGCAAATAAATACAACAGATATGTACCTGAATAGCGCCCAAGACTAAGGTAACCCATAAATCTTCGCAGCGACTCTCAAAAGTATAATTTCTATATGAATGTATAGATTTTTTAATGGCAATAAGAACACCTCCTCCATCAGAATCCATACCAAAAGTGTTTGACGATCTGTCCCTCCTAAATACCTGATAACGGTTGTCAAATATTTCACTATCGTATATTTCATTGTTCAGCCACGTTTCTGTTAGCACAATCAAGTCGAAGTTGTTCGCACAAATTTTCAGGTAAACATCATTAAGTTTTGTCCGCATACCGCGTATGTTCTGATAATAAATACATAGAGTGAAGGTCGCAATTAAAAACACTATCCTTTATAGACGATATACAACATTATGGAACTAAACTAGTCAGAAATTCTTGATGAAGTACTAACTTCGCGGGATGCTCGTCGTCCTTCCTTATGAATATCCTTCCATTTCTCACCCACACATACTTGAATTTATTTTCCTTGGCCCAAATCCTTGTAGTTGCATGGAGAGCTTTGTTTGCTTGAGTCAGATGCTCAGCGATGTAAACTGGCGACTCCTTGTCCCCATAACCTAGTAGTTTGGTGTTAAGCTTCCCTTTAGGGTTTGCTCTATTATACTTATACACAGCTGCTAGGAAATTGTCACGCTTCAGTTTACCCATAAATCTGCATACGACGGTCTTAGGGGTGTTCGATGCCTTGTTTTGCTTCTGTACACGATTACATGACAAGATGTCAGTTTCTGTTATAGGGAAACCTACCACTTTACCTATTTGTGTAACAGTGTTTACTAAATTTTCCTGTTTATGCTCTGGAAGACTGTGAATTTCTATATTGTTTTGTCGAGAATCTTGTTCCATTACAGACAATCTTGATTCTATGTCTTTAACTTGGCGTTGGAGCGACTCATTTTCAGAACGCAGTTGTTTGCATTCCTGTGAGCAAACCTCTACCTTGTTCTTCATTTCATCAAATTTGGTACTCATGTAGTTCAAGGAATCCTCAAAACTAGTCAATTCTTTCCTTAGGGATGAAAATTCTTCTCGTATCGAATTCTGTATTATTGATTGTACTTCTTCGCGTATAATTGTTATTATAGTAGAGCGCATACTTAGATTCTGATCTCCATTATCAGCGTTGCCACCTCTCCGAACATTTGTGTTCACGTTTTGTGATTCATCAGGAGAAGACAAGGCTGCCGTAAGACTCTTACATGGTGTATCATCATTTTTTGTCTGGCGCTGCGCAGATAACATCTCTAATGAACAATCAGGACACTTCCAGTTTGATTGCTTTTTAAAATTGGTGCTAGTTAGATTCACACACTGATAATGAAAGTGCTTCTTGCATCGGGACTGGGTGCATGTAATTTTGTCGGTATTTTTTAAAGTGTTGTTACATCCACTGCATGTAGTGTTACTCATTTTATATGCTCTGATTCGAGAAGATTGCTCAATATTTAAGCGCAAGCAGAAAGTGCGCTAAATCCAGCACAATGTAGGGGGCGTTGCAGTATCCGGATAGATGGCGCTGGCATCGATATAGTGCACTAAACGTCATAGAGGGCGCTGGCGTCGATAGAGGGCGCTGGCGTCGATAGAGGGCGCTGGCGTCGATTGAGGGCGCTGGTGTCGATTGAGGGTGATGGTCCAGAGGTTGTGTGTATCCGAACGCAACTCACTATGATCCGAAATGTGTCAGACCAAGATGTAAACAATGACTCATTAATAGGGATTTTAATTACTCGGTTTACCGTGATTTCGACGATCTTTTGCTAGTGTAGTCGGAAAAAACAGCTGCAAGACCGCTCGGATGGCTGACGCACACAGTATAAGACACGAAGCACAACTTGATACGGCAAAATAAAATGAAAAGTTACGGAGCGCGGAAAGAATAAGTGTTGACCAAATGACTTTTTTTTTTTTTTTTTTTTTTTTTTTTTTTTTTTTTTTTAAATATCTACTCTAAAGAAACATTCTAAATCCATTATACTTTATCTTAGTAGTCTAACTAATCCCCTGTTTTTGAGTTGGGGTGTAATCCCCTCGTGAGTCACAAAGAAGTTTTAGTGCTTTGTCGTGCACTTGAATCGTAAATAGTTATCCTTGGAGTACCATTTGCCGCCAAAGGTGGCCAGCTTAGAATCATCAGGGCTATTTTGTTGACGTTATTTTAACCAAAAGCAAAGGACAGTGGCTAAATATTTGTTTAGTTATTTTTTTAGCGTCCTAAAATATCGTTATTACGAAATGATGTCATAGAAATTTATAAGATTTTTCAGACTTTAATCTAGTCCAAACTCCAGAAAATTATTAGAGTTATTTAAAAGGGAGCTCATATGTTTAGTATAAAATGTGTTTAAGTGTCAGTTTTAGCCGACTTGAAAAAAAGGATGAGGTTCTCAATTCGACATGTATATTTTTGTATCACGCCTTGGACTTTTTTTTATTGTGAATAATAGGCAGACGAGCATGCAGCCCATTTGATGGTAAATGGTAACCGCCGCTCAAAGACATCGACAATGCCGCTTCCTAATGTGAAAAAAGGACTTGCGAATCAGCTTCACACTTCGTGTTCGCTCGCGGCGTCTTCGCGCGCAATAAGTGTTGTGCTAAGTGTAGGGCGAGCTTTTAGTATTTCACAAGTGATAGGTATCACATGGTCAAAAGTAACCTCTGGCTTCTTGAAACTCTCTTTCTGCAAATTATTGGACCTAAAATACCTACTGTAAATATTTAGTTTTTTGTTTAATTACATTTTATTTGATCAGATATAACCTCAAAAGCTACAAACTGAAATATATTTATTACCAGCCTTACAATCGTGTACCTAACGTCAATTTGGTCAAGACTGCAAGTTGTATATTATTACACATTTTCCATATCAAGTCGCAAAAAAAACTAACAAAAATGTTAGATGGAGGTTCGCCATTGTCCTTCATAAGTAGGTTATCAAATCAAATTGAACTGGCGAATAAACAATGGTGAGAGTTTCTAGGATACGTCTCGTCTACAATGTCAAAAGTTGGTATCCTACTTATATATAATACATAGCACGAACGCTCTTTTGATCCTTGTCTTGTTATATTACGAACAAAAAGAAAACAGCGACAAAAAGTAGAACTCTACTTAACGTCCAACTCTAAGACAAAGGTTTTTCTGACTAAAATTAAGCTTTAGCTCATTAAGAACATTTTTCAAGTGAGCCATACAAACAAAAAAATAGCCTAAAAGCAATGGGTCTTCTTTTTAGGGTTCCGTACCTCAAAAGGAAAAAACGGAACCCTTATAAGATCACTTTGTTGTCCGTCTGTCCGTCCGTCCGTCTGTCAAGACCCTTTTTCTCAGGAACGCGTGGAGGTATGAAGCTGAAATTTATATCAATTACTCAGGTCTACTGTCCCTTGAAGCTGTGATAAAATCAAACTTCTAAGCCAACGCAATCAAAAGATACAGCCGTTTATGCCGCAAATTTTCGACTCTTGCAAGGGAATCAAAACCTACAGGATGCTTCCCGTGAACTCAGAATCTTGAAATTTGGTACGAAGCAACGTCTTATAGCATAGATAAAGGAAAAATTACGAAAACCATAAATTTTTAGTTACATCACATAATATATATTTTTTTAATAATTTTAAACTTACTACCCATTTCCTCATAAACGCGTAGAGGTATTAAATTGAAATTCATACTAAATACTCAGGTCTATAATACCTTTAATCTGTAACAAAATCAAACTTCTATGTCAACGCAATCAAAAGAAACAGCAATTTAAGCTGCATATTTTGAAACTCGCAACTACACGCAAGGGAATTAAAACCTAAAGACCACTTCCCGTTGACATAGAATCTCGAAATTTGGTAAGAAGCAATAGCTTACAGCACAGGTAACAGAAAAATTCTGAAAAGCTTAAAATTTTAAGTAGTTATACCACCAAAAAAATTGTGATTGTAAACATAATTGTAGTTACAGCAATGTTATTATACTATGTATGGGGAGGGCAACATTTAAAGAAGACGAAATAGCCTTCTTCTTTATATTTCGACGTTCTTTTATCGAAATGATATGTGTTAATATAAAATAAAGGATTACTTAAACGATAAAGAGATCTTTGTCTTAAATTTATGCTCTTCCATCTTTCCCCATTGTAATGTTATGAATTTCATTTTGCAATAAAAATACCATAGTTATGACTCGATTGTCGTAATGAACGAACTTTGTAAACCTTGCAGGTTTGTACGGAACCCTCGGTGCGCGAGTCCGACTCGCACTTGGCCGGTTTTTTTTACAACTTTTAAACTAAAACATCACCCTTATTCTACAATTTAAGTAGTTAAATAGCCCTGAAACTGAAACAGTGGAACTTCGACCCACTGACTTTATTATTCGTTTGACACTATCTAAATTATAAAGTGACAAATTGGTTTCCAGGGGCACATATAAATACTATAAGTTGGGAATTCGGTCTTTTTGAATGATATGAAAATGGTTTACTGATAAAGCCCGGTCCCCATTCCGATAGTTTGGATGACACGTTCATACAATATTTTATTACCGTCCTTAAACAATGATGCAGATTATAGAAGGGTTTATTTTGGATTATTTATTTCAATCCACTCAAAATATCTTATCTTTAGTCTAAGACTAAATCAAAACTTAATCTAAGTCTATAGTACAGAGAAATGCATATCGCTCTCAACGTTTCATTAAAACAGGAAAAGGAAATATATTTCATAAGAATATAATATGAAAGCGCTCACTACTTCACGGTACATTTACAAGAAAACGATATTATTTCATAACTGTGAAAAAAGCTACGATATAGAACTTTACTGCACAAAAGTACAGACGGAAAGACGTACAATATGTCTTATTTCCTCAGTTAAATTACTTCACGTTAAGTTGAGAATAAGGATGAAGTGATTGCCGTCTGCCGTCTGATCTTCGCAACCCCTACACAGGCGAGGCAATTCAACTTGATTGAGGTACATTTACTATACGAAACATAAAGAATATGCAAAAAAATATATAATCCAGTGGTGCGTTTGAAATGAACCTGCGACCTCCCATTTGGAATCCCCTGAAATAGATTACACTGGTCACATTAACTGGTCACTTTATGTTTAAGTACTTATTTAGATATTTTAGCTATATACACACCTCAAATTTGTCTAGGGATATTGCAAAAATGACTGTTTTGACATTCTGAGTATAAATATATACAACTTAAAACTATGTAACTTATTTCAAAAATGTTTTCCCCATTTCCTTGTAATATACATTATTCTATAATAATAAAATGTCTAGTTCATCATCATCATCATCATCAGCCCATTTAAGTCCCCACTGCTGGGGCACGGGCCTCCCTCAATCACATGAGGGGTAATTGCCATACTCACCACGCTTGGCAAACGGGTTGGCGAGGGTTTTGATATAAATACAGAGTTTTCCTTCTCTGCGTGCTGATGATCATGCCAGCAGCTTTACCTTAGTCGCCTTTTACGACACCTCGGTAAGAGTGAGGGTGGCCTATTCTACTCTGCCGGGGACCACACGGCTAAGACAAATGTCTAGTTACCTCGGGAAAACGTCTTATTCCTACGGGAAAACATCAATTCCAGGTGGGCCACGCTGTTAAGGGATAAGTTTAAGGGCCCTAAAAATTGAATAAAAAAAACGCTATTTATTGTTATGTCTCAAAAACAGACAAAATTGAGGTGTGTATGTAGGCTTCTCTGTTTGAATAGGCTAGTGGAAAAAAATCGATGAATTTACAAAAGTCGTAGAACAAATGTTGTTCTGAATACTTGATAGAAGCCATGGTTGAAGCGATGTAAATGTCTACCCACACATTCTGTATTTGATATCGCACTAAAAACATCACTGATGTAGGGAGCTAAGTAAAATTTTATTGTATGAATGATATCTAATGCAAATACAAACCAACCAACCATCGTCAATGTCGAAAATAGGGTCAGTACTAGATTACTACCGCACTAGTCTCAAAGAGCACTTTTAGAGTCACTAAAAGTGCTTTGAGAGCTGTAGTTTAGAAGTTTAGCAGTTGTAGGAAGTCTTAAAATTTAATTGTCACTTGCTCAGCTATGGCCGCTCGGCGTCACTCCGAGTACGTAAACGACCACAAAGATCTATAGCGTGACCTTAAAGCTGTCCTAACTTTATAAAAGTTAAATTAAAAAATTGCATCTGGTTACAAGGCAACGAACCGTCACACTGCAGACGGACATGAATTGCATGCACTTTTTGCAGTCATTTCATGGCAATCTGCGTTTATTGACCGGCGCGTTGGACAGACCGGACCATTTCGTTATAATATCGAGTTGAATTGTTTCTACACGTAAAGAATACGTAAGTAGGAATAAACAGTAGCGACCTCATTGCGATGATGTGGGTTGAAGTGCGCCTCTGAGGGGTATAAACCTATACCCTTCAGGAGCTAGGCTAGGCTATAGCCTAGCTGTGAACTCTATGACTGTACTTGGTATTACAACACTTATAATATCCTCCAACCGATTACGGCTACGGTGGCCAATCTTAACGATCAGTACGTACGGAGGATATATTATAGGTAGTGCTCCAATGTGTAAGCAAAATCAAAAGCATTCTCTATTCCATTACCCTCATATTTCGATGAGACACTAGAGTGACACGAACGGCGAGGGATTGGGCGCAGGACGTGTTTAACGTGCTTTCTGAGGCACAGGGGTAGAAGACGAACCCGGGACCTCTTGCGCAGCCGTCGCTTATAGTGCGACCCACTAACCACTACGCCGCCGAGGCAGTCAAGTCCATACACGTATATCGATGCTTTGACAGCATTTTTAGTAAATTAAACCAAAAAACAAAGCCTCTCGTGAACTCACGACGACAAAAACTTCACTGAATTTTACGCGAGGAACGGAGCGACTAGTGGACGCCCACTAAAAAAGCAAAGACTCATGGCAGACGGTAGAGTATTTCACTAATTAATGTCAAAAATCTTTATTTGCATATGGTTGTAAACGGCACTTGCAAGTCGTTTAACATACATTAAAATCTTTTGAAACTATTTATAACTGTAATAATAATTTTCATGTAATTAAATATATATTCTAATACATAAGATATACTAAGAAATAAACAAATATAATGCGAATCTATCACCGGCCCGGAAAGTGGTTTCTGTTTGAAAAGATCCGACAAGAAACTCGCCAGTTATTCTTTTTGATCGATAACATATGTGATAGTTAGGTAAGTTATTCAAAATGAAAATGAAAATATCGTTTATTCAAAAAACACTGATACTTAGCAATTTTTGAACTGCTCTCACATAAGGTCGCCCTGTGTTGTGAGAGGAGCCTCTTTTTAGAATAATATAATACTAATAACAGGAGAGTTTTCTTAATATTAAAGATGATACAATGATGTTGGTGTTTAAATGGTCAATAACTTTAAAGGGAAGTAACGGTTATAAGCCAAAGACTGCCTCGTGGCAGTCTGTGTCATATAAATTAGGAATGAAATATGACTTATTTTAAGAGCCTGTATATTGAGTAAAATTCTAAATAATTAGCAGACTTTGGGATCAGGTGGGTGTAAATTATGTCGTCTGGTATTTATTTTTCATATTTTCTACCCAAAATATAACAACTTTTTACCTGAAAATAAAATTTCAGTTTCACATTTATGTCTTCATGAAATTTCAAACGCAATTTCAGATAATCTATGCATATTATTAGCAAAGTTTGTGTCAAATCTCCATTCCTCTCTGCGCTTTGTAATTCTTTTCACGTCACTTTGCTTATACTTTTCACCTTAGATTTGATACTCGAGTTTAGATGAAATACTTTATGACTTGATGATCTAATATGCTTATGATAATTTCGAAGCCTAGTAAAATAAATACCACGACCAGGGTCAACAAAATAAGATAGATAACCTAGACCTATTACAGCCTAGTACGCTGTATGTATTATTTGCCGTGCCCGACAGGGTCCATAATATACTTATATACTATGTATGTTTCTAACCACCTTTTGTAACATATGGAGCGCAATAAAGAATATGAATAATTTTATTGACACACACGACCCTAAGAACGTTAAGCCATTTGGTTCTGCGCCCAATCCCTCTCCGGTCGTATCACGCTTATGTCCCATCGGAATATGAGAGTAAGGGAATAGCGAGTGCACTTGTGCTTGCACACACACTTGAGCACTATAATATATCCTGCGTACGTGGCTGATCGTTGAGATTGGTCGCCGTAACCATAATCGGTTGGAGGATATTACGTAGGGTTCCTATTTTTACTATTAGCTCTGATGTGAGGGAAAACATCGTGAGTCGCTACATTGTAATTAGCAGACTTCTTAAATCCTGAATTATGGTCCAGGCGTTCCTTGGTCATCATAGCGACAACTTTTGACTGAACCGAAAAATACACGCTAAGTTGAATTTAGTCCAGCGGTATTCTGTCCGTTACTTGACGCATCTCTCATGGATACTGGTCTCCCCCAGAGAAAAAAAAGTGGTCACTTTTTTATATATTAAATGGGTTTGCACTTGACCTCATCTCACCTGATGGAAAGTGACAATATGGTCTAAGATGTAGCGTGCTTACTCAGAAGAAGCCTATTCACTCTCCACTTGAAGACATCCAAATTGTGGCTCTCTGGAATACAGAAGCCGGCAAGTTGTTTCATTCTTTAGCAGTTCGCCAAAACTTTAAATCTTGCTTAAGATTTCAAGAGAAGACCGTACTCTTTTTTAAAAAAGCCAGCAACATATTAGCGATCTCTCTGATTTCGCGGATGTTCATGGGCGGCGCTGATTACTTTCCATCAGATTCAGGTGACTCGCTTGCTCGTTGGTCCGCCTCTAGCATAAAAAAAGATGATTTTGATATGAATCGAGGTTGAGAAAAATAAGCTTGAAAAATCCTTTTATATTCGAAATGTCTTAAAAAGTTTTTAATTTAATGTCCTAAATTCATTATAATTAATTATAATCAATTTTCGGTGAAACGGAGCTTGAAAGCCCCTTAAATATTCTTGTTACTTTATCATTTGGACTGTGCTGGGTACCTATCTTACACTGTGACCATGGTGACAAGGTTGACAAATGGAATGATGGATCGGTCAAGTGTCTACTTATCGAATTTGTTGTTCAAGCCTCTTTCGGGGGTACTAAAGTGATGAATATGCTATTTCTATGTCATCCGAGAGTTTGAAACGATGTTTCTTATAAATAACTTTCAGACATTCTACAAGCATTAATATTTTGACTTCCTCGCTTTTTTTTTACTGGACTGTCTCTGTGGCGCAGTGGTTAGTGGGTCGCACTTCAAAGCGACGGCTGCGCAAGAAGTCCCGGGTTCGATTCCCGGGTCGGACCAAAAATGTGTACCTAAGTTTTCGGTAAGAAATTCTTAGTGTCAGCCCGGAGTCTGGAAGTCGGCAGTCATGTACCCCCGTGCCTCGGAATGCACGTTAAGCTGTTAGTCCTGCGCCCGATGCCTCTCCGGTCGTGTCACGCTGGTGTCCCATCGGAATATGAGGGTAGGGAATAGAGAGTGCACTTGTGTTTGCGCACACAGTGAAGCACTATGATAAATGCTGCGTTCGTGGCTGATCGTTGAGGTTGGCTGCCGTAGCCGCTGTCGGTTGGAGGATATTATTTTATTTATTTATTTAATTATATTTTGACTTATTAATATTAACATGGCGGAGAACAAGATAGGCAGCATACCGTATCAAGATATAATCATCAATCTGTCCCGTTTTGATAGTAGGTACTTCTTAATCTTTGCCTTTGACTCATCATGATCGCAGGTTGTATGTACAGTTACATCCAAAGCCTATGCTTTAGATCCCCGGTGAGTACGGTAAGATGATGAAGTGAGTGCCGTCTAACCTTGAAAGCCCATAGACGCGGGAACCAGACTTTTTGAAATATGTAACCAAATGAATCATGGTTACATATTTCAAAAACTACCAGGTATCCTTACCATGTTTTCCATCACTGACAAACTCGTATTAAAAATATGTATGTACAGTCAGCGTCAGAACAAGTTACCCCCCTGCAGTGGAAAAATAGCACTTATGACCCAGACATAAGGACGGTCCAAAGATCAACAAGGGTAACTCGACGTGACGCCGTGGTAGGTACAAAAATTTAATAAATTCCAAGGGCTCGAATTCGAACCTATCACCTTCCGCTAAGAAGGCGCACGTTCTTATCCACTAAGCTACCATAGCTCGCTCGCTCACATTATTTAGCCGCGGGAGAGTCACGCTTCGGCATGAATGGGCCGACTCGACCGAAGTGAAACCACGGCCTCACAGAAAACCGGTGTGAAGCAGCATTGTGCTGTGTTTCGCCGTGTGAGTAAGGGTGCCGGAAGCCCAATCCGGGGAAAGGCGGTTTTAAAGGTTGGCAACGCACTGCGACTCCACTGGTGTTGCGGGTGTCCATAGGCGGCGACAGTCACTTACCATCAGGTGGTCTGTCTGCTCGTCTGCCATCTATCACATAAAACATCGACCGGTTTGATACCACGGCCTCACAGAAAACCGGTGTGAAGCAGCATTGTGCTGTGTTTCGCTGCGTGAGTGAGGGTACCGGAGGCCCGATCCGAGGAAAGAGGGGTTTAAAGGTTGGCAGCGCACAGGTGTGACTCCACAGGTGTTGCGGGTATCCATAATCCAGTCCCTTGCTATCAGGTGAACCGTCTGCAAAGATGCCTTTGCCGCATTCTCGAATAAACCTTAGGTATATACATATAGCTAAGTCATTAGGTTGACAAACTTATTATGTAAATCCCACTGACGATATGCTAAGAGTCGGAGTTTACTAATCTTACGAATCATTGTGTTGTCTTAGACACAGTAAAGAAAGGCTGACAGGATGAGCAGAATGCGTGGCGCAACCAATACCTTGTTTAACGTAAACGTAAAGACTAGGTGGCAGACGGATCACCTGATGGTAAGCGATTGCCGCCGCCCATGGACACCCGCGACACTAGTGGAGTCCCAAATGCTCTGCTGACCCTTAAACCCCGCTTTCCCCCGGATTGGGGCTTCGGTACCCTCACTCACGAAGCAAAACACAGCACAATGCTGCTTCACGCTGGTTTTCTGTGAGGTGTCACTCCGGTCGAGCCGGCCCATTCATGCGAAAGCTTTTCTCTTTCACAGTCAAATTTATAACGTAATTAGGTATAGTCCAAGGAGGATATTGTCTTTGTTATAGTCCTATGAAATACTATGCAGCTTTCTTTTTTTCTAAAGTGTGGCATACAACATTTGTGTGGTAATAAAAATAGTATTTTGAAACCAATCAAATACAGAATCCAGCATTAATCTAGATAACATTCCACATATCGAGATCTAATAAGAATTCCCATTGTGCAAACATACTCGTACCAACGCAAACTTTTGTAAATGCATATATACAAAACCTTGTTTATGGGGGCTTTCGGCTGTGACCTATGAGGGGAACCTAAGTAGTCATGCTCACTCAAATGTCTCTGAGGTGGTGGCGTTATGTGGCGGGTCATTACATTCCCTCTAATATGGTTGAGTGAAATGATGGCTGACACATACGTCATATGTATGTACAGTCAGCGTCAGAACAAGTAACCCCCCTGCAGTGGAAAAATAGCACTTATGACCCAGACATAAGGACGGTCCAAAGATCAACAAGGGTAACTCGACGTGACGCCGTGGTAGGTACAAAAATTTAATAAATTCCAAGGGCTCGAATTCGAACCTATCACCTTCCGCTAAGAAGGCGCACGTTCTTATCCACTAAGCTACCATAGCTCGCTCGCTCACATTATTTAGCCGCGGGAGAGTCACGCTTCGGCATGAATGGGCCGACTAGACCGAAGTGAAACCACGGCCTCACAGAAAACCGGTGTGAAGCAGCATTGTGCTGTGTTTCGCCGTGTGAGTAAGGGTGCCGGAAGCCCAATCCGGGGAAAGGCGGTTTTAAAGGTTGGCAACGCACTGCGACTCCACTGGTGTTGCGGGTGTCCATAGGCGGCGACAGTCACTTACCATCAGGTGGTCTGTCTGCTCGTCTGCCATCTATCACATAAAACATCGACCGGTTTGATACCACGGCCTCACAGAAAACCGGTGTGAAGCAGCATTGTGCTGTGTTTCGCTGCGTGAGTGAGGGTACCGGAGGCCCGATCCGAGGAAAGAGGGGTTTAAAGGTTGGCAGCGCACAGGTGTGACTCCACAGGTGTTGCGGGTATCCATAATCCAGTCCCTTGCTATCAGGTGAACCGTCTGCAAAGATGCCTTTGCCGCATTCTCGAATAAACCTTAGGTATATACATATAGCTAAGTCATTAGGTTGACAAACTTATTATGTAAATCCCACTGACGATATGCTAAGAGTCGGAGTTTACTAATCTTACGAATCATTGTGTTGTCTTAGACACAGTAAAGAAAGGCTGACAGGATGAGCAGAATGCGTGGCGCAACCAATACCTTGTTTAACGTAAACGTAAAGACTAGGTGGCAGACGGATCACCTGATGGTAAGCGATTGCCGCCGCCCATGGACACCCGCGACACTAGTGGAGTCCCAAATGCTCTGCTGACCCTTAAACCCCGCTTTCCCCCGGATTGGGGCTTCGGTACCCTCACTCACGAAGCAAAACACAGCACAATGCTGCTTCACGCTGGTTTTCTGTGAGGTGTCACTCCGGTCGAGCCGGCCCATTCATGCGAAAGCTTTTCTCTTTCACAGTCAAATTTATAACGTAATTAGGTATAGTCCAAGGAGGATATTGTCTTTGTTATAGTCCTATGAAATACTATGCAGCTTTCTTTTTTTCTAAAGTGTGGCATACAACATTTGTGTGGTAATAAAAATAGTATTTTGAAACCAATCAAATACAGAATCCAGCATTAATCTAGATAACATTCCACATATCGAGATCTAATAAGAATTCCCATTGTGCAAACATACTCGTACCAACGCAAACTTTTGTAAATGCATATATACAAAACCTTGTTTATGGGGGCTTTCGGCTGTGACCTATGAGGGGAACCTAAGTAGTCATGCTCACTCAAATGTCTCTGAGGTGGTGGCGTTATGTGGCGGGTCATTACATTCCCTCTAATATGGTTGAGTGAAATGATGGCTGACACATACGTCATACTTGTGAACAGGTGCCACCTTTGGGGATTGGTCCGCTTCGGTTTACCTCATATTTAGCTTTTAATTTGCTTCATTCTATTTTGTGTTGCATTAGACTGTTTGACTTGGTATGAGGATAATAAACCATTGTAAAAAAGTTGGCGATTAAAAAGAGTAACTGGCGAGTTTCTAGCCGGATCTTCTTGATCAGAAACAACTTTCCGAGCCGGTGGTAGAATCGCATTATGTTTATTTATTTCTTTAGTATATTTTATGTATCAACATATATATGTATTAACATATAATTATACATAAGTACTTATAAATAGTTTTAAGTCATTCAAATGTATGACGATTTGTAAGTGCTGTGTACAAGCCTATGCAAATAAAGAATTATTTGAATTGAATTGCTAGAATAAGGGGAAGTAAAATATCGGAGAGCCCTGCATTCAACTCGCAGCAAGCAAATTGTAGGTCAGACTGTATCGTTTATGTGGGATCACTAAAAACGAGGATTCCCTAATTGTGCCTATAACCTCACCTCTACTCGCCTCTCATGTACCTCAGTCTATGTGGAAAGGTTTGCCCGCGGCTACGAATTAGGGACCTTCAAGAGAAGAGCTTACTTTTTTTAAAAAGGCCGGCAATTAGCGATCGAGGGGCTCTTATTTCGCGGATGTTTATGGTCAGCGTTGATTACTTTCCATCAGGTGACTTGCTTGCTCGTTTGTCCACCTCTAGCATAAAAAAAAACTTATAACCAGAGGTTGGAAATTAGTCGAGTTACTTTGGTTCTTGCTCTGTTTTCATACAGTGAAAGAATAAAGGGGATATGCCTCAAATACCAAGATTAATTTTAAAGAGCTGAAAAGGAGCCGTAATTCGTTGAATAAATAAATTAATTATTTTCTATAGAATGATCCTCCACATTGCATGGACCAAGGATATTTTTAGTAATTTAGGTGATACGGCAAAAAATCGATTTTGGGATGTCCATTGTCCATTTCAAATGCCGCGAAGAAACATTCCAATGTAAGTACATAAATTACAATAAGAACTATGTTGATGCAGCGAGCCAAAGTGAGCCAGGGCCTCCCATAAAAAGAGTCAGAGGGCCTAATTTAAAACAGACGTTACGACCGAATCGGAGTTTCCCTCTCTTTTACACGTGCTGTATGTCTCCTTTAAATTAAGCTACCTGGTACAGGTTATTAGTATTGACACATCTGTTTATTGAAAATGTTATTAATTCCTGGTATGTTAAGGCGACGGGTAGCCCTAACTAGCTACACCAATCGATTAAAATTGTTAGCTACTAAACTGGGTCATTTTTAAACAATTTCAGGGTTACAACCTCTCGAAAAACACTTATACTATTTACTAAATAACCATGCACAAATGTTGGGTCCGTTTTTGGACGCGAAAAATTGATTCACGCTAAAAGCGGCCACTTTTTTATTTCACTATCGTGAAATTGTTTAAAATAGATCCGGTTTAGTAGCTAAAAATTTAAATCGATTGGCGTCGCTAGTGTGCCCTACCCGTCACCTTAAGGCTCGTTCACTCCACTGTAATGAGTGAAAGTTATTAAAGACTAATGAAAGCTCTGGAGATATTTATTTTTATGTTTGAGATGTTGTAAAGTGTGATACAATAAAAGTAATCGGAGCTTTTTAAAAAAATCATTATTAATTTATGAAATCAAAAGTGATAGTAGATAGAATCTGGCTGTTGTAGAGATACTTTACTGATATGTATTTCATTGCATTTGAGATTTACGAAGGCACTAATCCCGCATTGTGGGGTTCTTCGAAGCGCTTATATTAGGCCCTAACAATACTAAACCAACCGTGTATAAAATAAGCGAATCTATTTGTGACTTGTGTTGTGGCGACACCGTGAATTGTGGGAGCAATTAAGGAGATTTGCGTTAAGTTAAAACCCTGTTTGTTGTCTTTTGTCCGGTCGTAAATTAAAATTATTAAAAAATATTAACATTATGAAAGTGGTTGTGTAGGAGGAGAACTTCTTTAGCTAAATTAAATAAGTGCAAAAGCGCCGTCTTCTTTATAGGTACTCAGATATTATTTTTCCCCTCAATTTTCATCGGTGTGATTAGAGCAGTTTGCTATAAAAATATCAGAATACCTATCGTGACTTTGATATTTTTTATAGCAGACTTTGCTCAAAAATATGGAGTAGTTTTAGCAGTAAACACAATTAGGTACACAAATATTATTTTCATGTTTTATTATCATTTTATTACATTCTCACCAAATTAACGATCTCTTTTTCATAAACAGAATATAATTACTATAAAAAAGAATATTATTACTTTATAAATTACTAGCCTTCGCCCTCGGCGTTCATCATTTCAGCCAATAGACGTCCACTGCTGGACATTGGCCTCCCTCAATGTTATCCACACAGATCGGTCATGTGCCGCCCGCATCCAATGGATTCCCGCGATCTTCACCAGATCGTCGGTCCACCTTGTAGGAGGCCTGCCACGGCTGCGACTTCCTGTACGTGGCCTCCACTCGAAGACCTTTCCGCCCCAACGGCCGTCTATTCTCCTCGCTATGTGCCCTGCCCATTGCCACTCGAGGCATGCAATCCTTTGGGCTACGTCTGTGACCTTATTTCTCCTGCAGATCTCATTATTTCTGATACAATCACGCAGGGAGACTCCGAGCATAGCCCTCTCCATTGCTCTCTGGGTGACTTTGAGCCTCCTTAATCGGCACATTGTAAGCGGCCACGTTTCGGTTCCGTATGTCATCACTGGCAACACACACGTATTAAAGACTTTTGTCTTGAGACACTGGGGTAGATCTGCCGAAAATATGCTGCGTAGCTTCCCGAACGCTGCCCAGCCGAGTTGGATTCGTCGATCGACCTCTTTCTGGAAGTTAGACTTACCAAGCTGAACTTTTTGTCCGAGGTAGATGTACTCGTCTACAACTTCCAGTGTAGAGCTTCCAACCTTTACAAGAGTGGGTACGACATGGGAATTCGACATAATTTTCGTCTTATCCATGTTCATTTTCAGACCTACTTGTTGGGAGACTCTATTGAGGTGAAGGTGCGTCATGTACTCGCCATTTATATTGATGCCAAGTCCATCCGAGTCCAGAAGTTTAAACACGTCCTCCAACAGAGTGGTGAACAGTTTCGGCGATATAACCCTCGGTTCTACCCACGTAGTATTCGATTTTGTTTATTCGACAAGAACCTGTCATTTTCTGGATTAAATTTATCCCATGTCTTTCCCCTGGTTCTAAGTTATCTCTCCAAGAATTTTATAAAAATTATAAATAGCGTAACTAATACGTTGTTCTTTTATAAATAAAATACATAAGAAGATTTAAATACTAGTTACAAGTAACTAGTATTAAAAAGAGATCGTTTATTTGGTGAGAATGTAATAAAATGATTATAAAACATTCTTGACTTGACTTCAACAAGAATATTTGTGTACCTAATTGTGTTTACTGATAAAACTACTCCATATTTTTTATTTAAATACTAGTTTACTTGTAACTAGTATTTAAATCTTCTTATGTATGTGTCATGTTTGATGATTATTTTTGTAAGACAACGAACATTTTGAATAACTTAAAAAATAAGTGTTTGAAATAATCATCATCATCATCATCAGCCCATTTAATTCCCCACTGCTGGGGCACGGGCCTCCCTCAATCACATGAGGGGTAATTGCCATACTCACCACGCTTGGCAGACGGGTTGGAGAGGGTTTTGATATAAATGCAGAGTTTTCCTTCTCTGGGTGCTGATGATCATGCTAGCAGCTTTACCTTAGTCGCCTTTTACGACACCTCGGTAAGAGTGAGGGTGGCCTATTCTACTCTCCCGGGGACCACGCGGCAAAAAATATTTTCTGGTGGTGGTGGTGGTTTCTTTTATATTTTTTGGTTTGAAATAATATTTTCTTATAATTCCTAGGTGAAAGACGAGTAGAAAGATCACCTGATGGTAAGCGATTGCCAGTGGAGTCACAAGCGGTTGGTAATATATTTATCTACGCGCGTGATGTCATCACTTTCAAAATAAGAATTCAAGACTTTTTGAGAGACCACGTGATTATACGTACGATACGTTTTACCCACAGAGCACGATAGAGTAACTATCGCCACCGCGTACCGGTAGAACGGAGTATGGTCAAGGTCGGGTCACGTTCCCATGACGCTAACAGTACGCTACTACATATAATTGCGCGCACATCTCCGCACAAAAAACTATTTTTTTCGCATAAAGACGGTAAGATACTTATACACATAGGGGAAGGACATAGGAATGTCCGTCCCCTATGTGTATGTGTTACTTTTAATCCCGAAAATGACAGGTTCCTGTGGGAAAATAGAATAGGTACTACGTGGGTAAGGCCGCGGGCGAAAGCTTGTACCTAATTTGTAAAATAAATATGTTCCTTTTAAAACTTTTATTACTCGATATTATAAAACCTGTGGTTTTACCCAGTTTTACCAGTGTACGAATATGATTTTTTTTTTAGTAGGTATAGGTTACATCATTAAGGAAAATTCCAGGTTTGATCTCAATTTCCAGTCGAGACCATTAGAAAAAGAACTTTTGCCGAACAGACGGCTCCAGCTTCGTTAGCTAGAAATCATAATATAGATAATGCTGTTATTTGAGACGAGATGATCGGTTTCAATTATTTGCCGCATTTATTTATTTTAATCATTGCTGCTTTTTTTATCGTTTCTTAAATCAAATTTGAATACAGAACTAATTAGGCCGGCAAAGTATCAGCAATCTCTCTGATTTCGCAGATTTTATAGGCAGCGTTGATTACTTACTTACGATCAGGTTATTCGCTCAAAAAAGCAGGTTTGTTACCTCTAGCTAATAAATATATCGACTGCACAGTAATAAAATTCGAACGACGTATTTTGGATTCTTCAATCCAAACATTTCAATAAAAATGTTATAAAGTAAAATTCATACAGAAGACCGGAGCATGTAATTGACCGGTGTCGGCACCTGTGCCCTATAAATAGCAGTTTGAACTCGTAACAATGGAATTCATTTTTATATCACAATATAGGAGGTAGGTAAATCCCCTAGAGGTCGTGAAACATGCAGACAATTGCAATAGTTTGCAGTCTGACTACGAAACTGCGGTAACAGCGAGTATTGTTTTAGTTTCGTAGCCATTATCTACAGCAATAACTTTATATGAGTTATTAAGTGGTTTATTGATTTCGTTCTTGTACGCTAAGTATGCATATTAGTTAACTGGAATACTATGATATTCTTAAGTAAATAACACACTTAAAAATTTCATCTCGTGTTCAGGCGAGACTCGAACCCACACCTTTCACAATCCGGGTGAATGTTCTACCAAATAGACTACTGAACGCGTTACTAACCCGACGAAATTTGAAAGTGCTTAATTCGATATGAGCTGTCGATATTCTCATATACCTACGAGGGCGACACTGAAAGTTCTTAGAAAATCAATAACTGAACAATTTAGCAAGTTGTTACTTTTATTATATCTTTTCAAAATAGTGCCCCTTCACATCAATACATCGCTGCATTCGATGAAACCACTGTGAAAAGCACTTGGCCCACTCTTCTTAAGGGGTCTCTTCGACGGCCTTTTGATACGTAGCCACTGCTTCTTCGGCTTCCGTCAAACTGTCCAAAAAACAGGGTGTGAGGTATGGGCTATATGACGGATGACCCAGTAATTCCACTACGCCTACGCCTACGCGTTAATAACGCGTTCAGTGGTCTGATTGGTAGAACAATCACCCGAATTGTGAAAGGTGTGGGTTTGAGTCCCGCCTGAACACAATATGATTTTTTTAAGTACGCTATTTACTTAAGAATAAATTGCAAAAGAATGCTATAAAAAATATCAACTACTATGATATTAATATACATGGATGTGAATATACAAAGGACAGACCCTTCATAACTAATTAAGTTTTATAAAACATAAATACATTCTCTATGGGTAGGATAATCATTTATGGAACATTCTACACACTTCCCAGGGGGAAAGCGGGATAAAATTTGCGGCTTTTTTGATGCGAGGGTAGAGTAAATTGATTAAAAATATTAGAGCTTCTTACTCATAAATCTTTTTACGTAGGAAAAGGAACAACATGCTTCGGCGGGTAAAATCCAGTAGCCTAAGTTTAGGCAAAGATAATATAATCACTAGTTTCGGTTTCGGTTTAAAGATATTTACTATCCGCCCATGGACACCCGCGACACCAGTGGAGTCACAAGTGCGCTGCCAACCTGTAAAACCCCCTTTCCCCCGGATCGGACCTCCGGTACCCTCACTCACTCTACTCTGGCAAGAGGTAGTAACGTCGGTCATATTATTTTAAATCCTATTAAACCCTGTAGTTTAATGCTGTATTGTGTGTATAAATACAGTGGCATTGTTAATATTGGTAACGCATCGACGAAACTAGCGCCGCCAATAGATATGTTTCAATTCTGGCAGTAACAAAACTTTTTTTAAGTACAAGTGTGAATCTATAAATAAAAGTATTAAGAATTTTTGAGAGAAAAAAATATGTCTTCCTATATATATTTCTTCCTAAAAGTAAGTATTTTTTTGTAATTGCTAAAGGTGGCCACTTTAGGCCATAATAATTATTATAGTTATCTTCTTGTGCGAAGATAATGTTACTTAAGTACACTCAAAAAATACTTAGTACTTTCCTTTATGGATTCACCGTTGTACATGTCTTTTTTATAATAATGTATTTAGATATTATAATATAATATAATCTTATTTCACAACATCACAAACATTGATCTGACTCCGAGATAGGTAGCGCAAGCACCTGTCGTTACGGATATCAGTACAAACAGCGGAGTTATATATAATATTTTTCTTTTGTAAATACATACTTACGAGATACATAGAAAACGTCCAGACCAATACAAACAGATACGTTCATGTACACAAAAGTTTGTACTGTGCGGGGATCGAACCCGCAACCCTTGCACCAGAGGCAGCATTCACTACCACTGATCCAAACGGGTCGTCTTAAAAACGTCTCTTAATCGCTACAATTCCCAAAAGGGTAACATGATGTACTGGAATATGATTGTAACACCTTAACTTCATTCATGAATGCGATAAACGTATTTGACTTGACTTGACAATTAATAGAAACCTACAGGCGGCGGTAGTTACTTCAATGTGTTAACTTAATAATATATTCGTAATTTAAATTGACAAACGACCGAGTTGCATTGCGATTCCGGCTAGTTCAACTGATTGCAGAACCGCTTTAACTGATGTAAATATTTAATAGCCCATTTCTGTATCGTTATTTTTTACTGCTTCGGTGGCGCAGTATTTAGTGGGTCGCACTTTCTATATACCTTCATATTCCGACGGGACACCAGCGTGACACGACCGGAGAGGGAATGGACGCAGGACCAACGGCTTAACGTGCTGTCCCAGGCACATGACTGCCAACTTCCACATTACAGACTACCGAAGCAGTAAGAAATAACAATACAGAAAATTACTAGAATTACTAGCCCATTTCTGTATCGTTATTTTTTGCTGCTTCAGTGGCGCAGGATTTAGTAGGTCGCACTTTAAAGCGACGGCTGTGCAAGAGGTCCTGGTTCGATCTCCCGGTCGGGCCAATAATGAGTACCTAAGTTTTCGGTAAGAAATTCGTAGTCTGTAATGTGGAAGTTGGCGGTCATGTGCGTGGAAAAGCACGTTAAGCCGTTGGTCCTGCGCGGTCGTGCTTTTTTCCCTCTCCGGTCGTGTCACGCTGGTGTCCCGTCGGTATATGAAGGTATATAGAGAGTGCACTTGCGTTTGGGCACATCCTTGAGCACTATAATGTCCTGGGTATATGGCTGATCGTTGAAATTGGCCGCCATAGCCGAAATCGGTTGCAGGATTATTAGTATCTATTCTGAAGCATATTTAATTGAGTAAGTAGGTATAATGCTTTAAATTTACATTTTCACTAACATTACAATAGTTGGTCACAAAGTCACTGATGATGATGTTGCTGATGAAATGTCGGGAACTCAAAAATAAGCCCTACATGGTAGCAAAATCGTTATAAACTACATAAACCATTTTTAAACGACTTCAAAAAAATGCGGAGGTTTTCAATTCGACATGTATTCTACTAACGTTTCATGTCAGAGAAAATACACTTGGGCACAGATTTCAGTATTCAAAGATGTTCACAAAGTCTAGTCAAGAATAGATAAAAGAAAGAAGTTTTGTATAACAAAAGAATACAAAAGACATTTTAGTAATTTCTGCACGTAGGATCAAATGATATTCAGTGCAGGGGCATATTATTCAAACGATATGGTTGGGTTTTGTGCAAGTTTTGTAGAGGTAACAGGACGTTACCTCCATAATTTTGCGAAATTAAATCTAACTAGCATTTAAAATTCAAATCTTGTGCGTAATTTGTATTTTAAGCGACACATACCTAAATATGTACATTATTTTTAATTGGAACGCTGTTCTGGAATTATGAGATAAAACCGTGAAATACTTATTTTAAATTAACATAATTAAATTCATCTCACATACGTAAAACTCTAGTAAAGCTTTTCACAAACGCGAAAAATTGATTCAATCAATTTTTCTCGTACAAAAACGGACCTAACATTTGTGCATGGTTATTTAATAAATGTAAGTGTTTGCCGAGAGATTGTAATCCCGAAATTGTTTAAAATAGATTCGGTTTAGTAACTAAAAATTCAAAATCGATTGGCGTGGCTAGTGTGACCTACCCGTCACCTTAAGCGGAAAATTTAAAGTATTAATTAACAAGATTTTTATTCTATATCTACTCAATTTTAAATTTATAACAACTTTTGTCTGGGTCCAAAAATAATTTCGTAATAACGATTATTACGAAAACGATGTCATATAATTATATATTTTTTTCAGATATATCTAATAAAAAATTTACTTTACATGACTCTTTTTTATAATGGCTTCGTACTTGCGAATCCGCTCCACACTTCGTGTTCGCACGCGGCTTCTTCGTGCGCTATACGCGACTAAGTGTGGAGCGGGCTTTTGGGATTTCACAAGTGGGATACCTAGTCAAAATTAACCCTTGGCTTCTTGAAACTCTGTTTAAAGTAAAATACTATAAATATTAAGTTTTATGTTAAATTACATATTATTATTTGTTCAGATATAATTTCAATCAGTTCAAAGTGATATACTAACAAAAAAAATGTCAAAAATTTGTTGAATGTTCATCATATTCAATGCAGAGTATGAACGGACAGACGGATAACCTGATGGTAATCGGTTGCCACCGTAACACCCGTAACCTCATTTAATTCACGGAGAATGGAGACATATTGGTGCGAAATACTTGCCTATAACCTCAGAATTGGTTATTATTATTTGATAGAAATAATAAATAAATAAATTAAATAAATATTTAACAACATTACATACATTGATTTGATATTTGATTTGACTTCGAGATAGGTAGCTCAAGCACCTGTGTTACGGATATTAGAATCAACAGCGGAATTACAAATATATACATATAATACTCTTGTTTTGTAAATACATACTTATAATACATACAAATGAGGTGACCCCTGCGTCTCATAGCCACTGCGACCAGTAGATGATCTATTGTGGCAGCCCCGTAACCTATTACAGCACCGCATGTAGCTCCAGTTCCAGGATAAACCCGAGAATGGATCTGATGGGGGAGCTCTTGATCTCGTCAGCTGAGATCATGTGAGCTCCCAGGTGCCAGCTTCTGCAGCGCTATGCACTCGCCGAGGACCTGGATAATCGTTTCCTCGTCCTCGCAACAGAATCTGCAGATTATGGTATCTGAAAGGCCCATATTGTGCAGGTGCTTGTTTAATTTGCAGTGCCCTGTGAGGGTCCGAGTGAGTGCCCTAACATGTCCTCTACTCAGTTTTATTATTTCTACAGCTCGTTTCTGATCGAACGCCTGTATCAACTCCTTAGACTGTTCTTGTCGAGGTAGTTTTTTCCAGAATTCAGTGCTTTGCTTATGCTCCCACTCTTTTAACTCGAACCTGACCATGCAGGCTGGAACGCCATTTATTGGTTCCGGTCCGAGTAGTGGGCTCTCTGCCCCGGCCTTTGCTAGCACGTTAGCGACTTCGTTGCCTCTGATATTGCAGTGTCCCGCTACCGAAATCAGATTTAGGTACAAGGTTGGCATAGCCAAGTTGGTTTAGGAGCAGGACACAATCGCTAGTGAGTTTGGAGTCAAGTTCCCAGGATGTTAACGCCTTGAGGGGCAGCTTGACTATCTGAGAAGATGAATATCTTCTTATTCTGGAGATTCATTTGTAGACTCTCTTGGACACAGCCGAAGAATTGGATAACTACAAATTAAGTTTCTATAAAAAAATACAATTTCTGAATGTTTTGTTTTATAATTAAATAAATTTTATAAAAAACCGACGCGAAGGGCGGGCTGCTAGTACTATATAATTTGAGAAAACTCATATCCTAGCTATGAGATTAATAGGTAACTTTTGGATCAGTTTTGATTAATAATGCTATAATTAGATGTATTCACGAATAGTCTTAGTCCGAATCCTTGGCTACAAAATTTGGAATATTTTTGATAGTATTCGACTATTAATCTTAAGAAATCAATGTACGAGTAGCCCATAACTAAATACCTAGTATGTAATAAGTAGTAAATAAGTCTCATCATAAGTGAATGTACATTTTTTTATGAGAAATAAAGTTCTTAAATCTCAATCTATAAGAAAAATATATTCAAAGTTCAAAGGTAAAGAAATTCACGACTCACATCGATTAAAGAAATTCACGGCTCACATCGCCTTATGATAATGAACACAAATAAAAGCCCGCCCTTAGTCATTTGAAAAACCGTAAGGAAAACCTGTCAGATTCTCGAGTCCCTCAAGTTTTGACGAAAATCCTGAGTCACAAGAATAAATAAATAATAATAAATAAATATAATTATAATAAAATACTTTTCACAACATCACATACATTGATCTAACTCCGAGATAGGTAGCTCAAGCACCTGTGTTACGGATATCAGAATAAACAGTGGGATTACAAATATATGCATATAATACTTTTCTTTTGTAAATACATACGTATAATACATAGGAAACACCCAGACCAACACATACAAACATGTTCATGCACACAAATGTTTGTACTGTGCGGGGATCGCACCCGCATCCCCTGGACCAAAGGCAGCGTTCACTACCACTGTTCCAAACGGGTCGTCAAAGATCGTCAAAGGAAGTTGAGTGTGTATAAATCCGGAAATTCTTAAATTTTTAAGCTTCTTTCCGGAGTCGTGACTCGAGAGACAATTTTAATTCCCTGTTTAATCAAATGCCTATCTGTTGCAGACACAGTGCAAGCTTCAGTTATTACGTTGTTAAGGGAGGCGATATCTCTTTCCCAATTATATTCCAATTATAGCTCATTACGGTCCAAATGTTCGAATTAGTTCGTAATTAACAACGATTCCAGTTGCAGACTAGGTATGCTGACAAGACAGATAAACAGATGGATGCAGATCGCTTATCGTGCTTATCTTAGACTGAAGCAAATGTTAGTGCTATTATACACACACATTATGATAAAAATAATTAAATACTCGCATGTAACTCTTAGCCGTGTGGTCCCCGGCAGAGTAGAATAGGCCACCCTCACTCTTACCGAGGTGTTGTAAAAGACGACTAAGGTAAAGCTGCTGGCATAATCATCAGTACCCAGAGAAGGAAAACTCTGCATTTATATCAAAACCCTCGCCAACCCGTCTGCCAGGCGTGGTGAGTATGGCAATTACCCCTCATGTGATTGAGGGAGGCCCGTGCCCCAGCAGTGGGGACTTAAATGGGCTGATGATGATGATGATGATGTAACTCTTGTGTCTGTTTTGTGTCTGGGTGTAATAACAGAGCGTTAGCTTTGGACACAACTGGGAATTACACGCTAAGGCGAGCATTATTTGTAATTCCTCGGTTGTCTGATAATATCCTCCAACCGATTACGGCTACGGCGGCCAATCTCAACGATCAGCCACGTACGCAGGATATATTATAGTGCTCAAGTGTGTGCGCAAACACAAGTGCACTCTCTATTTCCTTGCCCTCATAATCCGATGGGACACTAATGTGACACGACCAAAGAGGGATTGGGCGCAGGACCAACAGCTTAACGTGCTTTCCGAGCCACGGGGGTACAATACCACCAACTTCCCGACTCCGGGCTCCCACTAAGAATTTCTTGCCGAAAACTTGGGTACAAATTTTTGGCCAGACCCGGGGATCGAACCCGGGACCTCTTGCGCAGCCGTCGCTTTAAAGTGCGACCCTCTAACCACTGCGCCACCGAGGCATTAAGCTAACGGAATCAGCTCAATGTATTAGATATTGCATGAATTTATTTATTTAATATTAAAAAAAAAGTGAAGTATCAGCCTATATACTGTCCCACTACAGGGCAAAGGTCTCCATCATAGAAATCAAGTTATCCCTACTATGATGGCAATTAGGCTTAATCACCACGCTTGCCTAATGCGGATTAGGTGATCACAAACCTGAGCAATGTTCGAAACTTTCGAAACTTACTTTTTGCTCGACCCGGGAATCGAACCCAGGACCCCGAAGATCACGGCCCAGTACTTAAATCACTAGATCAAAAGGGCGACAGTTATCGCTACTATGATAAGATTAGTCTTGAATCACCACGCTTTCCTAATGCGGATTGGTGATCACAAACCCAAGCAATGCTCGAAAATTTCGAAACTTACTTTTTGCTTAACCCGGGACCCCGAGATCACGGCCCGGTACTTAAACTACTAGACCAACAGAGCGACATTATTAATATTATCCATGGATTGATTTTAAACACAGCAAACCCTATCTTAGTAGTCTCTGTTTCGTAACTACCGTCAAGACGTCTCAATTTCAACTCGGCACACGGCACAAATTACTTACACGTTTCTCCGAAATCGGTCGTACATGCTCATTGCTCATAGTCAATCAAGATATATCTCGCTTTAATCAAAGATGAGGACAATATACTTCGGTTCAGTTAGCTTTAGGATCTAGATATTAAATGTCGATTCCCATTAAAGTCAGTGTATGCTATTATTTCAAACTTCCCTCAGATGACTTTGTAAGCTCAGTGGAAACTCAAAGGACCAAATAATTGGACCTAGAAGCCAGCTACCTCGATCACGAGCTAAAAGGGCTATGCACACATATGCGTGCGTACTGTGATATCGGCGTGTTTCGACGTGAATTAAAGAGACAGATGTGCAGGAAGGACACTACATAAAATACTGCTATTACTATATCCAACGGTTCGATATCTAGGTCAGTACAGCCAACTTTCTGTGTGTAGACACAATTAATGTGCTCAAGGTTCGTACTAACCGTGGGAGGATCGCGATTTGGCATGAATGAGCCGGCTCGATCAGGGTAAATACCACGGCTTCATTGAAAATCGATGTGAAACAGCGCTTGTTCAGTTTTCGCCGCGAAGGTGCCAGAGGCCCAATCGGGGGGAAAGGAGTTAAAAGGTTGGCAACGCACTTGTGACACCGTTGGTTGGTATTCGAGGTGTCTAATGGCGGCTCGCCAACCCGTCTGCCAAGCGTGGTGAGTATGGCAATTACCCCTCATGTGATTGAGGGGAGACCCGTGCCCCAGCAGTGCGGACTTAAATAGGCTGACGATGACGATGAATGGCGGCTGTATTACTTACTGTCAAGTGATCCATCTGCTCGTCTGTCATCTATCATGCACGAGTAGGTAACGGGCTTCCGTACTTAGACAGCCCTCCCAACTAGAACACAGCTATCACGGGAATCAGTGTAGCATCCCCCACCCCAATCACGTACTTAGCATTGACTATTCAGGGTAGGTAGGTGAACTTGTGGTGCACGCCGTGTGGTCCCCGGCAGAGTAGAATAGGCCACCCTCACTCATACCGAGGTGTCATAAATGGCGACTAAGGTAAAGCTGCTGGCATGATCATCAGCACCCAGAGAAGGAAAACTCTGCATTTATATCACAACCCTTCTGCCAAGCGTGGTGAGTATGGCAATTACCCCTCATGTGATTGAGGGAGGCCCGTGCCCCAGCAGTGGGGACTTAAATGGGCTTACGATGATGATGATGAGGTGCACTTGTTATACCTGTTAATCCCCTGACCCTATCTGCCTCGAGAGCGCAGTGAGTTCGATCCACGGGTCAGGCTAAAAATGATTGCAGCTCAGTCTTTCTCAGTGTCAGCCTAATCTGAAGATGGCGGTCATGTCCCCCCGTGCCTTGAAAACACTTAAAGCCGTTAGTCGTGCGCCTGATCCTTCTTCTCTCGTGTTACACTGGTGTCCCGTGCGCCAGATGTGACATTGCGCAATAGATAAACATAAGTGTATAATATCCTCGATATCCGATATTTCGGCTATGATGACTAATCTCAACTACATGTTATTGTGCACAAGTGCACACACGAATGGGACACCAGTGTACCACGACAGAAGAGGGATCAGGCGCAGGTCGCATAAAATGCTTTTCAAGGTACGGGGGTGCATCTTGCGCCGTCCAGACTGGGCTGACACATGAAAGACTTAGGTGGAATAATTTTGGCCTGTCCCGTGGATCGAACCCACTGCGCTCTCGAAGCAGATAGTTAGGGTCAGGGGGTTAACAGATATAACAAGTGCACCTCATCATCATCATCATCATCAGCCCATTTAAGTCCCCACTGCTGGGGCACGGGCCTCCCTCAATCACATGATTAGGGGTATTTGCCATACTCACCACGCTTGGCAGACGGGTTGGCGAGGGTTTTGATATAAATGCCGAGTTTTCCTTCTCTGGGTGCTGATGATCATGCCAGCAGCTTTACCTTAGTCGCCTTTTACGACACCTCGGTAAGAGTGAGGGTGGCCTATTCTACTCTGCCGGGGACCACACGGCTAAAGCACCTATCTACACTGAAAAGCCAATGCTGATTGCACTATTATTATATAAATAGTATACAGCTTCACTAAATCTCCGACGAGTTCAAAATAGATCCGGTTTATGTATAGCTAAAAATTTAAATCAATATACTTTGCTAGTGCAGAGTACGCTTCACATTCCAAAATAGCTATTATTCTCTCGCGGTCACATCAGCATTTTAGCGCTTCGGAGCCCGGGATCCGCTCGCAGCCACATGACATATCGAAAACACTTCAGCCATTTAGCACCGAACGGACCGGTGAGTGATCGATTGATACACGTGCCCGGCGAAATGGGTTCGGAATAAACAGATATAGTTATTCTAGTGTTATACAGATACAGACACAGACAGACAGATACAGATATACTATAAAAGTAGATAAGGTAATATATGTATATAAGTAGGCAGACAGATTGCGCCACCAGGAGCCCAATTCCCGGGCTCGTGACATTTATTATCATACGACATATATCACTAAAACATAGTTTTTTTGTATGGTTTTCAGGTTATATCCGCCATGTTTTAAAAATATCACAAGCACGAGAATTGGGCTCCAGTTGTTTAATATAGCCATAAGCTTTATGGAACTGCTTTGTTATGCAAAACGACTAAAGAAGCCACTAAGCAAATCTTTTTACACCTTATTATAATCGCGATCTTAAGTTAATACCGTACTAGAAGCTCATATGCCATCTCGTTCCAACACGCAAAGTTAAAAGGGGCTGGAACGAGTTTTGTTGAGGAACTATTGTTAGACCGCGTTCTGTAATAAAGGTGGTTTAGGTTGCACTACCTTTAATAAGCTGCTAAAAGTATTTTGAACCTAAAATCTAAAAGGTGATGTTTCAAGGCTTAATTCACTCTATTAGTACCAGAGGTCGGAATCAGGTAGAGTTGTTTTACTTGCGTCGAAATGTTGACATAAGTATGGATATTCCCGGCATTTTTAATGGACACCCCAAAATTTATTTTCACCGTATCACCTACATTCCTGCATATACATGACATTTAACTAAATTTGAGGATTATCACTTAATACCTTTCCACAACATTACTCAGCCAGTTTTGATTTGAACAATCTTCTTTTCGATTGTTCAAATCAAAACTGGCTGAGTATGTTGTGGAAAGGTATTTTTTGAGTGTTCGAATTGTGTTGTGACTAGTGTTATTTAATTTCAATGAATGATTGTGTATTTTGGAAGCTCGGACGAAAAAAGTATGTCATAATTAGTAAGTAAGCTTGTTCTCAGTGTAAGCGACTGTATTTGTTCTTTATGAGAATAAATATCTTTAAACCTAAACCTATAACAAAGTTTTTATTTAATAAATCAAAGGGCTATCATTACTACATTTGAGGCATATTATTATTTCGCTGTATGAAATCAGTGTTTGTACCAAAATAATTCTACCTAATACCGACCTCTGATAATTATTACCATTCTACTTATAAATTCACATAGGCCATCCCTCTATTTCCGCTGTCCCCCCGGCAATGGATATTAATAAATTAGTAGCGGTGGAATGCAGATTAGTCCGCATTCCACCAATTGGGCACATTCTTATGTACTCAAATAATCCAGTAACCAATCGAAATAAGTTCCGTTGCTCTCCGGAGGGATACAAACCCAAAAAAGTTCAGATGCGTTACGGTTTACAATAAACAGCAGAGTGTTTTTTACACATTTAAATAAATAATTTAATTTTCTATCTTTCAAATGAAAATCTCGTACTAAAAGTCGAAGCTAAAATGCTCAATGTTCATTACTCAATACTTTATTTGTACAGTTTATTATTTAGACAAGTGTTACATTGTCTAAAAGTTTATTACTTAGACAATGTTAAATTGTCTAAGTTTATTACAGATACAGAAATGGTTGATAATTTAATTAAGATGACGGATAGGGCACACTTGCGACTTCGGGAAGGATTCGGAAAGTCTGGTAATTGCAATGCAGCGATTGCCGTCTGACCTTCGCAACCCTTAGACAGGGAACTGGGTCACGGTTACACGTTCAGAATAATATCTCAAATATTGTAGGCGTCCACACTTTTAAGAAACTATATAAGACGTACAGGTTATTCCAAGAAGTTTCCCTCGCCACCGAGCTAATGGTTGAAACATGCACATCGAATTAAAAAATCCAGAGGTCTATGCTCGGATTCGGACCACGACCCCCAAGTCAGAGTCATTTCACTTAGTACTTTTTTCCTTAGTATGGGAAAAATAGTTCAGCGGTCTTCGTTAGATGGAGCTTGCAGATTAAGCAGATAGGTTGGCGTTGTTTCGGTAGATGTCACTAGGCATTTTTACATCGCGCTAGTAAAGCGTGTTTCCGAAACAATGACCTCACGCCGCCTCATCGTCAGCCCATTTAAGTCCCCACTGCTGGGGCACGGGCCCCCTCTATCACATGAGGGGTGATTGCCATACTCACCACGCTTGGCAGACGGGTTGGCGAGGGTTTTGATATAAATGCAGAGTTTTCCGCACGCCGCCTGGCCACATAGAAATTTTAAAAAAGTATGGAAAACAAACCAGAGATCTAAGCTACTATTAAATTATTAATTATTTCTGATATTTCATTCAATCGTCTCCCTGACTCATTCTCGAAGGTGGCTACCTTCAATCAGTCTATTACTAGTACTACTAGTAGAGAGGAGTACTACATAGCCGTTGAGTATTGTTCGTTTTTCTCTAGATGGCGCTACAGGCGCAAGCACTGGCTAGCCGACTGATACCTCTTTTTTTTTATACAGCCTATAAACTGTCCCACTGCATGGCAAAGGCCTCCATCATAGATGTCGCTCCATCGAAGTTATCGCTACTATGATGTGATTAGGCTTAATCACAAACCCGAGCTATGTCCGAAAATTTTCGCTCGACCCGGAAATCGAACCCAGGACCCTGAGATCAAGTCATGGTACTTAAACCACTAGACCAACAGGGCGTTACCAGGACTGATGCCTCTTATCTCAGTGAATATAAGTTACTCTATGTCCCAAGATGGAATACCCTTTTTTATCCACCATCACCGCAAGAGTTTTAGAGACAGTTAGGTGCTTGGCATTTTATGAAGTATTATTCTTTCCAGGTGACCTAATGGACATGCTAGCGCTCTTCACGTCATCGGTAAACTTCGTGCTGTACTGTAGCATGAGCAGGCAGTTCCGCTGCACCTTCGCGCGGCTGGCGCGACGGATCCTGTCAGCGGCCGAGGAACCGGCCAAGTTCGCCGCCAAGCTCGAGCCTACAACGCAGGTATCAAGAATATTTATTGACCACATATAAATCATTGCACAGAAACAAAGTTAATATTATCCTCCAACCGATTACGGCTACGGCGGCCAATCTCAACGATCAGCCACGTACGCAGGATATTTGATAGTGGTCAAGTGTGTACGCAAACAAAAGTGCAATCTCTATTCCCTTACCCACATATTCCAAAGGGAAACTACTGTGACACGACGAAGGACCAACAGCTTAACGTGCTTTCCGAGGTACGGGGGTGCAAGACCGCCAACTTCCAGACTCCGGGGCGGCCACTAAGAATTCCTTACTGAAAACTTACGTACAAATATTTGGCTCGACCCGGGTACCGAACCCGGGACCTTTTGCGCAGCCGTCGCTTTAAAGTGCGACCCACTAACCACTGCGCCACCGAGGCAGTTGAGAACAAAAAAATCTAACAATATAACAATGTAATGACATACAAAAAGACAGAAGTAAGAGTGATTGGTCATTATCAGGTTCCAACCGTAGTATTTCGACCTTCGGTCTTGAGAGAGTCACGCTTCGGCATAAATGGGCCTATGATACCACTGCCTAACAGAAAACGTGAAGCAGCACTGTGCTGTGTTTGCGTGAGTGAGGGTACCGGACGCCCAATCCAGGGAGAAAGCAGGGTTTAAAAGTTGGTACGTAGGTACTTGTGATTCCGATGGTGTCGTAAGTGTCAATGGGCGGGTGCGGGGTAGTATCCATGAGCCGTGATAATTCTTACTATCGGGTGATTCGTCTGCTCGTTCGCCATAAATTACAATATAGGTACATAAAAAATATAACGATACGCTCTGATAAATGTTCTTTATTTTATGATTTGTACCAGTAAAATCGCTTTTACGTCAACTGGGCTTCAGTCCGTGAAAGTTTTAATTTTACTTCAAAATAATAACTGTGTTCCGGTCTCCGAGATTCTGCCAACATTATGGTACTTGTTCTGAGCTGAGTCTCATTGAACAAAACTCCAAGCCCGTAATTATTGCAAAATAGCTTTTATGTCATTATAAATACGGCTTTTCAAATTGTAGCACTTTTAAGCCTACGAGTAGTAGAGACAAAACGTGACGAAGGCCTAGCATGGTAGATCAGAGGGTTGGGCACGTTTAGTATTACTTATATTCAATGAGAAGTTTCGAGTAGGTAGCTATGACAGTATCGTGATATATCGTTTATTGTACCTTAATCTAAGTTTGGCCAGTTTGGGATAGAACATCATCTACGATACGTACGAGGAGATCCAGAATACATTCGTGTAATAGAACTTCTCCATTACACTGATGTATTATGGAACGGTTTCCTGATTCTACGGGTTGATACAATAGTATTCCGCAGTCACGTCGCTTTTCTTGCCACCATTTTGATAAGCAAAAAGTAGCGCATTTTGATTGGTTGGTCATTTCAATATAAAAAAACATATTTTCGAATTTACGATTCGATAAAATCAATTAGGGTACAACAAGAGATGTTTACGTATAGATTTGTATTTTAAAACTGTTAGTCAGATTTTATCGTTTATCGTTATCGTTTGTTAAAATTCCTAGAAAATATTACATTTATGCCGTGTGGTCCCCTGCAGAGTAGAATAGGCCACCCTCATTCTTACCGAGGTGTCGTAAAAGGCGACTAAGGTAAAGCTGCTGGCATGATCATCAGCACCCAGAGAAGGAAAACTCTGCATTTATATCTCGCCAACCCGTCTGCCAAGCGTAGTGAGTATGGCAATTACCCCTCATGTGATTGAGGGAGGCCTGTGCCCCTAGCAGTGGGGACTTAAATGGGCTGGATGATGATGATCATCATTTATAATAATAACTAGTTACAAAATTTCAATATTTTACATGGTGAGTAAACAAAAGAAATTAAAATTACTTTATATCAATAACGAAATAGGCTTGTTCAAAATTTATCTTCTTAAAGCTCATAACTAACTTCTTTCTAATTAAAAACCGTAATCTACTTACTCGTGAATTTTGGTCGAACCGATTGAAGACAATTAGGTGCATGTATGTGCACAAACCACATCTCATTTCAAACAATTGCCACTGCTCCTTTTTATCGGGTAAAATGCTGCACAGAAAAATATAACTCTGCGCAGTTTTCCCCGAAGCTGAGATGCAACATTAAACTGTACTGCTACAATGAGACGACAAGTTTTCGCTTGGCGCTGGGATTGCATGATTTCCGCCAGAGTCCTACATTTCTTCAGGTTGTTTTGCTCGGTCCTGGAAGCAAAAATACGTTGATAAACGTAAAAATGCGCTGTAAAATTTTTAATATTATTATTTTGGCAGGAAATTAAAAATATAAATGCAGTGTATGTTGGACCGCAATGCATTCATATATTATTTGTTGGATGCACGAAATACATATTACCTATACATGCGACCAATCTAGAAGTTATTGGAGGAGACCTATGCATGCTTAGCAGTGGATGTTCTGTCGCTGATATGCTGACACTACCTATAGGACATAAGCTTCCTTTTACCATTTGACGATGTAGGTATATTAGTATAGTTTCAGGTTTAAAATCAGCAAATGAGCCCAGCTATCGCTTCCCCACTCTTATTTTTGGGTACGCCCAACGGAAAGATCTTAATTTTATTGTTTGAAATCGAATTTTTACTTACATTAGGAAGATCAAACTAGGAGAAATAACATGTACGGAAATAGGTAAGACTATACTATAATAGGCAATGAGCGACACGTTCTTTGCCAGTTGCTCATCGGCACAGAGGGGGTGGAGAAAGTCCACTAAATTCATTTACCTCGGAAGTGTCGTGTCAGAAACAGGTGGGACCAAAGAGGACATCGCTTCGAGGATCGTTAAATGGAGAGCAACCTTCGCACAGCACCGCTCCGTATGGCAATCGTGGAAGCTGACTAGGAGAGTAAAACTCAAAATATTCCGATCCAACGTAAAAACAGTGCTGCACGGATGTGAGACGTGGAAGATCATTAAAGACATCTCGCACCGGCTCCAGGTCTTCATAAACCGCTACCTTCGCCGTATTCTCGGGGTATACTGGCCCTAAGAAAATCATGAACCTAGATTTGTGGGATCGCTTGCGGTGTGACTCCGATCGACCAGTAGATCCAACGCCACAAATGGAACTGGCTCGTCCACGCGCTCCGGAGGGAACCGGGTCAACTACCGAGGCAAGCCCTAGACTGGAATCCCAAGGAAAACGGAAATGTGTATACCGTTATACCGTATTACCACAATACCGTTCGCTATGGTAGAGCACTGGGGACGCCATTAAGTCAAGTAAGTCAACCTTATCAGACGATGGTCAAATACTAGTCCAATCGGATAAGGTAAACAGTTACCCAAAGCAAAGCCGCCGCTGGAATAAGACCTTTGAATCCGCTGTGAGAATATAGGATACACTACTGACTGCACTACGCTAATTGATTTCGTTTGTCCTAATAAAATACAACGATCAGTTTTTTACTGGCAACAAGCAAGACACCGAATGACGTAACGTTCTATATATTAATTTACGAACGAGTATGCTCTATTAAGTATAACATCAGTAACGGATTAGCCATATAGCAAGAGCGCGGTCCAACGCCTGTACCTATATTTTTTTAATGTGATAAGCAGGTGGATAAGCAAACAAATCACCTGGACCTCAATTCTCGTGCTCGTGTATATCACTAAAACATAGTTTTTTTATGGTTGTCAGGTTATATGTGCCATGTTTTCAAAATATCACGATCACGAGAATTGGGCTCCTGATGTTAAGCGATTGCCGCAGCCCATAAATACCAGTGGAGTCACAAGTATACACATTTTGCTACAGGCCCCTCTTTGACTAAAACCGGCCCTACGTAACATGTAACAAAAAAAGGATTTTTTTTAAAGTGTGTCTATATAGACGCACTTAAACTCGACAAAATCATATGCTTTAAATATTTGTTTGCGAGAATACTGACACTACAATAAGCTGTAATCATAATTAAGCACATTTAAATTAGCACACGTGCTTGTATCTATTTATAAATCATATTATCACTATTTTGCACTGCCTTCCTTTATTACGAATACAATATTTCTTTCCTCTACCCAAAGGTTTTCTGGAAGAAATCGCTACAAGCGATAAGACCGCCTTATTGTACTGTCTGTTGCTGTTGTTTTATCATGCTTGTATTTTATTTTTGTGCAATAAAGAATATCTATCTATCTATCTATTATATTATGTTTTTGTCCAAAAATATATTTGGCAATACTCATACCTACTACTCGTGGGTAGTTTTTATCTTAAACAGGCCAGCGTGACTTCTGATAATACAACTATATTAAGGCGACGGGTAGCCCTAACTAGCGACACCATTCGTTTTTAATTGTTAGCTACTAAACCGGATCTATTTTAAACAATATCGGGACTACAACCTCTGGGCAAACACTTATACTATTTATTAAATAATCATTCACAAATGTTGGGTCCGTTTTTGTACACGAAAAATTGATTACCGCCAAAAGCGGCCACTTTTAGCGTGAATCAATTTTTCGCGTACAAATGTTGGGTCCGCATTTGTGCATGGTTATTTAATCAATAGTATAAGTGTTTGCCGAGAGAAAATTATTTAAAATTAAAATAGACCCCGAAATTATTTAAAATAGATACGGTTTAGTAGCTAAAAATTAAAATCAATTGGCGTCGCTAGTGTGCCCTACCCGTCACCTTAAATTATTTCATATCATGATAAGAGTTTATTCGCTCGAAAAAAAATATACTAGTACAAATTTTCAATATTTCGTATACATCTACATAGTTGGACGGACAAATCAACGGACCGGACGGTTGAAAAATATTTATTATAATAGATAGGTACCTCCTCGTGTTTCTGAGGAAGTCTTGATTGACGAATAGATACACAGTGATATAAACGAAGTATTATTTTTAATTTCCAACCAGATCCAATACTAGCGAAGTTTTACTCCTAGGAAGTTACACCGAATAATACCTAAATGGAAATTCAGAACTCAAATTCGCTTATTTCAACTCTAAAATATTCCGGACGGGTCCACGTACAGTGATTTCCCAGGCTGAACATACAGAGTCGATATTCAATAGCATTCGATCTAGTATAAATCGTGATCCCAGATCGCTCAGCAAAGTAACCCGCTGAAAATGAGGTACTTCTATATTCGCTTTGAGAACTGGTAAACTCTAATGGTCACTGAGGGTAGTGTACTGTAAAACAATGTTTGAATAGTCCCTTTTAATCTAATTTAACCCCACCCACCCCCCTATGGTTAGTAGGATTTTATTGGAAGTAATCATAGCTTAAAATTTAAATCGTAAACTTGCGGAGAAATAAAAGAAAATAAAAGCTCGTGTTGATATTTTACTAGCATTTTTTTGCAATTTATTCTTATGTAAAATATTGACGCACATAAAAAAAATATCGGGTGTTCAGGCAGCAATCGAACCCATATCTTCCACAGTCTGGAATTGTCTGTTCTCCCAATTAAACTTACTTAAGAATAAAAACTCTTATTGTGAGAATCCTTATTTTTTGTCTCAATTATATTTTCCGTATTGTTAAAAAAATACGACAATGTCTTTGAAGCGTGTTCGGAGTAAAATAATTGGATTACAATATAATTTTTATGAGAATTAAATTAATGACCGAAAATTTACGTAAAAAGATTTAGGAGTTCAAATTATTATTCGTACAGTGTGTCTAGTTATGTGTCATAGTTGTGTAGTAAGTTTGTTTGTTTGTTCATGTTTAAATATTGTTACTATATGCCATGTCGAGATGGCACATAATAATCGTTATGGTATTTGTTTATAATCTTTATTGCGAATCACAGCTATACATGAAATGCAGTTAGTATCACTACAATACAACAGTATCACTAAGCTTTGCCTAATTAGCATACAATATTCGAAGTTTGGTCAGATGACAGCATAACATTTCTGAACCAGGAATTCATTCAGTTTCATTTTGAATGGCAATAATTTAGAAAGTTTCTTGTATATCCGAGGTGCAGAGAATGCTCTTGTTTACTAACGCTGTTCGGTTAGACATAATTAAAAGAGAAAATTGAAACACCATACTTGTCCTAGAAAGTATGCTTAATCAACGTCAAAGTTGGTCTGACTTTGCAGTCGGATAAAACTGTAACTGGGTAAAAAGTAAACTAACGTCCGCATATTAATGTTTCGAAAATTCTAAAACCGCAACGCTGACGCTGCTCTGTATCATCCGTTTTAATTTTTCTGACATGAAAATGCAGTGACGTATTGTGATAGAGAGGCTGTATTATTCCAAAGAACAAAATTGAATCGTAGATTATTTTTAGCTCCGAGAAAAGCAATTACAACTCGTGCGGATAAAGAATGGGATCAGAAATGGCGGCGCATCTATTCACTTCTCGCTTCTTTATCCGCACAGGTTGTACATTGGTGATTCCGTTCCAAAATACATGTTATAGTAATGATACTTTCACTAAAACATTTGCCGAGTGATATTTTTGCTAGAACAGGGAATAATTTTGATTGGCAACGATGTCTCCATCTATTGTAATGTATTGGCAACACCACACGTCAAGTTGCCAAGGTTCTGATGATAATTGAGGTAAACAAAATAGTCTACTCTCCAGATCTACATTCCCGATATCGTATAACGATTATACCATTATAGTATTGGATTAAGTAACTACTACTCTTTGTGACCTATGAGGGGAACCTAAGCAGTCATGCTCACTCAAATGTCTCTGAGGTGGTGGCGTTATGTGGCGGGTCATTACATTCCCTCTAATATGGTTGAGTGAAATGATGGCTGACACATACGTCATACTTGTGAACAGGTGCCACCTTTGGGGACTGGTCCGCTTCGGTTTACCTCATATTTAGCTTTTAATTTGCTTCATTCTATTTTGTGTTGCATTAGACTGTATGACTTGGTATGAGGATAATAAACCAATTGTAAAAAATTTGGCGATTAAAAAGAGTAACTGGCGAGTTTCTTGCCGGATCTTCTCGACCAGAAACAACTTTCCGAGCCGGTGGTAGAATCGCATTATGTTTATTTATTTCTTTAGTATATTTTATGTATCAACATATATATGTATTAACATGTAAATTATACATAAGTAGTTTTAGTCATTCAAATGTATGACGATTTGTAAGTGCTGTGTACAAGCCTATGCGAATAAAGAATTATTTGAATTGAATTGAACCTTTTTCCCTGATTGATAAATTCAATAAGATTTGTGTTTTATACCTATAACCTAATTCATAAGCTGGCTGCGTCTATGGTTTAGTTTGTGGTTTAACTATTTGTGGTTTCAACACAAATTGCACATAGGTAAATTCATGCAACGAAACCGCACAATGCTTACCACTTTGAACCTTATTGCTTTCACAAAGCGTTCAAGCAATATAACCCATAAATAAGACTGTATAATACGTAATATCCGGGGACACATCCTTTATTACGTAATAATAGACAGAATGACATTCTACAGCCACGCTGCTCAAGTGCACCCTTAAATCACGTTATAGTTTACCAGCAGCGTTTTCCTTAAATAAATGAGTTTTAATAGGATCCTCTTTTCTCGTGTATTAGTAGAAATCAGTTGAGATTGAATTATTAAGTGACTGACTGTTAAGCTCAATCTATATGTTGAAAATTCGTGATAAGAGATAAAGAGGTCTTTATCTCTTATCACGCGTCTTATTAACCTAACGTATGTGCAAGGACATGTAACAAGATCATCAAAAATTTCATTTCCTGCCGCTGTATTAATGAAGAAATACTTCTGACCGTTAATATCTTTTGAGCATAGCAAACGGTAAGATAAGACTGTCCAGAGCTTTTTGATCTTATAGGGCTGGGCACTAACTCGAAGTCTTTTAGAAACCCCAGCTTGCTCTTTTTACCGCACGCAAAGACTAATTATAGACGGAACGCATTTTCCATTAGAACATGTGAACTATTTAATAATTTGGCAAAAGTAAATGTCGCCTTAGACTTGTTCAACACTTCAGTTTCGACGTTGAAACGTGTACTGAATGATAACTTCTTTTCAAATGTTATTTAATTTACTTTTGTTTTCTTTTTCTTATCTTTCCTGATAATGTCAGATGACTTAATTAATTTCAATGTTTCTTCTTCTAAGAGTGGCAAATACGTTGTTCGTTTTGTTTGGTATTTAGTAACTTTTTCTCTCTTAAAATTACCCACTTGCATTTCTGTTAAACAACCAAGTGATTATCAGTCGAAACTTGTAATTGGCCTTCAATGTTTTTTTCTGCGACTGAATCCCTAAATCTAGCTGTAAGTTTTACTAAAACTTGTAAAATAAAAATAAAATAAAATAAATCTGGTGATTTATTTTATTATAGAATATTATAGGTGACGCATCGGCGTAACGCCAGTAGACCTGTATTAACTGTGGCGATTTTTTTAATGATATAAGGGGCAGACGAGCAGACCTATCACCTGATGGTAAGCAATCACCGCCGCCCATGGACACCTCTCACGTCAAAAGAGTCACAGGTGCGCTGCCGGCCTTTTTAAAAGAGAGTAGGGAGGTTTTTTAAGAGACATTTTTTAGGAAATTACAATGGCGAATCCATAAAAAAAAGTATCAAATTTTTTTGAGATGTGCTTTTGTAAAAATATCTTTGTACAAGTAACCATAATTCTTATGATTGCCTAAAGTGGCCACTTATGAAGAAATTATGACATAATTTGGTCTCAACAAATTCTAAGTACTTTCTTTTGTCAAAAAAAGGCCTCAAAATCGCCACAATTAAAACATATCTACTGGCGGCGCTAGTTTTATCGATTCGTCATCTTCCTACTGCTGGAGCTCTCACATATCCTAACGTGGAGTGAGAATTAATTCATTTATTATCAATTTCCTTTTACGCTATCTTTATAGGTAAATCTTAACCTAATACGATAGTGTAACTATTCGTTATACATAAACTATACTCGAAACTGGAATTCAAGACCAAAAAAAACTACGATAGATATATCAGTGTCAAATCTATCAATGTCATTTATGTCATTGTCAAATCAAGTTTTCAGGTATTTTCAACCTTTTTATCATAAGTATGCTTATTTTCTTAGTAGGTATAGGCTGGCACAATTCATGATCAGGATTCTCTCAAAAAACAGAAACTTAATTACATCTTTATCTTCACCATCACTAATGTCAGAATCTCTGACTGCGGAATCTGAGTCGCTCACTTGTAGAATAAAGTTTTCCACCACTCCAGTAATTAATTCGTCCAGATTTGCACAAGTTTTAGATTTTACGCGTTATTAGGCGAAATAACTCGTACAGAAAATTGTCAAGTGATATTTTCACAAAGTGGGTAGTCAACAGTCGAAGTCAATCAAAGTCTCAGTCACTCAATAAAACGGGCGCGTTATCGACCTACGGATTCAGCCGAGACTACTCCAGGTTTTAAGACTCTCTTAGGTCCTAGCAAGTTGTTCATGTGACAATTACTCAACACACAATAGCATTGTTTAAAACGATTAAAATTCGAAATGGAATCCAGTAATTAACAAGTACAAACCCCGTGCTAGGCTAGCGAAACAAACACCGATACTGTTAGTGCAGTGTGTCGGAGTAGCTTCACTGACAATTCATCTAATTAAATATCAAAAAATGTGAGGGTGTCCGAAGATTCACAGCCCGGCCCCAGCAGACGACGCCGTGCTCCACCAGTCTGCTCGTGATCACGGCTGCTGTAACGTAGCCGAAACGTCGAGCAAAATATGTGTGTACATAATGTTGTATCACATAATAAATATCGTGTTAATTCCCGTCTTGATAAATTATAGTTATAATGCAACGCGAAAATCTAAAAAACTATTTACCTAAATGCATGTCTGCCTCGGTAGCACAGTGGTTAGTGGATCGCACTTTAAAGCGACGGCTGATCTTACGGTCCCGGATTAGATTCTAAAAGTTTTGCTAGGTACCTAAGATTAAGAGGTACCTCTTAAGACATTTTAAATATCAGCGCAAAGTCTGGCATTTGGCGATCTTATTGCTATACGGTACGGATACGGACTTGGAAAACTCATGAAAAAATCCACAAAGACTTCTCTATTGAGAATGCTCTTGTATTTGCGCATACACTTGTGAACTAAGTATATATGTAGTATTAATACACCCTGCGTAAGTGGCTGCAAATAATTGAAAATGCCCGCAGTTTCCGAATCGGCTCATTTATACCTTGATACGTGATAAATGACTTATACATGACGTATTGTGAACAACTCACACAATCGGAGCTTTGAGTTGAGTCTACAAGATTTTATGGTTCAATAAATCGTCTCCTTAATATGTTACACGGTAAACTACTAAAATTACTCTCCCAAATGCCTACTTGTACTGAATGTGGAGTGAAATACTAAAATCTTTTTTGTCTACTCAAGTTCTTTTCTGGGCCTTTTGTGTCACAATTCGTGTGAACATCCTTTATCTATTATTATTTTGCAAGCTTTTTATATTATGTTCTTGTCTGGTAGGCGCCGAAATGAAGTTTCTAGCTACAAAAATTCCATATTCGACAACAAGCTAGAATTACAAAATACCAACGCTCTTTCTAACGACTGCGTGGGTAATGTACATATACAAATATTCGTCTAAAGTTTACTGCCTCGCATATTTTTCTGAGCTGGAAAATGAAAAATGGAAAATAATATACCGGAGTTTGAATATCGGCCACGTTGTACTTACAGACCGCCACATGTTTGGCTACTACCATCTTAAGGATAGAATAGTACGCTTTGAAAATATTATTGTTTATGAAGTATTTTTTTACGAAAATGTAGGCCAACTCTTGACCACAATCTCACCTGATAGAAAGTGACGATGAGGTCTAGGATGTAACGTATTTGTCTAGAAATGGTTTGTTACTCTTGCTCTATAGACAAAACCCCTTTTTCTATCGGATAGAGGTTGTTTCATTATCATTTAAATTAATGTGAGGGTAGTACCTAACCTTAAAATGTCGCTTGCAATATAAAACCAATACTGGGTCAAAATTGGATAGGTAGACTATATTTTGCACTGAAAAATATTACTACTATTGTAGCCCCTCTGAGGGGCCTACAATTACATTTTTTTTTATATTAAATGGGTTTTGCACTTGACCTAATTTCACCTGATGAAAAGTGACAATAAGGTCTAAGATTTAGCGTGCTTACCCAGAAGAAGCCTATTCACTCTCGACTTTAAGACACCCAAATTGTAGCTCTCTGGGAATACAGAAGCCGGCAAGTTGTTCCTTTTCTCAGCAGTTCTTACCAAGAAAGAAGAAGCGAAACGCTTAGTACGATTGACAAATACAAGTAAATTTGACAGTTGAGGGGCCCCCTCAACTGTCAAATTTACTTATCCTAGCGTGCAATTCCCGGTTACATCTAATACTGTCGCTCTGGAGCCCGGGGTACGCTTAGACCATAACTCAGGATCGGGGAGTCTGGTAATTACAGTGAAGCGACTGCCTACTGACCTTCACAAACATTTACGAGAGCCAGACTAACTGAATCATTTATACAAGTTTCAGTAACGATCCGAAACGTGAACACACTGAAGACCGGCGTGAAACAACACCTGCGCTGTGTTTCGCCGTGTGAGTGAGGTTATCGGAGGCCCAATGGGGGGAAGGGGAAAAGGTTGGCAGCGCACTTGTGACTCCAATGGTGTTGCGGGTGTCCATGGGCGGCGGAATTGCTTACCATCAGGTGATCCGCCTGCTCGTCTGCCACCTTTCATATAAAAAAAGAAAATACGTGCAGGTTTCTCCCTCACGACGTTTTTCCCTCACCGCCGAGCTAATGGTAGGAATACGCACATAGATTTGAAAAATCCAAAGGTGCATGCTCGGATTCGAACTCGGTCCCGCATATGGAAGGCGTGTTGAGAACCACTGCTGAGTTACCATCGCTCAAATTTTCTCAATTTATGTTATACCAAATATACATTTAAAACGCCCTGTTGGTCTAGTGGTTTAAGTACCGGGCCGTGAGCTCGGGGTCCTGGATTCTATTTCCGGGTCGAGCAAAAAGTATTCGCGGGTTTGTGGTCACTAATCCGCATTAGGCAAGCGTGGTGATTAAGCCTAATCCCATCAGAGTAGCGATAACTTGATTTCTAATGGCATTTGCCCTGCAGTGGGATAGTATATAGGCTGATACGTGATGCTTTTATAGGAGCCCGCAGAGTAGATCAAAATATTTCTATCCGTCAGTCGATTCCCTTTGACTTTGCCCACCAACACTCAAACTTTAAATCGCAATTAAACAACGATTTCAATTCAATTAAAATGTAAACGATCTATTACGTCGGCACATCAAAGAACATTAGCGGAGTATTTAATTAAACTCAATTAACTTACGCGTGATCGAGTTAGTGATTCTCGACAGAAATAGCGTTGCGAAAATCGAGTCCCGAAATGTGACGCGGGAGTAAGCTCGGAGGGTGTCGTGTTCATGTCACGTTGGGGTCACCACAGTCAATTATTTGACGGGCGTCTGGTGAAGTGTAGACAAGTACTCCTACATACATATGTACATGTTGAACGTGGGAGATCACGCTTCGGGATGAATCGGCCGGCTCGACCGGAGTGATACCACGGCCTCACAGAAAACCGGCGTGAAGCAGCACTGTGTTGTATTTCCCTGCTTGAGCGAGGGTACTGGAGGCCCAATCCGAGGGAAGTGGCTACCGCTACTGTGATGCAACATCAGTGGAATGACAAGTGTGCTGCCAACCTTAAACCCCCCTTTGTTTCACAGCTTTTTCTTTATTGTTCATTCATACTTTGCATGTTCAGTTATAGCATATAATTATTCCATGGTTACAGTCATTCAATATTAATATTGTAAATGCTACTGTATTAAGACAGCTGTTGGTCTTCCGAATAAAATAAAACAAATAAATAAAAGAGTATTCAATGATGTTGTGCTATTAAGGTCACGGATAGGGCACACTAGCGACGCCAATCGATTTTAATTTTTAGCTACTAAACCGGATCTATTTTAAACAATTTTGGGGTTACAATCTCTCGGCACAATAGTATAAGTGTTTCATCGTCAGCCCATTTAAGTCCCCACTGCTGGGGCACGGGCCTCCCTTAATCACATGAGGGGTAATTGCCATACTCACCACGCTTGGCTGACGGGTTGGCGAGGGTTTAGATATATATGCAGAGTTGTCCTTCTCTGTGTGTTGATGATCATGCCAGCAGCTTTACCTTAGTCGCCTTTTACGACACCTCGTTAAGAGTGAGGGTGGCCTATTCTACTCTGCCGGGGACCACACGGCTGAATATATATACTCGAATTTTGGATAACCGCCAAAATTGGCCACTTTTGGCGTGAATCAATTTTTCGCGTACAAAAACCGGCCCGACATTTGTGCGTGGTTATTTATTAAATAGTATAAGTGTTTGCTGAGAGGTTGTAACCCCGAAATTGTTTAAATTTATCCGGTTTAGTAGCTAAAAATTAAAATCGGTTGGCGTCGCTCGTGCGCCCTACCTACCTTAAATAAGCTTAGTAAATATATTGCCCTAATACTTACCTACATTTCGAAGTATCAGAGGAGCTTGTTCCATGATAAATACATACATGTAAATGTATAAACAAAATAGATTTCATTGATCCATTTTGAGTGGTATTTACTTTTTCCGAGTACTCCGTCCATCAATTCTTGACAATGGCAGCATCACGTGGAACTGGTGCGATATTCAAAGGATTATTTGGTATTTCCTGCTAACGTCTTTGTTTGTACGCGTGAAGCTGTGACCGAGATATTGGAGTAGTGAAGTACCCGGCGAGTCTGTCCTGCTTTTTAGGCCAAAATTAGATGTGCACGAGACAGGCCCAGTTTTGCATTCTGTCTGATGACTTTTTTAAAACCGACTTCAAAACCGAAAAAGAGAAGGTTATTTTTTTAATGTGATAGGTGGCAGACGAGCAAATGGATCGCCTGATGGCATGCGATTGCCGCATCCCATAGACACCCGTGAGACCAGTGGTGTCACAAGTGCGCTGGCAACCTTTAAACCCCCCTTCCCTCGAATTGGGCCTCCGGTACCCTCACTTACGCAGCACAGTACTGCTTCATGCCGGTTTTATGTGAGGCCGTGGTATCACTCTGTTTAAGTCGGTCCATTTATGCCGAAGCGTAGTTCTCCCACGGACAATGTTCACGGCTATTTATGTATTCAAAGTAAAAGGATTTTTAGAAGCCCCGTTTCAGGATCAAAAAAAGACGTACGGAATGAGGAGAAGGAAAGACACTTGAGAAATGAGAAAAAAAATATTTATGTTACAGACTTGGTTTTCATTACGTTCCGATTTCGCCAACAAAATCCCGCGTTTTTTCAAATGGAATCAAAAGCCCACTTTATCAAATAAACTGACAATCAACCTACTACTTAATTATTTCCAGACATTATTTTAATTAGGTTTGCTATTAGATGTCTGCCTCGCTGTCTTGCCCGCTGTTTTGTAATAAATAGTAATAAATATTTGTATAAAATGAAGCTTATACTCTTAGCCAAGATGTCAACTTCCTGCATACTCAATTTGATCAAACCAGTACGATAAGGTTCGTGGTCCACTCTCGATATAAAAAAGGAAAGAGCTAAAGTGGAAAATAGACTCAATTTGTCAGCTTAAGTGGCATTCTATCTATTTCCCGAGTTCCAGGCCTCGGTACGTCGACTCGAATCGATGACATCACTACTTCAAAGGATTATTTAGCTCCCCTGACAACGGCTTTATTTGAACGCATGACGCTGTGGCTGGATTGTCAGGGTTGTCGAATACCTGCAAAATACTATCTGGATGACTCTTAAACAATCTACCTAGGTTAACACTACCGCCAAGAAATCCTGCCAAGCACCAGTAAAAATGAAATTATTTTCGTAGTTACTCTCTGTAAAAGGACGAATATTCGTCATCCATTTTTATCTTGGGCCCATTTAGATAACATTATGAAAGATGATGCACTTGGAAAAGAATAGCTCTTTTATATTTGGTACCAGATAGAATATATTCTTTTATAATAAGGTTGCCAGCACACTTGTGACTCTACTGATGTCTCGAGTATCTATGGGTGGCAGCAATCGCTTACCATCAGGTGATCCGTCTGCTCGTCTGCCACCTATCACATAAAAAATATATTTTGTAAAGCCATAAACTTTTTTTTTTGTCAATGGGCTAACGCTTGACCACAATCGCACTTGATGGAAAGCGACGATGATGTCAATGATACGCGAACTTGGATGAAACTGCGGCGAATTTCTGGGCTACAGTCTGTAGGTAGCAGATAGCAGATAGCAGTCACCAATAAACATCCAATTCCTCCTCATCTTAGCGTGTGATTCCCGGTTGCGTCTAGAGCTGTTGCTGCAGAACCCAGGGTACGCTTAGACTATGATTCAGGATTATTATTATTTGAAAGAAACGGGGTGAGCCTTGCGTCTCTTAGCCAATGCGACCAGTAGATGATTTATTGTGGCAGCCTCAGAACCTATTACAGCACCTCATGTAGCTCCAGTTCCATGATGAACCCGAGAATGGAGCTGATGGGGGAGCTTTTGATCTCTTCTGTCGAGATCATGTGTGCTCCCAGGTGCCGGCTTCTGCAGCGGTGCAGCGCTATGCACTCGCCGAGGACATGGATAATCGTTTCCTCGTCCTCGCGACAGAACCTTCAGATTTTGGTATCTAATAGGCCAATGTTGTGCAGGTGCTTGTTTAATTTGTACTGCCCCGTGAGGGTCCGAGTGAGTGCCCTAACATGTCCTCTACTCAGTTTTATTATTTCTACAGCTCGTTTCTGATCGAACGCCTGTATCAACGCCTTGGACTGTTATAGTCGAGGTAGTCTTTTCCTTTTCTTTTCTGATTCAGGATTTCGGGAGTCTAGAAATTACAATGAAGCGACTGCCGTCTGACCTTTGCAACCCTTTAGCAGGGGAACCAGACCAATGAATCTAGGTTACATGTTTCGGACAGTCCGAAACGTGCAGGTTTCCTCGCGATATTTACCCTCACCGCCGAAAATTCTTAATATCTAGAGGTGCATGCTCGGATTCAAACCACGACCCCGTATGGAAATTGAGTTATAACCTCTGAGATACCATCGCACCAACACGAAACAAATTATAAACGAAAAATAAGCCAGAAAGCCAGAAGCGGTATAAAATTTGATGTAAAAGATATTAGGACGTAAGCATTAATGTTTTAACCATTTTTGTTCCCGCTTCCGACCCACAAAGTCCATTATCAACTCATTGCTTAAAAAAGGTTTCACTGGTTTTTGAGGTAGTCATTTTTTGGGGTTTGCCGGCCCTAGTGGATAATAATGTTGTCACGTGTAACGTTCCAGTATGTACGAGTAGGTTCCCTAATTAGATACCCTGTGGACACGGCGCAGCACACCTTGGCGGTGTGTGCGCCGTGGGCACAGGCTCGCCACGCATTGGTGGCAAGGGTCGGCCAGGACCTCTCACTCTCTAATATAACGAGAGCTATATTAGCGACTGAGGATGCCTGGAAGGCTTTTGCCGCATATTGCGAGCATGTGATGGAGGCGAAGGAGGCGGCGGAGCGCGAGCGAGAGGCTGACCCTCTCGCCCCCGCGATCCGCAAGGCACGTAGAGGGAGGAGACGACGCCAATACTTGCGTCTCCTTCCCCTGCGAGGAGCAGGTCCGCTGGTGCGTGGGGCTGTAACCCCACCACCGGCATTGCACGGACCTCCTCCTACGCCTGGTGGGGACGGCACGACTCTCTCGGCTGTCCCCATCCCTCCCCCCGACCCCGGGGGGAGAAGCGCCGTGCCCGCCGTGTAGGCGGGCGTCCCTGTCCGGGGGGTGACGTGGTGAAAGGCTCCGAGCTTTGGCCCCATGTCACTCGCCCACCCATGGACAGATGAGGGAGAGTCCCAGGAGTTTTAGTCGGTATGCCTCTCGTTAGGAGAAGCCGTCGCCAGAGGAGAGTCCGACATAACCCATCCGTTTACAGACGGATGGGTATGCGAAACGCATTTCTCCTGGTTGACCAAAAAAAAAAAAAAAAGGTTCCCTAATTAGATGAAAAGTCAATTTGTGCTCCCGCAACACACAAGCCTAATTTCATCTACGTAGGAATGTTTAACTCTAGCTCAAAGAATTTACGCAATCAAACCGAGTTATTTCACAAGCTGTCTTTTTAGGGTTCCGTTGCTATATGGCAAAAAACAGAACCCTCATAGATTTGTCATTTCTGTGTGACCGTCTGTCCGTCCGTCCGTATGTCACAGCCACTTTTTTCCGAAACACAAAAATAGAAAAAAAAGTAATTTGAAACTAAAAAACTAGTTTCCCACATTGTAAGATCGATTGATCCCTACAGGTAGGCTTGAAAACAGACCTATCCAACTGAATATCTATCTACTAAGAAACAATAGAGGACACCTGTCAAGTAGTAATACCTAATAGTCATTAATCGTGAGTACAATATCTAGGCTCTAGTGATAGATGTTTGAGCCATTAGAAACAATTGCCACTGACTATAAATATGAATAGTAATAATATAACCTTCTATATTATTTTATTAAAAGGAATAGAGAAGGTTAAATTACTTGATCGTCTGCCATACTAATACCTATCTGATATGTTTAATAGATGGGAAAAACAAGGTATGCCATTATTTTCAAGAATCAAAACTATTAACGCCAACTAGTAGTACTTCAAGAGCACTTTTTAGTCTAACATTTTCGTTTAGCGCAAGAACACAACTAGTCAATGGCAATTCGAAAAAAAATGTCAACGAAGAACTTTAAAACTATACAATGATATTAAAAAGATTGATTCAATTGAAGAGATCTAACAGATGAAGTTGTATACATTGATATATGGCTGTCCGTGCCGTCAACTAAAACCCCACTACGCTACGCTACTGTGTCCATTGGCAAGGCAAAGATTCTCTTATAATATTGTACAATATTATTGACGGGAGGAAATTTGCAAACCAGTTTTACACGTTCAATCCTAAGCAACAAGTCAGTACACACAGACGTGCAACCACGCGCGCGCACACACACACGCACACATACACAAACACACACTAACACACTCAAACACAAAAAAAAACAAGCACAGTCATTTAAATTGTTATTCATTAATCTACAAGTGGGACCTGGAGGCCTGATATACAGGGTCGCCCTAGCTTAGGCTCCAGATCACACGCAGAGCATTTATCCCTATATTTAAAACTGTAATAGCTTAGCATAGCATTGTGTGATAAATAAAGCATTTCTATTTAAATAAAAATAAAAAAGTTATTAAATAAATAATGACAGGTTCAGCCATTATGTTTTAGCATCTCTCAAAGTTAACAAACGTTTGAGTATAATGTACCTACAATCAGAGATAATGTTGGTGATTCACCGTAAGTGTCCGCGTTTATACCTACGGGCGTACCTATGCCTAATGGTTTTAGGCTGGTTGCCCTGCCAATATACCTATTATTGGTGTCTTTGTAACGTGCTGAGTTGTTATAACCTTGACATCTCTATCGCAGTCCACACCACTAGACTGAAGCTATTTATCACTAGGCAAAAACGGGCACAATATAGTCTACGCTTATCGAAACTGATCTTTTGTTTTACCACGTCGTCGGTCTACCAACTATATGATCAGTCTTTGAAATAGAATAAAGAAATAATCTATTTACTATCACAATACCTACATTGAATAATTAGCACACATTACCAAGTAAAGGTACATTTATTTTTTTAATATGGTATATTGACAGATCACAGTTGTAACTTGGCTACAGTAAAAACAATCAATTATAAGGCTAGACAGTAATCCATACAGAGTAATAAATATTAACATGTCAAAGAGCAAGATGGCGTACTATAGGCCTCGAGCCCAATTCTCGTGCTCGTGATATTTTCAAAACATCGCGGATGTCACCTAAAAACCATACAAAAAACTATGTTTTAGTGATTACGGAAATTGGGGTCCTGAGGTCCATCTACAAGATGATTGGATATTTTTAGACGTGGTATGTCAAATTGTCTTTTGTTTTAAAATAGCTCTACCCGAAGATAATTTTCCAATATTAAGTAACTTATTGAGAATAAGTAGGTAGTCAACAGTCGAAGTCTCTTTAATTTTGTCAGTCAAATACCTGTGTCTTTGCTACCACACGCTACCTCGTTAGAAGTTCTACAGATTCGAATTAATGGGTAATATTATAATAATAAGCCGTGCTTTTATTGAGAATGTTTTAGAAGATCGTATTTTGTGTCGAGTGTTGATAGTGAGCGACGAGAGCAGACCAGGCGCTCCAATAAAAGAATGTAACATCTTATGAAAGCACAAAAAAGATCATACCTCACTTGACGGGTTCTCAGGGAGAACACCTTAAACTTTGAGAGTCATTGTTCATAATTTTGGAGGATGCAGCCATGATTATATTTTCGAGAGATGTATCTTAAAAAAAATATGTATTTTCTCTATGTTTTCAATGTGAATATTGAAAAATCGAGATCAAACCGAAGAACAATATTCCATAATACTTATAATAAGGCTAAAGAAAAGATTCAGAATACTACCCACGTGGATTTTCAATTTTTTTTGGTTATTCTAATTATGAACCCTATATTTTAGAAGAAGCCTATACGGTCTTAGACGAGTGTTAAATTGTCTTAGCCTACTGTGAAGCGAGCCTACCCAAAAGCAGGATATTCACTGAAGCTTAAACATTTTGGGGTTAAAAACATTTGGGGAAACCGACGCCGGGGACTACGGTGCGGCGGCCTCCTCGTGTGGCCCTTTCAGTAGTATTTTTGCTCTGTTTGGAGCTGCTACCGAAAGGGTCCTGGCGTCCCTGGGCAACGGCGGGTAGTAATCGGCATCACCCATTGCTACTCGACGGCTAACAGCTGCACACACACGGGAGGGCTCCTGGAGTCGTTCTGTCGACCCCCAGTTGAGCCCCCCCGGGGCCTAGGACCAGCCTCACGGTTTGGGGCATCGGAAACCCCTCTCCTGTGGCCTTTTTTTGTTCTGGGCCCGGGGCCCTGTCCGGCGTCACGCTGCGCGTGATAGCGTTTTCGACGTGGGCCCCACTGGGTGGAGAGCCTTTGGGCTCAGCGGCCGTAAGGCCATGTGCTGGAGGTCCGGCGTTGGGTCGTCTAGCCAGGATGGCTCAATGTCGACCGGTGGTGCCAATTTTCTCGGCTCCGCATCCAGCGGAGTTGGGTTTTGCGGCGTTTTTTGTTTTGAAGCCTGTGGGTTTTATTTCCCCAACCCACTCTGCACTGCAGCCAGCAGTGTATGGGTGGGGAAGGGTACTCGCAGTCCTCCTCCCGGTGGTGTTTGCACTGCAGCCAGCAGTGTGGGCGCCATTCGGGGGGCGGTGTTTGGTGGGCCGTGGGAGAGGCCCTAGGTCCGTTGGACCGGAGTTTGGTAAGAGGCCGTACTGGCGAGCCTCTTTCGCCCTGAGCGGGTTCGCGGTGGCAAGGTTCGTCCTATAGCCCGCGTTCCCGCTCTGAGAGTTTCTCCCGGGCGAGGGATGGAAACTGTCGCAGAGAGTTTAGTGGGTATGCCCCTAGGAGAACCCCAGGGGAGAGCCCCACACTACCCGGCCGACTCCCAGCGGCCGGGTGTGCATAAGGCGGCGCCGACCAACGGTGCCGACGTCGGTTCCTTCTGAGCCGGCGGCATTCTCTCTGCGTTACCAAAAAAAAAAAAAAAAAACCGACGCCGGCAGGGTGCTTTATTCTTTAAAGACCGATAGCCGGGTCGAGTAAGCTCTAATTCACAGTCACAGAAAGTGGAGACTCCAAATCAAGGCATTCCATTCTTTGTCATGAAGGATGAACCTACCCCTTACTTTACTTTGCTGATCGTTCATTCGTTAGTTTGGAAAGAAAATATTACAACTATAATATATCAATACGGGGATTAACACGTTATTTATTATGTGAAACAACATTGTGTACTCACATATTTGGCTCGACGTTTCGGCTACGTTACAGCAGCCGTGGTCACGAGCGGACTGACGGAGCACGGCGTCGTCTGCTGGGTCCGGTGAATCTTCGGACACCCTCACATTTTTTTATATTAATTCGCCACTAGATGAATTGTCAGTGAAGCTACTCCGACACACTACACTAACAGTATCGGTGTTTGTTTGCGTTAGTAACGGACTAGCACGGGGTTTGCACTTGTTAATTACGGGATTCCATGTCGATGATATTTTAAATCCATCCTCCCGATTGAAAGTCTTATACTTCTTGTTCTCAATCGCTTCACGTACTATCCTGGTATGATAATGACGATCGGTGGAGAAGATTTTCGGGTCATGTAGTTCCATCCAATGATTAACTCCCATTTCCAGTAGATGTTCTGCTATTGCCGATTTATTCAATACAATACAATGTTGTTTCACATAATAAATATCGTGTTAATCCCCGTATTGATACATTATAGTTATAATGCAACGCGAATATCTAAAAAACTATATAAAATATTACAACGTTTATGATCGTCTTTATTACTCAAGAGGTATATGTTTTCGCAGCTCTGCATTTTTATAACGTTAACTACGTTTGCTGTAGCCACAAACTTCCACAGAAGTGTTTTTAAAGCCACATGATATTTTAGGTCCGTAAATAAACATGATTTACGAACTTACGTCTCAACAACACACGTTGTTGTTATAGGTTCAATATATTTCGATAAGTATTGAGTTGTGCTCCAATAAACCAAATACACGCCGTTTTTGTGTTTGAAAATAAATATGATTGATTATCTGGACTTTGATTTCGACCGATGAGAAATCCTTAGGGAAGGCCGAGCGTCTCTTGGTTGTAGGTCATGATAAAAATCTTTCTGCGTTTTAAAAGATTTATTAAATTAGTTGAGATGAAAACCTAACTGTTATATTTTAATTGTATTGGCGCTACTTTTTTGACATTTGTGACATCAAAGTACCATAAGTTCGGACCAAAATAATAATAAATTATAAAAAGACACTTTATCCGTAAAATCTTACGGAAAAAATTGTAAGATTTTAATTTTTTCTTAAAGTTTTTTTACTTCTAAAACTAAACTGAAAGTATGGATTGATATTTTATAATGAAAAATTTACCGTTATATTATATGTTATCGTAAGAAAATGAAGATTACACTTAACATAATCAAAAGTACTTGAATTCAATTATGTCAATATTTCTTTTTAATTCAACTTGTTTAATGTTTAACATGTTTTAATAAATAGTATTTGTTGTAACGTTTACCAATTGTTACAGGTCACCGGGCCGCTATAGCGACAGATGCCCGCCCTCATTAGGGTGGTCGAAGAGAGTAACATGTAAGATATAATTGGTAAGTTTGTGACATACGTTTTATTTTTCAACCATGTTTTTTTTTTATTGCTTATAGTACGTAGACGAGCTTGCGGCCCATCTGATGGTAAACGGTAACCGCCGCTCATAGACATCAACAATGCCGGAGCACAGTCATGCCGCTGCCAACCGTGAGAGAAGAACTCTTTTCAAACCTCGTTTAAAAAAGGAGATGTCATAGCGAAACATTCATGTGAAACGTGAATTGTGTTTTACCACTTCGAAACAGGCCGTTGATTACGTTGTTGTTTTTGGCTCGTCTGCCACTTATCACATAAAAAAAAAGAATATGAAACACCTTTTTCGTGAACCTGCACCACCAGATACGGAGCCCAACTCTCGGGATTTCGATATGAAAAAAAACATGGCGGATATCACCTGAAAACCACACAAAATAACTATGTTTTAGTAATATATATCGAATGATAACAAAATATCACGACCCGAAAATTGGCCTCACGCAAAGCGTTAACTTGGCACATATAGGTATTGCTATTGTAACAATACCCACATGTTACAAGTTGACGCTTTCAACTTTCAACAACTGCAAGTTTATTAATATATAATCTAGTTGTACATAATGGCAAACTGTTGATATCAGAAAATTTACTTATGAAGTTTGTTTACTAATGTTGACGATATTGATTATGTATAAAATAGGCAAGAAGGATTGCTTGACTCCAGACAGTATATCTACAACCTGTGCGGATAAAGAATGGAATCAGAAATGGCGGCGCATCTATTCACTTCTCGGCCGCACACTATTTGCGTCTATGCTCGCACTCGTTGTGTTCGAGTATAGACGCAAATAGTGTGCGAGCGAGAAGTGAATAGATGCGCCGCCTTTTCTGATCCCATTCTTTATCCGCACATGTATTAACTACTATATATATCTATATAGATTATCATCTAATCTAAGTACAGTTATTTAAACATTTACAGTCTATATTATTAGTAAAGCACGATATTAATTTATGACTATTATCTCATGTCTGAAGTAACAACCTTCTCATACAATCTATCCTATAGTCCATTTAGTATGTGAAGGTGAATAGGACAGTTTTATTTTGACATTAAAAGTGAGACGCTCCTTTTAAATCTAACCGATATTTTTAAGAATCGAGAATATTTATTTTAGAAATCTAATCGACTTTTTATTTGATTTTTAATCTTAATCAACATTTTATCTACGAATTTTAACTATATATAGAATACAAAATGTAAATATTCTTAGTGGCGCACACGCAATAAATCAAATAATGAAATAATATACATCCTATTCATCTGAAAAATAACAACTCTCGCTTGACGTGTCCGAACCACCTTCATCACCAAGAGAAATTACCAGTTCTTGGTCCCTAATGCAATCCATGCGGACATATTTTGCTCGATAGATAATAATTGCGATTCAATGGTAAGATGGCTGCCATACCGATTACTGATTTATTGTGATTTTTTGTGTCAATCTCTGCAAGCAAAAATTCCGATTAGCGCATTATCGAATTCATAAGATATTTTTTACAATTTTTATTGGTAATAATTATTTTAAGTTCTTGTTGAGATTAATTGAGAAAGATTAATACTTGTTCATCATCATCATCATCAGCCCATTTAAGTCCCCACTGCTGGAGCGGGCCTCCCTCAATCACATGAGGAGTATTTGCCATACTCGCCACACTTGGCAGACGGGTTGGCGAGAGTTTTGATATAAATGCAGAGTTTTCCTTCTCTGGGTGCTGATGATCATGCCAGCAGCTTTACCTTAGTCGCCTTTTACGACACCTCGGTAAGAGTGAGGGTGGCCTATTCTACTCTGTCAGGGACCACACGGCCTCTAACACTTGTTATTTTGGAAGAATGAGAACACAAAAAAGTAATGATTTTACAGCTTCATATTTTTATTTGTAGAAAGTTGGAAGCATGATCCGAAACGTTTTAACTGTCCTATTCACCTTCACATACTGAATGGACTATAGTGAAACTAATAGCAGGAGCACTAGGTAGTTAGATTGTAATTCCAAACGGATGATTGATCAATTAAACTGTGTCACTCGCTCCATTGCCATGACAGTGCAATTTCTCCCCATCATTCATTCATAGTTCAATCTAAAAATATGGGCAATTTATTCCATTTGCATTTCCCCATTTACAATAGAAAGGCCGCCTATTCAGTTAACATTTAGTTGATATTAGACGGTTATGTAACAAGGTTGTTTATCACATTTTCGTTTCTTTAGTATTTGTTTTTCCATTTTCATCTATTATACATTTTAGGTTTTTTTGGCTCTTTTTGATTTTATTTAATATTTTAATAGTTAAAAGTTGTAACTTGAATAAAAATAACTCCTTTTAAATGTTATTAGATTAAAAGCCTCTGAAGAATAAACTAAAAAAAAGTTAGTCAAATAATTAACTTTGTTTTAGATTATAGCATCGTTCAAATATTTATTAGATAAGGACTGCTCTTAATTTAAAATAAACATTGCCCAAAGCGATAGAGTTTCTAAAGTTCAACCCAAACGTCTGTAACTGAGGCGAATTTCAACTAAATTATAGTAATTGAATTCGCTCTCAAAACTAGTACCTATCAAGCAAATAATTTGATTATAAAGCAATCAACCAACTAAAGAGCTGTGTTGATGTTTAAGCTATTTTGATCAAGGTGAATGATAGTGTCACAGAATAAAAGTACCCAATAGCGAGATATCAGTGAGAAAACATTTTTTTTTTTGCGCAAAATGTCATTGGCAGTAATGTTGATTTCGTTCTACATTGTATTCTTCGCCTGCTCGGAAGGTATCGTTAGTTATTTTTTTTTAGTTTTGAAGACAATAATTACTAGGTGACGATATTGCGACCGAGTCGCGGTCTCCACTCAAGGGCTTTACGGCTCCAACGGCTGTCTGCGGCTAATATGACCAGCCCACTGCCACTTCAGTTTGCTAATTCGGCAAGCGTAGTGTAGGACGCCCTGCGACAAGATGGGATGATGACATTCGAAGGCTGGCTGGTGTAGGCTGGATGAGAGTGGCCGAAAATCGGGAGCAGTGGCGTGTATTAGGGGAGACCAATGCCCAGCCATGATGATATTGCGACGGGAAAATACATACATAACCTAGGATATTTAACTTTGTAAGTTTATTTTTTTGTATGGACAAATAATCATGGGATTAAGGACTTTGGAATACCTATTAGATTCCTGTGACAGTTATTTAATATGTTCTAAAGAAACTCCATTATATTTTAAGCCCCAGTTTTGGGGCTGCATTGTATATGTTATACAGTTTCTATTGTATAGCCAGTGGATTATGTATCCCATTGTTGTGTAGCCAGAGCCACTGCTCCGACATACGTAATTATATCGAGCTTCTGGATATATTATAAACTGTGATGTGTATAGCGCTGACTAAAAAGCAAATCGTGGATGTTTAGCTTCAAATTTGGTAATGGATACAATATTAAGTCAATCAATCAATCATCTTTATTCAGGTAAATTATACTCGCCGGCGCCGCGTGGTCCCCGGCAGAGCGCCGTGTGGTCCGCGGCAGAGTAGAATAGGCCACCCTCACTCTTAACGAGGTGTCGTAAAAGGCGACTAAGGTAAAGCTGCTGGCATGATCATCAGCACCCTGAGAAGGAAAACTCAGCATTTATATCAAAACCCTCGCCAACCCGTCTGCCAAGCGTGGTGAGTATGGCAACTACCCATGTGATTGAGAGAGGGTCGTGTCCCAGCAGTGGGGGAATGGGCTAACGATGAAATTACACTCATATACATTAAAAAACCATTTCATTCAAAATATCAAATCAATCAGAAATATTAAATTATATATTATTTTCATCACATATCAAATCAAATTACGGATTAGAATTTTACTATATCCTTACTCCTTACTAATATTATAAATCCGAAAGTAACTCTGTCTGTCTGTCTGTCTGTCTGTCTGTCTGTCTGCTACTCTTTCACGCCAAAACTACTCAACGGATTTAAATGAAATTTGGTATACAGATAATCTAGACCCTGAGAAAGAACATAGGCTACTTTTTATTGCGAAAAGGGGGTTGTAAGGGGTTGAAAGGGGGGTTAAAAGTTACTTTTCCACGCGGACGAAGTCGCGGGCGGCCGCTAGTTATAAATAAAATCAAAATAAAAACAAGAAGTCCAGTCAGTTATGTCATTAAATAAATGTCAATACACTCTTTTCGGCATTGGAACAGTTATGTTTTTCACAACAATGCCGAATGTTATAGAAGTCAGATTAAAGTAGCTTCTCAATAACGTTGAATCAGTCCCTAGTACTTTTGTTTTTTACCTCAACGCTGACTCTTGGGAATATAAGTATGAATGTAATATACAACAATATGCAGATATGGGTTCCTCCATGCTATGGAGTGATGGTAAGTCCGTGAATAAGAATGCGCCTTCCATATCTGTGAGAAAATAATAATAATAAAAAAAGGACGACCACACCCGACCACACCTCGTGAGCGCACATTCTGCCACGTCGAACCAATGATTTATATATATCTTAAATTAAAACGAATAATTGCACAATAATGAACACTCTTCATTACCAAGCCACGTCTAATACCAAGTGATGAAATCTGTTAAACGGTGTACATTAATTCTACAGTGTATATCTGGCGTTTTTTCTGATGGATTTTCTGTGGTAGTCAAAGTTGTAATCTGTGAATTAGATTTTTCAAATCTATGTACATATTTCTACCATTAGCTCTTCGGTGAGGGAAAACATCGTGAGGAAACTGCACGTCTCGGATAGTCTCACAAAAATTGAGGATACCTTCAATATTTGATATATTGATTCTGAACGTACGACATTGAAATCTTCAAGAAACGAGCCTATACCTTCCTAAAAGGCCGGCAATGCATCTCCACTCTTTCTCGTGTGGCTGAAGTCCATAGGCGCCGGCTGTCACTTGCCATCAGGTGATCCGCTTGTTCCTTTGCCTCCCATACTTCGTCTGGTTTCCCTGTCCACGGCTAGCCAGACGGCTGTCGCTTCTTTGTAATTAAAAGACATCCCGAATCCTCGATCATGGTCGAAGTGTTCCCGGGCTCCGAAGCGAAAGCTTTAGACGATGAGGAGGGGCATATTATATGGATCCACTGGCTCTTCTCACTTTTATAATACTTACTCGAGCCAGGTACCTACCTACTTTTATATTAGGTTGAGTATGCTCCCTGTTCGCCTAGAAGAGTTTTACATAGGTATCCCATCTGCTCCCCGGTGCACGTGTATAAAAGGTTTTGTTGATTGGCCCATTTTGGGTCAGCGGCATTCCCTGGAGACCAAATAATATATTTTTATCACTCATCGTTATGCCCGTTTTAATTTCAATTAACAAATTACACCGACTATTATAACCAATGTTTCCCTCGGGGTGCCATTATGAATTTTTACCATTTCCTCGTACCAATTTGAGTATATTCGGACACTTTGAAATCATTAATATAGTTCATCAGATGTAAAACCATTTATAAAAATATAAAAATGTTTATGTAAATAACACACTTAAAAACTTCACCTCGTGTTCAGGCGGGACCCACACCTTCCACAATTCGGGTGAATGGTCTACCAATTAGACCACTGAACGCGTTTCTAAGCCGACGAAATTTGTAAGTGCTTGATTCGACATGAGCTGTCGATAGTCTCATCAATATTGTAGGTATATTTACAATGTTCAGTTAAAAATATTATTACAAATATTTGACCACCAGTTAAGATGACACTACTAAATCAATAGTTGATATTTGTATAGCAATCTTTTGCAATTTATACTTAAGGAAATAACACACTTAAGAATAAATTGCAAAATATTGCTTTAAAAATATCAACTATTGAAAATGTTTATGATGAAGTAAAATGAAAAAAAAAAATCTGGTATAAAAGTTTATTATCCATACATAAGTACAAAATAAAAACACAACCAATATTAACGGAATGTTAAACTATCGAACAGAGGCTGGTGAAATAGGGTCTAAGGCTTATTTCATTTATCAATTTGAATGTTATTTTTTGCAAGACATCACAGTTTCACCTAACCTAATGAGGTGTTTGTTTTGCGCTCAGGCAAATAATGTTTGAGCATAAGAGTCGCACAAACATACTCAGGACGAGGTCAGTTTCTCTGACTTGAATGACAAAGCTTGCATTTTTTTATTTTAAAGTCTAAGTAGATACTTAGTACAAGTTTTTACTAAAAGGCCGTGGCATCATCACCGTGAGGTCGATTTTTTATTTGAAATCCTACAGGAAGATTTCTCAATAATAGAAATATTGGTAAAAGAATTACTTTGATATTTCCTTGATAATCATGATTACAATATCACACTTTTGAGTTTGACCAAACACGCTCCATATAAAGAATGACTTAGGTAAGCGTGACGTCATCGCATAGCGTTTTCTATACATTGCGTATTAACTTTGTATGATGGCCATATGACAACAAATTTAACTTAAAATTTGATGGGTTATCCACTGATTTTTTTTTCTCTTGATAAATTTACACTATTCAAATAGACTTTTCCATCCTTTGGATGATCTTATATATCTGAAAGATACACAAAATATTTTTTTCAATTTTCATTGAGAAATGAATGTTGTCTTCATTTCTAGTACCTACATAATTTCTTTCGTTCTAAACTCTATCATAATATCAAAAAAAACAGATCATCAACATCGAATATAAAATGTATTTTATGACCTTTTTCATTATCAATATTATTTTATTTATGTATAACGGCAAAGACCTAAGTACATTGCACTGTATTCCGTGAGTGCTCGAATATAAATTTTAAAATTTAACTTATAAATACTTGAACAGTAATAATAAGTTAACCCTGTGAAATTTCAGAATATACCTTTGAATATGAACGAAAACATTGAAAACTTTGAAATTGGGATGACAAGTACGAGTAATCTTTTGGATTTCAAAACATTTGCTTGAAATTCTGGCGAGTAATTGAGTGTGAAGCTACGAAGATAAACTTTATGAATTTTTTGAATGGCGCTCCTTTGTGCAGTCTACTATGAACTGATATTTTTTCGATCGATGATTAATGGAGCACAAGTCCTCCTTCGCATGGTCCCGTAATGTGATTCCCGGTTGCGTCCAAAGCTGTCGCTCTAGAGCCCAGGGTGCACTTACATCATGATTCAGGATTTGAGTAGCATGGTAATTACAATAGAGCGACTGCCGTCTGTCCTTCGCAACCCTTTTACAGGGGAACCAGACCAACTGAATCATGGTTACAGGTTTCAGAAACTATCCGAAACGTGCAGGTTTCCTCACGACGTTTTCCCTCACCCTCGTTCCGAACCACTGAGCTACCATCGCTCTCTTCGCTTGTGGAGCACAAATCATTCTCTGATAAGCCATTGTCAAAGTCATTACCTGATAAGTTGAACCGTGGGAGAGCCACGATTCGGCATGAAGTGGCTGCTTGCACCGGAGTGATACCACGGCACCAGGCGTTAAACAGCGTCTGCTGTGTTTCACTGCGTGAGTGAGGATATCAGAGGCCCATTCCGGGGGAAAGGGGTCTTTAAAGCGCACTTGTGACTCCGCTGGTGTTGCGGGTGTCCATGGGCGGCGGCAATCACTTACCATTAGGTGGTATGTCTGCTCGTATGTTACCTATCAAATAAAAATAGTAGATCTCGCTGACCCGTAGTTCTCAAATTATGACTCTGTATGTATAACCATGATCCATTTCGCCCAGTTCCTCAGTCTTGGGGTTGCGAAGATCGTACGGCAGTCGCTTCATTGTAATTACGAGTACCAGACTTCCCAAGTTCTGCTACATGGTCCAAGCGTACCTTTGGTTTAACGCCGAGCGCTGCGTAAACGGGTGCACGTCACGGGCATCCGCGCCGTGCTCCATCGCGGACAAATAGCCCGTCGCAGATATCCGCAAAGACGTCTCGCCAACGCAGCGCGGCCAGTCGGCAGCGTCCGCGCCGCGTGCGACGGGAGACCCGCTTCACGCAGCGCTGCTCTGTGGAGATGACATGAAACAGCACGCCGCGCGGATGCCCGCGACGTGCACCCGCTTAACGCAGCGCACGGCTTAAGAGCGACGGATGTGGATAAAAGCACAGAATATAGATAAAAGTGAGATCATTATTGACTAAGGAAGTAATGATGGAGTCCACTTTTGATCAAACTTTTTTTTTATGTGATAGGTGGCAGACGAGCAGACGGATCACCTGATGGTAAGCAATTGTCGCCGCCCATGGACACTCGTGACACCAGTGGAGTGCGCTGCCAAACTTTACTTACGTAGCGAAACACAGCACAGTGCTGCTTCACGCCGGTTTCAACTATGTCTATACTTCAATTTCTAAATTCTATTAATTATTATCCAACATCAGCATTTACTCTCTTCGAGAGCGGGTAAAAGCGACTTTTTATATCCTATCTGGATGTGACATTAAAAGGATTGACAACCAATTAACGTGTAGGTATGGGCAAAATATCCCTTTTCTGACCATGGGATGTCGCTTTTGCGATAACGCTGTCATTTGTCACGATTACGAACGGTCGATAAAATATTTAGGTAGGTAGTTCATCCATGCTGTATCGTATGAAATAAAGTGTGAAAATGAAATAATGTCCTCCAAACCGATATTTTGGTCATGTCGGCCACACTCAGCGATCAGCCATCGACGCAGGTCATATTATAGTGCACAAGTATTTGAGCAGACACAAAGTGCACTCTCTATTCCCGTACCCTCTTATTTCGATGGGACACCAGAGTGACATGACCGGAGAGGGATTAGGCGCAGGACCAACGGCTTAACGTGCTTTCTGAGGCACGGGGGTACAAGACCGCCAACTTCCAGACTCCGGGCTAACACTGAGAATTTCTCAAGGTGACGGGTAGGGCACACTAGCGACGCCGTTTTCATATACGCGAAAAATTGATTCACGCTAAAAGTGGCCGCTTTTGGCGTTCCAGTCCATCCAGTTTAGTAGCTAAAAATTTTTCGCGTACGCTTTGGACCCAACATTTGTGCATGGTTATTTAATAAATAGTATAATTGTTTGACGAGAGGTTGTAACCCCGAAATTGTTTAAAATAGATGCAGTTTAGTAGGTAAAAATTAAAATCGATTGGCGTCGCTAGTGTGCCCTACCCGTCACCTTAACAGAAAAACTCAGGTACAAATTTTGGCCAGACCCGGGGATCGAACCCGGGACCCCAAGCGCAACCGTCGCTTTAAAATGCGATCCACTAACCATTGCGCCACCGAGGCAGTCAGGCGAGAAAACCAAATACGTAGGTACGAACACATTCATAGATAATGTATACTTATTATAAATCCATAGTCTAGCTTTTTGTTATTAGTTGGGGCTGTTTGATAGACATACGTAAGAAAAAGCTGATTTTAATGGATGTTTAATTTTTTTTAATATTATATCGTCCTTACTTTCTGTTCGACAGATAAAATGCTAAGGACCGATTTGACCAAACTTTCCTCCTCATCTTTCCGTGTTGCATCCAAAGCTGTCGCTCTGGAGCACGGGTCTCACTTGGACCATGATTCTTGATTTGGGGGGTCTGGTATTTACAATGAAACGACTGCCGTCTGATCTTCGCTACCCTTAAACAGGGGAACCAGACCAACTGAATCATGGTTACACGTTTCAAAAACTCTCCGAAACGTTTCCTCACGAGGTTTTCCCTCACCGCCGAGCTAATGGTAGAAATACGCACATAGATTTAAAAAATCCAGAGGTACATGCTCGGATCTGGACCTGACCGCGTATGTAAGGCGCGTTCTGAACCATTGAGCTACCGTAGCTCACGTTCGACCAAACTTTATCCGTGGATTAATCTATGGTATAACGTCTGATTTGTTTATAATAACAGTGCTATACCATAGATTTAGTATCGGAATAAGATTGGTCGAATCGGCCTTAAGGTGACGGGTAGGGCATTTAATACTTATAGTTAACTGTGTGGTCTGCTTTTGCACTCGTAATTTGGATTACCTCCAAAATTGGCCGCTTTTGGCGTAAATCAATTTTTCGCTTAGAAACACGGACCCAACATTTTTGCATGGTTATTAAATAATTAGTTAAAGTATTTGCCGAGAGATTGTAACCCCGAAATTGTTTAAAATAGATCCGGTTTGTAGCTAAAAATTAAAATCGATTGGCGTCGCTAGTGTGCCCTAACTGTCACCTTAAATGGAAAATATTATAGCAAGCAGATAACCTGTTCTCTTGGTGGTAAGCAACTAGGTCACAGTCGTTTTGTTCACCAGGGCTATCGTTGCAAGACTTGGCTTGACACGCTACCGCGTATCTAAATAAATGTATCATATACTCGTACCTATCACGAACTCTGATACGTACTTAAAGGCGCGGTATACATATTTAGGGCAAAATTATGAAAGTAGAAATTGCAAATTCACCATATTTCCGTCAATAGAATTCAAAGCTCGCATGTCGACATTTATCATCATTAAGCTTACATATGTACGACGTTTCTGTCTTTGACCATGATTTATTTTGTCGAAATCTATTCTTATCTAAAGCCTAGGTACTTAGTGAACTTTTTGGGGCTCTTTATGTGTTTCTATTTTAGATTTACTTATATAGGGAAAGGCTCTTCTAATAACAAAAATATTAATTTGTATCGTATTAATGACACGCAAATGTTGGATTTCAGTTTTCGAAGGTCTTGATAATTAGGTTAACGTACCGAATTATAATTTACCTTTAAAAACAACGCTCTGAATTAGATACTACCTACCTTCCTAAAAGTTGATTAATAATTATCTTGTCTTCAAGTTTCATTTCATCCGATAATTTCCTGAACATGAAAAATTTGTTTGTCTGGAAGATATTCAGGTGTCACAAATATCAGATACAGCCGAATGGATAGATAGATATTCTTTATTGCACAAAAACAAAATACAAGTATGATACAATAACAACCGACAGTACAATCATCATCATCATCAGCCCATTTAAGTCCCCACGCCTGGGGCACGGGCCTCCCTCAATCCCATGAGGGGTAATTGCCATACTCACCACGCTTGGCAGACGGGTTGGCGAGGGTTTTGATATAAATGCAGAGTTTTCCTTCTCTGGGTGCCAGCAGCTTTACCTTAGTCGCCTTTTACGACACCTCGGTGAGAGTGAGGGTGGCCTATTCTACTTTGCCGGGACCACACGGCGAGACAGTACAATAAGGCGGTCTTATTGCTTGTAGCGAATTTTCCCAGACAACCTTTGGGTAGAAATAACGTATGAGTAGAGAAGAAATAACGTGTTCGTAATAGGGGAAGGCAGTGCAAAGCAGTTTAACAAATGAAATTGAAAATGGCAAAAATATACATAGCATGGGTAGGTTACCTATGCTATGTATATTTTTGCCATTAGGTAATATTTGAGATTAGGTAATCTCAATATAATTTTAACTTGTTTTTTAACAATTTGTTTTGTCTTTTTCAGGTACCTTCCTTCGCTCTCTAAACTTAAACCAAACTCTAGTTGTAGATTGTATAGTACAATACTATGTAAAATGACTATCGCTAAAATTGTTATTAGTTGACATTAAGGATTTTGTAAGTTATGTAATTTTTTAATCGGTCTATTTTAGAGTTTAGCTAGATCTTGTGTCTAATGAGCCATGACGCAAGATCTAGAAATAGTGTATGTAGTTTGCAAGAGTAACAATTGTAAATTTGTAATATAATGTTTCGAACAAGATTACTTAGATATTTTTTTACTTCTAGGGTCCAAAACGTGATTTTGTGTAGGAATCATAATATAATTTACGATCATTGTAAAAAATGCATTTAAGAAACATAGGTCCTAAGTATGGTTTGTCTGCGTTTCTGCACTGTCAATAATGAATATAACATTGACAGTTGTGTATACATATAGTTCACATCACGTACGACGTAAGACCGTGACTAACTGCCACACTCAGAGTCGTTGATTAACTTAGTTGGCTACTTAAGAAAAAATATTGACACTTATTTTGATACGCATAAAGACTACCGATACTAAAGTTAATGGACATTAGCTTAAATGACGTCTATGAGTGCGGCCGTTAATGATGATCGCCAGTGATTATACGTTTTTACTAACGAGAACTATAAAGAAAAGCAGCTATAATCCTTTTTATCAAGTTTGGATCTGTAAATAAATATTAGGTACTCCTAAAATTAAAATTGTATCGTACTTATACTTTTATATTTTTACATCCTGATGTGTATGTAAATTTTACTATGTTTGACAATTTTAGCATAATTTTTTAATTCGACTACATTGTACCAAATAATGTGTGTTCCATTGTAAGCACGAATTTCCGCAAGTAATTTAAATTTATTCAATGCCAAATAAGAATCTTTTTTTTAATTGGTAGTTTTATTTTAACCTACAAAACTTCGTTAGGTTTCATCTTTAAGGAGGTTATGACTAATGCACCTACCTACCTACCTTAAGCCCGTCATAGACCTAGCTATAATACACTAGGGTTTTTCATTTATGGTGTCAAGAAGTGATGCCGAACTATCGATAGTTTCGCTATCGATAGTTGACCTCGAAAATCAGTTAGGATATCGATAGGACTATCGATACTACCGATAATATCGATAGTATCGATAGCCCAAATTAGTGAAATACTATGGATGACTTGCAATACTATCGATAGTCTCGATACTATCGATAGTATTGTTGTTCATGGCTAGTAAACTATCGATAGTGATAGCATCGATACTATCGATAGTTCCTTATTCTTCGATAGTATTACTTAGAGTTTTAGGTTAAGCTAAAGTCTTAGTAATTTATAGAATATAGGAACCAAACCAATTAGAAAAACAACTTAAAAGCCTTGCTTTTATTGTAACTACCCACAAAAACAAAAAACAAAAGTAAAAAAATGTACACAACTGTTGCTAACTATCAAAAAGTATACAAGATGTAATTATTTTACACAGTAAATTACGTATTTCGAGTTGAAACATATTTTTTTCCTGTTACTTCGCATTCAGTAGAGACCATTAGACCAATAATTTATAAACAATAGTATCGAAAATAAAACGACTATTGATAGTTTCAAACTATCGATACTATCGATAGTTTTTTATTAACAAGGAACAATACTATCAATAATATCGATAGTTTGTTCTTCGTTACCGACAATACTATCGATAGTATTGCTTTAATGCAATAGTATTGTCTGATCGATACTATTGATATGACGTCAACTATCGATAGACTATCGATAGTCGACTATCGATCGGCATCACTAGTGTCAACCGGAAGGCTATAGGAGGAATTGACGGGGGCACAGCGGGTAAAGGTGGCACGATAGTATTTGCTTCGCGCTCGACACGGGCTCTGCCGTGTCCCCAGAGAATATGCCCTCACATAAGTAAGTACGCGTACTATTATGAAAGTCCGTTATTAGTTATTTTGTTTACTTGGGTACAAAGTTGACCGCACCTCTAACAATATCGCTAATTTATGAACGTTCGGCTAGGCGCAATTTCCAAAGTTTTAAAGCCACAACTGTTAATATTAATGAAGTGTGTTTAAGTCGACCTCTACCTAGTACCTACAAGTGTGTTATTTTAAACGGGAGAGACATGCTTCAGCTTGAATGGTCCGTCAGCCCGACCGGAGAGATACTAAATCCGCACGGATGGTTGGCGCCGTTTTGGAAAAGTCTATGCTACTGACCATTGCTTGTATGACTTGTGTCCTAGGTTGGTCACACTGGTGTGGATTTTTGGTTTTCATAGGTCAATTATAATAAGGTTAGCGGTTGTTGAATACATCTAGTTGTTGAGTAGAAGGAGATAGTAGAAAATTAAAAAAAAAACCGGCCAAGTGCGAGTCGGGCTCGCGCACAAAGGGTTCCGTAGCAGCAAAGTCCAAAATTACAGTTAAATCAACCTATCTCAAAAACTATAAGAGATACTTTGATCAAACCAAAAATCGTTGAAAGAGTTAATTAGCATGCATCACCTCTATTTTTTTTAGAATTTTATACCCCGTAGTTATAAAAATAGAGGGGGGGGGACATACTTTTTACGACTTTGAGAGCTGATATCTCAAAAACCGTTCACTTTAAGAAAAATGTTTTTTAGAAAACTTTATATCATTTTAAAAGACCTTTCCATTGATACCCCACACGGGTATGTACATCGAAAAAAAAAATTTCATCCCTCAGTTACATGTATGGGGGGCCCCACCCCCAATTCTTTTTTTTACTATTTAGTGTCATATTTTTGTAGCGGTTCATACAACACATATTCCCATCAAATTTCATCACTGTAGTACTTATAGTTTCCGAGTAAATCGGCTGTGACAGACGGACAGACGGACAGACGGACTGACGGACATGACGAAACTATAAGGGTTCCGTTTTTGCCATTTTGGCTACGGAACCCTAAAAACCGATGCAGTGACCACAGCTGAAGCATGAGGGTTGGGAAAAAGTTTAAGTCCTCGAGTTATTTTTTGACTAATGGAGTGAAGTATGAAATCACTTGGTATCTAACGGGCTACTAGAGCAGTAATCAAATTAAACAGCTTGTTAGGCTGCGTTTCCACCGAAGTGGAGATGCGCGGAGTTGAGCGGAGACTTAAAAAAATTACTAATCATATTGCTCAAAATCTCATCTATTTTGAGCAATGTGATTGGTCAATTTTTATAAGTCTCTGCTCAACTCCGCGCAGCTCCACTTCTATGGAAACGCGAGTAATCGTCTGTTAGTGTATGGTGGGACAGTCGCTAGCATTAACAGTCCGTCAATATAATTAACGGGATGTTAAACTAACAAACGGAGACTGGTGAAATAGGGTCTAAGTCATATAAAATATTCTTGTTAGGTCCTTTACAAAGTATTTCAGTAAGATTGAACAATCTTGTTAAGGTGAGGGGTAGGCCACAGTAACGACGCCAATGGATTTAAATTGTTAGCAACTAAACCGGATATCTTTTTAACAATTTCAAAGCTGCAGCCTCGCGGAAAACACTTAACTTTTGGGTCTGCTTTTGTACTTGAAATTTGAATTACCTTAATCCAAATTTCGAGTGCTAAAACAGATCAAAAAGTAGTGCACAATGATTAAATAAATAGCATAAATGATTGCTTAGAGACTCCATTATACATTTTGTCCTTTTAACCTGTTATCCAAGCATTTCGCGAATGACACATGAGACAATTTATTTTTCAAACATTTTTAACAAGTTGGCAGATCTTTTTAAAACGGTATGTTGGTATAACTGATTTTTGCCGTGCAAGCGAAAATTTACCTTAAGGTGACGAACCTTTTTATTCTCTGACTGTACTTATCTACGAGTAAGTACCTCATTATAATGATAATCGTATTTGTACAATTCAGTTGAACTATGTATTTATACAGGATGGCCCATTTTCAGTGGCCCATAAATTTATTTAAGGTGCCTCACAACGAAGCTCATCTGAAACATCCCCATGTAGGTATGTTCCGCGATTTTTGTTCGTTTTCGAGAGAAAAAATATTTTATGTTTGGACGTAGACTTCAAAGTATACAAAACTTTCAAATTTCTTCATTCGATTCTCACCTTAATGTCAAACACTTTTGGTTCAATAACAATTGAAGAATTTTGACAGATTGTAGTAACCTGATGTGTGGCCATCTGTACGTATATAGTATGAAAATGTATGGCCAGACAAGATTAAAACATTTTTTGTTACTCGTTTCATGATTTTTCATGAGCTAGAAATAATCAAATGAGAAAATTAAGGAAACACATTAAAAAAGTTCCAAAAAAATTTATCAATCAAATAATCAATCAAATAATTCTTTATTTGCATAGGCTTGTACACAGCACTTACAAATCGTCATACATTTTAATGACTTAAAACTATTTATAAGTACTTATGTATAATTTACATGTTAATACATATATATGTTGATACATAAAATATACTAAAGAAATAAATAAACATAATGCGATTCTACCACCGGCTCGGAAAGTTGTTTCTGGTCGAGAAGATCCGGCAAGAAACTCGCCAGTTACTCTTTTTAATTGCCAAACTTTCATACAATGTTGTGTCATCATCATACCAAGCCATACAGTTTAATTGTTACACAAAATAAAATAAAGGAAATAATAATAAAATAAATATTATGAGGTAAACCGAAGCAGACCAGTCCCCAAAGGTGGCACCTGTTCACAAGTATGACGTACGTGTCAGCCATCATTTCACTCAACCATATTAGAGGGAATGTAATGACCCGCCACATAGCGCCACCACCTCAGAGACATTTGAGTGAGCATGACTACTTAGGTTCCCCTCATAGGTCACAAAGAGTAGTAGTTACTTAATCCAGACTTATAAACTGCAGGACGAGGTGTACAATAGTAGGTGGTAAGCATCTTGTCAATTATTGAATAATCAATATAAATCAATTTTTATACAGTCAAAATCAAAAATGTCTTTATTCAATAAAGAACATTTATGAATGTCAAATATTATGTACCTAATCTACCGCTGATTCGGAATGTCAATTTCTACCGAGAAGAATCAGCAAAAAACTCAGTAGTTACTCTTTCCAAATAATATGGTAATTACAATTTTCATTCTTATACAAATTATGATTACAGTGACAGTATGATATACAATGCTTATAATCAATATCGTTTAAATAAATCGTCAATGAAAAATTATGAAATGAATTATACATTAGAGGACAGCCGAAGAGATCAACATGTCCAGGAATCCTTATCATTCAAATAATCCTCTACTTTATAGTAGCCTTTCTGCATTAGGCAGTTTTTTACATGCAACTTAAACTTATGTACCGGTAAATCAATAACATTTTGAGGTAACTTATTAAACATTCTAATGCTCAATCCTACAAATGAATTTCCAATTTTATGAAGTCTTAGATTTGGAACAGCAAGCCTATGTTTATTTCGCGTGTTAAAGCTATGAAAATCTGATTTTTGCGAGTAAAGGTGCAAGTTCTTGCGTACAAACATAATACAATCAAAAATGTATTGAGATGATACGGTTAAAATATTGATTTCCTTGAATACTTCTCTGAGTGAGTCACGTGATCTAAGACCGTAGATGGCACGGATGGCCCTCTTCTGCAAAATGAAGATGGCTTGTAAGTCAGCACCGGATCCCCACAGTAGTAGACCATATGACATCAGACTATGAAAATAGCTAAAATAAACCAGTCTCGCTGTCCCGATATCAGTCAGATTCCTTATCTTTCTAACTGCATATGCAGCTGAACTAAGTCTTCCTGCCAAGACAGCAATATGAGGGCTCCATTGCAATTTTGTATCCAGAGTGATACCTAGAAAAAACTGTGGAGTTTATGACTTCGATAGGTTCGTTATTCATGACAATATTTATTTTGACCTGCCTTACATTAGGCATTGTGAACTTAACACATTTAGTTTTCTTTGAATTAAGAACCAAGTTATTATAAGTAAACCACTGTAGTACTTGAGAGAGTGTGTTATTTACTTCGTCAACATTTTTCTTTTGCCTATCAACCTCAAAAATCAAGGATGTATCGTCAGCAAATAACACTATCTCACATAGATCTTTGGTATAGTAAGGAAGGTCATTTATATAGATTAAAAAGAGCAAGGGCCCCAATATAGAGCCCTGGGGCACACCCATGGTTAGAGGGGCGCCAGAAGAGTTAGTTCCATTGACATTGACCTTCTGAATCCTATCTGATAAGTAAGATTTGATTAGACTTAGTGAGGTGTCTATGACACCGTAATGCTGTAACTTCATTAGCAATGTTTCATGATTGACGCAATCGAATGCTTTAGACAAATCACAGAATATTCCAATAGCATCTCGCTTTTTTTCCCACGCATCAAATACATGTTTGATAAGCGCCACTCCAGCATCAGTAGTGGATTTCCCTTTTGTGAATCCAAATTGCTTACTGTGCAATATTTTATTCAGATTTAAATGAGACAATAACTGAGTGAATATTACTTTTTCAAAAATTTTGCTGAGAGCAGGCAGTATAGAAATAGGTCTGAAGTTAGACGGGTCGCTTTTCTCACCCGACTTGAATAATGGTATTATTTTACTGTATTTCATCATATCGGGAAATTGACCGTCGTCAACACATTTATTGAATATTATTGCTAAGTAGGGTGCGATAGAATGTATTATATTTTTTATTATATCTACCGAGATGCCCCATAAATCCTCAGTCGGTTTCATATTTAATTCTTTGAATGTTTTTAAAATTATATTAGAATTGACATGATTGAATCTAAAAGGCGTGTTGCACTTATCAACATGAGACTTGAGGAGAGAAGCAGCGAGATGCGGGCCGGAATTCAATTTATTGGTGGTTGTGACTGGTATATTAGAAAAGAAAGACTGAAATGTTTCTGCTACTTCAGAGTCAGAAACAAGTGATTTGCCATCAATTTTAAGAGAGAGCTTGTTGTCTTTTGTTTTATTTTTACAAGTCTCTTTATTTATTATCTTCCATGAGATTTTACTTTTATTAGTGGCAATTATTATTTTGTCTTTAAAATAATTTGATTTTGCCATTGCACATACTTTTTTGAATAATTTTGAGTATGTTCTGACATATTCTATTAAATTAGCGTTTTCTGTATTGGCTTTGATATCATATAATTCAAATAGCCTCTTTCTGCTTTTATAGATGCCTGTAGTGGCCCAGTCACTGAATTTAGTTTTAGAAGTATCTAATTTAATTGTTTTTTTAGTAAAAATCTGATTATATTCTTTTTCAAATACATTAAAAAGCATATTATAAAGCTGATTAGCATTTCCATCGTGACATGATAATGCAGGTACCTTTCTAGAAATATTAACTTGAAATTTTTCTTTACGGTTTGCAGTTATTGGCCTGCACACAAAGCTACATGAAGAGGGTGCATGACTGTATTCAAACATTGCTAGCTGTCCACTATGATCTGAGTTTATAAAGTTTATTATGGACTTGTCTAATACATCACAGTTACAAAATATGTTATCTAAGCAAGTAGCTGTGGTGGGGGTAACTCGTGTGGGTTCGTTAAAAAGATGATGTAAATTGAATGATCCTGAAAAGATTCAGAAACCGAACAGAGTTCTGTGAATTATCTAAAATATTTATGTTAAAATCCCCGCACACAACCACTTTTTTATTAGATGAACATATTTTTCTTAATACCTCTTCCATAATGGATTCAAATGAAGTAAAATTCCCAGATGGAGGCCTGTACACACAAACAATGACATGTCGTTCAAGCTCCGCACATGCTAGCTCAATAGTTCGCTCAAGTGAAAGTGAAACGACATCTTTGCGTTCTTTATATTTAATGGAATTATTTAATAAAATTAGTGACCCGCCTCTGATTGCAGACTTTCTCGTGAACGAACTACCGACGCTATAGTTGTCAATATTAATAATTAATTCATACTGTCTTAACCAGTGTTCCGTAATACATAATAGATGGACATTCATTTTATTTAAAAATAATTCCAATTCAAGTAATTTGCCAGACAAACCTTGTATATTCTGATGAATAAGGTTTAGATTTTTAGGGTTTCTTTTTGTCATTGGCTTGCAAGAGGATTCCTCTATTGTCTCACATTGTAATTTAAATTATTTGGAATAAAAACTTCCATATTTTGGGTAATCATATTATTAATATTAAACGCTAACAGAGTAGCTATTTCTCTTTTAATTTTATGAGGCAAATAAAAAGTTTTGCCAGTCAACAAAAACTTATTATCTATAAATTTATTTGTGTCAAAAAACACAAATTTGTCACTATGACTAAAGGTCAGGTTGTATAATAATGTATTCAATAAATGAATACTGTTATTTTGGCTAGGTGTGTAGTACCTAGAAAAAGGGAAGGCACACAAAAATATTTTTTTTACATTAAGCTCACAAATGGTTGAGAATCTCTGAAGAAAATCTCTTTTCCTTATTTCTAAGGAATTCCCAATCATTAGTATGATTATTGAATCCTTACTAAATGTACACTTACTCATCTTGTCAATAATTTGCTCTAGTGAAGCGTTAGGCATACAATAATTTGTTACCATACATCTACATTTCTCATTTAGAAGAGGTCCACAACCAACTCCAATCCTATCAGAAAAAATTGTAACATTATTATTAGTATTGTTCATTATTGATGTCAATAAGTTATTGTTGGTAGTGCGGTCCAGAAGCGGAGGTTCATCTTCCACCTGCAGGTCAGCGATGCCGGGCCCTGTACCAGGCTGACAGTTACACTGTTCTATAAATCGGGTAGCAGCGAGGATGTGTTCGCTTATTTGTCCTTGGGCTGAGTTATATTTGTCGGTCATACGCTGTAATGACCTATGCAGCCGCGAGATGTCAGCCTGCAGCTCCTGTGTGTCACTTTCATATTTATGCCTACTCTCATCTAACTTCTTACTATACAATTCTAAACTATCAAGTAAGTCTACTCGCTGTTTTCTCAATAATATGTTCTTCTGGTGGCATTTTTGTCTTTTAACTAATTTTTCAGTTTTCTTAATATAATTATTTATTTTGATATATTTCTTGAGTCTATTTTTCTTGCCTAGTTTAACCCTATCATTTTCCAGACATGAGTTGTTACTCTGGATAGTCCCCCGCCCAGCTGGTGACCCGATCAACTCTTCATACAGGCTGTGGGTATGTAATGCCTCTTGACACCTCTTGTCTTCCTCATACTGTTGTATGACTTTGTTGGCGTCCCCTAGCTCCACCTCAAGGTCTTGGATACGTTGCAGAGCCCGCTCATAGGTCTCACTACACCGGTCAAAGCTGGCCACGGTGTCAAGAAGTTGATCTCGTTGCATCAGGACATCCATAAGCTGAGCATGGAGGTCCCCCAGTTCACACTTCAGTTGGGTGTTGTTGTTAATAATTTTCAGAGATTCCTCTTCATTGTCGTCCCGTTCTTTGAGGATTTGGGTGTTGTCCTCCCTAAGCTCTTTTATTTCCTCAAGGGCCCTTTTTAACTTAAATTCTAATTCCTGGGAAGTGGCCTTCCGAGTCATCTTCTTAGTGTAAGCTCCACTACCCGACATACCTGGAATTATTTACAATTAAGTGTACAACAAATGTTTGAACCGGTTTGAAAAAGAGTATTTGTCCTATAACACAAATATATATTTATTAGGTAGGTACAAATTATTTCAGCAAGCAGCTGATTTAGGTCAATGTAGGTACTTACAATTTAATTATTATTATAAAGAGAAAGAAGTATTTATTAGGTTTTTTAAGATTAAAGGTGGACTAAAATTATTGTTATTTAATAAAATAATGAACTAGTTACTATAATAAAATAACATACATATAAATAATGTTTGGAGATATTATTTTTAGTAGGTAACAGATTATCTCAGTATTTGTTAGTGTTCGTGGCCAGGTGTTAAATCATCCACTTTATGGAGGCAAATCTCTTTATGGAGAACCGTCTTATTCCGATAATATCGTGTTAAGCGTGTTGTGTTATTATTGCAGAGGCTAATAAGAGATAAGGTGTCAGTATTGTTGTAGTGTTAGTGGTTTTATAGGTACTAATACTAAAAATAACCTCGAATTAAATACGGTATTGGGTGAATTACAACGGTGTTGGATTGCATAGGTTCTTGAATTAATACTATATCGTATTATGAGTTGAAAAATAATTTAAAAAATCAATACTCCCCCGGTTTATCCGTTGTCGGTTCAAATTTTCTGCAACGACACTGACCGTCGGATGGTCACAATAAGTTATCCAGGTAAATATTGTCAGCGGAGGCTTGCTAACAATTATCCGTAATGTTTTCAGGTATTTTATGGCGAATCACTTTGTTTATTACAATAAAAACACTTAATTTTTAATAAAATTAGATTTTAAAATACGAGCTGGCGATTTGACGTCTGACACTTAGGGTTGCCAGCAAAAAAAAAAAAAAAAAAAAAATATCGTGTATGGCCGTAAATTTCTATATTAAATTTTATTTTCTCGAAAACTACCAAAAATCTCAGAATATTGGTGATTTAGATAAGTATCTAAAAAAAATGTGGAGTACTGAAAATGGGTCACCCTGTATTATTCAGGGCGGTAATAACAAAAGTGTGTTTCGCTGCGTGAGTGATACTCTCACTCACGCAGCGCAACACACTCCACAGGCCCAATCCGGGGGAAAGGGGGGTCTAAAGGTTAGCAGCGCACTTGTTAATCCACTGGTGTCGCAGGTGTCCATGGGTGGTGGCAATAGCTAAACATCAGAGGATCCGTCTGCTCGTCTGCCATCTATCACATAAAAAAAAGTCACTGGCTACTGGGAATAGGGGTAAACATTTAAATGAGGCATTTGGTAAGTAATTTAATAATAGTATCACACAGTGCAGGTAATACGAATGGAAATGTAATGTGAAACAGATATTTTTAACGAGCAGAGGGGTAATTTTCGGCTTGGATATGATGCTGAATTTGATATTATCAAATCGTAATGATGCCTCAAATATCACAGTACAGAAAAACCGACACACATTTAGATTTGGCAAACTCCAACCAAATAACTGTTATTTCATAGTTAAAGTTTGCCTAATTCTTTTGCATATTCATGCTAGTATTATATATTTAAAGATTACCACTGTTGATTCTGATATCCGTAACACAGGTGCTTGAGCTACCTATCTCGGAGTCAAATGTGTGTGATGTTGTGATATATTAATTTATTGTCATTTTATTCAATAACTGCATTAAGTTACCCATAAATAAAACTGTTTAATGATTATGTTATTTTACATTTCACTATATAGGTAACAAATGACCGTTCGTCAGAGCTTAAATTCTAGTTCTGTCTATATTCTATAGCTTAGGTACTTACCTACACCAATTAAGAATGGAAACTCTTTATTTCAATAAGTAAGTGAGTAAATATTTTCCGTTTATTAAAGGCGAAGTACCAAAGTCATCGACATTGCTCGCCGGATAAGCAAGCTTAAGTGGCAGTGGGCTGGCCATATTAGCCGTAGAACCGACAACCGATGAGGTAAACGAGTTCTAGAGTGGAGACCGCGTCTTGGAAAACGTAATGTAGGACGCCCTCTGGCTAGGTGGAGGGACGATCTGCGCAGGATGGCTGGCAAGAGCTGGATGTGAGAAGCCATGATAAGATCACGGTGGCGAACAATTGGAGAGGCCTACGTCCAGCAGTGGACTGCAATAGGCTGATGATGATCGGCGAATTTCGAACGGCGATAAATGTGAAAAAATATCGAAATGCACGACGTGTTGTCCCGGCAGAGTAGAATTGGCCACCCTCACTCGTACCGAGGTGTCGTAAAAGGCGACTAAGGTAAAGCTGCTGGCATGATCATCAGCACCCAGAGAAGGAAAACTCTGCATTTATATCAAAACCCTCGCCAACCCGTCTGCCAAGTGTGGTGAGTATGGCAATTACCTCTCATGGGATTGAGGGAGGCCCGTGCCCCATCAGTGGGGACTTAAATGGGCTGATGATAATGATGATCGAAATGCACCTTCATATTGCTTGAGATTACTTATTTTTGGCAACATAGGTACAAACTACGCGCCTGAGATACAATTATGTAAGTAAATAATAATTAAACAAAGTATGAATGAATAAATGAATGAGATATTTATTAACAAAATACACGAATTAAGATATGGGAACAATAATAAAAACGATAAGAATAATATAAAATATAAATATAAAGTACTTACGGTCTTATTCATAAATGTTTGTTAAGCCTTTGTTAACCAAAATGGTGTTATAAAGCAGTATTCATTTTTTTTCAATTTTTGACCAGAAAACTGGTGTGAAGCAGCACTGTGCTGTGTTGCGCTGCCTGATTGAGGCCACAACCAGTACCGGCCAGTACCGAAGGCCAAATCCGGAGGAAATGGGGGTTTAAAGGTTGGCAGCGCACTTGTGACTTCACTATTGTCGCGGGTGTCTATGGACGGCGGTAATCGCTTACCATCAGGCGACCCATCTACTCGTCTGCCACATATCACATTAAAAAAATAGTATGTACATTTTTTGTTTCAAACGTCAAAACTGGTCTATAACACCGTTTTGTCTCTACTCACTTGACATTGGCAGAGTTGACTACGTCTCTGACGCACAACACTACTAGCCATAAAAAAAACAAAACTAACAACGAGTTTTATTAAACGTTTTTGAATAAAGCCCTTAGTCATGTCTTCCAGCGAAACTTTGCCCCAAGAAGTCCCTAAGAGTAATACCTACTTGTCACATGAAATGGAGAAAGCTGCAGCTGTTGTGTACTTCAGAAATAAGCGATACATTTTGCTCGCAAAGAAAACGGCTGAAACAAGTGAGAGGTACGTAAGTATACTTAGATACTTGTTTGTTTTTTTTTAAGTTGTAGACGCCCACTCAGTTTTGTATATGACTGAGCGACTTAGAAATAAAGTCTTAAGTATGTTTGTCAGTTTCAAATAATGTCTCAGAATTGTTTCCAATGGCATTGTGCCCAGGAGACTCGTGGCAATTCCCTTCCGTATGAACACTGAACCTTTCGCCGAGTCAGAGAGGGTTTGGGTAAAAGGTAATATTTAATAATAATAATAATAATTCTCACATCTCATACGTGACCAGATTCCTTACTAAGTAGCTTAAGCACTTGTGTTACAGATATCAGACAACAGGGGAACACAAATATATACTTAAATACATATATTACACCCAGACACTGAACAAACACAAGTGTTCATCGCACGAATGTTTGTCCAGGGTGGGGATCGAACCCACGACCTTTGGCGTAAGAGGCAGGGTCACTACCAATTGCGTCATCCGGTCAGTTATATTTATATTTAGTCATATTTGGCAGCATACTTGTGATTCCACTGGTGGGTGTTGGTTGATGGATTACGGCAATCTTACCATCGGACAATCGCACCATGAAGACATCCTGTGGACTAGAAAGAAAGAAAGAAAGAAACATTTTATTGACCATCACAATACATTATTTAACAATTGACACTCATTAGAAAACATAGGTAATATTCACATGATAAAAACATTACAGACAAAGGTGAGTACGAAAACAGACGATAGGTAGGTAATACATAGATAAATAATGAAAATATTCTAAATAAATAGGCGTGTGTGAAGTGTGAGGTCAATCACGTCTCGGCCTCAGTATAGTGCTGCCATGACACCAACAGAAATGCCGCGGCAGCGCTGGTAATCTGGCAGGACCTGTTGAGGATTTTAAACAATTTCGGGATTACAACCTCTCGGCAAACACTTATACTATTTATTAAATAACCATACACAAATGTTGGGTCCGTGCACACATGCAAAAGATTCACGCTAAAAGTGGCCGTTTTTGGCGTGAATCAATTTTTCGCATACAAAAATGGACCAAACATTTGTGCATGGTTATTTAATAAATAGTATAAGTGTTTGCCGAGAGGTTGTAACCCCGAAATTGTTTAAAATAGATGCATTTTAGTAGCTAAAAATTAAAATCGATTGGCATCGCTAGTGTGGACTACCCGTCACCTTAATGAAGAAACATACATAAATAAATAATAATGTGATAGAGAATTGCCTGACCGGATGGCGCGATTGGTAGTGACCCTGCCTCTGACGCCAAAGGTCGTGGGTTTGATCCCCACCCTGGACAAACATTCGTGCGATGAACACTTGTGTTTGTTCAGTGTCTGGGTGTAATGTATGTATATGTTTGTGTTCCTCTGTTGTCTGATATCTGTAACACAAGTGCTTAAGCTACTTAGTACTGAATCAGGTCAACGTATGAGGTGTTGTGAGAATTATTATTATTATAATTAAAATGGAGGAGCTAATATTTACATAGACAGGTGATAAAGTAGAGAAATTAACTAGTTTGTGCAACGGTGGAATGGGCACCTGTTCTCCACGTTTCGAAAGTTTGCGCCGGTTACGGCGCAAATATGCATGATTTTGTATTTCCGCCGTTTTATCATTTCCACTGGCGCAACAGCGAAGTATGCGAGAGATAGTAAGTAATTGTTTATTTGCCGGAATATGTTTACAAATGATCTTAAATAAATGAATTCTAACATATTCTATCCATGAGTCGATGTGCAAATATCATTCACAGTTTAAATTTTACAATTCACAATTATTTATTAGACGGAGTCAAAGTACATACATACGCCATAGGAGCTACGTTTTGATATATTCATACACCTATTATATATTGTGTAACTAACAAGTGACTCTCTGTTTTTATTTAGACATGTAGGTAGTTTTTAAAACCACCGTTGAGGATTTTAGGCATATTTGTTCACAAATCCGGATGGTTTTTGAGTAGGCGAATCACACACACACATACACATACATATAACCCACTTACTCAATCATGTACCCCAATGCTGCTTATATTATTGTAACCAGTTTTTTTTTTCTCTCTCATTCCTTTTAGCCGAACCGGAGCAAATTAATATATATATATATATATATATATATATATATATATATATATATATATATATATATATAACTTATTATATTCACTCATAGTTAGTGCTATACAGGTCTGCGAGCCTAGTGCAATAACTAATGTAACTCGATACTTGTAAGTGCTTTCATGAAATAAACATTTTTTTATTATTTTTTTTACGTCCTAATTGATTTTTGTAAAACACAAATCGCCAAAACTACGTAAAAATTGACAAATGCCTAAGTAAACCAGTTGTTGCAACTGTTGGCACTGCCCTAGGCTCAGTGTTAGAGGCGCTGCACTTCTTGGCATTCATTAACGAAATGAGTAAATGCCTGAACCATAGTACATGCTATCAATTTGCAGATGATACATGCCTGCTAATAGCAGAGAAGGATCTACAGTAATCATGTGATTTGATGGGGTCTGACTTGAATTCAATGTTACGATGCTGTCATGATGCTGGCCTGGTACATAACTGTGAGAAAACTAAACTTATGGTAGTTAAATCTCCCTACTTAAAGCATTTACCCATGAAAAACATCATCATCATCATCATCAGCCTATCGCAGTCCACTGCTGGACGTAGGCCTCTCCAATTGTTCGCCACTGTGATCTATCCATGGCTTCTCGCATCCAGCTCTTGCCAGCCATCCTGCGCCCCCACCTAGCCAGAGGGCGCCCTACATTACGTTTGCCAAGACGCGGTCTCCACTCTAGAACTCGTTTACCCCATCGGTTGTCGGTTCTGCGGCTAATATGGCCAGCCCACTGCCACTTAAGCTTGCTAATTCGGTGAGCAATGTCGATGACTTTGGTTCTCTGCCGGATCACCTCATTTCGTATTCGATCTCGGAGAGAACATAGTTTCTCACAATCATAATTGCCTACACAACACAAAATATAATGCTAACTGTGGTTGCCCTCTAATAGAAATGGTCAAGACTATAAGATACCTTGGTTTAATAATCGACGATAGTTGAACTAAATGATGATATTAGTGTGTTTAAACACTGCAAAATCTTACCAGTGCACAGTGCAAACACAATTTGTAAATAGCCTTTCCTGAAAAAAAAATATTTGGATAGTGCCCTAAAGGAGGAACGTAACAATCATGTATACACTCGCACGTGCGGAGGGCCGGTTTGCTACGACCCGCGCGAACAAAACCCACGGCATATCTACTGTGGTATGTTAAGCGTGTTATATCTACGATATGTCGCCTTCGCATCGGTCACATGTGTACACCAGTTTTTTTAAACAAAGTTCACGTAAGAGACAGTTCTATATGCGAATGCGGCATAGACGAAGGAACCACAGAATCATATATTTTTAATTGCTTAAAATACCCGACATCCTTATATGACGTATTGCCACCCAAAATCCCCCGCCCTTTAAATTTCGAATATCTATTAATCCTCCCCGTTTCCCAGTACTTAGGATATTTATGTAAATATATAAGTATATATGATATAAAATTATAATCTTATTTCCATCCCTATATTATTATTGTTAAATAGTTGTTTTGTCTCTTTCGTCTCTATCGTTAGTGCTGTTGTCTGTGTCGTTTATATGTTCCTGCTGTATTGTCTATATGTGATGCTTTTTATTTGTTTTAGATGCTGGCCCTAACAAAAGGGAAGACCTCAAAATAGATCAGAAATCTTAAACCGGTCAATATCTAAATGTAACGTGTCTCCCTAAACACTTGACATTGGCGGAATCACACGTGCGGCCGTCACCGTGCGCGGGATTAGGCCCATTAAAAAAAAATCTACTGTGCCCACGGCGAGCGCGCGGTGTCGTTCGTACCTCACTTCCCGACTCATAAACGAGTTGCCGCAAGAACTCCGCGATGGACTAACGCCAATCAACATTAAAACCAAGCTTAGGGCTCACTTTCTGCAGCACTGATGGAAAAGTTAGGCTTAAGCTTGGTTAATTGTTATCTTTTTTTTGTAAAAACATGTAAAATAAAATATATTATGAGTAAGTAAGGACCTGTATAAAAGTCGTTAGTATTTTTAATGTATCGATGCAGAAGGCAGCATTTTTTACAAAATTTAATGGTTTATCAAATACATTGCTAATTATAATATTTTTTTTGTTTGTTGATAAATAAATTAAAAAAAAGATGGAAACTGAATATCAGTTTAAATTATACAAAGCTATTCTCAATTTGTTTTTTGTTTATGGCTCAAGAATCAAATTCCTTTGTTTGTTAAGTCTATCTATATCTTCGGTCTTTGAACTCAATAATACCAACAAAATTACATATGGGATAAACTCATCAGCTCTATACTGTCAGGGGACTGCAGTAATATTAAAGTAATCATGTCCTATCTTGATATTCATATAAAGTAGGTAATTTTGCGCATTTAGTTTTACCAAAGGGGTAACAGGAGTCCAATTTTCTGGACGTAATATAGATATCGAATTCGACCTTTGTATGGGCGAGTGTATGAAAATCTCTCATTCGATGTATCTATTTCGAGTGCACGAGAATTTGGCTCCTGAGGGCTTATTCTGTACTGGACGTTGAAGTCGAGTTAGATATTTGTATGGACAAATTGTATGAAATCTCTAAATTCGACTTCTATGTTGTGAGTAAACGAGAATTGCTCCTAATAATGAGAATAGTCAATACTTTGTATAAATTACTCTCTTATCTCCGAAGTACGGCATTATTTTTTTTTACTATATTGATTCTTGCGGCAGGAGGATTAAAACAATCCGCGTGGGCTGATGCAATTCATAAGTTTTAAATACCTAAGTATTGAGTGGTTTTTAGTGAAAGTTAGTGGTTATTTATGCAGTAAAGAGCCACGAAGTCATCCTTATAATAAAAATCGATGAATTTTATATTTTTAACACTGCTATTGTGTATCACTCAACTCAGTTTTCACGTGACAACGTGCTTGAACCTAATAGAGTCATAAAACCCGCGATTGTGTTTAGAGTGGTAACGGCATAATCCGTAGGTCGATAAAATGTAAAGCATCGATGTCTTATCTAGTGACTGTGACTTTGCTTAACTTCGACTGTTGACTACCAACTTATTCACAATAAATTACTTCACATTGGCAAAATATTTTCGGGTAGAGCAATAATATGTATTTTAGCAGATAGAAAAATGCCGCGAACACGCCGATACACCGTCATTCTGCCACTGATGCGAGCGGAGCTTCTTGATTTTCGTCCGATTCGTATTTTGTAAAAACGTTTTTTATTCAAATTCCAACTAAATGGTTAGGAATATTTTTTAGCTTTTTATTTTTAAAAAACGACTTTCCTTAGTGAATATATCAGAAGTGGAATAAGATCTTCGTGATCCTATTTTGCTGGCCATTCTGATTGTGTCTTTCCCCGTGCGAGGAAAAATAGCCGGGTAATAGCCGTAGTAATAGCCGGGAGTCAAATAGGCGCGCAGCGTCCCCGTCGCCCTATAGGCCTACGTCTTGCGCACACCTCACGGAGCGTACTCTTACGCCCCCGATTCTGCCGCAACCGTCCAGTGTTGTACATGAGTTTTCAGCGCCTGGTGATGGTTCGGAACGTGTCTCTAGTGAAGTGAACGCACCATTCACATTGACGGACCTTATAGTGGACGCTACATGCTCAATTAACATGGTAAGATCAACCATCACTTTTATATTTCGAACTTTGATCCTAACATTCATAAATTGTGGAAAGTAGATCGTGCTAAATCCTTCAATAATTGGAGTGACTACGAGTGTCTATCACATATAGGCAACTGTTTAAAAGGGGACGCCAGGACCTGACTGAACAAATGGCTAACGACTGAGCGTAGTTGGAGTAATTTCAAAAAAGAATTTATTCCTTTGTGCCCCAAAACACCCGATATTGCCAATATTCTGTTCGAAGCTATGAGTACCAATTTACACCACCAGATAATTACACCACCTATGCTGACTACGCTCGCCGTTCACTCCTTCGTCTACGGATAGTGCAGGGACTTAGTGATGAGTTGATTCGGAATCAGTGACCCGCAGATTAAGGCGTCTGTTACGAACGCGAAATTACTGCCTAGCGACCTTGTTGAATTGTTTTCCACATATGTAAAGCTTAGTACATCTAAAGGTAATACAGTTCGTGTTGCGTCTCAAAATACTTACATCGTTTAATAATATAATTAAATAATAATCCTCCAACCGATTACGGCCACGGCGGCCAATCTGTTGAGATTACAGCCTGCGTACAGGATATATTATAGTGCTCAATTGTGTGCGCAAACACAAGTGCACTCTCTATTCCCTTACCCTCGTATTCTGATGGGACACTACTGTGACACGAGCAGAGAGGGATGGGCACAGAGATGGGCGCAGGACCAACGGCTGAACGTGATTTCTGAGGTATGGCGGTACAAGACCGCTAACTTCCAGACTCCGGGCTGCCACTAAGAATTTCTTACCGAAAACTTAGGTAAAAATTTTTGGCCCGACCCGGGGATCGAACCCGAGACCTCTTGCACAGCCCTCGTTTTAAACTGCCACCCACTATCCACTGCACCACCTGAGGCAGTCCAAATAATTGTAATAAAAAGGCGTTTAATTATAATAAAAAAAAACCCCGAGAAAACGTCGTTTCGACGAGGGTAAATGTTTTTCGTGTGGTCAGTTAGGACACAGACAGGGAGTTGTAATAAGAGGCCTAAATCTAATTCCAGTGAATCTTCCCCTGCAGTCAGTTCAAATAATAATAACCCAAAGCCTGCTTTTATACCGACAAAACCAGATGTGTATTCGTTCTGCAAAAAATCGGGTCATAAAATTTAAAATTGTTTTACGAAGCTAAAGTCTGAGTCGCGTAACAAAAATAACGTGAATTTTTGCCGCGAAAATGAGACTACCTGCAATACCGATGTAATTATAGCGGTGATTCAAGGCGTGCCGGTTGACGTCCTTATAGATAGTGGCTCAACTATATCTGTATATACTATAACTAAATTACTGAAGCATTTTAAATGTGCTCATAAGCCGGCGTTTCGGATTTTTAAGGGTCTTGGTAGCCAAGAAATCGAAAGTACTTCTTACGTCACATTACCAATCGAGTTTGACGGAATTACCCTTGAGGCTGATATGTTTGTGGTAGCTTCCAATTTCATGAATACACCGGTGTCAGTGGGCATGGGTGATTTTAAACAGAGAGGGCGTTTATTATGTTCTAACACGCAACTCTCAAGTTATTACAAGAGTGTTACCTGAACTCGATAAAAGTTATGACAGTTCAGTCTGACGCGTCCATTCCTGTTAATACGCCTCTGGTTGGTGATGAGTTACAAAAACTATTAGCAATGATAGATGAGTTTTCTCAACATTTTATATCCGGTACTGCTACGTCAACCGTCACTACAGGCACCATGTCTATTAGATTAAAAAACAACCATATCGACTCTCTTACACTGAGACGCTTCGCGTCCGTGAGACTGTTGCCGACTTAATGAAGAAAGGAATTGTGCAAGCGTCAGAATCTGTCTACTCTAGTCCAATCCTTTTAGTTAAGAAGAAAGATGGTTCTGATCCAATGTGCGTAGACTACCGGAGGTTAACTGCAGTAACGGTAAAAGACCGTTTCCCATTACCACACATATACGACCATATAGACCGTTTAGGACGCAAAAAATTCTTTACGAGCCTCGATATGGCGACAGGGTTCCACCAGATCCTCATGGAGAAGGAGTCAATTCCTCTTACTGCCTTCGTGACGTCCGAGGGGCATTTTGAATATTTAAAAATGCCGTATGGCCTCGCGTATGCTCCAGTAGTCTATGAGCGGATTATTACGAAAACACTTCGAGAGCTAATTGAATCCGGTGAAATCCTCGTTTATATCGATGATGTCCTCATTTTGAGCCCGACAGTAGATCATGGTTTAGTTCTTTTGCGTAAAGTGCTCACAATGTTGACAAACGCAGGGTTCTCTGTTAATTTAAAGAAGCGATCCTTCCTGTCGCCTTCAATTGAGTATTTGGACCGCACTATTAGCGAAGGTCAGGTTCGGCCGAGCAATGACAAGGTTAGAGCGTTACTAGATGCGAGTGAGCCAAGAAACGTAAAGGAAGTATATCAGTTCATGGGTTATCCAGTTACTTCCAGCGTTATATCCCCGGTTCTGCGCAGAAAACCGCTAGCGTTGCGGCATTAACTTTGACTCGCTGCCGATTGAGGTGCATACGGATGCAAGTTCAATAGGATACGGGGCTGTTCTTTTCCAAGTACACGAGGTTGGACACAAGTGAAAGGTAGCTTACTACATTAAGCTTACACCGGGAGCTGAAAGAAAATACTACTCGTACTAGCTCGAAACCCTCGCGTTAGTGAGAGCTCCACAGCATTTTAGGCATGATTTTGTGGGTGTGCACTTCACCGTTGTCACCGACTGCAACGCATTGAAACTGACTCAGCGTAAGAAGGTCTTACTTCCTCGGGTAGCTCGGTGGTGGGTATACCTGCAGGATTATGACTTTGAGTTGGACTACCAAAAGGGCTCACAAATGTCGCACGCCGACTACTTGAGCCGGAATCTGGTCAATGTGTGCACGGTTCAGAAGCCACTGAACTGGGCACGGGTTGTTTAGGCTTCCGATGAAGAAACCCGAACGCTAATTCAGGCACAGGCGGCACAGGCGGCTGCAGAGTACATGATCCCATGGCAAGGAGAATGGACTCCTGATGTGTGTGCTGCTTACTTTGATAGTGAGCGGATTTGGTGCCCAAGAACAGGTTACAAACTGTGTCTTGGGTATCTTCCAAAAAAAAATACTAACGTAGTGCCTCTTCTCTGGTCTTACAATTGTTAGGTTACGCTAACGTCGTGCCTATTTCCTAACAATTGTAGGTTGTGTTGAGTTATGCTTACGTCGTGCCTATGACTTTTTGTGTGTGTTTAGACATGCTAACGTCGTGCCTCTATCTGTTTGAGCTGAGTTACGCTAACGTCCTGCCTATGGCTTAACCGATCGAATACGGCGTTTTGTTTCTCATTTTTCTGACGGACGCGTTATAACGATGAGATGTTCAGCGTCGTTATTTATTTCTTGTTTCTTCTTGTATACAACTTAAGGGAAATGTACATGTATGCACAGGTACATGCACAGAAAACGAGGGACTTGACGAAGAACTTACACGACTTAGGCCGGCGAGCTAGATGCACATCTGGCCTGCTCGTCGAGGCTGCCTACTGAAAACGGACAGCTGCCCTCTACGTCTGGAATGCAGACGCCTGCTGGCGTTTCTGGCTATCAAGAACTTCAAGATTGCGAAGAGATTACAGAAGAGCCGATTCCAGCGCTGTCCGGTCAAAAATTTTAAACATACACGTTTGGTTTAATGGATTTTTGTACTAAGATCTTTCGCGTATAGACCATGGAAGTTAATTTACGGTATTTATATGTATTTACTTAAGTATATTGCAACGCGAAAATCTAAGGTCTTTGCAAACTTTACGACCTCCTAAAATAGCAAAGGCTTTTTATTGCATGTTTTATTAGACACAAACGTAATGTTCTCATGTTTATAGGCGTAGATAGAAGGTTATGGGTTCCGTAGGAGCATCATTACAACGTATTTTAAATGGCGTGAATGTTTTGTGTTGCCTGCTCAATATTTTTACGTAAAAATGTTTATAGTACTAGTGTGCATTGAGAACTACGAACAGAAAGATACCCTTACTTATTCATGAAATATATTAAACCAACCCTCTAAAAATTACCTATTGCACACCAAAAATATTTATTGCACATCAAACGATGATTTTGATATGCATCATCATCATCATCTTAAGCCGTTTACAATCAATTGGTGTCGGCCTCCTACAATCTTTTCCATTCTATTCTAATTTGGGCAGTTGAAGTGAAGTTGTGCCCGCCAATCTTTACTATGTTGTCTCTACATGTCATTTGTGGCCTTCCGATAGGTCTTTTCTGATCACGTGGCCTCCACTGCAGCATTTTCCTACGCCACGAGTCTGTCTTTGAAGTTTTATCTCCCGCCCATTGCCACTTGCGTTGCGCTACCCTTTTGACTTCATCTTACTGTGTCTTCTGAGTCACTTGTTAATTTGCTGTCTCTAAGAGTTACGCCCACCAGTCTCCATTCCATTTCCCTTTGGGCAACTAAGTCTCCGTTGAGTAGCCTTTGTCGTTACCCAAGTTTCAGCTCCATATGTGAGAGCTGGTAGACCGCACTGATTACTAAAACTCTTACTAAGTTCGGAGAAAGCAGCCCATCCCAGTCGTGTCCTCCTGTCTCGCGAAACAAAGCACAGTGCAGTTTCACGCCGCTTTTCTGTGAGGTCGTGGGATCACTTCGGTCGAGCCCGCCCGTTCATGCCGAAACGTGGCTCTCCCATGGTGAAAACTGGATTTGAGAAGTTTGGTAAATACAATGAAGTGGCTATCGTCTGACCTTTGCTACCCTAAAACAGGGAAACCAAACCAATTTTTCCGTTTAAACTGTGGAATATTGAGAAAATTAACCGGCTAAACCGGTGTGACGGATCACCTGATGATAAGCATACCCGAGGTGGGTATGCTTATCATCAGGTGATCCGTCTGCTCATTTGCCACCGATCACATAATAAAAACTTTCCGAAACTTGCAGCCATCCTCACGATTTTTCCCCTTATTTTATGGAGAACTTTCTTTTATTTATCTATATACTTGTACATAAAAGAAAGCCGTGTAAGTAAAACTATTTATAACTCACGAACGGATTGAAGGATTTGGCTGAAAATTGGTGGACAAGTAGCTCAGTACCAGTAAATGGACCTAGATCATAAAATAAAATTAGGACGGAATATAGTTCGCCGGGAACACTAGTTTGAAATAAAAAAAGAATAAGCCACAAGTGTGTGCTCGGATTCAAACCAATACAAGCTCCGTTATATAGCATGCGTTCTTATCTATTAGGTGACAATACTAAACGCAAAAAATCGAGGCTGACGGTACAGCTATTCATTCATTAAATAAATGAAATATTATATCTACTACCATGAGACTTTGTCTCGGATAAAACAGTTACGTCCCTTCAAACCAACTAACCACTTTGAACAACTTAACTGTCATACACCATACATATCAATGTATAAAATACTCTACCGACTGCCACGAGTCTTTGAGAGTTTAGCATACGCTATTATCGCTCCGTTATGAATGATTACGTCAGCTTAAAATACAAAACAGAATATAAACGTAATTCAATATGTCAAGGGGATAATAAGCCTGTCTCGGCGGATATATCGGATAATCGGGCGGATCCGACCTCGAGCCAAGGCTTAATAATTGCACAGGATATTGTTGTCAAACGCCCAAAAAATGGAAATGATATAAGGTAGTATTCTTCGTAACACACCATTTTTAAACGTTCCTAAGGCGAGTAGCAAGGATACAATGCAGGCAGCAAAGTAGAAATTATCTAAGTTTAAAATTATTTTGTAAATTTCTGTGGTAATGGATATTATAATTAACATTTGCAGTGTCCCTCCGGGGTTGATAATAATAATAATATAATATTTTAACAACATCACATACATTAATCTGACTCCGAGATAGATAGCTCAAGCACCCGTTACGGATAGCAGAATCTACAGTGGGATTACAAATATATACATATGATACTTTTCTTTTTGTGCTCATTTTGTAAATACATACTTATAATACATAGAAAACACCCAGACCAATACAAACAGACATGTTCATGCACACAAATGTTTGTACTGTGCGGGGATCGAACCCGCAACCCTAGGACCAAAGGCAGCGTTCACTACCACTGTTTCAAACGGGTCGTCATCGTGTTGATGTTTAGGACTTGTAATTTATAAGATCTATTGTACTTCATTAAAGCAATAAATGCTACACGATTGCTGACATTTTATACTTTTAATAGTAGTAGGTATATGGATCTCTTATTTTGATGGTATCAGAAATGATGAGATCCGCAGGAGAGCCCAGGTTAAAGACTTAGCCTCCAGTGTCAATCTGTCTGTCAGTGTCAGTGGATCTGGGCACATCGCGAGGAGACCAGACAAAAATGTCATCGAGTTTTGACTGGGTATAGGAGGTCGGAGGGCAGCATATTTTCGGCCCATCTACTGCAGTGTCTCAAGACGAAAGTCTTCAATGCGTGTGTGTTGCCAGTGATAACATACGGAACCGAGACATGGCCGTTTACAATGTGCCAATTAAAGTCACCCAGAGAGCAATGGAGAGGGCTATGCTCGGAGTCTCCTTGCGTGATCGTATCCACAGGAGAACTAAGGTCACAGACATAGCCCAAAGGTTTGCACGCCTCGAAGTGGCAATGGACAGGGCACATAGCGAGGAGAACAGACGGCCGTTGGAGCGGAAAGGTCCTCGAGTGGAGGCCACGTACAGGAAAGCGCAGCCGTGGCAGGCCCCCCACAAGGTGGACGATCTGGTGAAGGTTGCGGAGACCCATTGGATGCGGGCGGCGCAGGACAGATCTGTGTGGAGATCATTGGGGGAGGCCTATGTCCTGGCAGTGGACGTCTATTGGTTGAATGATCATGATGATGATAGGAGGTCGAAGCCGTGGCAGGCCCCCCACAAGGTGGACCTACGATCTGGTGAATCGCGGGAATCCCTTGTAGGTACCTTATGCTTATAAATGGATTGTAGCTGCGCCTTTGTATTTTGAAGTTTCGAGTGTGTTATATTATACTGTGGGTGTTTGAATATCAGGACACCCATAAGGAGCATATATGATATTTTGAGGTGCTACAACACACAGTCTCGGTCTACAAAAGCCAAGGAAAAGACGTCTGTCGGCTAACGATATTTTTTCAAGACGAAAAGTACCCTATAATATAATTATTGACGATGGCATCTGACTACCCTCCATCTGTCTGTCAATACAATATACCTATTATACTTAACTTGTTAACTCTTAATAAGCGCACTTCACTACCCAAGCTATAAGTGACTTTTTTTTTTATGATATAGGTGGCAGACGAGCAGACGGATCACCTGATGGTAAGCGATTACCGCCGCCCATGGACGCCTGCAACACCAGTGGTGTCACAAGTGCGCTGCTTACCTATAAAGTATATATTATACCTGCTATAAAGTAGGCTTTCAACCCCCCTCCCCCTGGATTGGGCCTCTGGTACCCTCACTCACGCAGCGAAACACAGCGCATGCACTGCTTCACGCCGGTTTTCTGTGAGGACGTGGTATTACTCCGGTCGAGCCGGCCCATTCATGCCGAAGCGTGGCTCTCCCACTGTTATAAACTAAGAAGAAACTAGTGACTGGTATAAAATAAGAAGAAATCATTCGTTATTTATCAAATTATTGATCTCCATTAATCATTAGCTATTTTTTATTAATGGAAAATGTTCATTATTTATTAAACTTATTATAGACTCTAGAAGCCAGAAAACATCTTCCTATCTCCCCTGACAGCGAAGGTATTTGTTTTTTCGCTTACATTTTTAGGATTCCGTAGACAAATGGCAAAAAGCGTATTCCTTATAGATTTGACATGTCTGTCTGTCCGTCTGTCTTTACGTCTGTCTTTCCGTCTGTATGTCACAGGCAGTTTTTTCTTGAAACTTGGTTAATAGATATATGCAGTAAACTCCTTTAAGACTTTCCACAAATTAAAAAAAAATGCGGGTTTCTCTTACTTAGAACTGAAACTAAAAAAGAATGTTTTTCAGCAAACCCATACATACCTACGTGCTGGGTATCTATAAAATAGGTCGTTTAAAAATGATAATATCGCAGGATATATTATGTGCTCAAGTGTGTGCGCAAACATAAGTGCACTCACTATTCCCTTACAGGGACATCAGTCTTGTTAGACTGGTGTCCGGAGAGGGATTAAGCGCAGGGCCAACAGATTAACGTGCTTTCCGAGATACTGAAAATGTGTTATCAGAAAAACTCGGATACAAATTTTGGCCCGACTGGATCCGGGGATCAAACCTGGGACCTCAAGCGCAGCTGTCGCTTTAAAAGTGTAACATACTGCCCGCTGCGCCAATGAGGCAGTCAGTGGTGGTGGCCTTTAAAATAGGTATGTATCAAATAATAAATTATTATGTAGATATTATGGCTTTCTGCAACAAAAGTTAGTACATTTATATGATATCAATATCGTGACATACATTGTCATTCTTATTTCACTTCGCTTATGCTTTATGTTACGACCGCCAATATCCTAAGTAGTAAAAGTAAAATAAAATTGTAATTTTTATGTTAGACACTATAAAGTTACTGTTTAGGTCAGTCATAACAGAGTAACAAAATCAGGGATTATATTGTAACAACATGTTTGAAGCTGTATTCACTACTTATACTAATAAATGATATGAGAATCAATAAATGATATATATAACGGAGGCTGGTCGAGCTCTTCGTTATCAGATAGGTTGTGCAAGATGGCAATATTGAAATTAGAGTCCACAAATTACAAAGCGAAATCACTTCCGAAGTCTCAAGCGTTTATTGAACAAACTATCAATATTCAATGCGAAAACACAAAGATCAAAGCAGAAACGCGGCAGGTTTTAGCGATAATTATTCTACATTCATCTGCATTTGTTCATTGCGCGATTCCACAGTCCGTTCTGTATCGGTTATCGAACCCCATTACAAAATCAAAGCAAACACCAAACTTAACTAATAATAATAAATACTCTGAATCTCCCTAGCTATTCCCGCGTGTCTCCAGTTCAAACGTCAAACTGATAGGTCGCTAAAATCAAAATACATGGCAATGGAAAAAAAAACAAAAAGTATCAACATCATCGCCATAATCGACTCCACCCAAAGAAAGTTCTTTGACGTTTCCCAACATAATAGAGGGCGCCACTGTGCTGACGCTCCGACATATATACCAATCGATAGAGCTCAAAATTATCTATAGAACTGCATCAAAAAGTCATTTTCGTCAAAATGTCCTATTGATATGACAGTTACTCGTAAGTTGTTACAAATGGTCAGTAAGTTTGCACCGTTTGCACAGATATTAATATCTTTAATCACTTGCCACCTGTTATAAATGCTACGGACATGCTAAAATTTGAAATGCGCCTTAAAAAGTAGACGTGTGTAACTCTTTACAGAAACGACTCAGTGATCTGACTCAGCCAAATGATACACTATTCCGAATATCTAATGTTCGCTCCAAATGCATCATTCGACTCAAATGAGCTGAATGATCCGATGAGACGAATGATACGGAAGAGCTGAATGATCCGAGTGAGCCGAATGATCCGAATGAGCGGAATGAATCTGAGAGTCGATGTTCCAAGTGAAAGGTTTCACTGTTCCGCATCTCTGCACAAATCCAGATGCAAATGTTCCAATCTTTTGAAAGATACGTTTTTCCAGGTCTATTAAAAAGTGGTGAAAAATAATTTTATAATTTAAATGAATATTTCAACTGTAACATTCCTATTTTAAAGTTTCTATTTTATATTTTGTAAGTTGTAAATAATAAGTTTTGCATACCCGATATGGGTAAACTGTTGTTGTACTTACTAAATATTATGTTGCAATGTCACCCGCAAATTGTTATACCTACAGTTACAAGCAATAAAAATTCTGATTCTGAAGGTAAGTAACTTATAATCAAGCCCTTTGGCTTAAGAAGGTAATAACAGTCACATACCTTACGCGTCTTTACGAGTGGCAGTCGCTGTCACAATTTATATATAACTAGCTTTCGCCCGCGGCGTTGCCCGCGTAGAATACGTTTTGGTTTATCCCACAGGAAAGGGATAAATAGTAAAGTATCCTATGGCCTTCCTCTGGTTTTAAGCTACCTCTCCACCAAGTTATAAATAGTGTAACTAACACGCCTTTCTTTCTAATGATTGAACGTCAACTTTTACTCTTAGTATTTATTTCGTGAAATGTTAAAATTTTAAGAATGATTCTCATTCAAGAAAAAACAGTTCAACTATCGACAACAGAATGTAGCGTATTCCTGAGAATATTTTAACACTTTGTCCTAAGACTCTTAAGCCTTGTCAAAAAGTAAAGTTGTTCAGGCATTGTTTCTCTTCTAAGTTAAGTTTCAGAGTGAGAATAACTCTGACTGGGAAGAAAAGCTAAGTTTCAAAGTTTGGCATTAAGTTTTCCACTTAAATGATTTTCTAACTGAAACTATTTATTTTTACACTATTTAAAATGCTATGCTATGATATGCTTTACTAGTAATTATTTTGAATTTGAGTATATTTTTATCCTGATCATTTAACTTTTCGTATTAGACGCAAAATTTACTTTTTCGTAAATCTGACCCTCCTTTTTTATCATCATGGTGAAATGCGAATAGTAACTAAGTGCGATGCATAGCTTACCTATTTTGTAAATACTTCACATGATTGATTTTTTTAAGTACAGTCAAAGAACGAAAAGGTTCGTAAGTTTTCAAATTGATGCTATGAGCACTTATTACCTTTCGTAAATTTGTCAGAATAATACCTGTTACACAAAAAATATGATTAACTGTTAGATCAGAAAATTCAGATTTGCTTGTAGCAACATTGATGACTTTTAATGTAAAGAAAATTTAAAAAAGGTTGGCAGATATTTTTAAAACGGCATGTTGTTATAACTGATTCTTGCCGTACAAGCAAAAATGTACCTTAAGTTGGCGAACCTTTTTATTCTCTGTATGTACCGTACATAAAGGAATCTTTGTGAAAAAACGTGAAAGAACCCTTCGAGTGGAAAAGCTCATGAAAATTTAACAAACTCATTGTGATTGATTTCCAGAAATCTCATCCATTCTTAATGGAGTAAGAGGTCTCCATAAAGACAGTATGCAGAATACGCAGTAGCTATACAAACATAGATTCGACAAGTGCCACTTAGGTCACCTTATAAAAGAAAATTAAAGGGCTCCATGTACAGTACGATTCGTCGTTACGATGGTAGTGATGGGATGTCGCAAATATTTGATCGCATCGTAAATGACGCCCACATCCGAAACGGTTGATTGTAACGATCTGTAGTTTCCACCAAAGGTTTACTTAGGTTTACCTTAATCACCTTAATCATTATAATTTACTTACAAACGGCAGAGTGAGATAAAAATCGAATGGTTCATCACAAAGAGTCAATACACCGTCGATTCATCGTTACGCTATTAATGATTGCATGATAATCTTTAACTGATGAGGTAAATCTTTAACGTCTGATGGAAAGCGACGATAAAGTCTAGGATGATACGTATTTGCCTAGAAAATGCCTGTCCGCTGTTGCCTTAAAGATTTCCGTGTCTTATAGTGGTCAGAAGAAACAGACCTCAGCAAAGAATTCCATTCCTTAGCTGTCCGCAAAATAAATGTTGGAATTTACCGTGGGAGAGCCACGCTTCGGCATGAATGGGCCGGCTCAACCGGAGTGATACCACGGCCTCTCAGCAAACCAGTGTAAAGCGGCACTGTGCTGTTTTTCGCTGCGAGAGTGGGGCTTCCGGAGGCCTAATCCGGGGGATTTGTGACTCCACTGGTGTCGAGGATGTCCATGGGCGGCGGCAATCGCTTACCATCAGGTGATCCGTCTGCTCGTGCTGCCAGCTGCTGCTGCTGCTATCACATAATTGTGGAAGCGAATCCCTTCGTACGTATACGGGGTAGTTCTACCACATTAGGATTAAAGATCACGCCGCGCCTTGTCGTCCGGTGATGGAATGTGCTGGGAGTGCAATGCAAAGCAATTTACGAAGGGCTCGTTTACCCATGTCACTTTCACACTCTTTGGTTTCGATGGGAAAGTTATCGACGCGACAAATCAGTTATTTACTGAAACGTTTTATGTAGGCCCACTGGTCCGTCCCCCGAAATCTACCTCAGTCTTGTTTAGCACGCTATGTAGGCAGCAAGCGTTTTGTGTTTGTCTATCTTAACTATAATGTATCAAGACGGGAATTAACACGATATTTATTATGTGAAACAACATTGTGTACTCACATATTTGACTCGACGTTTCGGCTACGTTACAGCAGCCGTGGTCACGAGCGGTCCGCTCGTGACATAATACGGTACGGTTATACGGTTGTTTCACATAATAAATATCGTGTTAATTCTCGTATTGATACATTATAGTTATAATGCAACGCGAAAATCTAAAAAACGATTTATCTATCTTGTAAATATGTCAAGCCTCTGCTTCTTTCAACACTATACCAAGAGCCTAGAGAAAGAATACTCTGGTGTTTTTGTATAAAAACATATATCACAGATCTGGACCTGTACTACTAGATGTCTAATATTTTATCCGATAGAATCATAAATTCAAGCATAATATTCTGTAAATAATAAAAGTAACAGACAATAGTAGATTGTTTGAAAGATTACAATAACAAACTAATGCCAATATATACATTTGAAAATTGGTCGGTAATAAAATAAAATATTCTACCAATCCCTTGGCGGCGAGAGAAACGTGTCGGATAGTTTCTCAACTGTTGAGATAATTTATTCTGAACGTGTAAATCATGGTCTAGTAGGTCTGGTTTCCCTTTTTGAGGATGGCGAAGGTCAGACGGCAGTCGCTTCATTGCAATAACCAGACTTCCCACCTACCTATATCCTGGCTCCATGGTTTTTTTTATTGAACAAATGATAAACGCCCTGTTGGTCTAGTGGTTTAAGTACCGGGCTGTGATCTCAGGGTCCTGGGTTCGATTCCTGGGTCGAGCGAAAAGTATGTTTTCACCTCGGGTCTGTGATCACCAATCCGCATTTGGCAAGCGTGGTGATTAACATTTCTATGATGGAGGCCTTTGCCCTGCAGTGGGACAGTTTATAGGCTGATTGAGAAAAAAAAGATAAATTGTTATAACAGCTCCGCGTATGTTATGGTAGGTAGGTATGTGCTCTTACAAATATATGTATATTTCTAAATTTAAATGTGTGTATTTTGGTATGTGTTGTGCTATGTAGTGAGTTGTGTTTTGTATTATTATTACGGTAAGTTTTGAGTAGAGGTGTAAAGGGCCTCCCTCTAAATTACTATTTTATTGCTACTCACATTTACTAGAATTGTGTTTATAGTATTTTAAATATCATTTTATTGATGAGTATTAGTTAGATTAATTTCATGAGCCTGTGACTTAATAAGACCTGGGTCATGACATGGTTCAAGCAGACCCCTGTATCAAAAGCTGTGGTCGGAACTTGAAATAAGCTGTGAAGAGTTACAAAACATAATAAATAAAATTAAATAAAAATAAATATGTCTTTTATTACTTGAATAATAAACAGGTATAACAGTATTTTTATATCATTATTTTAAGGAAGGCCCGTTTGTTTCAGTTGTAGTGAACGCTGCCTCTGGTGCGAGAGTTGCGGGTTCAATCCCCGCACAGTACTTACAAACATTTGTGTGCATGAACGTATTGTTTGTATTGCTTTGGGTGTTTTTTATATACAGAGTGTAAAAAGACCCTTATCGAAGCCGAAACCTACGTATTCAGCACATCATTAGGGCTATTTTTTCCTTCTAGACCATACCTCACGAGGGAACTCAATACTTTCCAAGTTATTGAAGGTCAAAGTCAAAATAAAAATCCTTGGCGACTGAGGCGCGAGCGCGCGTGTGGCGCGGTCCAGTGTACGCTGTTCATTGCGTTGTCCGTTTATAGGATTAAAATTGACACCAAAAAATCAACTTCGTTTCCCATCAATATTTTTTTGTTCGAAGACTTGTTTTAATGGTCTGAGTGCATAGACGTCGGCTTCGTTAAGGGTCTTTTTACACCCTGTATATTATAAGTATGTACTTACAATAGAAAAGTGTGAAATTTATATATTTGTAAAAGCGCTGTTGGTTCTAATATCCGTAACACAGGTGCTTGAGCAATCTATCTCGGTGTGTATGTGATGTTGTGAAATATTTAATTATTTATAAATAAGATGGAACCCTATAAGGCATCCTCCGCGAAACTTTTCGGACATTCGATTACAAATTATTTTAATAATGACGTTATAATTTTAATATTCTACATTATTTGACTAGGTAAGTAAAATATATCACACAAAGAAAAGCTTTAAACAGTCGAATACAGAACCTCCTCCTTTGTACGAGTGGTCGAGGCTTATTCTAAAAGCTGAACAAAGATCTCTTTGACTGAATAATATCAATAATATTTTCTAATCTAGTAGAAATTCATACGCCCACCTTCAACCTCACAACGGTGATGGATGGCAGTCAATACTAGGCGTGCTTGTTTTTTTATTAAGGTAGGGCACACTAGCGACGCCAATCGATTTTAATTTTATCTACTAAACCGGATCTATTTTAAACAATTTCGGGATTACAATCTCTTGGCAAACACTTATACTATTTGTCGTGGACTGTATTTGCGGTTTTCTTTTCAATCGCGTCGGTGTCGGCGTCGTCGTCCACGTACCAATATGGCGAGGCGTAGTCGGGCGGGGAGCGAGGTGCGGGGCGTCAATAAGAAACCAGTTTTTTATAGTATCGTAGGCGCTTGATTCTCCTAGACCCATCCGTGTACTGGCGTCTTGAGGAGGGTTCTTTCTTATTCCTTTTTCTTCTAGGTGTCAGCTGAAGGAAAAACTGTGTTCTTTGGAAACCTACCATATTGATATTCCCCTTTCTATAGCGGAACTAGCCGCTATGTAAGGGATTTATCAATTTTGTCTGAGAGACAAGGACGCATGTATTGTCGCGTCATTTGTCCTCGTCTCTCATTCCTATCCATTCTAAGTGTAGGCTAACACTATTTTTAGCGTACACTTAGACTTATTCTACCTAGATTTACCTAATTCCTACCAGTACATCAGACTTAACCTACGGGATATCAATCAAACGCAACAATCAACTATTTATTTCTTAAAACTAATTCTCATACAATTTTTCTCATACTAACTTATAACTATTACAATTTACTTATATCTAATCACAAATTAATAGTCACTAAAATCACTTCATGTCACAAATCAACGGAGCTAGCACCGGCGTCTGTAACACTATTTATTAAATAACCATGCACAAATATTGGGTCCGTTTTTGTACGCGAAAAATTGGTTCACGCTAAAAGTGGCGGCTTTTGGCGTGAATCAATATTTCGCGTACGCGTTGGACCCTACGTTCTCTGTGGACCCTAAATTTGTGCATGATTGTTTAATAAATAGTATAAGTGTTTGCCGAGATCTATTGGCGTCGCTAGTGTGCCCTACCCGTCACCTTAATATGGCTCTACCCGAAGATAACTCTCCAAGTAACCCCAAGAAACTTATTGAGAATAAGTGGGTAGTCAACAGTCGGAGTCAGTTAGAGTCGTAGTCACTCAATAAAACGCCGGTGTTTTACGTTTTATCGACCTTCGGATTCGGCGGATATCACTCTAAAAACAATAGCGGGTTTCAAGACTATTAGGTCCAAGCAAGCTATCTCAAGACAACTCACTCGACACACAATAGCAGTGTTACTCGTAAAAAAGATACAATCGAACTATTATTAGGATCACTTTGCAGCACTTCACGGTGCATCCATAAAGGAAAGTATTAATATTTTTTGAGACAAAATTGTGTCATAATTTCTACCTAACAAGTAATCACAAGTTTTGTATAATAGTTTTTTAGATTTTCGCGTTGCATTATAACCATAATGTATCAATACGGGGATTAACACGATATTTCGGCTCGACGTTTCGGCTACGTTACAGCAGCCGTGGTCACGAGCGGACTGACAGTCCGTTAATCCCCGTAAAAATTGTAACATTATAGTTACAATTTTTGTAATTGCTAAAGTGGCCACTTTAGGCAATAATAACAATAGGTTGTGTACTTGGTCAGAGATAGGCAGATTTTTTAAAGAGCATTGAGAAATAACGGTTAAAAAGAGCTATGTACAAAATTTCAGCTTGAAACCTTATGTATTATTTTGGTTATGAGCCCTCAAAAGTATGAATGAATGAATGAATATACTTTTATTGCACTCAAAGTATAGTAAGAAAACTTAATACTAGGTATTACAGGATATGTACAACGAAGGCGGCCTTATTACTATGAGCATATCTCTTCCAGGCAACCTTTGGGTAAAGGACACTTGATGGAGGTGTAGGGCAGTGCAATATTAATATTTATATACTTACATACAATGTTTAAATATTAATACATAAATAAAATATAAATATACTAATACATATCTGCATAAAATATCATAAACTACTTACATATGTTTGATTAAATATAGATAATTGGATATTGCAACTACAAATAATAACAATGGATCTGAAAGTATGCGAAAGATTTTAATTAAAGGACAGGAAGAGATGGGGAGAGGAAATGTGGTCTCAGAGGTTAAGGAAATGTAATTTAATTTGGGCTTTAAAGATGGGTAGGGAGTTGGATTGCCTTATTGACAGAGGTAAAGCATTCCAAAGTCGGATAGACTGCACGGTGAAGGATTGGGAGTAGGATTGAGATGAATGAGGAGGGAACTTAAGATGGAGAAGTTTGGAAGAACGCATATGACGTCGGGTGGGCTGGAGAAACTGGAAACGCTCTATAAGATAAGGTGGAGATTTGGGACTGAAAAGAATAGTAAATAGTAAGGATAGAATGTGAGAGTCACGACGAAGACGGATAGGCAGCCATTGGAGACGAGCTCGATACTCAGATATGTGGTCATACTTACGCAAGCCGAAAATAATACGTATGCAGTAGTTCTGGAGACGCTCGAGCTTGTTGAGTAGAACCTCATTTACATCGAGATAGCAACAGTCGGCGTAGTCGAGAATTGGGAAAAGTAAGGCTTGTACTAGCGCTATTTTGGTGGGTATTGGTAGGAAATTACGGAGTCGTTTAGGGATCCAGCTGCTGCAAACATTTTCTTACTAACCTCAGAGGTCTGAGTAGTCCTATTCAATGTATAGCAACTTTTGTTAAGAAACCATTTTCATAAACGCACTATTTCATATAGCTATCGAACAAAGCTATCTCGCGATGCGCACAAACTAGTAAGGGCTGACGTCACGCCTCGCGTCGCTGTTTGTATGGAGCGTTTTGGGCAAGTCTATTTTAAGTGATTTTCAAGTGAAAGAATGGATTTTTCTCTCTCAGAAACTCTTCGAGTCCTAACTAGAAGAGTTTCCAAGCTAACAAATCCTATTCTTTCACCGATGTTTTCACTTTTGAGTGTTTAATATTATAAACAAGAGAAAAAAATAGGATACAAGCCTATTATGGTTACTTGTATGAAGATAATAATACACAAGTATAGCACAAAAAAATCTTAATACTTTTCTCTAAGGATTCACCGTTGTACTTTTTTAAAATGTGTCTTAAAATCGTCATAATTAATAAAAATCTACAGGCGCGCTAGTTACGTCGATTTTTAAAAAAATATTTTACAACCATTCTGAAAACATTCTTTTCTGAATCGTCAGTAGAATTGTGATGAAGGTTCTGGAATACAGTAAGTACGAGCAACTAAAATTATGTTCTATTAGCTCGTACTTGTGTGGAATATTTGGAATTTGAAATGTGTTTGATTGGGGTTGAAGACCTCATGAAAGTTAAATGAGGCAAGGCAAACAATTGTCCTTCCGGACGGTGCAGGTACTTACCGGACATGGTTGCTTCGGTAACTACCTGCACCGCATTCAACGGGAGGACACTCCTTCGTGCCACCAGTGCGGCGCTGCGGAGGACTCGGCGCATCACACGTTGGTGGTGTGCCAGTCCTTCGACCAATAGCGGTCCGCGCTGGTCGCGGAGGTCGGACATGACCTCTCGTTGTACAGCAAAGTTGTAGCTATGCTGGATAGTGAGAGGGCCTGGTCGGCCTTCGCCCACTTCTGTGAGGAAGTGGTGGCGCAGAAGGAGGCGGCGGAGCGGGAGCGCGAGTCTAACCCCCTCGCAGGCCCACTTCGAGCAAGGAGAGGACGACTTCGGCGGAGAACTCTTCGTCCTCTCCGTGGAGGTAGCCAACCTCTCCTCCTAGCCTGAGGAGGGGCGTGGCCGCACACCCCGTGTAGGGGCCTGTGGGGGAGTGGGGTTGCGGGGAATAGCCTCGTGCAGTTCCCGTGACCCCATTCTATACCCACGGGTGGTTGAGCCCCGGGAGTTTTAGTGAGTATGCCCTCAGGTCACTTCTTGTTAGAAGAAGCGGCCCGGAGGGTGAGTCCCACAGTACCCTGTCGTCCCCCCCGTCCCCCCCGGCGACAGGGTCTAAACAGTCGAATTCAGAACCTCTTCCTTGTTTTGAAGTTGATTTTTAACACAATGCACACAAGTGTCTTTCTACACAGATATATTTCTAACCATCGGCAAACACTTATAAGATATGAATATTAATAATCATGTACAATTTTTTGAATTGAACTAAATTTCTAGTGCAATAAAGGTTTACTAGCTAATATCTTAACTCAATTGGCGTCGCTAGTGGGGTATACCGTTCACCTAAACAGAAAAACTCAGATTCAAATTTTGGCCCGACCAGGGGACGACTGAAGTCCATAAAAGCCCAGAATCGGTTCCTGATTTTGGTTATTAATTAAGGAACTGAATTTGATACTCTCAACATTTCTATCAACAAGATTTTGATAATGACCAAACTTAGGACAAAGGACTGGAGCTAAGTTTAAGTAAAGTTTATTTGGTGTTACTTGGAAATAATCTTTTGTCTACAATGGCATCTATTCAATACGTAACAGAGCAGAAACTTACTTCAATGCAATGACTCGCGGCACAGCGTACTGTAGCATTATATACTATAAAGATTATTGATACTTGTCGCGTGTAAAATTATTGCTATGCTTCGCAAAAAAAATATTATTTCCTAAGTATTTAAAGATGTTTTTTTTTAATATCTCCTAATTGCCACAGTCATTATAATCTACTGACGGCACTGGCTTTGCCGATGTTTTTTTTATATATATTAAATGGGTTTGCACTGATGGAAAGTGACAATAAGGTCTAAGATGTAGCGTGCTTACCCAGAAGAAGCTTATTCACTCTCGACTTAAAGACACCCAAATTGTAGCTCTCTGGGAATACAAAAGCCGGCAAGTTGTTCCATTCCTTAGCAGTATGTAGTGCATTCAATATATTTAATCTATTTCTGTAATTCCAGTTCACAATTGAGATGACGGCCTCATTGGCGCAGTGAGTAGTACTTCGTACTTTAAAGCGACAGTTGCATTTTGAATTAAATTTGTACTCGAGTGTTCCTGTAAAGAAATTCTCAGTGTCAGCCCGGAGTCTGGAAGTTGGCGGTCTTGTACCCCCGAAATGCCTTGTATATACATGTAGGTTTTTAATAACAATAACTACCTACATGAAACTTTCTTTCAACAAGCAAATTCCGCATGATCAAAGTTCTAAGGATTAATGTGAGAGCTCGCTTAAAAATCGATTCCTACCTTGAAAACATTCTTCGGAGCCATCATCTACTCGTTCGGAAATTCTCTGAAGTGTCGTAAAGTTATGATGTAAGTACCTACTCATTAACTGCCTTGCGATGATAAGCCACTTCTTGAACTGAGTCTTGAGAAATAATCTATGTACACCTACATTATTACATATAGGTAGTTGAACTCAAATACTCCTTGAGCTTTATTCATAAGCGTGGTTCAATAAAGCTTTGTTAGCTAAATCAGTGATAGAGAGAAGTTTTAACTTTTGGAACAAAAAAACAACAACTGTTTTATGACACCGTTTTAGTTAACAAAGGTTTAACAAACGTTTATGAATAAATACCCTTTCAACCAATTAAGTATCTTCTTCTTCTTCTTCATTGCCTGTTCCCACTTAAGGTGGGGTCGGCTCTCCTTATCCTTATGCGCCAGGTCAATCTGTCCTGGGTTGTCGGGTCAAGTAGTTGGGACTTCTTAACTAGGTTGGCTGTACTGGTCCACCAGGTCAAGGGTGGCCGTCCCCTTCCTCTCTTGCCTTCTGGGATTGCTAGTGCTTTCTAGACCACATGCTCGCTGTCACTCCGTATGACGTGGCCGTACCATCTGAGACAACCAATTAAGTATATCTTAAATATTTAATTTAAATTTGTTAAAAAGCTGCGGTGTTCCCTGATCGCTATGACATGACCTTTTCTAAACGAGGTTTGAAAAGATATCTTCTTTCACGATAGGCAACGGCATGACTGTGCCGTTTACTATCAGATGAACCGCAAGCTTGTCTGCCTATTTTAAGCAAATAAAAAAAAATGTTTTTCGTAGTTTTCCAATTATTGCCGTAGAATCAACATTGATCTCGAATTCGACATTAATAGTGTTGAAATCTCTAAATCAACTTGATTGTCGATTGCATGAGAAGAGATTCTCCACTGATTAATTTAGAATACATACGTCGAAGTGGGCCGTGGCAGGTCACCCACAAGGTGGACCGACGATCTGGTGAAGGCTGCGGGAACCGTCTATGGGCTGAAATGATGATGACGTCGAAGTCTCTAGTATGCTTTCTTTTTCAAAATGTCACCAATGTCACATGATTAAACCTTATAATAATTGATAGCTCAACTTATCCTGCTAAGCTCAAAATGAACTATTATCTGTTACCCACTTCGGTGACCTACTTTATTTAGGTAACATAAATCAGAATAAAGCTGCTGTAAAGCCCGCAAAAGGATATCGGTATATTTAAGTTAATACTTATCGTCCGACATACTCCAGTTTAAAAAGGGACGCGCCGCAGTCCCTTCCGCCGCAATCCGAAAAATGGATCCCGTCAGAAGAGTTACTATGGGGCCCTGAACAGATAACTGGTAAAACCGTTAGCCACGCTATGCATGAAAGAATCGGCACGACCGGAGTGATACCACTGCCTCATAGAACACCGGCGTGAAGCAGCACTGTGCTGTGTTTCTCAGTGGAGTCGCACTTGTGACTCCACTGGTGTCGCGGGTGTCCATGGGCGGCGTCAATCGCTTACCATCAGGTGATCCGTCTGCTCGTCTGCCGTCTATCACATTTTTCGACCGTGGGAGAGCTACGCTTCAGCATAAACGGGCCAGATCGACCAGATCGAGCACTGTGCTGAGTTTCACTGCGTGAGTGAGAGTACCGGAGGCCCAATCCGGGGGAAAGAGGGGTTTAAAGGTTGGCAGCGCACTTGTGACTGCACTGGTGTCGCGAGTGTCCATGGGCGGCCACAATCGCTTACCATCAGGTGATTCGTCTGTTCGTCTGCCACCTATCACATAAAAAAACATACATAGAAAAGACAAAAAGAATGTTCTTTATAGTATACGATATCGACTTGGCTTAGGACCGTGTTTATTATTAACATCGAAATGGTTTCTAGCAGCATCGAGTACCTATATTAATAATGAAATACACCTTGTAGTATGTTCTAATTATTAGAACATAATACAGGTGTATCTGTGAACATTTACATTCCTTCAACCACGTGCTCTACTAACCATTCTGAACAACAAAATGTGTTCTATGACTTTTGGAAATTTGCATTAAACAAATGCAGTCATTGCACAAATGTTGTTCAGAATGGTTGATAGAACACGTTAAGGGAAGTAAATGTTCACAGATACACCTTTTATTTATATTCGTCTTGAAGATACCAGCTGGGGATTGAACTTGGCTGGGTATCCAGCCATAATCCACTCTGTTCAGGCGTATAACGCCTGCGTTTAGTTATAAGCAATTGTCTGTTTTAAAACTTTGCATATCTGCGCGGATAGGAAACTTCTATGATGTATAGAAACATAATTGTCATTTCTTTCTCGCAAAGACCTTCGCCATGTAAAGACTAATTTCAAGTACATAATTTTTAAAGTTTATTCAGGGCTTTCAATTACTGCTCCCAACTGTATACCCTAATATACACACTCACTTCATAAAATTCTCGATAATTTTATGAAATGGTCGCATTTCGTGATGTGGGCAACATAATTTGCATAGTGTTTTCTTTTTTTTCGTCATCTACATTTGGCCGGATCGGATGAATAGAACAGAGGCCCCACGGATGTGCTTTATTTAACAACACTTTTGAACGACTGTCAAAAATATTGTGTAGACTCTATTCTATTCCATTTTTATATCAAACTACTTCTTGAGAAATATGTTTTGCTAACAAGCTCACTAATGGATGAATATAGAAATACAAAGAAAAGTAAACAGAAAAATATCATGTATTCATTCCACAAAAAGTAAGGAATAAAGAAATGAAAGAACGAAAATAGAAACAGTATCAATATCAGTTTAGCTCAAATATTATTAATATGTTTTATCATAGCGAGTACTTTTATAATGTCCTTAGGCAGGTCGCCCACGCCGCAGGGGCTGGATTCGAGGCGGGGAGGTGCGCAGATCTTACGTTTCTTCAAAAAAATAATGGCAGACGCGACTCCAGTACGTGAGTGCAGTGGCACGGGCGAGATGAAGACGGGGCGGCGTCGCGGCGGCGGCATTCCAGTGTGCCCGTGCCGCGACTTCGCCGCGATTTTCTCGTGTCGTTTCATGCGTATGAGTGAATTAAAATGAGAAGGAAGCATAGTCACTCCTGCCTCGACTCCACATAGAGACCAATTCTAAAACGCGCCTCGAGTCCAAGCCGCCTCAGCCGCGAATGTCGTATTTGCGACGACGGGCCTTAGGCAACAACATCAGAGAGCTTTGAAACTCTGATATAAGGGATTTACTGACGCGCCACTGAAAGACGGGGGAATCTGTATCCCGAACGGAAGCGCAAAGAATTAGAAACATTTTCGGATAAATGGCACTACAGGGAACTTATGGCATTAAAAATAAATGTGTTCTAATGGACTGCTACAACAATTTCGAAATGTAAAAGGAATGAAATTTGTTTCGCAACCATAGTCTTGTCCCATCTCAGCGTGTCATTCCCAGTTGCGTCCAAATTTGTCTCCTAAGGGCCTGGTCCAGGACATCTGAAATCACCTTTCTGCAAATTTACGAAAAGTGGAATCCCAAGTCTCTGACCCAATGACTAAGAATGATCAGTTCACTGTAAACGCCACCAGCGCTAACAGATAGATACACCAGCTTAGTATGGACAAAGACTAATATAATAATATCCTCCCAACCGAATACGGCTTCGGCGGCCAATCTCAACGATCAGCCACGTACGCAAGGTATATTATAGTGCTCAAGTGTGTGCGCTAACACAAGTGCACTCTATATTCCCTTACCCTCATATTTCGGTGAGACACTACTGTGACACGAGGGATCGGGCGCAGGACCTACAGCTTAACGTACTTTCCGTGGCACGGGGACACAAGACCGCCAATTTCTAGACTCCGGGCTGACACTAAGAATATCTTACCGAAAACTTAGGTACAAATTTTTGGCCCGACCCGGGGATCGAACCCGGGGCCTCTTACGCAGCTGTCACTTTAAAGTGCGACTCATTAACCATTGCACCACCGAGGCAGTCAGACTAATATAATTAACATAATAAAACATGTACTAAATTTTGTCGTAAAAGTCAATAGGCGGCCTTACCACCATCATCTTCATTAGCCTGGAATATAGACTTTCCTTCTCTTTTACGCCAAAGTAACCGGTCCTGCTCGAATGCATGTAGTCCCGCATACTTTGGTAATATAATCGACCCATTGTGACGCTGAACAACTAGGAATTCGTCTACACGTTCTAAGGCACCAACCAGTAAGGAATTTGCTCCACCTTAGCGCCATAGTCCAACATAAGTAGATCCACAGGTATTTTTTGCTATGGCAAAACGAATTGTACGGAGTGCACCTCTGAGATTTATATACTTACGTACATTGGAGGTAAATTTCAGTCCATTATGGTAGTTAGAAAACTTTTATTTTAGCTTTCTAGCTCTAGCTAAAATACGAGTTTGTAATGCAGAAAATGATTTTGGCAGTATGTTTGTATTGTTTTTTTTTTTCTATAAGCAATGGATATTGGTCATAGAGCTGGATAGCTCCGGATATTTCATAATGATAGAGGTGAGCTTATAAGACGGCCAAGAATTAAATACAGCTTTTTCAAGACAATCAATTTAAAAGCGCTTATTCCGCTTCTACTCAGTAAGCCAGTACATCGAGGAGCTGGTCTAAATCCTCGACGCAACATGTATCTCTTAACACTACATCTTTCCGCTATGTGTGTTTCCGCTTAGGGCAGACTTTTATCAGATTCTTCTAATCATCGGCATCCATAGTAGTTTCCAATGGGCGTGGAAATTCAATGATTCAAAGGATGATCTGAGCAATCTTCAACAAACTCTTGTAATAATTATTCGGAACAAAGACAACGTTGTAATTAACGTAGTATTGTGTTTGAAGTGAAACAATAACGATTTAAAATAACAAAATCCTAAGCAATTCGTTGCCGAACATATGGTGCGCTCCCGACCAAATCTGACAATCCAAGATGGCCGCCCCGCTTCCACAGACACAACGCTTTGCTAGAGTTTCTATAACTCTGGATTTATGGTTTTAAATTATCATTACACTATTTTCCTAGATGCGCCGTCATATTATAAGTTAATTTAATCTTAGCTTTTAATTCCCAAAAAGCTGGAATTTTTTTTTTACCTACTAGTATATCTATCAAGCCATAATATATTTTATGTTCATAATAATAAAGGACTACGCCTTTTGTATGAGAATTAAATGTTTTGAATATCGTATTTCTAATACATTTTCAGAATACAAGAGAAAAACATTTAAAACAGTGTCGCGTTATAATAAACGCCCACGGCTGTGTCAGAACTATCACAGTACAAAAATGACAAGTAGCTAGTTAAAGAAAGATTCGTCAACCACTTCGGTGGCTAACAGTGCATTTAATTGTGGTCCATCCACATGCTCGTCTACTTATTTCAGCAATAAAACATACGGTGGACACGCAACGTACCCTGCCCATATATGTAGATATAGATCTATCTCAGTCTTGGCCCTTGCGAGTACATCTTGAGCCTTTTCCGTCACTTTACCGTAAGCGACGCTTGAATGAAATAGATTTTCTATAAGGCGGGACGGACTCGATATTTTGTCGAGCCACTGACTTCACCATTGTAATACTATGCAGTAGGTATCATAAATGTAATGAAAATGTTAAAAGCACCACACAACCGTATATCTTTGGGATTGAATGTCTACTTCGCTCGAAGTCCTTCCAATATGTTTAAAATATTTTCTGCATTTTCCTCGAAAACCAATATGTGTTTATTTTCTATGCAAGCTTTTATCGCTGACACAATATACGAGAACTAACAAGAATAAGCGTTTTTGGATAAAACAGATGTTCAGTCTCCAGATCAGGTGTTTGTAGTATTGTAGATATTTCTTGCTTCAGTGGTGTAAGTAGGTAAAAGAAGGAAGCTATTCGCACAGTGTTCAATGTCTCCACACAGAATTGTACTCTCAGGGGACAGGTCTACCAGTACCGTACCTAAGAATGGACTTATAGTCCATCATTAGACCGGTACTTTTGTATGGTAGCGGGACTTGGCCTGTACTTGAGTGACAATAGCAGCAGTTGCATGTCACGGAGATGAACATGCTGCGGTGGATTTGTGGAGTCACGCGGAAAGACCGCGTGAGAAACTCACGCAGACGTGGGTGCCTTTATATCCGTGACATAGCAGACAAACTGCTGGAGAGTCGCCTACGTTGGTACGGTGGTGTCCTGCGAAAACCGGACAGCTACGTGGGAAACAAATATCTGGCAATGGCACCACCGCCGTGTCCCAGCAGAAGGGGTAGACCTAAAAAGGTGTGGCTTGACATCGTAAGGGATGACATGCGTGCTAATAAATTGACCACTACGGATGCCCAAGACCGCGCGAAGTGGAGGAGTCGAAGTAGGAAAGCGGACCCCGGGCTCCGAAGCTTGGGACGCATACGGGACAAAACACTAAGATGATGAAGATGACGATGACAGAATTGCACTCTCACGGGTGAATCTATAGGTAGAGATATAGGTAGAGATGGTTATGGTAAGCTATTGCCACCGCCCATGGACTCCCTCTACAACAGTGGAGTCCCAGGAGGGTTTTCAATATTAAATTCCTCTTCCCATGGACTGGGTCTCCGGTACTCACTCAGACCTGAGTCACTCGTCAAAACCCAGCGCAAGCGTTGTTCCACGCAGAATTTTATTCCAGTCGTGCGTGGCTCTCCCAAGGTTTTTTCTCTCTGTCCTTTCGATATTTATTTGGTATTTTCTGTGTTTATTTCAGCCGTTGAGTATTTTTATTATTTTAAGTTTACGTTTTGTTCTTTTTTATGTGATAGGTGACAGACGAGCAGGCGGAACGCCTGATGGTAAGCAAATGCCGCCGCCCAAAGACACCAGTGCAGTCACAAGTGCACTGCCAACCTTCGAACCCCAGTCCTCCGAATAGGGTCTTTGGTGCTCTCACTCACACAGCGAAATACAGCACAGTGCTGCTTCACGCGGGTTTTCTGTGAGGCCGTGACTTAGAATAATAACCTAAGGGCTGTGGTATTACTCCGGTCGAGCTGGCCCATTCATGCCGAAGCGTAGCTATCCCACGGTCAACGGTCTCGTTTTTATGGGGTGTAGTTTCCATAATTTTGATATGTGCACTTTATGAACACTCACACTGAATAGATAGGTACCGGTTTTGCTGGTTAACCGAAAAGGTTGATTGTATTTATATCTAATACTGAATTCGCAAACGACTATTCGCTACAAACCCATACTGATATAATTAATGTCTCTCTGTTGGTCTGTGAGACGGTCTTTCACCTCAAAATGGAGCGACGAATTGACGCGTTTTTTTTGTGGAAATAGTTGAAAAAATTTTACTTTTTGTGTCTTTGACCATCATCATCATCATCATCAGCCTATCGCAGTCCACTGCTGGACGTAGGCCTCTCCAATTGTTCGCCACTGTGATCTATCCATGGCTTCTCGCATCCAGCTCTTGCCAGCCATCCCGCGCAGATCGTCCTCCCACCTAGCCAGAGGGCGCCCTACATTACGTTTGCCAAGACGCGGTCTCCACTCCAGAACTCGTTTACCCCATCGGTTGTCGGTTCTGCGGCTAATATGGCCAGCCCACTGCCACTTAAGCTTGCTAATCCGGTGAGCAATGTCGATAACTTTGGTTCTCTGCCGGATCACCTCATTTCGGATTCGATCTCGGAGAGAGACGCCGAGCATTGCTCGTTCCATAGCCCGCTGAGCGACCTTTAACTTGTGGACCAGCCGTACCGTAAGTGTCCACGTTTCGGCTCCGTATGTCATGACGGGTAGGACGCACTGATTGAAGACTTTCGTCTTTAGGCACTGTGGTATCGACGATACGAAGACACGACGTAGTTTTCCAAATGCTGCCCAACCTAACTGGATTCTCCTATTCACCTCATCCTCGAGGTTGTTTTTACCCAATTGCAAAGTCTGCCCGAGGTATACGTATTTTTGAACAACTTCAAGAACGGCACCGTGAATTGCAATCGGTTCCGGTAGAACATGTTCATTGAACATGACCTTGGTTTTGTCCAAGTTCATCCGTAGGCCGATGCATTTAGAAGAGTCAGCCAGGTCATTCAGCATCTGTTGTAGGTCCTGCAGCGTTTCTGCCATTATGACGATGTCGTCAGCAAATCGCAGGTGAGAGATGTATTCGCCATTGATGTTGATGCCACGTCTCTTCCAGTTCAGCGTCTTGAACATATCCTCCATTGCATTTGTGAACAATTTCGGGGAGATGACGTCCCCTTGTCTCACTCCTCGATGCAATGGTATAGGACTTGTTTGCTGATTCTGTACTTGGACGGACATAGTAGCGGCATCATAGAGACATCTCATCACCTGGATATATCGCCAATCGACTTGGCATCGCTGCAGGGACTCCAGAACAGACCAGATTTCAACCGAGTCAAAGGCTTTCTCATAATCCACAAATGCTAGACACAGGGGCTGATTATACTCTTCTGTCTTCTGTATAATCTGCCGCACTGTGTGGATGTGATCTATGGTGCCGTATCCGCTCCGAAACCCAGCCTGTTCCGGTGGTTGGAATTCGTCGAGTCTCCGCGCAAGACGGTTCGTGATCACTCTTGAGAACAGCTTATAGACGTGGCTTAAAAGGGAAATGGGTCGATAGTTCTTCAAAAGGGTTTTGTCCCCTTTTTTGAAAAACAAGACGACCACACTCTTACTCCACGCCTCTGGAGTTCTCCCTTCGAAGAGGACATCGTTAAAGAGCTTTTGGAGTTCCCTCAGTACGGGTAATCCTCCAGCTTTCAACAACTCTGTTGTAACGCCATCCTCTCCAGGGGCTTTTCCATTTTTCAGCTGTCCAAGAGCAATCTCGATTTCGCCAATGCTGACTTCTGGCAAGTCTTCGGTGAAATGGCGTGTTAATGTGGCCCTAGAGTCTTCATTTTCGGGATCAGGTCGAGATGCATGCGAAGCGTATAATCGGCCATAGAAGTCTTCCACTTCTCGAAGGACCGCCGGCTTTGAAGCAACAACTTCTCCACGTGATGTGGTCAGCTTGGTCAGGTGGCTTCTTCCGAGAGATTGTACGAAAACCTTCGACCCCCGATTCTGCTCGATAGCTCTTTCAATCGAGAGAGTATTGGAGCACCGGAGGTCGCGTCGCACAAGTTTACTGATCTCCCGGTTTAGAGTCCGTTTTCCTGACGAAGTGGACGGTGGTTGCTCACGTCGTTGTCTCATTAGCCCCAAGGTCTCATCAGAGAGTTTCGACTTCCTACCTTTGCGCTGCATGTTACAAAATCTCGTGCCTTCTTCCCTGAGGACTCGAACCACATTTTCGAGGTTCTGGTCAACGTCCGTTGTGGTTTCCACGGCATTGAATCGGTTTTCCAGGTTTAACTGAAACTTTTCAGATCCTTTTATGGATTGCAGTAGAGTAGGCCGGAGTCTTGACCTCATCAAGCGGACTCGTTCGGCTTTAAAGTCGATATTCAGAGTGCCTCGGACAAGTCTGTGATCGCTACCGGTGTTGAACCTGTTGATCACGGAGACATCTCTGAATATATGCCGCCTGTCCGCCATGATGAAGTCGATCTCGTTTTTAGTCATAGTGTCGGGGCTCTGCCACGTCCACTTTCTTTGGGGCTGCTTCTTGAAGAAAGAGTTCATCAAAAAGAGCCCCTCTCGTTCGAGAAAGTTGACAAGCATCCGCCCCCTATGATTCCTAACTCCAAATCCATGGGATCCTACTACCGATTCGTTGCAATTCTGTACTCCCACTTTAGCGTTGAAGTCCCCCATGACAACATTGTAGTGGGTTTTGGTGGTGAAGTGGAGGGCCCTCGATATGTCATCGAACATTTCCTCCACTTCATCGTCTGAGTGTGTCGAAGTCGGTGCGTACACTTGCACCACCTTGAGGCTGTACCTCTCGGTGAGCTTGATGATGAGGTACGCTACCCTGTTCGACACGCTAGACATTTCCACTACGTTGTCAGAGAGGGACTTATTGACCAGAAACCCGACGCCGCCTTGAGAATGTTGGTCTCCCTCGCGGAAGTACATTAGGTGGCCCGACTCCAAGGTTACGGTGTCCTCGCCCTCTCTTCGGACTTCGCTTAAACCAAGGATGTGCCACCTTATTTTCCCAAGTTCCACCTCGAGTTGTGCCAGATGCGAATCAAGCCGCAAAGTGCGTCCGTTGTACGTCGCCAGGGTCAGTTTATTGTGGTGGCCTCCCGTAGCCCGGAGATTCTTCGCACCCCCCGTCCCGCCGTTACCATGGTCGCCACCATGACCAGGAATAGCGGGACTGCCGGGAACTGGGGGCCGTGGCTGCAGTTTAACTAGCATTAGAGGATTTGCCCATAATCGCCACGCTGGGCAGGCGGGTTGGCGATCGCAGGACGTGGATTTTTGCGCCAGTGACGCTGCTGCCCGTCACTGGCCTGGCGTATTTGGCCACGTCATAGCTGTGGTTATACCGCCATCGGTCGGTCGCCAGAGCCTCGTTGGTAATTTAGCAGGATGCACCACGGGCAGGTGAGGTTGGCTTGGGGCAGGAAGGTGGTAGATTGCCCCCTTACACCCCCCACTGCGGTGCGGGCCACTAGTTTAATTATACACTAGCGTCTTTGACCGCTAGTGTATAATTAAACTAGTGGCCCGCACTACGTTTCGGATTCCGGTCTCTTTCTGTGTTCATTGCAAATCGTACCAATAGATGGCGCTGGGTATCGATTACATCGCGCAAGTGTTTCGCGATTACGTAGAAATTACCTGTTTTAAAATAGTAAATATACTTACCTATTTACACAAGGTGTTGGTGTCCAAGCTTCTAAGTAGACGCACCAAGATCCGTATCTACAAAACAGTGATATAGGCTTGGATGCTGACACTCAAGGAGGAGAACAGGCTTCTGGTCGCCGATCGGAAGATTTGCGGAAAATTCTCGGACGAGTCCCTAGGTCTGATGGTAGTATGTGGCTTTTCAAAAATGCCTAAACTGAAGAACTTGTGGAAGAACCCAATATAATCGGAGAAATAAAAGCTTATAGACATCCAGGTATCACTGGGATGATGTCATGCAGAAAGATCTACGCGAGCTACGTGTCAGCGACTGGCGCGATACCGCGAATGATCGGGACCGATGGAGGAGTCTTAAATCGGAGGCCAAGACACATTTTGGATCGCTGAGCCATCGGAGTAAGTAAGGCAGTAAAATAACTGTCCAGGCAGTAATATAACTGAAATTACTTACTTATTCTACACGTGTCGGCCGTACAAATGTTCCAAAAATATCTATTGAACGCACTCTCTTATAAAGATAAATTAATTCCTAATTAAAATTCCATAACAGATCCAATGAAATTATAATTGCAGATTAATTTTTCGACCTTTCCTCACATCCGAAAATAAAAGAGGCGTTTAGGAAATTGAATGAATATGGTAATTCCTTTCATGAGCACTGAAACCTTTGTTCTCGTGTTCTTTTAAGCATAATTTGTTTTAATTAGGCCTTTTGTTCTTAATGTGGCTTTAGCCAATTTTTTCTAAAGGATTTTCGAAGGTTATTTTCTATAGGGTAGGTTTGAAGTTTACAGTTTTGAAGAACAATTCGATATTTTTATAATAAAGACATGTTGCGTAAGCGTACGTGTGCGCACGGGTGAAACAGCAGATTCCATGAAAAGTAATGTCATTGTCACTGTATTTTCACAAGTAACTTTGTGGCTTATTTCTTACATAAAGCAGTAACTACCGAGTCACAAGGCTGCTTTGGCCGAGAAAATTACATTGACGCGGGTGGGCACTACTAAAAATGTAGGAAAATGTCTAAAATTACAAAATAAAATGTATAAATCGCCTGCGCTGTATTTGGCCGTGTCCCCATACCCTGTACCTTTTTAAACAAAACGTTCTAAAACGTTTTTCTGTTCTTCCCCCGGGGGGAAGAAAAGTTTAAAAAGGTTGGCGCGCTTGTGCCGCCACTGGGGTTGCGGTGGTCCTTTTGTAGCGACAGTTGCTAACAATCAAGTGATCCGTCTATTACCTAAATAAATAGTGAAACTAGTGTCGCCCTTCTAAAGAAAATATATTTTTTTAGCAAAAAATATAACAGAATTCTCACACTGTACCCTACTGAATAGTTATGCGGTTTTCCTGTGATTTTGACCCGCGTGTGGACTAGCGGAAATGTTGTCCCAATAACGTTTCCATGTTATTGTCTTTTTTTTGTAGCCCACGTTATTGGAAAAACATAGGCGTCAGCAGGCGGTCCGAAATCCACCACATAGGAAACCGCTCTTAGTTATTTTTTAAGCATATTTATTATGCTAAATAGACAAATGTCAATGAGAAGTTTGATGACAAGTGTTCATGGGTTCATTGGGAGCCACACTAAACATTGACTGTTCTTGTCAATATAGATATGGGGAAGCAGTGCAGTAAAACTCAAAATGTGTTATAGCTTCTATTATTATTAATCTAAAATTCTCCACTTTTTATGCGTCTAACACCGTGACCGACTTCCAGGGAATACTCTCTATCCTCGTTCCATCAAGCGTGACAGAGCGCTGTCATACATCATTCACCGTATTTATTCACCGTTCACCACATCATGCCTCACTCACTCACAATCACAACCCCACATAGATTTTACCCATTTCTTAGGAAAGTTAAACAAACGATAAAGATTTTTGTTTACCTTCGGTCTTGAGATCAAAGGTGAACGACTTGATGGCGACGTCAAAATCAGAAAAATTACAATCTCAGTTTTTTCTAGACAAACAAGACAATTACGTCGTATGTCGCAGACTCTCAAGTATATGATGAAAACAGGGCTTTGAATAAATCACGGAGGATGTTAAAATAATAACATGATTTTATCATTTCCCTCTAAGCAAATCTAGTGATCTAGTGAAGCGCCTGGAGAACAAAGAAGATGGCAAAAGTTTCTATTGATTAACCCACTGATTTGAGATTTGATAAATTTATATTTATCTACATGATAAAAACTTGCCTCATATTTAAAGGTTCCATACCGGAAGTCTCGGTTAGTGCTGCGGAACTATTTATAGTTACCCTATCGATAGTTGACCTCGAAAATCATTAAAATCAGATTTATTGAAATATTCTGTATTTACTAACTATAGGTATACCTAATTTCTACCTACTTACTTACCTAATAAGTAAGAGAAATATATCAATTTATGGAAAAGTCTCGAAAGTCTCATTTTTAACCGGGATCCCGGGACCGGACTGAGTCTCGATATTATTACTCCAGGGACTCGAAAATATATCGAGACTGGAATCCTTACTCATATTATACCCCCTCAAGGTTTTTAATATTTTATTAAAAGCTTTTATATTGTCAAAAAATGTGAGATTTTCGGAGTTTGAAAATTACACGTTGTGGGTATTAATCCAATTTAAGGCCATTTTGTTATTTGATCTGTAGAAATATATTAACTGGCTGATAAAATAAGTACCATATCTGAGAAATAAAAGTTCAAAACGTCTGCAGAAAGATGGACTGATGATTAAAGAGGTATTGTGAGAGTTAAATGCAGACGGCTCAGAACCGAGTTGGTTGCCGTTCGTTGGGGAAGAAGTTCAGCATAGGACAGTGATAAGCTGATTGATTGAAGACATGCCCGGATTCAACGAGCAGATCACGCACCAGACGGTAAAAGACACATCTGCCTATCATATGGTATACACTCAAGTTTTGCCCTAGAAAACTGTCGCCTAAAACAGGTCACCCACACATGCCTAGTAGGTGATTACTAGTCATCATCATCATCAGCAAACCACACTTGTCCACAGCAGGACACGGCCACTCTCATCCAGCCCACACCAGCCAGCCTTCGAATGTCATCATCCCATCTTGTCACAGGGCGTCCAACACAACGCTTACCGAGTCGCGGTCTCCACTTAAGGACTTTACTAGTGTCGGACCGAAACCGAAACCGAAAATTCGGTCGGACACTAGTTATTACAGCAACGTAGAATGTCCTTTTCCCCAAAAAACAGAACGCGAAGTAAACAGCCAAAAGAGATAAGTGCCATTTTTACGGTAATTGACCTATATATTATGGCAGAACCGCCTTTTCCCTTGCGTCTATCCATATTTGATTTCACTAAGACGTATTTTTGCCAGTTAAGCATGTAAAAATAAGCCTGCTGACTTTTATTTGTTACAAGGATTCTAGGCTTATTTTTTTATCGAAAACTACTAATAAATTGTATATTTATCTCGTACTTTATGTGTATCCGTATGTGTTAAACATACCATAAGGATGTTGTTAGGATGTTTTTGAAATGGAAACCTTTGGATCGACACTACTGCTTATCTGTATGATGTTTTTTAGTAATTTAATGATGGAAATTCATTAAAAATCTAACTTTATTATCATTTTGATATCTTTGGAGGCAAAAACATAACTAGTTTAATGTATTTTTGTCAAAATCGCTACTATCTTTTTATTTTTTTATTTTATTTCTTTATTTAACCAAAACTTACACCTATCATTACGAGTACAGGATACCCATTGCGATAACGAAGTATTCATTATAAACTAGTACACACATAAATATTTTTTTATACCAATTTAACATTACAATAAACAACCATCAGTAAATACCTTAGACAATGTAAATACTAAATTACATTTTATAACAAATTATAAATAGTGCCACCCTTGCGAATTCACTCAGATTCCAAAAAAGAACAGATCTAAATCATTGGCTATCAAGTTGAGTATGCGGAGTCGGCGTCATCGGCGCCTCGGCCAGCAGGCGTGTGCGCGCGGCCGGCAGGGCCAGCAGGCGCGGCCTGCGGCGCCGCCACACGTACCGGTCGGGCACACATTCCCACCCTCGATAGAATATCCGAATTGTGTAACTTCCCAATTAATATTTTCCTGTAATCTATTAGCCTGTAATGTTTTTAAAAAGCCTTTTGGCCACCAAGTATCGATAATAAACTCTTCCATGAAATTGTTTTTGTACTCGTCAAATCGTCTGACACACATTGCTTGTTTTTCCCGGCTAGACTTTACATATCGAATTCAGAACAAACGCTACCTTAGTTCTATCTAGGCACACAAAGAAAGCATACTGAAGTAGTCTGGAAAAGTATCATTTATGTAGCCATATCGGCTTAGACACACTCTAATCGTCACTGAAACAACAACGAATGCCTAGAATGTTGGTCTTGTCTCGCATATACTTGCGAGACAAGACCAACATTCTAGGCTACAAATACAGATCACTCTTCAACAAATACAAGATGTAACAGACTAATAAACGTTGCCCAAGAAAAACCAATATCATGACGATACTCGTCTAGAATTGAAGAAGCAAAAACTTCGAAATAAGTTCACTATCTTTACTTAGGCACGTCTCAACACGACTAGCACCGTTTCTCAATTAATAACAGTGTATACGAGTATATGTGTTTAGTCACTGCCTAGTGAAGTAAGGTACAGTAAGAAAATAAAAAATCATAGACCCAATTAAAGTTAAGCAGAGCACTTGTGTCCCCCGTGCCGTGTAGTCCCTGGCAGAGTAGAATAGGCCACCCTCACTCTTACCGAGGTGTCGTAAAAGGCGACTTAGGTAAAGCTGCTAACATGATCATCAGCACCCAGAGAAGGAAAACTCTGCATTATATAAAACCCCCGCCAACCCGTCTGCCAAGCGTGGTGAGTATGGCAATTACCCCTCTGTGATTGATGGGAGGCCCGTGCCCCAGCAGTGGGACTTAAATGGGCTGACGATGATGATGAGTGCACTTGTGACCCCACTGCAGTTATATGTTCATAGGCGGCAGCTATGACTAATCATCATTTCATAAAGGAAAAGCGTAACGCAGGGCATTAACCATCAAGGGTAGCCATCGTGGAGTAATGCTGGTTCAGTTCTGTTGCTAACTAGATATCATGTACACACTGCCTCACGTCGAGTTACCCTTGTTGACCTTTGGACCGTCCTTATGTCTGGGGCACAATTGCTATTTTTCCACTGCAGGGGGGTAACTTGATCTGACGCTGACTGTAGGCTAGATGTCATAGTTATTGAAAAGTGCCAAATAATTAGAAAAGTCCAAAAATAGCGGTTTATCACTAATAAACACTAGCTGCGTCCTGCGGTTTCACCCACAGTTTTATTTTGGTTGTTACACAATTCTATCTTTTTGAATTAAGTAAATGTATATAAATAAATAAATATTTCACAACATCACATACATTGATCTGACTCCGAGATAGGTAGCTCAAGCACCTGTGTTACGGATATCAGAATCAACAGTGGAATTACAAATATCGACATATACTAGTTTTTTTTGTAAATATATACTTATAAAGTTATAATACATAGAAAACGCCCTGACCAATACAAAAAAAACATGTTCATGCACACAAATGTTTGTACTGTGCGGGGATCGAACCCGCAACTTTGGGGCCCAAATCAGCGTTCACTACCACTATTCCAAACGGGTCATCGAAATTAATGAATTGTATGTAGCCTATGTGTTATGTGTGTAAGGTATATTAATGTGAAGTTTTATCAAAATTCAGTAGCTTTTACGTGAAAGAAAAGCAAACATACTTATACATCGTCACACACTTTCGCGTTTATAATAAGACAAAATATACATTTTCCGTCCCTTCTGACGAAAAATGGATATCAATTCCCAATTTTTTTTATAATGGTTTTCAGGCTTCCACGTTCCACTGTTATTCACCCTATTGTAGTTACGTAGGCCTAATGATGAACGTAACAAGGCCCGTGGGCGTGGCGAAGTGAGGGTGTGGCCCCAGCGCTGGCAAACAACACACACCAGGGAGTGTTCTAATGAACTTTAAAAATGAATCATGATATTTTTAGCCAACGTAGACCAATCTACAAAGGTTTTTTTTTTTATAATGGCACAGTATATTGGCTCTTCTCAGCCTGATAGTAAGCAAGAGAAGAACCCAAGTTGCAATTATAACGGAAACGATGTCAAGGATGGTGATAGGTGGGGGGACGATCTGCGCAGGATGGCTGGCAAGAGCTGGATGCGAGAAGCCATGGATAGATCACAGTGGCGAACAATTGGAGAGGCCTACGTCCAGCAGTGGACTGCGATAGGCTGATGATGATAATGATGATCAAGTCAAGGCATCACCTTTCTTTCACGCTTCGTTTGAAGGAATCCATATTGTAGGAAGGGGGAAATACATGCGCCGGCAACGAGTTCCTTTTCTTGATGGTGCGGCAGAAATAAGAACTGTAAATGTTTTTAGTCCGGATGGATGTTTTCCACTGTGAAGCGGTGACAGCGTTGTCCGACGCGTGTAGTTCTGTGACGGAATAGGGCAGGTGGGATGAGGGAGAAAAGCTCTTCAGAGCATTCACCGTGGTACTTATAAACGGTAAAAGACGCTAAGCGACCCGATGTCTCTACGTAGTTGAAGAGGTTCGAGGTAATTGGTGACCTCTTCGTCACCTATAATACGTGCAGCCCGTCGCTGCAATCTATCGAGAGCATCCATGAGGTATTTAGCGTAGCCATTACAGAGATTCGAGCAGTATTCCACGCATGCCCGGACTTGACTTACTGACCTGAGGTGCTAGTAAGGACTTTCCGTGATGCTTCGTAGCGTTAAGATTCGTAGCGTGTGCGTATCGTCATGTATCGTAAGCAATGTGTATGAAAAATTTAATCTCTCGTACGTAAACATATCTAAAATTGACAGCAGGAACTGACTATTATAGGGAGGGGAACGAAAAGGTTGGCAGTGCCCTTGTGACTCCACTTGTGTTGCGAGTGTCCATAGGCGGAACCTATGGCTTACTATCTGGTGATCCGTCTACTCATCTGCAAGTTATTATAATATAAAAAAAAATAACTGCTGTCATAACAAAATAATACATATTAAATTATTAATACATATTTCAATTGATTTTATTTATTTAAATAATACATATTTACCCCTTCCCCCTCTCTTGAGGCCCATAAACTACATAAAAAACAACCCCCAAAGACAAAAAAACACCCTACTTACAATAACACTAAAATTCAAATTCAACCTACTAACAATAACCATGCATGACTGCCTAAACTTAAGCCATTGTAATATTATTTTTAAATTTTAAAAATTTTGTAACTTTTAAAAAAAATAAACACATAAAAGGCACGGAACTAGTGTCCTTGGAATTTGTTTTATATTAAAAAAATACATAGGTATTTTTCCCTTTACGACTACTATTTAGACTTTAAATAGAAGTCGTATTATTTTTATGTATGTAATTCCATGTCCTTATAGAAGAAACACCGAACATGGCAATAAATTTTCAACCTTCTACGTCGTAGTACTCGTAGCATGTGCTACGAGTCGTAGCAGTCGTAGCCTACGAAAACCCAATTAATCTTCCACTCCGGTATTAATAGCGGTTACGGGTCAGAAGGCAATTTTCACGGTAAATCAATATCTGTGCTTTCAATAGAAATAGTGTTACATCTAACCATACCTAACATGAGGAAATTTACTACCATAATGACTATTTAGATTTGATACAATTTATAGAAAAGTTTAAACAGTCACCGGTTATACATGTATACAGGATGCAAATATTTTGATACCAAACCTATTAATGATAAAAACATATTTTTCATATCCCAATTAAAGTTAATTATAAACAGTCAAAACTGTCATTAAACCAAAAAAAGAAATAAAAAATGATAAAACAGTCATTACTCTGACTCTGTTATAGCGGGCAGAGATGCTTCTGCTATTTACCCTTTAGTGTTCATCTAAAATGAGTAAAATAAAATAGGCTGTCTATTCTAGTCATAAAATTAAAAAATAATCCTTGCCGCTGCCAGTGCCTCCACACCATGGCGCCGGAATGTTTCTCATCTGTAGCTATTACGTCGACCAGCCAGCCGTGTGATGTACTCCGACGTTCGGGATGAATGAAACGAAGTGCTCTAAATACTGACTAATTAAACGTCCACCATTAAATAAGAAAGAAGATAAATACAACGAATTAAATTCAAAAATAGAATGTTATGAGAGAGATGTCAGAAAAAAAAATGTAAGCAATATAATTCAAAAATGGAACTCTTTTCCCAGCCAGTGCCTTTACCACAGTATAGAGTCTGTGCCACGAAAGAAGTCCCGCGGAAAACACAATCTACAGTTGAGCCAAAATAACAGGCCACATTTGACGTTTCTCTCATAGACAGGTGACCTACTTAAAAACTTTGATTAAAGTGAATAATCGATATGTACTTCAAACAAACCTGAATTGAATAAAATAATAATTTAAAAGGAGTTATAGTGCTTTTATTGAATCGAAATGATTGAAAAGAAAGAAGATAGTAGGTACCGATCCTAAATATTGATCACCGGCCAGTTTATTTCTTTTTCTTCGAACCAAATCTTATATAGTGTGCCACACAAGGTTTTTGTGTTTACCAAGTTATAAATTTTATATTTTATTATTCACTTTCACTTTACACATTATGCATTTAATGTATTTATATTTTTAAACAACAGAATAATCCGAATGTGGCTCTTCATTTATCGTTGAAAATTCCTACACGAGTAAATATGGTATTCGTTCGATTATTTGGGGAACATCTCTAGAGCTTAAAAAGAAATAGGGTTGATAGATAAAACATTGTACCAACGTACAATTCTCTAGAAAAGTAAATTTTTAATAAGTTTATAAATAGTTAACAGAGAAATTAAATCGTGAGATATTTTTTTGCCATTATTCCAATAAGTAAATGCAAAAATAATTTTAAAAAGTTCAGAAATTGTGCTATTTTAACATTGAAAGATTGATAAATTCAATGCCCGTTGTTACAAAGTTACGTTGCCGAATTTTAATGAAGTGTCAAATGTGACTTTTATATTGGGCCTACTTTAAAATTTGGGCTTTCTTGTGTCCATAAACATAATGCTCAAATTTGAATCTTGATGGCGACTCAAGCTAGCTTTTCACGGGTCTTCTTTGTTGGTTCTTGTTATACTGAAGCTTTCACACTACGGAAACCGGAATGTATTTCATCTGTACAGTAATAATAATAGATATTTCACAACATCACATACATTGATCTGACTCCCAGAAAGGTCGCTGAAGCACCTGTGTGACAGATATCAGAATCAACAGCGGAATTACAAATATATACATGTAATACTTTTGTTTTGTAAATATATCCTTGTAATACATAGAAAACACCCAGACTAATACAAACAGACATGGTCATGCATACAAATGTTTGTACTTGTGCGGGGATCGAACCCGCAACCCTGTAGGCCAAGGGCGGCGTTCACTACCACTTTTTCCAAACGGGTCGTCAGTGGAAAAAAGCTGTCTGTAAAGTAGTGTCAAGATCAGTATCACTATTGTCAATAGTAGTCGCTTTTTTGATGAAGATTTATCATTAGTTGGAATTTTGCCATCGCACAAAATAGGCTAAAACGCACTGAAGCAAATTCATTATGCCAACCAGCCAGCCGTATGATGCATTTTGACATTGGGACGAATGAAACGAAGCGGTACGGTGACTGATGCCCCAATTCACGGCATCCATTACCATGACATTCAAATATTTTTGTAACTTTAATACTGTGAGATCGGACTACTATTGGTTGGCACTAAACTAACTATTGGTAGGAAGCGGTTATTTAAATACCTATCATGAGATGGCATCAGAATTTTGTACTTACAGACAAGTACAGAGGCATGTTGGGTTCCTATCAAATGTTTACATCAGGTGAAGCATTTTGATAAATTATAGTTGTCTATCCAACTTATGGTTATCGTTACGTGTGTATTAATTAAAGTTTTCCCAGCTTATTCCACCCAACCGGCTCAGCAGTAAGATGATTCCTAAATATTTTCAAACCAGGAAATCCTCACCATCATCAACACCTCTAAAAGATTGCAAATAATATTTTGCGAGTTTCAAGCCACACGTGTGGTCCCCGGCAGAGTAGAATAGGCCACCCTCACTCTTACCGAGGTGTCGTAAAGGGGACCAAGGTAAAACTGCTGGCATGATCATCAGCACCCAGAGAAGGAAAACTCTGCATTTATATCAAAACCCTCGCTAACCCGTCTGCCAAACGTGGTGAATATGGCAATTACCCCTCATGTGATTGAGGGAGGCCCGTGCCCCAGCAGTGGGGACTTAAATGGGCTGATGATGATGATGATGAAGCCACACCTACATCTCAGAGCGAGTTTCGATTCATAAGGGCGTATGAGCAATACTATGCCAAGCTTGTCCATTTGCAAGTCCATTTGGCTTGAAGCCCGCTGTATATTTGTAACATAATTTGATTATTACACCCCGCATCGCCTTAAGGCAAATCTTTGGCGTAACTGAAACTAAAACCAAGGCAGGGCTAATCTTTTTTCCAACCACTGACGCCGTTTTTTTATTAATTCTGATAAATTAACAACATTTATAGAAAAAAAATCTTCGTAGTGTAAGTACTCAAGGAATTCATTTCAATATTTTAAAAGCACTTTTTAAATAGCTCTACTTGGTTACTTCTACATCGCGTGTCAAAAAAATACAGAATCTTTTATCCTGTACACAGATTTTTTTACATGCTTTGATAAAATCAAATGGTGGCTTGTAGACAGAAGTTCTCTTTAGAACTTTATCCTAAAATCTGAATACAAATGTAAGTCATTTCCAAGAATTGATGTTATTCAACAACTCATTTATATTTGCGATTGTTCTGAGAAACAATGAATCTAAAGGTAAAAGGAAAACATTCGTAGCCAGAGGCGGCTCTTGCCCATGAAGCGCCCGGGTGCAATCAATATTTGGCGCCCTCTTGTGTCAAAATGCACGAATAAAATGCAATAGTTTGGTGCTTAAAACACGCAGTAGGCACTCACCACGTTTATACAGACTGATTCATTTAGGGTGTCAAGCCGAGGGCCACGGAGAAATTATCACCATTACCATGGATAACTTGAAAAGCACATTAAATCGTAGAACATACTTGGGGGTGTTTCGGGTACCCCAAAGGGTGCTCTATCCATAGCTTTCGGCTTGACATCCAAAATGAAACATAATGTTGGACGCTCGCTCCTTAAGATACGTTACAGTTCGGCACCCCCTGCACTATAGGTAAAGACGCCCCTGTTCGTACCTACTTGATTCTATATAATGCGTGTACGTCAAACGAGGGTATTGGGGAAGTGGCATAGCAACAGGCAAAATATTATTTGGTAGCTTGAAAATATAGCTTGATTAGAGTGACAGATGTCAACTACCTTGAAATGCCGGGGAAACACTAAATGATTGGACGACCCGATTGGAACAGTGGTAGTGAACGCTGCCTCTGATACAAGGGTTGCGGGTAGGATCCCCGCACAGTACAAACATTTGTGTGCATGAACATGTTTGTTTGAAAGAAAGAAAGAAAAATCGTTTATTTTTCACATTTACAGAGTTCTCACTACATGCATGGTTCAAAAGAATGTACAAAAAAATAGGTCCCCGCTCAGCATGTGCTGTTGCCGACACCTCAGCGCTGATCTGCCGCGGGTGCCTTTTTTGAATGTAAAATATAAAATAAAAAATAAAAAACACACCAACACAACAACAATACACACTAAAAAAACAAGAAAAATATTAATTAAAACACATTATCTGCACATAAGCGAAATAAGCAATTAAATAAATATATACACTCATATTTAAAAAATAACAGAAATAATTCACCCAATAAATATGGATATGAACAATAATTAGATACTGTAATAAGATATATAAAAAGAACCATATTATATATCTATATTATATGTATGTTTGTATTGGTCTGGGTGTTTGCTATGTATTATAAGTATGTATTTACAAAAGAAAAAGTATTATATGTATATATTTGTAATCCCACTTGTACGAGCTGCTCGTACAGTGCAACTCAGCAGCGACCTACATGCAGCGCGCCTGACCGATGGACCGTCTTCGTGCACCGTCGGCACTCTACACCGACGACACACCAACAAATACCTTTCTATGTAGCAATAATGTAAACCATGTATATAAACCATTAAGATTATACCAATAAACAGATTTCAACCGTCTGTGTTGGGTCTCATTTCTCCCGCTGCGGCCCAGACACCTTTAGCCGTCACTATGATCAGTCGAGTGAGCCTGCTCGACTGGCAGCGGTTCCCCTCCTACCTACCGTCCTGACTCTTCCCGCTTGCTACCCTGGACGACCCGGGAGCAAGCTCCCATCACCTTATCTATTTATGTATTTATTCCCATGGATAGGCAGGGCTAGGGCTCTAGGGACTTAGTGTCTTAGACAAAGGGGCTCTAGGCTCACTAGAGAGTTAGGTTTCCTTCCTTTCCTTTTATTCTGTTCGCCGGGACGCGGTGCCTTAACCGTCGCTTCCCGCCCGTACATATGGTCCTTCGAGCTACTAGCATTCTATGGATCTATACCACTGATCCCATACCATCCATACTCTTCACCAATCTATGGACCTCTCCATAGTGGTAGTTTGTTCCCCATTATTCCCATTCCATATTACACCACACCCACCATGTACCACACCATAATGGTCCCTCGTGAATTTAATTTTTTAACCTCCTAATGGATCTTTACCTTTGATCCCGTAGCATTTTCATCCTTAACTATTCCTGAATTGTAAGGACTTTACCATTGGGTCCTTCGATCCTTAACCATTCCCACAACGTAAGGACTTTACCATTGGGTCCTTCGATTCTTAACCATTCCCGAAATGTAAGGACTTTACCATTGGGTCCTTTGATCCTTAACCATTCCCACAACGTAAGGACTTTACCATTGGGTCCTTCGATCCTTAACCATTCCCACAACGTAAGGACTTTACCATAGGGTCCTTCGATCCTTAACCATTCCCACAACGTAAGGACTTTACCATTGGGTCCTTTGATCCTTAACCATTCCCGTATCGTAAGGACTTTACCATTGGGTCCTTCGATCCTAAACCATTCCCATAACGTAAGGACTTTACCATTGGGTCCTTCGATTCTTAACCATTCCCTTATCGTAAGGACTTTATTTTTGGGTCCTTCTATCTTAAACCATTCCCATAACGTAGAGACTTTACCATTGAGTCCTACGATCCTTAACCATTCCCGTATCGTAAGAACTTTACCATTGAGTCCTTCTTTCCACCACCCGTATCCTAAAGGTTTTACCATTGGGTCTTCGATCCAAATCATTTTAACCTTTTCTCCCAAAACATTGAGAATAGATTTATTTGAAGTTAATTCACTTACATCAAATAACAACACAATAACATTAATTTGATGGAAGTAAGCAATATCACGCAGGGTATCGACCTAGCAACAATTTGCAACACTGCAATTGTATTATCAAACCAAGGAATATTCACTTAACATTTTATTTTAGCATACTTAGCATTTTTTTACATTTAGTCGTGTAGGTAGGTAACAAGTAGGCAAATTATTTAGAATAGTTTAGTATATTTAACCATTAACCAAGGAGAAGCAAGTCTCCTGGCCTAGCAAGGCCACACCATTTATTTAACCACTAACCAAGGAGAAGCAAGTCTCCTGGCCTAGCAAGGCCACACCATTTATTTAACCATTAACCAAGGAGAATCAAGTCTCCTGGCCTGGCAAGGCCACACCATTTATTTCACCATTATTATTGTAGTGTAGTGACTTACAACCACTACACTACGAGCTAGCAAGCTCTAGGTCTAAAATCACAAGGCCACACCATTTATTTAACCATTAACCAAGGAGAATCAAGTCTCCTGGCCTGGCAAGGCCACACCATTTATTTCACCATTATTATTGTAGTGTAGTGACTTACAACCACTGCACTATAGAGCTAGGAAGCTCTAGGTCTAAAATCACAAGGCCACACCATTTAGTTAACCATTAACCAAGGAGAATCAAGTCTCCTGGCCTGGCAAGGCCACACCATTTATTTAACCATTATTATTGTAGTGTAGTGACTTACAACCACTACACTACAGAGCTAGCAAGCTCTAGGCCTAAAATCGCAAGGCCGCACCATTTATTTAACCATTATTATTGTAGTGTAGTGACTTACAACCACTACACTACAGAGCTAGCAAGCTCTAGGCCTAAAATATTAAGACCACTTTTTACCATCTAACGCTTTTCTTGGAGAGGAAGGATTCTCCTCTACTGAGAATTACCATCTTCCCGAAAACATCGGGAACGCCTGAGCCCAACAGTCGGGAAAGGCGAAAGTAAAACCAATATATCACGTTAGCTGCGGCACCAATTTTTGCATACTTTCCGTTCCTGCGGCACGAGGTTTAATCGGCCCGTACCGTGACCAGACGTTAGGGCGACACGCGGTCTATTAGACCCCACCTCCTTTTACAGACTAAAATCCATTTTCTGGCGCGAAATCAAAGATAAATGAGAATTTTGGTCCTTATTGATATAGACAGTGAATTGATGAACCCTAATCCACCGTCGCCCCGGGATCGGATGGCTAGTTTAGGAATTATTAGGAAAACAAAATATGGGATCTAATACACCTCGTAACGCACTGACATAGGGCAAATTTTCGCTGCGATCAGTGATGGGAAAAATAATATCGACGTTTTTAAACTGTCTTAACTACGCAACGACTTGACCGATTTTGATCAATTATATCTCATTAGATCGTTTTAAGGGCAAAACCTGGCAAAACAACACAAAGCTATCAAATATTTAAATAATCTAAGTTGTGCTTGAAGGCGCCATAAAGAAAAAAAAACTGGCCAAGTGCGAGTCGGACTCGCGCACGAAGCGTTCCATTCTATACCATTAAGAGGCACCTATTACAGACTTATTATTGGAAAATAATGGATTACGGTTTATGCATAAGGTTTATCTTTCTATTTGTATATGAAAATCTTAATGCGGTTCACAGAATAGAAAAAAAAGGCAACCAGAAGTAGAAAAGAAACTGTCCTATTTATTCTGCCTCGGGCTTTAAAAATACACTTATTAGAACTTGAATTAACATTAAAAAATCAGTATCAATATACTTTTTTTTATAAAAATCTCAATATATATGTACTTATTTATGAGTGTTTTTCATTGAAACAGGGTAGACAATAAGATTTTTTGCACTGAGTGCACTGAGTCAAAATCTTTTTAGATTTTTTATCAGCTTCACGAGATGGTAAAAATGTGCGTAGTTTTTGGTAACAACCAACACATCTTCTCCTTTTTTCACCCTTTTCGAGTATACTTAAGTAATCATATCTTACACTTACTTTAGGTACATACATAGCTACCAAGATAAGAAAAAACTAGGTACTTACTGAAGATTTTTTCATTAAAAACTTACCTGTTTTGGCTCTGTTTCTGGGTTTTTTTTAATTAACTTCTTCCGACATCGTTTAGACATGTTCGGCGCTGTAAAAGGACGTGCTCTCCAATCGACGTGATGCACAACACTAGTCGCGGGAAGCTCGCGTTGAGTGCGGTACGAGGTCAGGGGGTATATGGGACGTTTTAGCCTCGTTCCGCACTGCTTTAAAATTATATTAATTCAGTGCGGCACGAGGCCTAAGACATCCGGTACCAAGGTAGGTACACCACCGAGTCCGGAACCATTAGTGATCTCAAATATATATTTATCTCTTTCCTACACTGGACCAAACCAAAGTTATGCCATTCGCACGACAGAGAAATTCACTTTTTTGCTTGCCGCACCACAGGGAAGTTGCATTAGGGGTGATTTAGGCCTCGCTTCGCACTTAACGTGATATACAATTTAAAAATTATTTATAGTACCTAACTAACTACATGTTTATATCTGTTTTGTTTACGTTGCGTAAACATTGTCTAAAGAAATACAGGTACTCATATTGCATTCATATCATTTATAACCTACCACAACATTGAATATTGCAACTTAATTAGAACCTTATTGACAACAACGTAAAAACTTAAAACTTTTACATCAGTCACAAGCAGCTTGTATATCAAGATAGGCAGGCTAACAATATCCTATGTACAGATTACACCACGACTACATCGATGACAGCATGAAGATCAAGAGACTGACAGCAGCGGATCGGTAACTGGCCTCCCCAACGGGTCTCACCAGTTCATTGAGAAGTCGCATATGCTGTTCAGCAGAACCTGGCCTATCTACAATAATCAACCAACCAGCAATTAACCAGAGATGCAGAATGCATCCCAAGAAGCTTGAGACAACAATACCACAGTACTATTGGCAACAATTGCGGTTCGAGAGGGTCGCAGCCAGAGCAGCGGACATCGCGTCAACGCAGCCACGCAGGGTCGTTGCACTCCAGTAACACATTTCGCAAAGAGGCGCCACTCAACAGCACCCCTTTGCCTTCCCCTCTTCGTCTTCTTCTTCGAGTCGGGAATATGTACGAGCTGCTCGTACAGTGCAACTCAGCAGCGACCTACATGCAGCGCGCCTGACCGATGGACCGTCTTCGTGCACCGTCGGCACTCTACACCGACGACACACCAACAAATACCTTTCTATGTAGCAATAATGTAAACCATGTATATAAACCATTAAGATTATACCAATAAACAGATTTCAACCGTCTGTGTTGGGTCTCATTTCTCCCGCTGCGGCCAAGACACCTTTAGCCGTCACTATGATCAGTCGAGTGAGCCTGCTCGACTGGCAGCGGTTCCCCTCCTACCTACCGTCCTGACTCTTCCCGCTTGCTACCCTGGGCGACCCGGGAGCAAGCTCCCATCACCTTATCTATATATGTATTTATTCCCAGGATAGGCAGGGCTAGGGCTCTAGGGACTTAGTGTCTTAGACAAAGGGGCTCTAGGCTCACTAGAGAGTTAGGTTTCCTTCCTTTCCTTTTATTCTGTTCGCCGGGACGCGGTGCCTTAACCGTCGCTTCCCGCCCGTACACCACTGTTGATTCTGATATGTGTAACACAGGTGCTTGAGCTACCTATCTCGGAGTCAGATCAATGTATGTGATGTTGTGAAATATTTATTTATTATTTTATTTATTTAAAAGATTCTGGCGGTATGAGTCAAACACTCCGCGTGGGTGATGCAATTCAAAGGTTTTAAATTAGTATCTAGTGGTTCTTAGTCAACAAGTTTATTTATTTGTGCACTGCTATTGTGTGTTGAGTGAGTTGTCACGGACGACTTGCTTGAACCTAATAGAGTCTTAAAACCTACGATTGTGTTTGGAGTGGTATGGCAGAATCCATATGTCGATAAAACGTAAAACACCGGCGTTTTATTGAGTGACCGTGACTTTGACTGACTTCGACTGTTGACTACGAAAAAGACGACCCGATTGGAACAGTGGTAGTGAACGCTGCCTCTGATACAAGGGTTGCGGGTTCGATCCCCGCACAGTACAAACATTTGTGTGCATGAACATGTTTGTTTGTATTGGTCTGGGTGTTTTCTATGTATTATAAGTATGTATTTATAAAAGAAAAAGTATTATATGTATATATTTGTAATCCCACTGTTGATTCTGATATCCGTAAGACAGGTGCTTGAGCTACCTATCTCGGGAGTCAGATCAATGTATGTGATGTTGTGAAATATTTATTTATTATTTTATTTATTTAAAATATTCTGGCGGTATGAGTCAAACACTCCGCGTGGGTGATGCAATTCAAAGGTTTTAAATTAGTATCTAGTGGTTTTTAGTCAACAAGTTTGTTTATTTGTGCACTGCTATTGTGTTGAGTGAGTTGTCACAGACGACTTGCTTGAACCTATTAGAGTCTTAAAACCTAGGATTGTGTTTAGAGTGGTATAGCAGAATCCATATGTCGATAAAACGTAAAACACCGGCGTTTTATTGAGTGACCGTGACTTTGACTGACTTCGACTGTTGACTACGAAAAAGGCGACCCGATTGGAACAGTGGTAGTGAACGCTGCCTCTGATACAAGGGTTGCGGGTTCGATCCCCGCACAATACAAACATTTGTGTGCATGAACATGTTTGTTTGTATTGGTCTGGGAGTTTGCTATGTATTATAAGTATGTATTTACAAAAGAAAAGTATTATATGTATATATTTGTAATTCCACTGTTGATTCTGATATCCGTAACACAGGTGCTTGAGCTACCTATCTCGCAGTCAGATCAATGTATGTGATGTTGTGAAATATTTATTCATTTACTACCCAGTACCCACTTATTCTCAATAAGTTACTTGACATTGGCAAGCTATCTTCGGGTAGAGCCATTATAAATAAAAAGACTTAATATCAGGTACTTATATATGAGAAACCCCACGGTTGGTATACCCCATGGTATACCAACTTAGCCCGTTAAAATATCCTACTTTATCTATTTTGGATATGGTAGGATACAATGAACTTGGCGTTATGAGAGAAGTCGCATTGCTGGTATATATATATGGATTGCTGAAGGGTAGGGTAAATACCCAGAGCTCCTGGAAAAAGTATATTTGAGTGTGCCGGACCACTACGTGGAGCGCAGGAGACGGCCACGGCTGCTGCCGTGCGCGCGCGCGCACTACCCTGCTGCGGGAGGCGCCGCTCACTCGCGCCACGCGACTGTTTAAGGTGACGGGTAGGCACACTAGCGACACCAATCGGTTTTAATTTTTAGCTACTAAACCGGATGTATTTTAAACAATTTCGGGGTTACAACCTCTAGGCAAACACTTATACTATTTATTAAATAACCATGAAAAAATGTTGCCAACATTGCTAACTCACGAATCAATTTTTCGCGTACAAAAATGGACCCAACATTTGTGCGGTTAAATAAAATAGATCCGGTTTAGTAGCTAAGAATTAAAATCGATTGGCGTCGCTTGTGAGCCCTACCCGTCACCTTAATAAAGTGTCTGATCTAGTGGATTCGTTCAGTTGTTACCGGAGTGAGTTTATAAGGGCGGCAATGTTTACTGTTTGTTACTCCTAAGGCATAAACATTTTGATTCTTAATAATGATACGTTTATATGTGTAAGTGATGATTTTTAAGGATAGTTACACTATCGCATTTGAACTTAGATTCTGTAATGATAGTTGTAAGTGAAGACATAAATAAATAAAATATACCGACAAGAAAAAAAAATAATCGATTCCCTTTATAACATTAGTAGGTATAGAAGCATTATAACATTAGACACTGCCTATAGTTGGTTATACTTAAAAATGACATCTGCGCAAGAGGTTCCAGACTTAATTTCCGGGTCGAGCCAAAAATTTGTACCTAAGCTTTTGATAAGAAATTCCTAGTGTCAGGCCGGAGTCTGGAAGTTAGTGGTGCTATACCATGGTGCCTCGGAATGCATGTTAATCCCGCAGCCGATCCCTCTCCAGTCGTGTCCCACTGGTGTGACATCGGAATATGATGCTAAAGGAATACTATAATATATATCCTGCGTACATGGCCTATTGTTGAGATTGGAGAGCCGTGGTCACGAGCGGAGTAACCACTCCGCTGCTGCTGCTAGCGGCTGCTATAACGTAGCCGTAACGTCGAGTAAAATATGTGAATACACAATGTTGTATCACATAATAAATATCGTGTTAAGTTGTGTTTTCCATATTTACATTTTTTTAATTTGAAAAGTTACTATTAATGCCAGGGACCGGAACCGGTTACCGTTATAAGGATTTTCTATAGAGTTTTTTGATAGGCTTTTATAAAAAAAACCCTATCAATCAGGTAAGCCTATCATTAGCTGACCTCATCAATACGCTTACCCATTGAATACGGTAAGCGCTATCATCACGGAAAACCCTATTATAAACTTACCATATCAAGATAGGGTTTTGGAATTCTACCAAGCTATTTTAATCTCTACGCGCAAAGCATTTGAATCAATATTGCGCACCTCGCTAACGGCGGCCGCCGATTGGTCGGATTGAGTTCGTTCGTTTGACAGGTCGTGGAAAAGAGACAATCAATAAGGTAACCCTTACTATGCGGTAAGCGGGTGTAACCCTATGAATAGGGTTACCAATACAGTAAGGTGCCCTATTGATTTGGTAAGCTACCAATAAGGTTACCCTATCGATAGGCTTTACTCTGAAAAGGGGTTTGCCGTTCCCTGATTAATGCTACTACAATATAATTAACTGTGCTTTAATGGATACGTTTAGAAACGTGTTGGATAGTTTTTTATAAAAAATATTTTATTTAACAAAGTTTTTTTTTGCACCTAGTATACAATCATATCTGATCTCTATTAAATTTAGTATGTAACATCGAAATAAAATTAAGTTATGGTGACTTTTTGCTGATTAAAGGAGTTATAGTCATCTTATTGTGTCTAGAAAAGAAAACGGCAACATACCCCCACCGGGTGATTCTCCGAAATTTGATCCGGTTTCTTCGCGTCTGATTTCCATGGTCTCAAAAGTATTCTTCAAATTAGAATTTTAAATTGAAATAAGAACACGTGAAGATACCTACCCTTCTTTCAATTTAAACTTCTTCTCAGTTTAATATAAACTTCTAATTTGAACAATACTTTTAAGCCCATAGAAATCAGACGCGAAGAAATAGGAAGGTCAAATTTCCGTTCAAAATTCTTGTCATCAGATTTTAAAGAATGAATTTCATTTGGTCGATTACACACGTCCCTCATTTTCTCTCCGGTTCGCTATTGTGTAAAATGGTCCATTTTACTCTTAGAGATACCTACTTGTATGTACTTGACAAGGTCCCCTTGGGAATCCAAAAATCACATTGGAAGTTATTTTTGTTGTACTCGCAAAAGCTTTGACACCATTCATTCGAATCACATTGGAAGAATTACGTAAAGTTTACTTTAGATATATTTATGATAATGGGAGTCAGTATTACATCATTTCTTGGTATTCATCTCATACTCTGTGTGTAGTTCACAAAGAAGTTTCACGGGAGTGAAAACCGCGCTTGAGTAGCCATCAACATTCAAATTTGAGCTTTGTTCTCATAGTCACAAGAGATCTGAAATATTAGTTACGTTGATATTTTTTATAGCAATCTTATGCGATTTATTCTTAATATTTCCACTGGATATTGTAAATATACCTACAATATTGATGAGACTATCGACAGCTCATGTCGAATCAAGCACTTACAAATTTCGTCGACTAAGTAACGCGTTCAGTGGTATAATTGGTAGTACATTCACCCGGATTGTGGAAGGTGTGGGTTCGAGTCCCGCCTGAACACGAGATGAAATTTTTAAGTGTGTTATTTACTTAAGAATAAATCGCATAAGATTGCTATAAAAAATATCAACTATTGATTTAGCAGTCTCATCTTAACTGGTGGTCAAATATTTGTAATAATATTTCCACTGGATATTGTAAATATACCTACAATATTGATGAGACTATCGACAGCTCATGTCGAATCAAGCACTTACAAATTTCGTCGACTAAGTAACGCGTTCAGTGGTATAATTGGTAGTACATTCACCCGGATTGTGGAAGGTGTGGGTTCGAGTCCCGCCTGAACACGAGATGAAATTTTTAAGTGTGTTATTTACTTAAGAATAAATCGCATAAGATTGCTATAAAAAATATCAACTATTGATTTAGCAGTCTCATCTTAACTGGTGGTCAAATATTTGTAATAATATTTCCACTGGATATTGTAAATATACCTACAATATTGATGAGACTATCGACAGCTCATGTCGAATCAAGCACTTACAAATTTCGTCGACTAAGTAACGCGTTCAGTGGTATAATTGGTAGTACATTCACCCGGATTGTGGAAGGTGTGGGTTCGAGTCCCGCCTGAACACGAGATGAAATTTTTAAGTGTGTTATTTACTTAAGAATAAATCGCATAAGATTGCTATAAAAAATATCAACTATTGATTTAGCAGTCTCATCTTAACTGGTGGTCAAATATTTGTAATAATATTTCCACTGGATATTGTAAATATACCTACAATATTGATGAGACTATCGACAGCTCATGTCGAATCAAGCACTTACAAATTTCGTCGACTAAGTAACGCGTTCAGTGGTATAATTGGTAGTACATTCACCCGGATTGTGGAAGGTGTGGTTTCGAGTCCCGCCTGAACACGAGATGAAATTTTTAAGTGTGTTATTTACTTAAGAATAAATCGCATAAGATTGCTATAAAAAATATCAACTATTGATTTAGCAGTCTCATCTTAACTGGTGGTCAAATATTTGTAATAATATTTCCACTGGATATTGTAAATATACCTACAATATTGATGAGACTATCGACAGCTTATGTCGAATCAAGCACTTACAAATTTCGTCGACTAAGTAACGCGTTCAGTGGTATAATTGGTAGTACATTCACCCGGATTGTGGAAGGTGTGGGTTCGAGTCCCGCCTGAACACGAGATGAAATTTTTAAGTGTGTTATTTACTATTAGTTACGTGTTTTTCCGCGGGACTTTTTCCGTGGGGTGTACTATAAATTTTATGTTTTTATGAAGTTGGATACTATGATAGTCATATTATTGCATATTAGGACCATAAAAGGACGGGCCGGAGCGTGCTGGGGCGGAGCGCATCGCAGCGCATAATATTTCATAGCTCACTGCGACGGGCCGTAACGGGAATTTTGAATACAGCGTACTAAAACAAAATGTCCTTCGATAGGTGCCACATCTATCACCTCCAACATTCAAATTTCAGTTTTATTGGTAGACATAACGAATTCAAAAATGTAGTTCTCTGTTTTGCCGCGGTACTCCTTTGGTGGCGAGGACTCTACCAGAAAATCCACATGCCATAGCACACTATGCCGGGGCGAGGCGGACTGCATCGCATTTCTAAAATCCGCCACAAAAAATGCGACACGCTGCGCCGTGCCATAGTATGCGATAGTCCATATAAAATAAATACAAGGCATGTAGACGGTACGCTGCGGCCCGTCCTAACGTGCGTTCACCTTTATAGCCAGTAATTTATTTAGTTTAGTAGTACACATTAGTTAGGTAAGTACGCTAATTTGTTTTTCCATTACTTTAGTTATTTATTAAGCGATAATAATGTTCTTGTTAAATTACTAAACCACAGATTTAATAAAACAATTGCGGTCGGATATGCCATCTATAACCTTCTTGGATATGCCACACAAGGGATTGCACGGTACCCCTAGTTACACTCGCGGCTTTACTTCATTCTCACCTAGCTACGTTTCCGTACCATGTTGGTTGAAGTTCCTATACCTACATTCAGGGTAGGATAAGTAAGTATATTTAAGGCGCAAAATCTGAAATTGCGAATAGAAGAGCCGACAACAAAGCGAAAACAATCGTTTTCTAAGCAGCGGTCATTTATTTCAACAATGCCCACTACTACTGAGTGGCAAAAGATGTTTCCTTCTATCTCGCATTATAGACTTTGATTTGTAGAAATTTATCAATGACCCTTACAATACCCAAGAGCCGCGTTGATGGAGTCGAACTTCCAAACTTTTTTGTATCCTTCGTCACTGTTGAAGAATCATTTAATAGTGCTTATTACTACCAAATACAGTTCATCAAAGTCGACATTACGATGAGGTGTAGAGACCTTAATTAAAATTAATCCTCCGTTATAATGATTCTGCTCTATTGGAATAACAGAGAGACCAAACAAAGAGACCAGCATAGTTGATCAAAAATAAAAAAATGAATAACGTTTCTAAGGTTGGTTTTAGTTTAGTATCACGCGTACTGTCAGTACGGATCGCTCCGCACAGGCTGATCATCCGCGTGTGTTGTTTTAGTATCGCCTTGACCACCGCGATATACAGACGGGCGCAAGTCCACATTGGGATGATCACGCCTGGCAATGACTGTACTGAGGTGATGCGTGCGTTCCGCACGATACTAAACGGTCACTGAAGCTAGGGATGTTCGATCCGATCCGATACTTGTGTGGATCGATACAAAGCAATACGATCTACCTGATTTCTGTATCGATACAATGGCTTTCGATCCCTTAGTGGATCGATACAAGTAAGATGAGGATCGGAACGACCGCGATGTAAACAAAATCAAACCATAATATTTATTTGTAACGTGAATACTGACCGCCTTCCTGTTCTACAAAGTAAGTATAGCCTAAATATGAACTGATTCATTTAGGTTAGATTTAAATGAGAGCCGCAATCGTATTAATCCAGAGAGGCTAGCAAATTTATATTTTAACTTAGGTACGCTTCCTTATGAAGTTTGGCCTTTGTAAGCAATTTTGTTTCTTTTTTGTTCTTAAGTAAACTTAAATGTTTAAAAATAAAACTTTTTCAACTAAAAAAAATACTTAATACGATACTGGATCGATACAAAAAATCGTATCAAATCTATTGGATTGACATTCGTATCGATACAGTGTATTACGATCCATTGCGATCTAGAGTATCGATACAAAGTGCCCGGATCGAACATCCCTAACTGAAGCCAGAGGCGTGCAAGCGGCGGATAGCTCCACGGTACGGACGCGCTATGTGGATGGCTGCGGAACTGTCCACGCGGACGTTCGTCCGTACGGATCCCTCCGTATCACTCTAAAATGCTCCCTGATGCTCATACTGACGGTACGCGTGACACTAAAACCAACCTTGCAATTCGCAGATAATAGGTACCTACCTACACATTTTCAAATGTAGAACATTCATTAAAGCTTAACGGCCGTACTCAGACGCGTCATTTAACGTAATGTAATGTTCATTATCAGATTTTAAACTCATCTTTATATATCTTAGAATAAGTGCCAATTTTTTTTTAAGTAGGTAGTGATTAAAGTTAATAAATAATTTTGAGACGGCTATAAGTTTGATGATGAAAGCCATTGAGTTAGACTTGTTTTCATTAATACCTACCGTAGTTCCGGTCATGACTTACGGTGCCGAGACGTGGACACTCACGGCTGGACTAGTCCACCGGTTCAAAGTCGCTCAAAGAGCTATGGAAAGTGCTATGCTCGGAGTATCTCTGAAGGACCGCATCAGAAATGATGTAATCCGACAGAGAACCAGAGTCACCGACATAGCCCACCGAATTTGCAAACTGAAGTGGCAGTGGGCTGGTCATATTAGTCGCAGACCTGACAGCCGTTGGAGCCGTAAAGTCCTTGAGTGGAGACCGCGACTCGGTAAGCGTAGTGTAGGACGCCCTGCGACAAGATGGGATGATGACATTCGAAGGCTGGCTGGTGTGGGCTGGATGAGAGTGGCCGAAAATCGGGAGCAGTGGCGTGCATTAGGGGAGACCTATGTCCAGCAGTGGACGAGTTTGGGTTGCTGATGAGTGAGATGAGTTAGGAAAACGTAGTATTGAGAAATCTTTATTTGCTTAACATAGCACACATCACATTACAGACAATAACAACACAAAAGCACTAAGTAAGCAACATAGACAATTAAGTACAGAAAGTCCTATTGCGCGTTGGAACACTTATTACTTATAAGAGGACAACTAACAGTGATTGAATGAGGAAAGTTTGAAAGATTCCTATGTTCAGTACAAGACAAGTACTATATTATGCTGTTATTGATTTCTCAAATCTTACCTCTACCCCTTTTACATTACTGATAAACCTCCTAATATGGTAATACGTCCGTCTATCATTTTACAATAATTGTGATGTTTAGGACCTGGATTTGATACAAGTCTGAACAACATTCTGTTTAGAAAAGTTTTCACCATGGTGTAAGTTTTGCACTGTAATTTGTCATAAATATATAAAATGTAAGTATATACTAATAATATATTCTGCTTTATTTATTGAATTCTTTAAGATTACTGAAAATGTGGTCTATGAAGAGAGTAAATGACTCTTGTTGTCTCCTTTTTAAATCTAGAACCACCGGACACGCTTTCAGTTGTCAGATGTTTTTTTTTATTTGATAGTTGACAGACAAGCAGACAGATCCCCCGATGGTAAGCGATTGCCGCCGCCCATAGTCCCCCGACAACAGTGGAGTCACAAGTGTCAACCAACCTTTAAATTCGCTTTTCCCCCGGATTGAGCCTCCAGTACCCTCACTCACGCAGCGAAACACAGCTTCACGACGGTTTTTTGTGAACCCGTGTATCACTCCAGCCCATTCATGCTGAAGCGTGGCTCTCCTACCATTATAATTAGCCCCGTAATTTAGCAGCGACTGCCTCAATAGTGCGGTCCTACTTCAAAATGGCGTATGCCTTAAGGTCCCCGGTTGGGCAAACATTTTTGCCTGAGTTTATTGGGTAAAAAATCGGAGTTTAGTAGTTGGCGGTCTTATACCCCCTCGCCATTGATCCTACGCTCAACCTCTCTGGTGCCCCTTTGAGGGTATGGGAATGTAGAGTGCACTTGAATACAAATATTTGCGACTGGGCGCACCAAACACTGGACAAGAAATAGACAAACTTCTTTATTCCTTACTGTACTTTTTTCTATTTCTTTTGTCCAGTGTGTCGACAAAGGAAAAAACTTTTTTTTAATAATAATAACTCTCACAACATCTCATAGGTTGACCTGATTCCGTACTAAGTAGCTTAAGCACTTGTGTTACAGATATCAGCCAACAGAGGAACACAAATATATACTTAAATACATATATTACACCCAGACACTGAACAAACACAAGTGTTCATCGCACAAATGTTAGTCCAGAGTGGGGATTGAACCCACGTCCTTTGGCGTAAGAGGCAGGGTCACTACCAATTGCGCGATCCGGTCAGTCAATAATATTATAATTTACCGCTGGTTTAAAAATGTCGATTTCTACCGAGAAGATATTATATCCTAGGTATGTACCTACCTACCTGGGTAGCCGTTAAAATCGGCCGGTAGCCAGCCATATCGATCTAATAACACTTATAATTAATTTAGAAGTGCCCTAATTCCTAAAGTGTAGCGAGAAATCATATTATTATTGTAATCGTAAGAAGGCACTATCCTTCCTCCCCACCTCCCAGTATTCAGTCGTTGAAATAAGCGTCTGTTCATCGAATTTCTTTGAGCTTATAAAAGCGAAACCATTTTTCCTGCAGCAGTTATACTTCAAATATTACAAAATAAACAGATGATACCGATAATTGCTCAACGCCATGTCGATTGCCTGTTTTTTTTTTCATTTCTTTTTATGAAAGTAGTTCATGCTTTCTCTAGGGTGGTTTGTCCATGTTGTGTGATAATATTAAAGGTAGTGATTACTTACTCAGTGTTTGTAACAATACAATCAGCTGATACATTACGTTCGATCACCCTCGTCAGAGTTCACCGTGGCGTGCTTTATTATGCATGCGTTATTCCTGGTTTATATAGTACAAGGGACCTTATTTAAAGGGAACAAAATAAGATGCTACCATCGCTACGTGTCTTTTATCACATCTACTATGGGGAGTATTCTGAGGAGCTGTTCGCCCTTATTCCAGCAGCAAATTTTCACCGTCGTACATCACGCCAGAACTCCATCCATATGACCTGAATGGATTTTATTCCACCACAGTGGGTTTCTCACGCAACTTCCTACCGCGCGTAAAACTGTGGAATCAGCTACAAACAATGGTGTTTCCAAACAGATACGACCAGGCGATCTTCAAGGAAAGAGCTTATTCCTCCGTTAATAGACGGCAACGCATCTGTGATGCCTCATGTGTTGCAGATGACTCTAAATTATGTTCTAAATTATGTAGGTAGATACTACCTACACTTTATTAAGTACATATAAAAAAGTAATAATAAGTAATTGTTACTTTCTAATACATAATAAATTATTTAGATTGTAAGAACATTGCAATGCCTTGTTAGGTGTTAAGTATTTAAGCTACATTGTATTATTTTAATATCTTTTGTACCACTTAACATGCAATAAACGATCATGATTATGATTATGACCATGGGCGGCGGTTATCACTTACAATCAGGTGAGTCGTCTCCTCGTTTTTCCGGCATAATCATCATCAGCCCATTTAAGTCCCCACTACTGGGGCACGGGCCTCCCTCAATCACATGAGGGGTAATTGCCATACTCACCACGCTTGGCAGACGGGTTGGCGAGGGTTTTGATATAAATGCAGAGTTTTCCTTCTCTGGGTGCTGATGATCATGCCAGCAGCTTTACCTTAGTCGCCTTTTACGACACCTCGGTAAGAGTGAGGGTGGCCTATTCTACTCTGCCGGGGACCACACGGCTCGATTTTCCGGCATAATGTAAGTAGGTAAAATAGTAATTGACCACAACCACGAATACAATTACAACAAGATGTTAACAATAAGACAGAATGGACCAAATAATAAGTAGGTCACCTGTTGCATGAAAGATTACCAACAAAATCAGAAAGTGGTCAACAAGGTCCAACCTCAGCATTTGCTGCAACTGCTTGAAACCGCTGCAGCGCTGGTTTTCAGTTTGGACCTTGAGTAACGTGGTTAATTGTCTGGTTAAACGAGTGATCGTGTAAAAATAAGTAAAAATAATTTAATATTTATAAATAGTACAGGGTGTATCTGTGAACATTTACTTCCCTTTAACCACGTGTCCTACCAACCATTCTGAAGAACATTTGTTCAACGACTTTTCGAAATTCATCAAAAAAAAATTCGACTCCCCATAGAAAACGACCTAGACTTTGTATGAAAAGTTGAAATTTTTTCATGCGAATTTCCAAAAGTGATAGAACAGCCTTGTTCATAATGGTTAATAGAAAACGTGGTGAAAGGGATGTAAATGTTCACAGGTACACCCTGTATAATATAACTATATTAATATTATTAAAAAAATTGGCAGGAGAAAATGTATGCGAGGTATTTCAATTTATTTTTATTTATTTTATTATGGATTGATTATAATTTATTGTCATTCACAATTTCACACACGTGTTTGGGAACCAAGCCATCAGCGCGAGGTGGGATCCCATACATATTCAGAACGTGGAAACTCGAGCAGGGCGCCCCATTGATTATGCATGTGGTTCAAATCACAGTGAAACCGAACAAAGAATGAATGTACATGAAAACGACATTACCCCACACAAACGGGGCTAAAATGAATATTTAAAATTTAAAAATGTCGCCATACATAATTTGGATTTCGAAAAAGTAAACCTAAACCAGTTCAGTAAAGATCTAAATTCTGAATTCTATCTCGTCAAATTTTATGCAATCGTATGAAATGGGTAGGAAAAAATCCGAATTCAGCCTGAAACGATGACAAAGCCTACTATTTTTATTATCAATGTGCCTCGTCGATCACCGACGTCGCAGATAAATGAAAATATAAATCATTTTTATTCAAGCTCTATGTCTAAATCTCTAAAAATAAAGTAGTGGTTAATTAATATTCAGAAGGGTTCTACCAAAAAAATCAACGTTTGATACTTATCCAGGAGCAAACCAGGAGGAGGATCAAGAAGTATTGCTTGATGTAAATTTAGACCACATTATCAGATGTCTGGTCGAGACGAACGTAAATGTTTACAGCACTGCCAACAATTACACAGTTTAAACCAGACATTATCTAGATTTCTCCTTGATGTGAATTTATGTAATTAACACTATACATTTTGTCCAAACTATTTAAAACTTGGACTGAGTTATTAGGATTCTTCTTTGAGGACTTTGTCAATTCAACGATTTTTATTATCAGGATCAGTTACGACACTTCACTGCAAAATTAATAACTAATTCGTCCTATGAAAAACACAAATAAAAAGTCAAAACACAAATATTCGATTATACTAGCGACGCCAATCGATTTTAATTTTTAGCTACTAAACCGGATCTGTTTTAAACAATTTCGGGATTACAACCTCTCGGCAAGCACTTATACTATTTATTAAATAACCATGTACAAATGTTGGGTCCGTGCGCAAATGCGAAAAATTGATTCACGCTAAAAGTGGCCGCTTTTGGCGGTAATCAATTTTTCGCGTACAAAAACGGACCCAACCCATATTAAGATAAAATCACGCGCAGGTCACGTCAGATTCAAGCTGACATGAGAAAGAGGACTGAAAATTCCTTTGAACACCTCACTGAAAATTATTTGAATGAATTAATGAATATACTCTATATTTGATTAAAGATTTGCCTCCAACTTCATCGCTGTTTAAGTACTCGTAGATTTAAATCACGCTTCGGCATGAATGGGCCGGCTCGAGCGGAGTGATACCACAACCTCACAAAAAACCGGAGTGAAGCAGCATTGTGCTGTATTTCGCTGCGTGAGTGAGGGTACCGGAGGCCCAATACAGGGGAAAGGGGGGCTTAAAGGTTGGCAGCGCCCTTGTGACTCCACTGGTGCCGCGGGTGCCCATGGGCGGCGGCAATCGATTACCATTAGGTGATCCGTCTATTCGTCTGTCACCTATAACATAAAATAAACAAATTTTCTTTATTAAATGGAAAGTGCGTACCAGACAATAATTGTGAGCTATAGGAATGGACTGTATGAATGAAAGAGTGATTTAAATAGGTAAATAAAAATATAATAAGAAATGATCAAACCAACCGCTATGACGTTTTTACAAGAAGAGAACAGAGACAAAACAGAACATAAACAATCAATATAAAAGACTCTAAAAAGGCTCCCTAGCCATCCTGTAGTCGACATACTCCCGCCCGTAAGGCTTAGGCTTACAGAAGAAGCTGACTGCAGGTTGGCTAAGCACCAAACTAAAAGCCAACAGTCTTGGATAAATATAAAAACATAACATGCCCTACCAAAAGGGCGATAAAAAACTAAACAAAAAACTTCTTAATACTACTACCCCGAAGCCCGGCAAGCAGAGGCCACGTCCGCTACCCGCACCGTGCCGCCTGGGCTTCCCCGTCTTCAACCCTCCGAAGGCGTCCAGTCCAAACCAGTCAAGTCCAATAATAAATCTCGAAGCAGGCGCTCAACACCTGCTGCTCCTGAAGCATTATAACCGCTAGATGGCAGCACTGGCACTTTTGCACACATGGAAATGGTGAAGTTCTGGCTTCTCGGGAAATCATCCTGCTAGCAACTGGCACTCGAACATCATTGCAGCCGCGACGTACGGTAGGCCTCAATATCTTGAAATAGGGGAAGTAAGGCACAAACAAGGTTATAACATAATGGACAATAGGCCTCAGTGGATGTGTAAGTAGAACACTGTAGTAAGCTCACTCCAACTGAATCAAAATGGCCAAATTGTCCTACCCACTCGTGGGTGTACTCAACGAGCAGTTTCGTCGCTAAAGTTGCCAAGCTGTTTCTTGGAATCTCTGGTATTTCAGGCGCGCACGAAGCGGTCGGTTATTCCTCGCTGCTCCTGTGAGAGTGGAGAAGCAGCTAGATAGGCTCGCCCTCAGAAGATACTCTTCTGTCTTCTCGACGGCACGGGCAAGCAAAGGACGTGGCCGCTGCTGCATCTGAAATTCACGTGACTCGTTAGAGACTCCGAGAAGACGCATAGATTTTATTTTACGAGCTCGGAGACTCAATTGTCCCGTATCTAGGATGGAAGCGCAACTGAATAAGTTCAGCCCCGGTATACACGGCGACTCAGCCTCGACGGGATCCTCCGGCGGCCTTTCGGAACCGTAGGAAGGAACAATCTCACCACATGGTTCACCTAAACTCTCCGAACGAGTTTGAGCGTGGGCAAAAATGGACGATGAGTCCTCACGCGATAGTAAACCTACCTCAAATACACCTTCGGGAAGGCGCCTTGAGGTGTCTTTACAAATTTGTGCTCGCTTCGGCGAAAGCGATATCGACGAAGCGCGTAAATCAGTGTTTTTCAAAATATCCAAACGATTTTTGTGCCTTAAGTCGAAATTAAATAATTTAGAATTTACATCCCCCTTGCTTAAGTTCTCGATGTGAATGCGGTCATTGAGTTCCGAATCGAGTAATTGAGAAGCTGACGCCCCATCTTCCAAGACAGCAAAAGTGTCGCAATCGCTGTTCAACGCAGAAACCACTACTGCTATATTTTCTGATAGAATGCGACCTCTTTGCCTCTTGGAGTCTGGAACATAGATTAAGAACTGAGACTCATTTGAACTCAACTCACTTTCTTTTTTATGATGACTTTTTGTTGTCAACTCCAACGTTGTCACAGATTTTGACATCGGTTTGTTTACATAAAAATGTTGAAGGAAATTTGGAAACATCGATAATTTAGTCAAAAATGAATCATGTAAAAGTGGATTGTGGAGTCCTCCGCAAATTTCATACGTAACTGAACAGAGACCCCCATTGTGACTGTGCTTGAGGCACTTCACACACAACCACGCACCACGAACCCAAGACAGGCGCTCCTCGACATTCCTAGCTGTAAACTTGGTACACGACCACATGCTGTGGCCGGGTCCTCCGCAGAACAAACATAAAGTAGCCTCGGGCGCTGCCGGGCACCTAACCGCGTTACACACGGTTTCCATTAAAGGTTCTGCCGTTCGTACGGTAGCTGGAATGAGAGGAGCATCGGTAAAGGGTCCTGTTGCAGAGGTAGATGCACTCTCAGCGAGAGGCTTCACGCTCGCTGTAAGATTAATAACGGAACTCGTTACCTTGGCGGCGATACTACGGCTCGTACGGAGAGATCGCAACTTACGCGACCTTCGCTCCTCTATTTGCGCTAGGGCGATCTCGTACTCCGCGCGAGCTGCTTTTTCCATCATGGCAGCGGTCTCGCGGGCCGCTACCTCTCGCGCGCGGGCCGCTTCCTCATCCGCACGGGCCGCTACCTCTCGCGCGCGGGCCGCTTCCGGCTCGAAGGACCAAAATGTGAGCTATAGGAATGGACTGTATGAATGAAAGAGTGATTTAAATAGGTAAATAAAAATATAATAAGAAATGATCAAACCAACCGCTATGACGTTTTTACAAGAAGAGAACAAAACAGAACATAAACAATCAATATAAAAGACTCTAAAAAGGCTCCCTAGCCATCCTGTAGTCGACAATAATCTTTCTATATAATCTTTGAACAATGTCTAAAATATCATCAATTTAATACGTATGAGTGAAACCGACCATCTTAAGTATAAGAGTAAAACGCACGCAACATTACATTGTGGACACATCAGGTTACTACAATCTGTCAAAATTCCTCAATTGTTATTGAACCGAATGTGTTTGACATTAAGGTGAGAATTTACTGAAGAATCAGTTTTGTATAGGATGATGTCTGTCCTACTTTGATGTCTGGCTGTATGTACATGCGTTGACTTTGGACGTAGTACCAGTAACGGTCACGTCGGTACTATACCGCACCCCCGTTCAATGTTTGTTCCCGAACAATTTGGTAGCCTTTTTTTATGTGATGGGTGGCAGACGAGCAGACGGATTACCTGATGGTAAGCGATTGCCGCATCCCATAGACACCCGCGACACCAGTGGAGTCACAAGTGCGCTGCCAACCCTTAAACCCTCCTTTCCAACGGATTTGGCCTCCGGTACCCACAATACGCAGTGAATCACAAGACAGTGCTGCTTCACCTTTTCTGTGATGCCATGGTATCACTCCTGCCGGGAATCAATTCATGCCGAAGCTTGGCTCTCCCACGGTAGCTAGGGCGAATCTGAATTGTTCGCCATTACTTATGTTCGGAAAATGGGAATTTCGTAGGTAGGTATTTCGTAGATCCTAAAAGATTACAATAGACCGAGATATACGAGTAGAGCTCTGATAAAAAAAAAAAAACGGTTATCGAGGGATCTAAGAGATATCCCTCGATATCCGTATTTTTTTTTAATTTGGCGATGTCGAAATCACAATGAAGCGATACTGTCTGATCTTTGCAACTGATCATGGTGACACGGAAACTTTCCAAAACGTGCAGGTTGCTTCAAGATCTTTTCCCTCACCACCAAGCTTAGGCTAGAATTTTCCAACAACGAAATAAAAAATAATCTAACATGAAAGTAGTTTTTTATTTTGTGGTTAGAATTATTATCTTACGCTAAAACTTCCTTTCATTTACCGGTAGTATGGGAGTATTTCCCGACGGCTACGACTTAGGGACCTTCAAGAGAAGAGCGTACTCCTTTTTAATAAGGCCGACAACGCAATAGCGATCTCTCTGATTTCGCGGATGTTAATGGGCGGCGATGATTGCTTTCCATCAGGAGACTCGCTTGCTCGTTTGTCGCCTCTAGCATAAAAAAAACAAATTAAGTGATATCCGTAGGACAACCAAGGTCATAGACATAGCCCAAAGAATCTCACGTGGCAATGGGCAGGGCACATTTCGAGATCAGACGGCCGGTGGGGCAGAAAGGACCTCGAGTGTAGGCCGCGTAGGAGGTCGAAGCCGTGACAGGCCCCCACAAGGTGGACCGACGATCTGGTGAAGGTCGCGGGAATCTCTTCAATGCGGGCGACCACTAGACTCATGGTAGCGCTACAGATACCGAATGAACTATAAGTCTCATTATTTATTAGTAATTTTGAAAATAAAACACATTTAACTTCAAACTATAACGGAATGACACTGATCTTCACCCCACCAATATTTATCATCATACCTACCATTTCTTTAAATTCTTGTGGTAGGAGTCAGACACTCCGCGTGGGCTGATGCAATTCAAAAGTTATAAATTAGTACCTATGTAGTGGTTTTTAATGAACAAATTTATATAATAGCAAAGAGCGAAGTGGTCGTGATAATAAGAATCGTTGAATTGTATCGTTTTTAACACTGGTATTGTGTGTCGAGTGGGTTGTCACCGGCAACTTAGTCTTAAAACCCGCTATTGTGTTTAGAGTGCTATCACGAGTGGCAGAATCCATAGGTTGATAAAACGTGAAACACCGACGTTTTATTGAATGACTATGATTTCGACTGACTTCGACTGTTGACTACCCACTTATTCTCAATAAATTACTTGACATTTCATCAAGATCCGAATCTCCGTCATAATTTGTGCTGTCTATGTGTTTGTTTGTTTGTATACGTTTTATTGTATTGTTTTAGGTGATGTAAACCTCAATTCAAAAATCAGAAAGACTAAAATACCATTGCACTGGTCAATTTCCAATTAAAAACGTGTCTCTTTAATCGCTCGGCATTGGCAGAGTTAAGTATATAAGTGTTCGCCGAGGGCAACACAGTAGCAGCCATAAATAATAGACCCATAATACTTAATAACCTATATAGTCATAAATGTAATGCAAATAAATAAATAAAAAAAAATACGGATATCGAGGGATATCTCTTAGATCCCTCGATAACCGTTTTTTTTTTTTATCAGAGCTCTACTCGTATATCTCGGTCTATTGTAATCTTTTAGGATCTACGAAATACCTACCTACGAAATTCCCATTTTCCGAACATAAGTAATGGCGAACAATTCAGATTCGCCCTAGCTACCGTGGGAGAGCCAAGCTTCGGCATGAATTGATTCCCGGCAGGAGTGATACCATGGCATCACAGAAAAGGTGAAGCAGCACTGTCTTGTGATTCACTGCGTAATGTGGGTACCGGAGGCCAAATCCGTTGGAAAGGAGGGTTTAAGGGTTGGCAGCGCACTTGTGACTCCACTGGTGTCGCGGGTGTCTATGGGATGCGGCAATCGCTTACCATCAGGTAATCCGTCTGCTCGTCTGCCACCCATCACATAAAAAAAGGCTACCAAATTGTTCGGGAACAAACATTGAACGGGGGTGCGGTATAGTACCGACGTGACCGTTACTGGTACTACGTCCAAAGTCAACGCATGTACATACAGCCAGACATCAAAGTAGGACAGACATCATCCTATACAAAACTGATTCTTCAGTCAATTCTCACCTTAACGTCAAACATATTAGGTTCAATAACAATTGAAGAATTTTGACAGATTGTAGTAACCTGATGTGTGGCTGTCTGTACTCAATGTAATGTTGCGTGAGATTTCCTCTTAGACTTAGGATGGTCGGTTTCACTCATACGTATCAAATTGAAGATATTTTAGACATTGTTCAAAGATAATATAGAAAGATTATTGTCTGGTACGCACTTTCCATTTAAAAAAGAAAATGTGTTTTTTTATGTGATAGATGACAGACGAACAGACGGATCACCTAATGGTAAGCGATTGCCGCCGCCCATGGAAACCCGCGGCACCAGTGGAGTCACAAGGGCGCTGACAATCCTTTAAGCCTCCCTTTCCCCTGTATTGGGCCTCCGGTACCCTCACTCACGCAGCGAAATACAGCACAATGCTGCTTCACGCCGATTTTCTGTGAGGCCGTGGTATCACTCCGCTCGAACCGGCTCATTCATGCCGAAGCGTGATTTAAATCTACGAGTACTTAAAAAATGCAGCTTTCGGTAAAATTCATCTCGGAATGTAAGTACTACGAAGAAAAGGGTGCAAACATCTTGTTGTTTTAAATTTTTAAAGATATTAGTGCATTTTAAGAAAAAAATATATATTAAGCGCTTTTCTTAGAATTTGCGTTGGCAACATTGACAGTACATAAGCGCCCTGACCTAGATTAAACACATTACGAAGCAGCCATGACGAAAACAACGTGACAAGGGTTAAGTGGCCAGACCCCGCGATGCAAGATAGCTCAGCATTAGCGGTAGTACCGTGCACAAACGAATAGGGTTGATTCTTCCTAGACTCTCTTTTATCGATAGTGAAACGGACAAAACACAGGATACTTAACGATAAAATAAGTATTTCGTTTCAAGGAGTTACATTGATAGTGTAATCTGAAACTTAAAGTTTGTACGAGCGGGAAGCGATGGTTGTAAGGCACCGCGTCCCGGCGAACAGAATATAAGGAAAGGAAGGGAACCTAACTCTCTAGTGTGCCTAGAGCCCCTTTGTCTAACTCCCTAGAGCCCTGGCCCTGCCTATCCATGGGAATAAATACATAAATAGATGAGGTGCTGGGAGCTTGCTCCCGGGTCGCCCAGGGTAGCAAGCGGAAAGGGTCAGGACGGTGACCCCGATGAGATCCGTAACACCAGTGCTAAAGTTACTAAGTTCGGAATCGGGTCAATGTTATAAACCATATTTTTTTTATCGTTTACATCCCGAATATGTACCTCATAGTATAATTGGGCTAAAATAAAAGGTCACATTTTCATTCACGTTTGTTCGAAGTACATATCGATTATTCACTTTAATCGGAGTTCTTAGTAGGTCACCTCTCCATGAAGCTAAATTTTAGAAACTTCAAATGTGGCTTATTATTATGGCTCAACTATAGGTAATAGGAGTGTAAATGATAAAAAAATGACGGTGTGTTGCGTGGATATGTCGAGCGACCGATATTAAATTAAAAATGAATACGAGCAGTACGTACGGTCCTGAGAGAACTTTTTAATTTTATCGACAAATTGCGCATAGCGTAGTCTTCCCTTTGGTCCCTGCCCATTATTGGTGGACACAAGGCACAATGTAAAGGCTAAAACACTTGCGCTCGTCTATTTTTGCGCTGCACTTCGCTTCACGGGGAATACACGTGTCTTTTGACACGAGACATGGCTGAAAATATGACAACTTCAGTGAAGGGTAGGTTTATGCAAGATAGGTATAGGTATTACTTTGACGAGAGTTCTTGAGCCTTCTTCGAGAGAGATAAGCAATGTCTGTCGAGACGCATGGGCAGGCGATATGAATCCTGCATTAACATTTTAACATTAGCATCACATTACATCTTTGACTTTATTATGTATGTTTATAAAATTTAGAAAGTTACCTCAAAAGCTTGTTGATTTACCAATGCCTAAATTTAAAACTCATGTTAAAAATTATTTAATGGCAAAAGCCTATTATACAGTTAATGATTACTTAAATAACAAGAATTTGTGGAAATGATAAACTGTTCGCCTACACTTATGATACTGTACTTGTAAAAATTTTGGCGATTTAAAAGAGTAACTGCCGAGTTTCTTGTCGGATCTTCTCGTCAGAATCAACTTTCCGATTCCAGTGGTAGAATCACATTATATTTATTAATTTCTTATATACTAAGAAATTAATAAATATATTTTTTTTTGTATCGACATATAAACATGTATAATATACATAGTTATATTTTATATTTTTCATGTCTGCCAATTTGTAAGAGCTGTATGTAAGCCTATGCAAATTAAGTACTTTTGAATTTTTTTAAATATTGCATGGTAATAAATTTGTATTTTACCGTGGGAGAACCACTCTGGGATGCATGGGATGTCTCGACCGGAATGATACTTCAAACAAAACCGATGTGAAGAAGCGCTTACGATGTATGTCGCTGAGTGAGTAAAAGTACCGAGAGACCCAATTGGTGATTAAAATGGGGGTTAAAAGGCTGTCAGCGTACATGTGACTCGCGATGCAAGTGTCTTTGGGCGGCGTAAATTGTTTGATGAAACAGATTACGCGAAAATGATTACCTAAAAGGAATACTAAGGGTATCCTAGATTTTTTGACCGGTGAAAACATGTTTTTTTTTTAAACTAGTGGCTCACCCTCACTGCGTTTCGAGACATTAGTTCCACTTTATAGCAATAGATGGCGCTAGGTGTCGATTACATAGCGCAAGCGTTTCGTGTTTTTGGATTTGTGAAGATTATTCAAAATTATTTCCATTAACATTTTCATTTCTTGACATTGTTAATCTGAATTCCAATTATCATTATGATGTATGCTTGACGACCCGTTTGGTACAGTGGTAGTGAACGCTGCCTTTGGTACAAGGGTTGCGGGTTCGATCCCCACAGAGTACAAACATTTGTGTGCATGAACATGTCTGTTTGTATTGGTCTGGGTTTTTTCTATGTATTATAAGTATGTATTTACAAAAGAAAAGCATTATATGTATATATTTGTAACCCCACTGTTGGTTCTGATATCTGTAATACAGGTGCTTGAGCTACCTAACTCGGAGTCAGATCAATGTATGTGATGTTGTGAAATATTTTTTTATTTATGTATTATTTCCATTTGCTTTTTTGACATACTCTGTTATTATTATTGACATTGTTTATAATATCTTCTTATTCTTACCAACGTAATTTAACATGGCTGGCACTTTGGGAGACTAAGCCAGTATGTACAAATGTTTATAATAAATAAATAAATGGGATTGACCTTTTTATTAATGGTAAAGATAAGTTAAACAAAAGCTTTAATCGGTCTAAAAACCTTCATAAACCACACCAAATGACTACTTCCACCAACAAAACGAAAAACAAATACTCTTTCACGGATTAACATCATTACACCCGGACGAGGGATATTCTGAATTTCAGATGCGGTAACAATGCCTTTCACGTAATACCGAGACTATAAACTAAGATCAAAGTCGAAATGTACTCCGATTAGAAATGAGACAAGGCGAAAAGCAAAGACATTTGAAATTACTTTATACGATTACTTGTTTGGAATGGCCTAATGGCGCATTAGATGGAATAAGGAAAACATCTTTATTCCATCCTCATCATCTAAATGGATTCCTGTTAGGTATGTTTTATGGTTATGACTTGGAAACCTTCAAGAGTGTTAGGTAAGTTCCTAAAAAGCCGGTAACGCATTGACTATCCAGTTTTTTTGAAATTTTCAGGTAGTGTTCACATTCGACAGTTTTCTTGCAAGTCAAATTTAATTTTCTTTACGAGCAACCATCGCTCAAGAATTCAACATTTAATCTAGTTTTATTAGTCCAAAAACTCCCGTGGGGACTCGTAAAATGGGGTATTAAATGAATAAAAGAATTCAGAAAATTTTCCTCTTCATAATTAGGTATTAACCGATTTAATTGTACTACGAGTAGGTATGGCATACCCATTTCGTTTGCACGATCTTCTTAATTTACGTTCGCTAACGACCTTTTTCACTTTAATCATGGATTTTTTCCTTGACTTAATTTTATATTAAATTTTCATTAAAATAAAGATTCATCTTTTAGAATCTTTTTTTTAAGATAATAAGAAATCAAGGAAATTTTGTGAGTGGGTAAAAAAAATATTTTGGTACTTTGGTAGTGACGAGTAAATAAAGAAACATGACAGTCACGTGACCTTTTAATAAAGATTAAGGGCTTTATTCATAAACGTTTGACGTTGGAAACAAATATATTTTGATAAATTTTGCTGCTAAAAATGAGAACCCTCAAATTTTAAAAAGGGCTTTTTAGTGTCTTATTAGACACTAAAAAGCTTGAAAAAAAAATTTCTGCGAAAAAAAACCGCCTTCAATAACCACGAACTGAAAAGTGTAAAACAATATTTTAATCACTTTATACACTTCAAATAGGCAACATTTTATAACAGTACCTACACTCGAGAAAAGGTTTTACCGAAGTCGACGCCTAAACTCTGTTGAATATTTGAATGTTGTATTAAATTTCTAAAACCTTTTCTCGAGTGTACTGTTATAAAATGTTACCTATTTGAAGTGTATAAAGTGATTAAAATATTATTTTACACTTTTCGGTTCGTGGTTATTGAAGGCGATTTTATTTCGCAGATTTTTTTTTATAACACGGTTTTAATTAACAAAGGCTTAACGACCATTTATGCATTCATTAGACCCTAAAATGTTGATATAATGCTGAATTTATGAATAAAATTCCGTAACTGTGTCCGTGTTAAAAAGGTACTAACTAAATACTAAAAACGTTACAAATTAAATACCTACCCTCATAATACCTAATTCGTTTAAGGCCCGCTTAACATTGCAAATTCTATTCAAATGTACAATGTAAATAGAGCTATTAATTAAAACAGAATATTTTAACATACTGCCATTAACAGTAGCTAATCAACCATTATACTCATACTTCATTAGTGTGCCGGATAATCCATCGTTCATATTGACATTGACCATACAAACAGTTAATGAAGATTAGATTGATAGAAATAAGTACTGTATTAGTAAAACTTAAATTTACATTTTTTTATGCTAATGGCGATAAACGAGCAAGGGAGTCACCTAATGGAAAGTAATCATCACCGCCCATGAACATCCTAAAAATGAGAATCGTTGGATTGTATCGTTATCGTTAAAACTGCTATTGTGTGTCAAGTGAGTTGTCTCGTGACAACTTGCTTGTATCTAATAGAGTCTTTAAACCCATGAACATCCGTGAAATCAGAGAGATCGCTAATGTGTTGCCGGCCTTCTTAAAAAGGAGCTCGTCTCTTGAAGGTCCCTAAGTCGTAGCCGTCATCAGTTCAGTTTCAGCCGTATTATCGGTGGAAACGATTTCTACCAGACAACCTTCAGGCAGAGAACATTTTAAAATAGAGGAGGGGTAGGTGGTGCAATATTGAGAAGGGGATTAAGGGAGTAGGATATGTTGTGACCGTGTGAGAACCTCGCTGCGGCATGAATGTGCCGGCTCGACTAGAGTGATAACATGACCTCATAGAAAAACGGCGTGCTGTGTTTCGCTGCGTGAGTGAGGGTACCGTAGGCCCAATCGGGAAGAAAGGTTGGCAGCGCACTTGTGACTCTACTGGTGTTGCGGGTATCCATGGGCGGCGGCAATCCTTTCCATCTAGTGAGTCGTCTGCTCGTCTGCCACTAATCACATAAATAAAAAAAGATGTTTTTCCTCACCGCGGCACCGCCGAGCTAATGCGTATTTCTACAGAGGTGCATGCTCGGATTCGAACCTACAATCTCCTGTATGGAAGGCTCGAGGCTCTTACCGAGTTACCATCACAGTATATCGCCGTTAACGCCTTGTTGGTCTAACGCCCTGTTGGTCTAGTGGTTTAAGTACCAGGCCGTGATCTCGGGGTCCTGGGTTCGATTCCCAGGTCGAGCGAAAACTATTTTTCGATTTTTTCGAACATAGCTCGGGTTTTATGATCACCAATCCGCATTTGGTAAGCGTGGTGATTAAGCCTAATCCCATCATAGTAGCGATAACTTGACTTCTATTATGGAGGCCTTTGCCCTGCAGTGGGACAGTTTATCGGCTGATACTTTTATATCGCCAAACGGCGATGTTAGTGTGGACGGTGTATGTGTTCCATAAAAAACAAGATGAAACATTGACGACCACTACGAAAAGAGTAAAATAAAAATAAAAGTGATGTTTCCGCGAAACGTAATGCTCATAATATTTCCTTTCCCTCTATTGACAATTTGAGGAGGTAGTAACAACTCTCTGTCAACACTGTCCTGCCTCCAGGCTGTATAACAAAAGAACTTACATTATTTACTGACGAAGCGACAAACGATGTAGCCCTCATGAAAAAATAGATAAAATATGGTTTGATGCTTATAAATAGAATGTTGGAAGTGAATAGTATTGGAAAACTATATCGTTAACCTTTATTTTCGTATGAATGGAAATAGAAATGAGCAAAAAAATTACATATCATTGTTTTTATTATCATCCCTACATGTATAAAATATTTACGAAAACAAAACGCGAAAACGAATCGAGAAACCGTCTCGAGTGTACTATTGTAAAATGTTATTTGGAGTGTATGAAGCGTTAAAAATATTATTTTACATTTTTTAGTTCGTAGTTTTTGAAGGCGGTTTTGTTCGTAAAAAAGTATTTTTCATGCTTTTTAGCCTTCCACCCCTCCTCGCAACGGCTCTTGATACAGTTTAGTTCAGATAGAGTATTTCAAGAGGAAGCTTTATTGCATTGCATTGTTTCTAGACTTATGGCTGACACTGAGAATTTCTCAACAGAAAAACTCAGGTACAAAATTTTGGCCCGACCCGTAGGGATCAAACCAATGACTCTAAGCGCAGCCTTCACTTTAAAGTGCGACCCACTACCCACTCATCAAGGCAGTCAGACGGTTGCGAAATACCAAACACTAGTGGCCCGCCCTTACTTCGTTTAGTTCTATTTTATACCAATAGATGGCGCTAGGTGTCGATTACATCGCGCTAGCGTTGTTATCGGGTTAGTCGTGTTATCGGGTTACCTATAAGCGATGCTGCTATCTGGATATTCCTCTATAAATATAGGATAAAGAAATAAAGATAATAATATCCTCCAACCGAATACGGCTACGGAGGCCAATCTCAGCGATCAGCCACGTACGCAGGATATATTATAGTGCTCAAGTGTGTGCGCAAACACAAGTGCACTCTCTATTCCCTTACCCTCATATTCCAATGGGACACCAGCGTGACACAACCGGAGAGGGATTGGGCGCAGGACCAACGGCTTAACATGCTTTCCGAGGCACAGGAGTACAAGACCGCTAACTTCCTGACTCCGGGCTGACACTAAGAATTTCTTACTGAAAACTTAGGTACAAATTTTTTGGCCCAACCTGGGGATCAAACTCGGGACATCTTGAGCAGACGTCGCTTTAAAGTGCGATCCCTTCACCACTGCGCCACCGAGGCAGTCAACTGTATAGAGGACAAATGTTTCCACAAAATAATAGGTACGTATGTACGTGCAGCCACACGTCAGAGTAAGTATAACAACACTGACTTTTTATAGATAATTCAGTCGTTATATTATTTAATTAATCACAGAAATAACAGATCAAGGCCTGGTACTTGATAATAAAATAATAAGTTGAGAAAATCTAATTTCGCGGGCAATTTTAGGTGTTTCTTTGAGGAACTTTTAAATCCAGCAAAGCTCTTTTGCTTCATTGAGCAACTTTCGTGATCAAATTAAATTTCGTTGTTTTTCTTTGAAGTTTATTTGCGGTGCTTCTTTTATTATTTGCTTGCTTTGTTGACCCTTCTGTACGGTATTTCCATATCGTTACTATCATTATAAAATACACCCTTTCAGGATTGAATAAAAAAGTGCTAAACATTTTTTGTATGAATGTCCAACTCTAATTCTCGTAAACTCGAGCATCAAATATAGAGAATCATCATCATCATCATCATCATCATCAGCCTATCGCAGTCCACTGGTGGACGTAGGCCTCTCCAATTGTTCGCCACTGTGATCTATCCATGGCTTCTCGCATCCAGCTCTTGCCAGCCATCCTGCGCAGATCGTCCCCCCACCTAGCCAGAGGGCGCCCTACATTACGTTTCAACGCCCTACATTACGTTGGAATCTTCCATACGAAGTTTTAACCTTATTTCACTTGTTAGGGTCCTAACTAAATAACTTGAAATAAAGGGTGGACTGTAGATTTAACTAGGTTTAATGCTGAATAAAGGGGAGACAACAAAATTAAACAGTTAAATTTTATTTTTTTATTAATAAAAACAATCCGAATTTTTAAAACTCTTACATCAAAACCTCCCATTTCACTCCTTAAGGGGTTGAATTTTCAAAAAACCCTTTCTTAGTGCGCGCCTACATAATGAAAACTACCATGTTCCAATTTTCATGATTTTCGGTCCAGTAGTTTCGGCTGTGCATTGATAGATCAGGCAGTCAGTCAACCGCCGAGGCGTTACCTCCTTATTAATAGGTCTTATAATATCTGTGTTAATAGTATAGATAATATGTATTTCGTACCGAAGGGTCCATATTATTCAAAAAGAAAAATTGAAAAGGATTCGGCGGTTAGGGCTAAAACAAGCCGCGTGGGCTGATGCAATTCAAAGGTTTTAAATTAGTGTCTAGTGGTTTTTAGTGTACTAATTTGGTGTTTATTTGTGCAGTGAAGTTCCACAAAGTGATCCTAATAATGAGAATCGTTGGATTGTATCGTTATTAAAACTGCTATTGTGTGTCAAGTGAGTTGTCTCGTGACAGCTTGCTTGTATCTATTAGAGTCTTTAAACCGCGATTGCTTTTAGAGTGATATCCGCTGAATCCGTAGGTTGATAAAACGTAAAACACCGACGTTTTATTGAGTGACTGTGACTTTAAGTGACTTCGACTATTGATTACCTACTTATTCTCAATAAGTTACATTGACATTGGCGAATTATCTTCGGGTAGAGCCATATTAAAAACATAATAATATCATCAAATCCTATCTCAACGATCAGCCACTTACGCAGCATATATGTATTATAGTGCTCAAGGGTTTGCACTCAAACAAACACGAGTGTACTCTCATCATATTCCGATGGGACACCAGTGTGACACGGCCCTCTAACGGTCTCACGGTCGTGCCACACTGGTGTCCCATCCATGGAATATAGGTCCCATCCATGGAATATAGCCGTCTCTACGACCCGGCGCAGGACCAACGGCCTAACGTGTTTTCCGAGGCACGGGGGTACAAGACCGCCAACTTCCAGACTCCGGGCTGACACTCAGAATTTCTTAACTGAAAAACGCAGGTACAAATTTTGGCCCACATTGAACCCAGGTCCCCAAGCACAGCCGTCGCTTTAAAGTGCCACTCACTACCCACCCACAGCGCCAACGAGGCAGTCCGAAACACATGTTAAAGAGGCAGAGCGTAAGATTTGATAGCTTTCAAGAATTCGATCTAGGAAAATACTGTTCTCAACTTTGTTAGTTGAGTTTATCCTCCTCTCAAGTCTCAAGCCACGTAATAGCGTCTAAGGACATCGTGTTGAGGGCAAAGTGACAGGAACTAAAGATTTTTTACTAACATACCTGCTGAATTTAAACACTGGTACGAAGTACAAATAATTATGACGTAAGCCACTTTACATTAACCACAAGGCGACACTTTGAAATGGTAAGTTTTTTGAAGCCTTTTTCTTATATTCGAGTAAATAAATTGAAAGGGAAAATTGTAAACTCAGGCAATGGGCAGGACTCGGAAGGATAGATAGATAGATAGATAGATACACTTTATTGCACAAAATTTACAGATCTTAGCCTAAGTTATAATACTAAAACAATGTAGGCGGTCTTATCGCTAATAGCGATCTCTTCCAGACAACCTCAGGGTAGAGGAAAGGTATAGCGAATTAAGAATAGGGGTAAGATTAGGATGGGGGGGAGGATGTTTTAGCCTTAGCCCATTTCCACAATAAAGAACTGAATTTGTTTAAGTTCCATCTTGCAAACATTTTTTCTCCGCTTACTGTGATGTCTGGCCTTAATAAACAAAAACCGCTAGACTGATACTTCTTTCGGGCCGCGTGAAACGTGCCTGTCATCTAACGTAGTAACACGTAAACAGTAACTACGTTACGCAACTAGCCGAAACATGCGAAGCGCACCCGGGTCCTGACAATGTTTCTGGCACATGCTCAGATACGAACGAAGGATCCTGTTACATAACAATATTCTGAGTCTACTTTATTTTGTTGTGCCTAATTATGTGATAATGAAACGCGGGCTTATTATGTTTATCTTTAACATTCTTTATTTTAATTTGAATACATTTTATTATGGTTAAAAGGCTAATATTAAGTTCTTAGAGGCCGCGTTAAAGAGGTCTTTAACCGGAGTTCTTGGTTCTGGCCATGTAATAGAAGCTATGCCTTCGGGGGCACAACAAGTTCAATCGCTCGGACTGTCTCGTCCTTTATTATGATTTCTGAAATGTCATTTTACATGAATTTATTATTATTAGTTTTATTTGTTTGAGTTTATTAGTGTTAGTTAATTTTATCTTAATAATTAATGAATTTTCATGTAATAATTTAATTTATCTGGACTTATTTTATGTAAATGTATTTTAATTTGTCAATTAATTATATCTCTTAAAGATAATAAAGATAAAGATAAAAAATTCTTATTCGATTTAGGTCCACACAGAACACTTATGAATGTCAAAATAGGTACATATTATCTACCGCTGGTTCGGAATGTCGATTTCTACTGAGAAGACACCAGCAAAAACTCAGTAGTTACTCTTTTCAAATATTGATGATGTTAATTTAGGGTACTCTAATTTATAATAAGGTATTTTTTGTTTACGCATAATAGATTACCTCAGCTGTGGACATTTTGTGGACATTAATCTGATCCTAAACTATAACTGCTCATTTGTTTGTAATATCTGTCTTTGATTATTGTCTGTTGTGTAGCCTAAATAAATAAATATTTTTTTTTGTCCGTAAAATAAGTTTATTTTACTTACAAAAATTAATAACTTAATTGAGAAAGATACGAATCGCGATAAGTATTTAGATTAAATTGTTCAAAAGTTGTTGGAACCTTTTATCCAACTAATGAAGCTAAGTACTCTAACTTGCAATCAGATAAAAACTTTACTAGCTCCGCCGGAAATCAAAGCTTACTCTTTTTCTTTATCTTAGCATTTTATCCGTCCGAAGCAGTCGCTTCGGAGCTACAACTCCTCCACTTCACACGGTGTTGGGCATCCATAATGGTCAGTTTGTTGGCACGCTTGTCATCTCTTACGACGTCAAGCCACATTTTTTTGGGTCTACCCGTCTGCCAGGACCGTCGGTAGTAGCATGGCTGGACATTTGTTTCCAACGTAGCTTTCCGGTTTTAGCAGGACATGACAAACCAGCGGAAATAGATAAATATTTTGACAACATCACATACTCGTACATTAATCTGACTCTTAAATAGGTAGCTCATGCACCTACATGTTTTACGGATATCAGAATCAACAGTGGGATCGCGAATGTTTACATATAATATGTACTTTTCTTTTGTAAATACATAGAATAGACCCAAACCAATACAAACAGACATGTTTATGCACAGAAATGTTTGTTACTGTGCAGGGATCAAACCCGCAACCCTTGGACCAAAGGTAGCGCAGACCAAGTTCGCTACCACTGTTCCAAAGAAGATTTCAAGCTAAGCCACTCTCCTGCAATTTGTTTGATATGCTACGGACAATACGGCCATATACAGGGTGTATCTGTGAACATTTACATCCCTTTAACCACGTGTTCTACCAACCATTCTGAACAACATTTGTTCAACGACTTTTCGAAATTCATCGAAAAATGTTCGACTTCCCGTACAAAATGACCAAGTTACGTGACCGACTTTGTATGAAAAGTTGACATTTTTTCATGCGAATTTCCAAAAGTGATAGAACAAATGTTGTTCATAATGTTTAGTAGCACATGTGGTTAAAGGGATGTAAATGTTCACAGATACAACCTGTATATAGCAAGCTATTGCTATATAGAAAACTAAAGCTAGCTTCTTTAGCTACGTATTACCAGTACCACATTCTTATATCAAATTCGGCCAAGTTTTACTAGCGATCGGTAGAAAATTATAGTATTTAACTTTAACATAAACGCTTATCTGACAAATTCTCGTTTATATTAGAAATGACAGGATAGGTTAGTTCATTTTTAGGGTTCCATAGCCAAATGGCAAAAAAAACTTATAGATTCGTCATGTCTGTCCGTCCGTCCGTATGTCATAGGCACTTTTTTCCGAAACTATAAGAACTATACTGCTGAAACTTGGTGAATTGTATTTTGTTAACCGCATTACGATTTTTACACAAAAATACGAAAAAAGACCAACATTTTTGGGGGGGTCCCTATACTTAGCACTGAAACTTAATTTTTTTTTTCATCAAACCCTATCGTGTAGGGTATTTATGGATAGGACTTTAAAAATGATGTTGAGGTTTCTAATATAAGTTTTTTTAGACCTAATAATTTGCGCAAGAGCGCAGAGAGAGAAAATGTGAAATGTATGTAGTAAAAAGGTAAAATGTGAACCCCCCCCCCCCCCCCCCCCCCTTTAAAAAATATATATGATATACACTACCATCAAAACTAACAACGAAAATTGGTTTGAACTAGATTTAGTAAGTAGTTTTTTTTTTACGTTATAAACCGTAAACCGCAATTTACCTTCCATATATCTTACTTACTGCTACGGAAACCTTTGTGGGCGAGTCGGACTCGCACTTGGCCGGTTTTTTATTTCAGTAATAATGTATTACTAGCCTCGCCTAAGCTTTTATTCAAGACCTGTCACATCGTGTACATGGATCAATAAATCAACAATCCACAGCCTGTGTCCGTCTAATGTAGGGTTGCCAGATGATAATTTAAGTAGGATAGATGGGTCTAAAAAGGAGAATATGGAAAAGAAAAACAAGTCAATCTCTCCTTTACTACGTCACAGCTTTCTATTCCAGGTTTCAAAAGGCCTGGCAGGCAGGCAGGTGTTGGCATATTCACTTGTGTTTGTATCAAAATAACTCTAACTGATTCTGAACTCTGATAATACTACTATTCTATTTATAAATTCACACAGGACATCCTCTATTTCCACTGCCCCCTCACCTTAGACAATTTAACACGGGACGTGGTATAGCGCAGATATAGTTTTAAATCCTTCTGCCAAAATCTGCGGGGAGAAAGGAAGTTTAGTGGTGGTCTAGCTATGAATAAGTAATGAAATGAAATGATGATCTTTGTTTACGAGCATTGATGAATCACTTGCTCACAGCATCGAAAATGCAGATAGGTACTAGAAAAGTTATAATTTAATACCGCGGTAGCCCAATGGTCTGGGCGGTCACCAGGATGGTGGAAGGGTTGGATACATTTAAGTTTCTGTAATGCCTTGTTTTTTTAAGTTGTGTTTTTGTGAAATGAAGTACATCTATCTATAGAGTGTTAGTTGTTCATTCTAGTAAAAATGTAATATGCATCTAAAGCTGTGCGTAGAAAATATGCAAAATATTTTTTTGTTCTGCCTGCCATCAAAAGGTTAACAGTCAGTCTAAAAAGGGGCGGGAACGCTTTACCTGCGATAGGTTTTTTTTAATTATTTAAATAAATAAATAAAAATCAATTTATTGGTCAAAAAACAGTCAATAGTCTTTACAATATTTGTTTTTCCTATGAATAATTAATCACGTTAATTATTTAATCACGTTGACATGATTATTTTGCATGTTCATGCCTAATTGACCGTGGGACAGTCACACTTCGGCATGAATGTTCCAGCTCGACCGGAGTGATACCACGGCCTCAAAGAAAACCTGCGTGAAGCAGCACTGTGCTGTGTTTTGCTGCGTGAGTGAAGGTGCCACAGGCCCAATCCGGGCGAAAGGAGGGTTTCAAAGGTTGGTACCGCAATTGTGACTCCACTGGTGTCGCGGATGTCCATGGGCGGCGGCAATAGCTTATCATCTGGTGTCCCGTCTGCTCGTCTGCCACCTATCACATAAAAAAAAGATTACAGCTTTCTTTCTGGTACCGACTCTGGAATAGGCAGCGGACAAATGCCTTAATTTAAAACACATGTTAAAAAATATTTAATGGCTACTTAAATGATTACAGTTGTGTATGTATAATGTTTATAATGATTACAATGTATACAGTTAATAATTACTCAAATGACAAGAATTTGTAGAAATGATAAACTGTTCGCCTACACCCATGATACTGTACTTACAAAAATTTTGGCGATTAAAAAGAGTAACTGGCAAGCTTCTTGCCGGATCTTCTCGTCAGAATCAACTTTCCGATTCCGGTGGTAGAATCATATTATATTTATTCATTTCTTAGTATATTTTTTGTATCGACATATATTTTTAGTTACATTTATTATATACATAGCTATAATTCATATTTTTCATGTATGACGATTTGTAAAAGCTTATATAAGCCTATGCAAATAAAGTACTTTTGAATTTTGCATTTTGAACTTTGGACAGACTCTGGGATAGTCTGACATTGAGGCTCATCTAAAATACAGCCCTATATATCAGTCCGCGATTGCTTGTAGTTTTCGTACCAAAAAAAAAATTATGATAGGTAGGTTTAGAGATAGGTAGCTCGAGCACCTGTTTTACGGATATCATAATCAACAGTGGGATTACAAATATATACACAATAATACTTTTCTTTTGTAAATACATACCTTTGTTAATACATAGAAAACACCGAGACCAATACAAACAGACATGTTCATGCACACAAATGTTTGTACTGTGCGGGGATCGAACCCGCAACCCTTGTACCAAAGGCAGTGTTCACTACCACTGTTCCAATCGGGTCGTCATACTACTACGATACTAAGTACGAAATCAGGTCAGTGTCAAATATGTTATCAAAATCAAAAAATCTTTATTTGCATAGGCTTATTACACAGCATACAAATCGTCATACATTTATTAATTTAAAACTATTTTAAGTACTTATGTATAATTTACATGTATTACATATATTCATGTTGATACATAAAATAAACTAAAAAAAAATAAACATTAGGTATGCGATTCTACCGCCGGCTCGGAAAGTTTTTTCTGGTCGAGAATATCCGGCAAGAAACTCGCCAGTTGCTCTTCTTAATCGCCAAACTTTCATAATTCGTATGGACTTATAATCTTCGTATGGTTGGACCATTTGTCGGGTCTATGGCAGACGTGACCAGGAGAGCGATGGTTGCTCAATGGATAAAAACACGCCATCTATATGGTTGGTCGTGGTTCGAATCCAAGCATGCACCTCTGGTTTTTTCAAATCTATGTGCATATTTTTGTCATTATCTCGGCAGTGAGAAAAAACATCGTGAGGAAACCTGTATAACTCGGATAGTTTCTCAAAATTTTGGATACCTACAACATTTGAGATAATGATTTTAAACATGTAACCGTGATACAGGTTGGTATTATTTCCCTGTATAAGGGTTGTGAAGGTCAGATGGCAGTCGCTTCATTGTAATAACAATACTTCCCGAATCCTGGATCATAGTCCAAGCATACCTCGGGCTCCGAAGCGACAGCTTAGGACGCAACTGGGAATTATATACTAAAATGAGGACGGCAGACGTGACCACCCAAGCGTAGTTTGTGCGAATAAATTGTGTTCATTTATTTAAGAGTCACGTTGTTGTGTGTCCTAAAACGAGGAGGAGATTCTCTTATGTAAACATTTTCTCGCAAAATAAGGGTTAGGTAACTCAAGCCGCTCCCAAGTACACTCACGAGCAAAAAAATTGAGTAAAAACTTAGGATCTCATTCATAAATATTTGTTAACTAAAACGGTATTATAATGCAGTTTTCATTCTTTTTTCGAATTTTTTGTATGAAAACGTTTCGTTTAGAGCGTCAAAACTGCTGTAACACCGTGTTAGCTAGCAAAGGTTTATTGAACGTTTATGAATAAAGTCCCTATTTTTCAAAAACGGTAAATTGGTTATTGTAGAATACATCGATGTTGATTAGTGAAACCGTGAAGTCGTAAGTTGTTTACCTATGTTTGTATGAAAATTAGGTTTTAATTCCAATTTTGGCTCTCATATGTGGTTGCAAAAAAAGTTTGCTGCCACAATAGATCATCTACTGGTCGCAGTGGCTACGAGACGCAGGGCTCACCCCATTTCTATCAATACTTACTCACTCCGCTGGCTCAGCGATCTAAATAGAGTCTTGGCCTCCGAAGCATGAGATCGCCACTTCGGTCGATCCTGCGCCACTTCTTGCCAGTTATTGACCAGGACCAGCCCGCGCAGATCAGTCTCGACGACGTCCTTCCAGCGATTCCTAGGTCGACCAAGGACGTCGGCCCACGGGGTCGGACGTGGTATGCTTTTTTCACGAGACGATCTTCGTCCAACCACTCGAGGTGGCCAAGCCAGCGAAGACGGTGCGCCTTGGTCTCGCCGATGAAGTTGGGTGTGTTTACAATCTCTTCTATCTCGGCATTTGTGCGGATCCTCCAGCCATCGTTGGTTAAATATTATAAATTTGAAAGTATGTATGTCTGTCAGTATGTCCGTCTTTTATGGCAAAACGGAGCGTCGGATTGACGTGATTTTGAAGCGTAGATAGTTGAAGGGATCGATGGTATGTAACATAGGCTACTTTGTGAAAAACCGAATTTCAGCGGAGAAGCAGGCGACCGCTAGTATAACTATAAAGTAAGATTAAAACTAAATTGCTTAAATTTTATCTTCTATTAAACGTAGTCAGTCGTCGAACAGACCCGTTCAATTCGTTTTGAAAGCATAGCTTAATTAAGATCCGATAAGATTAAATGAGTGGTGTCGCTCTCAGTCCAATCCGAATCTATAAAAACATCCACCCATAAAACTCGAACTGGATTCGGTTATTGCTTTCGTACAAATCCGTTGTTTGATTCAATTAGATTTAGATTAGAACTAAGCAATATAGGCCAGCTTTGGCATAGATTGTAATCAGAAGACCTAATCTTCTCTAGAATGGAATACACGGATAAATCTTGGGCATCAACTACATACTTGTACATATTTTGTAAAAAAATATGACAATGACTTTATATCCGTAACTTTATAAATGCCATCAATAAGCAGAAATCGAATACGTAGGTCACGTACTTAGGCATGAGAGGTACAGGTTGCATCAAATAAACATTCTGGGTAAAATAGATATTTCGCATGTCGAACCTAATATTAATTAAAACTTAGCATGGCGCCCGTTGCAAAGAAACAGGATATTGTTAATCATTAGTGCCAGTAAAACCAATTTCGCTAGTTTTTTTTTATGTGATAGTTGGCAGACGATTAGACGGATCACCTGATGGTAAACGATTGCCACCGCCAATAGACACTTGCGACATCAGTGGAGTCACAAGTGCGCTGCAAACCTTTAAACCTCCCTTTCCTCCGGATTGGGCCTCCGGTACCCTCGTTCACGCAGCGAAACACAGCACAGTATTCCGCTAGCTGTATTATTCGCCTTGCCTTCTGCGGTGGAGGTGTGTTGTGGGCGTAAATTTAGAAAGAGGTAAACTAATGACACCAATCTTATAACCTATTTATAGTTTGAAAGTGGTTCTGATGAAGAAGAAAATTGAGTTAAATGCTATTAGGAGAACTTATCCAATTAGAAACCTCAACATCCCATAGTTAGTCGTTAGCGAACAATGGCGTGCGTTTACTTATCATTTACTTACTTTCTTTTTCTAAAGAAAAAGTTTTCTATTTGCTAAGCTACTAAACAAAGGTCATAAATACTTATACCACATACGTGAGCTATTTAATTATAAGTTGACGACTTGTTTGGAACGGTGGTAGTGAACGCTGCCTCTGGTGCAAGGGTTGCGGGTTCGATCCCCGCACAGTACAAACATTTGTGTGCATGAACATATCTGTTTGTATTGGTCTGGGTGTTATCTATGTATTATAAGTATGTATTTACAAAAGAAAAGTATTATATGTATATATTTGTAATCCCACTGTTGATTCTGATATCCGTAACACAGGTGCTTGAGCTACCTATCTCGGAGTCAGAATAATGTATGTGAAGTTGTGAAATATATTATATTATTACATTATATTATTATAATATATTATAATATAATTACTCTACCTAAGAACAAAGTGATTTAAGTTTCAACACAGGAATATTTGAAATTAATATGCAAGTAGTTCTTAAGTAGTTCTTGCTTGTTTTCTTTACTTACCAACGGCATCATCAGTTTAGAAACACTCTACTACAGTGTATTAGGTATGTACGTAGGTCCACCGTAGGGTCCGCGGCAAAGATATGTAGACATTATAAAACCTTGCCACTATAGCAATCTCCGACTTCTACTTTCTTACACGGAAGGTGTAGTAATGTGACAAGGTACTAAAGTGTACACATATTTTTCCCGCTGACTGTATTTATGTACTTATGCCGAAAACATTTTTTTAGAGAGCGTATATATTTTTCTAACTAAATGTAGGTATATCAAACCTACACTAATCTTTTTTTTATGCTAGAGTCCCCTCTAGCATAAATTAGTGTTCAAATTTTGAACAAACGAGCAAGCGATGAAAAGTAATCAACGCCGCCCATGAACATCCGCAAAATCAGAGGGGTCGTTAATGTGCTGCTAGCCTTTTTAAAAAAGAACACACTCTTCTCTTGAAGGTCCCTTAGTCGTAGCCGTCGTGAAATACTCCTGCAGCCAAACCGTTCCAGATAGTTTCGCGAGAGACAGTACCTATTAGACCGCCGTCCATCAAAACGTTGAGGGTGGAATGACAATACTTGCGTGTGGTTCGATGTAAGAATTCAGCTGCATGGAGTATAACAAACAGTTCCTCAGAGCACTCCCCGTGATAGATGCGGTATAACACAAATCTGAAATTGTTTTAATCACATAAATTACTTTTAACAGGACGTCAATTGGTGGCGCTAGTAGATCGAACAAGCACCTTTGAACATCCGTGCGTGTCACCTACGCAGGCTTGAATCTGTCATAAGAACTTTTAATCGCACGTCTCAGAACTCTCTGTAACTTTTCTTTGGATTATGTAAATGCGTTCAACATGCTTCGGTTCTCTCAATCCTTTCCCAGGTGGGAAGAGTAAATAAATATATAAATGTTTGTTTGTTTTTATAATTTCCTCTTTCTTTTGTGTGTGTTTAAATAAAAAAGCTCGAATCTGTCATGTATGTACCAATATATATTGTATATCTGCCACATAGTTTAATTTGTATTATACGTGTATATTGGCCGTGTGGTCCCCGGCAGAGTAGAATAGGCCACCCTCACTCTTACCGAGGTGTCGTAAAAGGCGACTAAGGTAAAGCTGCTGGCATGATCATCAGCACCCAGAGAAGGAAAACTCTGCATTTATATCAAAACACTTGCCAACCCGTCTGCCAAGCGTGGTGAGTATGGCAACTACCCCTCATGTGATTGAGGGAGGCCCGTCCCCAGCAGTGGGGACTTAAATGGGCTGATGATGATGATACGTGTATATACTTATAGCTATTTATTTACCATACGCTCGATCGCAACCAGGTCGCACCAAAATACCGGTGCTGTTGCGGATAATGCCGTAGCAGCAAATGCTGAGGTCGGGAACCTTTTTTTTATGACTTGGAGAAAATTTCGCCGGCTCAGAATGCACACCCGGCCGCTGGGAGTCGGCCGAGTAGTGTGGGGCTTTCCCCTGGGGTCCTTCCAGGGGGATACCGACTAAAAACTCCGAGGCTTTTTCCGACCATTCCCCGGTAAATTCCGAAGGGAACACGGGGCCTACCTCGAGGGATCACGCCACGAACCGTGCAGGGCAAGGAGGAACGCAAGCACGGCCTCTCACCAGCACTCCGGTCTAAATGACCCAGGGCCTCTCCTACGGCCCACCAAACACCGCCCCACCGAATGGCACCCACACTACTGGCTGCAGTGCAAACACCACCGGGAGGAGAACTGCGGGTACCCTTCCCCACCCATACACTGCTGGCTGCAGAGTGGGGAAGCGCAAGACCCAACTCCGCTGGATGCGGAGCCGGAAAAATTGCCACACCGTCCAACGACTGAGCCACCTTGGCTAGACAACCCAGCGCCGGACTTCAAACAAGGCCACTGCGCCTGAAGGCGATCCACTCCGATGGGGCCCACATCAAAACGCTGTCACGCTTAACGTCACGCCGTACAGGGCCCCGGGCCCAGAACAAAAAAAAACAACAGGAGAGGGGTTTCCGTGAGGCCGGTCCTAGGCCCCAGGGGGCTCAGAGGGTCGACAGAATGACTCCAGGAGCCTCTCGTGTGTGTGCAGCTGTCGGGTAGCAATGGGCGGCATTGCCGATTACTACCCGCCGTTGCCCAGGGACGCCAGGACCCTTTCGGCAGCAGCTCTAAACAAAGCAAAAATACCCCCTGAGGTCGGAATCTGATTGACCACACCATCTCTTCTCGTATCGCTTCACTCTTTTTATCTGTATCGTGTCATGCCTACTGTATTTATTTATTTTCTGTGTTGTGATGGTCAATAAATGTATTTTCTTTCTTTCTTTCAAATGCGCGAGATATTTACCGGCCGTGTGATCTTAAATTAGGGTATTCCTAGAAACACGACCCGGTACTTAAACCACTAGACCAACAGGGCGTCGCACTACCTTAGTGATGATGACGAAAAATTAAAACATTGTAAGGTACAAGCTGTGGCAAATTAGTTTAGCGGTGACCTTGAAGGCGTACAATTCAATTTTATTATAAGTAACGGGAGCTATTTTACAAGTGCGATGATGCCAATCGCTACACTTACTTGCCGCGGCCTGTAACTTTGTTAAGACATTTAAAAAAACCGGCCAAGTGCGAGTCGGACTCGCCCATGAAGGGTTCCGTAGCTAGTATCAGCCTATAAACTGTCCCACTGCAGGGCAAAGACCTCCGTCATAGAATTCAATTCATCAATGATGGGATTAGGCTTAATCACCACGCTTGCCAAATGCCGATTTTTTTTTTCTTTTGATAATTTTAAACTTTTCAACTTTTTAAACTTAAACTTTAAACTTTTTTGGGACTTTCCCATCCTTTAGATAATTATACTGAAATTATTTTTCAATTTTCAATAGACAACATTAATTTCTAGTACCTACATAATTTCTTTCGTTTTAAACTCTATCATAATATAAAAAACCGGCCAAGTATGAGTCGGACTCGCCCATGAAGGGAAATTGCGGTTTACGGTTTATAACGTATTAAAAAAAACTACTCACTATATCTAGTTCGAGCCAATTTTCGTTGTTAGTTTTCATGATTATGTACATCATACATTTTTTTTAGTTTTATAATTCATTTATTATAGACAGATTTAACACTTTGGCGTCTCTTGCGCAAAGTAACAAATTAACATGGAAGTTGCATATTGAACATCTCAAAACAAAACGAATACCTACCATTACTAGGAGCATTACGTAGACTATCAAACTGCATTCCTAAAAGAGTGAGTACTATCATATATAACTCCTTAGTAAAATCACATTTTGAATATTTAGTTGAAGTGTGGGGCTCGGCCGCACAAACCAACCTGATTCCGTTACAAAGAATTCAAAATAAAATTATAAAAGTATTATTTCATTACCCCTATTTAACCCCAACAAAAGAGCTATATAAAAAAACCGAAATATTAAATCTTAAACAACTTTACGTCTACGGTACCTGTATTTTAATCCAAAAAATAGTTAATGATTTTATCCACACTGAGTTACAATTTACTAAAAAAAATCGCAACGCATCACCTACGACAACAAAACAAACTCAAATTAATAAACCCGCGTACTAATTACGGCAGGAGCGATACGTTTCGAGGAGCACAGCTGTTCAATACTTTACCAATGGATATAAAACAAATAGATAACATAAACATGTTTAAAGACAAACTCAAAAATTACATTCGCAATACAATTATATAATTTTGTGGGCAGGCCATAGAGGCAGAACCATCAATCGTGTGATCGGCAGAACGATCAATGACCATAGTTTGTCTAGATTTGAAATTATTTAACTGTTTAATTTAATATATTTCGTCTTTAATATTACTTTAATTTTATTAATTAAAATTTCAATTCAAATAGTGTCATTTAAATCAATTTAATTGCATGATAATTGAATAACAATAAATATTAATAAAATTTATATAATGATTTAGAATATTGGAATTAATTGTACTTTATCTCATTGTAAGTGAACTATTTTAAGTTTTTATGAGAAATAAAATATCTATAACCTTAAGTATTGTGTTCAGAAAAAAATGATGTTTAAAACCTCAACATCATTTTTAAAGACCTATCCATAGATACCCCACAAGTATAGGTTTGGTGAAAAAAAAACCCAGCAATGGGCAGGACTCGGAGGAAGGTTTTTTAATATTGTTATCTTTTGTACTTACCTGTTTCCGCAATAATGAGTGAGTGATGTCTGGCCTTCATAAACAAAAACCGCTAGACTGATACTTCTATACGTCGGGCCGCGTGAAACGTGCCTGTCATCGAACGTAGTTACACGTAACAGGTTTAAAGGTTAGCAGCGCACTCGTGACTCCACTGGTGTCGCTGGTGTCTATGGGCGGGGGCAATCGCTTAGGTGATCCGTCTGCTCATCTGGCATCTTGAAAAAACTTTTTATTCTTATTTCGAACATTTTGTATGTTTTTTTTACTGCCTCGGTGGCGCAGTGGTTAGAGGGTCGCACTTTAAAGCGACGGCTGCGCAAGAGGTTCCGGGTTCGATCGAGCCAAAAATTTGTACCTAAGTTTTCGGTAAGAAATTCTTAGTGGCATCCCGGAGTCTGGAAGTTGGCGGTCTTGTACCCCCGTGCCTCGGAAAGCACGTTATGGTCTCCGATCATGTCACATTAGTGTCCCATCTGATTATGAGGGCAAGTGAATAGAGAGTGCACTTGTGTTTGCGTGCACGCTTGAGCTCTATAATATATCCTGAGTACGTGGCTGATCGTTGAGATTGGCCGCCGTAGCCGTAATCGGTTGGAAGGTATAATGTTTTTTTGTTACGAACGTGAAAACTGCCCTAAAATACGGTTTTAGCTAACAAGGGTTTATTGATCGTTTATGAATAAAGCCTACAGAAATTACTCTCTCGTTTAATGGCTTGTGCGCTTCTTCCTTCTCGTTAAAAACTCCTAATAACATAATGCTCGCATGTAAATTGTAAAAAACTCTTTGTGGGTACCGAGCCCTGATAAAACATAAAAGAGCAATAACAAGAGGCAGGTTAGGCAAAAAATGTTAGAAACATTGAAAAATTTTCCCCTAAAATTTACTCCTTTGTTATTTTATCCGGCCTATTTGAAATTGCTTTATAATGAAAGGATCGTAGAAATTAATATCAGATGACTGTTTTTAGAACCTATTCCATGTTTTTATTTTCAACTAGCTCCAAATAGCGGTTTTGCTCGCGTGGAATTTGGTCGCTCACAACACATTTTAGAAGTGTTCCACAATTATATTTTTAACCTACCTAACCTAAAAGCTATTCTACTTTTATGGTTGAAGGTTGCATTTGGTTTAGTATCCTATTGTAATGTTTTAGAATAGTGTGAGCCTGAGTATACATAAGCAAGCTGTGTGTCAGTCCCGGAATCTTGTACCAACCCTAAACAGATATAGGTACCTACCTACCTTCGACCAAGGTACCGCTTTTTATGAGAAAGGGGGGCAAACGAGCAAGCGAGTCACCTGATGGTAAATGATCATGCCGCTCATGGACATCAGCCACACCAGAGAGAGTAGAGATGCCGGCCTTTTAGGAAGATATAGGCTCGTTTCTTGAACATCTCAATGTCGTGCTGGTTCGGAAATACCGCTGTGGGAAATTGATTCCACAATGAGTAGGTGCGTGGCAAAAATTACGTGTCAAGTGCACAGAGGTGGACCTCCACCCATCCAGATGGTACGGGTGGAATTCTAGTTTACGGCGTGTAGTACGGTGATGAAATCCAGCACTACCTACCTACCTACTCGTAGCTTTAGTATTAGGGTGTAAATGACAATCGATGAATGTCCATACTGGTGCTTAGAGATCATACTAAAATTAGGTCCGCGGCAATATTTGTATATATTAATTGTAGGTATTAATAATATTTGTAGGTATGTAACATGGGGCGAATAATCGTAGGTATCGTAAAATGTCAACACTTGTTTTGCTGTAGACTTCGCCAGGGAGATTCCTAACTCCGTAAACTATAGCTTGAATAGAATAACAGCTATTACTTGACCTTTATATCAATATATATAAGGTTTATCATTATAACCAAGTTTCATTCCATAGATTCTTATTACTATAGTCCTAATATTCATTTTTCTGTAACACAAATGGCTGTCATTTTAATAAAGCTATATTTCACACAAAAACCGGCCAAGTGCGAGTCGGACTCGCGCACCGAGGGTTCCGTACAAACCTGCAAGGTTTACAAAGTTCGTTCATTACGACAATCGAGGCATAACTATGGTATTTTTATTGCAAAATGAAATTCATAACATTACAATGGGGAAAGATGGAGGAGCATAAATTTAAGAGTTTTTGCGTTGACTTAGATTTTTTTTTTTCACGGGTTAAAGGCAATTAGGTCTAAGTATTTGATATGAATTTCAACTTGATAGCTCTACGCGTTCATGAGGAAAAAAGTAATAAGTTTATATTTATTAAAAATATATATATTTTGTAATGTAACTAAAAATTTAAGGTTTTCGGAATTTTTCCTTTATGTGTGCTATAAAACGTTTCTTCATGCCAAATTTCAAGATTCTAGGTCGACTGGAAGTACCCTTTAGGTTTTGATTCCCTTGCGAGTACTTGCAAAATATGCAGCTTAAATTGCTGTTTCTTTTGATTGCGTTGACATAGAAGTTTGATTTTGTTACAGCTTAAAGGTATTATAGACCTGAGTATTTGGTATGAATTTCAATTTAATACCTCTACGCGTTTATGAGGAAATGGGTAGTAAGTTTAAAATTATTAAAAAAATATATATTATGTGATGTAACTAAAAATTTATGGTTTTCGTAATTTTTCCTTTATCTATGCTATAAGACGTTGCTTCGTACCAAATTTCAAGATTCTGAGTTCACGGGAAGCACCCTGTAGGTTTTGATTCCCTTGCAAGTGTCGAAAATTTGCGGCATAAACGGCTGTATCTTTTGATTGCGTTGGCTTAGAAGTTTGATTTTTTCACAGCTTCAAGGGACAGTAGACTTGAGTAATTGATATAAATTTCAGCTTCATACCTCCACGCGTTCCTGAGAAAAAGGGTCTTGACAGACGGACGGACGGACAGACGGACAACAAAGTGATCCTATAAGGGTTCCGTTTTTTCCTTTTGAGGTACGGAACCCTAAAAAGACTCGATATTGAAAATAAATACCAGTATACAATTTTATAATAAGAAAGAAGCGAAACCTTGTATTAATTAAGATAATATTACTTGAAACTTCTTTTCACATGGTAATTGTAATGTATCAGCCTATGAACTGTCCCACTGCAGGGCAAAGGCCTCCATCATAGAAATCAAGTCATCGCTACTATGATGGGTTTAGGCATAATCACCACGCTTGCCTAATTCGGATTGGTGATCACAAACCCAAGCTACGTTCGAAAAATTCGAAACATACTTCGCTCGACCCGGGAATCGAACCCAGGACCCCGAGATCACGGCCCAGTACTTAAACCACTAGACCAACAGGGCGTTATGGTACTTACACTAAATTGTAAACATGGTAATTACACTAAATTTATTCAAATGGTGCATCTTCTCATCTCAATTCAATCTGGTAACACAAATAAGTGGGGCTATATCAAACGTCGTGTAAAAAAACAGAAGTTTGAACATACTACTACTATGTACTATTATTATGTACAGTCATCGTCAGATCAAGTTAAGAAAAATAGCACTTGTGCCCCAGACATAAGGACGGTCCAAAGGTCAACAAGGGTACTCGACGTGACGCCGTGTCCACATAGTCTAATAAAAATAACTTATCCAAACTTATTTTGCACATAATAATAAACATTCTTTGAAATATTTATTCTTGATTACCTCAACATCAATCGCTATTATTAATATTCAAGAGCCGTATTTAAGCGAAATTCCCAGCTAGTTGGCTTCATTGTTTTGATTAATAACTTATTTTTCTTCTTTTATGACATTTTCTATCCATTCGCCCACGAACTCGATTTGCATAAACCTCAAAACATATTTAGTAGGTATTGTTCGTTTTCCATCCCACTCAGCTCTCACTCATCCAATTCAGTATTTGAGTCTGATTTATAAAGTTAGAAATTATTAATTCTCTGAGTCTCAACTTAACAACAACAAAACTTAAAAGCTAGGTATACAGAGATACAATGTACAATTTAGGCGGTCTTATCGCTGGGACTACTAATGTCATCTAGAACCAACCTTTTGTGTCAATATTAGCATTGAGTTATTTTGGGCCACAAATTATGCAATCAACTCGAAGGCCCCCTAAAGGATGTGGTTATCGCAGCGAACCAAAATACTTGTACGCCCCAAGGGTGCTAAGTTATTTTGTAGCTTCCGGCTAAATATTGCAAAAAATTTCCTTGAACTTTAATAGTCGAGCCAAACTAATACGCCACATTTCACGATTCTAAATTTAAGCTTCATAAAGACGTGACCTACTAAAAAGCTTAGATTAAAGCGAATAATCGATATGTACATCAAACAAACGTAAATCGAATACTATACTAATGGAAAAGAAGTTATTAGTACTTTTATTTGGAGAAAATATGTGAAATTATTAAAAAGAAAGAGGAAAAAAAGGTACTGATTCTCGATATCGATCCGCGGCTAGTTTATTTCATTTTCTTTGAAATAAAAGTGCTTAAATTGTGTGCCTACATTTTTTATTCTTTGAATGATGATGAATATTCCTACACGATTAACATTCGATCGTTCGATTATTTGGGGTACATCACTAGAGCTTAGAAAGAAAATGAGTTGACACATGCAACATTGTACCAACGTTCAATTCTCTAGAAAAGTAAATTTTGTAATAAGTTTATAAATAGTTAAATCGTGAAATCATCTTAAGTAAATAACACACTTAAAAATTTCATTTCGTGTTCTGGCGGGACTTAAACCCACACCTTTCACAATCCGGGTGAATGTTCTACCGATTATCCGACGAAATTTGTAAGTGCTTGATTCGACATGAGCTGTCGATAGTCTCATCAATATTGTAGATAAATTTACAATATCCTGTGTAAATATTTTTACAAATATTTGACCACCAGTTAAGCTGAGACTGCTAAATCTCTTACTTAAGAAACTTAAGAGCTACTTAAGAATAAATTGCAAAAGATTGTTATAAAAAATATCAACTATTGATTTAGCAGTCACATCGTAACTGGTGGTCAAATATTTCTAATAATATTCCACTGGATATTGTAAATATACCTACAATGTTGATGAAACTATCGACAGCTCATGTCGAATCAAGCACTTACAAATTTCGTCGGATTAGTAACGCGTTCAGTGGTCTAATTGGTAGAACATTCACCCGGATTGTGAAAGGTGTGGGTTCAAGTCCCGCCTGAACACGAGATGAAATTTTTAAGTGTGTTATTTACCTAAGAATAAATTGCAAAAGATTGCTATAAAAAATATCAACTAGTGAAATTTTTTTTTTGTCTTTATTAAAATAAATAAATGCAAACATAATTTTAAAAAATTAACTTAATTGTGTCTTTTAACATAGAAAGATTGATAAATTCAATGACCGTTGTTACAAGGTTACGTTGTTGAATTTTGTTGAAATGTCAAATATGCCCTTTTATTTTGGCCCAACATAAGCCGTGTATATGGAGGGGACTGATTGCCGGGATATTAATATGGCAACAGAACGCCTGCCATATCAAATGTCTCATCTGTGTTATCATAGCAGGCGGTGACTTTCCGCCACAGAGTACTTCACACTATAGACCTGGCAAAAACGTACCTATCTTTCAAAAGATCGAAATATTTGCATCTGGATCAGTTAAAAGATGTGGAACAGTGAAACGCTTCATTAAAATCATTGGGAAATCAACTCTCAGATTAATCCGTGATTATTTGACTGTGTTTGTACGAATGAATAATCGATCCACTCCGGCTGTGCCATGTCTTATAACTATCTCTTTCCCCCGCGAAATATATAGAAAAACGGTTACCGATTCACCCCCAGCGAAATCAAAGTGAAAGAGTAAGCCCACAGCTTACTCTTTCGCTCTGATTTCGAATCGTTCGAATCATTCAGCTCATTCGGATCATTCGACATATTCGGATCATTTGGTTCACTGGGATCATTCGGGTCACTCGAATCAATCAAGTGAACGAGATAATCCATTTGAGTCGAATGATACATTGGGAGCGTACATTAGAGATTCGGAACAGTGTATCATTTGACTGAGTCGAAACACTGAGTTGTTTCAGTAAAGAGTTACATACGTGTATTAGACAAATATAACTTCCATGTGTTTATGTGTGTGAAAATATTTATGGCACTATATGTTGTAAACGCCTTAACAGATTTTATCATATTTGGTATCGTTAGAAAACTTGTTTTTACGACAAAAAGTTTTGGAACAAGCAACACATTGCGAAAATTTCCTCTGGGAGAATCTATCTTACGAGAGTTTTTGTTGAATTCGTCTTACTCCCAGAACATTTAGAAAAAAGAAATCGTTCGCACATTAAAGCTACAGCTACTTTATGTGTAGGTTAAGGCAGTTCGTGAAAGATTCCTCATCTTAGCATTATGTTATAGGCGGCACTTTTTTATGTTATAGGCGGCAGACGAGCAGACGGATCGCCTGATGGTAAGCAATGGACAACATTTCAAAATTGCTAAGCTCTGAAACAAAAAATACCAATTCTTTATTTACTTTTTCGCTGCTCGAATATATATTTATTCATTTTTTATATTGCTTATTTACTGAGAAAAAAATAAAAACTAAAAAACGTAAGATGACGTCATCGGACGGCAGAATGTAAAATTTTTCTTTGCTTAGCACATTATAGTTTTAAATTTACGAAATGCCAAACCCATGACATGCAACTGTCAAAAAAAAGACAACTTGTCAACGTTGAATGAATGAATGATGTTGACAATGTTGACACTAGTATTATTTACCTTTGACAGTAGTACCTTTTTTTTATTAAAACAATGATAAGCAAAGGAATATCGCTGTATTCAGCCGTCCGATGACGTCATTTGGCGCTTACGTCTATTTAGAATATAAAGAATTTCAATAATTATTTTATGCATGAAAATGGACAAATTTTGAAAAAAGAAAAAAATATGGGTCTGTTCATTTTATGTCTATTTTCATATAAAAAAACAATATGGACATGTTAAAAATATGAAACGTTCTCCATTGCCGCCGCCTATAAACACCCGCGACACCAGTGAAGTGCGCTGCCAACCTTTAAACCCCCCTTTCCCCCGGATTTCATCTCCCGTACCCTCACTCACGCAGCGAAACACATTTTTCTTTGGTTGCGTCCAAAGTGTCGCTTTGAAGCCCGGGATACAGGTACGGGTCCAAATCTGACGTCACCGCTTAGACAGGCATCAGTGCGACATGGCAGCAGACACTGCCGTTACGCCTCGGCTTTTGCGACAGACCTTCGACACAAGATTCTAAAGAGGAAAAAGATATTTTTGTTGCAATGGTATAGAATGTAATTTCTAGTACACATAGACATTTGTATGTTGTCAGCTTCTAGTCTCTCTCATCATAGCTTGCAATTCCCGGTTGCATCCAAAGCTGTCACTCTGGAGCCCAAGGTCCTACGCTTAGACCATGATTCAGGATTTGAGGAGTCTAGTAATAACAATGAAGCGACTGCCATTTGACCTTCGCAACCCTTTTGACAGGGGAGCCAGACCAACTAAATCATGATTACACGTTTCTGAAACAATCCTAAGAGTGCAGGTTTCCTCACGATGTTTCCCTCACTGCCGACCTAACAGTAGAAATATGCACATAGATTTGAAAAGAAGAAAAGAAAGCCGTTTAGACTAGTCTCATCAAAATGATTGTAATAAACAGATTGTAATAACATCGAATATAATTACTTACCTATATGTTTTTGTATGAACAGTGCTATCCATTTCAAGTACCTATACACCTATTGAGCAATGGTAACTCAATGGATACAAACGCGCCTTCCACGCAGGTGGTCGAGGCTCGAGCATGCACCAATGGAATTTTTCAAACCTAAGTGCGTATTTCTACTATTACCATCTGCTCGGCGGTGAGGGAAAACATCTTGAGGAAACCTGCACGTTTCGGAAAAAGTTTCTGAAACGTGTAACCATGATTCAGTTGGTCTGGTTCCCCTGATAAAAGGTTGCGAAGGTCAGACGGCAGTCGCTTCATTGTAATAACCAGACCCCCCCCCCCCCAATCCTGAATCATGGTCTAAGCATACCCCGGCCTCCAAAGCGACAGCTTTGGACGCAACCGGGATTTACACGCTAAGATGATGATACACAATATTGACTAACTATAACTAAGTAGGTATGCCGAACCTAGAGGAGACTATTCCCGAACCTATTTTATATCCACCTATTGGACATTAGTAACTAACTTACAATCATTATTTTCCTGTGTTTGGTTAATGGGAAAAATAAATATTCTTTGAACTTAAAAATCCAGAAGTGCATCGAATTCGAACCCCGGCCCCCCGCATAGAAGGCGCTTCTATCGACTAAGCCAATATCGCGGATATAAAGATTGTTGTTACAAATTCAATATCTATACCCAAAACTGGAATTCAAGACCAAAATATCTACTACAATGTTGCCACTGCAATAAAATGATCGTACAATAGTAAATTAAAAAAAATATTATACAAATTTTACACATTTAGTATCGGAGTATCTCTGAAGGACCGCATCAGAAATGATGTAATTCGACAGAGAACCAGAGTCACCGACATAGCCCACCGAATTAGCAAACTGAAGTGGCAGTGGGCTGGTCATATTAGCCGCAGAACTGACAGCCGTTGGAGCCGTAAAGTCCTTGAGTGGACTACCGCGACTCGGTAAGCGTAGTGTAGGACGCCCTGCGACAAGATGGGATGATGACATTCGAAGGCTGGCTGGTGTGGGCTGGATGAGAGTGGCCGAAAATCGGGAGCAGTGGCGTGCATTAGGGGAGACGTATATCCAGCAGTGGACGGAGTGTGGGTTGCTGATGATGAACATATTAAGTACAATATTTTCACACAGAGCTATAATGTACATGAAGGCTAAGCTAATAGTATCTATATACCTATTTCTTAAAAACATACGCTAACATAATTTGTTCATTGGTAATTTTAATTCTATAATATAAAGAAGTAATTTTATTGACTTTTATTTACATAAATACAAGACAATTTAATAAAAACTTAATAATCCGTAATGTTTGGTAAAAAAGCTGGTATTGACCTTGTGTCACTTCAGGTGTTAATACCATTTGGTACTTGAACTTACATGTTGTTTCGTGCAGTGAGGTGCCGCAAAGGGATATTAATATAGGAATCTTTGAATTTTAATCGTTTTAAACAATGCTATTGTGTGTTGAGTGAGTTGTCACCTGAACCACTTGCTAGGACCTAAGAGAGTCTTAAAACCTGCGATTTCGTTAAGAGTAGTCTCGGCAGAATCCATAGGTCGAGTGACCGACTCAGATTCCATACTCAGAGATTCTGACATTAGTGATGGTGAAGATGAAGATGTAATTAAGTTTCTATTTTTTGAGAAAATCCTTATCATGAATTATGCCAGCCTATACCTACTAAGAAAATAAGCATATAACAAAAAGGTTAAAAAAACCTGAAAACTTAATTTGACAATAATGGCATAAGTGACATTGATAGATTTGACACTGACGTAGTTTTTTTGGTTGAATTGAATTCCAGTTTCGAGTAGGTATAGTTTGAGTAGTCTGCAGATAAATTCCACTTAAGACAATTTGTTGACTACAACAACAACAACATTAGAATACGCTTTAGGAGAGGTAAGATAACTAGTTCTCCGATAGTTGAGAGATGAAAATACTTCACGTGGTTTAGTAGCTAGTCACAAATTAGGCACAGCTACACAAATAATTCGGGTCAGGCCAAATTTTGTACTTAAGTTTTAGTTTAATTGTCAGTAGTAATCCTTCTTTGTGATATTTGTAAGAGCGGTACACCATAAATTAATTCACAAGCACAATGATCAGTTTTCTAGTAGGTATTATAAATTTCCCAGTGATTCGCTAGATGGCGCAATCAGTTCCTGTAAATGTTAGGTGTGGTATGACATTTCATGTAGACCCTAATTTGTGGGAAAATTGTTTTAGGTTTTTTACATTAAATATCTTAATACTTCGCAGTTAATATGTATATTTAGTGCTATGTACATTTTATATGACAAAGAGTAATTCAAAACGAAACTTTTCATAAAACAAGTAAAATATGTATTTTACTTGTTTACTTTTTATCTTTATTTTCTTATGGGTTAAATAAAGTTAAATATGGCAGGACCGTAAATGTCATGATGATGGTTGGTTTATCAAATATTTCCTATCTATCATAGACAAAAAAGAAACTTTTAATTGATAGTGAGAGTAGCGTCATTTGGTGTTGCTTTTAGAAACCACCCGAAAATACCTACTGGAAAACTGCTCATTAACAAACCATGAATGGCAGCTTGTAAAATGCGATGATTAAATATTACGAGGAAACCAAAATATGTGGTTTGACTTTTCAGCATAAATACCCGTAATTAGTTTGTGGGTAGCACATCAATAAAGCTGCTAATGTGATCGGTTCAAGCCACTAATCTACTTCTAGCAAATTACATAAACATTAGATACTTTTTTCTTTTTTTAATGTGATAGGTGATAGACGAGCAGATGGATCGCCTGATGGTAAGCGATTGCCGCCACACATAGACACCTGCGACACCAGTAGAATCACAAGGCGCTGCCAACCTTCTCAACCCCCCTTACCCCGGATTGCTGCTTCACAGCGGTTTTCTGTGAGGCCGTGGCTCTCCCACGGTGGGACTGATGATGCATATACATATGCGATGAAACGCAATTCGTTTTCACGCTTTTACCTTGCTACTGTTGTAGGAAGCCAAGTTTGGAAACTAGTTTCTAACTAAGAATAATGATTCTTCTTTAGAAATTGGTTTCGATGTAAGAATTATATTTCTTACCTCGAAATTTGTTTCGAAAAAAGAATAGTATTTCCTCATTCGATATTTCGTAATCGTCAACCTTTTTTTTAGCACTTTCACACAGAAAATTTTAGATTTATACCCATGTTTATCGTAAGATTTTTACCGTAGGAGTGCCACACTTCGGCATGAATGGGCCGGCTAGACCGGAGTGATACCACGGCATCACAGATAACTGGAGTGAAGCAGCACTGTGCTATGATCCGCTGAGTGAGTGAGGGTACCGGAGGTCCAATCCGTGGGGAAAGGGAGGTTTAAAGGTTGAGTACGCATTTGTGACTCCACTGGTGTCTCGGGTGTCTATGGGCGGCGGCAGTCGCTTACCATCAGGCGATCCGTCTATCACATAAAAAATGAATATCTACGATCTATAAAACGTCTATTAAAGATGTCTGTTAAGCTGCTTTTATACATGCATCTTTTAGCATGCTTAAAAATAAGCAAAAGTCTATATGTGCTAAAGCACTCCGCCACACTCCCCCGCACCCGCACTGCAGGTAGCATGCGTCCAGCGCGCGATTTTTAAGCATGCTCAAAAATAATAATCATAATAAATAATATATTTATACGTTAAAATCATAGGTACAAAAAAGATATTAACGTAGTATTGTGTTTCACTACGACGACCTGGTAGGTATACGAATATTTGCAAGAAAATATTACAATGGACGTGTACAATATCGTTATGACTCTTCTTAATAACAACCTAAACTTGACCAACTGGAAATATTGACCAACCTAAAAGAAATCTAGCACTAACACAATGCACTAGTAGCACGTCCATCCACACATGCTACTTCGTAGCACTTGCCAAAAGTAGCATAAGCATGTGTAACAGTACCTTTATAGATACAGCATACCGGGTCGGGCCAAAATTTGTGCCTCAGTTTTTCTGTTAAGAAATTCTCAGTGTCAGCCCGGAGTCTGGAAGTTGGCGGTCTTGTACCCCCGTGCCTCGGAAAGCATGTTAAGACGTTGGTCCTGCGCCTAATCCCTCTTCGGTCGTGTCACACTGGTGTCCCATCGAAATATGAGGTACGGGAATAGAGAGTGCACTTGTGCCTGCGCAAACACTTATGTACTATAGTACATATTATAATATGTCCTGCGTCGATGGCTGATCGCTGAGATTGGATATGACCGGAATATCGATTTAGAGGACATTATTATTATGATTAGATACAGGAGTTTTTAGTGGAAAACGTAGAGTTCAATCAATTAGCCAATCACCGTTAACTGCTAAAAGTAGGCCTCGCCCTAAGAGCCACTAGACCACGGGTAGCCAAATGGACGTTCATCACGACGAGCATCAATTAATACATTTCAATTTTAAACTAAGTTGTAATCGATATTACATTAGTATTAATAGCTTCCAAAGTTAAGTTGTACACAATACAATTTTGGTAATTCGATAAAATTAAAGATAAAATAATACTGAGATATATACTTAAAATTTTCAAAAAACTGTGTTAAAGATTACATTACTCGTGCGTTGATCTAAGAAGACGGCGATACTTCGATAACTTCTCGTGGAACATGTCTCTATGTGAATGAAACTTTTATAATATGCACTGGTTGTTCTCACAATAAAACTATTTGCCATATATAGGAACAAGATAAAATTAAATTACTTGTGTTTTTTTATCTTTGAATACATACCACCACAATACAACATATTTTGTATCATATACGAGTATGTTTCATTAAATTTAAAGTAAATATTACATGAAGGTTAGGCTTGGTAACTTTACAAACATCATTCGCGTAATAAAACAAGCCTAGCTTTTGAATTAACAAAATAGCTATTACCCAGAAGGCCGGGTAATTAGAATTTACATACTCGGTCAGGAAAATTAATTTGACGCGAAAATACAATCAACGCTGCGACACATGTTTCCTAATGTCAATTTGCATACATTTGCAGGTGTTTACAAAATTGCCATCCTCAATCCCTCGTTTCCTTAGCGTCAATCAAATCAATCAAATCAAAATAACTTTATTGTTAACTACAGGTAATTTTTACATTTTGTGGGCCTCTTCTTTTAAGTTTAGAACCTGTATTAGAAGAGACCCCTCTCTTTAGTATATATTAGTAAAACTGTAGTTGGGTACAAAGAAGAACCTATTATAAATTGAATTATGTTCTAATCTATTAATGATAAAAAAAATGTGAATATTAAATTATTGTAATTACGTATAAGATAACTTACACAAAAATACATGATTTTAGTCATGTAACCTATTTATAATAATATAATGTTTATTATGTATTGTTTCCCTTTTTTTAATACTAAAATATTAGTGTGAATTGTCAGGAGGTTTTCTATAATTTCGTAGTTTTGCAATTTTAATCATGTTGTTACTTTCTTTTTACATGCGAAGTATGGTAATGAACTGAGGTTTACTGCTTTATTTAATTTATTATATATGTATAAACACTGATTGAGCTGAGAATCGCAAACGAACGAATACTGTTTTGGTGGCTTTAACGAGCGTATTCCCAGTTGCGTCCAAAGCTGCCATTTCGGAGCCCGGGGACGGTTTAACCATAATCTGATAATTATAATGAAGTGACTTTCGCCTGACCTTCATAACGCTTATATAGGGAATCCAGACCAACTGGATTACGGTTGCACGTCTAGACTGATTATCAAATATTGTAGGTATTCACAATTTTGAGAAACTATCCGAGACGTGCAAGTTTTCCTCACGAAATTTTCCCTCACCGCCGAGCTAATGCTGGAAATATGTAGGTATATAGATTCAATTTCAAATCGAATTCCGAAATAAAAAACCAAATTAGTAAGAGGTGCATGCTCGTATAATCGGATTCGAATCACGACCCCCTAACAATGGAAGGCGCATTCTTAACCACTAAATTAGAAATTAATTTTCCTGACCGGATATGTAAATACCTAATCATCATCATCATCATCATCATCAGCCCATTTAAGGGCCCACTGCTGGGGCACGGGCCTCCCTCAATCACATGAGGGGTAATTGCCATACTCACCACGCTTGGCAGACGGGTTGGCGAGGGTTTTGATATATGTGCAGAGTTTTCCTTCTCTAGGTGCTGATGATCATGCCAGCAGCTTTACCTTAGTCGCCTTTCACGACACCTCGGTAAGAGTGAGGGTGGCCTATTCTACTCTGCCGGGGACCACACGGCCTTAATACCTAATACAAGGAATTAATGTAGGCCAACTTTAGTAATTTCTTATTTCAATCTGCTAAAAAGTGAAGTGAAGAGATAATATTTCTCACTATTTTCTACCATCGCTTCAACTTAAAAACAACATGATCATGATCATCATTTCAGCCAATAGACGTCCACTGCTGGACATAGGCCTCCCCCAGTGTTCTCCACACAGATCGGTCCTGTGCCGCCCGCATCCAATGGATTCCCGCTTCACCAGATCGTCGGTCCACATTGTGGGAGTCCTGCCACGGCTGCGACTTCCTGTACGTGGCCTCCATTCGAGGACCTTTCCGCCCCAACGGCCGTCTGTTCTCCTCGCTTTGTGCCCTGCCCATTGCCAATTGAGGCATGCAATCCTTTGGGCTATGTCTGTGACCTTAGTTCTCCTGCGGATCTCATGATTTCTGATACGATCACGCAGGGAGACTCCGAGCATAGCCCTCTCCATTGCTCTCTGGGTGACTTCGAGCCTCCTTAATCGGCACATTGTAAGCGGCCACGTTTCGGTTCCGTATGTCATCACTGGCAATACACATGCATTGAAGACTTTCGTCTTGAGACACTGCGATAGATGGGCCGAAAATATGCTGCGTAGCTTCCCGAACGCTGCCCAGCCGAGTTGGATTCGTCGATCGACCTCTTTCTGAAACAACATGAAAAAACATGTTGATATATTTATAGATCTAATTTTAAATACGCCGGCTACTCGAATAATTCTATAGCTACTCGTAATAAATATAAACCATACTTGGACCACTCGTAAGATAATCACGAATCGTCTACCTGAAGATATTACCTACTTGAAATATAAATAAATAATAATTATATGTTTTGGCTGGTGGTGAAAACGTGTTTCGCTAAAAAATAGCCACCGCAATTTTATACGTAGTAGAGCTATGCACTAACATACACACAAAGTAATTTGTAATTTCAACAATACTAAAAGCTTGACTAATTAACATTTCTGTAACAAAACATAATGGAGATGAAAGGTAAAGGTACAATACAAAGGTTTCATTATATCAATTTTATAGCCAAAACAAAGCTGAAAAAAAAGGTAACTATAATAAAAACAAAGGATTGTTTTGGATTAGACTAAACAAGTCTAAAATAACTCTGAAACATAAACAAATGACGTCAAGTCTACAAGTTTTATTATAAACTCCTAAATTTGTCCTAACGATAAGCCCAAACAATTGGGCCCAGAAAGTCTCAAGGCAAAGCAGAGTAAATACCTAATACAAGGAATTTATTTATTCCTTACTTCAATCTGCTAATAATATGATTAAATTGAAAATTTAAAAAACCCCCGACACAACTAAAGCTCTTTCATTTGATACCTATAATGAGGCAGTTGGAACAATAGGTTATTCGTCATTTTCTGACCGCGGCCATCTTGGATTTGAAATTTGTCACAATTAATATATTCTGTTACTCAAGCCCTTTTATATGATACTCATATTGTGGGAGTTGTGTTAAAACATAAAATCCAAATCTTTGTGACGTCGGCGATCTTGGATCGATTTTTATCCAACATAGCTAAGAACACTTATTCATCTTTCAAACAAAAAAAAACAAAATCAAAATCGGTTCATTTGCCACGGCTACGATGCCATAGACAGACACGCGCACGCGCACGCGCACGCGCACGCGCGCACCCACGCACGCACGCACGCACGCATGGAGGCACGTACGTACGCACGCACGCACGTACGCACGCACGCACGCACGCACACACGCACGCACGCACGCACGCACGCACGCACGCACGCACGCACGCACGCACGCACGCACGCACGCACACACACACACACCCCGTCGTTTTTGCGTCGGGGGTTATAAAGTGAAGTGAAGGAAGAGTTAATAATTTCTCACTATTTTTTCATGTTTTCAAAGAGTCGTTTGTCTTTGAAAAAGGTTTCGGTAGCAAAATACCCTTTTTTGAACGGAAGATGTGAGAAAAAATAGTCACAGTCATAACTAAATACATGTTTGATGCTTCCCGCGTGCTCGCCTTATAGTCCCTCTAATAGGGTATCATTTGGGCCCTTTCAAAACCAGAGGACAACACAAGAGGGACAAATCCCTCCACGCTCCAACTCTATTCAAATTCAAAAGGTAAATCCATTTATAAGAAATGCTAGAAGCGAAATACTAACTTTATTCTATTGAAATAATACCTACTGTACCTACATTTACTCTTGAGTTAGCAATGCTACCTAGTGTATTCTAACCGAAAGGCTTTGACAGCCTATCTATCCATACGTATTCTATATGTTATAGTGCCTGTGCGCAAACATATGTGCGCTCTCTCTATTATCTTGCGCTTCTAAACACACTTCAAAAATTGACATTTTTAACCCCCGACGTAAAAACGACGAGGTGTTATAAGTTTGATATGTTTGTGTGTCTGTCTATGGCATCGTAGCTCCCGAGCAAATGAACCGATTTTGATTTTGTTTTTTTTTGTTTAAAAGATGAATAAGGCGGGAACGTTCTTAGCTATGTTGGATCTAAGATGGCCGCCGCCACTCCTATAATATGGGTATCATATAAAAGGGCTTGAGTAGCAAAATATATTTATTGAGACAAATTTTAAATCCAAGACGGCCGTCGTGGGGTTTTTTGTAAATTTAAAATTTTTCCGCCTTATTAATGATCGGCTTAATTTTGGCTTCACACTGCGCTAGAGTGAGATAAAGCCTACGATGAAGCGAGCTTACCCAGAATCAGCCGTTCACTCTTGTAAATTGTACATTGTATCTCTGTATACCTAGCTTTTAAGTTTTGTGTGTTGTGCAATAAAGAGAATCTATCTATCTATCTTGCTTTATTTATTTTTTTAGGTTGACATACAAAACATATCAAACGTATTACGCCGAGTAAGAAATTGATAGTTCATTTTTGAGTATCTCTTAAAGTTAAAAACGTCTGAGTATTCGGGGGTTTCTCTCATATCTCGATCAGACAATATTTGTATTACCAATGAAACACGTTCTGTGTAGGACTAAAATTATAAGATAATCAAACCAACCCTTTCTCATTATCGCTTACAAATTAGCAATGAATGCTCACGCACACTATGATAAATTGACAGAACTTCACGGGGTAACTGAAAAGATGCTCTACTGGATTATTTTTTTATGTGAGAAGTTTTCAAATTATTTAAATGATTAATTTGCGTATCCAGGTAGAGGTGGTGGGGCGCGTCTTCGTGAGTTGAACTATTTACAAAATATCATTTACTATTTTACGGAACAACTCGTAAATGTCAACAAACGAGAAATAAATTATTTTAAAATAGTCTAAGAAAGTTTTGTCCCTCTGCGACGATTGCGTATGAGAGTCGGGGGTCTTCGGCAACTTTTAAGATACGAAACGCCGCCGAAGGCTCAGCGCCTGCGCCCCTGGGCCCCCGAGAAGCAGACAAGGAGCTAGCCCTTTTGACGTGTGTGTGACAGGCAAGTCAAGCCGTTGCCGGGGCGACCGAGCAGTCGCGCAGCCGCGTGGCTCCCGGACACGGCAGGGCCCACCAACCACGCGGAGTCTGCAGCAGCGCCTACAGCCATCCGGCCTATAGGCGTCACCGTCAAATCCCCGGTTGCCGTGGCGACATACATCAAGTGCAAACAAGAGTGTCACATGTGTTGTTATTGTACATAGTCAATGTTTTTCGTATGTTTTTTACTCTTTTAGATACTTTATTTTATGTCCCAATCAGCTGGCCCATCGTCGTCGACTGTCCGGGACGACAACTTTCCAATTGAGGTGAAATGTGAGTTGTGTTCCCAGCCACGCTTTTTCAAAGGTCTAAAGGGCCTACGGATCCACGTTAGCAGGGCCCACAGATCTCAAAATTCGAAGGTATTTCCCACTTCCACTGACTTACAGACAGACAATAGCAACAGACTTCCACTTTGGCAAAAACTTAGTTCTCTCAAACACAGCCGTCCCCTACTGAAGAGGATTCCCCGGGGAGCCCGCACTTCAGTAGCTCATGCCCTCGGAAAATGCCTTGAAAACGTGGTGAAGTCGAACAATGCTGAAAGCTGGGAACGTCTCCTCACATTTCCCTACCGTACCTTATTCATTGACCGCAGAGAGCGTAACGACAGCTCCCTTACACAAAGAATAAAATTGAATTGCTCGAACCCTCCACCCTTAAATTACTCTTCAACATTTCAGGCTAACAAGAAACAAAATTTATCAATAGAAACCTCCAAACGCATCGAACAAAAAATAAGCGATGGGGATTTAAAGGGAGCTGCCCAACTCCTCTTCTCGAACGACGTTGTCGCCCCGGACAGCCCTGACACTCTTTCTGCTCTGTACTCCAAACATCCGCCTCCACCTTCAACACTTCATCTCCCCGATCCACCCATTCCATCAGATCATTCACTTCTGGCATCACCAAAAACCGTCCTCGATGCTCTCTCATCATTCAAGAACGGTTCTGCCGGCGGCCTCGATGGCCTAACACCTCAACATCTAAAAGATCTCGTTTCCAGTGAAACGGGCAACGTCGGCAGTTCCCTTCTTGGCCACATCACATCACTCATGAACCTCATGCTGTCTGGTACAGTCATCGATTCTATCACAGACATCCTCTACGGTGCTAATCTGATCGCCCTAAAGAAAAAAGATGGCGGAATCAGGCCCATTGCTATTGGGTCTACTTTCCGTCGCTTAGCGTCCAAGATTTGCATCCGCTCCATTATCCCTGACATCCCATCCCAATTTGAACCAACCCAGCTGGGCTTCGGCACCCGTGGCGGGTGCGAAGCAGCAGTACACGCCGTCCGGTCATTCTTACACCATAACGGCGCAGAGGTTCTGTTGAAGGTGGACGTAAAGAATGCTTTCAATTCGGTGGATAGGGGCGCCCTGCTGACCCAAGTGAAAGAAAAAACTGCTCCCATATTTAACTATATTTGGCAATGTTACAGCAAACCCTCGAAATTAATCTACAAAAAAAACCTTCTTTCCTCTTCCGTTGGCTGTCAGCAGGGTGATCCACTCGGCCCCGCGTTATTTAGCCTGGCCATACATCCCATAATTTCAACTCTAAATTCAAAATTAAATTTGTGGTACCTAGATGATGGTTCGTTAGGTGGAGATCCAACCACAGTACTAAACGACTTAAAAGACGTTATTCTGAAGTTTTCGTCAATCGGCCTTGATCTAAATTTTTCAAAATGCGAGCTCTACGTTCCGGACACCTTACCTGATAAACAAAATATAATTTCTAAATTCTCTGAAGTAGCTCCTAACATCTCGATATTATCCAAAGAGACTCTCCACCTACTAGGTGCCCCCATTTTCGACGAGTCCATCCCTAATTTCATTTCGGAAAAGGCCCTAAAATTTCAAAATTCGTCCGACAGACTTCTCAAAATTAATCCACACATGGCCCTCACAATAATCCGCTTCTGCACTTTCGTACCTAAATTCACATATTTTTTACGCTGCTCCCCGCTCTGGAAATTCAAAAACATCCTCACCTCTTTGGATAACCTTTTGCAAAACACACTCTGCGAAATCCTGAATTGCCCGCTCGATGACCGTTCCTGGGCTCAGGGTTCCCTACCCATCCGGTTCGGCGGTTTGGGCACCCGTAAAATTTCCTGTGTCGCTCTACCCGCATTCTTGTCGTCTGCCTATAGCACGTATAACCTCTACCATTCTATTATAAACCCGTCGCTTGGCGATGTTGAGGTTACGTGCCTGGCGGAAGCTAGGAATGCCTGGTCGCATGCCTGCCCCAATGACCCACCAATCAACCCACATGTACAGAAGCAATGGGACGAGCCACTCTGCCGGGCCACTTTTGAAGACCTATTGTCTTCCTCGGCCAATGACAAAGAGCGGGCTCGTCTCCTTGCCGTAGCAGAAAGAGAGTCTGGCTTCTGGCTGCACGCTCTGCCCTCGGCGAATGTTGGAACCGTTCTGGACAACGTCACTCTGTCCATAGCGGTTTCCCTTCGCCTTGGGCTTCCCATCACTCACCCTCATACATGTTCCTGTGGAGAGTTTGTAGGATCCCTGGGCCACCACGGTCTGTCGTGTGCCCGAAGCGCCGGCCGGGTCCCTCGCCATGCCTACCTGAATGACATCCTCCGCCGGGCCTTCATTTCAGTCCGAACTCCGGCAGTCCTAGAACCCCTAGGCATATGTCGGAGCGACGGCAAAAGGCCCGATGGGATGACCCTCATCCCGTGGAGTCAGGGCAAGGCATTGGTTTGGGACGCGACCTGTGCGGACACGTTGGCGCCTTCCCATGTCCACGCCACTTCACGGGGCGCGGGTGCAGCAGCTGCTTCGGCGGAGTCACGAAAAAAAAACAAATACTCCGCCTTAGACACCTGTTACCGATTTGCTCCGTTCGGCGTGGAAACCTTGGGACCGTGGGGGCCCGAGGCCCACAAGCTTTTCCGCGAGTTGTCTGCCCGGCTACTCGACATTTCTGGTGATAGAAATGCTGGCAGCTACCTCGGCCAACGCATTGGGTTGGCCATCCAAAGAGGTAACGCTGCCAGCATTTTGGGCACGATGAGTAGCGGGGCAGATTTTTCATCTCATCCATCATCTCTTGTTAATAGTATTCCTCCTGTTGTTTATTTTTAGCTTTCTGTAAATAGGTCCTTTTTTATGTTCCGTATTATACCCTAAATTGTACTATTTTATTGCTCTAGTAAAAATATAAAACATATGTTAAATACACAAATATCAGTATATACGCGCGAAAATCTAAAGTGAATCTGTCTGACAGCTCAAGTGACAGACGCCACTACGGATTGGGTAACAAGTAGTGATGTCTAGCCATTCGATTTTCATTCGGTAGTTAGATAGGTAGGTAATAGGGTAATACGACCTGACAAGTTACTGCTAGAATAAAATATCTACTGTGCAAGTATTAAGATAACTATTGTTACCTTACTCTATGATATAAAAGGACATGAGCTTAAAAATAAGCCTGTCTTTTACTTTGAACAGTTTCAGAAACCGTAGTAACTTGTCTTTGATTTATTCTGAGGATGTTTCCTTTAAAGAAGGTTTAAGCCACTTATAAGGACCATTTTGGGCTTCGTATCTTTGAATAATATATAACTTTGGGTTGCTGTAGGTGTAGGTTGCTAGATAAATAATTTTGGGATCAGACGTATCCACATAGTTCATATCTGTTTTGTAATATCTTTTTATGTATAAATGTCAAAGTTTACGCCAACGCGTTTTTATGATGGATAATGAACCTGCTGAGAGGATTCTTGAAAGAGATGAGTGTAAAGAATCCAGAGCTTCATACTCTTTGCTAGAGAAGTATCGGCACAGGTCAATGCGTCGTTTTTTCTTGGCCTTTTTTTGATGACTAGGAGAAAATTCCGCCAGCTCAGAAGGAGTCGGCGCCGGTGGTCGGCGCCGCCTTATGCACACCTGGGGGTCGGCCGGGTAGTATGGGACTCCAGGGGACCCCAGGGGACTAACCCCACTACCCACTAAAAATTAAGGCTTTTTCCGACCATTACCCGGATGATTCCGAACGGAACACGGGGCCTAAGACCTCGAGGAATCTCGCCGCAAACCGTTCAGGGCAAGGTGGCACGCCAGAACGGCCTCTCGCCAACACTCCCACGGCCTACCAAATCACCCCCAATGGCACCCACACTGCTGGCTGCAGTACAAACACCACCGGAAGGAGCACCGCGGGTACCCTTCCCCACCCATACACTGCTGGCTGCAGAGCAGAGTGGGTTGGGGAAATAAAACCCGCAGGCTTCAGCGCCAAGCCCCCGTAAAACCCAACTCCGCTGGATGCGTAGCCGGGAATATTGGTACACCGTCCAACTATTGAGCCCCGTGGCTCGAAGACTCAACGCTGGACTCCGAACAGGGCCTTTCGGTCACTACGCTCTAAGACGCTCGACTCTGATGGGGCCCACGTCAAAATGGACAAGCCCCGGGCCCAGAATAAAAAAGGCCACAGGAGAGGAGTTTCCACTCCAAACCGGCCCGAGGCGGGTCCTATTCCCAGGGGGCTCAACTGGGGGTCGACAGAACGACTCCAGAAGACCTCCCGTGTGTGTGCAGCTTAGCCGGGTGGCAATGGGTGGCCATGCCGATTACTACCCTCTATTGCCCAGGGACGCCAGAACCCTTTTGGTAGCAGCTCCAAACAGAGCAAAAATACTACCGAAAGGGCCACACGAGGAGGCCACCGCACCGTTTTCCCCTTCTTCTTGGACTTGCCTAGGCTCTAAGGACATGGTCATCTTCTCCTGAGAGCCTCTCAGGGGTTCTCCCCCATCGCCATCCAGATCATCGCACCGGGTTGGATTATCAAACTAATAAATTAATATTGAAATATTATTCATAAACTGATTTGCTTTGGATTTGCAAATCCTGCCTGGTTATTTCAATTAACGGCTTTTAGTTTCAGCTTAATTGGGAATGATTTATATCGTCGTAAATTATTACATCGTTTGTTTCGTATCTCACGGGTTCACTTTCCGAAAATTGTTTCTGATAGTAAAATGAGATAGTTATTTATAATAAACTAAATATTATAAATTCGTTGAAATTCTGAAAACTTTCTCTTGCTGCGAATGGTCACTATCGGTGTGCTAACGGAGTCATTGTTGAGTTTTAACAGATTTACTACAGAAACTTTCTACTTGTTTAATTGATTAAAATTGGGTGCAGTGTATGACTTTGATGTATAGATAGGTAGATACACTTTATGGCACAAAATTTACAGATCATAGTCTATGGTATTAAACTAGTAGGTATAATGAAATTGATGTTGAAATCAAATCAAAGTCATAAATAGCAACTAGTTTTGACAACAACCTCCATCGTAGTATCAATTGGCTACCTACATATATTCTTTTCATTCAAGTCATTCTAAACTAGGTATTAACAAATAGAACTGTTCACCACTTTGTTGGAGGACGTGTTTAAACTTCTGGACCGGGATGGACTGGGCATCAATATAAATGGCGAGTACATGGCTGAGAACTTGGAAGACTTAGGCACAATGCTCGACGACCTCAGTAGAATCCCCCAACAAGTGGGTCTGAAAATGAACATGGACAAGACGAAATAAATGGCGAGTACAAGACGCACCTTCGATACGCAGACGATATCGTTGTCATGGCTGAGAACTTGGAAGACTTAGGCACAATGCTCGACGACCTCAGTAGAATCCCCCAACAACTGGGTCTGAAAATGAACATTAACAAGACGCAAATTATGTCGAATTCCCATGTCGTACCCACCCATTCTTATACAGGTTAGAAGCTCTACACAGGATGTTATGGACGAGTACATTTACCTCGGACAAAAAGTCCAGCTTGGTAAAGCCAACTTCCAGAAAGAGCTCGATTGGGCAGCTCGGCTGGGCAGTGTTCGGAAAGCTACGCAGCGTCGCCAGTGATGACATACGGAACCGAAACGTGGCCACTTACAATGTGCCGATTAAGGAGGCTCAAAGTCACCCAGAGAACAATGGAGAGGGCTACGCTTAGAGTCTCTTTGCGTGATCGTATCAAAAATGATGAGATCCGCAGGAGAACTAAGGTCACAGACATAACCCAAAGGATTGCATGTCTCAAGTGGGATGGGCAGACGGCCGTTGCGGCGGAAAGGTCCTCGAGTGGAGGCCACGTATAGGCAGGAAGTCGCAGCCGTGGCAGGCCCCCCACAAGGTGGACCGACGATCTGGTGAAGTTTGTGGGAATCCATTGGATGCGGGACCGATCTGTGTGGAGAACATTGGGGAGGCCTATGTCCAGCAGTGGACCTCTATTGGCTGAAATGATGATGATGATGATTGACAAATGGACTATGTACAGACAGCCACACATCAAATATGTTAAAATTTTCCAATTGATATTGAAATCAACGTTGACATTAAGTTGAGAATCTATTGAAGAAAGACAGTTTTGTATCGGTACTTTGATGTTTGGCTGCACGTACCTTCAAATTTTTTTATCTCTTTGTAACCCGCATAGTTTTGGTTATAGCCAGCTACCTACGGAAATAGGTTTGCAAGGAACAAAGCAACGAAATCTCTATAGTTAGGATGGAGTAATATAATTATGTTATAATTGATTCGGGCGCCTGGCAGCTGTTCAGCGGTGGGTGTAAGATACGATGGGAAAAAAGAAATTGGACGCGTGACTCTCTCAATCAATTTCCGTAGCTAGCCCTGAGAAAATAATCACTACGTAGGTCTGATGTTTGTTACCGTTTCTATTTTAATGCACGGCACTATTTTAAGTCACTTGTTTCTAACTAAATAATTAGTACTCTGTCTAAACTCTCGATATTGGAAAAAATACCTAACTTCCTATTAAAATAAATGAAAACCTAGCGACTATTTCCATCCTTGGCAATTAAGGCGACGGGTGGCCCTAACTTGAAACCCAATCGATTTGAAGTGATAGCAACTAAACCGGATATCTTTTTAACAATTTCTAAGTTCGAAAAGAATATATACTATTTATTTAATACGTATAATTAACTATTTGATCTATTTTTGCACTCGTTTTTGGCGATAATTCATATTACGAGTAGTAAGGAAACCAAAAAGTTAATTATAAGTATTGAATAAATAGTGTAAGTTCTTTTCGAGATGTTCGCGTACCAGTCGCCGTCATGGCGTCGCCAGTGTACCATACGCGTCACCTTAATAGGTACTTGTACACCTAAAGTACCTACTGTTAGGTACCTAATATTTATTCAACTGACTGCCTCGGTAGCGCAATGGTTAGTGGGTCGCACTTTAAAGCGATGGCTGCACGACGGGTCCCGGGTTGGATCCCTGCCGGGCCAATTTGTACCTAAGGGTAAGGGAATATAGAATGCACTTTCGTTTGCGCACACACTAGATCACTATAATATATCCTGAGTACGTGGCTGGTCGTTTCTGAAACGTGTAACTATGATTCAGATGGTCTGGTGCCACTGCTAAATGGTAGCAAAGGTCGGATAGCAGTCTCTTCATTGTAATTGAGTACCAGACTCCCCAAATCCTTAATTATAGTCTAACGTTTCCCTAGGCTCCTAAGCGCCCCCTTAGGCTAGGGGCGTTTAAGAATACTTCTAAAGTTTTCCCGGCCTGTCGTAAGAGGCGACTAAACGGGCTTTCGGAGTACGTGAGCGTACGCACTGCTGGGGAGTGGCTTGCTCAGCATACGACTCCGCAAGAGACTGCATAACCGGGTGTCCTGGTAGGTCGTACTGCGTTGAAGGGCTGTATTGCGCCAGATAGGAGGGAAGCGGCGAGCGTGATTAGCGGTACGGTCTAGTCCCGGCTGTGGGGTTTCCGACCGCGTTTGCGCGGAGATGGACACCCCAGGGGTTTTAGTTAGAGTTTGAGTCCCACACACCACCTTGTTCCCTAAATATAGCAAGGTGACGGCCATGTCTCAACTTTTCAAACAACCACCACCGATCTACAGACTGACCAAGATCAGAAGGTTCTAAAGTTATTACCGTACTAAAGCATGTGCCATCTTGTTCCAAAACGTAATGTTGGAACGAGTTTAGTTCCGGAACCTTTCAGAGATCGGGACTTGTAATAAGGGAGTATGATATTCATCATCATCATTTCAGCCAATAGACGTCCACTGCTGGACATAGGCCTCCCCCAATTATCTCCACACAGATCGATTCTGCGCCGCCCGCATCCAATGGATTCCCGCGACCTTCACCAGATCGTCGGTCCACCTTGTGGGGGGCCTGCCATGGCTGCGACTAACTGTATGTGGCATCCACTCGAGGATCTTTCCGCCCCAACGGCCGTCTGTTCTCCTTGCTATGTGCCCTGCCCATTGCCACTTGAGGCATTCAATCCTTTGGGCTATGTCTGTGATCTTAGTTCTCCTGCGGATCTCATCATTTCTGATACGATCACGCAAGGAGACTCCGAGCATAGCATTGCTCTCTGGGTGTCTTTGAGCCTCCTAAATCAGTAAGCGGCCACGTCTCGGTTCCGTATGTCATCACTGGCAACACACACGCATTGACATTATTTAATTAATATTAGTCAATACTAAATAGTCTCGCGGTTTCTTAACAAACATGAGCAAAATGTATTGCGTCAAAATGTATCTTGTAGCGGCTAATATTGCCAGGGATATGAGATGCTCCGAGCAATTTCATGGTTAATAAACGACTAACTGTTTTAGTACCGAAACGTAATAAAGGGTAGCCACGTTAATATTAAGGTACGGTAAGATTTAAAGTATCCTTAGTATTGTGGGTAGGTATGCCTAAAGCACTGACCAGATCTTAAACATAGAAAGGAAGAACAAAAAGAAAGTATTGCTCTTATTTATTTATTTATTGCAACAAATATGATAATAAGAGCTTACAGTTTCCCAAAGCGCTCTTATTATAATTCAATATAAGTACATAAATACACTTAAACACTATGACACAGATATAAACTTAAAAAATGAGACAAAACAGAAATTTTATCATTAAATATATCTTTTTTAAATACTATAGATAACACAACCATAAAACTGTGCCTGTGCATTTGGACAATACTAACTTACGGCGATCAAATAACTTGTTCTCAGCCTTTATCCAGAACATATCGAAGAAAGGAATAAGCTCCCTTGTTTGCCTGCGTTATAGATAAAATGGGGTGATAGAAAAGCCTTCAAATATTTGGACACCTTAATAAAAAAAATAAGAGAAAGGCTCTTTAAATATACCTAAACTCAAGAGGAAATACACACAGCACAACACACGTAACACAGCACAAGATACTTTTAAAGAAAAAAATAAAATCCACAAAAACCGCGTACCACATAGTAAAATTACCTATGTGGTACGCGGAGCAATTCTACTCTATAAGACTACCAAAAAATGGCACGAACCCAGAGTCTGTTGTTGTCTTAGAGTCAGTCAATAGAAAAACCTCACTTACGAGTAAATTACAAATTTTACAAGCAAAATGAACCTCACTTTATCTTATCTCATTACTTCCAGCTGCGGGAAAATTGAAGTTTTGGAAAATATGAACAATGTTGTTCCAATATTCGTTCCTAATTTTATTAAACTTCATCTTTATCATTAGAGGAAAAATTGGCGTGTAGACATTTTACCCTAAGGACGGGTAGGGCACTAGCGACGCCAATCGATTGCAATTTTTAGCAACTAAACCGGATCTATTTTAAACAATTTCCGGGTTACAATGAGAGATTGCCGAGAGGCAAACACTTAATACTATTTATTAAATAACCAAGCACAAATTTTGTTACTTTGACATGGTACTAAAGTGTTGAGCTACTTTTGATGCTGACTATACTTGTAAATCAAGAGGCTTAAGCCAAATGTCATCGCACGAACCAAGCCGTCTTACTTACATTTCCCCATCTCCATTATTTGTTTGAACGGTAAAGTGTTCAAACAAATAAGGGACTATGTTTTTATTCAAAGGTATTTTGCTCTTTGTAAGAACTCTATAGAGGAACCTTACTATGTATATTACAGAAGTTTAATCTCCAGTGCAATTATATCCAAAATAATTTGTAGGAAGTTACTTTATATTATCTCACAAAATATGAGTCCTAAGTAGGAACAGACATTCGAGTCTTCGTTACCCTGTTCCCAGGCCCGTAGGTGCACTTTAGCAACAATTTTCCTACTCCCAAATCTAGTATAACTAGGTTCAAAGTATTAAACTTTCGTTAGTTGAAAACAAAAACATGTCAGAGCGAGGTTAGAAAATTTTAACGCTCAAGTTCACTCGTATTATGTAAACTGATGTTAGGTACTTACAAGTTTGAAAATAGAAACTTTGCAACAATACACATGTACCAATACCACAACAGTTACAAGTTATTTATTTATCTATTGTTATTGTTGGGGCCAGTGCCCTTTTCTGTATAGATGGTGGGAGAAAAGGGATATCTGTCCTTTATGGAATGAAACTTCAGCGGACTGTAAAATTTGGTGTACTCAACCAGAATAATTAGAAGAGTCGTACAAATCGCGCCCGACAGTGATTCCGTAAGATGGATGTGTGTAGTTAGACCCGGCGGCGCCCGCCGTGAGTCCTATGCTGTCGTTCGGCTGTCGCTCGGCTGTCGTCGTTGTTCTTCGGCGATGGTGCACTGGTGCGAACAGGACGGATCGCCGCGGCAGCAGCCTTGTCTTGACCAGTTATTATATTGTTATGTTTTTGGGTGTCCGTGAAAATATCATTTTGTCACCAATTTCTCATGTAAGTGAATTGTAATTCTTATGAGAATAAAAAACATGAACCGTAAATTATTATAACTAGCACTTAGGTTCTACTAAAACAATAATGCCTCCTTCTCCTAGTGCTGATGAAGATTGGAGAGGCGGACAAAACACATATTTTTAAGAAGCACTATGTATTTTAGTACTAATCAATCTAATTAAGTAGGACAGAAAATCTTATACAAACACATCTAGCACTATTACTTACATAAATATTTACGTTTACGTCTCTTCGAACAAACAAAACTAGCACTTAAGCTTAGACTAGTGGTGGTATTGTTAAGTTAGTAAGAAAACAGATTTATGTAAATGTAATGTACAACCAGTGCGGATAAAGAATGGGATCAGAAATGGCGGCGAATCTATTCACTTCTCGCTCGCACACTATTTGCGTCTATACTCGCACTCGTGGGGTGCGCGTATAGACGCAAATAGTGTGCGAGCGAGAAGTGAATAGATGAGCCGCCATTTCTGATCCCATTCTTTATCCGCACAGGTTGTATGTAATAATGTAAGAAAACCAATTGTTGGTGCACGGAGAAAGTTACATACATACATAACATTTTCATCTTAAAATCAACGCTAGGCATCTACTAAATGTTTCATGAAACGGTAAAATAAAGAACTGTCAGATTTTTGAATCCTGAATATTAATTCATCTGTATATAGATTCACTAACATTTAAAAATGATCCTGTCCAGCAATGTCATATTGGTGTCCCATCGAAATAAACACTTGACATTGGCGGAGTCATTGCGTCGCTGAACGTGTGAGTCCACAAAAAAAAATTAAGGCAAGTGAATAGAGAACTTATGTTTCGCACTAAGTTATGACTACCTCGGATGCGCAATGGTTAGTGGGTCGCACTTTAAAGTGACGGGTAAGGCACTCTAGCGACGCCAATCGATTTTAATTTTTAGCTACTAAACCGGATCTTTTATAATTCGCGTAATTTTTCGCGTACGCGTTGGACCCAAAATTTTTACATGGTTATTTAAATAAATAGTATAAGTATTTGCCGAGAGGTTAGAACCCCGAAATTGTTTAAAATAGACCCGGTTTAGTGACTAAAAATTTAAATCGATTGGCGCCGCTAGTGTGCCCTACCCGTCACCTTAAAGGGACGGTTGCGCTTGGGGTCCCGGGTTCGATTCCCGGGTCGGGCCAAAATTTGTACCTGTGTTTTTCTAAAATTCAAAAAATCTAAATATTATTTGTATAGGCTTATTTATTATATTACAGCTCTTACAAAATAATCGTCATACATGAAAAATATAAATTATAGCTTTATATATCTAGCTATGTATATTATACATGTAATTAAACATATATGTCGATACAAAAAATATACTAAGAAATGAATAAATATAATGTGATTCTACCACCGGAATCGGAAAGTTGATTCTGACGAGAAAATCCGGCAAGAAACTCGCCAGTTAATCTTTTTAATCACCAAAATTTTTGTACGTACAGTATCATGGGTGTAGGTGAACAGTTTATCATTTCCACAAATTCTTGTCATTTAAGTAATCACTGACTGACCGGATGGCGCAATTGGTAGTGACCCTGCCTCTTACGCCAAAGGTCGTGGGTTCGATCCCCACCCTGGACAAACATTCGTGCGATGAACACTTGTGTTTGTTCAGTGTCCGGGTGTAATATATGTATTTAGGTATATATTTGTGTTCCTCTGTTGTCTGATACCTGTAACACAAGTGCTTAAGCTACTTGTTACGGGGTCAGGTCAACGTATGAGATGTTGTGAGAATTATTAAAAAAAAAATAATAATAACTGTATAACGGCTTTTGCCATTAAATATTTTTTAACATGTATTTTAAATTTAGGCATTGGTAATAAACAGTAAGGGCCCCAATATCGAGCCCTGGGGCACTCCCATCTGTAAAAGGGCGCCAGAAGAGTTAGTTTCATTAACATTACTTTTTGAATTCTATCACTTAGGTATGACCGTACTAAGCTCAGAGAGCTATTTGTGAGGCCGTAATGCTGTAGCTTCATTTATAATGTTTGGTGATTAACGCAGTCGAATGCTTTGGATAGGTCACAAAATATACCTACAGCATCTTGCTTATTTTGCCATGCATCAAAAATGTGCTTGATGAGTGCAACTCCCGCATCAGTTTCTGTTCAGAAATTCTCAGTGTTAGCCCGGAGTCTGGAAGTTGGCGGTCTTATACCCCCGTGCCTCGGTAAGCACGTTAAGGCGTTGGTCCTGCGCCTAATCCCTCTTCGGTCGTGTCACATCAGTGTCCCATCGAATTAAGAGGGTACGGGAATAGAGAGTGCACTTGTGTCTGCGCAAATACTTGTGCACTATATCCTGCGTCGATGGCTTATCGCTGAGATTGGCTTTGGCCGAAATATCGGTTTGGATAACATTATTCACTATAATTCTGAATCGGTCGCCGAAGCCGAATCGATTGTGGGACATCATTTTATTTTCTAGGAGCCGAATGACTCAAACATATCGTATTTGACACAGTTTCCAACTTGTGGAACGGACGCAACCAAACTTTCGCCCCAATTTGCATGAACAGCCTTCATTCATCCAATTGTAGAATATCAAAGACCCTTTGGGTATTTGCGTTACTCTAAATTGCAAATTAAGGGTCACTTAGACTCTCAATTGCTAATCTGATTCTCAAGATTTGCCATTTGATTAGCTGTGACAAATAGGGCAATAGCTATATTCATTGCCCAATTTGTCACAGCTTAGCTTAACTTAAAATCTTGAAACTATGCAGATTTTTTTTTATGACATAGGTGGCAGACGAGAAGACGGATCATCTGATGGTAAGCGATTGCCGCCGCCCATGGACACCCGCAACACGAGTGGAGTCACAAGTGGGCTGCCAACCTTTAAACTTCCCTTTCCCGCAGCATGGACCTCCGGTACCCTCACTCACGCAGCGAAAGACAGCACAGTGCTGCTTCACGCCGGTTTTCTGCGAGGCCGTGGTATCACTCCGGTGGAGCCGGCTCATTCGTTCCGAAGCGTGGCTCTCCCACGGCTCTCCCACAACTGAATAAACATTTTTTTGCTGAATGTTCCTTGCTTTTGAAACCCTGTTACGTTTTAGAGCGTAAGTATGTATGTCCGTTTCTCTGGCACGCCCTACAACCTGGGGCCCAATTCTCGTGCTCGTGATATTTATTTTCATACGACATATATCACATTAACATAGTTTTATTGTATGGTTTTCAGGTGATATCCGCCATGTTGTCAAAATGTCACGAGCACGAGAATTGGGCTCCTGAACCGCTCGACAGATTTTAACATACCTAGTAGAGGTATCATTTGACCTGTCGTGGCTGTATGAGTGACACTGATTCCGCTAAATTTTAATGTTTCTCACTCTCTGCAGCCTGAACGACTAAACTGAAACAATATATTCATCATGTTTTACGCACTGTTTGTTTCCACTATGGGAATTCGGGCAAACTTAAAATAAAATAAGATTTTTCTTTATTATGTGTTAGGTGGCAGACGAGCAGACGGATCACCTGATGGTAAGCGATTACTGCCGCCCCTGGACACCCGCAACACCAGTGGATTCACAAGTGCGCTGCAAACCTTTAAAACTCTGGTAGCTCACTTCATATGCCTAAACGCCTCTACAGCAAAAACTGCAGTCATCATCACCCCCTGCATTGTATTTTCATTTAATACGTTCAAAACTGCAGTGTTAAATCGAATCTAATTTCATTAGTATTTTCCATATAAGGCATTAGACGTATTCCGTAATACATTTCTGGACCCAACTATTGGCCCACATTGCATTTTCAGTTTCGTTTGGTTCTAGCTAAAATGTTTATATTATGTCGAGCAAAAAGTTTTTATGCAGTTTTTGACCTGGCATATTCATAATTTGATTCATTAGTCTTTTTTTTTATTAGAAAAAAGAATTTAAAGAAAGAAAAGACAATTTGGAGCCTGTTTGTTGATATCAAACAATCGAATACTAAGAAAACTTGAATTTATTGGTTTACGTTTGATTTAATTCTTTTTTAACCCCGACGCAAAAACGACGGGGTGTTATAAGTTTGACATGTCTATGTGTGTGTGTCTGTCTATGGCATCGTAGCTCCCGAACAAATGAACCGATTTTGATTTTGTTTTTTTTTGTTTGATAGATGAATAAGGAGGGAGTGTTCTTGGCTATGTTGGATAAAAATCGATCCAAGATGGCCGCCGTCACAAAGACTTGGATTTTATGTTTTAACACAACTCCCACAATATGAGTATCATTTAAATGGGCTTGAGTAGCAGAATATATTAATTGTGAAAAATTTCAAATCCAAGATGGCCGCCGTCAGAAAATGACGAATAACCTATTTGTTGTTCCAACTGCCTCAATATAGGTATTATCAAATGAAAGTGCTTTAGATGTGTCGGGGGTTTTTTAAATTTAAAATTTTCTTGAATGTGTGTTTGAACTCTTTGGTTTTGCGACAATCAATACTTATTCATAACATCAAGATGAGGTTCAATGAGTTCGAAGACAATTTAGAGCCTGTTTGTTGATATCAAACCATCGAACACTAAGAAAAATTGATTTTATAGGTTTACGTTTGATTTAATTCTTTTTCTTGAATGTGTGATTGAACTCTTTGGTCTTGCAACTATTATTCATCATTCTTAACATCAAGATGAGGTTCTTTTAGCTCTCTTAATCAGCCAGGGGTACGGATCAAAAGAAGGATCGCGCACTCTGACAATCCACGAAGCCCAGGGACAGACGTTCGAGAACGTTGCGATAGTCAGAACAACTCCCAAACAGTCCCATCTCCTGCAAAGTGTCCCACACGCGGTGGTAGCCATCTCCAGACACACAAGAACTTGTGTATATTATACAGATAACACCACTAATGACGCCACAGCGCGCCTAATATCCATGGCCTCGATATCGATGGCTACCATAGAAAAAATAACCGAGTACAACCTCAAAATGGCGATCCGCCGGGGCGATGACGCGGCCGCGCGGTTAGGGACAAGCTTGCGAATAAAACATAAATCATTAACATACCCCAAAACCCCCCCTCTGAGGTCCTTAACTACATAAAATCACCAAACCCCCTACCCCAAAAAAAAATAAAGACAGTAGGTAAATGTTATACATTTTACTAACATTAACCATGCATGACTGCCTAAACTTAAGATTGTTATTGTAATTTAATTTAGTTTAATTTTATCGCGGAGCAAATTTCATATTGTAACACTTAAAAAACGAGCACAAAAAAGGCACGGAACCAGTGTCCGTGGAATTCCACAGCTTGAATTTAAAAAAAAGATGAGGTTCTATCAATAATCTATGGATACTTCGCCTGAAGTCGCCACCCAAGCTGTGGCACTTATCCAGGCCGGACACCGCTAAAGAAATGTGAGTGCTTAACTTAATTTAAGTAGATCTGCGGTCCGAAATGATTCTCGGAGGTACCTAGAGACTGGAGGCTTTGTTAGTCGCCAAGGAAGGTCACAATTTCGAGTTATAACTGAAAGGCAGGATTGATTTATCGTGACGACCAGCTTGAGAAATCGTCACCTTACCTCCATTGAGATACAAAACGAACTTCGTGACTTCCACGTAGTATCTGTGAGCGCTCAAACTGTTCGGAGAAGGTTAAAAGAACTCGATATGGTACCATACAAGCCAGCTAATGGCCCCAAGCTAACGCGAGCCCGCCGAACAGTGCGCCTTCATTTCGCGCACACTCATTTAAATTGGACTCAGCAGCATTGGAGCCATGTAGATTACACGGCTCCAATGTACTCTAAATATCTAAAAATAAACTCATCTGATGAGTCTAAAATTGTGTTACATGGCAATGATGGAAGGAAGAAGGTCTACCGACGTAAGGGAGAGCGTTTCGCTTAATGCTGCTTTGAAGAGAGGATTGCTTATGGAGGCGGCTCATGGACTGTCTGGGGCGGTATATCCGCGAGCTGCAAAACCCAGCTTGAAGTTATTACGGGACCACGGCTGCCAACATTAAATGCTGAAAGTTACATTCGTGAGTGCTTAGAACCTCACGTGATGCCATACGTGGACTCTGTGGACCCAAATTTCCTTTTTATGCATGATAATGCAAGAGCCCATACGGCCGGCATCGTCAGAGAATATCTTCGGGATGTGAACATCACAGTTATGGACTGGCCAGCCAGAAGCCCAGACATGAACCCCATTGAGCACATGTGGGACGAGCTAAAAAGACGTGTTAGGGTTCATCAGCCAGTTGCCCAGACGATGCAAGAGTTGAAAACTGCCATAGAAGAAGAATGGGAGATGACCCCTCAAAATTTCATAGAACGGTTGATAAACTCTATGCCTAATCGTACGAGGACTGTGGTAGATGCCCATGGAGGCAAAAATCAATTGCCTTTACCAAAGCGCATACCCGACTAGGCGTAGCACCATATCGTGTTGTATTCTGAATTCAAATTTAAAACAATACGATCGAAAAAGATGGTAAAATCGTTTAAATCAGCATCAGCATCAATAGTTTTTGTTCTATCTAGCAATACGGTATACGACTACTTTTTTTTTAATTTTGCAATCAAAAGACCTCACAATGATAGAAACATCGTTGAAAGAATCACTTGATTTTCATTTAAACTACCTGAGATATCACAACTTTAAAATCACATTATTTTGGGCAAACCCAAAACGCTCCATACAAATGGCTACTTAGATGTGACGTCACACTTAAGTATTTTGTATGCATTTCATTTGAATTTTGTATGGTAGCTATTACAAATGTTTCGTTTATGTCAATGGTTCTATTATAATAGTTGGTGCAAATTGTATGGGTTATTCAATGGTATAATTATTTTTTAATAATTTCATACTTTTAAAATGGACTTGCCCATGAATCTTTGAATGACCATAAAACCAGCTAGACGTTATATTTTTAATTGAGAATTTTTGCGATTGGCACATATTGACCTATATTTCGAGAAAATATTTATATTTTGTAAAATCTTGACCTTAGTCGTATACCCTATTATCCATCTAAACCTAAACTCTAAAGTGGGTAAGATGTGTCCGGAAGTGTATAAGTTTATTGAAGAACAACATCAACATACCTACACATTTAAAAAATGGTTTTCTTATCTAATAGTTAGAACAAGCTAAGATTGTAGCAAACTTTACAGAGATTTCGACACTAGGCTAGGCCTGTGCTCTAGACAATCTTTAATCGCGGGTTACTACCTGAATAATTAATTAAGTACGCGACTTACCTACGTCTAACAACAAACCCCCTTATTACACATCGCGAACTAAGGAAAGTCCCGGAAAAACTCGAGCCAGTTACTTTTAACATTGCGTGTTGGAATGGGATTATATGAGCTTTAGTACGGTCATAACTTTAGATTGCGATTTTAAATAAGGTGGAATGAGTTTAAATTTTGAAATTGGTTAGATGGGATGTTAATTTTTTATTTCTCAGTATAAAATAAAATTTGTTAGTGGGCAATGTTTGTATTTATGTATGTTTGTGTATGTGCGTGTGTTTAAGTACGTGCTTAATTAGATTTAAAAACAATGCATTACATTATACAGGTCCTAGTTTACCTATATAATTATAATTCATTATTCAAATATTACATGAATACGTAATATCGTACTTGAAGGCACATAATTCATGATATTCTCGGAATGATTGAATGGGAAATAAATTTACCTATTTTTACTACATAAGCTTAAGGGATGGAAAGGTTTAGCAAACAAAAATAATTTTATGAATGGATGATTTGAAGATTTTTACGTAACATTTATTCACATTTCGTGTTGTAAAAGCTTCTGTGAGTTGTTTTTCTTGAACCCTTTATTGTGTACTTTTTAAAAAGGGAACTCAATTATTTCTCTTTGTCCCTTATTTAATATTTTGTGACATTTTATTTATACTCGTTCATTTATTTATTTGTCAAGAAAAATGTAGAAGGAAAAAGAAAGAAAGTTGTAAAGAAAAAAGATGTAAGATAAATTACCAAATTAATTGTTATTGTTGTGAAATAGAAAAACACAAACATAAAACTAGATAAAAACTCGACTAAGAAATGTCCAAAGTTTCTTACTTACCCACTTGTTAGGAAGGTAATAAATGGAACGTCTTTCTCAAGAGTTTGGCATGTTGGATCTCGGGAAATAATTCTGTGCGTCCTGTGAAAAGTAGTACAAGTTGACTTATATCGAATTTGATTTTCTTCTTGCTACTTCATCACAAAAAACTCCTCTACTTTTCTGTCATTTTTCCGTCTGAATAGACAGAATAATAGAGGATTTCTTTGCATGTCTGATCAGACAGAAAAATAGAGGTTTTTTTTGTGATGAAGTAGCAAGAAGAAAATCAAACTGGATATGCCTAAGTCGACTTGTACCACTTTCACAGGACGCACAGAATTTAAGGTGACGGGTAGGACACACTAGTGACGCCAATCGATTTTAATTTTTACCTACTAAACCGGATCTATTTTAAACAATTTCGGGATTACAACCTCTCGGCAAACACCTATACTATTTATTTAATACTTATAGTTTACTGTTTGGTCTGCTTTTGCACTCGAATTTTGGATTACCACCAAAAGGAGCCGCTTTGGCGTGAATAAATTTTTCGCGTACAAAAACGGACCCAACATTTGTGCATTGTTATTTAATAAATAGTATAAGTGTTTGCCGAGAGGTTGTAACCCCGGAATTGTTTAAAATAGATCCGGTTTAGTAGCTAAAAATTAAAATCGATTGGCATCGTTAGTGTCCCGTCACCTTAAGTCCTACCCGTCACCTTAAGTGAATAAGCACTTTCCTTATTAAAACATTGATTCAATTTACTCGTATTTGGAATTTTGTTAAAGGTCACACAACAACATGACCAATAACAAGTTATCTGTTTACCGTACAATTAGTTTGTTAGTTATTTGGTGAGGGTGGAAGGGGGAAGGGAGGGGGGAGGGGGGAGGGTGGGGCTGCCAAAAAATTAGAATGAGGGAAAACATCGTGAGGAAACCGGCACGTTTCGGATAGTTTCTGAAACGTGTAACCATGATTCATATGGTCTGGTTCCCCTGTAAAGGGTTGCGAAGGTCAGATGGCAGTCGCTTCATTATGATTACCAGACTTCCCAAATCCTGAATCATGGTCCTAGCTTACCCCGGGCTCCAGGGCGACTGCTTTAATCGCAACCGGGAATTACACGCTAAAGTGATGATTGAAAGGAAAAATGGAAGGAAGGAGATGAAGAGGAAGACCAAGAAGAAATTAAGTCCAACAACTTAAGGAAAAAGCAAATGTCATGTCGTACAAGGAATTAAGGATGCTGGCTATTGAAATGTATTCATTTAAAACTATCTTTGTAAACGCACACAATGTGCTAGCTTCGTAAACGCAATGACATCTGTCACTTCCTCTTTTCTCCGTAACTTGCTATGTCCTTATAATAATTGTTTACCGGTCAATTTTCTTTTAAAACGTGTCTCGTTGACCACTCGACATTGGCAGAATTTAAAAAAATGTGTTTGCCATAAGCAAACTTACGAATAGAAATCCATTTTAATCATATTTGTTGTGAGTAATAAATACGAGTTAAATACATAACATTGTTTCCCTCGCCTGCCACTCCAGTTTGATACTCCGATCACAGCATTCCCTGCACATTAAGGACTCACATCACTGGCAGAGTCGTCAGAGGAATGGAGACTTTCCAACGACAAGATTAGAGAGAAAGAGGGAGAGAGAGAGAGAACAAGAGAGAGATCCTCGCTCTCTCAGCGAAAACACCGCTCGCATTGTTTCACATCGGTTTATGTTTACATGATCACGGGTGCCGCTATTCAGACTGTCGTGAAGTGCCCATACGTGAAACATTTAAACTGTTTACCGACACACTCTTTGTGTACCTAATATACTTTATATAATAGCATTAGACCTCGAATAATTTTAATTCAATTTGCTTGTGCCCGAATCTCGGTCGACAATAATATTTTGTACAATATTCAAATTACACCCACACTCTGCTTGGGATTCTGCTGGGGAGTCGGAGTCTAGACCAAAGACAATCAAAGGAATCGATAAAGGAAATACAGTGCCGCTGTGGACGACGGGTTTTCCACAGATTAGTATACGGATTTGCAGTAGCAGCAACTGACCGTGGGAGAGCCACGCTTCGGCATGAATGTCTCGTGTGATACTATGGCCTCATAGAAATCCGGCGTGAAACGGCACTGTGCTGTTTCGCTACGTGAGTGAAGGTACTGGAGACCCAATCTGGGGAAAGAGGGGTTTAAAGGTTGGGAGCGCACTTGTGACTGTACTGGTGACGCGGGTGTCTATGGGCGGCGGCAATCGCTTACCATCAGGTGATCCGTCTGCTCGTCGCCACCTATTGCAAAAATAAAAATAAGACCTAACCTAGAAGTAGAACCTATAATTAGGTATAGACACTCTCAAAGACCTCCCTGCCGAGGTCTATTTTTCCTGACCTAAAACTGGACATCTTTAAGGCAAGATTGGATAGAACAACAAACGCGTATCGTCCTCCGCTTTCCATCAGGTGTGATTGTGGTCAAACGTTAGCTTACAGTCCTACAAAAATACCTCCGCGACGCATTGGTTATCTTTATCTTGTAAACGAAAATTGGTGGCTTTCATAACTGTGCGTTGATGATGCGGCACAATGAACTTATTCTTCGTTGTGGAATTATTTTTTTATGTGATAGGGGGTAGGCGAGCAGACGGATCATCTGACTGTATGCGATTGCTATCGCACATAGACATCCGCAACACCAGGAGCCAACCTTGAAACCCCTCACCCCCGGGTGGGGTTCCGGCACCCTCGCTCACACGGTTTGCCGTGTGAGCGAGGGTGCCGCGCTCACACGGCAAACCGTGTGAGCGAGGAGCGCTTGCGCAAGCGCACGAGCGCACAGCGCAAGCACTCCGGTTCACGCCGGTCTACTGTGAGGCCGGAATGATACCGGTCGACCCGACCCATTCATGCGTATCTTCTCAAATTTTAAACGAATTTACAGAAATCTAAAAATAAAATTAATTAACATTCTCCATTATCGTGCCTTCCAACTGAAAATGTTTATACTGTAAATCTTCATCTACAGCTATCGTAATTAGGAGATTGCCTATGGCAAGAGTTTTCTGCTATGACAACGTCTAAAACTACGCTAATTAACTTAGAGTAAAGATTTAATCTAAGCTAATTACCAAAAAAATTGTGTACCTAGTTTCGTTTTGTTTTTATACACTAAACTTGGTGGCGCAATGGTTATTGGGCCGCACTTTAAAGGGACGGTTGCGCTTGGGGTCTCGGGCTCGATCCCCGGGTCGGGCCAAAATTTGTACCTGAATTTTTCTGTTAAGAAATTCTCAGTGTTAGCCTGGAGTCTGGAAGTTAGCGGTCTTGTACCCACGTGCCTCGGAAAGCACGTTAAGCCGTTGGTCCTGCGCCTAATTCCTCTTCGGTCGTGTCACACTAGTGTCCCATCGAAATAAGAGGGTACGAGAATAGAGAGTGCACTTGTGTCTGCGCAAATACATGAGCACTATAATATGTCCTGCGTCGATAGCTGATCTCTGAGATTGGCCGCCGTGACCGAAATGTCGGTTTGGAGGACATTATATACTAAACGCGAAGATGCTTGGCAGACGGTAACGTATACATACATGTATTAACTTTAATTAAATTTGAAAGATATATGACGGTCAAATTGTTAAAATGTTAAGAGTTGTTAATACCCGAGCCGTCTACCATGAGTCTTTGCGTTGAGATCAGTAATTCGTTTTTGCTGCGTAAGTTTCATTTTGTTCGGAAAAGCTGATTTATGTTTTTTCTCATTTCGAAGTTTCGATTTTCTGTCAATACTTACCTTACCTTCGTTTCATGCATTTGTATTAGGATAGGTACATTTTGGTCATTATACGTAGGTACCGTTTACAGAACATCTTGGAAAGACTAAAATTGTGACAAGAAACTAAAGTAGATATACCAGATACATAATTTTTGAGTCCACTTTTTTCCTTCCTTCCACGGAGTCAAACTATTTTAAACCAAATAATTTAAACTACCAGGAATTATGCTTTTCCATGATCAACACTTTCCTTTGAGGTGTCATAGAAAACCGGAGTAAAGCCGCCTTTACGCCGGTTTTCTTGAGTGAGTACCAGAGGCACAATCTGGGCGTAGTAATAGTTAGCAGCGCACTTGTGACTCCAATGGTGTCGCGGGTGTCTATGTTGATCTAACATGCTAATGAACTTCATTCACGGTACCTAGCATGAGGTTTTCAGGATGTAAACGATAAAAAATAACGGTTTTTTAGATTTTCGCGTTGCATTATAACTACAATGTATCAATACGTCCGTTACGTACGTTTCGGCTACGTTACAGCAGAGTCCGCTCGTGACCACGGCTGCTGTAACGTAGCCGAAACGTCGAGCCAAATATGTGAGTGCACATAATAAATATCGCGTTAAACCCCGTATTGATACATTGTAGAAAAAATAACGGTGTACAAAAAATGTTTTTAAGTTTCAGTTTCAAGTATGGAGACCCCAAATGTTTTTATTTTTTCCAATTTTTGTATAAAAATCGTAATGCGGCTAACAAAATACATCCATTTACCAAATTTCAATAGTATAATTCTTATAGTTTCGGAGAAAAGTGGCTGTGACATACGGACGGACGGACAGACGGATAGACATGACGAATCTATAAGGGTTCCGTTTTTTGCCATTTGTGTGTAGTAAAAGTTGGCAGCGCTTGTGACTCCAATGGTGTCGCAGGTGTCTATGTTGATCTAACATGCTAATAAACTTCATGCTAGGTATTAGCATGAGGTTTTCGGGATGTAAACGATAAAAAATAGCGGTGTACAAAATATTAGATTCTTAATGATGCATCGGAAAAGTAGTCGATGAACAAACTCTACCTTCATGAATAATGACTGTACTTTAGGTTCTTGTTTATCCCACGTTCCATCACATCCCCTTTCTTTCTTATATTTCAAGCACCGGAGACCAGTCGAAAAACACGGCGAAGTACATCGAGGACAAGTGAGATCCCCTCGAAAAGGTCTGAGGGCTTGAAGCCTCGCTTTTATTCAGGCTGTGATCACGCGGTTCCATTGGGCCGCTGAGGCCCCTTGAGGCCCGACTTGCCGGTGTAACGATCTTTGCATCCGACAAGTAGGTATAAGCTGCTTGTTAAAAACGCTATACTTGCTAAAAAGTACAAACGGGGAATAAGATGTTTATTTTTTTATGGCAGATGTACAGAAGGATAACTTGATGGTAAGCGTTTGCACTTAGACACTCACAACACTAGTGGAGTCACAAGTGCGCTGCCACCTTTTCCTCTTCCCCTCGGTACTTACTAAACCTGGCACAAGCGTTGCTTCGTGTGCGGGTTTGCTGTGAGGCCGTGTTTTTTTTTAGGTGATAGGTGGCAGACGAGCAGACGGATCACCTGATGGTAAGCGATTGCTGCCGCTCATGGACACCCGCGATCTTTGAACTCCCCTTTCCCCCGGATTGGGCTTCCGGTACCCTCACTCACGCAGCAAAACACAGCACAATGCTGCTTCACGCCGGTTTTCTGTGAGGCCGTGGCCGTATCACTCCGGTCGAGCCGGTGCTCTTCTTGCCGAAGCGTGGCTCTCCCACGGTCTATATGGTGGTATCACTCCGATCAGTACTTCTAAATTGGTAAACTATCCATTCCTGCTAGGAATGCAGTTCAATTGCCACATTGATAGGTATTTAAAAAAATATTAGAAAATGATGCAAAATAACCTAAAAATTAAAAAGGGAAGGAATTTATGTTTGCAAGCGCTCACCAGAATAATTTCGCCTTATTTCCTCGGATGTCGATCCAGTCTGTATAACCTATCGTCGGCTGATTACACCTTTTAAGCGCGAGTTAACATATGCACACAAACTCTATTGACGAAAACGAAAACGCAAATACAACTCAATCTTAAATAAGTACATACACGGTGTATCGGTAAATATTTACATCTCTTTAACCACCTCATTTACCGCCATTCAGAACAAATTTTATTTCACGACCTTTGGAAATTCCTCGTTTTTTTAGTTAAATTGATGAAAATGTTTACCGATACACTCTATACCTATATGTGTATACGACCGCCCCGGTGGCGTGGCGCTTAGTGGGTCGCACTATAAAGCGACGGCTGCGCAAGAGTTTCGATCCTCAGGTTGGGCCGAAAAATTGTAACTAAGTTTTCGGTAAGAAATTCTTAGCGTCAGCCCGGAGTCTGGAAGTTGGCTGTCTTGTCCGCGCCTCGGAAAGCACGTTAAGCCGTTGGTGCTGCGCCTAATCCCTCTCAGGTCGTGTCACGCTGGTGTTCCATCGGAATATGAGGGTAAGTGAATAGATAATGCACTTGTGTTTGCGCACACACTTGAGCACTATAATATATCCTGCGTACGTGGCTGATCGTTGAGACTGGCCGCCGCAGCCGTAATCGGTTAGAGGATATTATTATTATACGTGTATACATCCACACCCAGAACAAACAAATTACCTATATTATGGCTGTAACGCTCCGTGGATCACTTAGATATCTACATAGCTTGTTAAAAATCAATGGACTACAAAACTCATCTGGATAAACAGATTTTTCTTTCCCTTTTCCGCAATAGCAGGACCACCACACGTTCCTGGCAACGCTATCATCGTTCTACCGTGGAAAATATTAAATCACGAACCAAAAATAAATTGCAGCTCCTTTTTTCAACGTCGTACCAAAAAGAAGTGGGACTCGTCGGGGAATATTTTTCCTGCAGCATACCATGTGAAATATTTCAAACGAAGCGTGAAGAAGCATCTTTCGGGTTTGTATAGCAATGTCAAAGGATTAGATGCAATGCCATTGCGTTCGTTGTAATTGCCACGTGGGCTCTCCTTTTGCGTACGCGTACCTACTATCAGGCTAAGGTGATCCTGTATATCTAATATGCTTTAACGAAATATCGCAAAACCTCCTAGGTGATATCAAAGCCGATGAAACTGGAGCCCAATTCTCGTGCTCGTGACATTTATTATGATGATAAAGATAGATAAGATAAAGATAAAAAGCATTTATTTGTTAAACACACACGACACACAACATTAAAAATAAAGAACGAAAAAAAACAAACTGGTGATACTTAGACAAGTAAAAAAACACATAAAAACAAAGGAAAAATAAACAAAACAAAAACCTACAAGTTGAAATAATTCAGGCGGGCAATATACATATAACCTACATTGTGTCCAGGTGTGTCGCGGTGCATACAAAAAGGACTCACTCAGCTATAGCCACGACTTAAGGAAAGGGTAGGTACCTTCCTGTACTTCCTTCTTCCTTCCTGTCCGTCCTTCCTGATGCGACACACCTATATCACTAAAACATAATTTCTGCGACATGCGACATCCGCCATGTTTTTTCATTTCGAAAATACCGAGATTTGGGCTCCTGGAAATCTGTGGGAACAACACTGAAATCGCAAAAGCACCGTATTCTCTTCAAACAAATTCGCTAGGTTCGAAGATGAGGCTGGAAATGCAACAGCCTATGGATTACGCTAGCGCGTCACACAAGTCACACAATTAAATGATCGATATGTCGCAGTAAGATAGATGAAGCCATAAATATAGTTTATATAGTTAGGTATATCCCTAGGGATATAATTTCTTCTTATCTGAACAAAAAACAAACAATACTTTTAAAGAAACCAAGATCTCAACTTCATTCATAAGAAATAAAGATATCAGAAACTGTGGATTTATAAGATTTTCATCCTTTTATTACAAATCGCGAACTAAGGGTAGTTCTGGAACGAAATTCGTGCGAGCCCCTTTAACATTGCTTGCTGGATTCGGCGGGTAGGGCTAAAAGAAGCCGCGTGGGCTGATGCAATTCAAAGGTTTTAAATTAGTGTCTAGTGGTTTTTAGTGTGCAAGTTTGGTGTTTATTTGTGCAGTGAAGTGCCGCAAAGTGATCCTAATAATAAGAATCGTTGGATTGTATCGTTTTTAACACTGCTATTGTGTGTCGAGTGCGTTGTCTCGTGACAACTTGCTTGGACCTAATAGAGTCTTAAAACCCGCGATTGCTTTTAGAGTGATTTCCGCTGAATCCGTAGGCCGATAAAACGCAAAACACCGGCGTTTTATTGAGTGACTGTGACTTTGACTGACTTCGACTGTTGACTACCTACTTGTTCTCAATAAGTTACTTGACATTGGCGAATTATCTTCGGTTGTCCCGCTTAATAATGCCTAAAATCTAAAATATGATAATGGCAGGAGTAATTCTCAGTCGAGAAGTTGATTGCCACAAATAAAATAAGAAAAAGAAGAACATTGCTTGCTGGAACGAGATGACATGACATTTAGTACGGTAATAACTTTAGATCGTGATTTAGAATAAGGTGGCTAATGTTTGATTAGTTTTAATTGTATTGAATAAAAATACAATACAAATCCAAATAAAAATATTTTTTTAATTATAATTTACTTTAATACGTGTACATAAAGTTAAATAAATAATACATAAATAAATATTTCACAACATCACATACATTGATTTGACTCGGAGATAGGTAGCTCAAGTACCTGTGTTACGGATATCAGAATCAACAGTGGGATTACAAAGATATACATATAATACTTTTCTTTTGTAAATACATAGCAAACACCCAGACCAATACAAACAAACATGTTCATGCACACAAATGTTTGTACTGTGCGGGGATCGAACCCGCAACCCTTGTATCAGAGGCAGCGTTCACTACCACTGTTCCAATCGGGTCGTCAAAGTTGATTAATTAATAAAGATAAAACCAATCAAATTTTGTTTTATTTAATTATATATGGTAGAGATCTATTACGAAGGTATTTCCCTAAACTTTATCTAGTAATATAAGTATATCACTAAACTTTGACCGTTTTGTAACTATATTCCTAGGGAGATAGTAATGAATCGCTTTCATATTACTATGTTCCGGTACATAATTATATACCTAGGGATATAACTATATTACGCTTTCATCTATCTTACTGCGACAGATATACTTATTGCAAATTTCTCGATCGCATAATTTCGCGAAATTCAGCGTTATCGTGTGATTTATTCTTGGAAACAAAGTCTATTCAAAGCCAATCGAATCAAATGCAGCCTCAATTAAAACCCAAAATCCTCATCATAAATAAAATATCCCCCTCAATTTTGCCAAGTGATTAAAAATGTTGTGAAAGAATCTGTCAGCGTGGTCGTGGTGGACCTTTGAATGGGGAAATATATTTTTTTCAAACCAAACTTTTTTCTTTTAAACGCAATAAAAAGTTTGTTTTAGAATACAAACCTTTTCATATGAAACAGCTGGGTTTTTTTTGCGATTTTAGGGTTGGTCCCATAGCGAAAGATGTTCAGTTCATGGGCTGAGCTTCAACCTGAGGGGATTTACGCTAAAATCTAGAAATTCTTTGTGCTAGATGCCCATTTAACTACGGTACTTCTACCAGACCTGGACCGGTGGTAGTGGTGGACAGAAGAGCTCTGCTACGATGCGACTAAGATATTAATTAAATAATTTGTGGCTAACAGATCTCTCATATCTAACAATACCTATAGGAGTGATATCACGGCCTCACAGAAAACACGCTGCTTCGAGGTACGCGGTACTCTTACGTACGTACCAATTTGGAGTAGATTCAAAGGTTGGCTCCACTGTTGTTGCGGGTATCCATGAGCAGCGGAAATAGCTTACCTTCAGGTGTCTGCCACCGATAAAAAAAAAAAGGATTTCAAAGGTATCTGCTCTAACAGGAATAAGTAGGTGTGGAATTTTAATACAAATTATTATGCTAAGTGTATTAAACCCACGCAGTCGATCGAAAAACAATAAATTACTTTCGCGTACAAACTTACTTGACGAAACTATCGTCATTCACGCAGAGTTCCATCGTAAACAATCGATAAGAGTCATCAGTTCAAGAAATTACGCCATAAGGAAATAATAATGCCCTCCAAACCGATATTTCGGCGGTCAATCTCAGTGATCAGCCATCGACGCAGAACATATTTTACAAGTACAATGCACAAGTATTTGCGCAGACACAAGTGTACTCTCTATTCCCGTACCCTCTTATTTCGATGGGATACTAGTGTGACACGATCGAAGAGGGATTAGGCGCAGGACCAACGGCTTAACGTGCTTTCGAAGGAACGGGGGTACAAGACCGCCAACTTCCAGACTCCGGGCTAACACTGAGAATTTCTTAACAGAAAAACTCAGATACCATTCGTTCCGTTCCAAACTTATTATTATTCCTTTTTTTAGGGTTCCGTAGCCAAAATGGCAAAAACGGAACCCTTATAGTTTCGTCATGTCCGTCTGTCCGTCTGTCCGTCTGTCCGTCTGTCACAGCCGATTTACTCGGAAACTATAAGTACTACAGTGATGAAATTTGATGGGAATATGTGTTGTATGAACCGCTACAAAAATATGACACTAAATAGTAAAAAAAAGAATTGGGGGTGGGGCCCCCCATACATGTAACTGAGGGATGAAATTTTTTTTTTCGATGTACATACCCGTGTGGGGTATCAATGGAAAGGTCTTTTAAAATGATATAAAGTTTTCTAAAAAACATTTTTCTTAAAGTGAACGGTTTTTGAGATATCAGCTCTCAAAGTCGTAAAAAGTATGTCCCCCCCCCTCTATTTTTATAACTACGGGGTATAAAATTCTAAAAAAAATAGAGGTGATGCATGCTAATTAACTCTTTCAACGATTTTTGGTTTGATCAAAGTATCTCTTATAGTTTTTGAGATAGGTTGATTTAACTGTAATTTTGGACTTTGCTGCTACGGAACCCTTTGTGCGCGAGCCCGACTCGCACTTGGCCGGTTTTTTACAATTTAGTTAAATTAAAATAAAGTTTTTTCAAAAAAAGCTAACCCTGACTTTACCACAAGTAGGCGCGACGTTCTGGGACTTACAGTAAGGTGAAGAGCGATGTAATGGGATTGCGGGCAAGACGACTGTTGAGGAGCGACATCATGAGAAGCGACGTTCAGGGAAAAATTCAAATTATGGCCCGACCTGGAGATCGAACCCGGACCCCAAGCGCAACCGTCGCTTTAAAGTGCGACCCACTAACCATTGCGCCACCGAGGCAGTACATAAAGAAATACATCGTGTTTCAACGCAGAAATACCAATACCGCTTCAAGTGTACTATAAAATTTGAAGAGTTCACTAGATTTCCCTAAGATTCCATCATCAGATACCTATGACATAGTGAGAAATGGCACCACATTATAGGGAGTACTATGCTATGTATCAAATAATTATTTGTTTTGAGAATGGGGCAATAAAATAGACAGACGCATCGGTGAACATACATTATAATATCCTCCAACCGATTTCGGCTAAGGAGGCCAATCTCATATATGTCAGCCACTTACGCAGGATATATTATAGTGCTGAAGTGTGTGCAAAAACACGAGTGCACTCTCTATTCCCTTGCCCTCATATTCCGATGGGACACCGCTGTGACAAGACCGGAGAGGGATCGGCCAAGACTTCCAACTTCCAGACTCCGGGCTGACAATGAGAATTTGTTTACAGAAAATTTCAGGTAAGAATTTTGCACTACCCTCGGCACCATCGTGGCAGTCAAACAAAGAAATCCAGAATAAATCTTGATTATTTGAATACCCGACAAAGGTGTTGTCCCAGATTGTATGGGCCCTGGGCGAGGACCTTATACAGTTGGTAAAAAAGACAAATATACCTTTAATACTTTGTAACCATCCAACTCCTTTAAAATTACTTCGTTTTCTGGTACAAATAAAAAGATCACATAAAATGTAGCAATACTTAACAACAAAAACCATCATGGCGGGAATGACATTTGCTTATGACGTTTGTCACTCTCACTCTTGACAATGTCAAAATCGCGTCGCGCATGAATTGTGTCGTCGACTGCTTTTTACTATCAAAAACGAGCTAAATTGTTTTAGAGATATCGAGACACATTACCGCAACAAACAGAACAAGACGAATGTCTTGAAAAGAACGGTGATACGAGTTGTCAAAGTGACAGTAACAAGTGAAATCTGTCAGCGGTTATATTTATAGTTTATGGTATCTTTTTTTTTGTTTGGACGCCATAATGTGGTCATATTATTTATGCTTTACTGAGAGAATTAATTAATGGTTTTCATTTTTGTACCACTATACTGTTGTATACAATATAAAGTGTATTTTATTATTTTTATAACAATCAGTACAATCGATTTTTTGATATACTGTACAATGTCCTCGCCCACTGCGGGACATCACCTTTCTGGAGAGCATTATACTTACAGATTTAATAATAGTAATCTGTGATTATAGGTCGGATTATTTTCTCATAGGAACATAGGATCACAGAAAACCAGCGTGAAGTAGCATTGTGCTGTGTTTCGATGCGTGAGTAAGGGTGCCGGAGGTCCAATCCGAGGGAAAAGGGGGGTTTAAAGGTTAGCAGCGCACTTGTGACTCCACTGGTGTCGCGAGTGTCAATGGGCGACGGCAATCGCTCACCATCAGGTGATCCGTCTGCTCATCTGCCACCATTCACATAAAAAAATCTTTTGTACCAGTAAGGTGATTTTATTTATACAGTGTGGTAGGTAGGTACAGTCGAACATAGAACCTTCTTCTCTTTGAAAGTCGGTAAATAATAAAAATTACTTAGACTTGTACCATTGTGTCTTCGAGTAATAATCCCTTTTTGGTGAGTTTTTATTCAATGTTCGATCTACAAAGAACTTGAACTACAAAGCCTACCCGCTAAGATTCGGGGAAAATGAAGAAAAGGAATAAAAATGTTTATATTTACGCTGCTTCAGGCCCATTGATCGCGTGCCTTGGACTCGATAGAGCGAAGTTAAAATTGGGTTAGGTTCAAATTAAACCGGGACGGTACCAGAAAACAATTTACTTTCAAAATTCAAAGTTAAGGTATTCAAGAGCCACACTACAGCAAAATAAAAATGATATAAGTGATACACTATTCGAATAGTTCCTGCCTATCTTCTTTTTGCTCTCTCCCTGGAGAAATGCCGCCAGCCCCGAGTGCCCTGCCTTATGCACACCCAGCTGGAAGACCGACGGATAATTGGCGCTCTCTTCTGGGATGGATCTCTGCTAATCAGCCACCATCCAGCGGCACACCCAGGTCTACGATACCTAATATCCTGCCACGGATTCGGCTACGGCGGCCGACCTCAACGAGCGACAGTCTACGCAGGATAGTTATAGTACTTATTATATTATTCATAACGGGGTCACCAATATGCCGGGGACCGTAAAATATAATTGGTGGGCCACCAGTCCACCGTGAGGCAGCTGGTGGCCCGGAAGAAATGATGCACTCGGTGCTATATACGTAACTGGTTTATTATTGATAGTGCAAATGGCATCATGTGAAAACATCTCCAAGGCTTAAGGCAATACTAGAGATGACTGACTTCATATCGTATCACATACTTGGTCAGATCTGTTGACAGAGATAACAGTAGGTCTTGGAGATAATCCTTATCGTGCGAGCCGAGCTGCTACACTTATTACAACCTGTGCGGATAAAGAATGGGATCAGATGTGGCGGCGCATCTATTCACATCTCGCTCGCACACCCACGAGTGCGAGTATAGACGCAAATAGTGTGCGAGCGAGAAGTGAATAGATTCGCTGCCATTTCTGATCCCATTCTTTATCCGCACAGGTTGTACTTGCGACCTGAGGGCCTACTCTGAACCACTTGACATTCAAGTCGAATTTAGAGATTTCATATATTTGTCCATGCAAATCTAAAATTATACTTCTAAGTCTGCCTCGGCTTCGTACAGGTACAACATTATGTATGTTGCACCTACTATTTTATAAAAATGTATAATTGCTCTATTATAAAAAACCGAATCTAAATCCATTGCGTACTTTTAAAGGTCTTTAACCATAGAATTACGGCTGTTACCCGCCGCAAAGTAAAAGTCTTTTTAAAAAAAATAATATTATTTATTAACCTAAACACTTGTTTAATGTTTTTTAGATAATAGTTGGAAATAGTATAGAAATAGTAGGAATTAGTAAATGCGAGTGACCGGGTCTGATGACGGGCGCGGACTGACTGCGCGTCGGTCTGGGAACTGACTATCCCTTCCAGCATTTGCTGTCGCAGCAGCTTAGCCATGGGGGTAAGCCAGATCCCAAACATCCCTGGGGTATAACAACCCCCCGCGGAAGACTGAAGTTCGAGGTTTTGACGAAGTTCAGTAAGAAAACTACTTAGAAGATATAAGAAGGGATCCAGAGGATTAGAGCCTTAAGCGCGGCGGCGATACAGAGGATTCCTCATTAGGATGTATCTCGAGTTCGATGTCTTCAGTGCCGGTCGGTTTTGTATGAGACATAGTAGATACAGTGGGATTATAAATTTTTATCTTATCTTTACATCTAGATATCATTTTATAAACCTTTAGTATTAATAAACTAATTACAATTAAAGAAATAATAGAAGTAAATGTCACGTAGTGTGCCCCATATTTCACTAATATTGGTTCCTTTTCAATAATTTTATTTAATTTAGAAGATACTTCGTTATTTATTTTATTTAATGCTAAATTATCTAAGTCTATATTTTGTAGTGAAACGGGGGACATCCTACGGTCTAACGAAACAGAGGTATGACTACAACAGGAGTCATTTAATATATTAAAATCTAAATTAGGGGTTGTTAAATTAACACTACTTATTATTACATTAGAAGACACTAGTCTTGTATTTTTAGTGTAGACTATACATTGGTTTGGATTATACAGAATACCAGAACCGATAATAACCTCCTCCCGTAATTCGGAGGTACCACAATCTATAGTTATTTTATTGGAACGAGACTGTACAAAAATCCACTTATTATTGGCTAATGGCTTCCATAAGTCCATATCACCAGATATTGTTTTCGTTTCACACTGCACAGGGAGAGCACTGATTGTTTTTGTTAACAGTTCACTTTCACAACTAGGGTTGCCGCCCGTGAGTATCACTGTTGCAACGTTACAGATATAGAATTCGGACAATACCGACTTACAGCTATCTAAGTTATCTAGATTACAATAACTAATCTTATCATTAGATACGGCTATATATGAAGTAGAAGGTAAAATTAAACTAAAAATGTCCGGCCTTTGCGGATCGTGTGGTATCGGTAGTGCGATACTATGGTACAAATTATATTCGTCGGCTGTTACAACAGGTATTTGTAACACAAATACTACCTTATCATTATAATAGTAACATGCAACATTGGATATACTTAAAATAACATGGATGTTGTCTAAATCAAACTGACATGGGGATTCTAGTACCTTTAGCTAGATGTCTAACATTATCAGCGAGTTCTCGGTATAGCTGCGACGGAGATAGGATGCAAGGATGTAGAATGTTTTGGCTAACCATCATAATAGCATTAGTAAGGTCTTCTAACTGGAAGGACAAGGTGAGCAATGAAGCTTCAAGGTTACTGAAAATGGAATGGACTGTGGTTTCTAATAGTAAGGTATCGGTAACTTGAGTGATATTATTAATATGGTCTGAGATAAGGCTCATCGCTTCTTTTAAAATAAATTCATTTGTTTTAACTTTATTTAAAGTCTTATTATAGGAATCCAGGGTAACGGTAGTGATCAGTATGTTTTCTTTCATAAGCCGTGCTAACTCCTTCTCGTCGCTTTGAATAGCGGATATAGCAGAATCATACCTCACTGCATCGTCCTCGTCAAGGGTCCCGAATATATGTTTAAAACCAGTACCTATTATACCAAACCATGCGGATCGCTTACTACGCCTAGATAACAAGTGAGAAATCGAATCAAATTCACGCTTAATATCATTAAATCGTATTGTGAGTGGAGACAACGTATTGTCGCATTGGTGATTGTTTGACTGTTGACATGTATACCTCAATGAATTAAGAATATTATTAAGATTATCGATATGGGGGCTTATATAAGATATATCTACATGGTTAATTACGTCTAAATGACCCTTAATTATTTTCAGCTTGCCTAAATTATCGAAGTAAATTCCGGAACTAGAAGGGAGCGGCTGGATAAATTCTGGTCGTGCATGGATTGAGACACTGAAATATAATACATGTAATATTACAAAATATCTAAATAAAGTACTTATATTTAATTACTTATATATTATATTTATTTAAATACCTTAAAATTTTAGTTACCATCTACAGAAGTCAGTGCCGGCTTAAATTGGTCAAAATGATGCGTCACATGACGCCTGTTGATCAGAAGGGTGGCCGTGTGGTTCCCATTGACTTTAATTATTTTGTAGGGCCCCTTCCAGATCGGCGAAAGCGCTTTTCCTAACCTTAGATGATTCTTGAGATAGACATAGTCACCAGACTTATAAGAAGGAGGTGACTTCGCGCGTGAGTCGTAATAGGACTTAGAAGACTCCTTTGATTTGAGGATATTTTCCACAGCCTTTTGACGAGTATATGTTAACTTATGTTGGAGCATTTTGATGTAATCGGGGTAAGTGGTACCTGCAGCGGTTTCATAAACGGAATTTGGAAGAAATGGTTTGTGCCCGAAAACCAACTCATACGGCGTGAATTTGGTAGTAGTGTGTACACTGGTGTTATACGCCAACATGGCAGTGTACACAAAGGTTGGCCAATTGTTTTGATTCTCATTGACGAAGGACTTCAGGTACTCCTTAAGAGTAGAATGACTTCTTTCTAATGCGCCTTGAGTTTGAGGATGGTAAGGTGACGACCAGAGCTGTTTGATTTTAAGGAATTTGCATGTAGATTTGAATAGGTCCGACGTGAAGTTGGTGCCCTGGTCGGTGAGAATGGACTTTGGTATGCCAAAAAGAGAAATGAAATGGATGAGACAATCGCTGGTCTCTTCGGCTGTTGTGCTCCTGATAGGATAGGCTGTGGAATATTTCGTCAGATCATCCTGGAGTGTAAGGATGTATTTCAACTTGGCGTTCCCCGATTCGGGGAGAGGTCCAACGATGTCCAGACTCACGCGCTGGAAAGGAGCTGTGGAAGTGGAGGTTATCTCCATGGGTGCTCTGTTTATTTTCCGCAGGGCTTTGTTTTCTTGGCAGGATTTGCATTCCTTAACATAATTTTCTACGTCGCTCCGCATCCCTTTCCAGTAGTATTGGTCAAGGATCCTGCTATACATCCGAGTTGAGCCTAGATGTCCCGCTATTGGGATATCGTGATTTTCACGAAGGATTTTGGGTCTCTCACTTAAAGAGGGGTAAATTATTTTATTCAAATAAATGTGCGTGGTAACTTTGCTGTTATGAAATATATAAGCGAGGATATTGTATATTTTAGTGTGAGAGTGTCTATCAAAAGGGTTCCGGAAGTCAGATATAGCAATGTCATTGATTTGTTGAGGTAGTAGGATCTCGTTTCTAATTCGTTTCAGGGTTTCGTATATTGCAGGATATGGTGTTTCATCGAAATGATGAACTTTGGTGAATATGAGGTAAATTGTTTTATTAAGGCAGTCAACTTTTAAGAATGAATATAATTCTTTTTCGCAATTTTCAATTTCTTCTCTATTTTCTAGATTAGATAAGATTTCGTAGATGTATGGATTTGACTCGTCTAGATCTATTGATGTAGGGACTATAATCACCTTATGATTTGATTTCAAAAGATGTTCATTGTGTTCTTTCAGGGTCGCGTTGGAGGTGAAATCTTTATTGGAGATCGCCTTAAGGAATTTAGGGTAAGTATCATTAGATGATCTATTAATATTTTCATTCTCTGTTTCAGGTGCAGCGGGAACCGGAGGAGACACAGCGGGAATCGGAGGAGACACAGCGGGAATCGGAGGAGACACAGCGGGAATCGGAGGAGACACAGCGGGAATCGGAGGAGACACAGCGGGAATCGGAGGAGACACAGCGGGAATCGGAGGAGACACAGCGGGAATCGGAGGAGATATAGTTGGTTGTTTTGAAGTTGTCTTGGGGAATGTAGGTATGGTAAGTGATTCTGGGTTAGTATCGAGGTCATCGCCGTGAGGGCCTAGGTCTCTTAGACCGAAATCGTCGGGGTCAAGGTCTTGATTACTTGTAGAAGGTTGAGGATCCGCGATATTGTCACGGCGGGATTCGGGTTCATTTACTAAAGTATTGTCGGAAGGACTATATCTCGTAAAGGGGTTGGTGTTTTCTAATAGGTCTATTATTGGTAGGTCACTGTCGTCAAAGTCTGGTGTAGTAGGCAGTTGCAATCCTAAGTCTTCGAGAGTGATATGGTCGTATGATGAGGCGCTTTCTTCAGAAGGAGACGAGACTCCTTGTGCAGGAGTTCGAATGGGGTTAACAGGGAATCGCGATAGAGCATCGGCGTTCGTATTTGTTTTTCCTTTTTTATGTATGATATTATATTCAAATTCTTCTAGTTTAAGGCGCCAGCGGATTAGTCTGGACCCCGGGTCTTTACAACTAAACAACCATTGTAGTGGCTTGTGATCGGTTACTATAGTGAATGTATGTCCATAAAGGTATGGACGGAAGGCTTTGGTTCCGAAAACAATAGCGAGGCACTCTTTTTCAGTCACGCTATAGTTGCATTCCGCCTTATTCAATGTGCGAGAGGCATAGGCAATGGGGCGGTCCTTCCCTACTGGCCCTTGTGATAAGATGGCCGAAATGGCAAAGTTGGAGGCATCACATGTTAGGACGAAAGGTTTGGAAAAATCTGGGTAGGCTAGAACAGGTGATGTGGTGAGTTTATTCTGTAAATTTTCAAATGCAAGTTGTTGTTCGTTATTCCACTTGAAAGAGATATCCTTTTTAAGGAGTGAAGTCAGCGGTTTTGCGAGCTTGGAGAAATCAGGGATGAAACGTCTGTAATAGGACACAAGGCCAAGGAATGATTTAATGTCTTTAGCATTTTTGGGTACTGGGAATTTAGTAATGGCCTTGATCTTCTCAGGGTTTGGTTTTACACCTTCTGCGTTAATAATGTGGCCAAGATAAGCTACTTCCTTACGTAAAAAATTCACACTTATCTGGTTGCAATTTTAGATTAAAATTGCGTAGTCTCTCGAAAACGGCGGATAAGTTTTGGGTGTGAGATGCTAGATCTGGAGAGTATACGACTATATCATCGAGATATACGAAACAGCGTGAGCCTTGGAGGCCCGCTAAACACGTGTTCATCAATTTTTGAAAGGTGGAAGGTGCGTTTTTAAGCCCAAAGGGCATTCTAGTGAATTGGAAATGACCCTGTGGTATAGAGAAGGCAGTTTTGGATGCGTCTTCTGATGAGACTTCAATTTGATGGAAGCCAGAGGCAAGATCGAGTGTGGTAAAGTATTGGCTTTTGCCCAGTTGGTCGAGAATTTCGGTTATCTGTGGAATGGGGTATGTCTCGCCAACGGTTACGTCATTCAGTTTCCTATAGTCGATTACGACTCTCCATTTACGTTCTCCAGATGCGTCGAGTTTCTTTGGGACAACCCAAATAGGCGAAGACCAGGGTGAGTTGGAAGGGGTGATGATGTTTTGGTCAAGCATTTTGTTAATCTGTTTCTCAACTTCCTTTTTATGGCATTCGGGAAACCTATATGATTTGGTTTGAATAGGTATGTCTGTGTTCGTTTGAATATTATGTTTGATAGCTGAGGTGCATGTAAGTTGATCGTCTGGGAGATGGAAGATGTCAGAATAATCAGAACATATAGTTAAAAGGGCATCCTTTTCTTCTACATTCAGATGAGAGATTCTTAATAAATTTAAAACCTCATGTGTTCTTTTAGATGCATTAGATAGTGCGGATTTTGAAAGAGTCATACAAGATTCCAGGGGTTCGAGTCTAAGATTAAGATTTGATGGGATAGTCACAGGTTCTTCGGATATATTCACAACGGATATATTAACTCTTTTGTTGCTCTTTACTTTCACTACACAGTTGGCGATAAGAAGAGTTTCAGAGAGATGTTGGTCTAGGATGAGGCCTTCTTGAAGGTCATCTCTTGAGACCGTGCATTCGATAATTGTTTCTGTACGAGGTGGTATGGTGTAGGTAGGTTCAGAGAATTTCAGGCGTAAAGTATATTTCCTTATTTTTAAGGTGCCTTGGTTATAATCGATATTGCACTCGAGACTGTTTAGAAAATCATTACCTATTATGCCATCATAAGGTAAGTTTATTTTGTCAACCACATGGAATTTATATGTTATGTTTTCGCATTTATGTTCAAATAAATTAAGATTAAAATGGCCTAAAGTAGGAGTTGTGTCATCAGAATCTTCAATGCCTTTTAGGCTAATCTTTTCTGAGGTCAAAACAGGTCGGGTTTGTATAGAAGTATTTTTTATAAGACTCACAGAGGAGCCTGTGTCAACTAGGAATGTTAGAGGATTTTCTGAAACAGCTGTCTTTAGTATTACGTAAGGTAAGTATCTTTTATTAGTGTTGTTATTTATTTTATAGACTTTAATTATATTTTCTTTTTCAGATTTAGTTGGCGGGCAACAGGGGGAAACAGCGGATCGAGTCTGAGGAGAGGGGACAACGGATCGAGTCTGAGCAGAGGGAACAGCGGATTGAGTCTGATCAGAGGGAACAGCGGATCGAGTCGGAACAGAGGGAACAGCGGATCGAGTCGGAACAGAGGGAACAGCGGATCGAGTCGGAACAGAGGGAACAGCGGATCGAGTCGGAACAGAGGGAACAGCGGATCGAGTCGGAACAGAGGGAACAGCGGATCGAGTCGGAACAGAGGGAACAGCGGATCGAGTCGGAACAGAGGGAACAACGGATCGAGTCGGAACAGAGGGAACAGCGGATCGAGTCGGAACAGAGGGAACAGCGGATCGAGTCGGAACAGAGGGAACAGCGGATCGAGTCGGAACAGAGGGGACAGCGGATCGAGTCGGAACAGAGGGAACAGCGGATCGAGTCGGAACAGAGGGAACAGCGGATCGAGTCGGAACAGAGGAAACAGCGGATCGAGTCGGAACAGAGGGAACAGCGGATCGAGTCGGAACAGAGGGAACAGCGGATCGAGTCGGAACAGAGGGAACGGCAGATCGAGTCGGAACAGAGGAAACAGCGGATCGAGTCGGAACGGAGGAAACAGCGGATCGAGTCGGAACAGGGGAAACAGCGATTCTATGAGGCACGGAAGCAGCGACAGATGCATATGACCTCTGGTTTTTTAATGTATTGTCCTGTGAAAGATGATTTACATCTGTTTTAGAAACAGCGGGTTTTGATTCAGAGGATACAGTGGGCATGAAATCGGAGGAATCGGCATCGACTTTTATCTTTGGTCTCGCGCGATACCTAATCGAGACAGCTATTCGTTTAAATCATCGGCTTCGTCTACTCCATCAGCTTGGTTAATAGCATGAACCCTACGGGTTGAATCTTCCTTCTGGTATGGGGTTTGATAATTTGGCCGACCTTGGGAGGTCGAAGCACCAAGCTGATTCCTATTATTATTGAATTGCCGTTTGCGGCAATTTTCGATAGTATGGCCTATGTTTTTGCAATATCGGCAAATCACAGCGTTGCTTGGAGCAGGAGCCGGAAGGTTGTTTGGGCGAAATTGGAAACCACGGCGTGGTGGAAATCTCGGCCTTTCCGCGGCATTAGGGTGCTGCGGCAGGGTTTTCCTGATGGTGCTGGCCATTATTTTCTCCTCGGAAACGGCGAAACTAATTGCTGTATTTAGTGACTCAGGGTCCCTATTTCTTACGGTTTGGCTCAACCGTGGAAGCAGACCTACCGTGAAAGTATGGAGAGCAAGGTCCTCCATGGCCGCTAGTCGGCCGGCTAATTCACCCTTCTTCTTCGTCGGAATGGAGATATTTATCTCTGTTAGTAGTTTAGCAAGACACGTTTCTATCCTAAGAGCGAATTGGTTCACAGGTTCCGAGATTCCTTGCCTACACTCTTGTAATTCTGAAAGGAGGTGGGCGTAATGTTTCTTTTCTCCGAACTGTTCTTTCATGAAGGTTATGAACTGTTCGAAGTTTTCAAAATCTTTAATATTACAAGTTGTCTCAGCCCTGCCTTCCAGTTGGCTGAGTATATACTTTAACAATATTGGTTTTTGAGCTTTACTGGCCAAGCTATAAGCATTTTGGCAGTTCGAAATGAAAGGATTTAACTTGTCCCGAGACCCATCGAAGGGCTTGATGAATTTAAGTAGGACACTTAAGTTCACATTTTCTGTATCTTGTGAGCTACCTGATGGTCGGGGTGTGGTATTTGATTTCGAGGTGCCAGGATTTCCCGTGTCGTTGTCAGACGTTTTCACATTGTCTTTCGATTCCATAATTATAAAATACTATACGAATAATATAAATTAATGATTAAAACACTACAGGCAACCCTACTAAACTAAACAGTGAGACTCACGGTATGCAGAGTGCGTGGGCGACAACGATAAGGACGCTCGCCGGCTGCATCGCCGTGCGATAAGCGGTGCACGATGTCTCGAAGGTTCTTCTTTGAAATATTCCAGCGGTAGGTATGCCCTTTTTCAGGACTTCCAAGGTGTCTCCGTGACAGATGAATGGGCGTCTCCAAGGATGTGGTAAGTAATTTCTTTCAGGACACGTAGCCGTAGAATTCGCCGATCGGAATGTGGTCACTTCTTGCAGGGCGACCAGGTAAGTGCCAGGTCTTTCAGGATATGCAGCTGAAGAGTTCGTGAATAGAAGTCGTCACTTCGCGTAGCACGAGCAGGTAAGTTCCAGGATGTCGTCGTGACGGATCACTATTAGTTGGATCACAGTATGACACACACGAATGTTCCAGGATAACACGGTTTAGTATTCACACACACACTTTCTTCGGAAACGTTCTGGGCAGGGGATAATTCGTTATCCCACCGCTGCCACCAAAATGTTACCCGCCGCAAAGTAAAAGTCTTTTTAAAAAAAATAATATTATTTATTAACCTAAACACTTGTTTAATGTTTTTTAGATAATAGTTGGAAATAGTATAGAAATAGTAGGAATTAGTAAATGCGAGTGACCGGGTCTGATGACGGGCGCGGACTGACTGCGCGTCGGTCTGGGAACTGACTATCCCTTCCAGCATTTGCTGTCGCAGCAGCTTAGCCATGGGGGTAAGCCAGATCCCAAACATCCCTGGGGTATAACACGGCGCTATCCTAAGTCTATGATCTAAGCAAAAATAGGGAAAGACAGACAGAAATATAAACATTATTTATTTGCATAATACACAATTTCATACATACAAAAAGTATCATATTCAGACTGCCAGAAGGCGCGCAAATGGTGTTGCCATGACACGAAAGTCATTTTATTTCATACCTACTATGTGAGATGATATTGGTCGGTCTGATAATTAAATGAGAACAAAGACAGGGATATCCAATTAACGATATCATGATTATACATTCAGAATCTTTGTTTCAATAATTGGTGGATGTCCACAGTTTTAGAATCAACCTAAAACGTGTGCAGGTCTCCCGACATTTTCCCTCACCGCCGAGGAAAAAGGTAGAAATACGCATACATATAGCTTTGAAAAATGTACTACTATCGTTCTTATCCATAATATTTATGATGACTTTTGTAATAGTACCCAGATTTTTCTTATTTGGTAATAGAGAAGTAGGTATAGAACCCATCCATTTAAGAAAAGATCAGATAGTTACAGAAGCTACACCAAAGCTTTTTTCTTTTTTTTCCCAGGGGAAACTATCATGTCTTTCACCTTGGCACGTGTAGGGAACAAGATGGTCCATCTCCGCGCACAGAAACCCCACAGCCGGGACTGGACTGTACCGCTAATCTATCTATGTATGTGATGTATGACGTTCCAGGACACCCAATAACATCGTCCCCCGCAGAGCCACTCTCTAATAGTTATGCTCGCGTACTCCGAAGGCCCTATTAGTCGCCTCTTACGGCAGGAAATACCTTGGCAGTATTCTAAACGCCCCTAACCACTAAAGTTACAGCAACCGTTGCTGTAAAAAAATGTTTTTGATAAGTTATCCTACTTACCCTCTAGGCCAGGAGCATCGTTACGTTTGCAGCATTACTGCAATCTTTACTTTACTAGACATGTGACCCCTCTCGAGTTTCCGATTTTTACTTCAACTTATGGCAGCTGTTTGCCTAAAAGTTTTCCAATCGACGCGAACATCTTTTCGTCGATTCTTCTTTTATAAATTAGACGTTAAATAAAGTTGGATAGAAAATACGAAATGAAAAAGGAAATTGTGCCATAGGTGCCCGTGAAATTAATTATGCAGCGGCTTTAACCAAAGTGCGGCGGTTGGAGATAAAGTGTACTAAAAATTGTTGATTAAAAGTTCAGGCTAACGTGCGGAAAGCTTTAAAACCTGCCTAGAATGTCATTCTTAATAAACAAGAGTGTGCGTTAAATTGCGTACCTAATTCTGAACTTTTAGAGGCAAAACTTGCTCGTCAGCTCTACAGAGTAAAGAGAGGGCGAAATCGGATTATTATAATATTTATTCCACTTTGCCTAACCAAATGACCCGCCCAAAGCTGTCCTTGGAGCTAATTTATTAAATAAAATCTGCTGGGACCATGAAATGTTGGGTTGGGACCACATATCTTAATTTAAATGACCTGTGGTTCGGACCTAAACTTTTGATATGGGCAACTAAGCGATGCTAGGGACCACATATCTTAATTTAAATTATCTGTGGTTCGGACCTAAACTTTTGATATGGGCAACTAAACGGGCGGCTAATTCATGAAATGATCAAATATACAGTACAACCTGTGCGGATAAAGAATAGGATCAGAAACGCCATTACTGATCCCATTCTTTATCCGCACAGGTTGTAATTAGTTATATTCCCAACCAAAAGAGGCGCTCCAAGCGAGTTGTTTATGTGTAAGATGGCCGCCGCTGACGCTTTTTTCAAAAAGGTTTTTGTTAAACTTTGATACAAATATTTATAGAACGGGATATATATTATAGAAATATTTACTTATGATTTTATTTTTCTAAATATACATACTTAGCAAAAATTAACTATTCGCAGCGTGAGTGAGGGTACCTGAGGCCCAGTCCGGGGGAAAAGGGGGTTCAAGGGTGGGCAGCGCACTTGCGTCTCCACTGGTGTCGCGGGTGTCTATGGGTGGGGGTGATAAAAAGTAAAGTATCAGCCTATACACTGTCCCACTGCAGGGAAAAACCTCCATCATAGAAATTAAGTTATCGCAACTATGATGGTATTAGGCTTAATCACCACACTTGCCTAATGCGGATTGCTGATCACAATCCGCAATCCATCAGGTGGTGATTACTTTCCATCAGGTGACTCGCTTGCTCGTTTGTCGCCTCTAGCATAATAAACCCCACCTATGTTCGAAAAATTCGAAACATACTTTTAGCTCAACCCGGGAATCGAACCCACAACCCCGAGATCACGGCCCGGTGATTAAACCACTAGACTACCCGGGTATTCTTTTGGTAGTACAAAAATATATAAGTAACATAAAAAATGTAATTTTAGGGCCTGATTCGACCATTCTCCGCTAATATTCAATGGTACAAAGCTTCGAATCTTATGTTAAATAGTATGATAGAGTTATATTATAGATTTATATAAACTATTTATAAACAGGTAAATCACAGATCACTATATAACTAGCAATGTAAATCCTACAGACATCGGCAACGCTTATAGTTGATTCGAAAATACGAAATGCTTGCGCGATGTAATCGACACCTAGCGCCATCTATAATGTATCAAGCTAAATGACGACTGACTGGTATAAAAGAAGAACTAACATCCCGAAAGGAAGTGAGGGCGGGCCACTATTTCTCGTATAAAGAGTGTAAGTATCTTACTTATTATAACAAATTACACATAATAAACAAAATACTTTTCTACCTTTTCATAGGGCATTTACTACGAGTATTTGGGTATTTGGAAACGAATCCACTTTTTATGTAGGCATTGGTAATTTGAGCAAATCAGATGCCACGGTGAATTGGGGGCCTAAAATAGACAGAGGTCTATTTTAGGTGCATTTTATCTATAGAGATAGATAGATATAGATAGAATAGTGCAGCAGCACTGTCCTTTGTTTCGCTGCCTGAGTGAGGGTACCGGAGGCCTAATCCGTTGGAAAAGGGGGGATTAAAGGTGGGCAGTGCACTTGTGACTTCACTAGTGTCGCGAGTGTTCATGGGCGGTGGCAATCGCTTACCATCAGGTGATCCGTTTGCTCTTCTGCCACCTATTAAAATAAAAAAAACATTCTAATCTCTCTAAGGGTGACCCCACACAACGGACTTTTCGTGTGCTACAAAAAATCGGTTATCGATTTTACGGTCGGGTGGGGTCACCCTAATAACTCTTGTTTTAAATCATGTATTTTGTTACACGCTGTTTTATAAAGAAGTCTGTGCGGACCTTGTCCAGGAAGGCGAGTTTGTTGCAATATTTAGTCGAGTTTTTAGTTAAACTGGCGTAAATGTTGCACGCATCCTTTTAAATTAAATTAAATAATCATTTATTTCAGATCTTGAATTCATATAAAATGTGTTAGTAACATAATGAACTTATTCTAGTGTTAGTACTATTGCAGAAGATATCAGTAGTATGGAACAGTATCACAAGTATGGAAAGCGACACACCGGGGAGTGTAGCTGCACCCAGCGGTGCAATAGTGGGGAGTCCCATCTTGCAAGCAAACGAAACACCTCTCATTCGCGTGTAGGCCTGGACATGGACACACATAGGTGGGTCCCTGTCAAGGTGTGGCTATAGAGCCACAAATTATACACCGTAATTTTTTTATCGTTTACAATACCTAATATGAGGTTTTCGGAATGTAATCGATAAAATTATAAATAAAATTATAAATTATAAAATATTGATATATATATATATATATATATCAATTTTTTATATATATATCAAATATATATTTTATTTTATTATTTTTATTATTATTTTTTAAAAAGTTTAGTACACTCGCTCGGCAACCCGAGATGGATCTTGGCCTCCGACACGAGACTTCGCCATTCCTTTCTGTTTTTGGCCACCTGTCTCCAGTCCAGCCGATGTAGGTAAGACGATCTTAGGGTTGAATAAAATACCTAAATCGAATAAAGAATAAGTATTTCTATTATCTCTCTCTCTCCTGCCGATTCCCTCATTTCTGAGGATCGTGACTCCTTCCGATTTTGTCGACCAGCTGTCGCCATCGGCTGCGCTCCGCCGCTCGGTGCAGGGCAGTGAATCGTGGGACTGCAGGTGGGGGTGTATGCTTTGTATATATGCTTTGTGAGATGTTCATGTGAGAACGACATGTGACTGTTTTTGCAGACAGTACCTACTGTCTGCAAAGGTAGTTATATGTTGTTCTGTCTCTGCTAACTAACATAGTTCTATAAGTTGTTTGTTACTAACATACTAATATTTTATACGGGCCATGTGTCTTGAAATAAATGATACTTATTTTTTATTTTATTATTTTTATTATTATTTTTTTTATAGTTTAGTACACTCGCTCGGTTAACCCGAGATGGATCTTGGCCTCCGACACGAGACTTCGCCATTCCTTTCTGTTTTCGGCCACCTCTCTCCACTCCAGCCGATGTAGGTAAGTAGACCTTAGGGTTGAATAAAATACCTAAATCGAAAAAAGAATAAGTATTTCTATTCTCTCTCTCTCTCTCTCCTGTCGATTCCCTCATTGCTGAGGATCGTGACTCCTTCCGATTTTGTCGACCAGCTGTCGCCATCGGCTGCGCTCTGCCGCTCGGTGCAGAGCAGTGCTTATCGGGATCTCGAACTGTTTCGTTATCTGGTCTGACCATTTCTATTCTATAAGGATAATAAAGTTCTCAGGTTTAAATTGACTTCAATGTAATCACCAGAATTACCTGCCCTATAGAACTTAGTGCATATATTTCTATTTTTCTTAGCTAGTGAATTGATGCATTAATACATTTTTTTAAGGTATAGGTGCCCGACGAGCCCACGGATCACCTTCTGGTTCGCACTTGCCGCACTTGCCGCACAAGAGCGCTGCCAACCTTTTTCCTCTTCCCCCGAATCATTGTATAGTTCAGTACGAGATATAAACAGGGACATTACAGACAGGGACAGCGGGATATAGACAGCAGGGGTGAGATGATGTATGAATTGATTTATTTACTCGTTATCGATGGAAGAATACGCTTCACTGTAATTACCAAACTCCCCAATCCTGAATCTAAGCGTACGCTGGGCTCCAGAGCGACAGCTTTGGACTTAGCCGTGGGAGAGCTACGATTCGGCATAAATGGGCTGACTCGACCGGAGTGATACCACGGCCTCACATTAAACCGGCATGAAGCAGCACTGTGCTGTGTTTCGCTGCGTGAGTGAGGGTACCGGAGGCCCAATCTGGGGGGGAAAGGGGAATTCAAAGGTTGGCAGCGCACTTGTGACTCCACTGGTGTTGCGGGTGTCCATGGGCAGCGGCAATCGCTTACCATCAGGTGATCCATCTGCTCGTCTGCCACCTATGTCATAAAAAAACTGGGAATAACACGCTAAGATAAGGATCGATGGATGACCTAAACTCGGTTAAACAACGCAAGCTAATATGCTTCCTGGTCCGGTTTTCTGTGAAGCCGTGGTATCATTCAGGTCGAGTCAGTCCAATTATATTATAGTCTCTCCCATCGCCAAAGCGATTTCCTCTATCACTGCACTGACTTTAAATTACCTATATCCGTTGCATTTCTACCCAAGGCCGCCATCGCGCCAGATAGAAAAAACCAATTGAAATGATATCTTAACATGAAATCTATGCAAAGATATTTGTCTCATTCTGCCTAAATACAGAAACGCAAGCTATCTCGATCCAATGCTCACACCATTATCTGCTGTTCCTTATTCCAACATTAATGTGTTATGTCGTTATTTAGGTACCGCTAATGTTAAATGAGACTTTCTACATAGATGGTCCAAAACCCATAAGTATAGAATATGTTTCAAAACTTGTATCTACCCATCCAAGTAAACCACTTTCGCTCTATCCACATTTCCCGCGAAGCTTATATTAGATATATTACTTCAGGAAATCTTAAGATTTATCGATAAACTTTTATCACCATTCACTTGGTACATCTTAGGTTGAAAAAAAAATTCCTAACGTTTTCAGCGCATTGACTGTTTACATAGTCCGTTTTATGTTATAAAGAGGTTAAGTAGGTTAGATTACAGCTGGTCTTCTTTGTTGCTCTTTTGATCTTCTGGCCTTTTCGCTAGCCGCTCCGCGGCACGCTCGCTTCGCTCGCTCTGCTTGCTCGCTACACGTAATTCGGGTTATTACAGTAACAGATAGGTACCTACATTAACCCTGTCACTATGTGACACCGCTGCGGCAAAATTACTTTTTAAATAATGTAGGCTAAAAGCCCTCGCTCAGATATAACAACAAATAAAGGCTTTCAATTAGCCTACAGGGAGTAATTTGCATGACACTGGCTTAATATTTTTGGTAAAAGCCTTTGCCTCTCTGCTACTATTACTAGCGCTTGGTCCCAGTAATTTAAACAATTCTCCTTTCTTTTCTTCTTTTGAGCAATGAATGAAGAAAAACATTTAATTCCATCGATGGCAATCGCCTCAATGCGCAATGGATCTCAAGCACCTCATAAAATTTGTGTATAGGGTTTGCAAAATTTAATTGGTTAGTCCGTCGCGCTGATGATCGGCCTCTTAATCTTTTGCCTCCAGAAATCTCAGTAACCTTTCCAATTCATCACCACCTCTTCTCATTCCAACAATCTAGAAAGCGATTTCTAAAGTATTTAGTTGGGTACTAACCATAGATTTAATGGTACTAATTACTGTTTCAAATTCGAATTATAAACTAGGAGCCTTTGACTAGTATGCCTACCTACTTGCCTATTATTACAAAATGTAAGTTTCTATAATTTCTCCAGTACATACCTAACCAAAAGGTAACATAGGTATGTTAACATAACCTTTAGGTACTCGTAGGTACTTGTAGGTATACAACGGGAGGAGGCGCCTTCCTGCCATGAGTGCGGCGCTGCGGAGGACACGGCACACCACACCCTTGCGGAGTGTGTGCCATGGCACCCGCAGCGTCAGGCGCTGGTAGCGGGGGTCGGCCAGGGAGGGAGAGGTCCTGACCTCTCCCTCCCTATTATAACGAGACCTATACTAGCGAGCGATGGGGCCTGGAAGGCCTTCGCTGCCTTCTGCGAGCACTACGTGGTAGCGAAGGAGGCGGCGGAGCGCGAGCGAGAGCGAGATCCCCTCGATAGCGCACTCCGAAGAGTGAGGAGGGGGAGAAGACGCCGAGCAGATGAGCGTCTCCCCTCTCTCCGCGGAGGGAGCCCGCTGGTGCGTGGTACGGGGGCACCAGCACCAGCATTGCCCTTTGCTGCCGGATAGGGACGGCTCAGTTCTCCCGGCTATCCTTGTCCCCTCTCCCGGCACGTCCGGGGGAGGAACCGCCTAGGCCACCGTATAGGCGGACATCCGCCCGGGGAATATCGTGGAGGGAGGCTTCGGCTGTATCACCATGATATTCCTCAATATGGGCGATGAGGGAGAACCGCAGGGGGTTTAGTGGGTATACCTTTGCCTGGCTTCTCTTTGGGAGAAGCCCCCGCCAAAGGAGAGGCCCACATAACCCGGCCGTCCCCCGGTGGTCTGGTATGCATAAGGTAGTTGGCTCATTCTTGAGCCGGCGGCATTCCCCCTGCGAAACCAAAAAAAAAAGGTATTTGCAGGTAAGATTATCATAACTTTCGGTATCCAGGATCTTAGTTTATTCGTTTTATCCTTCAAAATAGAAACTCTAGGTGGGTGTTATTTAATAATGGTGACACATTTATTTTACTTAAGTCCCTTAGCCTTATTGTACCCTAATCTCAAAAACAGTCGTTCTCTTGCTGAATATTCATTTGACGTAAACCCGTTTTATAATTGTCCAACTTCAAAGGATTCCGAGGTAATTTTGTAAGAACATTAACTAAATAAAGGTGCTTTATTATGCCATCTGTCTGTTTTTCACCTTTATTTAGGTATTAAAGAGCAAACCATCACGTACCTATTTTCTGTGGCAAAAGTCAACCTTTTTCATTGAAACATTTTGATAAAGTAATAAGGCAGTTGAATTCGTATGAATTTTCTGGATTTCTTTTATTTGCTTATATCTTAAGTTATCTCTATATAGGATGTGTCTGTGACCATTTACACCAACCACATGTTCTACCAACCATTTTAAATAACTTGTTCTATGGCATTTATAACACAATAAGTAATAAAGTAGATATAAAAAACGTATGTTCTAGCAAAGTCAAGAAAATAATTGAATAATTCCTCTTAAAGATAAATTATGATGAGACCGAAAATTTGGTGCCATAATTTTAATAAAAATGATTTAGATACGTACATAAAGAGAGACACATGTACACACACAACACGCACACGCACATAAACACACATAGTTTTTAGATTCCAAAAATGTTATGTTCTTTTATATAAAATATCAGCTTTAGTTAGATTTCCTTCTTGTACCCAGTTTTATGTTATAAATTGTTCCTTTTATTTTATAATTTTAATTTGAATTAACCTTTATTATTCAGCACCGTGCGTTCGTACAATAATTAGGTTTAGGAAATGCTTATTGACCGCTGCGAGACAAGCCATTTGCTTAGTGCAGTGACCGTCTGATAAAATATTGTACCATGTATTTGTTTTTGGTAAATAAAGATTTTGTTTGTTTTTTGAACTAAATGCAGAGTTTTCCTTCTCTGGGTGCTGATGATTATGTCAGCAGCTTTACCTTAGTCGCCTTTTACGACACCTCGGTAAGAGTGAGGGTGGCCTATTCTACTCTGCCGGGGACCACACGGCCATCACATGAGGGGTAATTTCCATACTCACCACGCTTGGCAGACGGGTTGCGAGGGTTTTGAACTAAAGAAACTGAAAACCTCGCTAACCCGTCTGCCAAGCGTGGTGAGTATGGCAATGACCCCTCATGTGATTGAGGGCGGCCCGTGCCCCAGCAGTGGGGACTTAAATGGGCTGATGATGTTTGTTATTTGGAAATTAGCATTAAAATTTAACTTTCCATAAAAAGTCGGTCACGTGACTCCGTATATTTTCTGATGTGAGTTTAAAAAAGTTTGGATAAATTTCGAACATTTCGTGGAACAAAAGTGGTTTAGAATGGTTGGTACAACTCGTGGTAAAAGGGATATAAATGTTCACAGTTACACACTCTTTATAGAAAAGTCGTGTTAGTTACACTATATAACTTTTATAACTTAAGGTGACGGGTAGGGCTCACTAGCGACGCCAATCGATTTTAAGTTTTAGCTATTAAACCGGATCTATTTTAAACAATTTCGGGGTTACAGCCTCTCCGCAAACAGTTATACTATTTATCAAATAACCATGTAAAAATTTTGGGTCCAACGCGTACGCGAAATATAGTAGAAGTGTTTGCCGAGAGGTTGTACCTAACCCCGAAATTCTTTAAAATAGATCCGGTTTAGTAGCTAAAAATTAAAATCGATTGGCGTCGCTAGTGAGCCCTATCCATCACCTTAAGAACGACTGGACTTGCAGTTTGGCTGGAAATTGGTGGGGAAGAAGCTCAGCATCAAGGGACGGACATTTCCGGGCAACGCGCGCGGGCGAAAGTTAGTTCATAATAAAATTCCCTTTCCGTGCTAGGCAGGTGCAAAAAGGAGCTTAAATCACAGCAAAACGATTGCCATAACCATCGTAATGTACGTCGACTAAACGTTTCCGCCATTTCTCAAAGCTGTATAACGGTGGTAAGTCGTTGGCGTGATTTGTGGTGCTGGCGAGCTGCCAGACCCCCCGGACTCAGAATTAGGGCTGCGAAACCCGTAACTCATGCCAACCCATCTTCATTGCTTACCTGTGCTAATATTACTTTGTTCTAAATAATTTTATTTATTTTATTTTACAAGTTTTTGGAAAACGTACAACTAGATTAAGGGATACAGTCACAGAAAAAAAAACATTGAGGGCCAATAACAAGTTTCCACTGATAATCACTTGGTTGTTTAACAGAAATGCAATTGGGTAATGTTAAGAAAGAAAAAAAGTTACTAAATTACGAACAAAACGAACAACGTATTTGCCACTCTTAGAACAAGAAACGTTGAAATTGATCAAGTCACCGGACATTATCAGGAAAAAATAAATTAAATAACATTTGAGATAAAATTCAGTACACGTTTCAATTTCGAAACTGAAGTGTTGAACAAGTCAATGTCGACATTTACTTTTGCCAAATTATTAAATAGTTGACAAGTTCTAATGGAAAATGCATTCCGTCTATTTAGTCTTTGCATGCGGTAAAAGGAGCAAGCTGGGGTGTCTAAAAGACTTCGAGTTAGTGCGCTGCCTTATAAGTCAAGAAGCTCATAACAAAAGGGAAAATGCCAATTTTTAACGGATGTTTCTGCAACCTAATCATGTTAATACCTTTTACAGTAGGAGAGCCCTGCTTCGACATGAATGGGCCGGCTCGAATAAAGTGATACCACGGCATCACATAAAACCGGCGCGAAGCAGCACTGTGCTGTGTTTCGCTGCGTGAGTGAGAAATAATTTATTTTGGGTGGCAGTAATCGCTTACCTTCCACCTATCACATAAAAAAAAAACTGTATTTATGATCTAACTAGTGGTTTGCCCTCACTTCGTTTCGGAACATTTCAAATCAGGACCAATAGATGGCGCTAGGTAGCAATAACATCGCGCAAGTGTTTTTGTTTTTTCGGTTTCCCTATAAGCCAAGTAATTGTCTGTAGAAGTAACCTCTTTATAACTAGCATTTCAAAAGTGCCGATAATGTCACTTATTACCTAATGCAAATTGCAAACCTAAGTAACCTGCTAACGCATGAGCAGACCTTCGGTGTAGTGAACATACATTAGCGCTTATAATTGCTTACCATCAGGTCGCTCACTTCCTCGTTTATCTGCCCTTTATTTAACATAACAAAAGGGAAAATGACGATTATCAAAGGACGTACCTGCAACCAAATCAACTATAGCCTTATCGACTGCCCATGCACTAACATTCTAAGCAAAGGCAGCGCACTCAAAATTGTTTTCATACCTCCGCAGAATGTTTCTGGAAATGATCAGGAAAACCTAAAGGAATTAATTATTTAAGGCGCAAGTTGCATATTAATTCGAACACCGGAAACAAGATTGGTAGATTAGGGTTTTCTACAATAGATTCATTAGGAGTTAACGAACAAAGCTGTCTAGAAATAGAAATCTTTATTCAGTTTACATCCGTACAGAGTATTTAAACGTCAAATTACCTATTAGTAAATGCCTATATACTGTCCCACTGCAGGGCAAAGATCTCATCATAAAAATCAAGTCATCGCTACTATGATGGGATTAGGCTTAATCACCACGCTTGCCAAATGCGGATTGGTGATCACAAACTCGAGCTACGTCGAAAAAATTTAAACTTACCCAGGAATCCAGGACCCCGAGATCACGGCCCGGTACTTAGACCACTAGACCAACGCAACGGGGTGTTGAAAATTTCCTAATTACCTAACATACACGATAATTCTGGATGTTTTTTTATGTGATAGGTGGCAGACGAGCAGACGGAGCGATTGCCGCCGCCCATGTACACCCGTGATTCCAGTAGAGTCACAAGTGCGCTGCCAACCTTTAAACCACCTTTCCCTTGATTGGGCCTCCGGTACCCTCAGTCACGCAAAATTTTATTTTAGATTGTAACCCCGAAATTGAAGCGAAAAATTAAAATCGATTGTGTGTGCCCTACCCGTCACCTTAAACAAACAACGTTAACATTCCAACGTAAATCATTCTTTTATGTTTCCTATAAAAATACTGAAAGTGTATTTATCGGGTTTTGTTTCGGAGCTCCTTATTTTCAAGAGAAACGCAAATAGACTGTTACTAGCCAGACTAGACATGATTCACATTCCTACAACTTACGATCAGGTAAGGTGGTTTTGCTAGTTTGCTTCCCAGTACCTAACTACTGACATTAGCAAATATTTAAAAAAAATTTGGACCTCATAAACTAAATCGAACGGAAATGAAAAGTAGTTTTTAGGGTTCCGTAGCCAAATAAAAAACGGAACCCTTATAGATGTCTGTCCGTCTGTGTGTCCGTGGCTGTGGCTGACATACGGACGTCACAGCCACTTTTCTCCGAAACTATAAGAATTCTTCTATGTAAACTTGGTAAACAGATGTGCTTTGTTAACCGCATTACAATTTTTACATAAAAATTGGAAAAAAATAAAAAAATTGGGGGGTTCTCCCACTTGAAACTGAAACTCATATAGATATAGTAAGTAGTTTTTTTTAATACGTTATAAACCGTAAACCGCAATTTACCTTCCATATATCTTACTTGCTGCTACGGAACCCTTCATGGGCGAGTCCGACTCGCACTTGGCAGGTTTTTATTAATATACTACAAATTCCACGGACACTGGTTCCTTGTTTTTTTATACCTACGAGTATTACTTACTTGACTCATGCATGCATCATGATTCGTAGAGAATGTTGTTCAGTATATTTAGTCTGGGGTTCAATGTCTTTAACAATATTAATCTGTAACATTTGGCTAAAGGTTTCAGAATAATCCTGTGTCAACATATCTTTAGAGTTAGAGAAACTTTAGTTGAAATCCAAAAACCGACTGATGAAAGTTTTAAATGACATTCATTCATTGAATAAAAGTTCTGAGAAATTTTACTTTAGCAGCTAACGAATCTTACATGAATATTTAAAAAGCTCTGCTTATATATTTATGGATGAATGTTTTAAAGTTTAGGCAAATTATTATAGCAGGGAGCATCTAAGTACCTTGAATTATTTGCAATTGAATAATCGTCTCAGCGATGAGTTAAAATATCGTGAAGAAACCTGCTCGTTTCGGATAGTTTCTGAAACGACTATCTTACCATGATTACGTTGCCCACATCGACCAGAGTGATACCACGGCCTCACAGAAAACCGGGCTGAAGCAACAATGTGCTGTGTTTCGCTGCGTGATTGAGGGTACGCGAGGCCCAATCCGGTGGAATGGGAAAGTAAAGATTAGCAGCGCACTTGTGAATCCACTGGTGTCGCGGTTATCCATGGGCGGCGGCAATCGCTTAGCATCAGGTGATCCATCTGCTCATCTGCCAACTGTCACATAAAAAAGCCTGAATCATCGTCTCATCGTACCCTGGTCTAAAGATGTCGCTTTGGACGCAACCGGGAACTACATGCTAAGATGAGGAAAATATGCTATTAAATAAATAGCCAAGCACTGGAGTCCGATTTTTGGAGCCCAATTCTAGGGCTCGTGACATTTATTATCATACAACATACGGCGTCGGCGAAGGGCGAAACATTGACACGTAATGTGGGAACAAATAGCTCTTGAAAGAAGGAGAAACATAGTGATGAGTGGGAACTTGTACAAAGAAAAAGACATAGAAATCCGTTTAGTACTATAGAAGGTAAAGCCGCTAACAACCCCAGTGAGAAATTTAAGGCAGCGGACATTAGAACTTGTCTATTTGTTATAACGTATCAAAGGAGACGACCGACATAGATATCACGAATTACATATTTGATAGAACGCAGGTTAAGGTTGTCCCTTACAAAATAAACGCCAAGATGCCTAGACAATACAATGCGTATAAGATCGAGGTACCTATGACGAAGTTAGCCCTTTTCCTGGAGGATAGTTTTTAGCCGGAGGGTATATCCTTTCGAAAGTTTATTGACTTTAAAAAGAAAGTAGATGGCAGACACAACTCACAGCAGAGTTACAAATCTATGGCCTGCAGTGTTTCCGGACCAATACGACCGCAAACCTTCAAGAAAGGAGTGTACTCCCTTTTAAAAGACCGGCTGCGCACCTGTGACTCTTTTGACTTGACAGGTGTCCATGGGCGGCGGTAAACGCTTCCCATCAGTTGATATGTCAGCTTGTCTGCCCCCTATATCATAAAAAAAATGTCTGCATAAATGACTAAGACTATATCAAAAACATCCAGCTGTTCACAAAGATATGTATTTGAGTTTTTAATAAATTACCTATAGGGCTGCTTATAAATCTATGACGACTAAATGTATATTTTAAATATTGCTAGTTATATAAAAATAAATATGTGAACCTGATTTGTGTGAAGAACTGTTATATGCAAATAAATTCTATTCTATTTTAAGTATTCTTATGTTGGAAACTCAATTTAGCGAGTGACGTTTGCCAGAGCAAAGTTGATAACGTCTCCACGTCGTTCTGTGATGGATGATGAGGCCGAGACGAGAAAAATACTCTCACAAATACCTATGTATGCGTAATTCCCAGAACGAAGAGTAATTCTGGAGGGAAGAGTTTCCTATTGTGTAGAAAAACTTGAAGAATTTACGCAAGTCTAATTTGACTAAGTTGAACGGTTGAACATTTTTCGTTGAAGTACTTATTCAATTAGTATATAGATGACTTTTTTGTCATCAACCGAATTTGAAAGTGTTCTACTATTCATTATGAACTTTTCCATGGGACAAATCGTACAATCCGAAATAAAAATTCAGCTGGTCCAAACGTTTCGATGACCATAACGTAACGCTTGAAATAATGTATGAAGAACAGTTTTTTCCGATTTCACAATATTAAAACTCGATATAATGATATCTATGCACCGTTATTCTTTATCGTTTACATCCCGAAAACCTCATGATAGTTATCATTAATAAAGTCGATTTAGCATCTTAATTCAGTAAAAAAGACAAATAAAATCAGCTGTTTCGATTGTTGCCGGGTGGAAATTCAATTTGGTATGGAACAACAGATTTTCTTTTTTTGCTTATTTTGGTGATCCAAGTGGTCTTTATTCACGAGACCTGTTATGTGGTTTTCGGGAACTAAGGATAAAAAATAACTGTGTAGATATGGTAATTAAATTAATTTCGCCATTTTTACTGTTCATAAAAATATCAACTTCAAAATTAGCCTTGGCCCTATAATTAACACGAAATTATTTTGAGGTACAATATTTTGTACTCAGATATTATCACATATTTTTTATATTAGCTTTCGCCCTGTATTAGAACTGGTAGATTAAAATCAGTGAACGGAAAAGACAATGGCTGCAGTCGGACACTAAAACTAATCATGTTGAAATGGCTCCCAGTGCATCGGATACTAGAATTAACAGTACAGAAAAATGTAATAGCTTGGGCAACTGATTTCTTGTCCATTGTTGTACATTGAGTTGAATTTGTTAGAACTTTGGTTTTTTGGCAGTTAAAAGAACTGGAGCAATACGCTAATACCTGCAATCTAATTGTATTACGGCTCACTCGTCGACTTCTGCGACACAGGCCTGCGAGCCTGGTGCACAAGTCACTATGTAAATTGATACAACTTTTTACCAATAAAGAATTTATTTATTATATTTATTAACTAACTTAATTATATGAATTCATATTAGTTAGTTAATAATATTTAATTAGAAAACAACTTTTTAATTTAGCTTTTTTACGTACAGCTAGCCACACATCAAAGTAAACAAAACTGTGAAATTTCTTCAGCCGACTCTCACCTTATGTCAAACTAATTTGGTTCATTATCAAATGAGGAAATTTGACAGATTGTTGTAACCTGGTGTATGGCTATCTTTGCCCAGGGGCGTCTTACCTATAGCAGGGGGAGCAGTGAACCCAGGCGCCGCGGAAGTTAGAGGGCGCCGAGAGCCCCTCGCTACACCTAGAGCCTCCACTGTAACGCTCCGCAAGGGGCGGCCGCGGGTACTGATCGTTCTCCTCATCTAAGCGTGTGTTTCCCAGTTGCATCAAATGCTGTCACTTCGAAACCCGGAGTACGCTTGGACCATGATACAGGATTCGGGATATCTCATAATTACAATGAAGCGACTGCCCATAGCTAGTCGAACATGTTGTTAATATTCCATTTCGTTTGCGAATTTTGAAACAACAGGGAGCCAGTTTATTATTGCACCCGGACGCTTATTCGGCTAGAGCCGCCCCTGTCCGTACCTACCGCTGGAAAGTGACGACGAAGTAAGAGAGCTTACACACGAGCGACCGTTCGTTCGCGACCGCTTGCGACCGTGGTGTGCGGCTGTCGCCGGCGGTCGACGGCAGTCGCGGAACCATAGGTTTAGCAAACTAGCGGCCGGTCGCGGCCGGTCGTGGACGGTCGCAGTCGCGCCACGCGACTGCCGCTGACTGTCGCTGGCGCGCCGCGCGACCGTCGGCGACGCGCTGCGACCGCCGCCGACATGATGAATAAAAATGAATGTAGATAGTTCTTTTAATTATAATTCCAAATACACTGGTGTTTTTACGGCACTAATCAATACGTCAACATCACATACACTATCATCACTCATTTTTAATATGAAAATGTGCGCTCTTCCTGTCTATACAACAACGAATGTGGGCAAATTCATCATGTCGGCGACGGTCGCAGCGCGTCGCCGACGGTCGCGAGGCGCGCCAGCGACAGTCGGCGGCAGTCGCGTGGCGAGCCTGCGACCGTCCGCGACTGGCCGCGACCGGCCGCTAGTTTGCTAAACCCATGGTTCCGCGACTGCCGCCGACCACCGGCGACAGCCGCACACCACGGTCGCGAACGAACGGTCGCTCGTGTGTAAGCTCTCTAATGTTACGCGTTCGTCTAGCTAGAAATACCTTCATGTTCACTTTTGCCCAGATTATAGTGATCGGGGAAAACCTTCGATTAATACAAAATTTATTTAAACTAAGGGGAAAACAGTACCTATAATTTATATTCCACAGCTTAATTAATAGTGATAAATCCTGAGTCAAAATTGGTATGTGTCAGAAACTGGCCACGACAGTTGCCTAGCACACGCCTTTTCTTAAAATAGGGTGTCTAAATCAACATAGTTACCTACTTACGTATATTTTAGGAATACCTGCCTAAGGGTTACAAAATACAATTTAATAATGCAATTTACGAAAAGTGCGAAACAATGCCGAAGATGTAAGGTACTACAAAATTCAATTTCCTGCGACCTATAAATTATGGCCGGTCCCGAAAAGGGTTTTCTATAAAGAATTTACTAGCTTTAAGTTTTTTCGGACATTCTTTACTACGTATGACCCGTATACTTTTGACCCGTTTGGAACAGTAATAGTGTACGCTGCCTTTGGTCCAAGGGTTGCGGGTTCGATCCCCGCACAGTACAAACATTTGTGTGCATGAACATGTTTGTTTGTATTGGTCTGGGTGTTTCCTATGTATTATAAGTATGTATTTACAAAAGAAAAGTATTTTAAGTATATATTTGTAATCCCACTGTTGATTCTGATATCCGTAACACAGGTGCTTGAGCTACCTTGCTATCTTGGATTTAGATCAATGTATGTGATGTTGTGAAATATTGATTTATTTATTATTATTTATTACCTATTGTTGTAAAAAGATGTCTCACTCTTAGAACTCTAGCTATGGTTTGGCAATGACTTTAGGTACTACTTTCGCTTTAGCATGTTTTATTAATATGGCTCTACCCGAAGATAATTGGCCAATATCAAGTAACTTGTTGAGAATAGGTAAGTAGGTAGTCAATAGTCGAAATCAGTCAAAGTCACAGTCACTCAATAAAACGCCGGTGTTATTACGTTTTATCGATCTACGGATTCAGAAAATATCACTCTTAAAGCAATCGCGGGTTTTAAGACTATTAGGTCCAAGCAAGTTGTCGCTAGACAACTCATTCGACGCACAATAGCAGTGTTGAAAACGATACAATCTAACGATTCTTACTATCAGGATCACTTTTCGGCACTTCACTGCACAAATAAACACCGAATTTGTACACTAAAAACCACTAATTTAAAACGTTTGAATTGTATCAGCCCACGCGGCTTGTTTTAGCCCTAACCGCCGAATTTTTTAGCATGATATGGGTGACAGATGTCAAAATCTATACATGTCTCACGTTAGTCTCTTTCTAACGTATGCATCACGTATAACTCTGTCCTGCTGTCACCGATATCATGATAAAGTAGTCATAAGAAACTTGGGATTTTTATGTAAGTAACAAAACAAAAAGACTTCTAAGAAATGTAGAACGTTGTATTTTTTATTCACTTGAGAAAAACCTAACCTACTCTTGTGACTAAACAATCCTTGTAAGTATAATGAATGTGGTCCTGAATAATTTACCGTAGTAGGTAGCCTAACTAAAAGTTTTGCGACGCAGGTATATATCTACCTATACACCGTTATTTTTTAACGTTTACGTCCCGAAAGCTTCATATTAGGTATCGTGAATAAAGTTCATTAAGGCGACGGCCATTTGATTTAAATTGTTAGCATCTAAACCGGATATCTTTTTAACAATTTCTAGGTTCAAGCATCTCGAAAAGAACTTATACAATTTATTCAATACTTATAATTAACTTTTTGGTCTGCTTTCTATTCTAAATCTGAATTACCGCCAAAAACGGCCACTTATGGCGTTAATCCAAATTTCGAGTGCAAAAACTAAAATCAAAGATTAAAATCACTAGATCAACAAAATAAGGAGAAAAATATCAGCTGTTCCATATATTTATTGCCGGCGCCGCGCCGGCTGGATATTATATTTGGTCTGGAACAGCAGATTTTTTTTCGCTTATTTTGTTGATCAAACATGCTAAATGGTCTTTATTTTCGATACTTATTATGAAGTTTTCGGGTTGCAACTTTACGGTGAATGCAGGGTAGTTTTAGGTTAACATTTACATCCTAATCATTTTGTATGGGGAGTCGAGGAAAATGTGGCGAATTATCACAAGTCGTAGAAAAAATTGTTGTTGAGAATGATTGGTGGTAAAGACGTGGTTAAAGGTTTCTAAATGTCTACCGATACTTACACCCTGTTTGTATATTGGTACAGAAGGAAGCAAGTGCCTAGCTAGCTAGGGAGCCCCGCACCATTGACGCCAATCGATTTCAATTATTAGCTTCTAAACCGTATTTTTAACAATTGCAGACCGTCGGAGACTCAGCAAAGGGTTCTAGAGGTTTGATGAGTGCATTTATGAAGACGAAATTATAAATATTGTTGTGAGATTTTTGTTTTAACCTTTATTTAAATTAAAACTGAATGTAATCACCATTTTTTTCTATTACATTTAGTAGTCTAGAGCGCATAGACTCTACTAAGCGACTACAAATATCTGTTCCTCGCATATAGTCCCAAATTTCATTGCAATGTGCTACAATTGAAGGGCTTGACCTCACGTTTTGGTTATCCCACAACTTCACCATTAATCCCCACAAATTCTCAATGGGATTGAGATCTGGGGATCTAGGCGGCCATGGAATCAGAGTTATCTCTGAGTGCTGTCGAAACCAATCTGTGACAACCCTCGTCGAATGGACTCTAGAATGTTCGTGGACGTAGAAAAATGTGGGAACCTCTTCCTGCGGGTAAACTGTTCTCACAGTCGGCAACATTGTTTCTCCTAATAATTCAATGTAGTTTGTTGCTTTTGCCCGGGAAGGTGTATGGACCAGTTCGCCTACACCTCCGGCAGCCATCCAGGCCCACATGTTAGCTGTAATTCTGCCACCCAATCGACTAGATTCTTTGTCCTCGGTAGTATCATGGCGCAATAACGTTAATCCACCGTACTGAGAAGACGTAAATGTTTCTTGGCCCGAAAAGATGACGTTAATCCAATCAAAATCGAGGTGATCGCGTGCAAAATTCAATCTCGCAAGCTTGTGGGCATCCGTTAAGGTTGCCCTCTTAGCGTGTCTATAGTTCAGTCCAGTACTTTGCAAGTTATTCCTTATTGTTTGTATGCACACGTCGTAGCGTGTCGCAAAATATCTAGTGGGGGTAAAAGGATGTAGTTCATAATGAAGTTGCATCTCCGTTCTTTGTTCTTTTGTCATTCGACGAAGCCCGGAGTTGTGGCGTCTTCCGTCTTCAAGAGAGTACTCTTCAGCGTATCTTCGGATCCACCTTCTGACAGTATTTCGAGATACGTTTAATTCACGGGATATTTCTCGAATACCATAACCTTGCTCGCTGAGCTCTATAATTTTTGTTCTTTGATACTCCGTATCAGTCATTTTTGCTTACCTTTAAGTAAGTGACTTATTCTGTTCAAGAATATTTAGTTTATATAAGACATCATTTAACGGCCGCACTCAGAGACGTAATTTAAGCTAATGTTCATTAACTTTAGTATCGGTAGTCTTTATGCGTATCAAAATAAGTGCCAATATTTTTTCTTAAATACCCAACTAAGTTAATCAACGACTCTGAGTGTGGCAGTAAGTGTTTATATTTTACTGTTTTTAGAGTTTTACTCCATTTGTTACGATTCCAAGAAATCTAAAGGTTTCATCCAGTGCTTCCAGTGCTCGTAGATTCTTGTGAATACTTATGTGAAGTGTATTATTCAGTAGGATAATCTCAGTGTTTAATGTATTTACCCAGCTTTACCCAGTTTTTTCTGAAACAAAGAAAGTAGAATTTAACAAAAGTGAAATTTCACGGTTATTTTGTTCATTATACCTAGAAAGGTCAAGCGTAGATTAGGTCGCTAGAAAAGTATATATAAGCGAAAAGCTAATGCGTACTAAGTAAGTTATACTAAATTACGATCCATAGAATCATCATCATCATCATCATCAGCCCATTTAAGTCTCCACTGCTGGGGCACGAGCCTTCCTCAATCACATGAGGGGTAATTGCCATACTCACCACGCTTGGCAGACGGATTGGCGAGGGTTTTGATATAAATGCAGAGTTTTCCTTCTCTGGGTGCTGATGATCATGCCAGCAGCTTTACCTTAGTCGCCTTTTACGACACCTCGGTAAGAGTGAGGGTGGCCTATTCTACTCTGCCGGGACCACACGGCAAATCATAGAATACGTTTCTATTATTCGTAATTTAGTATATCCTTTTTTTTCTTATTATTTATTTAGTTTATTTTTTACTACACGAATTCACATGAACCGCTCTTATTGAAGAAGAAAACCGAAAACAAGAACCGAATTTATTGAAAAAAAAATGTTTTCCTATGCAACATTCCAATACATTCAAAATTTTATTTAAAGAATTTCTAATTGCCGCGCCGCCGGTTGCGGCATATTTGAATCTCATTAAGCTCAACATCAGTAAGGCCCCGTTGGTCTAGTAACGCCCTATTGGTCTAGTGGTTTAACTACCAGGCCGTGATCACAGGGTACTGGGTTCGATTCCTGGGTCGAGCGAAAAGTATGTTTCGATTTTTTCGAACATAGCTCTGGTTTGTGATCACCAATCCGCATTTGGCAAGCCTGGTGATTAAGCCTAATCCCATTATAGTAGCGATAACTTGATTTCTATGATGGAGGTCTTTGCCCTGCAGTGGGACAGTTTATAGGCTGATACTTTAACATTAATTTGCAACATTAATTTCATATCTGCGATCTAGGTGCACCTATAGGATAATTACAATATACGAGCAATTAGGTACAGCATATTTGTCACCGTTGAAAATTTTCATCAGGACGCGGACTCTGAAAGGTCAAAATCTTGTGCTATAAACGTCTTCTTTGTAGCACAAACTTCATGCAAATGTTCCCGCTTCACTTTGAATGCTGGTGCCACGTTTACTGGAGAACACTTGACTAAGGAACTCGGAACTGAGAACAACTATGCGGCCTTTAAAAGTTACAGTGTAAAAGGGAGCGCGGACGGATATAGTAGTGTTGTAAAAGAACTGAGTCTTTTAGTCCTAATTTTGGGACTACGAGTTCTTTTTACCCAACTACAGCGAAGCAATGGGAGGGTTATGATTTTGACCTATATTTATGTATGGTTGTTCATCTGTTCCCTCATAACTTCTAAACTAGTCATCATATTTGAACAAATGAGGTATTGTTAGAAGCGTCTTGGTTGTCTTCTGGTTATAGGCGAAATGACGTCACCTTAAATTGACTACAGCGCCCTCTAGGAGACTAAATAAAATTTGCTTGACGGTACCGTGTGGGGTATCAAATGAAAGAGCTTTTTAGCACATTTCAAATATGTAATTTTATTTACTTATTTATTACTAAAAATATTTTAAATAAAATTTAAAACCCGACTACCAAAAAACACGCTCTAAAAAGTACGAAACAAGAAAATTGTCTGTGCTGAAATTATTATGCCTTATTGCCGTGGTCGTATGCCACCTGCTGTAGCAAAATAGTGTAGTATTCATAATAAAATAAAGTCAATGTGGCATACGACCACGGCAATACGGCAAAATAATTTCAGCAGAGACAATTTTCTTGTTTCTTAGGTACTTTTTAGAGCGTGTTTTTTGGTAGTCGGGTTTTAGTTTATAAACTTTAATTTTTTAAGACTCAAGTCAAAAATTTTAAATGGGCTCACTGTTTACAAAAAAAACTCAAGACTAAGTCCTTCAATGAAAAACTTATCTTTTCCAAAAATAGCTAGCGACTGAGTCTTTTAAAAATAACTCAGTCTTACGAAAAGAACTCGCGACTGAGTCATTTCTTTCAAAGAGCTCTGAACTGGATTCTCAAACGTACTCGTATGCAAGTGAATGTATAAGATGAATGCGTTTGCGCATTGCGCATTAGCGCTTTGGAAATGGAACACAAAAAACTGTGCTTCATGCTCACTTTTGTTTTAAATCACACCATTGTCAAGGTACGTTTTCATAATACATATTTTACAGTCTTTGCCCTTGGTAGACATACTTAGTACACCTAGGTGAACCAGGGGTAGATTTATCTACTATCACTAAGTAGTCTCTAAGTCTAAGAGTCTTTATGATTAGGGTGCAGTATTCAACTTTCAAGTTCACGACTCAACGAACTCAAAACGCTTCACGACACGAGTTTATTTTGAAATGGACTGCAGTTTTGCTGTTTAACTCATGGCTCATAAAACTTGAAAGAACTCAAAAGACTTAAAGAGCTCAAAGGACTGAAAAAAACTCGAAAGGACTTAGAATAAATGTAACGACTCAAGAAATTTTAGGACTGAAAGAACTTAAAAGACTCAAAACAACTCAAGACTCAGGACTCAGGAGACTAATTAGTCGTGAGTTCTGCAAAAAGAACTTATAGCCGCAAAATGAGGACTAAAACACTCAGTTCTATTACAACACTAGGATAGTGGTGCTGGAAAAAATAGAACAAATTATTCCAAAACAAACAAAAGACTAAGCAAAAATAACATACAGATTAGACAGTAAAATAGAGTGTCCAGGGATGGGAATCGAATCCGCAATCCCACGTGCTGGTAAAAAACATCATGATAAATAAGGATAAGCATGATATTACTGGAATCTCGAATAAGTTAACTCCGTAGAATAAGTAACTTAATTATAGTCGGAATAAAAGACTCCAAAAACATAGGCAACCTCGTTCTCTTTTGGAAGTAAAATTGGTAAAGAAGTGATATGAGTACTTACTGAAAGTAAACCAACTAATTGCAGGATTTGATAGTTTCGTTCGCCCTACATACATAGATTACATCAATCATATAACATTACACCGTAATACTAAAACGTACCTATTACAAAGTATCAAGGTTCACTTTAGAATCGATGAATTTTTCGAACCACAATCACACCACACAATCTGATAGCTAGTCACTTTGTCAATTTAAGGTTTTAATTCTAGGGTCGTGAATAGAACTTGGAACGAAAGTATGCCAGCCAAAACACAAAATATTAGGCCGTTCTACAATGTCTACGTGGCAGACGTGTGCTCGGCGCTTGCGCGTAGCCCAACTGAAGCCGGACCCACTCTAACCTTATTATCGTACAACACTCATACAATTAGGTCGAGATTCGCGTGCCCGAACCAGTGAAAACCGGCCCCACCGACACGATAATTTGCTGGAAATTCTCGGTAAAAGGTACGATCTCACTAGCGCTGCCTATCAATTTGTATTAATTGTGACGAATATACATACTTTGAGTCTCAAAGCGAATATAGGATATTATTGCAAAAAACGGGCAATGAGATTCTAAAAAAAAATATTTGTGATTTTTCAAGATATATCTGGCACAAAATATCTCGTTAGAAGTTACCAAATTTTTAAGAATTGCTAAAAGTGGCCACTTTAGGCGGCAATCAAAAATTAAGTTATATGTATGTAGGGGGACAATTTGTGCCAGATATGTATATCTTGAAAAATGGATATTGTTGCAAAAAAAAGTATTTGTGCTACTTTTTATTAGATTCTCATTGCCCATTTTTTGCAACAATATCCTATATTCGTCACAATTAACACAAATCGATAGGCAGCGCTAGTGAGATCGCGGTAATAAGTTTGTTTCCAGAGATACTTGCGTACAAGCGAAATTCGACCTAGTTGTGTTAAATTGGTTGGACGATAACAATCTTTAGATGGGTCTGGCTTCCGCTCGTTCGTGTTTAGGTATGTGCATGGGTGAGTATGCTATGTAGGTACCTATCCATGGATGGAAACTGGTTAATGGACAACATTTCATATTTTTAACATGTCCATATTGTTTTTTTATATGAAAATAGACATAAAATGAACCGACCCATATTTTTTCTTTTTTCAAAATTTGTCCATTTTCATGCATAAAATAATTATTGAAATTCTTTTTATTCTAAATAGACGTAAGCGCCAAATGACGTCATCGGACGGCTGAATACAGCGATATTCCTTTGCTTATAATTGTTTTAATAAAAAAAAAGATACTACTGTCAAAGGTAAATAATACTAGTATCAACATTGTCAACGTCATTCATACATTACACGTTGACAAGTTGTCTTTTTTTTTTGACAGTTACATGTCATGGGTTTGGCATTTCGTAAATTTAAAACTATAATGTGCTAAGCAAAGAAATATTTTACATTCTGCCGTCCGATGACGTCATCTTACGTTTTTTAGTTTTTAATTTTTTTCTCAGTAAATAAGCAATATAAAAAATGAATAAATATATATTCGAGCAGCGGAAAAGTAAACAAAGAATTGGTATTTTTTGTTTCAGAGCTTAGCAATTTTGAAATGTTGTCCATTATACATAGTATACTGTGTATACGGAGCTACTGACTCCGGGTAGCTCTGGGAACCAACAGCGGAATCAGATCGATTTTAATTTTTAGCTACAAAATCGGATCTATTTTAAACAATGTCGGGGTTACAATCTCTCGGCAAACACTTACTTATACTATTTATTAATTAACCACGCACAAATGTTGGGTCTAACGCGTACGCGAAAAAATGATTTTACGCCAAAAACGACCACTTTTGGCGTGAATCATTTTTTTGCGTAGAAAAACGGACCAAACATTTGTGCATGGTTATTTAATAAATAGTATAAGTAATAATTCGTGTTCGATGAACACGAATCTCTATTTATTATTAATAAAAAAGCGATGTATTTTGATTCTATACACCGATAAAGAATCAAAATACATCGTTTTTTTTTATTGTTTAATTACATCCCGAAAACATCAATGAAGTCCAATTAGCTTGTTAGATCAACAAAATTAGGAAAAATAATCAGCTGTCATTGCCGGGTGGATATTCTTAAAAGGAGTCTCCAACCATAATTATGTAAAAATATCTATGTTCATGTTCATGCATTTTATTTATTTATTTTTATTTTTTATCCTATTTATGCGGAACAGCTTGAAATATTTTTCGCTTATTTTGTTGATCTAACATTAATAAAGTTTGTGTTGTCTTAATGTGTATGTCAGTGTACGTTTTGTTTGTTTAAGGGCCGAAACTACGTGACGCGGGTGCCCGCGCGGGTTTATACAAAAGTGACCCGTCGCGGGAAGCCGCGCGGGAACCCGTCGCGGAGAGGCGGGGACCGCGCCCGCGCAACCGAGCCCGTCTCCCCGCGACGGGACCCGTTGCGGGGGTGCGCGCGAGGCCCCCCGACGGGAGCTTAGTTCAGTTAATGTCTTGCTAGGTAATAATATATTAAGTTATCCATCAATACGACTGTACTCGTACGTGCACGCTGTAAATTTGAACTGGTGACACTGCGTGAGACGGGTCTCAGCGACGGGCCCCGTCGCGGGCGCCGGCTTAACGTAGTTTTTCATAATCTTAATCATAATCGTTTATTGCATCGTACAAAAGATATTAAAATAATACAATGTAGCTTAAATACTTAACACCTCACAAGGCATTGCAATGTTCTTACAATCTAAATAATTAATTATGTATTAGAAAGTAACAATTACTTATTATTACTTTTTTATATGTACTTAATAAAGTGTAGGTAGTATCTACCTACATAATTTAGAAAATCGGCACAGAACGTCATATTAATGTTTTCATTTATTTTGTACCTATATCATACAGTTATGTAATGGTTAATTTTATTACGTAATTATTATTATGTTATAATTATTGTGTATCGATATGTAGATATCTAATGTGAGTGTCGTATAATGTTGTTATTATTAATTATTTATTTTTTATTTGTATTACATGTTTTATTATTGATAACTTACTTTGTTTTGGTTGCAAAAAACTCTTCAAGGGAGTAAAAACAATTGGAAATTAGATATTTTTTTAATTTGTTCTTGAAAGAATTGACTTTTTTTTTCGGTTTTTATATCTGTTAGTATTCTATTAAATATTTTTACGGCCATATACATTGGGCTGCAATTGAGCATCTTGATTCGGGAGTATGGTAAGGATAGTTTGTGTTTATTACGGGTGTTCACGTTGTGGGTTTCCTGTATTTTTTTAAACAAATGCATATTTTTGAAAACGAATGTACAAATATCCAGAATGTAAATTGATATTAGGGTTAGTAAATTAAATTTGATGAAAAAAGGTCTGAAACTGTCTGTGTTTTTGATTTGGGCTATAATCCGGATGCATTTCTTTTGAAGTAAAAATAAATCATTTGCATTGACACTGTTACCCCACAGAATGATGCCATATTTGAGCCAAGCGTACGCGTATGCATAATAGGCAGAGAGGGCGGAAGCAGTGTCAGTGTTATGCTTTATTTCATAAAGGGCGTATGTAAATCTTGAGAGTTTTGTTTTTAAATTTTCTATGTGGGATTTCCAGCTCAAATTATTGTCAATTTTCAGTCCTAGCAAATTGTACGAATTTACGTTATCTATTGTTTTATTTTGGAATGTTATATTTATGTCTAGAGAAGGTTTCTTATATAAATGAAACTGTATCAGGAAGTTATATGGTTTAATGTGTTATGGATAAGTGTATTATTATCGGTACTATTGTCAGTTTTAATGAGTATCGATATGTCGTCTGCGAATAAAACGGGAAGGGTCATTTCAGTGTCGAAGCATTTTGGAGCATCATTAATGTAGAGGAGAAAAAGTACACATCCTACTACGCTTCCTTGCGGGATGGAGCCTGTTAGGAGTTTTTCTGCTGATTGTACTTTTTCTAACTCGTTAATGTTATTGTTGTAGTGTTGGATCTGTACTATTGGTTTCCTATTGTGCAAGTATGAACGGAACCAGTTGTAGGCTGGACCACGTATGCCGGAGCCTTTTTACTTGTGAAGCAAAAGGTCATATGGGACGCGGTCATATGCCTTACTCATGTCGAGTTTCGGCCCTAAGGTAGGTAGTGGTAGTGTTGAATAATAACGCAAACTCACAACTCATTATACAACCAATTTTCTAAGGAACGCGTCTCTTTAATCACTTGACATTGGCAGTTGTCTCGTAAGAGCAACAGCAAGCCATTTAAAAAAATGCTAAATGGACTTCACTCACTATACCGATAATGAGGTTAGGTTTTTTGGGATGTAAACGATAAAAAATTGACGTAACGTAACTTGTTTATTGTCTTTAGTTTTATTTGCCATTGCCAAAACCTACATTTAAAAAAAAATATGTTCTATGTGTTGTCAAAATATTTATTCTACTTAGGTAATGACTTTGACCAGACTTTGTTCTAAGTAATTTAGTGAGCTCTAAATGAAAACATTTCGTCCGTTACTAAACTTATCCTTAGGTCGCTCAGCGTAGACCGGTCCCTCAGGCGCGCCTTCTGCCGACGACATTAGTTTGTCGTAGATTTCCTCAGAGACTAGCCAAGGACAATACCTACGTATTGTCTAGTGTAGGTACCTCAACAGCATACCGTGCCGTGCTTTATTAACTGTCTTACTTCCTTATCGAGGGCATTATACTGATGAAAACAAACGTTTTCCCCCAGGAACATAGGGTCTTATTTCAGAAAAAAAATCACCTTCCCATACAAAAGTAATCAGCTGATTGGTGCAAATTGTATGGGAAGGTGCTTTTTTTTTATTTTTAGATTAGTCCGTATGTTCCTTGGCGGAAAATGTGTGTTATCATCAGTATAATGCAAGACGGTTAAAAAGCACTGTGTATCATTAAGGCAAAATCCATGTTACAATATTATAGCAAAATGTATTGTAGCAAATTTGAAACAATTCCGGGGTTACAACCTCTCGGTAAACACTATGCTATTTATTAAATAACCAGGCAAAAAATTTGGGTCCAACGCGTACGCGAAAAATTAACCCAGGAATTGTTTAAAATAGATCCGGTTTAGTCACCTTATGGCGACAGGTAGGGCACACTAGCGATGCCAATTGATTTTATTTTTTTAGCTACGTTACCAAGTCTATTTTAAACAATTTCGGGGCTTCAGTCTCTTACCAAACCCTTATACCTACTTTTTATTTAAAAACCGTGCACACATATTGCGTTTGCTTTTGTTACTCGAAAAAAATATTCACGCCAAAAGTGGCCGCTTTTGAGTGCAAAAGCAGACCAAATAGTTAACTATAAGTATTAAATAAATAGTACAACCTGTGCGGATAAAGAATTGGATCAGAAATGGCGGCGCATCTATTCACCTCTCGCTCGCGCACTATTTGCGTCTATAGTCGCACTCGTGGGGTGCGAGTGCGCCGCCATTTCTGATCCCATTCTTTATCCGCACATGTTGTATAGGTGTTTGCCTAGAGACTGAAGCCCTGAAGTTGTTTAAAATAGATCTGGTTTAGTAGGTAACAATTAAAATCAATTGGCGTCGCTAGTGTGCCCTACCCGTCCCTTAAGTAGTTATCCGTTCACAACCGAAGCGGGAATTCGAAACGTTTAGTTTTACTGGTTGTACTAATGCCTATGATTTATATCGTAGGTATACTCTGACTGACCGGATGGCGCAATTGGTAGTGACCCTCCCTCTTACGCCAAAGGTCGTGGGTTCGATCCCCACCCTGGACAAACATTCGTGCGATGAACACTTGGGTTTATTCAGTGTCTGGGTGTAATATATGTGTTTAAGTATATATTTGTGTTCCTCTGTTGTCTGATATCTGTAACACAAGTGCTTAAGCTACTTAGTACGGAATCAGGTTAACGTATGAGATGTTGTGAGAATTATTATTATTATTATTATACCGTGATGCCTGATAACAATAATAAAATACCTAAGTACTATTATAGCTAATCCCTGAGTCTCCACTACAATACCTGTGTATGCCACTATTATAGTCCGCGTCTCGAAACAAGTCCCGCGGCAAAAGACAGAGGTAAAGTTTTAGAACCCTTGTGTTCATGGATATAAAACTCAAATTTGAATGTTGATGACGACTCAAAAGCGCTTTTCATGGGACTCCTTGGTGGCGCAGACTCTAGTGTAGTTAGGTACCGCAAAGGGGGTTAGTAGTTACCTTTTTTTTTTTTCTTTTGCGTTGGGGGAATGCCGCCGGCCCGATGTTCAATTGGCCGACGTCGCCACCTTTCGGCGGCGCCTTATGCATACCCGTCTGCCGGGGGGCGGACGGGTTATGTCGGGCTCTCTTCCAGTAAAACTGAAGGCCTACTGACTAAACCCCCAACGACGCTCCCTCTTCGCCAGAGTGGGAAGGAGACATGTGTAGGTACTAGTTAATGAACTCTGACTACACGTTTCTTCCCAGGCGTTGGCCCGCTTACAGCGCGGACCCAGGGTTAGTAGTTACCTACGCTACGACATTACGCAGTTTACTGCAAATTTACCGGAGCGGGTTTAGTGCCTAGATTTAAATATCGTTACCTGGCGCATCGCAAATTGCAAGAAGGCTGCCCGCCCACGTCCGACTTTTTGGGTTTATTTCCGCTGTCCACCCTCTGCTTGTCTACCCCGGGTGGACAGTGAAACAATTGTAAAAAAAAATCCCGCTGTATACCCCCTCTTTCAACCAAGAAGGGGTTGACAGCGGGAATTTTTTTAACAATTGTTTCACTGTCCACCCGGGGTGGACAAGCAGAGGGTGGACAGCGGGACTTAACCACTTTTTGTAGGTCTAAGCTATACATCTTCCTATCGGTATACGAGGATTGACCGATTTCTTCTTCTTATTCCTGACCTTTTTGTACGACGTGTGTGTTACGCTATTATATTAAATACATTCTATTTTTTCATATAAAAAATCGGTCACTGATTTACGGACGTGGGCGAGCAGCCTTTTAGAGTGACGGGTTTTTAATAAGACCCTAGCGACGCCAATCGATTTTAATATTAAGCTACTAAACTGGATATATTTTAAGTAATTTCGAGGTTACAACCCCTCGGCAATCTCCTATACTATTTATTTAATACTTATAGTTAACTGTTTGGTCTGCTTCTGCACTCAAATTTTGGATTACCGCTAAAAGTGGCCGCTTTTGGCGGTAATCAATTTTTCGCGTACAAAACGGACCCAACATTTGTGCATGGTTATTTAATAAATAGTATAAGTGTTTGCCGAGAGGTTGTAACCCCGAAATTGTTTAAAATAGATCAGGTTTAGTAGCTTCAAATAAAAATCGATTGGCGTCGCTAGTGTGCCCTACCCGTCACCTTAAGAGGGACATTTCAGGGTGGGTTTTATTTCACTGCATATTGAAACTGGGTATTAAGTTTTATATGCACCTTAAATAGTTATGTACACATAAACTTCTAACCTATAAGGTACCTAGGTACCTAGCTTGAACCAAACGTGTTTGACAATAAGGTGAGAATCAATTAAAGAAAAGGTCACCTAGGTGGATGGGTTGAGTGGTCCGTTGATAATAGAGGAAGAGAAACCAATTTGTAGGCTGTACGTACAGCCATCCGTCCGTACATAATGACACAGAAAACAATGAATATTATAGATAGGCTTACCTTCTCCAATTGCTTGTTGCTTACCTATTTGGCTTCGAAATATTCTATATCATCCTTCAATGTTAAGCCCCCAAAGAGTAGGTACTACAGCCGCACTCAGAGACGTCATTTAAGCTAATGTTCATTAACTTTAGTATTGGTAGTCTTTATGCGTATCAAAATAAGTGTCAATATTTTTTATTAATCAACGACTCTGAGTGCGGCAGTTAGACCTATTTAAAAGAACTGGTTAGGTGGATAATTTTATTATACCTAATATCAAATTGGTACTGAAAAGTGAAAACCAAGTTTTAACGACACACGAGTACATTCTTATTCCGCATAGCATTCAACAGTCCGTTTTGTTCCTTTACAGGGAACACTTTATTTATGTGATAGGTGTCAGACGAGCAGACGGGTGACCTGATTGTAAGCGACTTGGACATGTTTGGTTTTCAAATGAAGTTATTTCCGTCTGACTCACTTCCCGTTTGCAGGAAGGAGGAACCAGACCAAGTAAATTCTACCTTATAATCTTTTGCGTATATGATGTGCTACTTTATTGTTTACAGATAAAATTGTGGGAAGCAATTAGAAGATTCAACAATTTTAAGATTTTCGCTCATATCGATCACTTTCTATACTTAATACCTATTGAATTAGGCAGAGATGCGATTCATTTGAAATACTTCTTTAAAATGCAAATACAAAATGCAAAATAGCTATTTTGTATTTTGCATATAAATGCTTTTTAGTAAAAAGCATTTTGTATTTTATTTGAAATACCTTTCGAGATATATTTTGCATTTTTAATATTCATTTCAAAATGCAAAATACTTTTTGATTAAGTTATGCCAACATTACCAGTCGAACAAAATGAAATGTATGAACGAATGGCGCTTGTATTGCCGAATTTGACCGATAGAGGCTCTTGCTAGCGATACGCGTAATTTTTTACTTTACAAAGGTACGCGCGCGCCTTGTCTGACTAGTGTCAAACTAAAACGACGAACATACATTATCTATATAACTGAATCTCCCTCATAATGTTATGCTGTATATGTGTTTGTTTGTTTGTATACGTTTATTGTTTTGTTTTAGGTTTGGCGTAACCCTCAATTAAAAAAGAATCTCATTAAATATGTCTATTTAATCGCTCGACATTGGCAGAGTTATATAAGTATTCGCCGAGGGCAACACAGTAGCAGCCATAATTTGAAAGAAATACATTATCTATGGAAGGGAATATGGTAACCGATGGTGAAATAATCGATTATTTGCGTAGCACCGATTTCAATTAATCGCATGTAAGATAGTGGATTTAGTACTAGTAGGATTTAGACTAGACTGGTAGTTTCGACTTTCGACACCCCTAGATCTGGGTAAATCGATCGTTTTTCGAGACCCGGGTCGATCGCAATCGCAACCCATTCGTATAGTGATTGGGTTACAAAGATTTGGGTCACAGGTAGTGTATGACCGAATGACCGAATGAAAAGCTTTTTTCAAAAAAAGGCTAAAAGAACTAAATTAATAATGTTGTTAATTTTTTTTTCCTATTAACAATTCTTTTGTTGCCATGCAATATTTGCAATCGATTATTTTTTTTAACTTTCAGTGGAGAGGCAGCGTAATGGAATGCATTATTTGGGGGCATGAAATAAATAAAACAAGTTTAGATTAATGCGCGAGTATAATATTATAAAATACTTTCAGCCTATAGAAACATAATCCTATGGTTCTAAACCGATATTTACATGACAAAAAAGGCGGGAGGCACGATTCTCAGAAAGAAGTCATGCCCCGGAGCTAGGATCATTACATGACACATGCAGCCGCACCTCTCCCAAACCTAGCAAGATTTAAAACTATCTTACAAACATAGATACGACGTTACATTACATCACAGCGTCAGTATAGTCTCGATTCTATTTATTACGAAAAGACGAACACCCTGGTCGTATCTATGGTCAAATCGAGGGGCGCGTCCGCTCACTTCCCGGGTCAGTGTTGCCAACTTAACTACTTTGTAGCTACACAAAAAATAGCTAGTTTTTGATGTCAGGCAGCTACATTTTGTAAAAACTTGTAGCTTAACTTTTTAGCTACTTTTTCTAGCGACTTTTACTTGTTAAAAGGTTTTGAGGTGTCTTTGTAAGTACAGCATCAAAAATAGTCCAAAGAATCCCCGACAAACAAAATAAAACTTTACTTTTATAGAGAATTGAACATTGGTACTATTATATTGTCTGTGTTGGCAACCCCATCGCTTATAAAACTGTGAAACAGTTCTTGAAGAATAAATTTCATGACCTATTTGACAGATTATAGATCGACGTGTCAACATGTAGCGTCGTGTCACGTTTTAATAATGTATTTTCGCTTTTATTTTCAACGGTTAGTTTAGCTACTTCTAGCTACATTTAAGGGAAAGAAATCTCAATCTAGCTACTTTCTGTCAAATTCCTAGCTATTGGCAGCAGTTGTCAACACTGTCCCGGGTACCACGACGGGAGAGCCGCTCGGCGGTTCTCAGTCCTCGTGCGATCGCGGCTCGGGGAACCCGCGGGCCGAGAGGGGATCAGGCGCAGGGGACGCGTGCGGCGCGGGCGACGCGGCGGGGGACGCCGCGGGGGACGCGCTGCCGAGCGGGGAGGGGAGCGTCGCGTACACCGTCGGCCGCGGGGGCTGGTACGAGGGCGCGTAGGAGTCGCTGCGGGGGTTGTAGAACGGGGAGTCGTCGGCGCAGCAGTCGAGGTTGGGGGAGTAGGGCGTGGCGGCGCCGCAGGAGGGCGCGTCGTCGCTGGGCCGGTACGCGGGGGCGACGGGCGCGTACACCGTCCGCCGCGGCGGCTCCGCCTCGGGCTTGTGATGTGATGAGGGCGCGTACGCGTCGGACCACCGCGCCTTGCTGGGCGTGAAGTCTCCCTTGATGTAGAGCTGGATGGGCCGCCGGAAGCCCTTGCTGGCGTGCTGCGGGACGCCCAGTATGCAGCACTTGCTGAAGCCGACCTCCGGCGAGAGCAGGTACTCGCGGAACTTGTTAGGGAACAGCTCGATGGCGTTGAAGTTCTCGTAGATTGTTGGCTGTAAATAATAAAATAAAAACTGATATCGGTGTCCAGACCATACAATTTCTCAAATATATTTTGGCGTCATCATCATCAGCCTGTTGCACTTCACTGCTGGACACAGGCCTCTCCTAATGTTCGCCACTCCTATCGATCTTTGGCTACTCGCATCCAGCTCGAGTCAGTCATCCTGCGTAGATCATCACTCCATCTGGTCTGACTGAGGACGCCTTACTATACTTTAAATAAGTCATAGTTTTGGCATATTTAACGAAAATAAAGTACAACAGGAAAAAAATTGGACCATTGCCACAATAGCTATCGATAAATCGCATGAACTGGGTCGGATAAAAATATAGTTTAAAATATATGTCATAGTAGAAAAACCAAACATTTTTACCATTTGTATAATAAATTGTGCATTGTGTGTGTCACACTAAAAACTTCAGTCTATGTTACACTAAAAACTTGAGCTAAAACCAAAACGGTAACATTTGGTGATAACCAAAGTTTCCAAAAAGCCGTTTGTAGCAGTGGTAGTGAATGCTGCCTTTGGTCAAAGGGTTGCGGCTTCGATACCCGCACAGAACCAACAATTGCGTGCGTGAACATGTCAGTTTATATGTATTATGAGTTTGTATTTACGAAAGAAAAGTAATAAATGTATATATTTGTAGAACTACTGTTGATTCTGATATCCGCAACGCACGTGGCTTGAGCTATCTATCTCAGAGTCAGATATTTTTTTTATGTGATAGGTGGGCACACAAGCAGACGGATCGCCTGATGGTAAGGTCGCCAGTGGAGTGACAAGTGCGCTGCCAACCTTTAAACCCCCTTTTTCCCCGGATTAGGCCTCCGGTACCCTCACAGACGCAGCGAAACACAGCACGTTGCAGCTTCGCGGCGGTTTTCTGTAAGACCGTGGTATCACTCCGGTCGGGCCATGTTGTAATGTTGTGAAATATTTATTTATTTATTTGAGATAATTAATCTGAACGTGTAACCACGGTACAGTTGGTCTGGTTCCCCTGTCTAAGGGTTGCGAAGTTCGGACGGCAGTCACATCATTGTAATTACCAGACTTGCCAAATCCTAGATCATGGTCCAACCAAACCCTGGGCTCCAAAAGGGACAGCTTTGGACACAACTGGGAATTACACGCGAAAATGAGAAGGAGGCTGCGAAAATGAGAAGGAGGCTGCGAAAATGAGCAGGAGGCTGCGAAAATGAGAAGGAGGCTGCGAAAATGCATGTTTGGAAACGTCGCGTCGTTGTCGCTTGCGCGTAAAATGTTGCTTAGCATAAATATATTTCACAACTTCACATACATTGATCTGATTCCAAGATAGGTAGCTCAAGCACCTGTGTTACGGATAAATGTTGCACCACTTTCATACATACCGTCAATCGTTTCTTCTTTTTATAGCTGGCCCAGTTCTGCGCTTCGATAACCAGCTTGCCTCCGGGGCGGAGGTCGGCGAACATCCGCCGGAAGGCTCTCTTCAGGCCCGCGTCGCCCCAGTTCAGGTGCAGCCACTTGGTGGTGGAGAGGCACAGGATCAGGTCGAACTGAGGACTGTCCCCGGAGCCTACCGCCACGTCCTCGCGAGGCACGTAGTTACCCTGGAAAAGATAGCATTTTTATTAATAATAGTTTTTGAATTGTTATTTATTTATTTATAATATTTATATATTTTCCCTTCCATCTTTTATTTGGTGGACTTATTTGTTGGTCCACTGGACCAACAAACTGGACTGGTTTCATGTAATAAGTTACTCAAGAATAATTTGATAAAAAAAGACAGGAGTTTTTTTTCAGCAGAGCTAAGTTACTGAAACAAGGTAGGCTTAAATTTTTTAATTTCGAATTATTTTAATGACATTTATTTCTCTGAACACATTTTTTTCACATCAAATAGGTCACGTTGACTCAAATAGAACTCACGTCGCTATTTACAGGACATCCTGTAGATCATATTGGCATTTGAATGTAAAAATGATAAGCAATCCCTAGCACTGACGGATACCAGAAAAGCTATATGAATAGCAGCTGGACGTATTAGAACTGGATTTTAATCCGTGACCATGAAGAAAAACCACAAATTCATATCAATTTTTTATATTTTTTTTAGTTCAGGTAAATATTTATTTATAGTCATCTGTATCCGCTGTAATTATTTATTTATAGTAATCATCACAAACTATTCAGTCTAATTTGCTGTTGTTCAGCTTCAGTACTAGAATTAATTACACATAAGTAAATAGCACAAAAAATTCATCTCGTGTTCAGTTCGTGTAAATTTTTAAGTGTGTTATTTACTTAAGAATAAATTGCAAAAGATTGCTATAAAAATATCAAGTATAGAATTATACATTTTTGGATTTTTTCTCACTACCATTTACTACTCTCACTTCCATTTTGAGATCCAAACCCAAATAATACCTTCGATACGTAGACTAGAATCCAGCCTGTACGTTTACAGGTTCTAAGCGCAACGGGCGATAAGCGAACGTTACCCTATCAGAGATAAGGCGCCATTAGGCCGCCGCCACCTATATTTTTCCAACAATAAGATAATTTTTTATTATTAATTATTTAGCAATTTCCTTGCAATTTTTCTTCAGTAAATAATCCACTAAAATAAACCTCGACAGATTCGGTTGAGACGCGAACCCACGACCTTTTAATAAAAGAATAATTTGAAAAATTATTTAACTATGGTTAAACTAAAATCAGCCGTAGTAATGGGTGAAATATCCGCTAGATGGCGTGCCTGTGAACCGAGTCCGAATAAATCAGTCAATGATGTTCCAACTCCAACATCATTGACTGATTTATTCGTAAATTGAAAATTTGATCATCATCATCATCAGCCCATTTAGCGGGCCTCCCTCAATCACATGAGGGGTAATTGCCATACTCACCACGCTTGGCAGACGGGTTGGCGAGGGTTTTGATATAAATGCAGAGTTTTCCTTCTCTGGGTGCTGATGATCATGCACGCAGCTTTACCTTAGTCGCCTTTTACGACACCTCGGTAAGAGTGAGGGTGGCCTATTCTACTCTGCCGGGGACCACACGGAAAATTTGATATATCACGTCTAAAATAAATCCAATCACCTTGTAGATGGACCTCAGGCCTATAGTACGCCATCTTGCTGATTTTTCGCACGCAATAGCCCCCATTGTGGACAACAGCAAAGTGAGAATGTGTAATATATTTAATATTAGTTAGTTAATTTCTCTTATGGTCGATGCCTTTTTTATTGTTTACATGCCGAAAACCTCATAATATGTATCGTGAATAAAGTCCATTTAGCATTTTAGATCAACAATATAAGCGAAAAAAGATCTTGTGCCGTGGATTTTCTATTATGTATGATATTCCCGAAGATTAGGATTTTCTATTTTGCATGGAACAGCAGATTTTTTTATCTATAATGAGGTTTTCGGGATGTAACAATGTATAATTATGCCATGTGGTATCAATCGTGCAAGTTGCATTTGATACGGGCATCGGAGCCCATTTAATAGGCCTAATACAGGAAGGGAAGCCTCAAGACATCTGACTTCAAGTTGAATTCGGTAGTTTTTGCACCGGTTGAGACGCAAATTGATGGGTTCGATTCCCGCTCTAACAAATATTTTGTTGATGAAAGAGGTATTTGTTTTGGGTCTGGGTCTTTGAGTATACATAAGCAAGCTATAGAACGCGCTGTCAGAGTATGAACTAAGGAGCTCCATTTTGAAAAAAAATAATTGATGGTAATTTGGTTGTTTTTGTACATAATCTTCCTGAATAGTTAAATAACCTGGTCGAAAACTGATAAATCCGCTCTAAAACTGGCCTCAAAATACCCGAATTTGAACAAAAACCGATAATTACATCAATCGCACTAAACAACGATGGCGATATACCCGATAAAACCTTTACATTTTTCATTGTCGACTCTTTTGATTCTGTCAAAAACCGATATTTCTAATTAAGAGTTTCTCATGACAAAACCATAAACCATTTGTAGGATATATTAGTTTCTCAAATAATGATTTATCCTACTATGTTTTATCAAAAACCGACAAATCCATTTTCTTTTATTTTATAACTCAATAGGTACCATAGCCACGAATGCAGAATTTAGTTTTTCCAAAGAGTGATGCCAACACCTACAATTTGATAAATTTCGTTTAACTCAAAATTTAAATACTATGAACTTGGCCATATTTTTACATTTTTCCACAAAAAACACAATTGTGATTTATCGGTTTTTGTTCCGACGCTCCTCAACTGTAAACCAGTATGTACAATTCATCGAGTGTCATTTACACTTAAGTCAGCGCTATACCAATAGGTAGAAACCTTGACTAAAGGAAGATTTACCTATAACATATCTGCTTACAGTTGGTACAAGAGACCGGGACGCACGCGATCTTGCTTAATTATTCTCTATCAAAAAAGACGCACAGAGCGCGAGATCGGGACGAGAATAAAGATTCGGTTGGAAATTCTGTATCGTTCGTTGTAGGGCCCCAGTGTATGTGATGTGGTTTCAAATATTATGCCTTATCATTTGTGTGTACTTTCGTTTCTTGTTGTATGGCAGTATGACTTGGCCTGTACTTGATCAATACAAGCAGGAGTTGCATATCACGGGAATGATTATGCTGCAGTGGATATGTGGTTTGGTTACGCGGAAAGACCGCGTAAGGAACTCCCGCATGCGTGACAGCCTTCAAGTCCGTGCCATAGCAGAAAAAACTACAGAGTTTTGACCGTGAGAGAGCCACGCTTCGGCATGAATGGGCCGGTTCGACCGGAGTGATACCACGGCCTCACAGAAAACCGCCGTGAAGCAGCATTGTGCTATGTTTCGCTGCGGAGCCCCAATTCGAGGGAAAGGATTTAAAGGTTGGCAGCGCACTTGTGACTCCACTGGTGTCGCGGGTGTCCATTGGCGGCGGCAATCGCTTACCACCGGGTGATCCGTCTGTTCGTCTGCCACCTATCACATAAAAGAAATAAAAAGAGTCGCCTACGCTAGTACGACGTGTCCTGCAAAATCCTACGTGGGAAACAAATGTCTGGCCATGCCATCACCGCCGGGCCCTGACCGAAGAACCAAAAAGATGTGGTGTCGTAAAAGATGGCATGCGTGCCAGCTAACTAACCACTATGGCTGCACAAGACCGCGAGAAGTCCAGGAGTCGAAGCAGGAAAGCGAGCCCCGGGCTTCGAAGCCAAAGCTGGAGACACAACCGGGACAGAAATCTAAGATAATGATGATAATTTGTATGCACTTTCATTCTAATTTAATAATGTCCTCCAACCGATTACGGCTACGGCGGCCAATCTCAACGATCAGCCACGTACGCAGGATATATGATAGTGCTCAAGTGTGTGCGCAAACACAAGTGCACTCTCATATTCCGACGGGACACTACTGTGACACGACCAGAGAGGGATTGGGCGCAGGACCAACGGCTTAACGTGCTTTCCGAGGCACGGGGGTACAAGACCGCCAACTTCCAGACTCCGGGCTGCCACTACGAATTTCTTACCGAAAACTTAGGTACAAATTTTTGGCCCGACCCGGGGATCGAACCCGAGACCTCTTGCGCAACCGTTGCTTTAAAGTGCGACCCACTAACCACTGCACCACCGAGGCAGTCTAATTTATTAAGAGGTAAATCCTACAGACAGCGGCAACGCTTATAAGTAATCCGAAAGCACGAAACGCTTGCGCGATACAATGGACAACATTTCATATTTTTAACATGTCCATATTGTTTTTTTATATGAAAATAGACATAAAATGAACAGACCCATAATTTTTCTTTTTTCAAAATTTGTCCATTTTCATGCATAAAATAATTATTGAAATTCTTTTTATTCTAAATAGACGTAAGCGCCAAATGACGTCATCGGACGGCTGAATACAGCGATATTCCTTTGCTTATCATTGTTTTAATAAAAAAAAAGGTACTACTGTCAAAGGTAAATAATACTAGTGTCAACATTGTCAACGTCATTCATACAAGTTGACAAGTTGTCTTTTTTTTTTGACAGTTACATGTCATGAGTTTGGCATTACGTAAATTTAAAACTATAATGTGCTAAGCAAAGAAATATTTGACATTCTGCTGTCCGATGACGTCATCTTACGTTTTTTAGTTTTTAATTTTTTGCTCAGTAAATAACCAATATAAAAAATTAATAAATATATATTTGCGCAGCGGAAAAGTAAATAAAGAATTGTTATTTTTTGTTTCAGAGTTTAACAATTTTGAAATGTTGTCCATTGACACCTAGCGCCACCTATTGGTACAAAGTGGAACTGAGGCGAAGTGGGGGCGGGCCACTAGTAATACAATATTATAATAAATAATAAAACGGACCTGTTTAAAGGTGACGTTGTAGGGAAACGTCGGCGGAGTCAGCATCGTCGCCGGGTTCCCCAAAGGTCCATAGAGCATAGACATAGACATCGGGAAGAAGCACTGCCCATGGTCCTGTCTGAGTATCGACTTCCTATTCTTCCTCGGTCGCCTCATTTTCCTCCCCGGCATTTTTTTTCCATCGTCAATCTTATCTTTGTCAGTAACACAATCATCGCATTTACTGTCCTCTTTACATTTATCACAATCCGCCTTTTTATCCTCATCCAAATCTGGTTTCTTGTCCTCTTCTATCTTTGGTGTTTTTGCTGGCACTGGGATGAATGACTGCAGGTTCTTTCTTGCTCTTCCTGTAACAGCAATAATTAAGAAATCAATTTCAAGTATCCACGTAGTAATAAACTTAAAAATTTATATCGGTTATTTAACAAACACATTTACATATGCGACGACCCGTTTGGATCAGTGGTAGTGAACGCAGCCTCTGGTGCAAGGGTTGCGGGTTCGATCCCCGCACAGTACTAACATTTGTGTGCATGAACATGTCTGTTTGAATGAGTGTTTTCTATGTATTATGAGTATGTATTTATAAAAGAAAAGTGTTAAATGTATATATTTGTAATTTCGCTGTTGGTTCTGATATCCGTAACACAGGTGCTTGAGCTACCTATTTCGAAGTCAAATCAATGTATGTGATGTGAAATAATTATTTATTTAAATTATAGTGTGATACAAAAAATGTAATGTTGAGCAATCTTTAAATTACCGCGGTAGTACGAGAAGTCCGTCAATATATACAATTTCTTCAATCAATTGTCACCTTAATAACATGTATACACATTAGGTTCAATATCAATTGGAGGACATCTTGTAGTAAGGTGATGTGTGATGTCTGTACATTTGCGTCGTTTTTGCAAATATTAAGGGTGGTTGGTCAATGACAGAGGTGAGGGTAAATTGAACTTGTTAAGAATAGGTGACGCAAATTAACTCGAAGTTTCCAAATATGTAATTTAAAAAAAATATATATTATTACAAGTGAATTATTCAAATAAGAACAAATTACGTTTAAAATTGTATTTTATCTACAATGAACCCTTTCATACTTTAAGCCGTTATTATAAAACTTGAACCACTCGAACTTTAGTTATTACGTCATAGAGTTCAAAATACTACCAAAACAAATTCTACAGGCGCACTTTCTTCTCTTAACATTAAAGTTGAATTTCGCGTGTAAGTTGATATTTTAATCCGTACGCAAAAAATTTACTTAAGCCTTTCATAACATGAGGTAACTTTTTTGCATAACATGATTCAACTGTGAGTGACCTTGAAACTGACTATTATTGTTACAGTACGGCAAACGGCTCCTTTTATGAGCATGTGGTGTAAATCTCGATCTTAGTATAGCATCTCAGAACGCTATTGTATCTATGACGATATGCATGAGAATACGAATGTTAAGTGTCGACCGATATAAATAAATATTTCACAACATCACACACATTGATCTGACTCCGAGTTAGGTAGCTCAAGCACCTGTGTTACGGATATCAGAATCAACAGTGGGATTACAAATATATACATATAATACTTTTCTTTTGTAAATACATACTTATAATACATAGCAAACACCCAGACCAATACAAACAAACATGTTCATGCACACAAATGTTTGTACTGTGGGATATAGTATACATATTATGTATATTAAAATGTATGAAGTTTTAAAATCTTACATCCAGATTGTTTTTTTTTTTTTAATATGATAAGTGGCAGACGAGCAGACGGGTCACCTGATGGTAAGCGATTGCCGCCGCCCATGGACATCCGCGACACCAGTTGCAGTGGTGTCACAAGTTCTGTGAGGCCGTGGTATCACTTTGGTCGAGCCCGCCAATTAATGCTGAAGCGTGGCTCTCCCACGATTAAAATGGTACGTTTGTTCGTGAAGAAAACTTTATGAAAATGAAGCTTTTATGTAAGCTAAAGGCTAGACGACACGAGGAAAATATTCTAGAACTCTAAGGTCGATTTTTGTGCAAGATATAACGCAAATTAGTACAAAACGTGATCTTTATTACCGTAATAAAGAACATGCCATCCCGTTCCCACATAGAATGTTAAAATGGGCTGAAACGAATTTAGTTCCCGAACTTTTCTTAGATCTTTTTATAAAGAGGAACAAGATTAACACGATAGCATTGTAACTTATTTGATGGCACATGTGATGCTTTCAATAGATTATATAAAAGCCAGTAAAAAGTTGAGGCATACCACACACGCTTCAACGGGGACCATTTTAGGACAGTTGTTTACATTGCTGACTTGGGAGAGAACCCCGCGGCGTCTTCAGTGATGTTTGTTTATTTTGTGTGTACAGACTTAGTAGATGTTGCGAGTCGTAAAGAAATTGTGTAATACCCAGACGGAAATTTTAAACAAAATATATTCGCGTCATAACATCGTGATTATCTCTTTCTATGTCAACTTTGTAACAGAGACCACAATACGTTTTAGCCGTAGTTAAAAACATTTAAGGCGACGGGTAGGCCTAACTAGCGACACCATTCGTTTTTAATTGTTAGCTACTAAACCGGATCTATTATAAACAATGGACAACATTTCATATTTTTAACATGACCATATTGTTTTTTTATATGAAGACATAAAATTAACAGACCCATATTTTTTCTTTTTTCAAAATTTGTCTATTTTGATGCATAAAATAATTATTGAAATTCTTTATATTCTAAATAGACGTAAGCGCCAAATGACGTCATCGGACGGCTGAATACAGCGATTGTTTTAATAAAAAAAAGGTACTACTGTCAAAGGTAAATAATACTAGTGTCAACATTGTCAACGTCATTCATTCATTCAACGTTGACAAGTTGTCTTTTTTTTTGACAGTTGCATGTCATGGGTTTGGCATTTCGTAAATTTAAAACTATAATGTGCTAAGCAAAGAAATATTTTACAATCTGCCGTCCGATTACGTAACGTAATCTTAAGTTTTTTAGTTTTTAATTTTTTTTTCAGTAAATAAGCAATATAAAAAATGAATAAGTATATATTCGAGCAGCGGAAAAGTAAATAAAGAATTGGTATTTTTTGTTTCAGAGCTTAGCAATTTTGAAATGTTGTCCATTTCGAGGTTACAACCTCTCGGCAAACACTTATACTATTTAGTAAATAACCATGCACAAATGTTGGGTCCGTTTTTGTACGCGAAAAATTTTACCGTTTTTAGCGTGAATCAATGCATTGTTATTTAATAAATAGTATAAGTGTTTGCCGAGAGGTTGTAACCCTGAAATTGTTTAAAATAATCCGGTTTAGTAGCTAAAAATTAAAATCGATTGGCGTCACTTGTGTGTCCTACCCGTCACCTAAAACACTCAGGCGCACTGCATGCTTATGGCAGGCCCGGACTGAGACCTTAAACCGTCCCGTGCATTTTAGTAACGGCCGGCCCTCCACTCTCAAGAGAAAGGAACACCGGACCCCAACTGGGAAACGTTTCCGCCTGATACCAGCCGAAACTGGATTCAGATCAGAACTGAATTCCAGTAGAGCCACACTAGGAGGTCGAAGCAACATAGCTCTCCATGCACCTTAGCTCCTGTTATATAATGCGTTATTCTAAAACAAGGCTGCTTAACCCCAGGCCCGCGAGCCATACCGTAGCCTGTGAGCCTGAAAGAATATTAAGTAGCCCGCGCTAATACCTATCTATGTACCAAAAGAAAGTAGACCGCCGACCGATTGTGCATCCGGCCAATCGTTCGGCAGGCCCATCGGGCATTTGCCCGATTTGTCCGTATGGCCAATCCGAGCCTGGCTTATAGTAAAATATTAAATTACATCCATGTGAACCGTTATTAAGTTTCAAAAATAAGATGTTAATATTATTATTAACCGAAAATAATAAAACGAAATCTTGACATAAAAGACGTAAGTTCGTCCTAAACTTAGGGGTTTTCAATAACAATATCAACAGTCCATTACTTGGGGCTAGCCTGCTTTTATTAAAATGCAGAGGGTCTTCCCTGAACTTAAAAACATGTAGGTACTAGTTGCATTTAAACATCTGCCCCTATGAGCGATGCTCAAGATGAGTTTACAAATATAACGTACTCCTTATCTTAAGCTTGTAGTTTCCGCTTGCGTTCAAAGTTGTCGCTTTCCGAATAGTATTAACATCTTATTTTTGAAACTAAATAACGGTTCACATGATTGTAATTTACCAATTTACCATGAGCATGCATTTCGCCCGAATGCTGAAACGTTTTTAACTGCCGCTCAAACGTATTGTGGTCTCTGTCATAAAGTGTACATAGAAAGATATCACGATGTTATGACGCGAATATTTTTTGTTTAAAATTTCCGTCTGGGTATTACACAATTTCTTTACGACTCGCAACATGTACTAAGTCTGTGCACATAAAATAAACAAACGTCACTGTAGATACCGCTGGGCTCTCTCCCAAGTCAGCAAATGTAAAAAAGAGGACCATGATTCAAGATTTGGAGTCTGGTAATTAAGTAGAATGTAGAGACTGTCGTCTGACCTTCGCAACCCTTTAACAGGGGATCCAGACCAACTGAATCACGGTTACCTTCGTTTCAGAAACTATCCGAAACATGCTGGTTTCCTCACGATCGAGTTAATGATAGAATTACGCATATACATTTGAAAAATGAGCACTAAGGTCTACAAATAAAATGTAATCCTCTTGTAAAATGAATCGACGAAGAAAAAGACCAATTATAATTTGCGAGTCGTCATAATTAATACCTATCTATACTATTATACTATATAAGAGCAGATGTTGAGACTACGCTTATGTGGTAGTAATAATAACAATAAAATTTCTTTATTTCAACAGTACTTTTTTTACAGATTTTTCGCCGAGTTTTCTCTTTAAGTAGTCATAGACACTTGTATTGGGAATAACCCGCTTCTCACCTTACGGCCATCTAGATTATAGGTACTATAATAACCAGGGTACATACGGTACGGTAATATATACGCTCCAGGAGCCTACGTGCGCCCAAATGCACATTTAAAAGCAGGGGTCTTAGTAAGTGTGTAAGGGAGGGGATCTTCGATTGAGTAGTAACGTCCGGTTTGCGCCAAAGCCCCAGTACTGGCAGCACTAGAACATGGCACTGTGCCAAAGTTATCGATAACTTTAGCGGGGGTCTAGCACTGATTATCTCGATGGCGCAGTGGCTTTGCTTTGCTGCTCAAGCGCGGAAAGTTACGGGTTTGATTTCCAGTCAAAAGTCTCTGATCTGAATGGGCTGGGAGACGCCCCAGAGGAGACATACAGTTCTCATAAAAGTATTGCCTAGTTTGAAAGTAGATTATCTATAATAAAACACTACAAATCATAATGTGACAAGTTCTACGATGTCGAGCACGTCTACTATCAAGTTCGGGTTCAATACACACCGAAAAACACAGGGTCACTGACGATGCCGTGCCGAGCCTCCACATCTGGAACAGTTGCCGGTGCATGTCGACTGTCTGGAGACACGGCCATCGTTGCCTTTAGATTCCGATGTGTACCGACAAGCAATCAATCAATGTTGATGCCAGCACATCCTTGATTTGGAAAAAGTACCGGTAGGTTCCGATACGTACCGATAGGCACTGGATCGATGTCGATGCCGACAACGGAGAGCGCGCTCAGCGTCCGCGCCACGGCGATGATGACGTGTCCCACGTGCAGCCAATGTCTGGCACATCTTTGCTCAGGAACAAGTGTTGGCAGGTTCCGATACATACCGATAAGCACTGGATCGATGTCGATGCCGACAACAGAGCGCGCGCCCAGCGTCCGCGTCACGGCGATGGTGACGTATCCAACGTTGCAGCCGATATCCAGCACGTCTTTATTCTGGAACAGGTGCCGATAGGTTCATATACGTACCGATAAGCACTGGATCGATGTCGATGCCGACAACAGAGCGCGCGCCCAGCGTCCGCGCCACGGCGTTGGTGACGTGTCCAACGGTGCTGCCGATATCCAGCTCGTCTTTATTCTGGAACAGGTGCCGATAGGTTCCTATACGTACCGATAAGCACTGGATCGATGTCGATGCCGACAACAGAGCGCGCGCCCAGCGTCCGCGCCACGGCTATGGTGACGTGTCCAACGTTGCAGCCGATATCCAGTACGTCTTTATTCTGGAACAGGTGTCGGTGCATGTCGAACACCTGGAGGCGCACGTCCATCATCGCGTTTAGATTCCGATAGCCGTAGTACCTGTAACCAGTGGAGTATAATATTATTTACTGTATTTAAATATACTCGACTCCTATTGGTAAAACGAATAGTTCGAATTTTACAATGTGGCGAATTGTTACACAGTTTCTTCACAATCTTCTTAAGAAGTGCCCAGAAACTTCGGTTTTGGTTCACAAAACATATTAGTCTTTTTTTTATATTTTTTTATATGAGAGGTGGCAGACGAGCTGACGGATCACCTGATGGTAAGCAATTCCGCCGCCCATGGACACCCGCAACACCAGTGGAGTCTAATTGTATTGTTTTGAAACAGGTCTCGGGTCTCATTACTGAAGTCACAGAGTGAAACCAGAAGTGAATCTTACAGTTTTACATTTAACTGAGGATAATAATTAAGTTATCAAATAATCATGAATCAGTATCAAACCAACGAGTGACTGACCAGATGGCGCAATTGGTAATGACCCTGCCTCTTACGCCAAAGGTCGTGGGTTCGATCCCCACCCTGGACAAACATTCGTGCGATGAACACTTGTGTTTGTTCGGTGTCTGGGTGTAATATATGTATTTAAGTATATATTTGTGTTCCTCTGTTGTCTGATATCTGTAACACAAGTGCTTAAGCTACTTAGTACAAAATCAGGTCAACGTATGAGATGTTGTGTGAATTATATTATATTATAATATTATTATTACATTATTACTTTCTTTGTGAAAAAGAGATCCGTGTTCCAGAAATTCAAATACTTCAAATTCATAATTGATGGCTACTTTTTTTACTATAAATGTGAAAGTATCTTTGTCTGCTATGCCTGAGTAAGTTCACAACAAGATGTATTCTGATAAAATTTGGTAAGTAGCTACAGAACTGGTCTAGGCCATGAAGAAGGGAATATTTAGGCTATTTATTATAAAGACATATTTTATTAATATTTAATTAATTTTATAAATAAGAAACAATTAATTTGCTTGCCCTGAATGGATGTGTCTAGCACTGTAACATCATCAATATTTGAAAAGAGTAACTACTGAGTTTCTTGCTGGTGTCTTCTCAGTAGAAATCGACATTCCGAACCAGCGGTAGATAATATGTACTACTTTGACATTCATAAGTGTTCTGTGTGGACATAAATTGAATAAAGAATTTTTTATCTTTATCTTTATACCTTAACATTATTTGTACTCAACAACTGTAATATTATATACCTCATAATTGAAAATTCTCCTTTTACTTCTAGCAAAAAGGCTTGGACATAATGGGAGATGAAAAGTTTCTAGGGTTAGTCATTCAGGTTCCATGATTCATATAAATAAATAAATAATAAATATTTCACAACATCACATACATTGATCTGACTCCAAGATAGGTAGCTCAAGCACCTGTGTTACGGATATCAGAATCAACAGTGGGATTACAAATATATACATATAATACTTTTCTTTTGTAAATACATACTTATAATATATAGATAACGTCCAGACCAATACAAACAGATATGTTCATGCACACAAATATTTGTACTGTGCAGGGATCGAACCCGCAACCCTTGCACCAGAGGCAGCGTTCACTACCACTGTTCCAAACGGGTCGTCATAGTCCTTTATATTATCTTATCCAAGCATAACATATTTATTTATTAGTATATAATATTGTTTATTTATGTATTAGCATTATAAATATATTAATATATATATACAGTTTATTTTTATTTCCCTTTTCAATATTGCACCACCTACCCTTCCTCTACTATCAAATGTCCTTTGCCTGAAGGTTGTCTGGTAAAAATCGCTTCCAGCGATAAGACCGCCGAAATTGTACAATTAAGTTTCTGTAATGCCTAGTTTTTTTAAGTTGCGTTTTTTTGTGCAATAAAGTATATCTATCTATCTATCAATCCATTTTCTAAGATAAAGCCATTTAACTTTGTATTTAGACTAAGAACTAAGTAAATATTTGTTCTTCTAACATTAGAAATGCTACCTATACTAACTATATGAAATAGTTCACCAGCAAGTTTTCATTAAAATGTACTTACATTTACATTTTTACCATTTAGACAAGTACATCCATTGTCGAGCAGTCTGTTTTATCATCAGCCATGCAATGAACCATTTTGGAAATCATAACACTACAAACCTATTTTAGGTTTTGAAAATGTAAAACAAGACCTATTTTAGTTGCTATTCAAGATTTTTTTTTTAAATAATAAGGAATAAAATAGCTTAGAAATTTAGTTACTCAAACAAATACAATTTCATATGCCTGTCTTCATATCCAGGAAACCAATTAAACCACTAAAGGCGATAAGATTCATTTGACTTTCAAAGTGAACAATTTGCAGAATAATGAATTTTTAATAACAATCAGTCATTGGAGCATTACTGGAAAGAGTATAATATCAGTCTTAAAAAATGTACAAAATTATTGAACAATACTTACCTATCATAATTTCCATACTGATATCTGGAATTCTTAGGATGAAATGTTGGTAGCTTCTGTTCCCCATCAGTGCTGGTCTTGATCTTGGCCCTTGGAGAGGCAGGTCGCTCAGGAGGTGCTGCCCGGGGCTGTGGCCTCGCTCGCATCCACGCACCTGGCTGTGGCACCACTGGACTCACTATTTTATCTAATGAATCCATGCGACGTAGCTTTTTACAATCCTTCCCTTTTTGTGATGAGTTGTCACTATCACTGCAAGACCTTTTGCGTGATTTTGACGTAGATGGCTCCGGTGGAGGGGGCTCCTTGATTCCCTCCTCCTTCACTACTGTCACCTCTTTAGTGGGTGATGATGTGTTATCTGTCGTGCGGCGCCGTATCCGCGCCTTCTTACGAGGCTTGCGTTGCTGCATCTCGAGACGCTTTTCATACTCGTCATTGTCCACAGGCTCCATTAAGTTCAAAGGATCTCGGATATTGGGTGGTATGATAACTTCAATTTTTGCCTTGTGGCGTGGAGGCGTCGGCAACGGCGATGATTCTGGCGTCACTGCATTCATGGCTCTATTGATATCCTCATCCTGAAGGCTGTTAAGATTCAATGGATCTGAGATATTTCCTCCAAGAAGAAACTTTGTTGGTGGAATGAACACGTCTTTACGAGGTCTTTTGTGAGGTAGAAAAAATTTTGAGATTGTTGGAAAGCTTTGTGCTCGCTTTCTGCCTTGTTTGAATTTTGTTGCTGTATAGTGGATCCTTCGAATGGTACTCCTTTCGGTGCTATCCTTCGGAGGGACATGTCCCTTTTTACCGTGCCGAAACTTCTTTTTGGTCTTTTTGGAACCTCCCACACTTGATGCATCGTCTTTTGAAGTATTTGCTTCGGACACAGACTGATTAGAAACGTTTACGAGCGATGCGTTGGTATCGCCCGCCTCGGACTCAGAAATCTCACCGCCAGCTTCATGTTCAACTGTGTCTTTTTCACTATTGTCCACAGAAACACGCACATTTTCTTCGGAACTACCCATTGCGAACAATATACTTAACAATAACTAAGTACATGATAAAACTATAACATTTCAAATGTTAAATTTACCGCCACTCCGGTTCTTGCAAAATGTACAAGGACATCCGTCAATGGTGATAAACAGGTTAACAAATCTGTTTAATATATTAGGAAATGCACTTATGTCGTAATATTATTCAATAAATATGGTTGTAATGAAAAATACTGCGTTATGATTCAAGTTAAAACTTAAGTCTAATATGAAAACCTTGCACTTTTTTTAAATATTTCACTGCACCACACGAGCACTGGTAAAATGGCAATTTGATTAGATGGATTCTGTTCTTTCAGGCTATTTTGAGGGAAAGCAGTAGTTATTCCCGAAATATCATTGGTGTTTAGTCCCTAAATGTCTCAACATGGACCAATCAGAATCCAATATGGGAGTGACACATTTTCTGAGTGGAAAGTGAAAACAAGAAATACGCACTTACTATCGGCAAAATGTGAAACTCATAGTTCTGGCGGTAGTGTCGTTTATTTTACTCTAAAATAAGCTCTAATTCGATAGTAACACGATCGCATTATTTAGTTCACATAAACTCCGCTAGACTTTTTTTAGAAGAAGAATTATTTAAATGTTACAAGTAATAAAAAATATTTTACTATAATGTTTTGGATAGTTTAACTACAATTCAACTTATTAGTAATGAGTTAATTAAAAGAAAGACTTAGAAATTTGCGAGGCAAAGATTATGTGCGTTCCCCTAGCGGTGATAATTGGAAGCTCTCTAAGAACGACACTGCTATATTTTTGAAGTAATGTTTGGTTAAAAGTTTTGATTTATTCATTTCACGGTTTATATTATTTAATTGTTCACGATTAAATAATATAAACCGGCTGCTAGTAAAACAGAACTTCGAAGTATTGTTGCGTTCCTCAATGTAATACGTACACGCAGCTTCGGGAATTAGTTTCCAAAAGACAAAATTATTGACGACTGCTTTAAGGTATCAGAACCTTCAGCGGAATTACAAATATATACATTTAATTACTGTTCCTTTCTTCTAGTATATACATTGAGTACATAGAAACACCCAGACCATGCCAGTTAGTGTTCATGTACACAAATATTTGTACTGTGCGGGAATCGAACCAGCAATCCTTGCACCAGAGGCAGCATTCACTACCAATGATACAAATAGGTTGTAAATGGTTCGTTTTAAGGCGACGGGTAGGGTACACTAGCGACCCCAATCGATAGCTACTAAGCCGGATCAGTTTAAACAATTTCGAGGTTACAACCTCTTGGCAAACACTTATACTATTTATTAAATAATTATTAAATAAAATCATCAAAAGGTTTAGCACAACTGCATTAACAAGTCACATATCTTCTATTTCCATAATTGAACTTAATTTGCCACTTCTAATCACTTAAAATAATGCACCTGTCCGTTTACGTTAAATTTAGAATGTAAACTAAAAGTATTCAAGATTTGAACGTGTAAAAAATGGTCAAAATATAGTTTTCTTTTCCGCATGGCGGAAGACAGATGCGTGTCATTTTAACGCAGGGCTCTAGGCACTGATCAGTGTCATGTTATTTTTTACGACGCTACAGTTGAAAGTTTGAGAAATTAGCCATCACAGCGAACCGATTAAAAAGACTGTGCCTTTTCATATAAAGCTATACTTGAAAAACCGCGCGAAGCCGTTAGTACTGGGTTGACGTGCTGGGCGACGTTCTTTCTCAACTGCACTCGTGTAGAAACTGCGTCAGGGCCAGTTGGATCTCTTTCACACTCTGTGACGTTTTTTCCGAAAGTGGCACGTGATATCTGACGTCACGAGCCAGGTCTCAAAAATGCTCCATTCCACACAGAGGTGAAACATGATTTATGCATCAAAATACATATTGTTAACAATTATAATCCGTTTACCTTCAATATAAAGACATTGAATGTAGGCGGATTATTGTGAATTGGTGGAAAATGTAATTGATGTAAATACATACAATTATTTTGCAAAATTGTTAACTTTATGTTTTGTTCAAAACAACATAAACATAATAGGCTCCTTTTACACGACAAATTGGGCATCTTAGATTTTTGACAAAGACGTTCGGAGACGGCGCAGTGAAAGCTTTTTTAGATTTCAGGAGCCCAATTCTCGTGCTAATATATAAATGTTAATATAAGTGCTAATGTATAAAAATTATCAATATTTTGAAACATTTTTTTCCCATTGGGTGCAGTGTCTCAGATACAAACATAACGTTAACATTTAATTTTGTTATTAATGGCAACACTGAATCCCAAGCGTCATATTTGAATTTTGAATGAAAATCCGTTTCCTAACTTGACAAACAAATAAATTGTTGATTGTCAGCAAGATTTAAGTTATTTCTCGTGTTAGTATTCTTATTTTATTAATTTAATGTCGTTATTCATTTTCGGGAAGATTACATTTTGTATATTTGTGATCTGAACAGTATCAGTGCATTGTTTTAGTTATAAATTGTATATCTGTTATGTGAATAGTATGAAACCCAATCTATCGTTTAGTGTAAAACTCGTTGTTATATATTATTGGATACTGAAACAAACTATTATAATATTATTGCCTTGTAATTGATGATCACAATATAGTGAACCTTACTTTTTTGTTTTCAGAAGCACTACATGTGCATTTTTCTTACGGAACCCAAACCTTGGCATTAGACGTAACGGTGAGTTTTACTTGCATAACTGTATTATTACTTAGTTCCCTGCTGTGATGAAACCGTGCCTTGTATATTTTTATTAATACCTAAACAAACTTAACAATCGAAATATTTTTCATTTCAGATGTCCAGAATTCCTAAACTGCCCACTACAGGGTCTAAGGAGAATAGGCCTGGATTGTTTAACAGTCGTCCAATCTCCAGAACTATTGCTAATGGACTCAGTGATGCTGATAAAAAGAATTTGTTATTGAACCATACAAGACCACTGCGCACTGGACCAAGCAGCACAGCAAGTAGCATGGCGCCTGCGCAGCGCCTCAAAAGAGCAGCTACGGCACCTTCTTCTACCACATTGCCTGGAAAAATAACCAAGATAGAAAAGAAGCCTTCCACCGTTGCACCAAAGATTCCTCCTTATGACTATAAAGCTAGATTTAATGACTTGTTGGAAAAACATAAAGCCATCAAAAGTGAATTTACTGACCTGAAAGATAAACATGTAGAAGTTGCAGATGAGTACGAAAAGGTAAAGGAAAATGCCCACTCTGCTGCTAGTGAACGGGATATTTTGAAAGAAAAGCTATTAAATTCTCTTAATGATTTAAGAGAAAAGACTGCTCAATTCGAGAGGATGAAAGTTGACTTTGAAATCCAAAAGCACGAAAATGAAGATTTACATCGTAAAACTAAACTTTTGGAGGAAATTTCAATTAATTTAAAGAAAAAGTCATTAGAGTTGGACCAACTACAATCAGACTTTAATGATTTAACAAGACGCCATACGAGTCTCAAGGAAGAAACAGAAGCATTAAGAGTGCTGACAGAACATCTCAAAAAAGTCTCAATTGAATTTGACAAACTACAATTGGAATATAAAGATGCTAATGAAATGATTAAGAAGTACAAAACTGAAGCAGAGGCTCTACAAAACATTTTGGCCACTATGTATAAAGAGCAAAGAGACTTGCGAAACACCATTCAAGACTTGAAAGGTAATATTAGAGTTTACTGCAGAATAAGGCCACCATTGGAGTCAGAATCAGCTAAGCCACTTTTCAACTTGAATGTTCTCGATGCTTGTTCTATTGAGGTGGAAAAAGTTGAGTTGAATTTCAGCTCTGCAAGGAAAGGGAAGTCACAACATGGCTTTACCTTTGATGGTATATTCACACCTCACACATCTCAGGAAGATGTGTTTGCTGAAGTTTCATCCATGGTCCAGTCAGCTCTTGACGGCTACAATGTCTGTATCTTTGCATATGGCCAGACTGGATCTGGCAAGACTTATACAATGGAAGGTGGTTGTGGCACTGAACAGTATGGAATCATACCCAGGGCATTCAATATGATCTTTACAAGCATGGAAGATTTGAAAAGAATGGGTTGGGAGTTGACCATCAAAGCCTCTTTTTTGGAGATTTACAATGAAGTCATATATGACCTTCTTAATTCTAGCAAGGACCAGGAATCCCATGATATTAAGATGGTCAACTCCAAAGGCACTGACATTTATGTATCCAATTTAAAAGAAGAGGAAGTTAAGAGCTCACATGATTTTATCAGGTTGATGATATATGCTCAACGTAACAGACAAACAGCAGCTACACTGAACAATGAGAGGAGTTCCAGATCCCATTCAGTGGCCCAAATTAAGATATCAGCTATCAATGAAAAGCGTAAAGAAAAGTTTACCAGTAATTTGAATTTGGTTGACCTGGCTGGTTCTGAGAGTGGGAAGACCACACAGAGAATGGATGAGACTAAGCATATAAACAGATCCCTGTCAGAACTCTCCAAAGTAATACTCTCTTTGCAGACCAACCAGGCTCATATCCCATATAGAAATTCCAAACTTACACACCTGCTTATGCCTAGTTTAGGGGGCAACTCAAAGACTCTCATGTTGGTCAATATCAATCAATTTGATGAATGTTTTAGTGAGACTCTCAACTCCTTAAGATTTGCCACTAAAGTAAACAGTTGCAGAACAATCAAGGCAAAGAAGAACTTAACAATGGTTGATACTTCATAACTGTAGACTTTATTCATAACTATGTTAGTTACATATTAACATTTATGTTATTATTGACAATTGTTTAATGAGATTTGGTTTTAAGAGATCTAATACATATTAGTGAATTTATTTGTACTAGTGTCAAAGTTCTGCTTTGTCTCTGCTTAATTTGTAACTTTAAACTAAATAATGAGGCCTACAAGATTTACTACCCAGGGTGTGCTCTTTTTTTATGACATCCAATAAGTATTCTTGGCTTTGAAATTCGTTTTACATAAATAGCAATAAACTATTACAAAAACCATCTATGTAATGGAATAAAGCCTCTTCCTTAAAATAATTTCTTTGTAGTGGCGCCACCTGGTGAGTAAATCAAGTACCTGCACTCATTGAATCTGCACCCTGTGGTGTTAATTCGCTGATAAGTAGTGGGTAAACGACGATAGGCGGGATGTAATTAATATTGTTATTTTAAAAGATTTTTTAAATTTTTCTTTGACATTAGAGTAGTGCCTATTATTCTTTAATTTTGAGAATTTTAATGTTGTGTGTAATCAACCCTTAATTATACTTTAATATAATATAATTAATGTAAGTACTTGTAATGAATCTTTCATTTTTTTAATATATTAATTTACCCTACTATGTGTCTTCTGTAAATTCTAAAGTAACATAAAAACAACCTAAACCCAAGTGATACAAGCACACTTTCTAAGCAATATCAGTTTTATAGTGTTCTGACTAGATGGCGTTGGCAGCCGCGTTCTAAGAAATCGATAGTATTCGAATTAATACATAATGTGTACTCCTATAACATTTTTAAACGAGTCTTTGAGAAGGGTTATTCTACAAATCCCCATTGAGAATCCCGATCAATGGGGATTTGAACCGATCATGTCACCAGCCAGCCAGGCTGTCGTGGGTTCTTGGAAATCCTGGCTGAATTTTGGAATAAGAAACGTGTCACAAACGTACTGTGTTTTAATATCACCATCAATGTACCTACTGTGTATGTTTGAACAGGAATTTGTGTCTGTTATGTACTGTGAGTATTTCTAGATACTATAATACTAGAAGACGGTTAAGCTTCCCCCAGCACACTCATAAGCCATAAAACCCTAAAGACATTAATCACAACATTCCATATCCGAGAGGCAGATATTATAATACCCAGAAATAATGTAGAAAAGTTCATTTTTTAAATTGATTCGACAGATAATCGAACCTTTAACCTTTTACGCTTCGGCGCATCCTCTAACCACTGAGATATCGCAGTCATTAAAAAAACTGTGGGCATAGATAATGTACTTACCTATCATTTGGATTTATTATTTGCCGCTTCTGTAGTTTATGGTCCAGCTGTAATATATATTTTTTTATTTATTGCTTTATTTATACCCACCGGAATGGTAACATATAAAATGTTGTATTACCTGGTAACTCACTTTATCGTAATTAATTACTAAACAAGTCATAACAGGGAACTGGTTTTGTGGCGAAGTCAAAGACACAACTCCCTCACTGGGGCGTGTCATTCATAAAGTTTTTACGTCATCCCATGAAAGGGACGAACATACCTACTACTACTTACTTAAACTAAACGCAAAGACTCGTGGCAGACGGTAGAGTATTTCATGCATGATTATGAATAAAATATGCCACCGACTCGCCTGCCGCTACTCTTTGGCTCAAGTATATTCCTACAAAATCGAAATTTAAATCAACCTGACTATTTTGTATAGCTTAACTGTCATACAGGGTGTATCTGTGAACATTTACATCCTCCCACCACCCTCTACCACCCTCTAACCACGTGTTCTATCAACCATTCGAAACAACATTTGTTATATGACTTTTGGAAAATCGCATGAAAAATTCAACTTTCATACAAAGTCGGTCACGTGACTTGGTCATTTTGTATGGGGAGTCGACAAAATGTTCGACTAATTTCGAAAAGTCGTAGAACAAATGTAGTTCAGAATGGTTAGTAAAACAGGTGGTTACAGGGATGTAAATGTCCACAGAAACACCCTGTATAATTCTCTATATACTCATATATCATTTACTAACTATCAATTAATGAAATACTGTGCTGCTGTGTCTGCACCTTGAGTCCTTCCCCCGTATTATAAATCGTAAACTAAGGATAGTCCGAACAAAACTCGTGCCAGCTCCTTCTATCATTGCGTGTTGGAACGGGATGACATTAGCATAGTATTACACCTTTAGATCGCGATTTATAATAAGATGGTGCATTTAGTGTTGGTACAAGGTAGGTACTAAAGTGTACTTATTCATATATTTGCAACCGACAGTACTTACCGAACCGAAAAAATTACCAAAAAAAAATCTTGATCTGTTTTGTACTTTTGATGTAAGTAAGTAACCTAGTATCAGCCTATAAACTGTCCCACTGCAGGGCAAAGGTCTCCATCATATAAATCAAGTTATCGCTAATATGATGGGATTAGGCTTAATCACCACGCTTGCCAAATGCGGATTGGTGATCACAAACCCGAGCTATGTTCGAGAAATTCGAAACATACTTCTCGCTCGACCCGGGAATCGAACCCAGGACCCCTAGATCACGGCCCAGTACTTAAACCACTAGACCAACAGGGCGTTGTACTTTTGATGGGTATAATGTAAATATGATAATAACCTACTTACCTACCTACTGACGACGCGTCGTCGCGACGACCCGTTTGGAACAGTGGTAGTGAACGCCGCCTCTGGTACAAGGGTTGTGGGTTCGATCCCCGCACAGTACAAACATTTGTGTGCATGAACATATCTGTTTGTATTGGTCTGGGTATTATCTATGTATTATAAGTATGTATTTACAAAACGAAAATATTTTAAGTAGGTATGTATTTGCAATCCCACTGTTGATTCTGATATCCGTAACACAGGTGCTTGAGCTACCTATGTCGGATGTATGTGATGTTATGAAATGTTTATTTATTTACTAACTGAACCTTTACAGTAGCGGCAGCAGCTGGTACAGCGAAGTCGGTGACCCATTGTATCGGGGTACCTTATAGTGCTTCGCCTCATCTCTTCCTTAGCTTTGACCCTTGGTCGAAAGGTGCAGGTTTCTTCGCGATGTTCTTTTCCCTCACCTCTGAGCTAAATGGTAGAAATAATTACGCTCTAACCATTAACTGCCACACTCAGAGTCGTTGATTAACTTAGTTGGCTACTTAAGGTGACGGGTAGGGCACACTAGCGACGCCAACCGTTTTTGTACGCGAAAAATTGATTTCACGTTAAAAGTGGCCGCTTTTCAATTTGTCAATTTGTTGTGAATCAATTTTTCGCGTACGCGTTGGACCCAACATTTATGCATGGTTATTTAATAAATAGTATACGTGTTTGTCGAGAGGTTGTAACCCCTAAATTGTTTAAAACAGATCCTGTTTATTAGCTAAAAATTAAAATTTAAGAAAAAATATTGACACTTATTTTGATACGCATAAAGACTTTCGATACTAAAGTTAATGAACATTAGCTTAATTGACGTCTCTGAGCAGCAGTTAGTTACTCTATGGCTAAAACGCACATAGGTAGCTACTTATTTCTGGCGCCTATGTTTATTGGCGTCATCTAAACGTGTTTGCCTCGCTATTAACATGAAGACAACAACCTCGAAACAACTGTAAGAATAGGTAGGTAGGTTTTTAAACTACTCTCCAATGTCGCCTTCTCTGAAGAACGCAAAGAAAAGAATTAAGTAGGTACTCTCCAGCATACGAGACCCCTACAACGAAAATGAATTCACGACCTCTTGTCGTATTGTATGTGTTTATCCTCTCGTCTGTAACTGTTAAATTGTTATATTCTCGTTCGTAACGAGACGGCTTCGTTCTAGGTTCTCTGGCAACAAAATCATCAAATAACATCGCATACATACCTGATTCCTAAGTACCTACAATGACTAAATTTCCGATGTACAAGCGCTAGGCGATAATCGCTTACACACTTATGTGTGCTTGGGGTGGGCGAAGCTATACCTGCGCTCACGCATAGGCCATAGCGCAGTGCAAGCGCTTTTGTAAACAAAGACCGCTAGGTACTACTATTAGAATAATTATTTACCTACGAGATTTCTACCATGTACCTTATTTTTGAGTTCTACGTTCGTTGACGGTAACTTTGTGTTATAAGTATCAGAATTAGACGAGAATAAAATTTGTGGGAGACAAATAATGTGTTCTATACAAACCTACTACCTACCTACCTTAAATAGAATTCCTAACACCCAGAAACTGAACAAACTCATGTATTAGACGAATTTTGGTCCAAGTGGGAATCGAACCCACGATCAAGAACGAGTATAGCACGAAGGTGAGGTCGTGTCTCACAGAGTCGTCTACTCGAGCCTAAGGCTCATCATTACATACAGATAATATTCTACAAGGGTCTATTATATTACAGACCGTACACCGTTTGAATTTGAATTTCCTGAAAAAACAAACATTTTTCCTCAAGGATCATAATATACTTACGTCACGTATGCTGAACACTTCAGTATGGGGAGGTGTCAATTTTTTTGAGATTCAACCCTATGTTTCTTGGGGAAAAAATATTATTTTTATTTTCATAGCAATTCTCGGGTAAGTCTACTTATTCAAAAAGTCAGTCTTTTTCTTGTAGTAATGTCCCTCTAATTTTTTTTCTTTTTTGGTCAATAGGCATTTTTCAGGTCCTAATTTATAAAATAATTTTTGATTGACAAACAAACAAGCTTGTCGCCTGATGTTGTTTGAAAGGATATTGGGTACTGTGTACCTTATGGCGTCGCGTCGAGTTACCCATGCTGGACTTTGGACCGTCCTTATGTCTGAGACACAATGTTATTTTTGCACTGCAGGCAGGTGGGTAACTTAACCTGACACCGTACTTATGTAGGTACATATCTAAATAGGTAGGTACCTATTTAGATAAGATTCCTACTATTTCTAAGCAGTGAGGTATTTTGTTAGGTTTATATGAAAGTACCTACTAGCTAAGCTAATGTAGGTGCAAAGAATCTTCCTGATGCAGGGAATAAAACGGCATATTTAATACAAAATCAAGACACTTTATTAAATTGTTTAGGACTAGATCAAAAGCGATAATTCGCATTCTCTTTCAAAAGCACAAATCACAAATACACAAGTTTTGTGAACACCTCCATGCATCGATCGGCGCTAGAGGGCACTAGGCGCTGGGCGCTGGGCGCTAGGCGCAGGGCGCTAGGCACTGGGCGTCCAGGCAGGCGGCGAGTCCAGGGTCCTCTCGCCAAGTGTTCAACGCGACACATCAGGGTCAGTTGCCTCCGAAGGCAACTTAGCAGTCTCTATCGTATGAATCAGTCTATCTAAACCGTACAGGAACCCTTCCTCGTGGTTGCCTTGCTGCCACGTGGCGCGGTGGTTCACCTCCGCGCCCTCGGGCACGCGCCTCGTCTTCGCGAAGTCGATCAGCCACGCTCCGACGCGTTCATCGTCGTAGATGATGAAGATGCTGCTTCCCACGATCTCGTGGGTCTTGAAGAATTCGGAGCGCTCGAACAGGTCTCTGATGTCGCGGAGGCGGGCGGCGATAGCGCGGCGGGCGCGCTCGTCCTTCCCGAGGAAACGAGCCACGGTCGCCGTGAGCTGGCAGGGCTCCCGGACGTTCTGCAGGTCTGTCAGAGGGGGCTCTCCAGGCAGTTTGACGGCTTCGATGCGGAAGCCTTGCTCTGCAGACGAGGAGCGCTGTTCGCGGAACTGCATGTATCTCAGTTTGGTGACAGCGCGGGCGGCATGCTCCGCCTCGGTGGGGGCGTTCGGGTCGAGGCGCACCATTTTCTCGTAGAGGTCGGTGCGCGCCCGAGCGTTGCTGACTTCGTCCTCGAGGAAGGTGCGCGTGCCCATCTTGATGTCCATGACATGAGGGTCACGGAAACCGTGGAGGAGGTCTTGTAGTTCGATGAAGCGTTCTCCGCCGTACTCGAGTTCTCGGTAATATCTGGGTATGGCGGAGCGCATGTGGGGGCAGGCGGCGAGGGCCTCGTAGGCGTCGCGCTCGGGGCTGTGCTGCGGGTGGTCGCCGGCGGCGCGGCGCTTCCACACGGTCCCGGGGCCGGCAGGCGCCAGCGAGCCGGGGTGCCCCGACAGCTGGAACCACTCCGAGGAGCGAGACTTCAGAAGTGCATCTGAGGCGGGAGCCGATAACTCCAGCGCATTCTATAACAAAAGGAAACAATTGGTTAGTCAATGGAAACATAACTAGCATTAAAGGTGATTTAAGTGTCTATTCATTGCTAATATCTAGCTACATAATGTAAAAACGGGAAGAGGACATTAAAGTTTGCGTAAGTACTCTAATTACAAAATTCTTAATAGATTTTTAAAATACGTTTATGCAACAGCAATATCAATTATATTTAATGACTCCTTAAATACCAATTTAATTTAAATATTTTCTTTTGTAAACCTTTTTTGTGGGGTTAGAAATAAAACTTAAGAAGTTCAACTTACAATAGCTAGGAACTTGAGAAGGTCCGAAGGCTGTGCGTTCGGCGCGTTGGCAGGGGTGGACGCTTCCACGGAGGAGCCGGTGCGCCGCCATCTCTTGAACAGCAGCACACCCTCATCCTTGGCGCGCCAGCGGTCTTCCTCCTTGCCAGGCACAGCGACCTGAGGACAACCAAAAGCACACGTTGAAACACCACGTCAATAGAACACAACACTGCGGAAATAACCACTTATTTTTATGAATATTGCACTGCACAAGTCGATAACGTACCGCAAAAATTTTATTGGCTGCGTAAAGTAGCCCGCCAGGGCCTAGGCGGCTAAGTACCGACTGGCGGGAGACACTGTTCATCTTGCTGGTGACAGTCATGGTGAGGTGCGCGTGCGACGGTAGCGCGGACACGAGTGAGCGATAAAGTGAGCGAGAGCGGGTAACGAGCGAGGGCCGTGTGTTCACGACTGCTGGTAGCCTGCGAGTGATGCCGGTGGGAGGGACGGCGGCGTTATATAGAGACCTCGACGCGGTGACGTAGGCCCCGCGCGCCCGCGGCGCCTGCGACGAATTTTCCTACCGTTTTTCCGAGGATGAACCCTGCTATCATCCATTGATCGGGTCGGTACTGAGAAAGCCGCACGTTACTTTCGCCGCGGTCGGTAGCGTGGGAGAAATTGTTGCCGCAGTGTAGGTACTGCTGTCAATACAAATATTGTTTTTCTTTCCGAGTACCAAAGTAGCTTTCAACTATTGAAATTTAAGGTGCTTTATTACCGTGATTTTGATTTAAATGACAATTTTCTTTTCGATTTAACATTTCTACGATTTATTTAATTTTAAAAAGCTATTTCTTCAAGTTATTTTTTTTTTAAATTTTAATGTGAGCTTAGTATAAATTAAATAACAAAATGTAAGTAAATTTCTCCGTAATTTTAGCTACATCATTTATATTGTCATTTTATCGAGCTGTCTGTACTCATAGTATAATTCCCAAAATTTTAAGATTAAGTACCTATGTCAGTAACAAAGTTTAAACATAGGCACTTACTTACCTATTATCGTTTTTAGGGTTCCGTAGCCAAAATGGCAAAAACGGAACCCTTATAGTTTCGTCATGTCCGTCTGTCCGTCTGTCCGTCTGTCCGTCTGTCACAGCCGATTTACTCGGAAACTATAAGTACTACAGTGATGAAATTTGATGGGAATATGTGTTGTATGAACCGCTACAAAAATATGACACTAAATAGTAAAAAAAAGAATTGGGGGTGGGGCCCCCCATACATGTAACTGAGGGATGAAATTTTTTTTTTCGATGTACATACCCGTGTGGGGTATCAATGGAAAGGTCTTTTAAAATGATATAAAGTTTTCTAAAAAACATTTTTCTTAAAGTGAACGGTTTTTGAGATATCAGCTCTCAAAGTCGTAAAAAGTATGTCCCCCCCCCTCTATTTTTATAACTACGGGGTATAAAATTCTAAAAAAAATAGAGGTGATGCATGCTAATTAACTCTTTCAACGATTTTTGGTTTGATCAAAGTATCTCTTATAGTTTTTGAGATAGGTTGATTTAACTGTAATTTTGGACTTTGCTGCTACGGAACCCTTTGTGCGCGAGCCCGACTCGCACTTAGCCGGTTTTTCTAAAATAAAATATTATTTGACTCTATCAATAAATATTTCAAATAATAAATCATATTTTTAACAAGTCCTTCACACTCTACCGAGTAATTTTTCCATGTTCCTTCGTACATCGAAATAGCTGTACTCATATTTGCACTTCCTAAATAGACTCTATCTGGGTACGTACGTGAGAATTTAAAAACATGTTTTTGTGTACAGAGGCCCTTATCACTATCTACGTAACAGAACAAGTGAGAAATTTATTACATCATAGGGAGATGCTAACTTCCTCTTACAGTACGATAGATAACAAAAGATTAATTTTGGCTCTACACTCATAGAGCAAACCACACCGACCATAAAATAAACTACGATTATTAAATTATTATTATTTTTTTTAATCAGCCAATAAAATGTCCCACTGCAGGGCATAATCCTCCATCAAAGAAATCAAGTTATTACGACTATGATGGGATTAGGCTTAATCACCACGCTTGCCAAATGCGGATTGGTGATCACAAACCCAAGCTTCAAGCTATGTCCGAAAACTTCAAAACATACTTTTCGCTCGACCCGGGATTCGAACCCAGGACCCTGAAATGACGGCCCGGTACTTAAACCACTAGACCAACAGGGCGTTTTTAAGTTATAAAGAATGTTAAAAATGTATTTCAATCTGTCACCCCCTTATTACAAATCGCGTACTAAGGATAGTTCCGGAACAAAATTCGTGCCAGCCCGTTTTAACATTACGTGTTGGAACGGGATGACATGAGTTTTAGTACGGTAGTAACTTTAGGTCGCGATTTGAAGGTGTAGAATAGAAATAGCCCACAACATCGTGTTTTATTTCATCTTACAAAATTTTAGAAGGCATAGGTACTGTTGAAAAAAAAACATTATTCTCCAAAAAAGGGTAGAGTCTTAAAAATATCACCTTCTCATACAAATAAATCAGTTGATTGATAGATTGCAGAGAAATGCGATGTTTTCTTTAAATTTGACCTTATGATCCTTAAGGAACGTTTTAAGCAGTAAAAGAGTCACGCATCGAGCGTCTGTGCTGTGTTTCGATGCATGAGTGAGGATACCGTAGGACCAATCAGGGGATTTAAAGATTGGCAGCGCATTTGTGACTGCAAGCACTGGTGTTGCAAGTGTCCATAGGCAGTGGCAATCGCTGGCCATCAGGTACTCCATCTGTTCGTCTGCCACTTATCACATAAGAAAAGGAAAAATAATAATGTTTTTTTAAAGTATAGTGACCAGAAGAAGTTTGTTAAGGTGTCACGACGGTACAAGCGCTACCAAGTGCTTTACATTGATTGTGGCGTATAGGATATTTTTTTGAAAAAAGTAAGCAAATGATATTGATTATGTTAATTGGCAGAGTTATTATGTGTTCGCCGTGGGCAACACCAGTAGCTGCCACTGATAAAAAAAAATTGAGACTAACTAATGTAGATAATAATTAAGTACCATTAATTTTCATAACTGTTTAAAGTGGCCACTTTTAGCAATAATGTAAATTATTGTTAGCAAATTGAGCAATGTGATTGGTAAATTTTTATAAGTCTCGGCTCAACTCCGCGCAGCTCCACTTCTGTGAAAACGCAGCCTTACTTGAAGGAAGAAATTATTACATAGGTAGGTCGCAAAAATATGTTAATATGTACTTTCCAACAAAGATTCATTGCCGTTTTTTAAAAATGTCTCATATTCGCTACAATCAATGTAAATCTATTTTTTTTATGACAGGCCGCAGACGAGCAGACGGATCACCAGATGGTAGTGCGCTGCCAACTTTTAAACTCCCCTTTCCCCCCATATGGGCCTCCGGTAACCTCACTCACACAGCGAAACACAGCACAGTGCTGCCTCACGCCCGTTTTCTGTGAGGCCGTGGTATCGCTCCGATCGAGCCGGCCAATTTATGCCGAAGCGTGGCTCTCCCACGGTTAAAATCTCACGGTTAAAAGCAGTAGTGTCGTCGCGGTATCGCTTCAAATGCAACTAAAAATAAGATGTATATGCCAAAAAGTCATACAATGACCTAGTTAATTCAATAATTAGGTATCAGCTTAAAATTCCGAAAGTGAGCCGAACGCAAACGCATGACGCTTAGCGTGTCCTTAGCGTGACGCTGCGCCCGCGCGTGCGCACAGGGAAGCCGAGCCACGTGACGTCACGCCGGGAACGGTGACGTCACGCCAGGCACTAATGCGCGTAATTAGTAACACTAATTTAATTAATGACTTCGTGACTTGCACAATTTGCATAGTTGGACTGACAATAGGCCTAGGCAAGTAAGCGTTGTCAGGTCCGGTACTTAAGACGAAAAAAATCATACCAAAAACAGTAGATACCTACTAAAGTAGGTACTGTTTGTTTCACAAACTCATAATAATAGTGCGCAGGGAAGTGACGACCCCATCGCCCGCTGGTGAGAGTTGGTGCTCTTGCTTAAGAGCAACAACTCTCATCAGTGCAGTCAGTCTCCCCAGGGCAGCGTTGTGGCGCGCTGAATGGGAAGTGACGTCCCTTGGGTCCCATATCCCCGAGAGTCGATCAGGTCCCTCTCCCCGGCTTGCCTTCATTGGCCGGCTTGGGTAGACCCCAGCAGGGGCTGCAGGAGTTTCACCTCGGGCTTGCCTTCACCAGCCGGCCAGAGTGATATGTCAGAAGCTATATGCTCGCAGGGTGGAAGTGAAAGATGCATAAGTCGCGAGTTGGCACAGTATCTGTAACCACAGACACTAGGTAGAAAGGCTCTCGGCACCCTGAGCTGCTCACACCAATGATGCCCGCCTTGCTATATCTGGTAGCGAGCTTTTGTTAGGCTTCCTGGTAGCTTATTACAGGGGGCCCATCTAGTGAGTGGCGAGTCACCACCTGCCCATTTTTTCGTGATTTTTATCATTGATCACACTATAGTAAAACTGTAAATTGAATGGGCCTCTACATGTTGGCTTCGGCCCCACGCACGCCTTTCAAAAGACCAGGACATAATTGCCAGTTTTTATGGAACAACTGACATACATAATAATAATAATAATAGACTAATAGGTAGTAAGCGCAATGATCAAATTATCTAGAAGCTCCGCACACTCCCCGATATGAATCCGGTAGAAGACCGAGAGGCATGCCACACGTCGACGGTGGTCCAGGCTCTGCAGACCAGCTCCGGAGAGTGCGTCATCACCGATGAGCCTCTTTGCACGTATTGAGTCCTGAGCGTCTAACTGATACCGGGCAGAACCGTCCCAGAGGTGACAGCAGTACTCCAAGCAAGCGAACCTAAGCTCATTCATATACCTACATCTTTAACTTTTTGGTCTGCGTGTGCACTCTAAATTTGGTTTACCGCCAAAAGCCACCACTTATGGCGATACAACAAATTTAGAGTGCAAAAATCTGTTTTTTCGAGTCCATAAAGTAGTGCACAATTATTAAATAAATAGTTTAAGTGTTTTCCTAGGGAGTCGAGCTTCGAAATTGTTAAAAATAGATCCAGTTTAGTAGCTATCAATTTAAATCAATTGGGGTCGCTAGTGTTCCCTACCGGTCGCCTTAAGTGGTTCAAAATGGCCAGTAAGTTTAAATAAATGTTTAAATAAGTTAAATAATTGAGAATAAGTTGAGAAATTGAGAAAAACGCCGGTGTTTTGCGTTTTATCGTCCTACGGATTCTGCCGATACCACTCTAAACACAATCGCGGGTTTTAAGACTCTATGAGGTCCACTATTCAACTCACTCCACACACAATAGCAGCGAGTGTGTTTTAGTCCTATCGCCAGAATCATCGAAAGTAACTGTTACCCTCGAGCCAAATATTCGTGACAGTCGGTGACATATTTCATTCCTAGTGAATGTATGAAATACTCTACCATCTGCCGCGAGTCTTTGGGTGTAGTATAGCTTCCCTAAAATCTGTAGGTAGGAAAGTACTTAAAAAAAGACAAATTGTCCCACGGCTTCTCATTCGTCATATACCGATAGGACTAGAGGGATCGGATGCAGAGGGTCTACAGTGAATCGGAGTTCACGGCCGAATTTTTATATCTGGTCCCTTTCACACATGTGACAGGTACCTATAGGTAATAGGTAGTTCAAATCCGAGCCTGCACATCTGATTTTTTCAAATCTATGTGCCTATTTCCACCACTAGTTCGGCGGTGAGAGAAAACACCGTGAGAAAACCTGCACGTTTCGGATAGTCTCTGAAACGTGTAACCATGATTCACTTGGTCTGGTTCCACCTGTTAAAGGGTTGCGAAGGTTAGACGGCAGTCGCTTCATTGTAGCCACTGGACTCCCCAAATCTTGAATCATGGTCTAAAGCGTACCTTGGACTCCAGAGCGACAGTTTTTGATGCAACTGGGAATTATAAGCTAGGATCAGAGAGACTGGAAGCCGACAACATACAAATGTCTATAGTACTAAAAATCGCATTCTATACCATTGCAACAAAAGCATCTTTTTTCCTCTCTAGAATCTTTTGTCGAAGGTCTGTCGCAAACGCCGAGGCGTGACGGCGGTGTCCTCTGTCGTGACGCACGGGGAAGCTGATGCCAGGCCAGGGTGACGTCAGATTTTGACTAGCCTGGAGCGTGACGTCATAATGTAGCCATTGTCATCTTACGCTAATGTGCGTATGTGTTTTAGAATTAATTTTTTAGCTTAGTATTCACGTATTTTCGTTTAATTGAAAAATTGCTAAATACTCACTTAGCAGTTTTTAGATGAAACGGATAACCCATCATATAAGGGCTTTAGTAACTCCCTAAAAGGTCAGGTATATGTGTAAGTGATGTTATCTTATAATTAAAATACGGCGAAAGAATACGGGAGAAATGTGGGTTTCCAAAACCTCAGGCTTCCGGTGCCCTCACTCACGCAGCGAAACACAGCACAGTGCTGCTTCACGCCGTTTTTCTGTGAGGCCGTGGTATCACTTCCAATAACAACTGTGGTTCATGCGATGCATACAATTTTATCATGGGACAGCCACGCTTCGGCATGAATGGGCCGGCTCGATCAGAGTGATACCACGGCCTCACAGAAAACCGGCTTGAAGCAACGTCTGTGCTGTTTCGCTGGGTAATGGGTGATGCGTCTGCTCGTCTGCCACCTATCACTAAAAAAAACGCAAACTAAGAAATGGAACTCAGTTTAATGCATGAACCGAGTTCAATAGAAATGACGGACTTGAATTTCAGCGATTAAATCGATCCCAAGAGTGTTAAACATCAAACGACAGTTTACAAATGTTTCAGGCACGATGGTAATCAGGCCGACCATGTGTAAGATGTCGAAATCTCAGCTACCTTACTAAACATTTACATTTCACGGACAGGGTGTGGAGATACATAAACGAATACCAATAATTATTTGGATCTAGTGAATAGTTTCAAAATAAATAATTCAGACAGACGTCTGTAACATTACTATATCACTTGTTAACGGAATATTTTTAAAGTAAGCACCAAATTCTGAGAAGTTCAAATTGCTTTGCAAATTGTCATGTTATAAGATGGGAACAACTTAATCCATTCTTCTTCATCTTAGCGTGTAATTCCCGGTTGCGTTCAAAGCTGTCGCTTGTCGCTTAGACCATGATTCAAGATTGGTGGGGGGGGGGGGGGGGGGGGGGGTCTGGTGATTACAATGAAGCATTGCAAGCAATTAGACATTTGTACGTTGTCGGCTTCCAGTCTCTCTCATCCTAGCTCATGATTCCCAGTTGCATTCAAAACTGTCGCTCTGGAGTCCAAGGTACGCTTTAGACCATGATTCAAGATTTGGGGAGTCCGGTGGTTACAATGAAGCGACTGCCGTCTGACCTTCGCAACCCTTTAACAGGTGGAACCAGACCAACTGAATCATGGTTACACGTTTCAGAAACTTTTCCCGAAACGTGCAGGCTTCCTCACGATGTTTTCCCTCACCGCCGAGCAGATGGTAATGGTAGAAATAAGCCCATAGATTTGAAAAAACCATTGGTGCATATTCGGATTCAAACCTCAACCACCTGCGTGGAAGGCGCGTTCGTATCCATTGAGCTACCCTCGCTCAACAACTTAATCCATTATGTGTCCTTATTCCTTCTAGAATAATAAACAATGATTAAGCTTGACTTCTACAAAGACAAACACCTTTGTGGCGATTGGACTGTATATAATCAAGCGCTGGAGATGGGATGACAAATAAAAACTTATGATATTAGCAAAACTTTAGTGTATTCCTCGTATTTTCACAGACACATAAGACACTAATAATAACAAAACAATCATCATCATCAGCCCATTTAAGTCCCCACTGCTGGGGCACGGGCCTCCCTCAATCACATGACCCCTCATGTGATTGAGATTTATTGCCATACTCACCACGCTTGGCAGACGGGTTGGCGAGGGTTTTGATATAAGTACAGAGTTTTCCTTCTCTGGGTGCTGATGATCATGCTAGCAGCTTTACCTTAGTCGCCTTTTACGACACCTCGGTAAGAGTGAGGGTGGCCTATTCTACTCTGCCGGGGACCACACGGCCAATAACAAAACAATAATCTATCAAAATCAGTAAAAAAAAAAACAAACGATATTAAAGAGGCTGATCCAGCCGTCGATCCTCAACAACCTTCTTTAATAAATGTAGGATATTTTTTCTCAGGATTACTCGTAGGTATACTAGGACCTTCAATCAAATTTTGCTTAGACATTTATTGTATAAAAATAAATACTCACTTTACTACATGTTTACAGAATAAGAAGAAAATGTAAATGGAAAAACATCTAATTTTAAAATCGCAAAGAAAAATGCACCGCTCTAGGAAAACAATGTCGGCCCATACATGTTTAATGTAGTGACCAATATGTTAAGCGCACGTCGACTCGTCAAAGTGACTCCTTTTTCGATAGACTTCATAGAACAAAGTAATAAAATGTTTACGACTCTACGCTTTCAAGAGCTTCAAAATAATGTCCTGTTATCGCTACATCCAGGTAGAGTCGAGGACATAAAACTAGGAATGCAGTAAACTCTACATTTACCCTTCTATACAATATCGTTAATATAAGTTTTATTTTATAGGGAGGAATGTATATTTCATACATTAGTATATTTTATGGTTAAACATACTTAGAACAGATATACGGTATCACCGTGAATAGGTTCATTAGTAACAAAATAAGGTGTAATTCTAATAATTTCATATTTTTCGGTTCTTTACTCGCAATCTCGACTTTCTCTTCCATTGCTTTTTATCGCTATCGAGAGAGAGAACTCTTTTTTGATGTAAGCATGGTCATCTGCTCGTTGGGTTAACTGTCTGTCAATTTCTTTATCCGATTTTTACCTTATTTTACCTAGACATTATGTAACCTACCGTGTCATGACACGTAAAGACTCGGGATTGTCGATATGAAAAATCATGGCGGATGTCTCATGAAATCCATACAAAATAACAATGTTTTAGTGATATATGTCGATAAATGTCACGAGCAAGAGAATTGGGCTCTCTGTTTCAAATGTTTATGATCGCGAATGTCAAAATCTAAATTATAACGATTTTAATAAAATTTTATAAACTTAGGTAAGTTTTAAGTAGTTTCATTAAGTTTATTTCCAATAAAATACAATGTAATATAAGATACGTAAAAAAATCTTTTCATACGAACTAATGGTTGCTTGCTTTTGTTATTGGTGACACACTTACCTATCTGCATTAAAGATAACAATAATATTATTCAGTTTTAATCTTATTGACTAAGTGAGACATGCTTTCTTTTGCGTAACGTTGGTATTTTATTTACTTTTCATAATATCTTATTGTGAGGTAGTTAAGATACGACACAACCATATTTGTACACTTAAACTGACGGGTGGGCATACGTCAGAGCAACACCATACAATCTGTTGTATCAATATATTGACCAACTTGGTAATCTACGTATTTTATAAATATTGTAGGGTTATGTGATCTTTTAAATATAATAAATACGACACAACAAATATATTCCCAAAAATACTTTAGTAAATTAATGTTTTTACCATCTAAGGATGGTAAAGAAAAAATCAATCATCATCATCGTCAGCCCATTTAAGTCCCCACTGCTGGGGCACGGGCCTCCCTCAATCACATGAGGGGTAATTGCCATAATCACCACGCTTGGCAGACGGGTTGGCGAGGGTTTTGATATAAATGCAGAGTTTTCCTTCTCTGGGTGCTGATGATCATGCCAGCAGCTTTACCTTAGTCGCCTTTTACGACACCTCGGTAAGAGTGAGGGTGGCCTATTCTACTCTGCCGGGACCACACGGCTGGATCATCACATCTGGCTGGACACATCAATCTTGATACTTAGAAAAGTTCAGCAATTGTTACTTGAGAGCTTTTCCAAAAGTTGTTCCTTTGTCTTTTAAATATACTCGTCCATAATAAAACAAACCAGCGTTGGACTCATTTTAATTGTCTTTGATTTATTTGATTCGTGTTCGCCCCGAAAAGCATAATAAGGAATTAAATCATTGAAAATAGAATAATTAAATAAATAAATTTAAAGATAACAGATACGTTAGTCCGCTAATAAAATAAACAAAACATTATTGCACCGGTTATAAAGAACTTGTTAGATTTTTTGGTACATGTGCCCGTTTTTTAGGTCTTCCATCCTTCCTAAGTTAGTTTATTGACTTTTTGCTATCAGACTAGCTAAAAAGTTTAGTAAGTAGGTACCTATTAGTAATCGACATCCTTGGATTTTTTTGATAATTGATATTTCTCATATTAAATTTAGGTTTCCGAAGCTAATAAATACATCACAAATGCGATAGTAGTGTTGGACATTGACATCAAATAACCAAATATTAATTATTGTTATTAACAATTTGTCATATAAGCACAGTGTGATTGGACGATATTCGCAAATATAGCAGTTAGTCTAGACAAAGGCTATTAAAAATAAGGTATACATACATGAAGTTGTTGGAATGGTGATCGGTAGATGTATGATAAGGAACTTGTATAAAATCGAAGTTTGAATAAGAATAATATGCAAGAGAGAAATATGGCCGCATCGATGAAATAGGCATAAAGACGTAGGTAGATAAATAGGTTTATAATGATAGATGCACTTATTCCGAATCGCTGGATTTTATTCGCAACCCCATCCCACAAAGTTAACATGTGTTAAATTGTTTAACCCAAGTACGAAAAGGCGTCTCTCTCCGAGATCGAATCCGAAATGAGGTGATCCGGCAGAAAACCAAAATCATCGACATTGCGACCGATGGGGTAAACGAGTTCCAGAGTGGAGACCGCGTCTTGGCAAACGTAATGTAAGGCGCCCTCTGGCTAGGTGGACGATAGGTAGGAGGGACGATCTGCGCAGGATGGCTGGCAAGAGCCGGATGCGAGAAGCCATGGATAGATCACGATGGCGAACAATTGGAGAGGTCTACGTCCAGCAGTGGACTGCGATAGGCTGATGATGATGATGATGATTACGAAAAGGCAATGATAGGTACAATAAGTGCGAATTGCTGCAACTTAGATGGGAAAAGTAAGGGTCGGAGGAAGAAGTCCTGGCTGAGTAACACTCGCTAGAAACCGAGCGGGATGTGCTAAAGATTTGTTTCAGTAGTCGGGGAGGCACTTTGAGAGAGAGAAAGAGAAATACTCTGGAACTAATGACAGTTGATTTTAAAACCTAGTAGAGATGTTTGCACCAATATGTTTCGTTGCGCGTGACATGTCCTGTCCACTTCCCCTTAAATACGCCACTCGGTTCGTTAAATTAAAGAATTTAATTTGCTCTCAAAGTCTAGAAGAAATATACGCTTTCAAAGAAGACCTCCGATGCTCTGAAAGGACGAAATAAACAGGATACTGGGCTCGAATTGGACACAGAAAGCTCAATTCCAAAAATAATGAAAGATCCCAAAGGAGGCCAACACTAAACAGGCAAAAGAATAAGAAGATATCACCTCTCCTCTCGAAACTACCATCTACTAAACAGAAATAAACAAAGTAAAGAATTACAGTAGGTATAACTTTCAAATAGTTGTTTTGTTTAATAAATGTCACCTGCTTTAAAATGTATCTAACGCGTCAGTATTCTGCTTACAAATGTATGGTGTCCGTAAAATCCTTTAACAGTGAACTTCATGAATTGAACATTGTATTCTAGAGTTTCATAAGAGTGCTGCATCACAAATAAATCGTGAGGCACAAAATAAGCTTCAAATCAAAATATCAAGGTCGAGATACACACAAAATTATTCTTTTTGACATACAGCGTGTTCCTAGCTTTCAAAGATAAAATTATTAATGGTCTTGTTATTGCTTCCAACGTGATTTATCGACAAGTGTCTTTATACACGAATGCACAGAAACAGATGCTTTTGTATATTATCGTTCATTCATAAAATTTATTATGAAAACCATCATCAGGAAGTTAACTTCAGTTATTAGTCCAAGGGCGGTCCTTTTGCAAAAATCTATCGAGGTAACTGATTTCTCGTAATCTGACTGACAGGAATGTCCAGTATCAAGGGAAAGAAAGTTTCGACGAGCGCTGCTCTGGCCACCTTATACATGAAAATTTTAGGATCCCTAAGAAAGATGCCATACTGGCGGATTTTGAGCGTTTTGAAAGCGGAGCGACGCAGCAGCCGCGCAGCGTTCACGCCGCGGATGCGCTACGGATTCGCCGGTGTGGTTCTGAGAGACCGCCACAGAAAAAAACAATGCCCTTCAGACTTATCTCCGCGGCGAATCAATTGCGCATCCGTTGCGGATCCGCGGCGTGAACGCTGCGCTGCCGCGACTTGGTCGCTGCGTCGTCACTCTGCTTTGAAAACGCTCGCAATCCGCCAGTGTAGGTGTACTTTAGTCTCCGATTTTTTTTATTATTATCATGGCTCTACCCGAAGATAATTCGCCAATGTCAAGTAACTCATTGAGAATAAGTGGGTAGTCAACAGTCGAAGTCCGTCCAAGTCACAGTCACTCAATAAAACGCCGGTGTTTTACGTTTTATCGACCTACGGATTCAGCGGATATCACTCTAAAAGCAATCGCGGGTTTTAAGACTCTATTAGGTCCAAGCAAGTTGTCACGAAACAACACACTCGACACACAATAGCAGTGTTAAAAACAACACAATCTCACGTTATTATTAGGATCACTTAACGGCACTTCACTGCACAAATAAACACCAAATTTGTACACTTAAAACCACTAGACACTAATTGAAAACCTTTGAATTGCATCGCCCACGCTTGTTTTAGCCCTACCCGCTAAATCCCTCTGATGTTTATACTGTGGACTAAACTGACAGATGCAAATGTCAAGTTCCTATACATTTTGACTTTTTGCGTCTGTCAAAAGTAGCAAAATCGTATGAGCATGACACATTGACATTTGGTCAAAGTAAAACAAAAAGCCAGCAGTGGACTGCAACATGCACACAGTTCCTTTTAATAGACTGCTGATGATGACGACGAGCTGTTGTTCAGGGTGGGTAGCGAACCCAATACCTAACTGTCCCGTTGTAGCGTTTCAGTCTATAGGCTAGAATAAATCCGTTGGTTTAAAAAAATGCATTGCATTTACGTAAGTGTTACCCTATTCCGAGCTATCGATATCACCACATTCACACGTACTAGTTCAAGCCTAGAAATAATGTTTACCCAAACCAGGTCAGGTCAAGGTCGAGCATGAAAGTTACAGCAAGTGCATCGGTGCATTATGCGCAGACGGCGCGTGGCTTTAATGCACGTCTCGAGGCCGGCATAGATCTCGATGCACTCTGGTTCACAAACGTAGTTAACATTTATGAAATCACTACTGATTATGCGTCGCTTGTGAAATTGGCGACGATAGGTTTGGGTGGTGTTTTATAAAGTCAAAGTAGGTACTTTTCGTTTTTAATCATAGGTTTATAAGTATGTAATAAATACTGCTGTGTCACAGAACTGACAGCCGTTGGAGCCGTAAAGTCCTTGAGTGGAGACCGCGACTCGGTAAGCGTAGTGTAGGACGCCCTGCGACAAGATGGGATGATGACATTCGAAGGCTGGCTGGTGTGGGCTGGATGAGAGTGGCCGAAAATCGGGAGCAGTGGCGTGCATTAGGGGAGACCTATGTCCGGCAGTGGACGAGTGTGAGTTGCTGATGATGGTAGAATTAAAAGTGTGTCTACGGATACGAGTACAAGAGCAGCCGCACATAATATAAAAACAATCTTAACCTACTTTTGAACGGCATCTGCAAGTTCCCCTTAAACTATCAACATCTTAGGATGTAAGTGCCTAACAGTGGTACATAATTCTGGCTGATTGTACTATCAATCATAATGTGATCACAATGTGCTTGGTTGTTTTTTATACGAATCATAATTTCGGAAATGTTATCAAGAGATTTACATTAACAAAAATCTGAAATTGGACTGACTATATTACGGCATACATTTTGGGTCGCTTTTATCTTAGACTGGCTTTAAAATGCGACCTCTACTTTTGGCAAAGTTTTTTTCTTGTGATTGTTCTTCTCAATGTGGAACTAGATTTCATCAAGAAATTTGGAGAAACAGAAATCCGAACTAAGACTTTACTATGGCACATACAAAAGGTCGCTTTTATTTTTATACCACCAAATGACGTGTTTAGATCAAAGGGGTTAATCTTGAAAACAGTCTAGTCTAGCAATTACCTACCTGCGATGTTGTAAAACTTACAGCCTATTTTATGTTCTTAGATGTAGCTAATTATAGGTCTTTGTTAACAGAGGCGGCGCTTTTTCCCTGTAGCGGGTGCAATCAATTTTTGGCACCCTATTATATCAAAATGCGCGAACAAAATGGAATAGCTTAAAACGCGCAGTAAGCTGCGCAGTTCACAACTACCACGTATATACAGGGTATTTCGGTTAGGGTGTCAAGCCGAAGGCCATGGATAAATTGGATTTACAGTGGAGGTAACATTTATAATGCGGACGGCTAAGGAATGGAACTCTTTGCCGAGATCTGTTTTTCCTGACCACTATAATCTGGGCATCTTTAAGGCAAGAGTGAACAGGCATCTTTTAGGCAAACGCGTATCATCCTAGACCTCATCATCGCTTTCCATCAGGTGCGATTGTGGTCAAGCGTTGGCTTATTGACAAAAAAAAAAGGCTCTTGTCGAGAGAAGCTCTCGGCGCCCCCTAACACCCGGCGCCGGGGTGCACCGCACCCCTTGCACTATAGGTAAAGACGCCCCTGTTTGTTAAGTTCAGAACCACCTGTATGTTTGCTAGCGTGTGTGACCTCAATTGTGATGTATGGACTGGAATAGCGATGAGAACAAGCGGTGTATTTTACCCCTTTTGCAGGTAGATAGAGCCGAATTTATGAATAGCATTTCCGTGACGCAATGAGACAGACAAATACCAAAAAAAAGGTTCAACTATATTTAAAGTAGGTACATAACTGTTGATATTACTGAGATCTTTGAAGTAGAATTGAGAATAAAACACTCGCACTACCTACCTGATATACTTAATATTGCAACCTCTAGGGACCCTAGAATTTACTAACGAATTCTTATATTTAAAGGATCCCTTAATATATGATTGCCATGCGCATATAGTAGGCACGGTCACAGAACAGCTCAGCCCTGTTATTTAATCTTAAGTTAATCTTTAGATACTAGTCTTATATATGTGAAAGTGTATCTGTCTGTCTGTTTGTCCGTCATTCAGGCAAAACGGAGCGACTCGTTCACTGGGAGCGACGGATTGACATGTTTTTTTAATGGAGATAGTTGAATGGATGGAGACTTTGATTACTATAAACAAAGGATGGAGAGTACATAACATCGGCTACTTTCGTCTCTTTGCAACGCGTGTAAAGCCACGGTCAAAAGCTAGCATGAAATATCCTATTATTGCAGGTAGGTTAAAAGTAACAGTAGATGTACGATCTGGTCAAAAATACAAATAAAATGTTTTGAAATTGTTACATGTTTAAAGTTATTTTTGGAAATAATTAACATTTAAAGCACATGTTTGAAATACTATTTTCACGTCCAATTTACCTGATTGTATATATATAGGTAATTTGGTTTGTTACTCGCTTTGTAAATGTAAGTAATACACTTTTGAATAAATTAAAGGGTTACGCAAGGCTTATACTCGTATCGAATTTAAAAATAAAAACTCACCTACTTACTCACTTTTACAGCGACTTCTTTAAAATTCTGATATTTTTATTTATGTAAAAGATTGGATGTTATTTTTTGCAGTCAGTCACATCACATTACTGTGTAAATAAAAACATGAACCTAAATTATAGAATTGAAATGGATAGGTAACTTGTATTTACTCGTAATATACTTGTTTTATTTATGTAACGGCGAGTAGGACGAAATTAAAATGGGGGAAATTATATCGTAGTTTCCTGTCTTATAACACTTTGTCACGTGTAAGATCAAAACTAATACTCGTGAAAGGTGAAGGGTTATAAAAGATAATGGTACCTACGAGTAAAATATACGGCATAGTTACCATATTTATACTTATGCCTAACATATAATCGATAAGAAAAACCTGCTAGTGATTCCACAGGTGTTGTGGGCTATGCTCGGAGTTTCTCTGAAGGACCGCATCAGAAATGATGTAATCCGACAGAGAACTTGAGTCACCGACATAGCCCACCGAATTAGCAAACTGAAGTGGCAGTGGGCTGGTCATATTAGCCGCAGAACTGACAGCCGTTGGAGCCGTAAAGTCCTTGAGTGGAGACCGCGACTCGGTAAGCGTAGTGTAGGACGCCCTGCGACAAGTGGGATGATGACATTCGAAGGCTGGCTGGTGTGGGCTGGATGAGAGTAGCCGAAAATCGGGAGCAGTGGCGTGCATTAGGGGAGACCTATGTCCAGCAGTGGACGAGTGTGGGTTGCTGATGATGATTGTGCATAGGCGGCGCCAATAGCATACCATCAGGTAATCAGCCTGCTCGTCTGTCACCTATCAAAGATGATGCCGTCTGTGCAAAATTGACATACTCACCCTAGGTAGGTGATTGAACAAGGACCGAGTCTCTATAAACAGCACGAGCTATCTAAGGGCTAGGGCACAAAAAAAGGTCAGTGCGTGATTATTGCGCGGGCTGTACTTTTCCGATGTTTGCTCGCACTGTTGGTCAGTTAGCGATACATCGTAATGTCTAAATCAAATAACGGTCGCTAATACATTACCCGAGTTTGTTCATAGACACGCGCGGACAGTTTTGAATGGCTGAGCCAAAAAGTTGTAGTTGCTCAAAAGTTGTTGTGTAAGTTTTATTTTGAATTGTTTTTCCTCCTAAACGGGTCACGTGTATAGCATCAAAAGCGTTATGTTTTGAAAATCAGTCAGATCGTAAACAAACGCCGACATGCGACACTGGTATCAGACGAAGCATATGATTATTCAAAATGAAAACATAAAATTATGAGCTCCACATTAGGACGCCAGACGCCAGCCTGATACATGCCTATGCGCAATGGTAAAATCTTGGATCAGATTATTCCATCGCTTGAACACGTATCATCCATCTTACAATATTTAATGAAATGATTTCCGCGGCCAACTGCCTATTGTTACAATCATATGTGAAGTTTATTCAAAGACAGTCCTTAATATGATCTGTCACGTAATTGCTATAAACTAATGTAATCGGAATAAACTCAAACTAATTTCATTCACCCATTAAAAACAGCTATAACGTCAATACCAGGTGAATGTGGATGAATAAATAATAATTTTGCTGTTATTCAATGACTGTTTGTGTAGGGTGGCCATGGTTTTTGCAAGCACATCATTCATAGCATGATTTGCGATCTAACGGTTTTTTTAGGTCACGTACGCAAGCCAGGATCGATGATGATAGATGATGAAATGAAATACTTTCCGTAAACAATTTACGTAAGTGCCTAATGAGATCAGTTTTAGGTTCAAAACATGTCTGGATTGTATTTTTTTTTATGTAATAAGTGGCAGACGAGCAGACGGATCACCTGATGGTAAGCGATTGCCGCCGCCCATGGACACCCGCGACACCAGTGGTGTCATAAGTGATCTGTCAACCTTTTAACCCCCCCTTCCCTTGGATTGGGCCTCCGGTATCCTCACTCACGCAGTGAAACATAGCACAGTGCTGCTTCACGCCGGTTTTCTGTAAGGCCGTGAAAAAATGGCGAATGAAAAATAAAACGCAACAGAATAGCATAATAAGACTATCAGAAACAAATCGATTAGTAAAGCTGAATAGGTACGCACAACATTTTCAATTTGCTTTAGCGTTTTAGACTTGCTATAAGTACATTATGTAATAAAAAATATACATTTAAAAACAGGCAATAAAATCGATTTCAAGTAGATAAATGTTAACACTTTATTGTTCTGTTGACTTTTTGTCTGGCGGGTGGGGGATCGGCCCTTGGTGAATAAAAAATGTTCGTCCTTACCCAGGAGTGGCTCAACTTTAGTAGTAATGTTTACCAAAATAGTTATAGGCACTATAGGTCTTTAGAAGTGCTTCTATTAAAAAATAAAAATAATCGGGAATTACAAACAAAAATCGCTTTGAGCTGATTTCGTTGCTCGACATATTGAAATCGAATAAGATTTTGATTCGGTGAACAGACTGTTTTCGGTGATTAACAACCTTATCGTTTTTTAAGTAAATTTATAGGTATCAATTTGGCATGTACCTTAAAAAGACCTAAGTATTAAAATTCAACTCGATACGCGAAGGTACTAAAGGGTTTTGATATACCGACAGACAACAAAGTAATTAAATGGGTCCGTTATTTTTTGAGGTACGGAACCCTATTTATTTATTTTTACATTTGACACATGCTGGCTTTCAGTTGACCCAAGATGTCAGCATGCTATTTAAAACAAAAAACATTACTAAACACACAAATAAAATTGATATGTGAATACAGTCATAATCAGATTAAATTTATACAGTCACAAATAAAAAATAAGTAATATGTCAGTAAATTGTTATCAATAATACATGTCAATTTTTTTTTTATAAAAATATAAAGAGTTTTTTTTTTAAATATAAAGAAAGAACTTTGTTATCTAAGCTGGATGTTGACTAGTATCCCTTTGAACATGTTCCTATTGCAAAATAAACCAGTATTACTGCATTTGTACTTGAGTTATATCAGAAAATTTCACAAATCAACACGTTTTCAACGGTGAGGTAAGAGACTACGATAAATACGTACGTCAGAGTCAATAATGTTGTAATAATTGATGCCGGGTGCAGGTGCACGATATTATTGTTTGTGACGATAAGTAATTAAGAAATAATATCCTTAAACATCAAATGGGGTAGGTAGATATTGTAAAATATGTAACGATATACTCGAATTTTTTTATTGATATAGGTAGGCTTACTCGTATACTTTCTTATTTATTTATTGATACACAAAACAGATTGATTCGTTACATAACAGACAATACAAGTACAAAGGCTAAGACCTAGAAACAATCCTAGAGTATGTGTACACAGCTTGATTTTCAGACTAGGGTACTCTATCAGGTATAAACTATTTATAACTAACTATTTATTCTAAATTTCTGTTTGTGTGTTGAAATGTTGACAAAAGTTTTAAAAGATATTTATGTAATAAAAGTTACTAACTTACAGATTCTGCAGTAGTCGATTGCCATGAGGCGGGTCGTTAAGACCACATATTGAATGATTACCTACCACAAAAAGGATCAATAAGATTCATTCATCATTCTTACTTTAGATTTTTTTCAATTGAATCATTCCATCCATAGTTTCATGGTTAAGTAAGAGCTTCATTACAGATTAGGTAATTAGCTTTTCGAAAATCCATTATATAGAACACCTAAATAATCTTTATCATTTGTAAAATTAAAGAAACTCAACATGACCACTAATTTGTAAGATTTGTGAAATTGTTACTCTACGTACACTTAATAATATCCTCCAACCGATTACGGCTACGGCGGCAAATCTCAATCATCAGCCACGTATGCAGGATATATTATAGTGCTCAAGTGTGTGCGCAATTCCCTTACCCCCATATTCTGATGAGACACTACTGTGACACGTCCGGAGAAGGATCGGGCGCAGGACCAACAGCTTAACGTACTTTCCGAGGCACGGGGGTACAAGACCGCCAAGAATTTCTTACCGTACAAATATTTGGTCCGACCGGGTATCGAACCCGGGACCTCCTGCGCAGCCGTCGCTTTAAAGTGCGACCCACTAACCACTGCGCCACCGAGGCAGTCAAACACAAACATAAACATAAAGATATGATTTTGAAAAAGATTTGAGCTATAGCAATAATTGCCAGAGAAATAACAAACCATAGCATAAGACATGGCGCGATTCATAGTGATGATAGTTAGATAGAATGAACTGAAAGACATTTAGACTGATTTTAGAAATTATTCTACTAGTAGAAATCAGCGTTATTCTGGACATAACATAAAATAATTCTATTTTACCATAGAAAAACTTGTCAACTCCACGGAAAGATATAATTTAGCCCACGCGCTGTGCGGGCGGAAGGCCGTGTTAAGTGTTAAATACTTGTAAAGAAAATACAAATAACTAAATATTCATTGCTAGCTTATTTATAATAGTGTAACATATTCACGTGAAGGCTTCATGACTGAAAGTCAACTAGACTTGGAAAGATAACAATATTGATCGTAGTTGTTGTGATTATTATTACATAATATTGATATATCAAGCAACTAAGTATTCTGAATAGTCATCTCTGCTTGTACATTTGTTTAGCGTTTCTGCAAAATTCAGGATGGTTAATAAGACGTTTGAGATTTAATATTAATTTAACAATAAATAGGAGTCGTCACGTAACGTAAACGTATTTATTTTCTTTTTATAGAAAGGCCAATCAGGATGACCTTTCTCCGACTGATGGTAAGCGGCCGTGAAATCCAAATATGAGGCTGACAGGCACAAAAGAACTAACAAAGTACCGATTGTGTCTGCCATCCTCACCCTAATGGCCTGCTGAGATGCCGTTTCACGCCCCGCCTAAAATACCCCGGATTGTATGAAGGAGGAAACACATGAGCTGGGAGGGCATTCCATGCCTTGATGGCTCGGGGCAGGAACGAGGAGCCAAACCTCTTGGTGCACGCTGCCATTGTCTGGATGGTATGCGGATGGCAACGCTGTCCAGCACGTGTTGTTCGGAAGTGGAAAGGGGAGGATGGGATAAGTTGAAATAACTCATCAGAGCATTCCCCATTATCGAGGCGGTAGAGAACACTTAGACTGGCAATGGCTCTACGTAGCTGAAGAGGTTCTAGGGTCTTAGTCACCTCATAATCTCAAACAATACGGATAGCACGTCGCTGCAACCTATCGAGAGCCTCCAGCAAGTACTTCAGAAAGCAGGACCATCCCAGAGATGGGAGCAATATTTCACACACGGGCGAACCTGTGCCTTGTATAAGAGTCAAAGCTGTGCCGGAGTAAAATACCGTCTCACTCTGTTCAGAATCCCGAGTTTACGGGAAGCAGTTCTTATTACGCTTTCGATATAGTCCCGATGATTTAGGTTGCTACGAACATTGATTACAAGATATTGGTAAAAAACTAGCAAATAGGTTATCTCATGGTAAGTGTTTACTGCTATCCATGGACATCACCTACATCAGAAGATCTACGGACACAGATACTAAATTATTTTCTTCTTGAGATTACATGCGTACACGCTGGCCATCTTTCGTGAGCCGATCTGTGATCTGAAAAACGAATAGAATCGTTTTCACTTCACTGACAGAAGCTAGGTAAATGAAACGATTGTATCGTCTCTTAAATCTACACATTCCTCGCAACACATCCTCGCTTATCTCTTGTGGAAACGCAAACTTAGATGCGTGTGTCGTGAGCTAGGCTTGCAAATTAGACTGTATTCAGAGCCTAACTGACGTGTGACCCATTTCACATGGCGTCGGTTGCGATTCATTCTGGTCGTATGAACTCGCGATTACACAACTGGGTCGAGGTCGGGGACGGGGCATAACCGCTTACTAATACGAATATTGAAGATGAGGACTCCTTTTTTGCGCTTAGTAATAATAAAGGATTTACTTTTACTTTTATTAACTTTAATATTTTGAGTAACACAACGTTAAAAGTGAAGAACTAAGAAAAACAACAATAAGAGAGGTAAGCACTGAGCAGTTAACCCCCCCCCCCCCCCCCCCCATTTCAGGTGTAAAATTGAGGAGTTCTTTTTATACCAATCATCTTTTCATATATTTTTTTACCTCAAGAGCCAAACTCAACATGTATTGATATCTAACTGGATCGCGATATGTCTCATTCAGACCCTAAGTACACTTTTGACACCGGTGGAAGAAGCTAGCGCGAATCATACAACCATCTTCTTTCTCCCAACACTGAATCGTTTATCTAAGTATATGGGGTAGGTGGTCTGGACCATATCCTCATTTCATTATAAACAGCATAGCCACAGCAACCCTCTGTTGTGGCATGTCCAAATTGCCCAGATGACGCAGGGTGGTGTTTGCCCACGTACAGGTGGCGTTGTTGGAGCAGCTGCCGCGCCTGCGCCGTCGCGTCGGAGTCCGACCGGTGACTCACGCGCCGACAAACACGGAGGACGAATGAAAATGACCCGGATACACTGGGAAATTGGTGTGCAAGTTGCGAATACAGTTTTTGCATACCGTATTAATCAAAACTGTAGTTATTTACATATACAGAGTGAAATAAAAATGTAGCAAAGGATTTTGTTACACATTTGTTGCGATGCGAATTAAAAAGTTAAGATTTCTTTATCAATCGCTCAATTTTGGAACCAGGACTATTATTGCGAATTATATTACTGGATATTAATCCAGACACTTTTCTGCTTAGTAACGATACATTGGCTATAGCTATATCATATTCAGTCTCTTGCCTGACCACCGACACACCAGGCCAAGTACCAACGTAAATGTAAAATACTAACATCAAAACGCACTCAATATGGTCACAAATTGAGCAGCGCTCCTAATATTAACGAAATTCATATTGTTATAGCCCGAACCAAAACAAATAGACAAAAAGTTCACAATAGGCCGTTAGGCGCAGGAAGCGGCCGTGACGGAATGCCGGCGCACGCGCCGCCTAATGCGAAGCGCCCGCACACGCTAGCTTATTACGACGAAGTCTTCAATTCGATTTTTCAAAGTCTTGCCTCGGTAGCGCAGCGCTTGGGGTACCGGGTACGATTCCAGGGTCGAGAATTAGTACTAGAGTTTTTTCTGTTAAATTGACGGGTAGGGCACACTAGCGACGCCAATCGCTTTTAATTTTTAGCTACTAAACCGGATCTATTTAAAACAATTTCGGGGTTACAACCTCTCGGCAAACACTTGTACTATTTACTTAATACTTATAGTTAACTGTTTGGTCTGCTTTTGCACTCGAATTTTGAATTATTTTTTCGCGTACAAAAGTAAAAGAGCTGGCCAAATGGTGTCGATAAAAAGTAAATGGAAGTGTAAAAAGCCATTCTGAAGATCTAACAGTTTTTACCCAAAATATTAATTACATGGTTGCAATATCTTTGGTTTTTTAAACAGTAAGCAAAAAATACTTAATAAAATTAAACTTCCTCGTCAAATAAAATAAATTTACATAGGCGTGTATGGTATTGTATTGCTGATCTGATAAAATAAAATCTGAGAAAAAAATAAACAAGTTGAAATTATCTGATTCAAATATGCATCCACAAAAAATAACAATGCTACGAATAAAAATCATGTAAATTATACGATGTTTGTTCTCATTGTTACAAAGAACAATTTAGTTAATTTAAGCCTTGTTATAGAAAATAAATATGATTACAAAGACTTGTTTCTACATAATCATCCCACCATCGTTGTTAAATTACACCGTCTCATAATAAATGACAAATGTAAGCTACCATTCAAGTAAGTACCTATTGGTGCCGTTAATGTATCGATGAACTAAGAATATTATGCAATGAGTTCAACAGTATCCTCTTAGCATTAGCCATAAAAGTGAAAGTGACATCCGTAGTAGAAATGTTTACCAGCTGAATCAGTAACGCTGTACAGTCATCAAGAGTCTGCAAGAGTGATCGACCGGTACGATGTGTGAGTGATGGCGGGATCGACAACAAATGTCGGGTCAAATAATCTATCACAGAAAAATAATTTATTTATTAATATTTGCTGGATTTGACTTAGTTTTTAAAACTGGCATACAATACAAAGCAAATAGACTGTATGTAAAAGGACTGTTCTTTTTGCTCAAAAAAAATGTATTATTATATTTTCTAAATAAAATCAGTATCATGCTCCTTAGGATATTATTATCATCGCTGTGGCACACTCGCTGCAGTAACGCGATCCTTTTGCGCATTATATCGTGATATCCATCAACCCTAAATAAACCATAATATTGTATACTTAGTAGTCATTGATTTTTTTTTGCCAATCTATTCCTTATGCCCTTCCTAAAAACAGTTCTAAATCCGCCAGATGATGTATAGCACATCTTATATTGACATTATTACTTGAACTTGAGCAATCTTTAGGACTTAGTCTCATTATCTATCATCTTAGCGTTTCTTCCCGGTTGCGCCAAAAGATGTCGCTTCGAAGCCCAGGGTCCGCTTTCCTACTTCGACTCTACCACTTCGCACGATCTTGTACATCAGTGGTCAGTTTATTAGCACGCATGTCATCCTTTACGATGTCAAGCCACACCTTTTTAGGTTGGCATTTCAAGCAGTTGTCCGGGTAGTCTCATTCTGTTCTTCGTAATTCTATACTTTACTGCGCTAAGTGGTATCAGATGAGTCGCTTTACTGTTTATATCGATTGCAACAATAGGAGACACGTTTTTAAGTCTCGATTTCGGGGTCAGATGTTAATAAATCGGCAAGCGGAAACCCGCACTCGCGAATACAAAGTCGATGGTCCGAAGCGGAACTCAGTACTAGAGGATAACACGCGCATGCGCAAACAGGGTCAAGGCGGTACAGATGCCATGCCTAGGATTTCAAGTACAGGAACTTGGTGTCAATTAAGGAGCACGAGGAAAATGTGAGAAAGGTGATTTGAAAGATAACGAGTGTGTTGAGCTTAGTGAGATGATACAAATGATTAGTTTTTTACACTTTTGTGATTTTTTTTATTACTATGCCCTTTATTAGGTGATCCGCTTCATTATTGCCATTTCCAAAAAAAATGAAACTTGTATATTAAAATAATATAACTATCAAACAAAGGGTTACCGTTGAATATAAGAAAAATATTTTAAAGAGCAAGCCAATATCATTAAAGCGTCAACTTTTCTTATGTAAAGGTATTATATGTATAGAAAACGTGTGTGAATACCCAATGGATAACACGACAAAAAATATTTTACCATTTTTATATGCTTTTCGAATAAAGAAAGAAAAAAAAGATGACGCGCATTTTTTAGTTTTCATTAAATGTGTGTTTTTATTGAATAAAAAAAAATCAAAGATAAAAATGCAGCAAGTTACGTAGTCCTGAGGCTCTACGTAGGTGATGCCTTTGCTATACAATAAAAAAGTTGACTCTCTATGTCATTACTCACTACTGTCATTGTCAGCCATTTTCTTTTTTCTTAAGTCACCCTGAGCAAAGGCGTCATTAATTTGTCATGCCGAGCTGTAAAGTCACAAGGGGATTTTTTTTATTTTTTATTTCTCCTTAAATATCTTTTAAAACATTCTAAAACAATTTTTCTTACAATCCTATAAGGCGAATCTAGAAAACAGTATTTTTCATTTTGGAAAAAAATTGTCGTGTTGTCCATTGCTCCGGAGTTGAGAAAGTTCAATATCAGTGAACTAAGGCGGCAAGCGTTCACCGGAGTGAAATGATGCGAGCACCAAAGAAGGTCAAGGTGAAATTTTGCGCTTAGAATCGGTACCGACAACTCGAGTTGTATGTACTTGATAAACAGAAAGAAAGTAGAAGCTTCACGTCACGACTAATTAAAGAATCGCTTAATAGACAAATGTAGAAACCGCGTGTGACGTAATTTTTAGGACATTTGATAACAGAACACAACGTAAATGCAAATCCACAAGGTTACTATGTGTTTTCTCACCTTATTACTGACTACATACAGTAAGGAAACAATGACGTACAGAAAATAAAGATTACTATACTAATTACACTAAAGGATTCTTATTTTAAACCAAACATCAGTGTTTTTGCATATACTACATAAACACAAATTCATCAATTTCACAACATCACATACATCGATTTAACTCCGAGATAGGTAGCTCAAGCACATGTGATACGGATATCAAAATCAACAGTGGGATTACAAATATATCTGTGCGTCCTGTGAAAAGTGGTACAAGTTGACTTATATCGAATTCGATTTTTCTTCTTGCTGCTGCATCACAAAAAAATCTTCTATTATTCTAGTAAATACATATAAAACACCCAGACCAATACAGACATGTTCATGCACACAAATGTTTGTAGTGTGCAGGGATTGAACCCGCAACCCTTGGAACAAAGGCATACACTTATATTATATTGCACAAATCACACTTTAAAATGTAAATCAGAGGGATTGAGGTAGGTGAAATCTTGTTAGCTTAGATACAGATATCATTACTTAGCACATGGTTCCTAAACAATAGCAAAATTGAGTGATTAAATTGCGGATACATATTCTCTCATAGCGAACTGGTAACTACTCGCACTAAGAAGGCCGAAGAACAGGAATTAGGCAAATTTTATGGTCTGGCCACCATAGAGAGAACGGGCGACAACTGGACAGGCATACATCGACTCTGCCGCCAAGTCTCTCGAAAGCCGGCCCCAATTCGACCACTCCGTGCCGACGATGGAACCCCCCGTTATCGGCCGGAGGACCACGCCGAAATCTTCGCGGCCCATCTGGAGACCCAGTTCCGGCCAAACAACCCCACAGAAAGTCACCACCAGGAACACCAGGAAAACCACGTGCTGAGTTTCCTCAGAGCATACTTTAAGAAACCCATCGAAACATCAGAAGTGTTTTTCTCCCCGGGTCAGGTTCAGCGGATGATCCGGCGGACCAAGCTGCGGAAAGCACCCGGCCCGGACGGAATTACCAATGAGGTGCTGCGCCACCTACCGCCGCGAGCAATCGTAAAACACCGATGATGATTGACTCATGTGTTTGGAGAATAACAAAGGTACAATTTAATGTAGGTATCTACATTTGTCCGTGGTCAAAGCCTTCTTTCCCAATATTCAGATTGACAGAATGAGATATTATTCTCGGTTAAGGCACAGGGATACTATAGCTACTTAGTGACTCGGCATTTTAATATACTTGTAAATCAACGCGGGTTAGGAACTACTCTATTTGAGAGGGCTAGATGTCGATCAAATTAAACGTTTGGCACTATTTCGATGGCCATAGGATCAACGAAAGTATTTTGCAAGGGCATCGAGAAGTAAGTAAGTAAGATATTGCTCGTCGTTATTTTGTGTGATGCTCGATTAAGTTTTTTTTCTATCTCGATTAACAATTACTAATTACGATTCACTCACTAATAGTAAATTAATGAAATGACCTCGTTGGTATGATACTTTATTGCAATGTAAACGAAGAAAATAGATACTTAGGTACACATGTTAATACCTAGGTTACCACAACTTCGTGCTATACAAGCGTGAAATATTTATTTGTTAGCAAAAACAAAACAATGCACATAATTATCAAGCTCAAGTTAATCTGTAACAATGAGCTACACATGTTCATTTAAATTTAAGTTTATTTATTTTTTGCATTCCAATTGACATAAAATAAGTTTTTGTTTGTTGTTAGATAATACACGGAGTATTGACTACGGAATCGAAATATAATTTTGCAAAATACCTATTTATTAAACATCACATAAAATCACAGAAAATATACAAAAAATACAAGAAAATAATTATTCAGCTAAGCTTAAACCCCGTTGCTACGCACACGACAGCACAACAGCCACCTAGCAACCGGGTTACCAGATCTATCGCCAACAGGGAGTATCTGTGAACATTTATATCCCTTTAACCACGTGTTCATCAAGCATTCTGTACAACATATTTTGTTCTATGATTTTTGGAAATTCGCATAAAAAAAATCAATTTCTGATACAAAGTGGTCACGTGACTTGGTCATTTTGTATGGGGAGTCGTAAAAATTTTCGACTAATTTCGAAAAGTAGTTGAACAAATGTTGTTCAGAATGGTTGGCAGAACACGTGGTTAAAGGGATGTAAATGTCTACAGACACACCCTGTATATTCGTATAATTTCATCAAGTGTTGTTTTTGGATAATCAACATAATTATGTCAATAATAAAAGTTATAGAAAGGTGAGAGTAGAACCACGTGTCATCATTTAATGGCTTAAATCGGATAGTTTAAAATTACTTTTCAAAAGCTTAAGCTTTTATTCTTACGAATATCTTCCTACGTCCAGCAGACTATATAACCGACTGATGATGATGATGATGTGAAAGTGAAAACGAAACCAATGACTCATCCAATAGAATTTAGCTAAATAGTAGTTTGGCTACCCATCCATACTTAATCCATACTAATATTATAAATGCGAAAGTAACTCTGTCTGTCTGTCTGTCTGTCTGTCTGCTACTCTTTCACGCCAAAACTACTCAACGGATTTAAATGAAATTTGGTATACAGATAATCTAGACCCTGAGAAAGAACATAGGCTACTTTTTATTGCGAAAAGGGGGTTGTAAGGGGTTGAAAGGGGGGTAAAAAGTTACTTTTCCACGCAGACGAAGTCGCGGGCGGCCGCTAGTAGTACTATAAGACACTAAATTAACATAAACTAATTAGCCTAAGCCAAATAAAGTCCATCTATTGGTCTGAAACATTTTCCTAGATGTTGCGCATTAGTTTAAGTTTCTGAAGTTTGTAGGTATTATGTAAATGAGTAAGCGTAGGTAATGCATTATAAGGTAGGGTACCCAAGTCGTAAAAGTGAATCAAAATTCAGGATGGATCGCGGAAGTGGGAAGCGTCGAGATCCGCGCAGTATCCTGCCGGCCGGTTATAAATACCAGTGGGGTTTACCTCGTAACTCATTGTTCGTTTTAGTCTAAGACAGCTGACTGATGTATTAATCAGAAGAAGATGATTCAAGTTAGTGACAAAGATAAGACGGCCAAACAAGAACGTCTGCGATAGATTTTCAAAGACTCATAGGTACGTCTGCATTTACCTATACGACCATTTAAGTATATACATATACGTAATTGGTAATTATATAAATCGATAATTTCTAGAACGTGAATGTTTCAATGAAAAATTTTATTCTCCTTTTTTATTGAAATTTGTATACATACAAATACATCAGTTGATTTTATCTCATCTTCGAATTAAACGTATTTTTGATTGGCGTTTTAATTACCTACCAATTAGTCTTATAATAAGAATAATTATTATGAAATTAAACAAAGATAATGCATATTATAAATAGGATTACCTTCATAAATAAGACTACTACTATCCTGTATTATTTACAAAAGTACTATTAAGAATTTCGAAAAGGATTTTTATTTACTACCGAATTGGTGTTCATAATCTGTGGGTATTCCTATCCTATATGTGTGTAAAAATCATTTCTTCCACTATTTTTAAGGTTTAAGACATTTATTTCTCAAGAGAAAATAAAAATTAAACGAAAATAGGTAATTATAGTGTAACTTGAAGACTAACAGAAGTGGGTACATTAAATGGTTCACGCATCGATGTTTGGATATAGAGATCACAACATAAGGCCATGAACACATTACTTATTCACTCAACGAGGACATCAACCACATAGCGACTATGGTCTCAGAAATATGGTCTTTGAGAAATTTATTGTTATGAGGTTCTTTTTTGTTGTATTCTGTAAAAAAATCCTTACATTAGTAGATTCATAAGAGATTTCTTATACCATGCATCATGTTCTTATTGTTCGATAAAACACGGTTGTTTATTGAAATACATACATTATTCGTTGAAGTTAACAGTATCTACATATTAGAAAATGTTATCTACCTACTACTTAGTATGTAATTTCGAAACATTACCGAATACTTTTATAAAAACTAAGCTATGCACATAATTGTCTTAACCACCTGACTCGTGTCACTTGTCAGTTAAACGGAAACATAAAAAAAACAATTGATCATCATTTTATCATCCATTATCGTCATTAATCGCATATTTTGCTTCAATGAACTTAACTTTGCCATTATACGTATTTTTTACCATTTAGAGTTACTATTATGGTTTAATGGCGGTTGTACATGCAAAACTATGAGGGCATTAATTTTGTTACAGTGTTTGACATGACATACAGAGAATACGGCTTTAAATAATATTTATTATATTTTTAGGAGTCTCAATCCCTTTAAGGGTCTAAGCACAAAGTAAATGCTCAATTAGAAGAGTTTTTCCCTGAACTCACGAGTATTTCGAGGCTACTTTAAAAATAAATAAATAATACTAATCAATTCATACCATCTCATACATTGATCTCATTCTGTACTAAGCAACTTAAACACTTGCATCAAACAACATAGACATTAGAAGTAGACACTAAACAAACACAAGTGTTCATCTCCCGAGTTTTTGTCTAGGGTAGGAATGAACTCACGACTTTTGGCGTATGAGACAGGGACACTGCCAAATGTGTCATCGGGCCAGCCGATATTGTGCACTTTAGTGTTATGGCTATAACTCTGTTTTGTTAATTTACAAAAAAGGCATATCTCGAAAGTGCGAGTACGTGAATATAAGTAGTAGGTAGAGCTTACTTCATATATTGTTCATCTCATGGATATATCCACGAACATATCTATCTCTTAACAAGCACATTCACTTAGAATACGCAGTAAAAGTTAAATTAATTACTTTTTAATTTTACCGGCACAAGGTAATCAACAGTGAGTAATAGAGACGTCATCGCAATGTAATCAAATCTCTAACTTACACAATCATTTTTTGATTACAATTAAAATATAAATGGGCAAATTGATGAGCATTTGCAGAGTAGTCGCGGGTGGCCGAAATCTTAAATTATGTGATCTTGCCGAAGAATTTCGGTAGGAATGGGCCGGCTCGACCGGAGTGATGCCAAGGCCTCACAAAAAACCGGCATGAAGCAGCACTGTGCTGTGTTTCGTTGCGTGAGTGAGGGTACCGGAGGCCTTAACCGGGGGAAAGGGGGGCTTAAAGGTTGCAGCGTACTTGTGACTCCACTGATGTCACGGGTGTCTATGGGCGGATGCGATTCTTTACCAACAGGCGATCTGTCTGCTCGTCTGCCACCGATCACATAAAAAAAGATATCTTTTCAGTCAAAATCCAGGTGCCCAAAAGATCTTGGACATACTGAACTATTAACACTGTGCTTGTAGTGTTGTGTGTTGCACGATTAGGTATAGCTATACCTAGGTACTACCTCCTAACTCCCGACAGCAGACACAATAGAAAATCAATTATGGTTTTTTGCTTTAAAAAAGGGCATTGGGGCCTTACGACCTTATGTTACTCATATATAATTACACCCTGAATTCTTCTAATCAAGATTAATTTATTGCACTGTTTAATAGGAATATGAACCATTATAAATTACATCGGTAAAACATCATATTACCCTATTTCTGAACGATGTAAGTAATTAAGCGTGCGAGTCGAATTTTTCAGTGCATTATTGGAAACATGCGTCATGTCATTATCGCCATTAAAATTTCATTCCTTATGTACAGACGGTGGCTAGTAAAATTTTCCTCCGCAGCGCAAAAATCTCAGATATAATGACGGTCCAAAGTCCAACTACTGATGAATGCTTGAAGCAATCGTTATGATTTTTTACATTTTTACTACCTATATGTATCTGCCCTAAAAGTTTTAGTAAAAATCTTTCACCACTTTATTAGGCTGTAACCAACTTAAATTTGTATTTCATTTTACAATCACTGCCTATGGATTTCCATATCGAGGTTTGTTTTTCGGATGGCTATAGTAAAAATTGAACATCTTTAAGGCAAGAGTGAACATTCATCTTCTAGGTAAACGCGTAACATCCTATATATCATATGAGCGGCCTATAGCTCATCATCATATAAATATATTTGTGTATGAAACTAATGTTTAAGATTTTTTTTTTGCTATGCCCTAACAGGGTGTATGTGCTGTAATTTTATTATATTCATTTTCTTTGTAATACCACATGTAAGCGCAATAAACAATTTGAATTGAATTGAATCATTAGCCTGTATCTTGATCCCACTGCAGGGTATAGATGGGCATAGCGTGTAGTATGTAACCTATAGGTTAGGTAGACTAGGTACACCTAGTCAACAATAAAATTATGGAGTTCTGTGATAATATGATATTGTTGTTTTTTTTCTATTTCTGTCCTGTTAATTGTCAGATCTTGCTCAATGTCACAATTCTACGACAACAACAAAGAATTACCTAACAAGCTTTAAATATGCGTTTAAAATCTTGATTGCTTTAACTTAGAAGTCAAGTTTTTGAGGGGCTCCATTTTTTAATGTAATACCTATAACATTAAAAAATGACGGCAGACGACCAGACGGAATATCTGATGATAAGCAAATGCCGCCGCCCATGGACACCCGCGTTACCAGTTGAGTCATAAGTGCGCTGCCAACCTTTACCCCCCCCCCCCCCCCCTCCTTTCGCCTGAATTGGGCCTCCGGTACCCTCAATCATACTAACTCACTTCATGGGGTAATAGTCCTAAACATTTAGTAGGTAGGTATTTATTTTATACAGCGTCACCTAGGCTTTGACGATGACAGACGTGGAGACTGATGGACATCAAAATTACCTGAAAGAGTTCCAATTGAAATGTTGATCTTGAAGACAAACCGCAAACACGCCTTAGTAACCTCTTGCGGTCACAGAAATTCGCAAATGTTAGATTAAACCTTGTTGTTTCTACAGAGAGTTCCTTTTTAAAAGATAAACTAACGTTAGACCATATGTGCAATTTATAGTAAGCGAATATGTTATGTTTCTATTCGTCATGGATTAATAACGCGGATCTAGGAAAATTCTAAAAATAAAACTATTCAAGTCACAATTCTGATGAAATACCTACTGATTAAACAATATTATTTAATAAAATTAATTTTGGGATCTACATCTGCCTGCTACAGGATTAAACATCCTATAATATTATATCTAACGCTTATACGGAGTACACATGGGCCCTTGGTTCGAAGCCATCACTACTATATAATTCCCGGTTGCGTCCCAAGCTATCGCTTTTAAGCTTGTAGTTCAGGATTTGGGGAGTTTGGTAATTGCAAATTAGTCTGGTAATATATAAATATTTTCACAACATCACATACATTGATGTGACTTCGAGATAGGTTTAACACAGGTGGTTACGGATATCAGAATTATCAGTGTTATTACCAATATATACATACAGGATGTATCTGTGAACATTTACATCCCTCCAACCACTTGTTCTACCAACCATTCTGATCAAAATTCGTGCTATGACTTTTGGCAATTCGCATAAAAAAATCTACTTTTCATACAAAGTCGGTCACGTGACTTGGTCATTTTGTATGGGAAGTCGAAAACATTTTCGACGAATTTCGAAAAGTCATAGAACAAATATTGTTCAGAATGGTTAGTAAAACACGTGGTTAAAGGGATGTAAATCTTCATAGATACACCCTGTATAATACTTTTCTTTTGTAAATACTTATAATACATAGAAAACACCCAGACCAATACAAACAGACATGTTCATGTCAACATGTAATGCTGCGATACCGAAAATATCATCATCGTCACAATCCAAATGATTGGTAAGTTGAAGTGTGGTTACGTGCGCGTTGTGTGGCCGTAGAGGCTTCGGCATGTTTCGGTCAGCCATGACGTCAGTCGCAGTGAACCCGGCTTAGGTACTATGCGAAAGGTGATTAGCTGCAGGTGGGCGACGCGTGTGGTCACCGCAGCAGGATGCGCTCATTGGGGTCGTTACGGGCGAACGTCATCCGCATTCCAGTGTTGCCAACTATCTTCAAATATATTGCTGCTGGCCAATATAAGGCTGAAGAACTAAAAAACGAAAAAGTCAAAAGGTAAAAAAAATGATGGATTTAAGTTAATTTTTATTATATTTTTCAAAGTAGCTCGTGTTCTTCTTTTGATATCAATTCTCTTGATGTCAAAGTAGTTCTAATAAAGTTGCTAGGTGCTAAATATTTGTGGGCGTTAGATTTATGATAGTGCTAGTATAGCATCAACAGCGATATGAGTGCAGTCAACAGCAAAAGTCGATGCACACTTTTCGCAGCTAGTGACTCTTATGCTCTTCGGAATAAGAACTGCAAACTACGAAATATGTGCAGCTACTTCTGCTGTTGACTGTACGACTCTGCCGCATTAATCGTCGCTAAGACGAACCTGGTAGCTTACTTTAAAGCCGTCCCGTAACGAACCTGTCGCATCCAAACAAAGGAGACACACAGCTGGTGTGAAAGAGAAGGAAACTCCGATTCGGTCGTAACGACTGCTTTAAATTAGGCCCTCTGCTCAGTAACAGGTTCGTCTTTTCCTGGGCTAATACTAAAGACGTTACCTTTTGTCAAATGCTCAGAAGTTTTTGGTATATTTGGACGCTACGATATTTTTGAAGCTGACTGTACCCATGGTATGGCCGCATTCGGGCGTCGCGTCAGTGTTGCCAATTCGCACGAAGAGGTTGAAATATACCCTAGTTAAACGTTCAGTATCATTATGTACACAAATTAGTATTTTAGAGATTACGGTATTTTGGCTCCGTTGCAAGCCATCATCGTCATCGCCAGCCCATTTAAGTCCCCATTGCTGGGGCACGGGCCTCCCTCAATCACATGAGGGGTAATTGCCATACTCACCACGCTTGGCAGACGGGTTGGCGAGGGTTTTGATATAAATGCAGAGTTTTCCTTCTCTGGGTGCTGATGATCATGTCAGCAGCTTTACCTTAGTCGCCTATTACGACACCTCGGTAAGAGTGAGGGTGGCCTATTCTACTCTGCTGGGGACCACACGACTATTGCAAGCCATAGTCACGGTGTAACTGAAGTGAAGTGAATCCCGTACATAACTATTCTAATGTCAGTGACCATGAAAGTTTAAAACATAATTACTTACCTAAAATATTTTGGGAATCACTTGAAAAAACCATTTGATGTTTTTTGGATAGCAAAAAACAAAACAAATGATACTGAAGTACTTACTATAAGTTGTTGATAAAAAAGCCTTATCGCATTCAGCACATGTTCCTGTTTATAATATCGTCATTTTTTGCACATCAACAGTAGGGGGCGTGAGGCTATGTATGTACAAATTGTAACTGGTTGTGATATCACTCGTGATTAAATATACATATACTAATTATCACATTTATCATTAATCACACCAAATGGGTGTTTGAACACAAAAAGTTAGCATAGATTTTATTAGCAAATAAATTTTTTGGTTAAGGTGACGGGTAGGGCACACTAGCGACGCCAAACGATTTTAATTTTTAGCTACTAAACCGTATCTATTTTAAACAATTACGGAATTACAATCTCTCAGCAAACACCTATACTATTTATTTAATACTTAGAATTTTGGATTACCGCCAAAAGTGGCCGTTTTTTGCGTGAATCAATTTTTCGCGTACAAAAACGGAGCCAACATTTGTGCATGGTTATTTAATAAATAGTATAAGTGTTGGCCGAGAGATCTTTACCCCGAAATTCTTTAAAATAGATCCGGTTTAGTAGCTGCAAATTAAAATCGATTGGCGTCGCTAGTGCGCCCTACCCGTCACTTTAAAATAAGATTTGTTGCTTTTTTTTTTGGGAACAAAGGAGTATAATTTGTAAATTCATTATACAATTTGATCAAAGTTGTTATATATAAATATTTGTAATCCCACTGTTGATTCTGATATCCGTAACACAGGTGTTTGAGCTACCTGTCTCCGAGTCAGATCAATTTATGTGATGTTGTGAAATATTTATATGTATACATAATACAAAAGTCTCTATAAGCAGATATATTTATCCTCATCTCAGAGCATGCCATTCAGGATGGCACCTCTGATGAATGTCTAGCCTCAGTACAACAAAAGCTTTCCTATACTGTGCTAAAGCCATCTCATCGAATCCCTGGGTACGCTTGGACCTTGGACCTTAGACTTGGGAACGAGACCATCTACTTAGATCACAGTTACACGTTCCGAAACTATCCGAAACTTGCAGAATTCCTCAGGATGTTTTTTTTACGTGCCTGATGTGGCAGATGAGCAGACGGATCGCCCATAGCCACCGGCGACACCAGTGGAGTCACAAGTGCCCTTCCAACTTTTAAACCTCCCTTTCCCCGGATCGGGCTTGGGGTATCCACACTAAAGCAGCTTTCCCTCAGCGCCTAGCTAATGGTAGAAATCTGATGTACCGGTATCTTTGTACAGAAATTAAAAAGGGGAACAAAAAGTACCTACATGGAAATAATCGAGTACAAATTGAACTTAAAATGTTTGTACTGCAATAATATGCTTACTACATAGAATGTACTTTGCATATTACTTATGTATATTTTATCTTAAACATATTATGTACGGTTGAGAATTAAAATAAACCATCAAGTTGAAGGTCGGATTTCTACGCGGACTTTCAACTCGCAATAAATATTTTTTGTTGTAACAATTTAGCACCTTTACCTATTTAGTAGACAGGTATAATCAGATATTTTTTGTAAGTAACTTGCATATCTTTTCATAATACTTTCAATCACGTAACTAAACGTTTCATTTCAATGTAACTATACGAAAAATAAGCATGTTGAATCATATTTTTTTAAGGTGAACTTACTTCCCAAGCCTGTATATTCTGGAGATATGTTTATTCGTAAAGCATAATCCTAGCTTATTTAAATATGAAGAGCCAATATTAGGTGCAGGCCTCCGTCCTAGAAAACCAAAAATAGAAAATACTAAGTGCAGGACAGCGCTTAGGAAAAATAATGTTGTTGGTATAGCAGTGCAACTGTATAATAAGCTTCCGAAAAGCATTATGGAAATGGACAGAAAGAATTTTAAAGTTGCCCTTAGGAAACTTCTAGAAGAGAAATGTTATAAACTATGTAGATGCTTACCTCTCCGATGTACTCTCCTAGGTTACTTTAACTACCTTGATCTAAGAAACTTAGTTATTAAGTCAAAATTATAATAATAATAATAGTAATAATAATAAAATTCATTTAGTCCTATCCTATAATTTCACATAATATTCGTATACCTACTAGGTCAATTGTAGTGGATTCAATTCAATTGTACTCAATACCATATTAATATCGTTTATGTACGTATGATTATTCCGAATGAATATATTTCATTGCATTTCATTTCATTTCAATTAAATTAAATTAAATTAATCGGATCAGCGAATCACGAGTTAAACTCAGCACATCTCTGTTGTTTTCTATTGTTCCCACCGCTGCAAAGTGTTAATTTAAAGTAATTATTTTCAACATCACATTATACCTACTAGGTCAATTGTAGTGGATTCAATTCAATTGTACTCAATACCATATTAATATCGTTTATGTACGTATGATTATTCCGAATGAATATATTTCATTGCATTTCATTTCATTTCAATTAAATTAAATTAAATTAATCGGATCAGCGAATCACGAGTTAAACTCAGCACATCTCTGTTGTTTTCTATTGTTCCCACCGCTGCAAAGTGTTAATTTAGAGTAATTATTTTCAATAAAATTAATGTTTTTTTTCATGAGAAAGAATTGAATGATTGTGAGTTTTTCGTTACCACCACATTTTCTATGTCGATAGCCACGTGTTTTTTGGGGATCTTTTTAACCAATGAAACCGACTACTATAAATACTAAAAATATACTCGTACTAATGTGATTCAGTCGTGTGCAACATATGTTCATACACAGGTGTGTTTGAACATATGTTGCGACATATAGAACATATAACATGGTGCGGACATATAGAATGGAGGGCGGTCCCTCCATTCTATATGTCGCACCATGGGGCAGCAATAATTGTAACCATACATTGAATGAAGTATAAGTACATACATGTAGATATAGACACGTGACTATACATAAACCATCGACCTCGGAGTTTCCTACCCACAGCCAGTGCCCGATCAGCCGATACCGATCTGCCGTAATTAGAACGTAACATTTCAAATGCAAGAATAACCTGTTTCACATTTATAAATTGAGACGATGCACGTTTTTCAACAACTACATTTGTTTTTTTTATGTGACAGGTTGCAGGTAAGCAGGCGGATCAACTGATGATAAGCGTCGCCCATGTGCTGAGAGCACCCAACACCAGTGGAGTCACAAGTGCGCTGGCAACCTTTAAATCATTAATCCTCCGGATTGGGCCTCCGGTATCCTCGATCCTGTGTTTCACTAAGTATCATACCGGTATTCTGTGAGACCGTGGTGTCGCTCCGGTCGAGCCAACCTATTTATACCGAAGCGTGGCTCTCCCACGCTCAAAAGTTTGTAGATTAATCAATTGACATCCGTAAAATGATATGTCCCATTGAGATTTCTATTGTAAGTTTCCTATAAGCTTTACGTATTAAAACAGAACCATAATATCTGAATAAACTTAAACCTGAGTTTGTAGGAGTGCATGTAAACTATGTTAAATCAGACGTTTATGGATAGATGCATGGAACAACGAATTAAAGAGCAGTGAATCATTTTCACCCTGGAATGTATGTACGTAGCGCGTTTTCCAAGGTGCTACGATGTGCGTACGCTCTGGTGCTACGGTGCGTAAGCTAGTGCTACAGCGCGTACTACGAAATATGCTACGGCATTTACGCTACACCTGCCAATAGCGCTACAAAGCGTACGCCACCTGTGGAGTTGAGCCACCTAACTGCAAAATGCTAATGCATTTTAAATTTTTTTTTATGTGATTTCTGGCAGACGAGCGGACGGATCAACAGAGGGTAAGCGATTGCCACCGCCCATAGACACCCGCGACACCAATGAAGACACAAGTGCGCTGCCAACCCTTAACCCCCCTTTCCCCCGGATTGGGCCTCAGGTACCCTCACTCACTTTAATAATTGGAATATAATTATTCCCGAAGTAGTTAATATCACAGAGACAACACGTTACTTTACTGCCACAGACTATGTTGTCTGTGGCCGCGGTTCAGGTTAAAGGTGCCAAGTAGGAAATGCGCGTGCGGCGACTTCCGCCGTTATATTATACGGTCTGATGTAAAAGGCAAGTCTTTATTCTAATGCTAACACAAGTCGAATGGGTCATAATATGTTAAATAACTGACTTGAGCTTCTTCTATATTTAGAACCATGTTAATTAATAAGGCATTCTTTATTATTGTGTGATATTGAAGTTAAAATATATACATTTTTGTCATTGCAGTAAGGTTCAAATTGTATTTATATTTTCTGTGCTACTATTGAGGTTTTTAGTACCTACTTTATTTTTATATAAACCTTTCTATTCGATGGATCGTTTTTCTATTGCTTCGCCCTATGACTAGGGCGAAGCAATAGAAAAACAAATAAAAGACGAAATACAAACCGAGTAAAGTAGAACGTTTTTAGCCTAGTGACATACTAAAGTTACATTTAGGTCAAAGTGGTTCCTTATGTCTATTTTATTAAAGTGAAGCCTCCGCCTTATAGACAGAACGCCATCCATAAAACCATCTCATTTCAATAAAACGAAATTTGCATATCAGGCAAGAAATATATTCTTGTTTAGAATCGCCATTATAATCCAATTGCCAGCTGTTTTCGAACTATACAATCACTCGAGCTTGAGCACTATATTGATTATGCTATGGTCCATAGACGTGTGTAACTCTTTACTAAAACGACTCAGTGATCCGACGGAGCCAAATGATACACTGTTCCGAATCTCTAATGTTCAGTCTCAAATGGATCTCGAGTCCGAGTGAACCGAATGATCTGAATGAGCTGATTGATCCGATGAGCCGATTGTTCCGAACGAGCTGATTGGTCCGAGTGAGCCGAATGATCTGAATGAGTGGAATGATCCGATAAGCCAAATGATCCAAATGAGCTGATTGATCCGATCAGCCGAATATTCCGAATGACTGATTGATCCGAGTGAGCCGAATAACCTGAATGAGTGGAATGATCCAATGAACCAAATGATCCGAATGAGCTGATTGATCCGATGAGCCGAATCTTCCGAATAAGCTGATTGATCCGAGTGAGCCGAATGATCTGAATGAGTGGAATGATCCGATGAGCCAAATAACCCGAATGAACTGAATGATCCGTGTGAGCCAAATAATCCGAATGAGCGGAATGAATCACGGATCTATCTGAGAATCGATGTTCCGAATGAAGCGCTTCACTGTTCCGCAGGGTTGCACTGATCCAGATAGATGCAAATGTTTTAATCTTTTGAAAGATTGGCCAGGTCTAATGGTTCATTATTTTGTAGTTTGCAATAAATAACTAAAGGCATAGAGCAGAGTCTACTACATACATACAAGAACTCGTATGTGTCCGATTATATTTAAACTTGAAAGCTAAACGAGGTCAGCCTAAAATAGAAAATACAAAAAAAACATTTTGTTTGTGTAAGAAGTAATTTCAAAACGAATTAATATTATTTTTAATGGCTCACGATTAATTTTATGATAAAAAAAAGTTTCTTTCATATTTTTTACAACACATTATACATTTTATGTACAGTGTCTTCGACCTGCCCCCCGCAGTACAAAAATAGCATTTGTGTGTCTGACATTAGGACGGTCCAAGACCAATAAGGGTAACTCCATGACATGCCGTGTGAACAGTCTGTGTGTTTATATTTAAAATATTTGAGCTGTACGGTGTTTGCAGCTACTTTAAGCAATTTACGCTAAAACTTGTAATTAAATATTATGAACTCCGTTTGCAATCCTGATCTTACATAAACAATCTCTAATACTTCAATTAAATCCGGACGTTTTTCCTGTCTACACATAATAGCAACTTAAAGCAAGCAAATTCGTGGGTAAATCTTGTATTGGGTTCAATAAAACTAAATAAGGAAAATGACAAACTGAGCATAGATCTACGACTGGTCCAAATAAAAACTCACTGGCTATTTTCAAATCCAAAAAGGTTGAAATTGGAACCTCATCTGGAATTTAAAACAAAAAAAGCATCGTGTGTGACGTCAATCGCCTTAAACAGTGTCCATTCCAGTTTGGTTCAAAGAACTTCGATGTTTTAATTTGAAACGTACTTGCTATAAAAATGACGTCAGTTATTTTTATTAGAGAAGGGCCAAAAGGCAGGTAGGCGACCTGGTGGGAAGTGGTCATCACTGAAGCAATAAGACGTTTAACATTTAGTATAGTTTGACTGCTTTTAGTCAATGTATAATTGGATTAACGTACGATCTGTCTATCTGATAATAATTAAAACTAGAAAAATTTCAAATCTTTTGTATCTTACAATGTATCTTTCTGTTGTATATGCTTTATGAACTTGGTTTCTTCCAATAGGAGATTTGCGTCAATGCAGTACCTAGTACCAGAGATAGCCTCGATATAAACACAAGCCTCATGCAACTGCATTACTTAATCTTGATAATAAATTGAACTTTACTATTAAATGATACATAGTTGGTCTTCTTCATATAGAATCATTTGGACTTGTACCTACCTAAGCTTTATATAACGTCATCAGCGAAGCAAATTGTAATCAGGATCGAAATATTTTGGCAGGTTCACACCACATTTCTATTGTTCAATTTGGGACTTATTGAAACATGCACATTCGAAGTCCTTGCATCCTAAATATAAATTCATGTTTAATTTTTTTATGTCCCTGTGCGCTGACATGGGTGTGCATAGGTCGCGCCCGATTAATGATACCTACAGCTAATAAAAGATATTATTAACTTTACTACTAAATTTATTAGGTACTTAAACAGCTTATTCATGAATAGCGAGATGCATGTCGTTTTTTAAAAGCATTGAACACATTGACTTTATTATATTACAATATCAAAGAGGTTATCTGACTTGCTGAACAAGAAACATGTCTATTTCGGTCGGATAAACTTATCTCTATATACGTCAAATAATGGCGTGACATTATTATTAATAATATTAATTAATATTACAGATGATGAAAGAACAGGCTTGATAAAAGGAAGAGTAACAAAAAACTACCGACTTCATTTTATAAAATTAGTAATAAAATTTTACAAATCAAATTCGTTGAATGTCAAAAATTTTATGAGTGCATAAATTAAAAAGGTGCTAAATGTACAATTAACTGGTTCTGTTTTTTTTTAATATTAAATAAGACTAGGAAATGAAAAAATATAATTTGTTACTTAATTCGTTGCATAAAAATAAGTATCTTGACTGGCTTCCCACCAGAAAACAAAATAACTTTGAAAAGCTTTGCTTGTGTCGATGTAAATGTAACAGCTTTTCGATAAATTTTGTTTTTCAATTTAAAATGCACAGGATGAAAAATCTCTTTGCACCTTTTAAAAATAAACAAATATTTCACAACATCACATACATTGATTTGCCTCTGAGGTAGGTAGCTCAAGCACCTGTGTTACGTATATCAGAATCAACAGTGGGATTACATATATTACTTTTCTTTTGTAAATACATAGATAAAAAAGTAGAGAAAAAAAAACATAACATTTTGGGGAGATTAACATTTCGCAGTGCCATGATAAGAAGTAAATAAACGGCCCCACAGGGCTTACATGACCTAATTATGTTTGACGTCTTGATAAAATTACGTCATTATCACACATGTGATAAAACATAATTTCTATATTCACCGCTACTATTTTGGAAAGTGTTCACATCTCACAGTGCAGTTGCAGTGAAATACGGTGTAGGACTCGTATAATCAGGGTATGCATTTTTGTTGTATGCACACCATATAATTAGCAGGGCGCAAATACTGTGCTCTGCTATACTGTAGGGTGTTCCAAAATTATTATTCTCGTTGTCTGGTGGTTATATTCATAATATGTTTTAATTTTTTTTTATGCCATATGTGACAGACGAGGAGATGGATCACTTGATGTTCATGGGTGGCGGCAAAGCACCACCCATGAAAACCCACAACACCAGTTGAGTCACAAGTGCGCTGCCAACCATTAAAGCACTCTTTCCCCCGGATAGAGCCTCTGGTACCCTCACTTACGCAGCGAAACACAGTGCTGCTTAACGCCGGTTTTCTGTGAAGCCGTGGTATCACTCCGGTCGCGCTGGCCCATTCATGGCGAAGTATAGCTCTCCCATGGTAAAATTATATATTTCACAAGCATATATAAAAATCAACAACATATAGTTTCAGTGCTCTTTATTTTACGCTACTCATTACAATTCCCTCTAAATATTAGTAGAATTATTCAGCCCGCCTGAAGTGTGAAAATTGCTTGCCAAAACGAATCACGAATCACAAACCAAGGTCTATGCAGTTACAACACAAATTAGCATGAATGAGGCACTCGAAATCGTAAATTAATACCCAGCGTGGTAACCGAGAACAAAAGAATGATATTCATGAGCCGGCTGCGCGCGCGCACGCGGCGAAAGTGGAGCGAATGATAATCCCTTTGTATTTAAAGCTGGAATATTATCACAGTGGTAATATAGCTCATACGTTGGGCCGACCAAGTCACTAAATTAGACTCTACGGTACGTAACGCCCTTCACACCGCCGGAGTCAGAAACAAATGGAGGAAAACCGAAAGTAATGCAGAAGGGAGGTCACGACCCTCAGCACTGAGGAATACGATGCAAGGAGGAGGAGGAGGGATATAGCTGATGATGATGACATCATCATCGTCATCAGCAACCCACACTCGTCCACTGCTAGACATAGGTCTCCCCTAATGCACGCCACTGATCCCGATTTAAGCCATTCACATCGAGCCCACACCAGCCAGCCTTCGAATGTCAATATCCCATCTTGTCGCAGGGCGTCCTACACTACGCTTACCGAGTCGCGGTCTCCAGTCAAGGACTTTACGGCTCCAACGGCTGTCAGTTCTGCGGCTAATATGACCAGCCCACTGCCACTTCACTTTGCTAATTCGATGGGCTATGTCGGTGACTCTGGTTCTCTGTCGGATTACATCATTCCTGATGCGGTCCTTCAGAGATACTCCGAACATAGCCCTTTCCATAGCTCTATGAGCGACTTTGAACCGATGGATATATCTTAGTGGATGAAAACGTTCGCCTTCTGAACGAGAGGTCCTAAATCCGAATTATTAATTTGAACTGGAAGAAGTGTCAGACTTCTGAAGGCTGTAACTTCTGTCACAGCCTTAACGCCAGAAATAAGCACAGACTTGCCGTTCCAAATATCAGGCTCCATAAGGTCGGCAATTCGTTTATAGGATTGAGTATAATTTTTTTTAATAAGTTACCTCAGATTATAATTGACTTGTCCACACATAAGTTTAAATTGTATAAAAAAACTGTTTAATGAAAAAAGGCTAGTATAAAATAGATTTTTTGAATGACAATAAATTAGGGACATACATATTAATAAGAAAAATATTGTACTTTATTTATAGTTAAGGTGACATTTTGTAAAACAACTTTTTTTGAAAAGAGGAATTGCTAAGTTTTTTGCTGGTGTCTTCTTGGCAGAAAACTACATTCCGAACCACCGGTAAACATGTTGACATTTATAAGTGTTTTCTAAAATGAATAAACTTTTTCACTTTTCAACTAAAATCTATTGAAACCACTAAGTCGGCGGCGAAGGAAGACATCGTGCACTTGTTCAAGTAGAAATTCGCTAGTGTGTATCGTCTTTCAACCCTTGGGCTTTAGTGGTAAGACAGACGCCATTACACCATCTGCCTGATGAGAGTACGTCTCAATTCAGAGACAGAGGCTACAGGCCAGCTCATACAAGAGGGCATATATTACTGGGTTTGCAACCATCCAATCAATCCATCCATCCTTCCATCTCCATGTGAAAATATCCTTACTATTAGCGGAACAAAATCGATTGCCTAGACATCCCTAGGAGCTTCGCACATCCCTAGTACTATCAGGCAATTGAGCCGTCACTAGAATCGCACGTATTGATATTGTTATTTAATTATTGCAAGTAAAAGTGTAAATTCTGCGTAGAATTCATTTCATCATCAATATGGATAAAATAACATATTTTTAAATTAAATCTTACGGCCACCTGGTGGTAAGCGGTCACCACAGCATGTGAAAGTTGGCGATACGTTCGTAGGTAAATAAATAATTATATTTCATTCATACGATTTCATTCAATTAATTTACATTCAATGCAATCGTTCAACTCTGTAATCACAATATGATTGTCTGAATAAGCACTCGTATAATTAAAAAAAATATTGTTTTTAATTTGCAATTTATGTAATGTTTAACTCAAACTATTTATTTGACTTGCACAAATGCACACGATGGCTGGCAGGAGCCGGATGCGAGTAACCAAGGCAACGGACATAGTTTTAAAGTCCTATGTCCAGCAGTGGACACTGACATGATGACGATGAGTGATTTAACTTAGATCTTCGTCTTAGTTCCGTTAACCTCACTGACTGCTGAGGGTCGTAGTCTTTTTAATAAATCATGTCTCTGAAAAAATTCTATTCCTTGATCCTCAGCTGCGTGGATTGGCCTTACTTATGGTATTATCCCTGGAGTCCGAAACAAACTTGGCGTCGTACTGTAGCAGACAAGGTGAAGAACATCGGCAGGACTGGAAGTGAGGTCAAACGAGAAGCTCAAGACCGAACGCGATGGAAGACCACTGTGGACGCCCTCTGCCCCAGCTCGGGGTCAATGATACTATCCCTGGTTTCTTCCCTGGGATCTCGATACGTAGCTATTCGTGGTGGTCTTCCCTCTCTCTGTCCATGTGCTCAAAGAATTCTAAAATTATTCGCAAGCAAATGGTGGGGAGATTGGTGGTAATGCGGGTTGTCGAATATCTGAGTAAACATAGATGAAAAATAAGTTTTAGTGATGTATATTTAATATTTTTGAAGTCTGAGGTGACGGCGTATCTGTGTGTGGCATTTGGGCCAGATTTTTACGTACCTATTCGCCTTGGCATTGTCAGGTAAACGGTAGATTACATGCAACACGGGCGGCCTTGTCGGTTAATTGTTCAGGTGGACGAAACAACAGGCCCAAATATAGCATTCTTTGTTTACATGTCACATCATACTGTGACGCGTGCCGCGAACCGGTAACGTGTCTGTTAAGTCATTTAACACTGTAATTAAGAATGAGGAATGAAAAATATGAAATAAAATAAAACTTTTATTTTTTTTACTTAAGACGGTTTTTCAATTCTTTGATTGTCTTTTACCTATCTTACTGTTATTTTTAAACATTGTTTTAAAATGTGGGTACATAGGACAGATTCAACCAATCTTAATCCAATACTAAATCTATGGTATAGCGCTGTCAGTTCCCTACAATATCCCACGTTATAATACCATACACATATTAAATTTATACACGGATAAAGATTGGTCGCATCGGGCCTTAGTCGTCTTCATTTCAGTAGTGTCATTATTCGCTTCGATATGCCCGCAGGCTAAATTAAATATACCTACATAAGGTAATGTTCATATTAAACATACATGTAAAGTTCAACGGCGAAAGCTTAAACTTGTACCTTATAACGTATTAAACCATAGGATCAAACTTCCAAAAGAACTGACTTTATCAAGCTGTGTGAACGCGCCTTATTCAATTTAAGGGAAGTGCACACATACCTGTTCGAAAATTGTGGCGTAATTTATGCAATTTACATGTTAATGGAGTCACCGAACCTTGAGATGTTCACGCTCAGCCTCCAACTTTTATATGGGCACCTAAATTCGCTTTACGTTAGCGCTGTTGCTTTTGTATCAAGCGCGACCGAGTTAGCTTTAAGCGCTGCAAGTGCTAGATTTAGGGCTGCCAAGAGCGGTAATATTGGTAAAACCACATGTGGAAACTTGTAACTTGTATCAGTTTGTTGCTTAATCGCTACAGATGCGATTAGAGCGATGGTACCTTAGTGGATAAGAACGCGCCTTCCATACCTCTGGATTTTCCAAATCTATCTGCGTGTTTATATCCATTAGCTCGGCGGTGAGGGATAACTTTGTGAGGAAACCTGGACTTTTCGGATAGTTTCTGAAACGTGTAACCATGGTTTAGTTGGTCTGGTTCCTCGGTTAAATTGTTGCGAAGGTCAGACGGCAGTCACTTCATTGAATTTACCGGACACCCTAAATCCTGAATCAGGATCTAAGTGTACCCTGCAATGCGACAGCTTTGGACGCAACCGGGAATTACACGTTAAGATCAACAGAGTTGCTTTGTCGCGACAGCCCTATTTGGCTACATACCGGCTAGTTGCACTGCGATCTATTTACGCATCGGCCGGTTGTGTGCGGAAGTGGCGACTCCGACGCTGACCGCTAGGCGGAGGGGGTAGGGGGGGTGCCCGTGCAGGAAGTGCCAGAAACGCGGAAAGGCCGATCAACGATAGAAAAGCAATCTGATCTGTCGTTGCAATGAGTCTATGGTTTTCCTAAGAAGGTCGGATGATGGGTAACTAACTACCTTACCTTGGTCTACCTAGAGCATTAAGAGACAAATCTGCGGAATGTTAGTAAACTGATAGTCCTTTTCAACGTTGCGGACCTTTCCATTTTCTAAAGCTCATCTGGTATTTGTGCATGTACCCTATGGTACAGGACAAAAACCTGTAAACATCTTCAAAATAAGGACGATCTTAACATTTCTATGTTTGATCTCTCCAAATATCAATATAGAGAACTTTTTCTTTCAATCAATCAAGCTGTCATCCATCCTCAAAGAGTGCCAATCAACCAAATAGTCCTGAACAATCTGCTGCATCAAACACACACTGCGGATTCCTTTTCAAATCGTCTATATTACGTGTCACAGGGCGTGCTACCCTAAGTTTCCCTACGTGGCAACCGCTCTAGTGCGTACCGACTCCTTCGCTTGTCAGTACGTTTAGAGACTTGACCAGTCAATCTTCACTTTAAGCGTGCTTATCCTTCGCGCAATATCGATAACCGATAGGATATCGATAAGATCGATTAACTTCGTTCGACGAGAAACTCCGAGTACAGCGGGGTCCGTCGCCCGCTGAGCTACTTTATCTAAAATTGTGTCAGTTGACAGATTGGTAATGTTGATTTGTTGGCGTGTGTATAATTGTAACACGTCACAATCTAAATTGTATCGGCCCTTATCTTTTCATGTTTTCAAAATACAATAATGTTTAAATTTAATTTGAAAACAACGAAATTGTTATGATGACGCCTATTTATTGGTGACCGATGAATTTATCTAGTGGTAGAGTGCATTGACCTGCGTATTATGCTTTATGGCACATTGGGAAGATTGCAGATACCATGAGACGCTTCAGATGGCATTGAGGTTATTAGGCGAATTTATATATACATTTATTAATATTATCTACTAAAATCAACATCACAATTACAGTAGTAGCTTACATCTAGTGAATAACCAAAAAAACATGGCCAATTACAGATTTTTCTTTATAATAGGTAACATACACGGTAGGTATAATTTTAAAAAGATAGGTAACAAATACTTTCAACTATACGCACCTACCAGTAGTACCTAGTATTAAACTTACGGTTTTAAACTAATACGGTAATACGGTTAAGTTAGCACGCGGTTAGGTACTTTCAGCTCTTTATTTTTTACCTATATAATATTAAAATGCAGTGAACGAGTCACGAACGTTTCGATTGTACTCGGGTGGAGTTTTCAACGTTTAGCTTAACAATAGAAGATTAACACGTCTCAAATTGAACGGAAATTAAAAATGACCTTTTGAACTTCACCGGTCTTCGTTCTTGTTAGGAGCATTGACTTTTCAGGACGAGATGCGGCTAATCAATGTCGGTTAGGTAACATACATTAGGTCTAGAATGAGTAACATCCGTTGTCCCGCAACAGGCAGTTCACTTCAGACCGATACGCATGGAAATATGCGCCCACGCAAATAACACAACGTTGATTTTTGCTCTTGATGTAATCCAACTCGGATAAATATTAAACTTTTACTTTTCACTTCTTTTTTTAGTGGATCACTTTAAAATCCGGTCAAGTTTAATTCGTCCCTGCCTTTGTAATTTACGTTAGAGCCAATTCGACCAATCTTATTCCGATAAGTACTAAATCTTTGGTATAGCGCGGTCATTCTATTTGTACAAATCTGATGTTGTACCATAGTTTTATCCACGGATAAAGATTGGTCGAATCTTCCTTTAGAAGAATTTACAAATTCAGTAGTATAAAATGTTAATGCAAGTATTAGCATGATGTTCCGTAATTTTTAAGTATGTACCTACCCAGTATTACTTTATCTTTAGTTTTACCGAATTAGGTGTCTGTCTTACTTACCAGAATGGACAACATTTCATATTTTTAACATGTCCATATTGTTTTTTTATATGAAAATAGACATAAAATGAACAGACCCATATTTTTTCTTTTTTCAAAATTTGGCCATTTTCATGCATAAAATAATTATTGAAATTCTTTATATTCTAAATAGACGTAAGCGCCAAATGACGTCATCGGACGGCTGAATACGGCGATATTTCTTTGCTTATCATTGTTTTAATAAAAAAAAGGTACTACTGTCAAAGGTAAATAATACTAGTGTCAACATTGTCAACGTCATTCATACATTCAACGTTGACAAGTTGTCTTTTTTTTTGACAGTTACATGTCATGGGTTTGGCATTTCGTAAATTTAAAACTATAATGTGCTAAGCAAAGAAATATTTTACATTCTGCCGTCCGATGACGTCATCTTACGTTTTTTAGTTTTTATTTTTTTTCTCAGTAAATAAGCAATATAAAAAATGAATAAATATATATTCGAGCAGCGGAAAAGTAAACAAAGAATTGGTATTTTTTGTTTCAGAGCTTAGCAATTTTGAAATTTTGTCCATTGTATTGTGTACAACTTAATTTTGGAAACTGTTAAGGATAATGTAATAGCTATTATAATTTAGTTTAATAATTAAATATATAAAAAGCTGTATGTTTCCTTAAATAAAATAAAATTAGAAGTATTTTTTAGTTGTGAAGAATAACACCTTAAATGGATATTTCTCAATACTCGATAGAAATTTTAACTCTTATCAAAGTGTGGTTAAATAGGTCCTCATAAGTCACGCAACTAAAATACAAGTAATTTCTCCGCTTGTTCGATATTTCTGCTTATCTTGTTTGCTTGATATCGCACAAAATAATGTACAACAGTACAGTACAGTATTGTGTTAAGAAAACAATCAACATCAGTTCCATGCTGCGTTCAGACAGACCTTCAACTGACACGGGTAAACAAGACAGTCGTGCAAGCGCCGTCAGAGAGCTGTCGGCTGTGGGCGTCGAGACCTTGGTCGAGGAATCCAAATAGCCTAAACGAGGCACCGATTGTTTACGATTCGATTAAAATCCACTCGAATATTGTACTGCAGAAGTTACCTAAACTTGAAAAACTAGAGTTCCGATAATCCTAATTGGTCCAGTAACGGCGCATTTGTTAGTAATGATGTCATTTTCATCCTTGGCAAACTTTCGTAGGACGTCAATTTTTATTGTTCTATGTCCTATAATATCTTCCAATCAAATATCCATCGACTATAACACAAGTGCTTAAGCTATTTATTTACATACTTTTAGGTTAGCTCGATGCAGGTATGTATTGTTGTCTGATCTTTACATTTATTTATGTATAAATTAGTGTATAAGAATAGTTATTATCAAAATAGACATAATGAACCGATTAGTATGCTCAAGATTCATGACTATTTGAAACTCTTTCGAGTAAAGCAAAGAAGAGGTCACGGTTAATTTACAACCAATTATGAGTTGACGTCATACGCGCGGACAAAGTCGCTTGGTTAAATTAAATTAGTTAAAAAGATCAAAGGAGGAAACTTAGTTGTTTAAACAAGCAAATTCGTTGTTTACAGCTGTAGTATGTATTAGGATCAAGTTTTGTTTGACCCAGCAACTGAGTAACAACTTAAACATAGGTAGATAAGGTACGTACTGTCTCACGAGTATAATGGTTACTTCACCAAGGCGGTGTAGGTTTTCTCAATTAACCTAATTATCTACCTTTTATTATAGAACGTGACACGTGCTCGCTAGTTGACCAGAATAGCCACACTTGAGGATAAAATGTACTTGAATACTTAGACTCATTTTGATTAATGAATTCTATAATGCTACATTTGAACTCATTTCCATATTATTTCATCGAGGAAAATGTAATGTAGTTATGATATAGGTATGACATATTTTCCTATTTATTTACCTATAAAAGAAGTTTATATCATCATCATCAACTCGCTTACAATCCTATTACATAACGAAACCTCGTCTTTACAATTTTAACACGCACGACTAACCCATTAAGAAATAACTTATAAGTTAATTGAAAACTAATACTAAAACATAAAGAAGTATAAAAATGAGATAATAACTTATTCTATAAAAGTATAAAATAATTATACATTGAGATAATAAGCACATTATCTGAAGCATCGGAATTTCAGACCGCAATGATATTGGTAGATAGAACTGGCGTCTTGACTACCTATATTCGGTCCATTTTAGATCACACAAGGAAGATAACAAAATCTGCTAAATTTTGCAAACCAATCGTACCGTGTTACTGTTTGGCAAACTTAACAAAGCTAACAGGATTCAGTTCTCAAATTCCGTACCGAGTAAATACGACGAGCGAAAATAACCACGTCCTTCGTGCTCCGAGATAAGCGGAGATAAAAACTAAAATGGACGCTTGCATCAACTATTTGGTAAATGCCACGGAGACGTGGCTGCGGATTCCTAATTTATGGCTGTTACAAGATATGACCGGAGGACCTTACGCCCACGAGCTAAATGATAAGGTTTCACTGGGCTTCGCCATTTACACTTTGTAAGCATGGTTCTTTAGGCAGTTCGAAGCTCAGAAGCTTCTAACTGCCTAAAGAACATTCCAAATGCAAATGACACGTTTTTTTCTAAATTATTGCTCCAATCGCAGCATTTTTTTTGGATAAAAAGTGATTACCGTCTACATTTCTTAAGTACAGTAAGTAAGTAAGTAAGTAAGACATTTATTGACCACAAACACGAATACAATTACAACAAGATGTTAAGGCGACGGGTAGCCCTAACTAGCGACACCATTCGTTTTTAATTGTTAGCTAAAAAACCGGATATATTTTAAACAATATTCGGGGTTACAACCTCTCGGCAAACACTTATACTATTTATAAAATAACCGTGCACAAGTTTTGGGCCCGTTTTTGTACGCGAAAAATTGATTACCGCTAAAAGTGGCCACCTTTAGCGTGACTAAATTTTTCGCGTACTAATGTTGGGTCGGCATTTGTGCATGGTTTTTTATTAAATAGTATTGCTTGCCGAGAGGTTGTAACCCTGAAATTGTTTAATATAGATCCGGTTTAGTAGCTTTAAATCGATTGGCGTCGCTAGTGTGCCCTACCCGACACCTTAACACTACAGAACCCTAGGGCAACGGGACTCCTACGATTTACGGTTTGAAGTTGCCGACGGAGGTACATTGCTGTAATTGTCACCAGCGTCATGTGCATAATAAACATGCGAAAACGAAAATAATGTGTTCAGCAATATAAGATAATTGCCTCATTTTCTAATTTAAATGGTATATTTTAGTTGCACGTTTACAGAGAACGTTATCTTCATTCCTTCCGACGAGGTATCTCTATATCCTCCAACCGATTACGGGTACGGCGGTCAATCTCAACGATTACCACGCACACAAGTGCACTCTCTATTCCCTTACCCCCATATTCCAACGGGACACCAGGGTGACACGACCGGAGAGGGATTGGGCGCAATACCAACGGCTTAACGTGCTTTCGGAGGCACGGGGTACAAAACCGCCAACTTCCAGCCACTGCCACTAAGAATTTCTTACCGAAAACTTAGGTACAAATTTTCGGCCCGACCCGGGGATCGAAACCGGGACCTCTTATGCTTTCCGAGGCACAGTGGTACAAGACCGAGTGGTGTAATCTGATGGTGAAGTCCTAATTTGGTGGCTATGTATGTAATACATACATATAACTTATTAGTAGATATTATTATGAAACCAGAACATAAGTCTTTCATAGCTAGGTACAATGGAGTTTTATTACTGTGTTTGTGTGTTGAGGCTTCGGGTCTCACCTCCGCTAACCTCGTAATTATCTCGAAAGAGGATGCTGTACAAAGACAGTTTAAGGATTAAGTCTAACTAGCTTTTTGTATAAAATATTAAAAATACATAAAATCTGATGAACCTACGTCACGACCTCAAGGTGAATGTAGAAATATGAATTAAATTTAGATTCAATTAGCATACTTAATCGATACTGCTGTTGTGTTTCGTATACAGTAGGTAACGAAACACAACAGTCACGTAGGTTACGTGGTTTAACCCGCATTTATATGTATAACAATCTCATTAATTTATATAAATTAAAATAAGATATTTATTAGCTTTTCTATTAAAAACATATAAATTTAGATTAAAATGTATATGTATTTTAGGATTCAATGGAAATGTTTTATGGATTATATTGACACACTTTTTGGCTTAAAAAACCTATGTCTAGACTATGTTAATCACTGATTTAAAATCACAACTAATTGAATTGTCTGAACTGATATAAATTTATCTATCACGAAAAGAATAACTAAAACTTTGTTATTATTATTACCTACACGCTGTCCTAATTAAAAGTGGTAATGGTTCAGATGATTTGCTAACCGCTCCGTGTGTCGAAATGCATAATATCAGTGAATGTATTCAGGATAATGGCAAACAGCGCTGCTTAAACAGGACGAAGCTTTGAACCGTGGGAGAAACAGAGGTCATTGCACTGGGATAGAATCGATAGAAGTGCACATGCAATAAGACAACAAAGCCTAACCTAACCTATGAAGGTGGTCAAGGATGTTGGCTTACTTTGTCTTTAGAAGTGAGCCGCCTCAGGTCGAGAAGCTTCTGATATTGGCGAAGCGCCCGCATGTACAAGCGAACCGGGAGTTCCGTCGGCAAGGACACGGGATCCGCCGTCCGGGACGCCACACCCGCGCCACTCATGGCCACTGCACACCACGACACAACACAGGGCGCGAGAGGCCGACGGCAGCGCCAATCGCGCGTCCGAAGTGAACGTTGGTCCCTCGCAACACTGACGTACGCGCGCCCCGCGCATGCGAACATGCGCCGCTTGCAAAAAGAAACTTGTATTATCCACGCCTCAGTGACTTTCCCTGAGTACGCCACTGGCCACCGACCCGACCCGCTTTTACTACGATGTAGTGCGATCACGTACGATACCGAGAGAAACCCACGCGAACGTCCTTATTTCCACTCAATACAACATGCAACACCAATCGACTGATATATCTATAATTTATTTCTTATGATGATCTGTCCCGAATTCATGAAAGCAAAAAAAAAATACTCTTACAAGTATGTATTTTCTGTATTAAAAATGTAGTCATAGTAGACAATGGATGAGATCTCTCTCATCCATTAGGGATCCAGTAGGGAGAAGGGAAGAGACTTTAATCTGCCTTCCGCTAACTAAAAGGTCGCTAAGCCACAGCGACTCCCTATGTCTTAGCGACTTTTTAGCTAGTGGACGACGGCAGAAATGACTATGGGCTTTAAGAAAAGAATTGACATGCAACACCTGTATTTTTGGTATAGCATTTTTGATTTATGATTATGATATTGGGAGTACATCGTTACATCCATACTTTTGTTCACATATGTATACTCATGTTGCTTTTTCACGCGTCTGACGATTTCGTATCTTCTTGTTAGTAGTAATACTAATCGTCAGGCTAACATCCCCTCTTTTTATCAAACGTTACATACCTATGTTCTTTTTAAAAATCGTTCCATATAAACTTATCACATTATAAACAATGTGAAGACTAAAGAAGATACGAAAATGGATTACGCGAGATAAACAGCATAAGTTCAAGTCAATAATGCATGCTGATTTGAATAATTTTACTGGTTTATCAAAAGAGTGACTAGGGTCATTTGTTATTATTAAACATAAAGCAATAACTAGGTAATACAAGTTGAAACTAAAAGCACAGAGTGACATGATAAAAGTATTATCTCAGGTAAACTTGTGGTTATCATTGCTAACCGACTTAACGGGTCTATAGTAATAACAATCTTGATCTAATTATCCCATATCATTGTAGCCGATAGATTAGTAGTTATAGGTACCAAATGACAAACCGCGAGACACGCAACCTACGTCAGAGGCGATTGTTGTATTTGTTGCGGTTTCGTCAGACACAGTGCCTAGCCTCCTCCCTGTAGTTGAATAGGATGGTTTCTAAACACTCCGTGATGGACACATTTGTACACCCTCTGTCCGCGATCACGAGGAGCGCTCTTTGAAACTTTGACGTCTATATTCGATGACACAACCTCTTTTCATTTGCTCTACGCAACATAGAAGTTCCAGCAAAATTTTATTAGTCATTATGCAGTCCTGACGCACACCGGACGTGTTTGACCACAATAAACACAAAAACAATTAGGTACGACTTTGTCAAACATAAACATCAGATTCTATGACTGTTTGCTTGGTCGACTTTTAGGACTTAGGGCGACTCGCGTAAATCAAACGCATAGAAAAATATAATTCTATGTACCTACGACTCCCTGGCTAGTACTTCTAGCTGTCACTTTTGATATAAATCTTAGACGGTTAATGCAAATCCTAGATAGGCTTTCTTTATTCGTGATTCAAATTGAATCTAGATACACGGTTTCCCAAATTGTTTCTTAGTTTTTGTATGAGATATAGGGCAGAGGAACAGACGGATCACTAATACCAGAGGAGTCACAATTGTGCCCGCCTTTCAAAAAGGCATACCTACACACTTTTCTTGAAGGTTTGAAGGTCCCATCGGTCCGGAAATACCACAGGCGATAGTTCATTCTATTGTTTACCATTTCATTAAATAAAAATTAATAATAAATATTTCACAACACCACATTTTTTTTTATGATATAGGTGGCAGACGAACAGACGGATCACCTGATGGTAAGCGATTACCGCCGCCCATGGACGCCTGCAACACCAGTGGTGTCACAAGTGCGCTGCTTACCTTTTAACCCCCTTCCCCTGGATTGGGCCTCCGGTACCCTCACTCACGCAGCGAAATACAGCGCATGCACTGCTTCACGCCGGTTTTCTGTGAGGACGTGGTATTACTCCTGTCGAGCCGGCCCATTCATGCCGAAGCGTGGCTCTCCCACTGTTAATACATTGTTCTGACTCCGAGATAGGTAGCTCAAGCACCTGTGATACGGATATCAGAATCAACAGCGGAATTACAAGAAGTGGACTGGCATCACATCTGTCTGAGTGGTTGTTTAGTCTCGTAATGAACAGAGACGATTTTGGGAAGCCAGTGGTCAACCTTCAGAACTGGGAGTCTATTCTCAAGCACTCGGCATTGAAGTCGAGTTAAAAGATTTCATACTTCCATCCATACAAATCTAAAAATTGCCCACCTGAAGAGACACCCAAAGAAGATCAAATTTCATTGTTGTAGGTACTAACTGAGTTATCTACTTTACTACGTTACTTCTTTATTTTACAATGTTATTTTTTAAAAAGGCCGGCAACGCATTAGCGATCTCTCTGATTTCGCGGATGTTAATGGGCTATGATTGCTTTCCATCAGGTGACTCTAGCATAAAAAAAAATCAATCTCGGCCTTCATCCTTCATGTTTGTACAAGTTGTTACGTAGCATGATGAGTTGAACGCATTAATACAATGAGGATGCAACCGCTCCCCACACAGGGTAATTGAATTGGTTATTCATTGCAATTAAGCGATGACTGCGCCGGTTGTGACGTCCACAGACTTGCCAGCGCGGGCGCACGCTGCCGCGGTACGTACCGGTTGTTGATGATGATGATTATAATAACGTAACTATGTCCATAGCAATATATTATTGTAGCTTATGCAACGCGTGGGTCGGTCTTGGACATAATACGTAACATTAAAGACACCATGATTTTGAATTTATTTGGTAAACGGTAAGGCATCGTCATTCTTCCGACAGCAAAAAACTTTCCCAAGAAAGTCAAAATTTCACATGCAGATAAAATCAACCGAAACTAAAGAATGCCAAGGAAGCAAAACGAATCAGGGTTTCGGAAAAATCTGGGGTACCTACTTAAAATGGTAGAAAATGCTGTATGGTCTCCAAACTGCTGGACAGTCGCCTACGTTCATACCGTCATGTCCAGCGAATACCTGACAGCTACGTGGGAAATAAAACTAATAAATTGAAAATTTAAAAACCCCCGACACAACTAAAGCTCTTTCATTTGATACCTATATTGAGGAAGTTGGAACAACAAATAGGTTATACGTCATTTTCTGACGGCGGCCATCTTGGATTTGAAATTTTTCACAATTAATATATTCTGCTACTCAAACCCTTTTATATGATACTCATATTGTGGGAGTTGTGTTAAAACATAAAATCTAAATCTTTGTGACGGCGGCCATCTTGGATCGACTTTTATCCAACATAGCTAAGAATACTCCCTCCTTATTCATCTTTCAAACAAAAAAAAAACAAAATCAAAATCGGTTCATTTGTTCGGGAGCTACGATGCCATAGACAGACACACAGACACGTCAAACTTATAACACCCCGTCGTTTTTGCGTCGGGGGTTAACAAATATCTGGCCATGCCACCAGATGCAGAAGGGATAGACCCGAAAAGGTTTGGCTTGACGTCGTAAAGGATGACATGTGTGCCCATAAACTGACCACTAGGGGTGCACAAGGCCGTGCGAAGTAGGAAGGCGGACCCCGACTCCGAAGCGACAGCTTGGGACGCAACCTGGACAAAACGCTAAGATGATGATAATGATGAATGCTGTATGAAGACCGCCTATTGACCTTATTCTACCGCACTAAAGAATTCTCAAACACTTTTCTCTCTCTCTAGAAACACTTTTCGAGATCACTTATCAATTTATTTTCGAAGTCAAAAAACTCTTATTGTTGTTTAGCCAGTGTGGTGACATAATGGCGTAGGTCCACACTAATTAAGTAGAGATGTAAAAGGAATTAATTCAGACACGGTTGCAGCGAAACTAAAGTTTATTAGCTGTGTAAATAAATACTTATGTAACTTTATGGGAGAATGAAATGTTATTCATTTATCTTAAAAAAAAAATCAAAATATAAATTCGTATTAAAGCGTCAATACTGCCAAGTAAAAAAAGGGTCATTCTCAATCACATAGTTATTTTAAGACCTAGGACACCAACTTATTATATTTGATTATTTAAGCATTTACAGTATGTAATGAAAGGAATTTACATTCGCGTTTTGTTAGAGAGCTTAACATTGAGAATACAGTTGCGCATTATATTTTAAGTGTTAATAACATTTTAGAAGTAATTACATTGATCCCGATTACTTTGTCTTTTATTGGTGACCCATGGCAGTCACCTACCGTAACTGATATAGGTAGATTCTATGTATAGTATAGGTCGAGTATGATTAACTGGGTTCTAACTACGTACTTGTTATACATAGATTAATAGGTATTTATTCTAAGACGGTTATAATCGAATTGTTATCTAAATTTCATTTAATAAGTATAGTACTTACTCAACTATAGTAAACAATCGATTGTTTTAAAAATCATTTGAATTGAAATTGATTAAAGTTTGAACGTAACAAAGGTACACAAATCTTAGTAAGCAAATTAATTTATCATTTTTTTATTAGACAGCAACAACAAGTTATTGACGTCACAGCTGACTAACACACACCTTCCTCCATAAATCAACGGAACAGAACTTGTATAGTAAACTCTTGTTTTAACGGATTTTGGTATAAATATATTTCTCCGGAGAGTAATGCGCTATTCCATCTGATATAAAAATAGAAAAGTGGGTCAGGACTTTTAGATAGTTGTTCCACGACTTGGGTTTAATTGAGATAGTAATTTAGAACACAAATAGATTTATATAACGCCGTCGATATATGAAAAGGATGATTTGATTGAAACCAATTCAATACTCACGCGTGTCCAAAAACCTTTTGTCAACATAACCTCTTTCACTGCACTGCACTTTAAAAGATTTATGAATGAAACCAACGAACAGATTCGCTTTTAACTCAGTACTAATCGAAAGGCACTTAAAAGATCAACTCCTAAACGTGTATCGAGCGTATCTTTTTGAGTTTGATGAATAAGCCTAAAAAGCCGTGTAACCCGTCCCTTCTCCCCGCTTCTGAGAAGCGTCCCGTATAGCGGTTATTCTTATTATAGACAGGCAAGCCGAGCTTTTACGCTGCATTCCGATTTCATCACTATTGACTACACGGTGGCGTTCAAAATTAATTACTCGAAAGTAAAACAAACCAATGGGGTTTGAAAAGTGAATGGATTTAGTGAGTAGCTAATAGAAGGCAAGGTTTATTTTGAAGTTAACAGACCAAACGCAAATCCGAAAATAACATAGTATTTTCTTAATTCTTTACGCTAGCAGGTAAGAATGAAGAAAATCTCATGTACCTACACAGCCAACAGCAAAAGTTGATGCACACTGTTCGCTCTTACGCTCCACGGAATAAGAACTACAAACTGCGAAATATGTGCAGCTACTTCTGCTGTTGACTGTACTACTTGTGGGTATATATATTTCTGAATGTGGTATATTTTCGTCTGTTCCCGGCTTATTCTCATGACTAAGAAATAGTTGTCCAAATTAGTTAAAACATTTCATTCAAAACTGTTTAAAATAAATCCGGTTAAGTAGCTAAAAATAAAATCGTCGCTAGTGTGCCCTACCCGTCACCTTAAATTTAGGTAGCTTAAATTTAGGTAGTTATTTAATTTAGGTAGGTTTTATTTTATTCATACGACCAAACTGTGGAATGAACTATCGTCTGCGGTGTTTCCCTGCAAACCTTCAAGAAAAGAGCGTACTCCCTTTTAAGGTGACGGGTAGGGCACACTCGCGACGCCAATCGATTTTAATTTTTTGCTACTAAACCGGATCTATTTTAAACAACTTCGGGGTTAGAACCTCTCGGCAAACACTTATACTATTTATTAAATAACCATGCACAAATGTTGGGTCCGTTTTTGTACGCGAAAAATTTATTCACGCCAAAAGCGGCCACTTTTGACGGTAATCCAAAATTCGAGTGCAAAAGCAGACCAAACAGTTAACTATACGTATTAAATAAATAGTATAGGTGTTTGCCGAGAGGTTGTAATCCCGAAATTGTTTAAAATAGATCTGGTTTAGTAGCTAAAAAATAAAATCGATTGGCATCGCTTGTGTGCCTTACCCCTCACCTTAAAAAGGCCGGGCAGCGCACCTGTGACCCCTCTGACATGGCAGGTGTCCATGTGCAGCGGTAATCGCTTATAATCAGGTGTTACGTCTGCTCTTCTGCCCCATATATCATAAAAAAAAGTAAAATGAAGGCAATATTTTTGACTGAAAAATTGTCATGGAAATTAGACGGAAACAGCCGTATTACGAAAAAAAAATATTATTAAGCCGCATTAAGAAATCTGCTCGAAATACCCGCAATAAAACATAAATTAAAAAGTTCTGCGTATTTAAGCGTGTCACAAGAGCAATTAAAGATACTATGGAAGCTGTTATCCTTTATGGTGTTAGCTGTGTCTTGTTATGGACATACTCGCTTACCTTGCATACTTCTTCAATGGAAGTTGTCTTGAGTGTTTCACTAGACTGTGTAACAAACGTCTTCATTATGTACTTATTTCCAATCGCCTTTATGATCAAATGTGAAAATTATATTCGCAGTTCCGGGCATACAATTGCACAATAATTTGAATTAATTATTCATACGTTATAAGCGTGCAATGTTTTATAGACCTCTATTATTGAGTATCCGAGCATGGAATACTTCGTGATTAGTAAAGTAATTTAGAGTAGCATATACTTAAGTATTTTTATTTTTTTAAGTTAAAGACTCGGTGAGCCCGCAGACAAGCTATGCAAACAACTTTGCAGGACTACTGTCATCATCGTCATCGTCAGCCCATTTAAGTCCCCACTGCTGGGGCATGGGCATACTCACCATGCTTGGCAGATGGGTTGGCGAGGGTTTTGATATAAATGCAGAGTTTTCCTTCTCTGGGTGCTGATGATCATACCGTGTGGTCCCCGGCAGAGTAGAATAGGCCACCCTCATTCTTACCGTGGTGTCGTAAAAGGCGACTAAGGTAAAGCTGCTGGCATGATCATCAGCACCCAGAGAAGGGTCTACTGTACTTTAATGTAAATGTTGTTTGTTTAATAAATAAATAAATAATAATAAGTACATATCTAAATACAAAATATGTACGTTCTAAAGACTATGAAAATACAAAACAGCATAACTAGTCGCCCAAAATAAAGATCATATGTATACAAATGGGCATTTAGTCTGTTCCAAATTGAATTTCGATTACTAGGTAGTATTAGCATAGACTAATTATCTCTAGGTATTAAATACTTAACTGTGGTCATTAAAAATATCGGCTTTTACCGTTGCTGATAGTAACTAATTATCAGTAGGGGACAGTACCTACTTGGGCTTTGCCTCTGCGACCTGCGTAAGTCTTTCAAAGAATCGGACAGGGGAATTACTTCCTTAGATATAATAAGCGGAATATTCTGTCAAGAAACTTTACAAATTAGCCTCCTAATTAGTAAGTAGGAAAATTAAATCAATTTTTAATTTTGTTGTCATGTTTGTTGATATAGGTCGTGGCACAATGGGTACCCCATTAAGAGAAAGTAGTGGGTGTTAAGATAACCCGACGCTAATGAAAGTGGAAGTGACGCAGGTTCGATGCTCGTTTGAAACTGTCAAAGATAGATCTAGTGGGTATCGGGTGACCCTTCTTGTGAAGGGATTGCGTCATTTGTCGCCAGTGGAAACATTAAAAAGTCGTTTCAAATTTAATGACACCTATAAACAGTATAATGAAATAATACAGAGGAGAAACATGGCCAACGTTTTGCATTTTTATTCACTTTTTTCTTAAAATATATGCACAGCCTTTTGCTCATGCAAAATTTGACGAATACATTACAATATAAATAAATAAATAAATAAATATTTCACAACATCACATACATTGATCTGACTCCGAGTTAGGTAGCTCAAGCACCTGTGTTACGGATATCAGAATCAACAGTGGGATTACAAATATATACATATAATACTTTTCTTTTGTAAATACATACTTATAATACATAGAAAACACCCAGACCAATACAAACAAACATGTTCATGCACACATGTTTGTACTGTGCGAAGATCGAACCCGCAACCCTTGTATCAGAGGCAGCGTGCACTACCACTGTTCCAATCGGGTCGTCAAATCACGAAGTTATTAAGATAAAAAGATATAAAAACAATATATGCACATTTCCTGTCGCATCAATCATCATCAAAAACACTAAGCATCCTTGGATGATGTAGATTGTTGACATCATAAAGGCTTATCACTTATCTAAATTAGATAAAAAGCTATAAAAATCTGGTTATCGAATAAACATCATGAGTGTCATCATTGCATAAAAATATTTTTACATAATATTCTTCATTTATAAACCAATCTGTGTAGAGAACATTGGGGGAGGCCTAAGTCCAGCAGTGGACGTCTATTAACTAAAATGATGATGATAAAGTTCGAAATTTTAATAGCCGTATTTTACAACTAAACAAAATCAAAATTTTACCTGAAGGGGCCTTCCCCTTGTTATCCTATATCCTTAGACAATAATCATGCCATAAATAACAATATAGTAAAGTTCTTACCTTTTCCGATTTTTTCTTTAATGCAACTGTCTTTCGCTAACTCGCTGAATATGTTATGTAGGATTATAATATCTGTAATGTAGGTAACTCCAATTTGTTACCGAATGATCTGATCTGTTATGTAATAATAGTATGTCCAAAAATAAGAACACGATAATATATGATAAAATAAATTGAAAACAAATGCGCATGGTAATAGTTATCAGCGTATGGATAAACTTGTTTTGAAAGATTGATTGACAATAACAAATCAGGCAGAAAACATCGAACTAGAAATAATTAATTAATTGTAAAATTTTAAGAAACTCTTTAGAGTAGAGATAAAATAATTGTTATATTTTTTCTCTTTGTTGTCCATGTTGTGGGCGGGGCTATTTCACGACATGACTCCATATGTTTACTATCCTTTACATAATTAAATGTCATGTGTATAGTATTGTTCGTGTATGAAACTATAGTACTTATTATGAACAACCTCATTTCCGATACTATCACGAGGAACATTGTGTCAAATAATAGGTTCTCTCACAGATCAGATAAAGAATGGGTTCTCCTATACACTTTACACGAGGCTTCGTCACATGTCAATGGGAATGTCAGTAATTATTAATATTACCCATTAGCCCTTAACACATCTTTTGTTTTGTACAGCTAGCCTATACAGCAAGATAGGCTCAATCTAGGACCTGTCCTCCACTCAAATAGTAGGCGAATATTGAAGGCATTGTGCACAGAGTAGTGTGCACGGCTCTTAGTTAGTGTTCTAAGGAACTGTTTGATATATTCCCTCGTTATCACGAGCGGCGTTGATTACTTTTCATCAGGTGACCCGCTTACTCGTTTGTCGCCTCTAGTATAAAAATGTTTTGGTTGTAAGCACCAATAAAGTTAGCCGTGTGGTCCCCGGCAGAGTAGAATAGGCCACCCTCACTCTTACCGAGGTGTCGTAAAAGGCGACTAAGGTAAAGCAGCTGGCATGATCATCAGAACCCAGAGAAGGAAAACTCTGCATTTATATCAAAACCCTCGCCAACCCGTCTGCCAAGCGTGGTGAGTATGGCAATCACCCCTCATGTGATTGAGGGAGGCCCGTGCCTCTGCAGTGGGGACTTAAATGGGCTGACGATGATGATGATGAACAATAAAGTTAAGTATTTAGTGTTTTATTGGAGGTAATAAAGCACGCTCGTCGCCTGATAGTGAGAATCTGACAAGTTGCCAGTCTAAAAAAGATGTATGTACCTACAGTCCTTGTTAAATCCATACAACTGAAAATCTGTACACAGTAGTTAATGTGTAGCACCCTTGTTGTAACACATTATTATTATAGCTGTTGTTGCATCATACTTTTATTTTGTTTTTATGCAATAAATAATTTCTATCTATCTTTCTTGTAGCGTGACAGTCTGTCGTATGCGCCATAGGGCAAGTCCTATGAAGAAAAAGAAAACATGCGTATGTATCATGATGATAACTCGGTATTCCTAATGGCTTAGAAGATATGCTTCTGTGGTCAGAGAATTTTCCAGCGTTCAAAAACGAAAAAATACTAACTGCGATACAGCAAGGTAATTTGGAGCAATATCGTCGGTATTTTGCGGACTGAGTCACGACTCTGGCATTTTGTGGCATTGACTTAGAAAAAATCTTTGTACTTACGTAGTTAAGTAGGTATTGTTAGATACGTCTAAAATGTAACAAAAGACACTATTTATAGCTGTTTAATTTGCGTATGAACTTCTAGGAATCAGGTACTACTGGTGGCATGAGTCAGAAATAATATTAATAATACCTATTATTCAAATAGAATCATTGACCACTTAGATTTTTTTTATAACTATTAATGATATATCCGACAGAGAACCAGAGTCACCGACATAGCCCACCGAATTAGCAAACTGAAGTGGCAGTGGGCTGGTCATATTAGCCGCAGAACTGACAGCCGTTGGAGCCGTAAAGTCCTTGAGTGGAGACCGCGACTCGGAAAGCGTAGTGTAGGGCGCCCTGCGACAAGATGGGATGATGACATTCGAAGGCTGGCTGGTGTGGGCTGGATGAGAGTGGCCGAAAATCGGGAGCAGTGGCGTGCATTAGGGGAGACCTATGTCCAGCAGTGGACGAGTGTGAGTTGCTGATGATGATGATGATGAATGATATATCAAATTATTTTATTATCATGTCAATAATATTTAACAACGCATTAAAATTACACTTCCTTAATTTAAAAACGAATGCATTGACTGAATTTAGAAAAAGCTTTTTTAAAAAGTTTCTGGTAAGTATTAAATTACTTGAGACGCTGAATAAACATGTATGTGTTTATTAATTTGTACATATTAATTAGGATTTATTTATTTAGTTTTACCAAAAATTGTAGTTCTTTGATGGATCATCTTACATTCACCCCTTACAATACCTAGTTAAAAATAACGTCATGTATTTAACTTGTATATAATTTTGAAAAGTAGCATATTTTGTACAAAATCCTTCATATGAGTTCTTTCTTTGCTATTTCTGTTGTTTAACAGATATGATTGGTGGCTGTGCTCCAGTTTTTAGTAGAAACTTTTTAACGAAGCGGCTGGCACTCTGTACACCCTCTGTACTGCCTCGGTGGTGCAATGGTTAGTGGGTCGCACTTTAAAGCGACGGTTGCGCCTGGGGCCCAAAATTTGTACCTAAGTTTTTCTGTTAAGAAATTCTCAGTGTTAGCCCAAAGTCTGTAAGTTGGCGGTCTTGTAGCCGCGTGCCTCGGAAAGCACGTGAAGCCGTTAGTCCTGCGCCTAATCCCCTCTTCGGTCGTGTCACACTAGTGTCCCATCTAAATAAGAGGATACGGGAATAGAGAGTGCACTTGTGTCTGCGCAAATACTTGTGCACTATAATATGTCCTGCGTCGATGGCTGATCGCTGAGATTGGCCGCCATGACCGAAATATCGGTTTGGAGGACATTACTAGTATGGATAACATGCAAATTAAATAAACGGCGAACCTTTTATTGTAAGCACTGTCCATAGCAAAAATATTTTTCTCCATTTTTAGTTAAATTTCTTGGAAAACAGGATAATCTAGGCGTGTTTACACAGAACTTTGTTACGTGTTTCATCGAAGGTGCAAGGCAGCAGTCATGCTGACGCAGGCCAGAACAGGATGTATGGCATTGCAAAACAACTTTTTAACAAGCTGATTTGTTTATCCTTATAACAAGATATATTATACGTAGGGATAAATAATTATCTGACATCACTCACATTGAACGAAATCCATTGCGAGCATCATCAATCATAAATGAATGTCGAATCCTTTTCTTTTTATTCAATATCCTCCACAACCCGCTTTCTCCATCTTATCTCAAAGATCAGTTCCGCCTTCAGTGTCTATCATGACCGCTCTCTCCGTTCTTCAGACAACCTTCGTCTATACATCCCCCGACACCGCACCTCGTTCGTCACCAACTCATTCACCGTGCAGGATGTACGGCTTTGGAACCTTTTGCCCTTATCTATAAAAACTTCTCTGACTAAGCAAACGATTAAAAAGAGGGTATTAGCGTTCTAAGACTTTTTCTCTTTTCCTCTTCTCAGTATCCTGTTTAATTATTAGAACTAAATTAGTTATTGTAATAAATATATATTCTTTCTATTTATTTTCATTATTATAAATATGATATGAGATATACGTATTTCTATGTATGTGTATGTATATATTATATATTGCATTAGTATATTTAGAGTACTTAGATTTTTCTTCCTTTTTTGTATCGTTTAGTGTTTTGTTTTGTTTTCCACGTTCACCTTTCGCCGCATCACTATTGGCATTAAGAATTTTTAGCTACCAAACTATACAACGCGTACGCCAAAAGCGGCCACTTTTGGCGTTAATCAATTTTTCGTGTACAAAAATGGACCCAACATTTGTGCATGGTTATTTAATAAATAGTATAAGTCTTTGCCGAGAGGTTGTAACCCCGAAATTGTTTAAAATAGATCCGGTTTAGTAGCTAAAAATTAAAATCAAATGGCGTCGCTAGTTTGCTCTACCCGTCACCTTAAGTTCGCCTATTGTATAAACATTTTGTGCAATAAAGTTTTAAATAAATAAATCCTGACAAAAATAGAAAGTATGTACCATAAATAGTTGATAAAATTACCATCATCCCAATATTTAGTCAGGGTAGGAAACGAATCTACACCTAACCCTTAGTATTGAAATGCTATATAAATGCATAGTGATGTTGCCATAAAACCTGCTTCAGCATGTTTAACTTTTGAAGGCAACATTACCTACTATCGAATGCAGCAACAGACCAGTCGAATCGAAGCATGAGACACTCGAATCACATCATTATTGTATTACATTATAGCAGGAGCTCCCAAACTGTGGTTCCCCTCATGATAATGAGTGGTACCCACAAATCATAATATGTGTATATGTGGTACCTTGTTTGGGATACTTGAAAGGGAGCACCTGGGCGCTATGTTCCTAGAAGTCCTGGGTACGATTCCCGGGTCGAGCAAAAAATATGTTTTGAATTTTTCAATCGTAGCTCGGGTTTGTGATCACCAATCTGCATTAGGCAAGCGTGGTGATTAAGCCTAATCCCACCATAGTAGCGATACCTTGATTTCTATGATGGAGGCCTTTGTCCTGCAGTGGGACAGTTTATAGGTTGATACTTTACCAGGGCTCAAGTTCCGGTAATCAGGCATCGTGAGGACGACAAGCGTTCAATTTATACCTATAATTATTGTCAATTTATTATATGTATTATGTTAACCATGTCTTTATTTTATTTTATTTTATTTTATTTTATTATACCTACACTATCCTATTTATTTTCATTACCTACTATGTGTGTGTTCCTTCGTTTTATGTCACTTGCAGACTTACATTATCTTACTTTATGTTGTTAATACTATTTTTTTTATTGTATTTTTTTTCTTTGTTTTGTCTTTGTTCCTGTTGTAGTATGTCTACACATAGGTCGCCCAAGGCTCCGCCTGAAAACCAGCGCTGCAGCGGCTTCGGCCACTGCAGCAAATGCTGAGGTTGCCTTGTTGCTACAAACGGAGTTCCTATGGCCACCTTCCACTCCAACATCAGACCCTGGTTACCATATAGTAATCAAAGTACGTCGTCAAGGACTAATCCAATGAGATCAAACTCGATAGGGGTTGCATCGTTTAATTACGGAGTTCCTATGGCCACCTTCCAACTCCAACATCAGACCCTGGTTACCATATAGTATCAAAGTACTCGTCAAGGCTAATCCAATAGAGCCCAAACTCGATGGGTGTTGCGTCGTTTAATTACGGAGTTCCTATGGCCACCTTCCAACTCCAACATCAGACCCTGGTTACCATATAGTATCAAAGTAATCGTCAAGACTAATCCAATGAGATCAAACTCGATAGGGGTTGCATCGTTTAATTACGGAGTTCCTATGGCCACCTTCCAACTCCATACATCAGACCCTGGTTACCATATAGTATCAAAGTACTTCGTCAAGACTAATCCAATGAGCTCAAACTCGATAGGGTTGCATCGTTTAATTACGGAGTTCCTATGGCCACCTTCCAACTCCAACATCAGACCCTGGTTACCATATAGTATCAAAGTACTTGTCAAGACGAATCTAATGAGCTCAAACTCGATAGGGTTGCATCGTTTAATTACGGAGTTCCTATGGCCACCTTCCGGCTCCATCATCAGACCCTGGTTACCATATAGTATCAAAGTACTTGTCAAGACGAATCTAATGAGCTCAAACTCGATAGGGTTGCATCGTTTAATTACGGAGTTCCTATGGCCACCTTCCAACTCCAACATCAGACCCTGGTTACCATATAGTATCAAAGTACTTGTCAAGACGAATCTAATGAGCTCAAACTCGATAGGGTTGCATCGTTTAATTACGGAGTTCCTATGGCCACCTTCCAACTCCAACATCAGACCCTGGTTACCATATAGTATCAAAGTACTTGTCAAGACGAATCTAATGAGCTCAAACTCGATAGGGTTGCATCGTTTAATTACGGAGTTCCTATGGCCACCTTCCAACTCCAACATCAGACCCTGGTTACCATATAGTATCAAAGTACTCGTCAAGACGAATCCAATGAGCTCAAACTCGATAGGGTTGCATCATTTAATTACGGAGTTCCTATGGCCACCTTCCAGCTCCATCATCAGACCCTGGTTACCATATAGTATCAAAGTACTTGTCAAGACGAATCTAATGAGCTCAAACTCGATAGGGTTGCATCGATTTAATTACGGAGTTCCTATGGCCACCTTCCGGCTCCAATCATCAGACCCTGGTTACCATATAGTATCAAAGTACTTGTCAAGACGAATCTAATGAGCTCAAACTCGATAGGGTTGCATCGTTTAATTACGGAGTTCCTATGGCCACCTTCCAACTCCAACATCAGACCCTGGTTACCATATAGTATCAAAGTACTCGTCAAGGACTAATCCAATGAGTCCCAAACTCGATAGGGTTGCAGTCGTTTAATTACGGAGTTCCTATGGCCACCTTCCAACTCCAACATCAGACCCTGGTTACCATATAGTATCAAGAATCGCCAGAAATCACGGCAAGCATGGGTTATGCTCTTACCATTCAGCCCCTCACATCAGACCTGGTTACCATATATATCAAGTACTTAAAGACGAATCCAATGAGACTCAACTCGATGGTTGAACGAGTTAAATTATGGAGTTCTATGCCCGCCACCTTCCGGCTCCAACATCAGACCCTGGTTACCATATAGTATCAAAGTACTCGTCAAGACTAATCCAATGAGCCCAAACTCGATGGGGTTGCGTCGTTTAATTACGGAGTTCCTATGGCCACCTTCCAACTCCAACATCAGACCCTGGTTACCATATAAATAATCATAATCATAATCATAATCATAAATCTTTATTGTTTCATTTGGTTTACTGGTCTTAAAAACCACCACCTTCCGGCTCCATCATCAGACCCTGGTTACCATATAGTATCAAAGTACTTGTCAAGACGAATCTAATAAGCTCAAACTCCATAGGGTTGCATCATTTAATTACGGAGTTCCTATGGCCACCTTCCAACTCCAACATCAGACCCTGGTTACCATATAGTATCAAAGTACTCGTCAAGACTAATCCAATGAGCTCAAACTCGATAGGGTTGCATCGTTTAATTACGGAGTTCCTATGGCCACCTTCCAACTCCAACATCAGACCCTGGTTACCATATAGTATCAAAGTACTCGTCAAGACTAATCCAATGAGCTCAAACTCGATAGGGTTGCATCGTTTAATTACGGAGTTCCTATGGCCACCTTCCGGCTCCATCATCAGACCCTGGTTACCATATACTATCAAAGTACTTGTCAAGACGAATCTAATGAGCTCAAACTCGATAGGGTTGCATCGTTTAATTACGGAGTTCCTATGGCCACCTTCCGGCTCCATCATCAGACCCTGGTTACCATATAGTATCAAAGTACTTGTCAAGACGAATCTAATGAGCTCAAACTCGATAGGGTTGCATCGTTTAATTACGGAGTTCCTATGGCCACCTTCCGGCTCCATCATCAGACCCTGGTTACCATATAGTATCAAAGTACTTGTCAAGACGAATCTAATGAGCTCAAACTCGATAGGGTTGCATCATTTAATTACGGAATTCCTATGCCCACCTTCCAGCCCCATCATCAGATCGGCTCTATGTCACAATAACATTGCATTGTCATCCGATTTATACATGCATTCTAAATTTCAGCTCAATCGGAAACCGGTAAGTGGATCAAATTTAAGTTGCAAGATTTGATTACAGAACGACAGACAACGGGACAGGTGAAACTAAATAAAAGCTTGTAAAAACGAAATCACCATGGCAATGGTAATTACATTTTTAGACGAGAAATATTTTTAAACAGTAATGTAATGCGTTAGATCATTAAGAAAATATTATTGCTGACTGTATTTTATCTTAGAGCCACGCTTCGGCATGAATGGGCCGGATACCATGGCCTCACAGAAAACCGGCGTTAAGCATCAATGTGCTGTTTCGCTGCGTGAGTGAGGGTACCGGAGGCCGGGGGAAAGGGTGGTTTAGAGTTTGGCAGTGCATTTGTGACTCCACTGGTGAAGCGGGTGTCAATGGGTGTCGGCAATCGCTTACCATCAGGTGATCCGTCTGCTCGTCTGCCACCTATCACATAAAAAAAAATGTGTCTTTTGTGGGATGAATTTATATAAACTATAAATTTGTCAGTTATTTTGTATACACTGGTTTATACATTTGATAATGTAATTCGAAGCGATGTTTTAAATACCTGTGCAATCACGTAATTTTATTGGTGATGACTTGACCCTATAAACCACTAGCCTTAAATCGTTAGAACCTTAACTCTTCTCATCTACAACCTGTGCGGATAAAGAATGGGATCAGAAATGGCGGCGCATCTATTCACTTCTCGCTCGCACACTATTTGCGTCTATACTCGCACTCGTGGGGTGCGAGTATAGACGCAAATAGTGTGCGAGCGAGAATGAATAGAAGTTGTAAGCTTGTTTGTCCGCTGTAAAGTAAAACCTTAAGAATTAAACTTAAATTAATGAGGTCACGTGGAGGTATTTAGTGTTGATAGAGACTGTTAACAACAAATATCATTAGATGTAGTCGTGTTTAACAATTAACTAAAGTACCTATGCTATGTTTTGTTTGTTTAATTAAGGAAGCTAATTGTGTAATTACCACTCATCTTCTAAATATTTACTACAGCATTTACACCATTTAGAAATCTGTTGGACTCATATTCATCTGTCGCAGATGCCTACAATAGGTATATTACGTTGCCCTGTGGCTAGGGGCGTTAAAGGTGACGGGTAGGGCACACTAGCGACGCCAATCGATTTTAATTTTTAGCTACAAAACCGGATCTATTTTGAACAATTTCGGGGTTACAACCTTGCGGCAAACATTTATACTATTTTTAATAACCATGCACAAATGTTGGGTCCAACGTGTACGCGAAAAATTGATTCACGCAAAAAACCGGCCACAGCCGGCGTGAATAAATTTTTCGCATACAAACACGGACCCAACATTTGTGCATGGTTATTTAATAAATAGTATAAGTCTTTGTCGAGAGGTTGTAACCCCGAAATTGTTTGAAATAGATCCGGTTTAGTAGCTAAAAATTAAAATCGATTGGCGTCGCTAGTGTGCCCTATGTCACCTTAAGAATACTGCCAAGTTGTTTCAAGCCTGTTAACGGGACTTGAGTACGTGAACGTGCGTACCCACTGTTGGGGAGTGGCTACCTTAGCATACGACTCCGCGGTGAACGATGTTACCGGGTGCCCTGGTAGGTCGTACAGCAATGAATGGCTGCATTGCGTCAGGTAAGGGTGAAGCGGCGAGCGCGATCAGCTGTGCGGTCTAGTCCCGGCTGTGGGGTTTCCGACCACTATTGCGCAGAGATGGACAACCCAGGGGTTTTGGTTAGGCTTAGAGTCCACTACCTTATTCCGTACACGTAGGAAGGTGACGGCCATGATGGTTTCCTCTGGGAAAGAAAGACGTGTCCTCCGTACCCACATCTTAGCGTGTAATTCCCAGTTGCGTCCAAAGTTGTCACTTCGGAGTATTACAATGAAGCGAATGCCGTCTGACCTTCGCAACTCTTAGACAGGGGAACCAGACCAACATGTTCACAATAATTATCCCAAATATTGTAGGTATCCATAATTTTGTGAAACTGTGCGAGGCGTGCAGGTTTCCTCTTCCTCACGATATTTTCCCGCACTGCCGAGCTAATGGTAGGAATATGCACATAGATTTAAAATTATCCAGGGGTGCATGATCGAATTCGAAGCCAAATGTTATTTGCATAAAATATGTATTATGCTTGTAATATATTGCTGTTAGTGTTTCGAATAAAATAAAATAATAAAACCCTTTACCATTCATTCACATACGAGTAACTGTCTTTTTTAGCGACAATTTTACTAATGCATTTTTTACTTTCATTTGCAATATGGAGTAGGGAAAAGCATTAGAGTTTTGACCTTTTGCTCTACACACCCATATCTTAACATAATCTTCTACGCCAAGCCCACGAATACTAGCAAAGTGAGTCTGTACCATTCGAGATCACAGCACGGCACGCCCCATAGCACTTTCACTAAGGATTGTCCAGTTTGGCATAACATGCTTTTGAGGGAACACAAAACCTGCAAACAATGGTATGAGATTCGGGGCTCTTTGTTTGGCCATAGCTGGCTAAATAGTATATTTTAAAAAACCTACTCAAAATTTTATTGAACCTATAGTTAACAGTAAGTATCTAGTAAATCTTAAAATAATTGGTGACCTTTAACTTAGGTTTGGACGGAGATTTCCTGTTTTTATTTTTAATATGGCTCTACCCGAATTATTCGCCAATGTCAAGTAACTTATTGAAAATAAGTAGGTAGTCAACAGTCGAAGTCAGTCAAAGTCACAGTCACTCAATAAAACGCCGGTTTTTTACGTTTTATCGACCTACGGATTCAGCGGATATCACTCTAAAAGTAATCGCAGGTTTTAAGACTCTATTTGGTCCAAGCAAGTTGTCACGAGACAACTCACTCGACACACAATAGCAGTGTTAAAAACGATACAATCCAACGATTCTTATTATTAGGATCTCATTGCGTCACTTCACTGCACAAATAAACACCAAATTTGAACACTAAAAACCACTAGACACTAATTTAAAACCTTTGAATGGCATCAGCCCATGCGGCTTGTTTTAGCCCTACCCGCCGAATCTACCTACTTATTCTCAATAAGTTACTTAACATTGGCGAATTATCTTTGGGTAGAGCCATCATAAAAAAAATAAGAGGATAAGTAGTTTCTTACATATTGACCCATTTGCCTTGTCAGTGGGAAGATATAGAAAGGAAATTGAGAATGCATTTAAATTAATTTAAACTGTCCTCCTACCCTACCTCCACAGTTTTTATCTTTTTTTATATAAATCCAAATGAATTATTGTATTTTAGTTCTTTAACACCAGAACCCATTTTGCTTGTTTGCTTATTGTATTTGAACTATTTATCTGTGGAAACTTTGTTGTTATATGTGTTTGAAATGTGTGTTATGTAATTTTTGTTACCAGTATGTATGTTTCCCTTAATAAAATGGGGTAAGTTTAAATTCCTACCCCGATATCCTTACTGGCGTTGTATTTCCATATCATTTTTTTTTTCACAACATCACATACATTGATCTGACTCCGAGATAGGTAGCTCAAGCACCTGTGTTACGGATATCAGAATCAACAGTGGGATTACAAATATATAAATATAATACTTTTTTTGTAAATACATACTTATAATACATTGTAAACAGCCAGACCAATACAAACAAACATGTTCATGCACACAAATGTTTGTACTGTGCGGGGATCGAACCCGCAACCCTTGCACCAGAGGCAGCGTTTACTACCACTGTTCCAAACGGGTTGTCAAAATATAAGACAATGAAACCACGCACTTTCAGATCCATAAATGTTTTATGTGTTTTAAATGGTAAGTGAGGTTAACCGTCTAAGCTAGATACTGGTAGTCAGTTCACGTGCGCCTGCGCTTATCTGCCGCATCGCGGCGAGCCATTGACGTCAGAGCAGGGTCGCACCACTAAACGGATTGGACACACTTGATGTTGAAAACGAGGCATTAAGTCGAAAATAGACATCGTTCAACACTGGATTGAAAGCGTTTTTAGTTTACCGCTATTGTGGGGCGTGTATGTCAGATTATGTTTTTTTTTTGAGTTTTTGAAATAAGTTATTATGTCAGCTCTTTGTACTTTTCTAATAGAGTATAAACAAATTCTTCAATGAAACAAAAAAATATTACGTTTTTCTAAACCATCTACAAATAAAACTTAGGCACCTACCAAACGATTATAAAAAATATAAATTAAAAAGTTGCGTATATTGAAAAAGTTTTTGCGTTAGACTTTGAAGATATTTAGGAATTTGGGCACAAAATTAAGCAAAATCTTAATTTATGTATCGTTTAAAGCGTATGTATATATGTTTAAAATCCCGTTTGATATACCTATAGTAGCTTCTTATGACGTCAATAAATTAACTATTACAAAAATATATTTTATTCTATTCAAACTCAAAACGAGTTATTGTTATGTTCTTGGTTGAGCCAAATAAAAAGACGCATTTGTTCTTTTGCAAAAAACGTGATAAAATATATGGCCTACTGTCAGTTATACCTAATCAAAGCTAGGCGACAGTTCAAAATTCGAAAACCAATGGACAATACGACATAAAATATTTTAGCATTTTTATGCGCTATTCAAATAAAGAAAGAAAAAAAGATGACTGTTTTTATAAAAATATTTATTTTTCAAAATATTAATTAATAAGCCGGAAATGACGTAATCCTGAGGCTCGACATATTGTGATGCCGGTGCTATAATAATATATAAAAAAAAAAGTTTAGGCGACTTTAAGCGAGAAGGTTATAGGCACGAAGTTCTTATCTATAACCTTCTTGGTTAAAGGACTTAAAGTTACTCACTGTCACTCTTAATGCTTTGTGTTCATGTCATGGTTTGACGTTTAGTTTATTGGATTACCTTTTTTTTTAAATCACCGTGAGCAAAAGCATTATTAATTTGTCATGCCGAGTGATGCTAGTCATTTGCCAACTAAATTGTCTACTAAACAGATGTTAAATTTTTGTTGAAACGACGACGTGCACCGCCAGTCCGCTTGTTGACGGCTGCTGTAACGTAGCCGAAACGTCAAGCCAAATGTGATTACAAAATATTGTACTTAATAATAAACATCTCGTTAATTCCCGTCTTAATTTATTAATTTGTGTAAGTCGTCATCTTGAAGACAAATTATTTAAAATAATATTATTAATTTAATTGCCAGCGCGTACCTGAGTTTTTCGATATTTTAACTGTTATTCTGCTATTCGGAGCAGAGGCACAACCGACAAAGCAGAAAACGTTAAAATAGGTAGAGCCGCTTTCGAGTACGTGGTATTAACTAACTTGGTTACTTGGTTGACATTTATAAAGACGAATGTAAGGAAACCTCTAAGGCCCAATTCGACCAATTTTTATCCGAGAATAAATCTGTGGTATAACACTGTGATACCATACAATTTGTAGCGCTATCCCATGGATTGGTCTCGGATAAAGATTGGGCCTATTTCTACTTAAGTGCGCAAAAATAAGCCCCCTGACTTTGTTTATAAACATAGATAAGAAGTGTTCGCAATTTTCTGTTTGGGAAAACCGATCACGTTTATGTTATCTATCTATCAAATACATTAATGTAAGAGACATATAATTTCACTTATAATTTTTTTATGTAATAAGTGGCAGACGAGCAAACGGATCACCTGATAGTAAACGATTGCCGCCGTCCATGGACACCCGCAACACCAGTGAAGTCACAAATGCGCTGCCAACTTTTAAACCACCTTTCCTCCGGCCCTCACTCACTTAGCGAAACACGCTGCTTCGCGCCAGTTTCCTGTGAAGCCGCCATCACTCCGGTTGAGCCGGCCATTTCGGTAGAAAACCGTATAACACTTCAGGTAAAAAGGAATCACAGAAATTACGCCCAAACTGAATTTCAATGACATGTATGTTACTAGTACTTCTATTCAAATGGTATCTTGAAAAGATTGACACTTGACATTGGAAAACTACCCTTTACATCAAACGGAGTAAAAGGATTCTCCAGAGGGTGGTAGAACGAGTCGTATCAGTTGATGCAATTATAAGGTTAAAACCCTTTAGTATTTAGTGGTTTTTAGTGTATATATTTGGTGTTGTTTAGTGCACTGAAGTGCCGCAAAGTGATATTAATATAAGAATCGTTGAATTGTATCGTTATTAATACTACCATTATGTCGAGTGAGTTGTCAAGTGAACAAGTTACTTGGACCTAATAGGTTCTTAAAACCTGTGATTTCGTTAAGAGTAGTATCGGCAGAATGCGTAGGTCGATAAAACACTGGAGGCCTAATTTAAATCACACGTTACGACCGAATCGTAGTTATCCTCTCTTTCACACACGCTGTGTTTCTCTTTTGTTTGGATGCGACAAGTCTATATTCTCGTTCGTTACGGGACGGCTTTAAATTAAGCCACCTGAACACCTACGTTTTATTGAGTGACTGGGACTTTGACAGACTCCGACTGTTGACTACGCACTATGTCAAAATATTACTTGATTTTTTTCCTGACGATTTGTCTCGCTTAATAACGCCCAAAATCTCAAACATAATATAATAGCAACAGTAATTCTTAGTGGAAAAGTGGATTGCCACAAATAATATAAGAACGTGACTGTCTCGGTGGCGTAGCAGTTAATGGGTCGCACTATAAAGCGACGGCTGCGCAAGAGGTCCCGGATTCGATCCCCCGAGTCGGGCCAAAAAAAAATCTACCTAAGTTTTCGGTGAGAAATTCTTAGTGTCAGCCCGAAGTCTGAAAGTTGGCAGTCTTGTACCCCCGTGCCTCGGAAAGCACGTTAAGCCGTTGGTCCTGCGTCAAATCCCTTTCCGGTCGTGTCTGGTATCCCATCGGAATATGAGAGTAAGGGAATAGAGAGAGCACTTTTGTTTTGCGAGACTGGCCGCCGTAGCCGTAATCGGTTGGAGGATATTATAAGAAGAAGGAGTAAGAGACCATTGAGTGGGCGCACTTGAACAAACATTTATATTAAGTACCTAAAACCACGTCATTTTTAGTTTGGATCACTATGTAGAATCGTCAGACTAGCGGCTAGTGATGTGCATTATCTGTTATCGGTGGTAATGTTATGCCAGCAATTAGTGCAAGTTTATCGCTCGGTCCGGCGTCCGGTCGGAACCGGCTATAGCTGCGCGATATCGCAGCGCGTTGGCGCCTACGCCCTGCGACCCTATCCATCGATAGGGAACTTTGTTATGACTTCTACCGATTTCAGATGCCACTAGTTTCTGCGTGATCAGATTTTTTTGTAGTACGTAAGTAAGTATAACATTTATTGACCACAACATGAATACAACCACAACAAGATGTTAACAATAAGACAGAAAAGAACAAATAATAAGAAGGTCGCCTGTTTTTATTTTTTTTTGTTGACCCAGGAGAAATGCATTGCGCATACCCATCCGTCTGTAAACGGATGGGTTATGTCGGACTCCCATCCGCAGAAGGTGGGGGTTACCGACTAAAACTCCTGGGACTCTCCCTCATCGTCCATGGTGGGAGAGGTCGTGGGGTGAGGTACGAAACCTGACACCACGACCTCTCCCGGAAGGTCGCCTGTTGCATGAAACAATACCAACATAAAAATAATCCTTCGCCTTTCGCGGCCATAGTCTAAGGTTGTAGTTTTTATGGTCACTCAAGGAGAAAGCGCTTCTTTGGCGTTATGCCTTTTCGCTTAAGGTGACGGGTAGGGCACACTAGCGACACCAATCGATTTTCATTTTTAGCTTCTAAACCGGATCTATTTTGAACAATTTCGGGGTTACTACCTCTCAGCAAACACTCATAACTATTTATTAAATAACCATGCACAAATGTTGGATCCGTTTTTGTACGCAAAAAATGTTTCACGCCAAAAGTGGCCGCTTTTGGCGTGAATCAATTTTTCGCGTGTGCGTTGAACCCAAATAACTAATAAATAGTATAAGTGTTTGCCTAGAGGTTGTAACCCCGAGATTTCATGCGGTTCAGTAGCTAAAAATTAAAATCGATTGGCGTCGCTAGCGTGCCCTACCCGTCACCTTAAACACCATCTACATTACCCATACATATTACCATGTATATGTATTTAAGTATATATTTGTGTTCCTCTGTTGTCTGATATCTGTAACACAAGTGCTTAAGCGACTTAGTACGGAATCAGGTCAACGTATGCGATGTTGTGAGAATTATACTTATACGTAATACGTACGACTATGTTTATTGGAATATTGATTCGGTAAATATCAGATCACAAAAACATCTTTCGGCACGTGATGGCTGCCGAGGGACAATGTTCATTATTACCTTTTTAGCCATTGACGTCACTGTGAGTCATCAATGGATTTTCATTAATATATTATTATAACAGAGGGACCACCACTATAATGAATTTAATACCGAAGTAGTTTTTTATCGCCAGTCATATATTTTATGTTGTGAACTACTTAAGGCGACGGGTAGAGCACACTAGCGACGCCAATCGATTTTAATTTTTATCTACTAAACCGGATCTATTTTAAACAATTTCGGGAATACAATCTCTCGAAAAACACTTACACTTTTTATTAATAACCAAGCACAAATGTTGGTTCCGTTTTCGTACGCGAAAAATTGATTCGTTTCGTTGATTGAAACGTGAATAAATTTTTCGCATACGCGTTGGATCCAACATTTGTGCATGGTTATTTAATAAATAGTATAAGTGTTTGCCGAGAGATTGTAATCTCGAAGTTGTTAAAAATAGAATCGGTTTAGTAGCTAAAAATTAAAATCGATTGGCGTCGCTAGTGTGTCCTACCCGTCACCTTAGGGCGACGGGTAGACGACTAGTGACACCAATCGATTTAAATTGTTAACTACTATACCGAATCTATTTTAAACAATTTCGGAGCGGCAGTCTCTAAGCAAACATTTATACTATTTATTTAATAATTGTGCCCTACTTTTTTATCTGTTTTTGCCCTCGAAATTTGGATTAACGCCATAAGTGGCCGTTTTTGGCGGTAATTCATATTTCGAGTACAAAAGCAGACCCAAAAGTTAAGTATAAGTATTAAAAAAGTATAAGTGTTTTCCTAGAGGCTGCAGCTTCGAAATTATTAAAAAGATTTAGTTGCTAACAATTTAAATCAATTGGCGTCGCTAGTGTGCCCTACCCGTCACCTTAACATGTTATCGAACAATAAACCTAAGAGGAAACTAAACATGTGTGTATTAATAAATGTGGTTCGGTTTAAAGTTTAACTTTTAATAGCTTTGAGCGGTATCTATAGTATACTGTATAATACCATACACGCGTAACGACTTAGGAGTTTTTGTACTGATTTCAATATTGATTAATTAATCATCAACGTGACTCAAACAAAAAATATCACATTTTTAGACTAGAAGTCAAACACAAAGTTAACTTAGCGTCCAATTGACCGTGGGAGAGTCACGCTTCGGCATGAATGGGCCGGCTCGACCGGAGTGATGCCACGCCGGAGTGAAGCAGCGTTGCGCTGTTTCGCTGCGTGAGTGAGGGTACCGAAGGGCCAATCCGGGGGAAAGGGTGGTTGGCAGCGCACTTGTGACTCCACTGGTGTGGCGGGTGTCCATGGGCGGCGGCAATCGCTTACCATCAGTCGTCTGCTCCGTTGATCTGCCTGCTCGTCTGTCACCCATCACATAAAAAAAAGAAAAATACTTGTTTTAAATCAATTTTTAGCTCATTCATCGTCTTAAAATTACATCAATAGGTACTTTCGAACTCTTCTATGTGGAAATATTCTAGAAAACATAATCATGAAGTAAATTTATGAATACGATAGGTAACTAAAGCACTAGAATTTAATTTTGCAGCAATTTTAGGGTCTTATTCATAAATGTTTGTTAAGCCTTTGCTAACTAAAATGGTGAGAACATTGGGCCTATGTCTAGCAATGGGCGTGTATTGGCTGAACTGATGAGGTAAAGTAAATAGTAGTTACGCGTCAGACCCGGAAGCAGAAGTCAATGGCGAGGTGAGCTCAATTCTCATTGTCACTAATGTACCAAAAAGAAAGGGTTATGCACAGATCACTATAAATGTAGCAAGTTAGGGTTAGGCAACCATTTGTTCTTTTTTCGAAAATTTTATGAACATTTTTTTTCAAACGTCAAAACTGATCTACAACCCTTATTAGCCCTTATAGTTAAACTCGTTCGTAGGGAGATAACTGGTTTATGAACAAGTATTCTACTTAAATTATTTTTACCTGGACGTTAAAAATACATTATGCAAATATTCCTTTTCTGTTAGTGCTTCAACACCTTTTTTGAAGAGTCCACGTCTATTTTAACGCCTTTAATGAGTGTTAGACGTGTGTAACTTGTTACTGAAACGACTCACAGATCCCACTCAACCAAATGATATACTGTTCCGAATCTCTTAATGTTCGCTCCGAAGGCATCATTCGACTCAAATGGATCTCGAGTTCGAGTGAACCGAATGATCCGAATGGACCAAGTGAGCCGAATGATCCGAATGAGCTGAATGATTCGATGAGCCGAATGGTCTGGATGAGCTGAATGATTCGGGTGAGCCGAATGTTCCAAAAGAGCGGAATGAATCACGGATCTATCTGAGAGTCGATGCTCCAAATGAGGCGGTTCACTGTTCCGCATCTCCGCACTGATTCAGATGCAAATGTTCCAATCTTTTGAAAGATACGTTTTTGCCAGGTCTTATTAGTGTAATAGTAGTGAATTACACATAGTGTAGTATGATAAATGATCGTGACAGAGACACAATATGAAACAAGTTATTTTATATTATTTTTAAGGGTTCTGCCATGTTATTTAGACATGCTAATTACTGGTGGCTTACAATGTAAGCGGTCGTCATATCAGGTTCGTTGTAGCCCACCAGAGACGTTACGATCGAATCGGAGTTTCCCTCCCTTTCACACGCGTTGTGTGTTTCCTTTGTTTGGATGCGACATTGCGGGTACATTGTAAGCCACCCCACCAGGTTCGTTGTTGACCACCAGGTTTATATAAAGCAAACTAGCGTACAAATTTGTCTGCCGACTCTGCTTGCAGCTACTCGCACTGCTTGTTGCTTGGACGTCATTTACGAGTAACTCGCACGAGCGAGAATGTAGCTCGTAAATCAAGCCAAGTAACTGTATACTGGCTAGGCAGTAGCTCGCACTGTATAAACCATTTTTTAAAATACACAGATCTCAGAACCGAACGAACGAATACAGTTTTAAAATAAAATGTCATTAAGAAGGAAAGGTAATTACTACGTAGAACGCTGGTGCTATGAAATTCCTATCCTTTTTTAAATAGTGAAAATGAACTATGCACTTGTGACTGGCATAGGTAAGAATAACAAATAGGTAAGTCTTGTTGAGTTTTTAGGAACAAATGCATTCAAAGTGCAGACCAATGTCGGAAGGCAAATATTGAAAATGACCACAAGTAAATTAATTCTTAACCTCAACGTCTTCGAAGTCAAAGGTTCTTATTAAAAGAGCTAAAAGATCATAATTTTTGTATGTCATACTGCGTTTGTTTTGCGTGATAAGTACTATTAATACACTTCATTATTACCATACTAAAGCTCATGTTATCCCGTTCCAACACGCAATGTTAATACGCGCTGGCACGAGTTTTGTTCCAGTCTATCCTTAGTTCGCGAGTTGTAATAAGGGGGTCATAGTTTTAGGAGCCTTTCCATGGCAGAGCAGTGGTTTCCTAACCCTTTTATTTTAGTACATTTGTAACAATAAGTCTTGAGCTCACTCCGCCATCGACTTCTAGGTCTGTAGAGTGATTGCTAATTTCCCTTACCTCATCATTTCAGCCACCCAATGCTGCACATAGGCCCAATGTTCTTCACACAGATAGATCCTGTGCCGCCCGCATCCAAGTGATTCCCGCGACCTCTGTCTCGTCTATTTTCCTTCCAATGTACCCTGCCCATTTCCCTTACCTATTACTTAGAATTATTTTGATGTACTGTATAATTTAGAGGTATGTATCTGTTTGGTACATCACTTTTAATTTATCGGTAAGAACAGTATCAGTTCAGTTTCTGGAAGTTGGCGATTTTGTACCCTAGTGCCTCGGGTCCTGCATCCGATGCCTCTACGGTCGTGTCACACTGGATTACCATGATAAGGGAATGTAATAGCCATATTTAGACTTGCACCGTTACTTAATGTTATGCGCTGCTACATGACGTATGTCGCTGATGACCTACTAATTAGTTTAGTTAAATACAATTAATTATTATAGAATCGCTCTCTTGTATTGTAACCTCGGACAATACAACATGATTCCGCTAACTTCTGGTTTCACTTAAGACGTCCCCAACTCCCACCTACCTCAAGATATTGCAGGAGTAGAAAGTGCATTTGTATTTTCGCATACACTTGTGTACTATAATAATATATACTTAGTAATGTGGGTGATCGTTGAGATCAGCTGCCGTATCCGAATCGGTCGGAGGATAATATTATTAATTGAATTTATATGAAAAATTAAAGACACTTCACTGGTATCGTGGGTCATGAGCGGCGGCAATCGCTTACCATCAGGTGATCCGTCTGCTCGTCTTCCACCTAGCACATAAAAAAGAGACATATATACTATAAATAAGCCCTTCGAGTAAATACAACGACTAATTATATATTTAGACACAATCACAAGGCATGAAGTAGACTCGTGAACTCGTGAAGGAAATGTCATGCAGCTGACAATCCGACTTCTTTTAAAACTACCGTTGACCTCTTGCTAATTAATTGACTACGATTAATTTTTATTGCAAATTACATTATGTATGAGTTAAGTCGCGCCAAAGATTAACTACCTACATCTAATTAAACTTTGACTCTTTTAAAATACACTATTAACGGACCGTAAATGATATGTACTCGTCTTTGATAGAAAATGAGTAACCGCCAATAAACAATACATTGTAGTCGTAGTACAGATAGCGACACGTTGGGTTAGGTAGGTACTACAATCTGCCAAATTACGTTAAGTGCAACAAATGCACCCCGAAGTGCACAGACAGTGGTCTCACAGAAAACCGGCGTGAAACAGCATTGTGTTGTGTTTCGCTGCGTGAGAGCAATCCGGGGACAAGAGGGGTTGGCAGCGCACTTGTGACTCCACTAGTGTCGTCCATGGGCGATGGCAATCGCTTACCATCAGGTGATCCGTCTGCTCATCTGCTCATATGACATAAAAAAGTGCTAAAGTAGTGGAATCCTCTGAGAGATAACCCACGAAGGCGTCCACGTTCATGGCTTTGCCGCCTAGTACCATAGACTACAAACGTACTAGTAGATGTTGTGGCCACACAGAAATTACAGACACACATTACAGAAAATTACAATGCACGTATGTTGTGGAGGACATCACTGAGCGCATTGCCAAGGCCTCCGGAGGATTAAACTCAAGATTTTCAGGTCTAACGTCAAATCCGTACTGCTATATGGGTGCTAAACATGGAAGGTCACCAAAAACATCTCGCACCGACTCCAGGTTTTTGTCAACCGCTGTCATCGCCGAATTCTTGGTGTGTACTGGCCGGAGAAAATCTCCAACGAGCACCTGTTGGAACGCTGTAACGAAACCCGATCGACCAGCAGATCAAGCGCTGCAAGTGGAACTGGATTGGCCACACTCTGAGGAGCAGTGGAGGATATTAAGGGAGTTCTTTGCCCCGCAGTGGGTCAAACAAAAGAAGAGATGTAAAACGGTAGGTTCATCTGCATCTGTAGATATAGACTACAATTGCTAAGCAGCTGGCAACGTCGTGCTGGCAATCTACTTCTAGGGTTATCTGCACTGGAAGGATTAACCCACTTAGCTTAGCCTAATCGCTAACAGAGTTACATAACGAAATAACTGTACTGGTTTTATTATACATTTTATCGCGGATAGGTTAATACTACAACCCATTAATAATAATACATTAGCCATTCGAGGAAATGACATAACTTTTACCGTGGGAGAGCTACATTTCGGCGTGTATGGGCCGGCTCAACCAGCGTGATACCACGGCCTCACAGAAAACCGGCGTGAAGCAGCATTGTGCTATTTCCCTGCGTGAGTGAGGGTACCGAAGGCCATATTCGGGGGTAAATGGGGGGTTTAAAGGTTGGCAGCGCACTAGTGACTCCTCTGGTGTCGCGAGGTGATTCGTCTGCTCGTCTGCCACCTATCACATAAAAAAAAAATAGATAAATTTAGTAACATTTTGCATTAATTTTATATTTAACCATTTATGAACCTAATCGTAACTAGGCTTCTGTCGCAACAGGTAAGGTTTAAACATGATAAGATGTCAACGTTAGCACACTCGAAGTCACATTTTCGATATTTCTGAAATAATATAATGTACAATATATGTACATAGGTATATTAAGACAAAAGTCTTTAATGCGTGTGTGTTGCCAGTGATGACATACGGAACCGAAACGTGGCCGCTTACAATGTGCCGATTAAGAAGGCTCAAAGTCACCAAGAGAACAGCGGAGAGGACTATACTCGGAGTCTCTTTGCATGATCGTATCAGAAATGATGAGATCCGCAGGAGAACTAAGGTCACAGAGATAGCCCAACGGATTGCATGTCTCAAGTGGCAATGGGCAGTGCACATAGCGAGGAGAACAGACGGTCGTTGGGGCGGAAAGGTCCTCGAGTGGAGGCCACGTACAGGAAGTCGCAGCCGTGGCAGGCCCCCCACAAGATGGACCGACGATCTGGTGAAGGTTGCGGAAATCCATTGGATGTGGGCGGCACAGGACCGATCTGTGTGGAGAACATTGGGGGAGGCCTATGTCCAGCAGTGGACGTCTATTGGCTGAAATGATGATGATGATGATGTACATATATCGGTAAATATTTACGTCCAACTACCTTTTCCACCATCTAATCTGAACAACATTTGTTCTTTGGCTTTTGTAAAACACAGAAAATAATTCAACTTTTTTATTTATTCGACGAATAAAATTCGACGAATTATAATAATTAAACTTGAAAATGTCTTAAGTCCCGGCATATCGCCATTTTGCAACTTATGTGTGCAACCTTTTCTTTTATCTATATATTATTAGTTTTTATAGGTAGGTAGGTACTGACTTTTTGGCGAAGGAGTACATAAAACAAAAGGTGAATATACCCAATCACCTCATATGCCAAAGGTTGTGGGTTCGATCCCCACCCTGGACATTTTCTTGTAATGAGCATTTGTATTTGTTAAGTGTCTGGGTGTAATACGAGTATATGTATGTAAGTATACATTTTAAGTACACAAATTCCTGTGTTGTCTGATATCCGTAACACAAGTGCTTAAGCTACTTAATACGGCAAAAGGTGACACCTTTATGTTCGCAGTAACATATCTACATACGTTAAAAAATTGCCAACTTTTATTATAAGCAAAATTTTGATAAACTTTATTTTAACTGTCAAGGAGAATCAAAAGAATCAATTTGTTCTTAACGTGGGTAGCAAACCTACCTTTACCACACGTTCTAGGCAGGAAGTACTAGACATAACTTGGTTGGTTTGGTTCAGGTAATCTCGCACACCGAGTGACCAATTGGCACGTCTCAGATGAGCCGTCCATGTCCGACCACACCCACATTAGGTACGACATACTATGCTCGGGAACAAAGGAACCGAACACCTACCGTGACCCCAAGGGAACAGACTGGGAGGGCTTTAGGAACTCCCTTAGGTTATACCTTGGAGATTTTAAATACATCAAAACTGTGGACCAAGTGGAAGCCGCAGCAGAGGACTTAGGCAAGAGCCTAATGAATGCGTATCTAGAAAATTGTCCTCTCAAGACCACTAAGAGCAACAGAAACACGCCTTGGTGGAACAAAAACCTGGAGCATCTGAGGCAAAAGGCCCGTGCCTTATTTAACAAGGCAAAAAAAGACAAGAACTGGGATGCTTACAGGAAGGCGTTAACACGTTTCAATAGGGAGCTCAGGAAAGCAAAAAGAAGATCCTGGCAAAAATTCTGCGGGTCAATCAAGGACACTGCCCAAGCTGCCAGGATCCACAAAATACTATCCAAGACACCTGAATCCCATCTAGGCCTGCTAAGGAAAGCGGATGGATCTTTCACAGAATCTCCGGAGGAAACACTGAGACTGCTTGCTCAAACGCACTTTCCGGAATCCGTGCACATTAATAACGAAAGAGAACTCCAGGTCAGTAAGTCTCCGGACAGGAGACCGAGGAATGAAGACTGGAGGAGAGCTTCCGTTATTTTTCGTCCCCAGCAGATAATTTGGGCCATTAGGAGTTTCAAGCCTTACAAATCTGGTGGGGTCGATGGTATCTTCCCGGCTTTGTTGCAGCGGGGCGAAGATATCATCATCTCTACGCTGATAAAATTATACCGTGCAAGCTTTGCTTGGAGTTATCTGCCATCAGCGTGGACTCGGGCGAGGGTCACTTACATTCCCAAGGGAGGGGACAAAGACAAATCGCAGCCCAAGTCCTACAGACCGATAAGTCTCACCTCATTCCTACTAAAAACGATGGAAAAGGTGTTGAACAGTCACATCAGGGCAACATACCTCGTTGAAAAACCCCTGAGTGCAAGACAACATGCCTACCAAACAGGCAAGTCCACGGAAACGGCACTTATTGACCTGGTGGACAGAATTGAGAAAGCCATAGAAGACAAAGAAATTGCACTCTGTGCCTTTCTTGACATCGAAGGGGCGTTTGACAACACCAACTTCGATGTTATAACACGTAGTATGGTGAATCGTGGAATCGACGACACCACCACCAGATGGATGGGATCCATGCTACAAAATCGGACTGCAACAACAACGTTGATGAATAAAACCCTACATTATAGAGTGACCAGAGGATGTCCACAGGGCGGAGTCCTATCACCCCTTCAATGGTCATTGGTTGTTGACAGTCTCATCTGCGAGCTCAATGAAGCCAGATTTCTGACTCAGGGTTACGCAGATGACATAGTAATAATGGTCATAGGAAAATGCCCTAGCACCATTTCCAATCTTATGCAAAGGGCCCTACGAATAGTAGAAAACTGGTGCACGAGACACGTGCTAACAGTCAATGCACGTAAGACGGTCTTAATCCCGTTTACCAAAAGAAGGAAACTAGAGGCGCTACATACCCCAACACTTCTTGGTACGAAGCTATGCTTGTCCAACGAGGTCAAATATCTCGGAGTCTTTTTAGACCAAAAACTAACATGGAACAAGCATCTCGACTACATCACTAGAAAGGCAAAAATTGCGATGGGGGCAAGCAGTAGGTTGGTGGGGCTAAAATGGGGGCTACGGCCCATGGCCGCACTCTGGATTTATAAAACCATAGTGAGGCCGATCGTCACTTATGGCTGCTGTGTGTGGTATAAGAAGACGCACCAACTTAACTGCGTAGAGAACCTCAGCAAAGTTCAAAGAACTGCCTGCCTTATAGCCACTGGCGCGCTTTCGTCCTCTCCCTGTGCAGCACTGGATGCCCTCCTGAACATTCCACCTCTGCACATTCACGTGCAGATGGAAGCGAGGATGGCTATCACGAGAGCGAAAATCAGAGGGAGGACGAGATGGCATTCTAGGGTCATGAGAGGCCTCTACAATGAACTAATGAAAATTCCGGTCATGGATATGCCCTCTGACTCCATGGTCCGTGAACACCGCTTCGATAAGCGGTTTACAGTCTTGTTACCAAGTAGACAAGACTGGGAGGCTGGAACTCCCGGGAAATGTTAAGCAGAATGACATCGTTTGGTATACAGATGGCTCCAGGAAGCAGGGCATATTTGGGGCGGGATTTTGTAATGATCGCTGCGGAATACGCAAATTCGCCAACCTGGGTCCCAAGTACCAAGGGCACAGTGTACCAAGCGGAAGTCTTCGCAATAATTGGCTGTGTCCAAGAGAGTCTACAAATGAATCTCCAGAATAAGAAGATATTCATCTTCTCAGATAGTCAAGCTGCCCTCAAGGCGTTAACATCCTGTGAACTTGACTCCAAACTCACTAGCGAGTGTGTCCTGCTCCTAAACCAGCTTGGCAATGCCAACATTGTAAATCTGATTTGGGTACCGGGACACTGCAATATCAGAGGCAACGAAGTCGCTGACGTGCTAGCAAAGGCCGGGGCAGAGAGCCCACTACTCGGACCGGAACCAATAAGTGGCGTTCCAGCATGCATGGTCAGGTTCGAGTTAAAAGAGTGGGAGAAAAAACAAAGCACTGAATTCTGGAAAAGACTACCTCGACTAGAACAGTCTAAGGCGTTGATACAGGCGTTCGATCAGAAACGAGCTGTAGAAATAACAAAACTGAGTAGAGGACATGTTAGGGCACTCACTCGGACCCTCACAGGGCACTGCAAATTAAATAAGCACCTGCACAACATGGGCCTTACAGATACCAAAATCTGCAGGTTCTGTCGCGAGGACGAGGAAACGATTATCCACGTTCTTGGCGAGTGCATAGCGCTGCACCGCTGCAGAAGCCGGCACCTGGGAGCACACATGATCTCAGCTGACGAGATCAAGAGCTCCCCCATCAGCTCCATTCTCGGGTTTATCCTGGAACTGGAGCTACATGAGGTGCTGTAATAGGTTACGGGGCTGCCACAATAGATCATCTACTGGTCGCAGTGGCTATGAGACGCAGGGCTCACCCCATTTCTATCAAATAACAACTGTCAAGGAACTGAGGCCCTATTCTAGCACTCGACATTGGAGTCGAGATGGTGATTTGTATGGACGAATGTACATATGAAATCTCTAAATTCGCCTTCAATGTCGAGTGCTCGAGATTGACACTGATCGATCACGCTGTCCACAAATGATTTGAAGGTGTCTAGACGTAAAGATATCCATATAAACACGTGACACTTCATTTGCTAAGATATCTTTATTGAAGTAGGTACAATTATACACGGAAAAAAGGTCGCATAATCTCACACGCCGATCAAAGGTTAGAGCAAAATCTTTTTTATTTCTGGGTAAATGAAAAGGTAATCTTTTCAACATGTGACTTATGAATAGTTTCGGTACCAATGACAAACACTCGTGCGATTAAACACTTGTGTTTATTCAGTTTCCAGGTATTAGGTATAATATTGTCTATTTAAGTTTATATTTCTGGTAGGTCTAGTGATTCTGATACTCATGAAATAACACAAGTGCTTATGATATTATTTTGGGAACAGGTTGATGTATATAATGTGGTCTGATACCTCGGAGAGGAGGGTCATTACCAAAATTCGTCTTTGAGCCAGTTAATTTTTATGTACACTAGAAGTGATAAACGAGCAAGAGAGTCACCTGATGGAAAGTGATCAACGCCGCCCATGAACATCCCCGAAATCAGAGATATCGCTAATGTGCTAATTTTTAACCTTATTGTATTTTTTTAAATTTATTTAAAAAAAAACTTTTGTACATATGTTCTTTGGCTTAAGAGCCCATATTAGGTTTGTCTAGATACTATATTGTTCTCTAGGCAAATCGAATTGTGTAAAGCTGTTTTGAGAATGTTTATGGATTGTATGTGTTAAGTAGGTGGCAGACGGAACACCTGGGGGCATTCTCGCACACATTTGTATGGACGAATGAATTGAAATCTCTTATTCGACTTCAATGTCGACTGCATAAGAATAGGCCCTCTGATTTTTTTATGTGATAGGTGGCAGACCAGCACCATCTGATCTGATCTGATAGTAATAAATAAATAAACAAATAAATATTTCATAATATTTATTTATTTATTTTCTCGTTCACTTCGGTCGAAATCTCAAGCACTAGCTAGCTAATATCATCATCATCATCATCGTCAGCCCATTTAAGTCCCCACTGCTGGGGCACGGGCCTTCCTCAATCACATTAGGGGTAATTGCCATACTCACCACGCTTGGCAGACGGGTTGGCGAGGGTTTTGTTATAAATGCAGAGTTTTCCTTCTCTGGGTGCTGATGATCATGCCAGCAGCTTTACCTTAGTCGCCTTTTACGACACCTCGGTAAGAGTGAGGGTGGCCTATTCTACTCTGCCGGGGACCACACGGCTAGCTAATATATGGCCGGTTATATCTAATAGATTAGGGCTAAGGGCTAACCCGTTACAAGAATAGAAAAAAAACGATAACATGAAATTATTTTGTAGTAGACCTTCCGAGATAAATTATTTTTACAACCGTAAGGTAAAACCAGAGTATTATCACCTTATTCCATGGGTATATCCTTGTCTGCCATGGGTAAATCCTGGATTCGACCAATCTTTATCCGTGGATAAATGAATGGTATAAGGTCAGATTTATATAGAATGACAGCGCTACATAGATTTATCATCGGAATAAGATTGGTCGAATCGGTCCATAAATACTTTTTTGGAAAAAAAATCACGGATAATTATTTAAAAACTGAATCAAAAGTCAAAATACTCTTTATTTGTACATGCATAGGGAGACAGAACTAACAAATCCAATAATATAACATCTATTTAACATTATTTAGCATGTACCTACGTTTATTCTACACTATCGATTTGCTCAATATTGTGAACATACCATAATACCTACTTACTTCTAAAATTAAAACAGTTTATGACAGTGAGCTGGCGTGTCGTTAACATCTGCTGGGTTTCATGAATAAGTGCACCTACCATAAATAAATGTGCATAAATGCGAGTAATAACATATCTACTACGCACTGGCTCGAGTCATGGATTCCCTCACACATAAAAACGTGTGTGATTTTTACCGATAGCTCGGCGGTGAGATAAAACATCGTGAGGAAACCTGCACGTTTTGGATACTTTCTGAATCGTGTAACCATGATTCAGTTGGTCTGGTTCCCCTGTTAAAGGTTTGAGAAGGTCAAACGGCAGTCGCTTCATTGTAATTACCTTACTCCCCAAATCATGAACCATGGTCCAAGTGTACCCCGGACTCCAGAGGCAATTACACGCTAAGATGAGGACATACAACATCAAGAATGAGGTAGCGGTCTCTTGTGTGAAACAAAATGACGAAAATATTGTTGTTTCAGCTTCTAGTTTGAAGCAATTATGGAGAGCGAGAAAGATGGTGAAAAAGGTAAGTTGGACGTAAATATTCGCCGATATATGTACCTACATATACTGTTCTACAAAAAATACTGTGGACGGAAAAAGAAACACAATAACCAAACAATATTTATAAAATACTTGGCATCTCTATTTTTTTTTCAGAGGATCCAAATTTTTTTTACATATTTAATATATAAACATGCTCTCTTTACTGCTCCACAAACCAAAAAGTTTACGTCAAATTGACGTCGAAATTTCTTAAACTCGACGTGTAGCTGGTTGTTCCATTTGACAGACTTGCAAAACATATTGACATTAACATCAAAACAAATTCGTGACCAAGAAATATAAAAAACAAACGAACAGTCGTATTTACTTGTTTTAGGCAAATGACGTCTAGGTCACGCGGCTTAGCATGTTGGCGGGCACCGAGTTAACCGTGGTGGACCATCAGGCACCGGCAATTACCTATCATATTACTGTAATACAAAACGCGTGCTGTGCCATGTTAAACCGCAGGAAGTGATTGTTGCTGCTGTGCCAAGAATAGGACAAAGCATAAAACCATTTATTTTTCAATGTTTCCAACTATACTCCATTTGTTTAGGTACTTAACTTAATGTAAACAAACCATAAAAACGGTTCTTTTTAGGGCAATTTTTCATTGCGACACAAAACGCAACAAAAATTATATTATTCTGAATCGAAATCGAGTAAATCGAGTAAAAATTCTCTCTAGGATCATACTTAGTCCACAGTAAACAAATACGTAGACTTATATCTATACTACAGTTTTCAAATCAAAGTATTTATACAAAACTGTCAAATTTCTCCAGTCAATTCACATCCACGTTCGCTTCAATATCAATTGAGAAATTTTGACAAATTGTATTAGCGTGACGTGTGGCTGTTTGTACAAATAATAAAACTGCCGGGTTCGTGATTTTCATGTGTTATAACAACGTGTACGAGTAATCTAAGAGACCAAAGAAACACCAAACAGTAGTGATTTTCATCATGCAATTTAATAAAATTAAAATTTTATTATGACGAAAGACCAATAACTACAGAAAACACCTGCAACTCTTGACTACTTTTAGTATTTCATCATCGTCAGCCCATTTAAGTCCCCACTGCTGGGGCACGGGCCTCCCTCATTCACATGAGGTGTAATTGCCATACTCACCACGCTTGGCAGACGGGTTGGCGAAAGTTTTGATATAAATGCAGAGTTTTCCTTCTCTGGGTGCTGATGATCATGCCAGCAGTTTTACCTTAGTCGCCTTTTATGACACCTCGGTAAGAGTGAGGGTGGCCTATTCTACTCTGCCGGGGACCACACGGCGTTAGCTTGCCACGCTACAGCCTAGGAATTTTTAAGTAAATAAATTGATATTTTTCTTTCGGCGGCTTTTAGTATTTAAATGAGTATATTATGTTTCCAGCTTCACTATTTGCGATTTATAATATATTGTAGTAGCATTGCCACGCTACAGCCTAGGAATTTTTAAGTAAATAATTTGATTTTCTTTTTTGTTTTTACATGGACACTCGCTTGACTCGATCGATCCAATTTCTCGGCGCGCATTTGAATCTAACGCTCATTCTGCGTTTCCGTGCTGTAAGATTTGCCGGGTATGTTTTAAGCTATAGGTATTTTTGTAATGTCGAATGCAAAAAGCCTAGACAAAAACGAACCATTTTTTATCGTGCTAGCTAGCTTTTAGCGTGCTATAGTTAGAGTAAGTATAGGCACTTGTTATACTGCGTTATAGGTAAGTATGTATGTGATGCAACGAACGGAAACGGACTTAAATTTATTCATAATGATAAGCAAAATAAATAGCAGCGAAGCAAGCATTCATTCTATGATCCAAATTCCAGATGCGAAAAAATAACTAAAAACTCATTTTCACCTTTAGACATTTCACGTAACATTGATGATCGGAAATGACGCGCGAATGCGTTTCATATAACCTGCCATCAGTAAAAATGAACTGTTGTTTTCTCGAAATCACGATGATTTTTCAATACCCAGTTCGTTGTTCTACATTCACACGGTCCCGAAAGCGGCTCCCACCATGCTATGACCTCACTACCTGTTTTCACACGTAAACAGTTTAATTACTCAAACTTTAAGGTAATAGGCACACGGTCTAAAATTGCAAATCTCAATGTGATGGGAATGTTGACAATCGCCGTGTATTTGTATCGTGGGAAATGTCGGTGCATTTACGATGCATCAATAAAGAGTAATCGGCACAGTTGGATTAATTACAGTAGGACACTTGTATAATCCAATGATGAATGGCGAAGAAAGATTAATTGAAAATTAAGGCATGGACAGCACCAATCGCCAACCATAATGATCCGTGGGTAAACGTGGGTGTTAAACTTGGTAAATGTGAAGAAGCATTTTATCACTCTAGTTCTAGTTCTAGTCTCTAGTCAGTCCAATAAGTCAGCTACTTTTATCTGCCATACCTGACAGCAAATAAAAGCCAATTAGATTCTATTAAAAACATAGGAATGGAATAGCACATTTAGCAGCTCGGCACGCACGATAAGGATTATCTCCAAGACCTACTGTTATCTCTGTCACATACGCTATGTCAGCAGATCTAACCACGTATGTGGTACTATATGACGTCAGTCATCTCTAGTATATGAGCCTTGGAGATGTTCTCACATCTTGCCATTTGCATTATCAATAATAAACCAGTTACGTATACAAGACCTAGTGCATCATTTCTTCCGGGCCACCAGCTACCTCCCGGCGGACTGGTAGCCTACCAATTATATGTTACGATCTCCGGCATAGCACATTACCAACGTATCGATAATATATCTGAGCCATTGCTTTGTACACATTAACTACTAAAAACAGTATTTAATGTTCTACGTAAAAAGCACAATAGGTATTGGTAAAAGCACTAAAATAGGTACTAGATGTCATCATTAGAAGTCAGTTCTTTGCTGCCAATCCCTTTAGACTATGTAATTACGACCGCGGATGACAACCACGGCAAACAACTCCGCACGTGAAATAGCTCGTTTAAGTCAATTCATAAGAAATAATAGACTCCTATTTTAGCATGCACATTTGTAGCAATACATGTGACAATTGTTTTGTTTCGCTTCAATGGGACTTAGCACATGTATGTTAGTCTTAAAAAGGACAATTTATTTTGCATTGCGCCATCTAACAGTTCCGTTTAGCCACTTACTATTTTGGTATGGAAGTTTTTTCAAAGAAAATTTAAGATGTGTCATCTATTGACGAAAATAACATAAGTAGATTCTAGTTGAGTATATTTCCGCTGACCCCGTTGCCTGGCGGCCATATTTACCGAAAATTGTTTAAAATCTTAAGGTCTTAGGGCCGATTCGGCCAACCTTATTCCGTTCGCGCTGTCATTCTTTAAAAATCTGACATTATACCATAGATTTATCCACGGATAAAGATTGGTCAAATCCAGCCTCTTTCATAAATGTTTGTTAAATCTTTGCTAGCTAAAACGATGTTATAGAGCAGTTTGCATTCTTTTTCAAAAATTGTATACGTCTTTTTTTGTAAAACGACTCTATGACACTGTTATAGCTCATCATCATCAGCCCATTTAAGCCCCACTGCTGGGGCACGGGCCTCCCTCAATCACATGAGGGGTAATTGCCATACTCACCACGCTTGGCAGACGGGTTAGCGAGGGTTTTGATATGAATGCAGAGTTTTCCTTCTCTGGGTGCTGATGATCATGCCAGCAGCTTTACCTTAGTCGCCTTTTACGACACCTCGGTAAGAGTGAGGGTGGCCTATTCTACTCTGCCGGGGACCACACGGCCAACCTGTCTGTTATAGCCTGTTATAGCTAACATAGGTTTATTGAACGTTTATGTTAAAAGTATATTGAATGCATGAGCGCTAATTCATCTGGGGTATTTTATGCAAGAAGCGACAGACGAGCAAGAATATCTCCTGATACTTTGTAATCACTAATCACCATTGCTCATGAACATCTGCGAGAACAGATGAGATATTGTCCTTAGTTATGTAGGTATTTTGTGTTAAAAGGGGACAAAGGGACTATTTTTTAAATTCCACATTCGCAGGGTTCATATACGTTGTAACCATACGTTACTACGGTCAACAGCACATCACGGTATACACTTGCAGTACGATAATAACGCTTATGCCCCGGACATAAGGGTGGTCTCTAGGTCAAAGTGTATAGTCTGGTGCTTTTCACTGTACTTTAATTTTCTTTTGAATTGATACAAAGAAAATTAAAAGTTGATACGTTTATAAATCATCTAAGAATAGCGTACTGTCTGCCTTACAATATCAATGAGACGGATCAATGTCCATAGTCCACAGTCTGAGAAATATTTATCTGTATGAATCCCCGCCCACTGTTTCAATAAATTTATAATTTTTTATGTAAATATCCGGTAGTAAAATAGCACATGTTTAATTTTGCAAGGGCATATTTGGCAAATATGACGTTGTTTGTACATGAGATGTTGACGTCAAAGAACAGTCTCGCTTCATGTCAGTTTGATTTCACAAACAATATTTTTTTCTTAATGGTGTAACAAAATGTATTTTGCAAACCTGTATGGTTGTGACATACCTGATCAGGAAGAAAAATAGTCAGCGCACATATGTAAGTCACTCCACGGTCGGGAGAATAAGACACTACAACTGAAATTAAAAGTCCTTCCAGTTGCAGGTGCTTCTACATACATCCTCAGCCTGTTGTAGTCCATAACTGGCCATAGGCCTCTGAAAATGTTCGCCACTCCGATCGATTTTGGTTACTCGCATCCACTTGCTAGACATACTGCGCAGATTGTCACTTTATCTGGTCTGAGGGCCTCCTCCTCCTTCAGCTGCGGGCTGCGTCCACGAGCATTTTTCCATCTACTTTTCCGGTCACGATGAGCTTCTCGAGGTTATCACTATCTCTCCTTGCAACGTGACCGAAGTATTTTAGGATCCTGCGAAGGCACTCAGATGACAGTCGCGAGGAGATTTTAAATTATCGAAGTATAGAGAGGCGTTGGTCCGAAATGCCGTCCAAGGGATACAGAGCATCTTCCTCCAGTAGGTACCACATCTCAAAGGCGTAGATGTAATACATTTCAGGACTGACCATTGAATTTGGCAGAGAGATCTAAATAAGGTCTCTTTTCTTTTAAATCACTAAGGCATATCATCACAACTATGCTCTCATTTCATGTATTAAGCACTTACGGCCTGTCCCGGCTTCGCACCGGTGCAATATTACCCATTCATGTATCATATTATTTATAACATCTACACACTATAATCTACTGTGTTTTACCTTAATGTTGTCCGGTAAGAAAATTTTAACGCTTCCAGCTATAAGACTGTCTAAATTATACACTCTCTATTCCTGACTAGATAATAAGTTTTTAAGTGTTGTGCAATAAAGATTACCTATCTATCTACACACAAAGTATCGCAGTAATATTTCATTTCCTGCTAGCCTGCGCCGGCGCTGCTTGTGTTTACAAACATTCGTCGCAATTCGGCGCGCGCAGCCAGACGGGGCGCGACTCCCTTATCGGCGCCCGCGCAGCGTCGCGCCCTTGACATGCTTCGCGCTATTAGTCTCGCTCGGGGCAAACGTCACAGACATGATTTTCACATTTATTATTTTGATGGCATATTTATTAGCACTAATGCATCTCGTTTCAGCACCTGAATTAGGGTGTTAAATAAAAGACCCTACAGGCGACCTGACCCTATAATGAGAAACTTGAGAAATTATGTTATTGGTATCAGAATCCGAGGGAACCATAAATACAAACATAGTATCCAGGCACTGGAAAACACTGGTATTCATCAAACATATGTTTAATCAGGATGGGAATCGAACTCACGACCTTCGTTATATGCCATAAGGCACTAGACACAAGACCAGGGGGTAGGGGTGAGGAGGCTGTCACAAAATGAGACACTAAAAAGCATGAAAAAAAATTTCTTTCGTAATATTTTTTTTATCAACAAGTATTTTATGTAAAATTTAACTACCTACATTGTTTAGTATAATAACTTAGACTAAGATTTGTAAATTTTGTGCAATAAAGTGTATCTATCTATCTATCTATCTACCTATGCCTATCGTGGAAATAGTAAAAAGCGTCAATGCAAGGGGACGATTATGATTTTAAAGGTAATAGCAACAGCATTCAAATTTTCAATTGTTTTGATCAGTGGACAATTATACCTACATGAAACAGTAGACTATTTCTTAATAGAGGGCATCCGTTTTTTTATCTGTAATATTTCGTTGCAGTTATCAGGCGCCGTCTGGAGGTCTACTGAGTTAATGATAGCAACTATTACAACAGCAAGTTACGTAGTAGTAGCGCCATACAAAAGGTTAATCACTAAAGCATTATGTAGGCACGTGTCGTACCGTGTGACCGTGTGCCTAGACCACAAAAATTGGTCCAAGCGGCCGCTGCACGTCTTCTAACCTCTTCGAGTAAATGGATATAGCATAAGCTAGCAGAAATAGCAAGGTGTAAACCGCGTTCTACCAAATGTCTGTGGTTACAAAGATTGTGCCACCTCATGACTTATTTATCTTTCACTTCCATCCTTTTTTTTATGATATATATGGAGGGAGACGAGCCGACGGATCACCTGATGTTTAACGATTACCGCCGCCCATGGACACCTGCAACACCAGTTGTGTCACAAGTGCGCTGCTTACCTTTTAACCCCCTTCTCCTGGATTTGGCCTCCGGTACCCTCACTCGCGCAGCGAAACACAGCGCATGCACTGCTTCACGCAGGTTTTCTGTGAGGACTTGGTATTACTACGGTCGAGCCGGCCCATTCATGCCGAAGCGATTCCATCCTGCGAGCATATAGCTCTGATATCCCACTCTGGACAGCCGGTGAGGGACCTGATCGACTCTCAGGGATATAAGTCCCAAGGGTCGTCACAATGCTGCCCATTATTATTATACTTTTTTATGCTAGAGGCGGACAAACGAGCAAGCTAGTTACCTGATGGAAAGTAATCAGCGCCGCCCATGAACATCCGCGAAATCAGGGAGTTCGTGTTACAGTATTTATGCAGTTCGTGTATCTAGAAAACTGGAGAGGTTGAAAAATATTTCGATTTTCTTCGACTAAAGTGGTACTTTCCATTAACCCGATGAGGTAAGTAGACGTGCAGCGGCCGCCCAGACCATAAGCAAACGTGTAAAAAACACGCTGAAAATTATGTCTAATCTGTCCCCAAACAACCAATAATAGCTTCAATTTGTAACTACAACTATGACCGAAATAGCTCAAATTCCAAATAGCCAATTTCTCGCCTCTTTAAGAAAAGCAAACGATTTGCAAAAATCTATTTCTAACAAATTGTTTGAAACTAATGACGTTACAAAAGTATAACAAGCCATTTTTATACTGTTTTGTCCTTAGACAAGGTTTTGTCTAATGAATACATACAAACAAATTAACCTTTCTGAAAGTTCGACGCAATATCCTAGTAATAATGGGGACTAATTTACGTTGATATATCTTGTTTGTTTGTTTGTCATCATAATACCATTCAGTATCAATAAGGTGTTTTAAAACTTTCTGGTACAAATATTATTGCGTTTGAAAGGAATCGGATAATTGTACTGTACTCTTCTTATATGTAATTACCCTTCTTATGTGTATTATCAACTTTGTATGTAACTATATTATACTCTTTATTTGTATCTCTTCTGTGTGCATGTGAAAGCATTTTTTCTCTGATTGTTATTCGTGAAAACTGTCTAGGCATATTTGTTCTAAAGTACCTCAATCATTATTGTAATTTAAATGCCGATTAAGAAATAAATAAATAAAATAAATAAATAATTCCTTTCTTGTCTCTTTTTATTTGCGTGTCCTTTTTAAAAGTTAGCGATACATGTTTCCAAAAAAAAATGAAACCAATAAGAAATTTATTATTGCGGTGGTCATTTCAAAATTACCTTTTGGAGATTCTAATACCTACTAAAAGGTTGAATGATTGAATGAATATACTGTCATTGCACTCAAAACTGTGTGAAAAACTTAATTACAGGAGAGGCGGCCTTTTCACTATGAGCGATTTCTTAAAAAAAAATCTTTGGGTAAAGGACACTGGTATGTGTTGAACAAATTATTATTTTATCGAAAAATGTCAACTAGCAAAATATCTGAACTACCTCCAGCTAAAGGCAACGCACTTCATTCATAAAGGTTATGCTATGTTCGTAGAACTTGCGAAATATGTGATAATGCGCATGCGCACGTAGAAACATAACATTTAAAAATACCTACTTAACTACGACAAATAAAATTTCCCAAATTTCAATACAATGGCTGAACAGCGTGACGTCAATCCACACCTCGCTCATGAACACGCCCATTTATATAATACACACGTTTCCCATGGGTTTGCTTGCGTTTCACTTTCGAATAGATAAATTTATCAACAGATTGTCTCTCCGCTGATGAACCTCATTGAAAAGCCTATCCTTGGATCTCACGGACCAGAGGCTAGGTGGACGGGCCAGAAGAGGAGTTCGTCAGAATTACGCCCCGTTTCGAAGGTCTAGGGTGGTACGTGCGGGGGCAGCGGCTGTCCCATAATGAGATGCTATAAGAGGAGAATGCTCTGCACTCGGCTGCTAATCCTTGAAGGTTATGATTGCACCCCTCTGAGGTTGAGTTTGTCTGCCCAATCTGTTCTGTCATAATCGTCAGCCCATTTAAGTCCCCACTGCTGGGGCACGGGCCTCCCTCAATCACATGACGGGTAATTGCCATACTCACCACGCTTGGCAGACGGGTTGGCGAGGGTTTTGATATAAATGCAGAGTTTTCCTTCTCTGGGTGCTGATGAGCATGCCAGCAGCTTTACCTTAGTCGCCTTTTACGACACCTCGGTAAGAGTGAGGGTGGCCAATTCTACTCTGCTGGGATCACACGGCTTTCATGCCAGCACCTTTACCTTAGTCGCCTTTTACGACACTTCGGTAAGAGTGAGGGTGGCCTATATCTGTTCTGTAAGCGAGGTCCAACGGACCGTTGAGTCACCGTAGGCTTCTACAAAACAACAGCCGCAAGCGTCGGAGGGTCTTAGTGGATAAACCTCTAGGAAACACTGTTCAGAGCGAGCCTCAGACATCCCGTCAGGTCCCCCGACTTGACAGAAAATTGCCTAATGCATTTTCCCTTCACCAAAAATAAACTAATTATCTCCTTATTCATCACTGTCAGCGTCCTACACTACATTTTCGTAGTCTTGATTGCTTCAGAGTGTCTGGCGGGGGACCCTGGGGGAGCCACGCGATCGGAATGATACCATAGCCTCACAAAAATTGGCGTGAAGCCGCGTCTGCGCTATGTCAGAGGGTACTGGCAGCACAATTCGGGTATAAGTGGAAAAGGTTTTCAACGCACTTGTGACTACAAAGCGGGTGTTCATGGGCGATTACCATTAATTGATCCGTCTGCTCGTCTGCCACCAATCGCATAGTGCCTCGAAATATGGAAAACTTTTTTCTATGGGATTTATTGAGGAAATTCTATAGGGTGCAATGATTTAAATAATGCACCCTTGATTTCTGTTCAACACAACACGACTTTCTGCTGATGAATAAAATTATTGTGTGGGATTCTTGTATTATTTTCGTTTTTCTGGTTTTCATAAGATTGTGTTTAGGATTGTAGAAAGACATATTCAATTTTTATCATACTTACTTAATGTTTTATTTCCGATGTATTGACTTCGTTAAGTGGGAAAGTTCGACTGTAACAACAATGAATTTGTCATTTTACTTTTTAGAAAAACCATTGAATATATTGGTTATACCAATATTTCACTCAAAATCAAGATTTAGACACTTAAATTTGTTACGTGGTATAAGTTACGATGGTAACTTATACCATGTTTTTAAGTATATAATCCACTTAAATAAAATTAAGTGCATTATTTACTTAAGAAAAAATGCACAAAATTGCTATACCCAAAAATAATCATACCATGTTTTTCTTTGTGTGATTGCCGTGATCTCGGGGTCCTGGGTTCGATTCCCGGGTCGAACGAAAAGTATGTTCGAGGTTTTCGAACATAGCTCGGGTTTGTGATCACCAATCCGCATTAGGCAAGCGTGGTGATTTACCCTAATCCCATCATAGTAGCGATGACTTGATTTCTATGATGGAGGCCTTTGCCCTGCAGTGGGACAGTATATAGGCTGCTACATTACATTACATTACCTGCGTTATTATAATAACATAAGGAATAATGACGTAAGTACACAAATAAAAAATATTGATATAGGTACGTATGGACTTCGAAATCTATCACCGTCCTAACGGTAACGTCCTCCAGTCTAAACTTCTAGCCCGATGGCGCATTTGGTGTGACCCTGCCTCATACGCCAAACGTGGGTTCCATCCCCACCCTGGCCCAACATTCGTCTGATGAGAACCAACAGCTTTACCAGCTTTTCAAGAATCTTGGGCTGACGGCTGTATTGTCGTTTCGTAATTATATAGCTACTCGCTATTCTTATTTTGTTGTGAACCTTAATATGAAGAGAAGCTGGAGTGGCAGCTTTTGTATGAAAAGTCCTTTGGATATTTGAGTTAGACACACTACCTGCGTAGTATCAATCAGACAATCAATTATTTAAATTAAAACAGTGCGAATAAAGTGAAGCGTCCGTTGACGCACGACGCGACGCCATATCTTTGTATGCAATGCGACTACATAAAACATGTTGGTCAGTTGAATTGATAAAAGATCATACATCTAAACTGTGAGCCATGATTGAAGCCTTAAATTTGTAAAATCCCGTCCTCATGGACTCCTCCAATCTGACCAAGGAAATTTAACTTTTACATTTAGAGGTAATATAACAATGCTAAATTCAAACTTCAAAGACGCTCGTTGGGACAATGAAAACTAAATGCTTAAACGTTTGGGTCATTTTAATCATTTTACCTTATAATTGTTAAAAAGGCTAATAAAAATGAACTTAAGTACATAATATTTTAATATGTAAATATTTTATTCATTTTCGACCTTGTAAAAGCTTGGACTTTTGATTTTTGTGCAGTCTTCAAATTGTTTACATTTAAAGAAAATATGCTTAATGCAAAAACACATTAGCGCCGCCAATTGATTTAAATAGTTTGCTTCTGCAACCGGATATATCTTTAACAGTTGCGGACCTTTGGGACTTAGCAAACGTATATGCTAAGTATTTATTTAATAATTGTGTACCACATCGAAATGTATCGAATGTGTCGATCTATTTCTAATAGGGCGTATCTCATTTTTTAACATTAGGCTCCTGGAGCCCAATTCTCGGGTTCGTGTTTATCATCATACGAATATGTATCACTAAACCATAGTTTTTTGTATGGATTTCATGTAACATCCGCCATGTTTTTTCATATCGAAAATCCCGAGAATTGGGCTTTGGGCCCAATGTTAAAAAATGAAGTACGTCCTATTAGAATTAGGTCGACGATTTTGCTTTTGTACTCGAAAAGTTTATTGGACCAACATTGGATTATCTTAACGTAGAGACCAGTCACATTTAGGGCTAGCTTTTTATTTATTCACACCACACCCATCTATTTAAAACACCTGATGTCATAATATTATACTAAAACTCACTATGAAAACGTAATCTTTCAAGGATATTTCAGATTTCAACAGTTAAATAACTATTTTTGATGTAAACAGTTACCTACCCATTGTTTCTTAGAAAATACGAAACATTACAAAACAACAAATATATCTTCTTATTTTTAACAGACTTCAAAAAAAGGCGCCCCTGTTGGTCAAGTGGTTTAAGTACCTGGCCGTGATTTGGGGGTACCTACTGGGGCTCCCACGTCGAGCAGAAATCATGTTTCGAATTTTTCGAACATAGCTCGGGTTTGTGATCACCTATCCGTATTTGGTAAGTGTGGTGATTAAGCCTAATCCCATCATAGTAGCGATGACTTGATTTCTATGATGGAGGCCTTTGCGCTGCAGTGGGACAGTATATAGGCTGACTTTACTACTGCTTCAGAAAAAGGAATAGAATAGAATAACGTTTATTTGGCACATTACAAAATTTGCTTACGAACTAAAGTATGACTAACTTTGACTATAAAAAGGAGGAGGCTGCTGCCGAAAAATTAGACACTATAAAACATGAAAAAGAATTTCGACTTCGCAACTTCGGTAACATCTTTTTTCGAGCGTACTTGTATAAAATGTTATCTGCAGTGTATAGAGTGTTAAAAATATTATTTTACACTTTTTAGTCCATGCTTTTTTAAATGCGCGTAGATTTTTTTTATATGTTTTTAAGTTATAATTTGATCAATCCTCGGGTTTGTATCGGCTTGTATCAGTAAACATGTATACCTTTTACTCTTTAACCACGTCTTCTACCAATCTTCAAAACAGGCAGCGTTAGAAATTAATCGAAAAATGTTTCGACTCTCCTACAAAATACCTACTCCTCACCAAGACATCGACTTTGTATAAAAAGTTGAAAGGAGACGGAATAAATATCCCCTGAGAAGCAGCTAGGCTTATTGAGAATTGTAACCGATAAAGCGTATTAAACGTTGCATCCTCACATAATAATTTAAATTGTAAAGCTAGCCCATTATTATATAAACAACGCTGTCCGAGGCACGGGGGTGCAAGACCGCCAACTTCCAGACTCCGGGCTGACATTGAGAATTTCTCGACCGAAAAACTCAGTTACATTGCCCCGACCCGGGTATCAAACCCAGGACCCCAAGCGCAGCCATCGCTTTAAAGTGCGACGCACTACCAATTGCGCCAACAAGGCGCAATTATTATATATTTAATTTTTGAAATATAACTATTTACACTTGGAAAATGTTGAATTTTAAATGAGAACATCCTCTTTATAATGAATATTTGAGTTGTCATCTGACGGTTTGACAATTAACTCAATCATGAAATGTTAATGAGAACAGTCTGTTTAAAAAAATAATTGTTGTTGCCTATTTGACAACATCATCATCATCATCATTTCAGCCAATAGACGTCCACTGCTGGACATAGGCCTCCCCTTAATGTTCTCCACACAGATCGGTCCCTGTGCCGCCCGCATCCAACTCAAATTTGACAACATCATTGAAAGCATTTTTCTCACGAAGTTCTTATTATAATCTCCTTGATTTTTCTCTTATTTCTGAAAGATTTGCTTTTAAATATCATTGAGTCAGCGAAATAAATAAAAAATGGTCTATGAATATGTAATTAAATTTCAAAAATATATTATGAAAAATTAGCTAGACATAGTTTTATGATTTCAGTGGTACGAGTTATGCTTTTAATTTTAATTAATTTTGAGACCAGATAGATTTTAATGCCGTGTGGTCGCCCGGCAGAGTAGAATAAAGGCCACCCTCGACTCTTGCCGCGGATGTCGTAAAAGGCGACTAAGGTAAAGCTGCCTGAGCATGATCATCAGGTACCCAGAGAAGGAAAACTCTGCATTTATATCAAAACCATCGCCAACCCGTCTGCCAAGCGTGGTGAGTATGGCAAATTACCCCTCATGTGATGTGAGGGAGGCCCGGTACCCCAGCAGTGGGACTTAAATTGGCTGATGATGATAGATTTTAATGAAGAGTTTCGAAGAAAATTAGACCGCCTTTTTTTATAGTCTGTTCATGGGAATTTCCAAAGTTATTCAGAATGGTTGGTAGAGACGTTGTTACAGGGATGTACCATGGAACTTGACAACGCGTACACTCATCCATCCAAATCGTTTTTTCGATCTTGGTATCTTGAAGGTGGGCGGGCGGCTTTAACAGCGCCGCAATAAAGGTTCTCAGGTCTCAGTTCGCTGTTGAGATTGCAGAGTGGCTAGCCAGCAATGGTGTCTATGGAAAGGCTCAGTCTGGTTAGGGTGAACATCTGTGGGATGTACTCGTAAATGTTTACCTACCGATAGATTCTGTATAAGTTTTTCACTTTGATCTTGGCGTCATTGCGTACCTTAAATACTTATAAAATCTATAATGCGCAATTTTACACCGAACAAATTGTTTTACTTAGAAGTGCTACTGAACTAAACTTTAAAAATAAAAATATTCTAACATATGTGTGAAAATACGTAGATGTGGTGCGTAAATATTTTTGTTATTGAAACGATTTTATTCAGCTTATTATCATTCAATGTTCAAACGTAGGCCCTACCTACCTACTTACAAAAGTCGGTTAAAATGTTACATCTCGTCAATGATATTTGTCTATTCTGAGGTCTTAAAATGAAAAGAACGTAGTGAACCTTTGTACCTAAGCAAAAAATAGACAAAACTCGCATGTAGGTAGAGAGTTCCGTTAATTTATCTACTACGTTCCAAGTTGTTTCAAATTTCAGGTAGTGGCTGCAGACGATTTTGATAATATAGCAGAGTTTTCCTTCTCTGTGGACGTCTATTGGCTGAAATGATGCTGATGATCATCATCATCACATCATTTTCCGACATAGACTTCCATGATGATGATATTGATGATTGAATATAAATTAGAATTGTGCCATCTGTACTTCGAATTGTTTGGCTAAAATAGACTTCCCAAAATCTTTTATCTGGGCAGTTAAGGACTGTAAAGCCATCATGAAGAGTTCATGAAATAATTAAATCTCTTTTGCAAAAGAACACTCTGCTCTTTAAAGAGATAAAAATATTTGCAGAGAAAACTTGCACAAAACAGCAGCAAATCAGAATCGAACTAGTTGCAACAAAACCAGACAACAAAATCTGCTGAATTCGTATCGGGAGCATTGTCTTTGACGTCATGGCTCCATGGCGATCATATTTCCAGCCAGCTAATCACAATTCCAAACAGAACGCGTGTCCAAACATAGGTACCATCCTTACTTCCTATGACGTCGAGGGCGCCCTACATTCTCATTTGTTGTCGTTACCAGACTAGGGTTGCCATATGGGAAGATTGATATATCTGCACAAAATTTCAAAAGGTCGCGATTTTGGGATCATAAACAGGTCGTATAAAGAAGAGTGAAGGCAGAGCTGTTCCCTATCTTTGACACAACCAAAAACCACGATTTTGTTATATACCCCGTGAGAAAGTGGTGGTTTTCCCGGAGCCCTTTTTATAGGTATCATAAATAAAATCATTTTAGCAAGTTGTCAATAAAACTATGGAACTTTTACGCGTCAACAAAGTATGAAAATATTATTGACGAGTAGCCGGTCAGCTTTTTTTTTTGCATATTTTATTGATCTATCTTGCTAAAAGTAGTAGTAGTTCATGATGTAGAGATACTCGTGCATAAGGAGGGGTTTGGGAAAACCATTATGACATACCACTTTTTCTCAGATCTAACAAAGTCTATACAATACACCATAGTCAACTACTAGCACTTCCAGGCTAGTGCTGCCATGGACCAGTTAGGCACGAGAAAGATCGCTCATCATTTTTACCCGACTACGGATAAGCAAAAAAGATGGTTATGATAATCATTTGTCAGTACCCAAACCCCAATAGAATCCCATTTGACAACCCTATTCCGTACATAAACTGAGACAGTCAATACTTTCTGACGTCGAGTGTCTCACATTATCTATGTGACTAGAAAAGGCATGATAGTTAAAATAAACAATATTCCTAAAATACCTAGTCGTTCGCCTACTTACAAGAATAGTCGTAGGTAATAAAGTTGTTGTTACGAGTTGCTTCAAAGACTAGGGGCACCATTTATTCATAGAATGACTTGGATTTCACTAACTCAAGGCATTTTTTTTTGTTTTATTTTCCATTTTTTGTGAGTTACTTTAATATATTTGGAACGGAGACGAAATCAACCAGGGATGGCCAAATGGAAAAAATCGATATTTATCGTATCGATATTTTTCAAATATATCGATATTATCGCCCAAGAAACATCGATATTTCGATATATCGATATATTTTGCCCAATTTGCAATTATTTATAAAAAATGCCAAAGTTATTGAAATTTTAATGCAAAATTGAATTCAACTTATTCAACATAAGTTTTATTATTAAAAAAAAATGTTTGTGTTTGAAGCAAAGAAACTAAAACTATACAGCCTTCTGCATATTTTCTAAATTTAAGAAACCGGATTGGTCAAAAACATGATGTGACGCATGAGCAGACAGCCGAGCTTTAAAAATATGAATATCGATTTTGATATCTGAAAATAAGTATCGAAAATAAATACATCGCGGAAAAAACTATCGCTAATTTATATTGATATAATTCTGGAAAAGATTCGATATTTTGATATATCGATATTTTTTGCCCCAGCCTAAATTCAACAACTCAAAAATTTCATCCGTCCTTGAATTATAAGTATTATTAGGAATTCAACTAAAATGATCATCATTAGTATAAAATTCATGAACTTAACGTTAAAATCCGTTTCTAATTTCTTTTTTCAAAGAAGCACAGTGATCGTATGTTTTGTGTTACTAGCTCCTTTATATTCGACGAAGCAGAATATTTTGACGAAATACGATTATTATCCTCACATAGTAAATTATAAATCCCACAAGATAAACTTGGCATAGCTGTCATGTTTGCATGATACATTATTATTCATTATCATCATAATTTCAGCCAATAGACGTCCACTGCTGGACATAGGCCTCCCACAATGTTCTCCACACAGTTCTCACATTATTATTATCAATTAATAAATCTATTCCTAGTCAGCTCAAGCTTGGATACAGTCAGCATCAAAAGTAGCTTAACTTTTTAGTACCATGTCAAAGGAGCATTTTTACGTACCCCTTAGAAACTGACTGCACAACAGTTAATTTGACATGGAACTAAAGTGTTAAGCTACTTTTGATGCTAACCGAACATCGTGAAGTTATTAACATAACAAATTATTACTACGAACTATAATTTATAAAATCTACGAACAAGATAGACGTCACCAAACGGTTTTGGAGTTATCGCACATGTGATTGTATCGAAACCAAATAAACATGATTTCTTATAAAAAAAAGGGAATATCCTCTTTTTAAAATAAACAGGGACATTCCCCAATACATAATGCTCCGGAAAATCCTGCACATTGTTGTAATTCAGTGACGCATTATACGTAATTTTCAGGGAATCGTTTGGAGTGCGGAGCGTCTATCATTCAGACATAACCATAACATACCATAGCCATAGAGTAATGATGACGTAAGTATATAAGATAATCCTCTAGTTCTAAGGGTTTGTTTCGTAGAAATTCCGTCGAATGTAGACGGGCACTTCATCATCATCATCAGCAACCCACACTCGTCCACTGCTGGACATAGGTCTCCCCTAATGCACGCCACTGCTCCCGGCCACTCTCATCAAGCCCACACCAGCCAGCCTTCGAATGTCATCATCCCATCTTGTCGCAGGGCGTCCTACACTACGCTTACCGAAGTCGCGGTCTCCACTCAAGGACTTTACGGCTCCAACGGCTGTCAGTTCTGCGGCTAATATGACCAGCCCACTGCCACTTCAGTTTGCTAATTCGGTGGGCTATGTCGGTGACTCTGGTTCTCTGTCAGATTACATCATTTCTGATGCGGTCCTTCAGAGATACTCCGAGCATAGCCCTTACCTGTTCGTAGATATTACGTCATGGTTTTACCTGAAAATAACGAATTGCACGTCAGTTTTGTAATTATTTTTTATTGCAAACAAAACAATAGTTCATGTAAATCACTGTTACATCAACCAGGCCCTGTACTTAAACCACCCGGTACTTAGACCAACGCACTGTTGTCTCTAGTGGTTTAAATACCGGGCTGTGATCTCTGGGTCCTGGGTTCGATTCCCGGGTCGAGCGAAAAGTATGTTTCGAGGTTTTCGAACATAGCTCGGGTTTGTGATCACCAATCCGCATTAGGCAAGCGTGGTGAGTAAGTCTAATCCCATCATAGTAGCGATGACTTGATTTCTATGATGGAGATCTTTGCCAGGGCAAAGATCTCCATCATAGAAATCAAGGCCAGTCAAACTGCATGCAAGTCAAACTGCAGGCAGTGGGACAGTTTATAGGCTGATACTTTACTGTTACATGTATATGCTATCTGCTGTACCCGCGGTTCACGATTGTTATAATAGTCATTAGAAAGATTATCCAACTAGGATTTTTTCTTTTTTTTATGTCATAGGTGGCAGACGAGCTGACGGATGACCTGATGGTAAGCGATTGCCACCGCCCATGGACACTCGCGACACCAGTGGAGTCACAATTGCGATGCCAACCTTTAAACCCGCCTTTCCCCCAGATTGGGCCTCCGGTACCCTCACTCACAGTGCTGCTTCACGCCGGTTTTCTCTGAGGCCGTGGTATCTCTCCGGTCGAGCAGGCCCATTCATGCCGAAGCGTGGCTCTCCCACGGTCATATATCGGAAATACAGTAATATCGAATATCGATCGAAACTTCTTCTAAGGATTGGGCTGTCATGTTAGAGTTTCAAACCGCCTGCCCTTGCGACACACTTGTAAATATTCCGTAGTTTTCATAAAATAAAGTTTACCGACCACGTCGAAGCTATATTTATCAAAAATCCAAAACCTATTTTGTGCAACCATGACCCTGAGATCAGAAACCGGCATATCGTAATACTTACATTAGTAATGTAGCATCGGTCGTCCGAGAATTAATGATTACATAAAAAAATACTACCAACGCTGTCGGAGACATTGTGGCTCCAATCTTGAGTACATATTTATGACTCAATCGTAAATCATAATACTATGGAGGTATGTAGGCGAAACGACAGAAATGATCTTAAACCCACACGTCATTTTTAATTTAAGGTACGGCTTATACCTGCGGCTTATTATTAATTGTAAGCCATATAATATGTTTCTCCTTCTCATGTAAGTATGAAATATCATAGAGGATATGACGGGCGAATGGTTCTCAGTTATTTTAATTTACATATAAAAAAAAACAAAATATCTTTATTGTTTACTACGGGTAGTTTATACAATGTGTCATCATCATCATCATCAGCCTATCGCAGTCCACTGCTGGGCGTAGGCCTCTCCAATTGTTCGCCACTGTGATCTATCCATGGCTTCTTGCATCCAGCTCTTGCCAGCCATCCTGCGCAGATCGTCCCCCCACCTAGCCAGAGGGCGCCATACATTACGTTTGCCAAGACGCGGTCTCCACTCATGACTCTGTATACAATGTGTGGGCCTCTTGTTTTAAGGTGAAGGGTAGGGCACACAAGCGACGCCAATCGATTTTAATTTTGAGCTACTAAACCGGATGTATTTTAAACAATTTCGGGGTTACACCCTCTCGGCAAACACCTATACTATTTATATAATACTTATAGTTGACTATAAGTTTTAAATAAATAGTCTACTGACTGAACTGAACTGAACTGTTTGGTCTGCTTTTCCACTCGAATTTTGGATTACCGCCAAAAGTGGCCGCTTTTGGCGTGAATGAAAAACGAATCCAACATTTGTACATAAATAGTATAAGTGTTTGCAAAGAGGTTGTAACCCCGAAATTGTTAAAAATAGATCCGGTTTAGTAGCTATAAATATAAAATCGATTGACGTCGCTAGTGTGCCCAACCCGTCACCATAAGTTTGGCAAACCTCTATTAATCAGAAAAGACCCCTCTTTTATTATACATTAATAAAACTGTACAATGATGATGATGTTAGATATTAGGTACAAAGAAGGCACTATACATTGAATTGTATTGCCAATTTATTTATGATAAAAAAAATGTTATAATATTATTTGATAAATTAAATGTTATGAAATGAATTAGTTATTATGTTGGGTAAATAAAATGGTGAATATTAAATTATTGTGATTATGTATAAGATACACTTACAAATCAACAAAAAAAACTATAATAGGTATAACTATGAAAAAAACTATAAACTTGGAGTAGGAACGAGTACCTAACCTAAATAGGTACTCGTTGTAATTAGGTAAATACCTACATTCCAGATGAGCATGTGCAATCAGAAATCTATAATATCGTAATCTTATTTTCTTAACAAATTTACTATTCGATACCTCCCTTATTTAATTTCACGTACTTCGATGAAAAACAAAATCATAATTTATGGAGAGCAAATCGCTCAGACAAATCACGGCGGCAGAAATGAATGTGCATTTTTATTAGGACCACCAATTTTTGCAAGATTTCGTTACGTAATTATTAAAATATACCTGTCACTGTCTTCTGAATTTCCATTGTTTTTGAATAATACTATTTATGTGTGTGTCGACGAATGAAATATGAATGGGAAGTCGATTGACGTCAATGTCCTCGGCGGTCCACGTCGCGCTATCGACGCGGGCGCAGCCACCCTGGACTCGGGCGTTTACCTCCGGTCATATATCGTTCCAGAGCATTCCCAGATTCGACACCGAGACTCTTTAATAAATAAATAGTGTCAGTGATCTTTGATTCATTCATTTATGCTAAACCGCTCTTCAAAGGTTCGTAGACATCAATCGATAGGCACGCTGATAATTCAACTGAATAAAATATTAAAAAGCGTAGAATGCATCGCTCATGTGTAAGTCGATGAACGAGAAAGGAATCATTTTAAAAGGTAAAATTGATTTAAATATTCTTTAGGTTTTTATACTTACAGAATATTTTTGCCGATGGTTATTCCCATTTTTTTCCTCAGACGCATGCGCTTAACCAAACCAAAAATATTGAAGTCAACAGTGTGGCTAGAATGTAATTAGGTATCTCGACATATCTTATCTTATCTGTTAGGGGCCATTTTCATGGGGCACGTCGACCCTAAGGGATCTTTTGTACCTCCCCTTTCTTTTGCGCTCTTACTCACGAAAGATTCGTTTCATCAGCATCACGATGTCTTTCGGATTGAAGTGCCTGTAGTCTCCTGGTTTAGGATAAGCGTTACCTAGAAGACACATTCTGCCTCTGGCTAGTGAGTCGCATTCACATAAAAGATGTTCTATGGTTTCCGTCTCCTCCTTGCATGCTCTGCAGTCGCTGTTCGATGTCATGTTCATCTTCATCAGCATTTTGTTCGTTTATCTCGACATAAGTTTCTTACTAATAGGATAACCGTCGACAGCTCGATATAATAACCAATTTTCATTATACTTGGTAGATATAAATACAAAGCAACGAAATACCTAGTACCTATGTGTAGGTAACATGATCTTTTATGATGACGAGTCCTAATCTGACGCCTAACTTAATAAAATATTAAAAATAATAAAAACTATACTAAACGCAAAAACTCGTGGCAGGCGGAAGAGTATTTTAATGGTTAATAATCGATGAGAGATGACACAGACTGCCACAAGTGCTTAACTCGAATATCACTTCCCTTTAAACCTACTGAACATTTAATATATACCTATCGAACTATCACAATATAAACTTAAAGAAGAAGGTATATCTGTATACCTAGCTTTTAAGTTGTGTATATTGTGCAATAAAGTGTATCGATCTATCTATATATATCATTCATAATAATTAATGAAGTACCGTAAGCGTGGTGATTAAGCCTAATCCCATCATAGTAGCGATGACTTGAATTGTATGACAGAGGCCTTTGCCCTGCAGAGGGACAGTTTATAGGCTGATACTTTAATTTACTTTTTAGGAACCGAGGACGGCCGAAAAAGAGATGGATGGATTGTGTGAAGAATGACATGATGGAAAAAGAGGTGGATGATTCTATGACGAATGACAGGGACGTATGGAAAAGGAAAACATACTGCGCCGACCCCAGATAACATGGGAAAAGGGCAGGAGGATGATGATGACTTTAATTTACTTTTTACTGTACCGTCTGCCACGACTCTAGCCGTTTAGTATAACAGGATATTGTTTTATTCCAGCGTCTATACTTTTAAATCAGTGTTCTATAATATAAAACAAATGACTGTGATTTGGGAAAAACCTGGATCATACGATTCTCCAGAATCAACGCACGCGATGAGGAAAACGCGACGTAGGTAGGTACTGCTTCAGCGCCAGGAACAGGGAAAATACATACTTGCTGCATTTCATAAATAAGTATTTTGCATTGGATAACGAATTTTACCGAGTAGTGGTGTTTACTGAATTTAGAATAAGATAGATATATGAATTACTTTAAGTAGTCAGGTTTCAGCCTATATACTGTTCCACTGCAGGGCAAAGGCCTCCATTATAGAAATCTAGTCCTCGCTACTATGATGAGGATTAGGCTTAATCACCACGCTTGCCTAATGCGGATTGGTGATCACAAACCCGAGCTATGTTCGAAAAAATCGAAACATACTTTTCGCTCGACCCGGGAATCGAACCAAAGACCCCGAGATTATGGCCTGGTATTTAAACCAATAGACCAACACGGCGTTATGAATTACTTACTTAAATATATTAAAGGGTCTTATTCATAAATGTGTGTTAAACCTTTGCTAACTGAAACGGTTACTATAAAGCAGTTTTCATTATTTTTTCGAAGATTTTGTATGTTTTTTTTTGTTCCAAAGATCAGAACTGCTCTAATAACACCGTTTTAACTATAATGTATCAATACGGGGATTAACACGATATTTATTATGTGAAACAACATTGTGTACTCACATATTTGGCTCGACGTTTCGGCTACGTTACAGCAGCCGTGGTCACGAGCGGACTGGCGGAGCACGGTGTCTGCTGGAGCCGGGCTGTGAATCTTCGGACACCCTCACATTTTTTGATATTAATTCGCTACTAGATGAATTGTCAGTGAAGCTACTCCGACACACTACACTAACAGTAGGTATCGGTGTTCGTTTGCGTTAGTAACGGCCTAGCACGGGGTTTGAACTTGTTAATTACTGGATTCCATGTCGATGATATTTTAAATCCATCCTCCTGATTGAAAGTCTTATACTTCTTGATCTCAATCGCTTCACGTACTATCCTGGTATGATAATGACGATCGGTGGAGAGGATTTTCGGGTCATGTAGTTCCATCCAATGATTAACTCCCATTTCCAGTAGATGTTCTGCTATTGCCGATTTATTCGCTTGTCGCTGTCTCCGCCAGTCCGCTCGTGACCACGGCTGCTGTAACGTAGCCGAAACGTCGTAATTATCAGACTCCCCAAATCAAGAATCATGGTCCAAGGGTACCTACCCCGGGTTCGGGCTCCGGAGCGAGAGCTTTGGATGCAACTGAGAATTACACGTAATGAGATGTAAAGCCATGTAATGAGAAGAGGGGAAGAACATGTAAAAGTGGGTGGAGGACGACCGAGAAAGAGATCGATGGATTGTGTGAAGAATGACATGATGGGAAAAGGAGTGGATGATTCGATGACGAATGACAGAGATGTATGGAAAAGAAAGACATACTTATTTTTGATGACCCAGTGAATATGCACCTTGTTCACGCTGATAGGGACTCTCCTCCGGGTTAGGTCTCAGCTAATCAGAGACCGTCCGGAGGTATACCCAATAAAAACACTGGGGTGTTTCCATCCCTCGCCCAGGAAATACTCAGACCGGGGTGAGGACTGCCACGGAGGCTTCATCCGTCGCCCGGTCAGGGCGAAGAGGCTCGCTAGCTCGGCCTCTCTCCCACTCAACCTCCCGGATAACACCCACGCTGCTGGATGCAGTGCAAGCACCACCGAGAGGAGGACTGCGGGCACCCCTCCCCGCACATACACTGCTGGTTACAGTGCAGCTGAGTTAGGGACAAACCCGCAAGCTTTCAACATAATAACGCGTCGCAGAAACCGACTCCGCTGGCTGCGGAGCCGGGGAAATCCGCGACGCAAACAACTCCGACCTACCACCGCAATTCGCTGGCTGCGACCTTGCGGCGCAGGCCCCCAAACGTGGGCCTTGCGGTCACTGCGCCCGGAGGCGCTCCACTCTAGGGGGATGCCGACGTCAAAGCGCCCCGCAACCCGCGCGGGCGGGGCCGGACACAGCATCTCCGAAGAAAAAAATGGCGCCTGGAACCCCGCTGTGCGATGGTTTAACCCGCTTTCACGAGCCCTAGTGCACCGTCAGGGAACGACGCGAAGACGCCGGTCCTCAGACCCTCGACGCGACAATGTAGGCCCTGTAGCGAAGTGCGCTTCAGCGCGGTCGCACGCCAGGGCCGGTCCGTCGGGTGTGCATCCTTCGGCTAACAGGTAGCAATCCACGAATGAATTACTACCCGTCATTGCCCAGGAAAAACCGTGCTCCGCGGTAACCGTTTCTGCCTAATACCAACCGAAGTTGGAATCAGGACAGAACTGATTACCAGCAGAGCCACTCGAGGAGGTAGATGCACCTGAGTCCCCCAAAGAGAAAGACATACTGCGCCGACCCCGAATAACCTGAGGAGGATGATGATTAACATATTTTCGGCATTAAAATGACTTAAAAGAATACCTATTCGATACTTTTTTGTAAGTATTCACGCACAGGTCATGGTAGCGGTACGAACCCAGTTTTAACGAGAAATCTATGACAAACAAAGCTTATCAATATAGACGTCAAACGAAATACCCAATAATCAACAGAAACCACAAAATTGTATAGTTTGATTCGAAGTAACCGATCATTAAAATTATTATTAAGCTAGGAGGAAACATATTTTAAAAACGAATTGATACAACCAATAGTGTTCAATAGTCTCTTATTATCGGAGGCCAAGGCTCACTTTGGGTCGCTGCTCCAACCTAGTTAGTTAAAAGTGGTACCTATTTTTTGCCTGCTCCAATAAAACCCTGCCCACCTTATTATAAATCACAATCTAAACTTATTACCGTACTAAAGCTCAAGTCATCCCGTTCCAACACGCAATGTTAAAAAGGGCTGGCACGAATTTTGCTCCGGGACTATCTTTGGTTCGCGATTTGTAATGAGGGGTGAGGGTTTTAAGGTGATTTTTTCCGGCCTACCTAGGTATATTATACACTGCGTTTACCTATGAATAGGGACTAAAAAATATTTTCACTTTTATACACACGAAGACTTTTAATCGGTGATCAGGACCTACTGATTCCGACTAGGTGGATGATGGCCATTGCTATAGTAATAGTAGTTACATGTCAGCGTTCCATTTTTTTTTCTTGTCTGGGACTTTAAGTTAATAACTATGAATATGGTCATCCTACTCCTCCTTGTTACAAATAAAACCTCTTCAGAAGTACAGGTACAGTGATGATAACAAACCTCATTAGAGATTTAAAGTTTTTCATGTTATTGGTAGAAAACCACAAACTAAGTAGAAGATACTTAGAAAACTGTCAAATGGCAGACAACGTCAAATAAAACAAATTAAAGAAAATTAAAATAGCTTTCTACACTTCATAAAAAGGTAGGAAGACCATACATTCCAATTAAATTTAGATATCTAATAAAATTTAAAATAAAACCTAAACAAAAAGAAAACATGTAACTACTATTACTATAGCAATGGCTATCATCCACCTAGTCGGAATCAGTAGGTCCTGATCACCGATTAAAAGTCTTCGTGTATATTATTTTTTTATTTAAATTTTTAGTTTATGTTGTGTATGTTTGCCGTTGAATAACTGTTTTATTAATTTATTTATTTTACTTAGGTAGGATTATTTTACTTTAGATTATAACTTTGTATACTAGAGTAAATCTAGGTATATTTTGTTATTATGCTAGAGGCGACAAACGAGCAAGCGAGTCACCCGATGGAAAGCAATCTTCACCGCCAATGAACATCCGCGAAATCAGAGAGATCGCTAATGTGTTGCCGGCCTTTTTAAAAATGAGTACTCTCTTCTCTTGTCCCTAGGTCGTAGCCGTCGGGAAATACTCCCGCAGGCAAACCGTTCCACAGAACTGAGGTACGTGGTAGAAAGTTCCGCGAAAAACGCACATAATATTATTTAATGGATCATGCTCTGTATGCTATTGTTAGGTTACTGTCCAAATAAATTAATATTGTACTAACTACATGGCTGTTAAATTGACTGTAATATGTTTACGCGCCTATTTTAAATAAATAAATAATTATAAGTGGGTGTTACACTACCATTCCTTTCTACGAGCATTCATTTTGTAGATATTATCCCCCTTATCACAAAACGCGGTCTAAGAATAGTTCGGGATCAAAACGCGTTCTAGCCTCTTTCAACATTGCTTGTTGGAAGGGGATGGCATACGCTTAAGTAAATTTAGATCGCGTTTTGAAATAAGATGGTATAAGTTATTTCCAACACTATTAGTCAATAATAGGGTTTGACCTACAAGTAAAGAGAAAACCAACGCAAACATCGGCCTCAATCAAGAATGCGTCAGAACTATCCTTGAAAAACGGCTTTACAATATTATTACTTATCTTGTAACACGATAACATTCAAGTGTTCTTAAAATTTAGCTTTTTTAAAAATTTTTCCTAAACTTATTCAGCGATTCCGGGCCATTGCCTTGATTACCAAGTTTTTTTTTAGGCTAAAGACGGGAAAAGAGCAAGCGGGTCACCTGATGACAATTAATCACCGCTATAAATAAATGCCGTGTGGTCCCGGCAGAGTAGAATAGGCCACCCTCACTCTTACCGAGGTGTCGTAAAAGGCGACTAAGGTAAAGCTGCTGGCATGATCATCAGCACCCAGAGAAGGAAAACTCTGCATTTATATCAAAACCCTCGCCAACCCGTCTGCCAAGCGTGGTGAGTATGGCAATTACCCCTCATGTGATTGAGAGAGGCCCGTGCCCCAGCAGTGGGGACTTAAATGGGCTGATGATGATGATGATGATAAATAAATATTTCACAACATCACATACATTGATCTGACTCTGGGGTATGTAGTTCAAGCACCTGTGCTACGGATATCAGAAGCAACAGCGGAATTACAAATATATACATTAAATACTTTTCTTTTGTAAATACATACTTAAAATACATAAGAACAATACCCAGACAAACACAAACAGACATGTACAAAAATGTTTGTACTCTGCGGGGATCGAACCTACAACACTTGCACCAGAGGTAGCGTTCAATACTGATATAAATGGGTCGTGAATGGGCTAGATCCATAAACATCTGCGAGATCAGAGTGATCATTGGTGCATTTCCGGCCTTTTTGTTTGTGTAGAGTCCTATTCTTTTTCAAGTCTTTTGAAGCTCGGTTTCGCAGAGTAAGTGTGGATACCGGGGAAGGGGAAGGGAGTTGGAAGGTTGGCCGCTTGCAATTTGATTCGATTGGTTACCATCAGGTTGATACATCTTCTCGTGTGGCAGACAAGCATGCTGATTGCCAAGTTGAAACAATTTTGGTTCAACTCTCAAGTGTTACCTATGATGTGTTTAGTGACATTATTTTTTTATTCTTTCTTGCACGAAGTAAAAAATACAATTGGCGGATAGCATTCTCTACCAGTCAACCATTATATTACATATTTATTTGGTCCCTACTGGGATTAATTGAATTTTAATCTGAAATTAGTGTCCACATTATGTCCTACGCTGTCTGAACTTATTCAAGAAAAGAGTGAATAGGCTGTTACTAGACAGGCATGATCCATCCCCGGCCACGTCATCACTTACCAACAAGTGAGATTCTGGCCTAATTGTCTGGCTATTCTAATAATAATAAAAAAACCAAGTTAAATGTTTCTTACATTAACATCATATTTATTTCAAGCTATTCTTAGATTTATTACATTTTATTTTTCTTTCATCAATAACATTTTTGCTATTATATTATTTCAATGTCCATTCATTCATTCATACGAGATGCGGTTCTATTGCAGTGACCAGGCTTAATTTAAAGCTATCCCGTAACGAAGGAGAGTATACGTGTCGCATCCAAACAAAGGAGACACAACGCGCGTGTGAAAGAGAGGTCAACTCCGATATGGTCGCCCGTCACGTCCGTAGTACCTACAAATGCACGTAATAGACTATTCTATAAATGACTGTTGCCTTTGCTAATTGGAGACTTCATTAACTAGTCAGTTTTTGTCCATAGCGAATGACAGGTGATTATGATGAGACACGCGCACTGAGCCGACGTCACCAACACATAGTAAACGATTAGACAGCCGTAAAGAAACTGGCTAAATATAGATAGATGTGGCATACACATTTGATACCATTATAGAAACCTTTAGATCTAATCATTAAAATTAACTTAAGAATTTAAAATATAAAAGAAAACTTGAACTTGAAGCTGCGTGAGTGAGGGTTCCGGTGGCTCAATCTAGGGGGGAGTTCAAAGGTTGGTAGCGCACTTTTAACTCCACCGGTTTTGCAGGTGTCCATGTTTGCCACTGCTAGCATAAAAACATGAAGAACTTCATGCATACCGATTTAGTCTGGAGGTCTTACCTAACCTGGAATTCGGTACTTGGCAATCACTTACCATCAGGTTATCAGTCTGGTCATCTGCCACCAACAGAAAAAGAAATCTGCTGCTCTATTAGATCGTAGGACTTGAAGTTGAAATAATGTAATTATAAGACGTTTGCAATTTTAACATAAACGACCATACAACTGAAATATAATCAAAACTTCAAGGGACAAGTTTAGTGCCCTCTTTTCTAAAAGGCCGGCAATGACAATATTTTTTCCCCTAATTGTTTTTTTTTTATCATTTCGTCAATGTGTCAACATTGACGATATGAAACAATCGATGGCGCCACTGTCGCTTTTATAAATAAGTTAGTTATAATTCTATCTTCTTCCGTTCTATCTAGTAATTCTATCTCACATTATCATTTATTTATGTACATTAGTATTTATTTATTGATGGTTATACATTAACACGGTCGTCACTCACAACAGGTCCTGCCAGAATACCAGCGCTGCCGCGGCATTTCTGTCGGTGTCGCGGCAGCACCATGCTGAGGCCAGGACCTGATTGACCTCACACGACACACACGCCTACTTATTTAGAATATTTTCATTATATAACTGTGTATTTACCTACCTATCGTCTGTTCTCGTACTCACCTTTGTCTGTAGTTTTAATGTGTCAATGTTACCTTACCTATGTTTTCTAATAAATTTTCATTGTTAAATTATTTATTGTGACAGTCAATAAAATGTTTCTTTCTTTCAATGATTACTTGACATCAGGTGACCCACTAGCTCGTTTGCCACCGCTAGCATAAACACATGAAGAACTATATGCATTACGATTTACTTTGGAGGTCTTCCCTGACCTGAGACGTTACTTGGCAACTGTTAGCTATACGGTTAGCGGGTATATCCATGTCTGACGGAAACCGGAGGCCCAACCCAACAAGATAACCCAACAACAACAACACAACAACAAACAACAACCCAACAAGTGGGGGGAAGGGGGGTAGGCAGCGCACTTGTGACTCCACTGGTGTTGCGGGTGTCCATGGACGGCAGCAATCGCTTACCATCTGGTGATCCGTCTGCTCGTCTGCCACCTATGTCTTAAAAACAAGCCGGATATGCCTAAACTACGTGAACAACAAATGCCTGGCCATGGGCTTGATGTCGTAAGGGATAAACAGACACAATAAAAAAGTCGTAAAGGATGACATTCTTGCCATTAAACTCATAATGGATGCCAAAGATTTTATTTTATTATATAGGTGGCAGACGAGCCAATGGATCACCTGATGGTAAGCGATTACCGCCGCCCATGGACATTTGCAACACCAGTGGTGTCACAAGTGCGTTGCTTACCTTTTTACCCCTTCCCCTGGATAGGACCTCCGGTACCCTCACTCACGCAGCGAAACACAGCGCATGCATTGCTTCACGCCGGTTTTCTGTGAGGACGTGGTATTACTCCAGTCGAGCCAGCCCATTCATGCCGAAGCGTGGGTCTCAACTGTTGAAGTGCAAAAAGATCGTGCAAAGTATAGTTAGTGTAGCAGGAAAGCGCAACCGGGAATTAATAGTTGTATATTTATTTTATGGAAAAGGGAGGCAAACGAGCAGGCGAATCGCCTCATGGTAAATGACCGCCGCCCCTCGACATTTACTACACCAGAAGTAACAAGGAACGTCTGCAACGTGTTGTCGGCATTTTAAGAAAAGATATAGGCTCTATCATCATCAGCCCATTTAAGTCCCCACTGCTGGGGCACGGGCCTCCCTCAATCACATGAGGGGTAATTGCCATACTCACCAAGCTTGGCAGACGGGTTGGCGAGGATTTTGATATAAATGCAGAGTTTTCCTTCTCTGGGTGCTGATGATCATGCCAGCAGCTTTACCTTAGTCGCCTTTTACGACACCTCGGTAAGAGTGAGTGTGGCCTATTCGACTCTGCCGGGGACCACACGGCAACGCTGACGCAGGCTCTATTTATGAGGCCTTTACCTATGAAATTGCCGTTTTGTACGGCGATTTTCTTAGAAGTTGTATTTTCCTACCTAACTTTTTTTTAATTTATCAATTAACTATTAATGGTACTACTCCATAATTAACTGCGCTTTGATGGACAACGTTTAGGAACGTGTGAGATATTTTTTCAGAAAAAATATATTTAAAAAGAGTTAAATAAAAACGTCAATAATGGCATCATTAAAAAGGGTTTTTTTTTTGCAATTACAAGTGTCATAATATCTGATCTCTACTTAATATAAACCTTAAAATATAGTCTTAAATCAAAATAAAATTACAGTATCGTAGACTTTTTGCTTCAAGGAGTTGTAAATCTTCTTTTTTATAGTGACACAGTATATTGGCTCTCCTCAGCCTGAGAAGAGCCCACGTAGAACATCTTTGTGTCTAGAAAAAAAATCGGCAATTCCATAGGTAAAGAATTATTACATCGTAATAATATATGATAGATCGTTACTGGATTTGTCTTCATTGTGTCTATTGCAGGCGGCACACGGCGCAGCGCAGCCTGTTAGGCGCGGGTTGCGCTCGCGCACCAGACGTGACCCGCCTGCAGATAACACCATTTACGTAGGTTCCACATTACACAACCACTGTTGAGATTTATTGACGCCACGCTTGCCAAGAAGGAAGGAATCTTGGAAACAGCGAACAATGATTTATTTATTATTTTGGTCGTAATACGCGTATAATTTACTTCCCATTGCATCGTATGTGCAAACATTTCTCAATGCAGCTTTGTTGAGTTTCTAGTAAATAAATGCAAAAGATATTCAGTCTTCTTGCATCTCCTCTCATCATTCCCTACTTTTTGCATTTAATCGACTAAGATCTAGCCGTGTGGGGGACCACAAGTAGAGTAGAATAGGCCACCCTCACTCTTACCGAGGTGTCGTAGAAGGCGACTAAGGTAAAGCTGCTGGCATGATCATCAGCACCCAGAGAAGGAAAACTCTGCATTTATATCAAAACCCTCGCCAACCCGTACAGCCAAGCGTGGTGAGTATGGCAATTATCCCTCATATAATTGAGAGAGGCCAGTGCCCCAGCAGTGGGGACTTCAATGGGCTGACGATGACTAAGATCTGACCAATAAGGGATAACCTCAATATGAGTTCGAGTAGCTTTTTTTAGGCTACAACGAACGCGCACGGAAATCACGTCGACAATTTGTCATTTAGGACACCCATAGACTTAGGATGCCGGGACACCGCACCCGGCAGCACTACAGACTGTTTAACTGACAAACCGTAACCATGACTAGGTAGTTATCACAGATGTTTACAGCGACTAACGAAAGCTTACCATTTTTTTTCATTTCGCACTGATTTGCAAAATCGACAATCTTATAATACGAGATTACTCGTATTACTCGTAAGAATATTAATTCTTACTTATGCGTACGTCGGGTATACAAGGGAAAACGGTCGCGAAATGTCAGGCTCTTCTGAGATGCTGCCTTTGAGAAGTTACCCAGAGGCATACCCACCGAAATCTTAGGTCTACCTACGTCTAGATCACGTGTAAGACTGCGTTGTCACCAGAGATGAGCGAGTGATGTGTTGCGAGGAATTGTTTTAAGAGCCAATAGAATCGCTTTAATTACGTAGTTTCTCTCAGTAAGCGATTCTGTTTCCTCGCACACATCCTCGTTCATGTCCGGTGGAAACGCAGCCTTAAGGTGACGGGTAGGGCACATTAGCCAACGATTTTAATTTTTAGCTGATAAACCAGATCTATTTTGAACAATTTCGGGGTTACAACCTCTCGGCAAACATTTATACAATTTATTAAATAGCCATGCACAAATGTTGGGTCCGTTAATCTTTCGGGGCGCAATGCGCATCCAGTTTTAGAACAAAAACATGTTTTTACCAAACAATATTTTTATGTTTTCCGTAACCTAACGCACTTTATGTAACGCGTGACCTCGGTTGCTAAACTTAAAAACGTTTGATAAAGTAGGTAGGCACTATTTTAAGTCACACATAATTATGCAAACTTATGTGGGATTTTGGGTTAAGTCGGATGACTTATTTATTATTTAAATAAATGGCATGTTTTGATTTCCAGTTCACATGTCAGATGGATGCATGAACGTCATAAGGTGAAAATAGAGATAGCGCGGATCCGGCGCTATCACTGCGCCCGCGTACCGACCCGCAGCTAGGGCTGCCATCATCCGGATAAATGGCGGACACAGTACAGTACCAGATTCTTCAAAACTTATGCACTTCTCAAAGTATGCAGAATCTCTGGAGTTTCTAACGACTAGCCGACTAATCGGTATTCAAATCGCCGACTAGTCGGCAATACCGATCATTTTCGTGCTCGTCGTTCGGAAATGGTATCCTGAAATGGCACATATCGCCAAAGTATATCTATGTTGTCCTGCCAGCACTGTTTAGCAGTGAACATCTCTTTTCGTAAGCTGGCAACGAATGTATGAGCAGAAAAGAAATCGTTTACTCCCCGAACGAGCCGAAACATTGACATTCCTCCACCATAATTTGCCTCAAGTTAAGTAATAAAATAGTTCTTTAAAAAAAACACGTATGTCTTTGTTATTTTGATATGTGATTATATAGAATATTCCTAGTTTTGTACTGAATTACAGACATATTACTAAGTTCCTATTACGTTACCTACTGTTTTTTTGTTGATTATAGTATATGTGGTTAGTAAAATTGTTCTTTAAATTCAATTTTCGTGGGGATTATAATCAGCACATTCTGCCGAATAGTCACCGACTAGTCGGCGACTACTCGGCCCATCTCTAGTTTATAATAAATATTTGACAACATCACAAACATCTATCTAACTTAGAGATATGTCGCTCAAGCAGGTGCAAACCCAGGTGGGTTACGGATATTAGAACCAACAGTGGAATTACAATTACATATAAATAATAAATAAATAATAATAAATATTTCACAACATCACATACATTGATCTGACTCCAAGGATAGGTAGCTCAAGTACCTGTGTTACGGGTATCAGAATCAACAGTGGGATTACAATTATATACATATAATACTTTTATTTTGTAAAAACATACTTATAATACATAGATAACGCCCAGACCAATACAAACAGATGTTCATGCACACAAATGTTTGTACTGTGCAGGGATACTTACCATCAGGCGAGCTGCATGATTATTTGTTTGTCATGAACTTTGTTTAAAACACAATCAGGCCTTTTGGTTGCGTGGTCGGCCAAAACGGTAATCAGCAGTCCGGTTGTCCAACCCTGCACAGTTTTACCAATTTTATAAGTTACACCAATGTACCTGCGTAGAAGTCGTATTTTCGAAAACTACGGCAAAATCTTAACCAATCACAACGCTCGATTTACGCGCGCCAAAAATTAAAATTTCTTATTGGTTGATGCGACAGCGCCATGTTCGGTGCGAGTGCGGTTAAGAGAGAGATAGCATCCTCTCTGGATTTATTGTATTTAATCTTAACGTAACGCAATAAAGTCTGTATTTCAACTGCTTTCGAAATCGTAATCAATCGGATTTAACTTGCTCTTCTGCGTAGACGAATTTTGCCGATGTAACTTATGAACGTGGTACAGCTGTACCAGCTACAGGTCGAACGCAAGAGACAACACCGTCCCACAACACCGTCATTAGTTAGACTTAAGTTTAAACATTTCATAATGAGTTGAGGCTTCCGTCCCACTTCTCTCATTTCTAATAGGACAAGCAAACAATCTAGGTCAATCAACCTCTCTCCTCACATGAATGTTGAATTCATCGTGTTATACTCAGTCATTTGTAATTATTATGTAATATAGTTCAATAGTTATACTAAGACTAAAAATATACCTAAGTTAATAATGCACTTAAAAATTTTTCGACGGTACCTTTTTGGTAAAATATTTGTAACCATATTTCCATTGTATATTTGTGGTACATACATATATTGAACTATCGTCGGCTCACGGCGAAGTAAAAGGCACTTATAAATTTCGTCGACATACCAAGGTTTCCGGTAGCTTAATCGGTAAAGCAGTTGCTCGGTTAGCAAAAGATCGTGGGTTCGAGTCCCACCCGAAGACTGTCGAAAAAGTGTTAAGTCCATTATTTACTTAATAATAATTTGCAAAGAAATGATATAACATATACCTTTTTTACTTAGGCCCGATTCGACCAATCTTTATCCGTTCATAAATCTATGGTATAACGTCAGATTCGTACGGAATTACAGACCTACACCATAGATTTAGTATCGGATTAAGATTGGTTGAGTCTGGCCTTAGAGTTTAATAATCATTTCAGTCAATAAATGAAATAACAGTAAAACATGGTGTGACCTAACATAATTGCCTGATGACCACCGCCAGGTGGTGATAAATGGTGGTTAAGATACATTTCGTACGTACACGTGTAATGCAAACGTAACATGTTTTAGAGCTGACAACCCTACCCGTAGGTATTATGAAACCCGCGTGACGTCAATGGCGGCCGCCACCCCGCACTTTCTCCATGGACCTTACGCGGGGACTTGTGATTTGCGCGCACGCACTAAAGGGGACTTAAGTAAACTACGTAGACAAAACGTAAATACAAAACGTAGTCACGTGTACTTTAAGTGCTGGTCAATAATTACCAGTATTACACGTTGCAGTGTTTATATCCCCAATAGCTAGAATTAACAAAATAATTTTAACACCAGTAGGAGCTCTATTTTTGATTCACTCGCCTCGAGTCGAGCGCACGATATCTACTGATTTTCGCTCGACATCCGATAATCCGAATTTTTAATTTTTAATCGTTCGACCGCAACGATTGGCCCCTACTGACTCATTGCAGTCAGTGACTAAAATCAAGCAACTAATCGTCAAAAGAAATGTTTCTTGTCAATGCTATTCATTCAATACAATATGTGTCTCTGAACACTTCTCATGAAGTACCTTTTCATTTTTAAAATTTTTGTCTTGGTATACAATCGCATTGAGTAAGTTAAAACATGTCCAAACTGTCTGAGATGTAAATCTTAATTGTAATCATTAGTAAGAGCGAGGTTCTCCCAACACAAGTATCATTTGATTACTTTCTGGGAGGCCCCAGCAACTTGTTTGTAAAATATTTACTGAAATAAAACATATTTTATTTAATTTATTATTTATTTATAAAACATAAATATTTTCTCGAACTCGAACAAAATATTTTCTTTTATAAAAGCACACATTTACATACACTGCCCATAAGACAATCGGCTTTTACTTTCCGTTTTCTTAAAATTCTAATTAGAATAAAATGTCAACTTTCCGTACTACAACTGACAACATCGAAAACGAATGAATCAAAAATAATAAATATCGGCTTCATGCGACTTGGAAAATGAATGAGACGTAAGTCGCATGCGACAACGCAACTTACGAGCGATACGACGATTCAAAAATAGGGCCCCTGGTCAATATACAGTACACAGAAAGGGAGTGTACGTGTATATTACCAAACTCGACGTTTTATTTTTCTATACCAAACATTTTTAGAGCCAAAGCAATGATTGATAACAATTACATTTGGTTTAGAATTCCACGTCAAACTCCAACTTAAAACTCAGCGATGGTCTTTGACGTCAGTACCATCCCACGCTTTTTTAAAAAGGTCACGTAAATAATGGCCACCTACGTTTCATCTCGCGTGGATTTTGTTTTGCCACGAAAAGTATTTTAGTAGAATAATACTTTTTGTGTCACGTTGGAATCATATGAACAGTATGAGAAAATTAACTAATTTTTTTCCAGTAGTTAGGTACTTAACATACTTAGGTAACTATAACCAAAGGGGGTTTCAAGGTTGGCAGCGCACTTGTGACTCCACTGGTGTCCCGGGTGTTTATGGGCGGCGGTAATCGCTTACCATCAGGCGATCCTGTCTCCTCGTCTGCCACCTTACACATAAAAAAAAAACATCAGAATATGTAAGATATTCATTAGGTGACATAAAATATATTACAAATTGCTTTACAACTTTTTTATGTCTGCCTAAAACTATGAACTGAAACGCTTATGTTAAAAATTAGGTGGAGGTGGTATTTTTTGCAAACAAGTTTACCTAATTATAATTCTCTGCTATCGACTCTATTATGTGCTTTACGTGAGGACGTGAGATGTGACACGCGTCGATAACACGCGTATGTCATCACGATAAAGAGTGGGTGTACAAAACTCGTTATCTATTCAAAGTAGCTAACTCTTAACTTCATCTTCTGACGTAGATAACTGGTATCGTCCGATTGAGCGGCACTTTTAGCGGTTTCCGTTAAAATGATGCAATGATGCATCAAAATTAAAAAGAATAAAAAAAATCGTGAAACGAAGGTTTTTCTATTTGTTAGTATTCGATCTCTAAAGCATGCAGCAATATTTACAATAGTAAATTTTATTTTAAAAGTGTTTAGCAGTACGAGCAAACTGTATAAAATAATAGCGCGAGAAATATAAACAAACCACATACCCACGAGCACTGCAAGTCAAATTTCTTCAACCATTTCAAGGAATTTTGTCACCGTCCTACAATATGGATTCCTTCAAAAGAAGCGTGAAAAAGCTTCTAGCGAGCCCAGCATGGCAGTGCCAACGTTAGTGATGCCTTGACATCGCGTTCGTTGTAATTGCAACGTGGGCTCTCCTGTTGCTCACCATCTGGCTGAGGCGAGCCAGTAGTATACTGTGCCGATATAAAGAAAACCGGCCAAGTGCGAGTCGGTCTCGCCCATGAAGTGTTCCGGGAACTCTCTGCCGGAAGAGAATTCCATTCCATTGCGTACGGGGACGGTGGAATTAGATCATGTAATTCCATTGCACATTCCAAAATGCAACCTGTAAAAGACCATCATCAGATCAGATGATCATGTTGTCGTCACATAAATGAGAAGTATAGTAATGTTTATAAATCCAATAAACTTCTGCAATGCCGCATCCGATAAGCCTATCTTTGAATATCTCGATTGCCACATTTTCTCAGCGACCGTGACAAAACTACAAATCATACATAACACAAACAACTTTTATTATATGTAACTGTAATCTTCGTTTAATCGAGTTTATAAATAATATGCTTGTTGCAAACATGCTATTTATGGCAAGTTTCACATTACATTATCAGATTGGACCAGTTCTCTGACGTCATGAGAACCAGTTTTAATAGTCGCATAGATTATGGGAGCCGGTATCTTTATTTAAAGTGGGTCCGATAAACTGCGCCATTCATTCGAATATTTTAGACACCTTTTGTGCATGGGTGTAGTGCTCAGTGGAAGCTTAATGACGGAATATCGATTGATAGGTATTAGACGTAAAATTTGACTTTTAAAGTATTTTTGGAAGTGACAAGTAGAATCTACCTAATCACTTTAAAAGCTTTTATTGATAGGCGTTGGCTTTTGCAACGCTTTTAGATATAGGAAAAGCAACTATTAGCAGGAGTATTTCCCGATGGCTTCGACTTAGGGGCCTTCAAGAGAAGAGCGTACTCTTTTTTAATAAGGCCGGAAACACATTAGCGATCTCTCCGATTTCGCGGATGTTCATGGGCGGCGTTAATTACTTTCCATCAAGTGACTCGCTTGCTCGTTTGTCGCCTCTAGCATAAAAAAACGATATTTATAAATGAATACCTCATAATACGAATGATTATATAAAATATAAAAATAAAGAAATTTAATTATAATCCAGAAGGCTGATTTGATTAAAAAAACACTTACTTGTATTTGTATAAATTGTAAATTAGACTTTTAACGAGCAGAACGCGAAGTTTTCCATTCTTTTGTGTCATAAACAAAACAGCGATAAACATTAAGAGTCAATGCAAATGCGCGTGCGCTGCCAGAATAACAAGAACCGCCTTTAAATTAGCATCCAATCAAAATTGTAACCCCGCAAAAATGCGTTTGAATGTCTTCTCCTGTTCGTGACAGGGGAATCAAATATTTCCGCCACAATATTTGGACCAATTTGCCGTCTTATCGGTCATTTGCGCATGCAATGAGATCGTGCGTTGAGGACATGTCAAAAGTTTCTGTCTGGTAAGTTGTTTTTGCAACGGCTGTCCTGAGTTTGTAGTTTTAATAACGATAACGATGCGAACGAACGAACGCATATTAGATTCCAAGCAATATTGTCAATTTATTAATTTAAAATCCATATTGGAATATTTTATCGTTTGTCCCACAGTCAGTTAAATATATAATAGTTTTTGTTGTGTTGTTTAAGTATGCAAGACCTTAAGGTGACAGGTAGGGCACACTAGCGACGCAATCAAAATTGGAACTCCGCAAAAATGCGTTTCAATGTCTTCTCCTTTTCGTGACAGAGGAATCAAATTTTTCCGTTACAATATTTTGAACAATCTGCCGTCTTATCGGTCGTTTGCTCATGCAATGAGATCATGCGTTGAGGACATGTCAAAAGTTTTTATCTGGTAAGTGGTTTTTGCACCAGCTGTCCTGAGTTTACAGTTTTAATAACGATCGAACGCATATTAGATTCCAATATTGTCAATTTATTAATTTAAAATCAATATTGGAATATTTCATCGTTTGTCCCACAATCAGTTAAATATATAAAAGTGTTTGTTGTGTTGTTTAAGTATGCAAGACCTTAAATAGTTTTTTTTTATAGTGACACAGTATATTGGCTCTCCTCAGCCTGATGGTAAGCAAGAGAAGAGCCCTATTTGCAATTACAACTACTCGTTGCAATTAATAGTGATTTAGAAAGAAGAAATGTTTTTGTTTAACGAACATTTATTCACACTTGTGAATGTGCAAAGCTTGTTAGTACTTACATATGTTATTATATTATGCGGCACACAGTAACATTTTATTTCTAAGCCGGTGCACAAGTATAATGGACAACATTTCATATTTTTAACATGTCCATATTGTATTTTTTATATGAAAATAGACATAAAATGAACAGACCCATATTTTTTCTTTTTTCAAAATTTGTCCATTTTCATGCATAAAATAATTATTGAAATTCTAAATAGACGTAAGTGCCAAATGACGTCATCGGACGGCTGAATACAGCGATATTCCTTTGCTTATCATTGTTTTAATAAAAAAAGGTACTACTGTCAAAGGTAAATAATACTAGTGTCAACATTGTCAACGTCATTCATACATTCAACGTTGACAAGTTGCCTTTTTTTTTGACAGTTGCATGTCATGGGTTTGGCATTTCGTAAATTTAAAAATATAATGTGCTAAGCAAAGAAATATTTTACATTCTGCCGTCCGATGACGTCATCTTACGTTTTTTAGTTTTTAATTTTTTTCTCAATAAATAAGCAATATAAAAAATGAATAAATATATATTCGAGCAGCGGAAAAGTAAACAAACAATTGGTATTTTTTGTTTCAGAGCTTAGCAATTTTGAAATGTTGTCCATTGAGACCCACAAAAATCTCAGTAAAGTAGCCACTACTATTTTACGTACCTACAGTTGGCAAAACACTAATCTAAAAATAAATAAGCAGTGTTCTGTGTAAGTAGCCGCCATAACCCCGGCGCGTAATCCAAAGCCAACGAACAGATAACAACTCATAAGTTCTGATAACTTTGCACTTAATTCTTCCTTCCGCAATGTTTCACAACAAATTCCGAAAGTAGATTGTTGTTTACGTCAAGTCAGTATTTTTAGATCTGCCTCGGTGGCGTAATGGTAAGTGGGTCGCACTTTATAGCGACGGTTGCGCTTGGGGTCCCGGGTTCGATCCCCGGGTCAGGCCAAATTTGTACCTGAGTTGTTCTGTTAAGAAATTATCAGTGTTAGCCCGGAGTCTGGAAGTTGGCGGTCTTGTACCCCCGTGCCTCGGAAAGCACATTAAGCCGTTGGTCCTGCTAATCCCTCTTCGGTCGTGTCACACTGGTGTCCCATCGAAAGAAGAGGGTACGGGAATAGAGAGCGCACTTGTGTCTGCGCACATACTTATGCACTATAATATGTCCTGCGTCGATGGCTGATCGCTAAGATTGGCAGCCATGACCGAAATATCGGTTTGGAGGACATTATTTTTAGATCTAGACGAAAGACATGTACATCTCAAAGACTAAAAATAAATTACTTATCACCAAATTAAGTACGCAATACGCACGCAGTACTCATTATCATACTATGCCCAAGATAAGTAAACAACCTGCTAATCGTCTCAATATCATCCGAGGGCATTCATTCCACAAAGAAATTCTAACAAACACCTTTCCATAGAAACAATAGATAGTTGCTTCTAAACCGCATGAAAGCTGATTTCTTCCTTATAAATTTTATTTTTGTTATAATAGGGAGACCAGACCTGAGTTACCTGCAAAAGTTTGTAAGTTGAAATTGTTACGGTATATAACTGAAGTCAATTAGATCATAAATTTCTAAAAGAAGCATTACAAATATTCTCAATAAATATGTGGTCAAGAGGGCAACTGCGATGGCGGACTAAGGATTCTGGTTCTCTGTCTGTTCTTTCGATTCTTCATTATATTTTTTTTATGTGATATGTGGCAGACGAGCAGACGGATCACCTGATTGTAAGCCCCCGCCACCAGTGGAGTCACAAGTGCACTGCCAACCTTTAAACCCCCTTCCCCTGGATTTGACCTCCGGTACTCTCACTCACGCAGCGAAACACAGCACAGTGCTGATTCACGCCGGTCTGTGAGGCAGTGGTACCACTGCAGTCAAGCTACATCGTGGCTCTCCAACGGTAAATTCTATGAAAATGGACAATTAGGAGTTCAGGACCTGCTACCACTTAAAAAATCATATCTATTCATCGCTCCGTTTTGGCATTAAAGATGAAAATATAAACATACACACACACACATAAACTCTCCCATTTAATAATATTCGTTAAAAAGCTTAAAAATGCTCTTGTGATACTGTGACGTAGTATGGATTCTCAAATTCTACTTTGACTAATTTAAAAACGTTTATTTTTATAAGTAGGTACAGTGTATTTATTTGTACAAAAATAGATAATCGTTTTCTTTTGCTTTTCACGACAACTGTGTTTCTATTTATAAATAAATTGCTTTCTCATTGAAACTCTTGACATATTTTTTTGTTATTTTAGTTGTGTGTGTCGATTGATAAGAAAAGTGGAAATTTTGGATTCAATAAGACGTAAACAACTATTCATGGTTGTGACTATTCAGCAGATTAAATAATGCGAAAAACAAACATTAACTAGTACATACCTGTACAGGTACCTGGGTCTATATACAAATTACCAACGCAAAAAAAAAACTGTATGTACCTACTCCAGCTAGTCAGTCAAACCCGGCTAATACAGACGGTCAAAAAGGGCTAATATAGACCGCCCAAAATACAAATTACCAACTCAGAAAAAAAAACTGTATGTACCTACTCCAGCTCGTCAGTCAAACCCGGCTAATACAGACAGTCAAAAAGGGCCAATACAGACCGCCCAAAAGGGGTAATATTGAATACATCGATCAAGTGTGCCTTAACATGATATGTACAGTTTAATCCAACTCATAATGATCTGCTTGAATAAAAAAAGGCGTCGTGGAAGATGGAAGAATTGTGGCTGCGGTATATTTGGCAGTGAACTCAAAAAATAGAGGGAAGTTTAAGAAACTGGCGTGAGCTTCTGCGGTGTACCCTGATAGCTACGACATGTCCTTTTTTAAACGAGAGCGTGACTGAATAATAAAAAAATAAATGAAGAATATTTAATTAAGAAGAAAAAGGAATCATTGGAAATATTGCCGAAACTACCACTTTGGTGGTATGAATAATCCACATGGGTGGGCGCCAGATACCACCGCCAAGAGACGCGAGTGCCAATGAGCCATCCGTATGCGTCCTGCGTAGGCGCATGTAACGAAAGGATCGACCATAACTATCGATGAAGTTGCTAGAAACCATTATGTTTTCTTATAAGTAGTAAAGGCATGAAGTAGATTATTTTTACGAGTTCCTTTTAATCATAACACAGTTTGTCTTTGATCAATTGATGGTATCTCGCCAGCGAAGTGATACTTTAAGGTGACGGGTAGGGCACACTAGCGGCGCCAATCGATTTTAATTTTTAGCTACTAAACCGGATCCGATTTGCCCGGAGGTTGTAACCCCGAAATTGTTTATAAGAGATCCGGTTTAGTAGCTAACAATTAAAAACTAATGTTGTCGCTAGTTAGGGCTACCCGTCGCCTTAATAGTTGCTTCTAGCTCAGCACTCTCTCCCCCATTATACTTATCCATTGAACATATACACAACCAGATTGGTACTTACTGCTCTAGAGAAATGAACTCATTTTGTAAAGTTTGACTTTTCAGACAGTAATAAACTCGCCACGCTGGCTGATCAGATAGATCAACTTTGAATGAGAAATTGCATTTTTTATTAAATTCTATTTTTAGTTTAGGGACTTTAACCTTGTGTTATGTCAGTCCCATCGTAACCTAAACATTATTATTACAATTTAAAAGATATACAACCTGTGCGGATAAAGAATGGGATCAGAAATGGCGGCGCATCTATTCACTTCTCGCTCGCACACTATTTGCGTCTATACTTGCACTCGTTGGTGTGCGAGCGAGAAGTGAATAGATTCGCCGCCATTTCTGATCCCATTCTTTATCCGCACAAGTTGTAGTTAACTACGCTACATGATATATTTATATTAAATAGACACTATATACGTACATAGCGTCTGATGCAGGTTCAGCCAAAATAGATTGGAATACCCCTAAGTCAAAGTGTTTAAGATGCAAGTTGTTCATCAGTGATCGACGCTGTGTTTCATTTTTGACACACTACACCAACAAGTGTTGCACATCTTCCACTTTATTACAGACATCACAATTTGGGGAGTCAGATTTTTTCATCAGATGTGCAAACTTGTTAGATGGAATGTGACCAGACCTTAATCTATGCAGTAATACAATGTATTTTCTATTTAAGATTACATTTGCAAACCAGGGTATTCCAGGGACCAAAAATAAACCAGGGAGGCTCACTTTGCATGGTCTTATACCAGATCCCTTTACTAGCTGAAACTTCATCAAAATATTCCTTCCATTTAATAAAACATTTAATTTTAAATTTAGATAAAAAATCTGTGTGGTATGGTTTCACATAGCAATCTAAACCATTCAAAATAGCAAATTTTGCCAAGCGGTCAGCCTCCTCGTTGAGAGGGGATCCATTGCAAAATTGCATATTTTGTTAATAATATTTGTGTTGAGTCTGTGTTTGTGGTACTTTCGTTGTTCCTGGTTTCTATAGTACAGGGGAAGTTTGGGACCTGGACAATGTTTGTGATGGTTACAATAAAAAAAAAAACACTTGAACCAGGATCTAGGATTTGAGAAGTCTGGTAATTACAATGAAGTGACTGCCGTCTGACCTTCGCAACCCTTAGACAGGGGAACCAGACTAACTGGATCATGTTTGCACGTTCAGAATATTTTCCGGAACGTGTAGGCTTCCTCACGATGTTTTCCATTACCGCTTTCGAAAAGCCGCTTAGGTAATGCGTGTTATTATCCACTGAGCTACCATCGCTTAAATTATTTAGCCTTATGCCTTAATAAGAATTAGAATTAGAACAACGTTAAAATATCTGTATGGCCAGCTTTATGTACTCACTATTGTTTTCGTAAGAAGAAAATACTCTGAAATCACTATTAACATATTTCAATACAGAAACATTCATGTAGAGTACCTGAAAAGATGTTCAAAGAATCGTGTCACGAAAAAGTTCCTAGCGCCGAGTTGCATTCACGGTCCTTAGCGCGAAAAAATTTGGTAACGAACAAGAATATCCCTGTCGCATACAAACAAAGGAGAAACACAGCGCGTGTGAAAGGGTAAATCCGTTTCGGTCTTAGCGTCGGGCTCGCGCTAAGGCCCCCGTATTATCCTCATGTTGGTTGTATGATGATATGGGTTACTTATTACATAACCGCATAAATTGTTTCAACAGCATCGCATCACACCTGCAATCTGTTTGTTTGTAAATCGATACTTACTGCTTTTCTGGGGCAATCTGACATACGTAATTCAAGAAGGGGTTAACGGCCCCGCGCAGTAAATACTAAGCAATTCGTTTTTACTTTGTTTCTTTATCGGTTTGCAAGTATCTCAATCATAGTTGTCGGCCGTTTTATAATATTTATTTACTGTGCATAAACCTTTTGTGCGATCAAAATAATAATAATATCCTCCAATCGATTACGGCAACGGTGGCTAATCTCAACGATCAGCCACATACGCAGGATACATATTGTAGTGCTCAAGTGTGTGCGCAAACACAAGAGCACTCTCTATTCTATTACCTTTATATTCCGATGGGACACCAGCGTGACACGACCAGAGAGGGATTGGGCGCAGGACGGCTTAACGTGCTTTCCGAGCCACGGGGGCATAATACTTCCCAAAGTTCCAGACTTCGGGCTAACACTATAAGCATTTCCTAACGAAATCTTAGGCACACATTTTTGGCCCGACCTAGAAATCGACCTCTTGCGCAGCCGTCGCTTCAAAGTGCAACCACCGCGCCACCGTGGCAGTCAAACCGAACAGATCAAAATACCACACGCAACTCGAACTACTGCTGTTGAATATATCGCTAAAAACTTTACAACTATCATTATGAGCAGTATTATCGACCACACATCCACACAGTCGTATGTGGTCTTGTGGCGGCCATATAGGTTTCCTTTCCAGGAACACCAACGTCACAAGTATTTTTAGTCCATAGTACTCGTGTGAATAATATTCGTCATTGGTATGTTAATATCTAGGCAATAAAAATGCAGATTGGCTGACTAATTCAGATAACTGTTAGCAAAATAGTTTTGGCGGCATCACTATTTCTATGCGTCACTGCGATTAGAAAAATTAAAAGATTCGGAAAATTCTCATTTTGAAATTAAAGATACATTATTTATTGAACAAAAGAACAAAAACAAAAGCTAAAAGTAAATAAACAAAAAGTTTCAACAAAGTAGGTTCCCGTGGCAATGTCCCCAAAATGCTGGCAGCATAAGGTACCCCACTGGATCGCGACGGAAAAGTATTTAAATATTTCCGTCACTTTTTCTCATGAGTAGTTATTACCTTTCTGCTACTATAAAAATATATGAAATTATTTGGATACTCTTCAATACGACAATAATTTCAATGCGTCCTACCTTTGCTACAAAAGTTTCTCTACGAAGCGTCTACTCAGTTTTTGTACGTGTTGGCTTCATCATCTATCAGTACCTTACATCTGTAATAGTAACTTTAGTCAACACATCTGATGTAGGGCAATTTTGTTTTAGCCAACACATCAAAGTGCTTTTGACAGTTTATATATCTTATTTTAAATAAAGAGTCAAAGCCCTTCAAAATTATGCAGAGTCAATGCCACTTTTGACGCAGGTATACCTATTTAGACGTCATACTTTTAATTAAACATGGCATACGATACGTTTAACTAAAACACATCAAAAGTGCTTTTTACAGTTTGTCGATCGTATTTTTAAAAAAGAGTCAAAGCAAACATAGAATCTTCCAATTAGAATACAAATAGACTTTAGTGCCTTAATCATGGGAAAACTTACTTTTTTGTAATTTCGGTGGTTTTCTAAATACACAAACTGCATGAATAACTTTGTTATCTCATATAAATGTACAGGATTACAAAGTTACGTTTGTAAAATTGTTACAGTCGAAGGTGATGGTAGCGGAAAGAAACAAAGTGGGTGGACTACAAAACGAAAATAAAATCCCATAAAAACAAAACATAAAAAAAAAAATCCAAGTCTGGCACTCAGTTGTTCTACCTCTATCTATGTTACCAAGTCGGTTATTAACTTTGCAATCGGTTATTTAATATTTAACTCGACCATTGCATGAAAACACAATCGATTGCCAAGTTAATAACTAACTTGGTAACATAGATCTCACAACTTTTCACGGTAGAACAACTGAGTGCGAGACTTGGATTTTTTGACAAATTTTGTTTTTTATGAGATAAAGTTTTACCGGATCTAGATCAATGATACGATTACACGAAACACCATATCGCATGCCGTTCATGTCTCGTATGGTTTACTCTATCCGTTCTATCTAGATAATTTTACCTAGTTCATATCATAACCGACCGATGACCTGTTTGGAACAGTGGTAGTGATCGCTGCTTTTGATCCAAGGGTTCGATCCCCGCACAGTACAAGCATTTTTGTGCATGCACATTTCTGTTTGTATTGGTTTGGGTGTTATCTATGTATTTTAAGTAGGTATGTATTTACAAAATAAAAGTATTATATTATGTCTATCAGGACGACATCCCCAACTTTAATTTGGGCATCATTTACCGCTGCTAGACCAGTGCTCGCTCTACGTGGAAGCAGATTTGGCAGGTACTCCTTAACCCATCGGGTCCAGAACATGTCCCCGAGTCTTGCTGCTACTCTATATAGACGATGTGCACGATGAACCTTATTTTAGTTTATGTAAGTTTGTCTATGATATATGTTTTGATACGTCGTTTGTTTTGCTGTCTTAATGGTCTATTTTCCTATACTTTGCTTGATACATAGTTTTCCGTTTCATATAGTGTTTTCATCCCTTATCCCTAAATTTCTAACCAGCACACCACAGTCCCGTACATATTTTTTATTTGTAATATCACTGTTGATTCTGATATCCGTAACATAGATGCTTGAGCTACCTATCTTGGAGTCAGATCAATGTATGTGATGATGTGAAAATATACTTTAATAAATTAACTACAAACTGAACTAGATGAACATTGAAAATGTGGGAAAGAGTGAAGAGACAAGAACTATCTTATCTTGTAAAGTGATCTGGAACATTATGAACTAGTTCTGAGTACGCACTCAGTACTTAGAACTACACCCACCTTAATACAAATCTAAAGTTGTTACCGTACTAAAGCACACGTTATACCGTTCCAACAAGCAATCTTAAAAGGGGCTGGCACGAGTTTTGTTTCGGGACTATCCTTAGTTCGTGATTAAGAAAGAAAAGAAAGAAAGAAACATTTTATTGACCATCACAATAAATAATTTAACAATGAACATTCATTAGAAAATATAGGTAAGGTAACATTGACACATCAAAACTACAGACAAAGGTGAGTACGAGTAAAGATTACACGATTAAGCGATCAGGGGGCACAAATCGGATGACAGATATTTTAAACTATTTATATATTCAGTAGTAATCAAATGATACAGGAGAAAAAAAATAGGTGTAAGTGCTTAGTCTTGTTGATAAAGAAAGCAAATAATAGAATATGTAGTACATACAAGTATCTAGTAAATTTCAAATCGCAAAAAACACGTACCTCAGTTCTGTGGAATGGTTTGGCTGCAGGAATATTTCCCGACGGCTACAACTTAGGGATCTTCAAGAGAAAAGCGTACTCATTTTAAAAATGGCCGGCAACACATTAGCGATATATCTGATTTCGCGGATGTAAGAACATCCCAAGAGGGCGGCGTTGATTACCTCGAGCCTCGCCTCGACCTCGGGCATAAAAAAAAAGAAAAACGAATAGGTAGAGTTTCTACGAGTAACATTGCCCATATTTTAAAAATATTACTCTAAATGGATGAAAATACATACATATGAAACATATTTTCGTTAATTCATTTTCCTTTTGCGTCAAAGAATAAAGATTAATACATTCAACGCCTAATCAGACAAGCATAAAAAAGCTGCGCATTTATAAAAGTTGTTTCCACTTTTTGATTTTGCATACCAAGCCATACTGATCGAGGAATTCTCTAGAACTACAACATGAATAAATTGAAAAGAAATGTGTAAAATTGTATCTCCTTGAATAGATAATATGAATTGACAAGAAGATTGGGGAAAGGAAATGACGTCACTAAGTAAAATTTTTAACACGTTAATGTGATCTTATCTGCTAAAAAATACAATATAAATAAATTTTAGGATTTACTTGAGTCTTCTTCATCATAGCGTGTTATTCCAATCCAAAGTTGTCGCTTAGGCCCAGTGTGATAAGATTCGTGGAGTTTGGTCATTAAGGCGACGTGTAGTGTACTAGCGACACCAATCGATTAAATTTTTAACTACTAAACCGGATCTATTTTAAACAATTTCGGAGCCGGAGTCTCTAAGCAAACATTTATACTGTTTATTTAATAATTATTGTGCACTACCTTTTGATCTGTTTTTGCAATCGAAATTTGGATTAACGCTATAAGTGGCCGTTTTTGGCGGTAATTCAAATTTCGAGTACAAAAGCAGACCCAAAAGTTAAGTATAAGTATTTGTCGAGGACAGACCTCCTTGCCGCTTAGGCGCCCTTATAAATAGAAAAGTATTCTTTTGACGTTTAGGCCTATCTATGTAAAATTATCCATATTTTCCAATAATTTTATTTTGATAATATATTTGGCGTCGCATGTGTGCCCTACCCATCCTTAGTACAATGAAGCGGCTGCCGCCGTCTGACTTTCGCAACCCTTTAACAGGGTAACTAGACCAACAGAATCAGTGCAGCAACAGTGCAGAGTTCCTCACGAATTTTCCTTCACCAAAGATAATGGTAGAAATACGCATCTAGATCTAAAAAAAAACTTAGCGACAAATTATTTAGGTACTCGACTCTCAAAAAAATATAAAAGAGCTTGTTATGAATATCTTAAATTCATCTTTGTAAATAAAAATAAACTAATCCATAAAAATTAAAAATATACAATAAAACAAGCGAGGTATAGGTATAGGTGACAGGAGAAGTAAAATTTTACCCAGAAAAACAAAACACGTCAGTTTTTTGAATTCCGAACGCGCGCTCTTGGCGCCAAAAAATCCATGCGGAGGTTTTATTCTGTGGCCTTTTCGACATGTACCAGGCCGTGATCTCGGTGTCTTGATTTCAATTCCCGGGCCGAGCATTAAGTACCTACGTATTATTTTTTTTCATATATTGGCCTTGGGCTTAGATCTTGGGTTTGTGATCACCAATGCGCATTAGGCAAGTCTAATCCTGTCATGGCTATGATGACTTAATTTATAATATGACAAAGGCCTTTTTTATGTGATAGTTGGCAGAAAAGCAGACGGATCGCCTGATGGTAAGCGATTGCCGCCGCCCATAGACACCCGCGACAACAGTGGAATCACAAGTGCGCTGCCAACCTTTAAATCCCCCTTTCCCCCGGATTGAGCGTCCGGTACCCTCATTAACGCAGCGAAACACAGCTCAGTGCTGCTTCACGCCGGTTTGTAAGGCCTGTAAGGCCGTGGTATCACATTCATGCCGAAGCGTGGCTCTCCCACGGTACGAAAGGCCAGGCCTGTGCCCTGCTGTGAATAATGAATAGACTGACACTTTACTGAAGCTTTTGACTAAACATATGTTTTCCGAGAACCATTTACAACCTTCCACAGAGAGAGTGATTGATCCCCAAACTCCGAGAGGGCGACGTCGCGACAAAGGAATTTTAATACTAATCTGATATGTATTTTATACCGGAATAATGTGTAGTATAGTGGTCGAGGGGCTGGCGCGGCGGTGAATGAGAAATGGGGGGGGGCATGTAGGGCCAGGCCGATTCGTTGAACCCTGGCGTATGCTCCCTGCGGCCACCAGAGGAACACATACACGGTCAGATTGTATTAATAAGTTTCGAATCGTTGGTATAAACACGTAGCAACTCGGAAATAATACCTAATTGAGATTGATTTCATGTTAAGATAGGTAAATGAAGTACACAAAGAACTCGTTCAAAAAAACCAATCCGGGGAAAAAGGGGGTTTATTTAAAGGTTGGCAGCGCACTTTTGACTCACTCGCGCACGGGGTCGTGGGTGTCCATGGGCGCCGGCAATCACTTACAATCAGGTGATCCATCTGTTCGTCTGCCACCTATTACTTTAAATTATCTATATCTATTGGGGTTCTAGTGGGATAATATGATGGTCAACGTTGACATCAGCCTACAAAGCCCTGAATTTTGATCATATTATGTCAAGTCACAATTAAGTTTTGAATAGTTTTTTTTATGTTAGGTGGCAGACGAGCAAACGGATCGCCTGATGGTAAGCGATTACCGCCGGCCATAGACACCTGCGAAACCAGTGGAGTCACAAGTGCGCTGCCATAAATTCTACCAATAATAGTTAAAATAAATTCTAACTACTCATACAAATCATGGACTAAAGAGCAATTTAAGCTCGAAGGAAAGCCAAGTTAAAGCTATGTTCTTCAAACTAGCCGACCATAATGATTAAATACCGGCGAGATATCTCATGAACAACATTTAGTTAATCTCAGTTTACAATTCATGTAGTCGTAAAAGAAAAACAGTCGTATTGACCTAATTTATAAATAAATAAATAATATTTCACGACACCACATACATTGATCTGACTACCAGATTGTAGCTCAAGCACTTGTGTTACGGATGTCAAAATTACAAATAATATACGTTTATTACTTTTCATAACTTTAATTGATTAATCAAGGGTTATCAAAATCACTCAAATTTTAGATATTTTAAACTGCATTGTTTATTTTCGGCACTGTTAAGGAAAAAGCTGAAAAATTACTGAGCCTAAGGGCTTAGTCATTTTTCATTCAAACTTTCCATAAAAAAGGTACAGCACAAATCATAATGCATTCCTAATGTCACCTTCTAGTAGCTAAAGCAAGCGTGTCTTTGGTCGTGCGATCGCCTGGTCGTCGGCGGTCGGCGGCGGCGCCCGCGCTGACCGGTCTATGCCCGCGCCTGCTCACTGAATATGCAGCACCTTGCCTTTAATATTTAACGAGCCTCCTTAATATACTCCCGGGAGACAATCAGAGATAATCAAATGTAGATCGGTGTGATACAGGCGCTTGACCTGTTCGCTATGCGTCGCCACTTAGGGTGCACAAATTATAGCTCCGCGCTATGAATTTTTAATGTTGTCTACGTTGAAACACTGTTGCATATGTTTGAGTGTAAATTGACGAGCTCCAATCCTGTCTTAACATTTTGAGCTTATATGGGATGTATTTTTCAGAAGACCTCCCCATGCATTTAAGTACCTTTGTACTTAATTAACATAAACAACAAGAAACAGCTTTCGTTCATGCAAAAACGATTACAGATATGTTTGTTTATATGGTGTGAAACATTGTAAAGCCTTATGATAAATGTCTTCCGAGAGAATTTGCAACTGGTATTATATTAAATATTTTTGCAATAAGTAATTTGTCATTTAAAATGACCGCATGAGATCGATTGCAGTGTTGCAACCTTTTCCTTATAAGTGTCGAGCCTTGGCTAAGAGGCGATGGCGTAAGTAAATGCAGCGTAAAAAGCATGGAAAACCAACGCTTTCTCGCTGGCTTATGACCTTTTGAGCCCACACATAAATGAATTTACTACGATATTATTATTGTAAACCACGAACCGACATATACCAGTTCTGCAAAGTTCGCATTGATAAATTCAACCCACACATTGTTAAATTGATAGCAAGTTATGAATAAGGCATGATACAAACATATTTTCATGAATTGCTAAGTTGGGGAATAGATTCTTTTAATAATAATGAAGTACCTCCCGCAATTATGCGGCTCCTTAGCGAACTGCGTCAATCGCCGCACTCAAAGATTTCGCATTTGCAAGCTAAGTCCTTTATATTAGAATTTCAGTACCTCTATCAAATTTTAAATGAGCTTTTTCCAATGGGCATACGTTTATCTATAAATGGGGGTTAACATCCTAAGAGCTCTTTTTTATTTATTCAGCTGAAATGAATTAATTTTGGGCTGTGCGGATATTTTTAGTTGTTTTTTGGCAAAAATATAGGTATTTTTATTAATGCCTTTTTCATTTATTTTCAATTAAACATACTCGACTTATTATATCTTATATTAGATTAGTCAAATAGAAAAAAACAGAAAAGTCCTCGAGTGGAAGCATATAGGAGGTCGAAGCCGTGGCAGGCCCCCCACAAGGTGGACCGACGATCTGGTGAAGGTCGCGGGAATCCCTTGGATGCGGGCTCCACAGGACCGATCTGCATGGAGATCTTCTAGGGAGGCCTATGTCCACTGTTGGATGATGGTGATGGTGAAATTATTCATTTTAGATTAAAGAGTCCGGTTTTGCTTACGTATCTCTCACTCTTAGGCAGGAATCAGATTTAATGATCGATTACTCTGCCAGCAAATTAGTAACGATAGCAGGATGGAAAGATAAAAACTGACAGTGTATTATTGTTTTTTTTTTTGCTAACTACTGTCGTACCTACGTATATGTTTCCTTAATACCTTATACCTACTTGTAAAATAATTTACTTACCTACGTAATTAAAAATGTTTTGCCCAAGAATACTACAATGTTCCTAATATATTTTACTGCAGTGCCAAATCCCTTTCAGTGCCTAAACCATAGATATAATATTATGAATATGGTAACTTCTAGACTACTTCAAGAACATTGTACCCTATCGTGATCATAAGTGGCTCGTGAATGATTGCGCGGGCAATCACGCTGATTGAAGCGAGTGGGTGCGCTGGCGCACGGGCCACTTGCGCTGTGATTGAGTGCGCTCGTGCGCGCAGCGCCCACTAACACCTCTGGGAACACTCAGCTTGTGTGGTACATTGGTTCTTAATCCATTTGGAAATTATGAAATAAATTAAAGCAAATAATATTGGCCCGTGAGCTTACTTTATGGTCCAAGAGTTTGGCGATGGAAGTCTCTCGGGGGCCCGGTGTCAAATTATTTCACTAAATAACTAGGTTGGCGCAGCGACCCTTCGTGAATGTTGGCCTCCGATAATAAGAGCCTCCATCTCGGGCGGTCTTGTGCCACTTCCCGCCAGTCATTCACCAAAAGTCCGTGCAAATCCCTATCGACCTCATCTTTCCAGCGGTATCTAGGACGGCCGACTGGCCTTCGCCCTTTAGGACGTCCCAGGTACGTTCTCTTTAACGCACTTCTCCCATTCTCTCGAGGTGGCCGAGCAGCCGCCAGCAAAATCGATGCGCTTTAGTCTCGCCAATGATGTTAGGCTCGCCTGGTTTTAAAAGCTCCCTGTTTTTGATCCTCCTCCAGGCACCATCCGGTGTTTGTAGAGGTCTCCAGTATCCTCCTCCAGATCTTTCGATCTGCCACTAAAAACTTGGTCTCTTCTTTAAATGAAAATCATTTACTTCTTGAGAAAACTTTGATTCTTAACACGAATTCATTTCTTCTCTTATATTATCTACATGCCTTTTTTTCTTGAAGAATACGAAATGTAGGTAAGGATTTTCGATTAGTAAAGTGAAGTGAAGATAAGACATATTGCGAATATTCATTAATTTTTTCATCATAATGCACATGGGTTCAAATAAGTGTGTTGGAACCCCATTATATAAACATTTGTATAAAAAGGCAAATTTGATCTTATTTTGGTGGGTAGGTGACGAGCTGGAAATCAGCGGTGGAAACCCATATTTCTAGCAAGTTGCTGATTTGACCACTATTTGGCATATTCGCCCAATATATCTGGTTTTGTAAGTAGCAAATAAATATTCAAAGTCAATGGACAACATTTCAAAATTGCTAAGCTCGGAAACCAAAAATACCATTTCTTTATTTACTTTTCCGCTGCGCAAATATATATTTATTAATTTTTTATATTGGTTATTTACTGAGAAAAAAATTAAAAACTAAAAAACGTAAGATGACGTCATCGGACGGCAGAATGTAAAATATTTCTTTGCTTAGCACATTATAGTTTTAAATTTACGTAATGCCAAACTCATGACATGTAACTGTCAAAAAAAAAGACAACTTGTCAACGTTGAATGTATGAATGACGTTGACAATGTTGACACTAGTATTATTTACCTTTGACAGTAGTACCTTTTTTTTTATTAAAACAATGATAAGCAAAGGAATATCGCTGTATTCAGCCGTCCGATGACGTCATTTGGCGCTTACGTCTATTTAGAATAAAAAGAATTTCAATAATTATTTTATGCATGAAAATGGACAAATTTTGAAAAAAGAAAAAATATGGGTCTGTTCATTTTATGTCTACTTTCATATAAAAAAACAATATGAACATGTTAAAAATTTGAAATGTTGTCCATTTTTTTAGAAAACGTCGTGTATATATATATAGGACGACCTAAGGCTAGGGGGAGTGTGGATAAGTGCAGATTTTGCTGGATGTGAGAAGCCAAGAAGCTATCGAAGTTGCGAACCATTGACCCATGGCCTATATACCTACTACGATGTTGGTGTTAAAGAATTTATAAAATATAACAAAAAAATATAGTTTAAAAGTTGCGTGTGCGCGCCTAGCCGTAGTCCAGCACGCGCACGCGCCGTGATGGGCGCGTCACCTCATGTAACACATTGGGTGAGGGGCTGTCACCGCAATTATGATCCAACCCGCGGTTAACCCCAATTGGTTAGCCGCCATAAATTTTCACATCACTTGCACGGATTCCGCATACTAACACAAATAAATCACAATCTATTTCTGTCCATCTAGTTTTATTTGAAGCAATAAAGATAATTGAATCAGTAAAAATATCGGTGAAACGTGCTAAAGTGAATGGTATACAATTATTGCCAGTCAAATGGGCGGAGAGATTAAATTTTATAACGGCGGTAACATAATTTTATGAATAAATTAATTATATTTATGATGGTGGTACGAAAAGGAACCTACTTTTACTAAAACGAAATATACAAGTTTTTCTAATTTATTTAGATATGCGTATTTTACGTACTCGTGGTATCTATTTTTAAACATCACGAATACTATACTATAAATATTAAGCATGTTAGTTACAAGCTGAAAACATACTCAATACCTACCTACAGCAACTGGGTTTAAAAATTGAAGCCTACCTAAACTACAGCCATATAGACCACCGACCGACAAAATATAGGACAGACATTAATGATTAATAATAGGTAACAGGGAAAAACGAACCCAAAGAAAAAATAACAAATTGTTTAGAAGTTTGAATAAAACCTGCATTTGTTTACATACTCGTACCCCGGATGATGGGAAAAGGCGCAGACAGATGAAGCCTTTTCCCATCATCCGGGGTCGGCTCTCCTTGTCCGTTTTATACACTCCGGGCGGTTATGAGCGGTTTCTGGATAACACCGTTTCAGCTAACAAAAGTTTATTGAACGTTTATGAATAACGCCTAGAATTTTATACCTTTTTGGGGTTTCATAGCCAAATGGCAAAAAACGGAACCCTTATAGATTCGTCATGTCTGTCTGTTTGTCCGTCTCTCCGTCTGTCCGTCCATCCGTATGTCACAGCCAGTTTTTTCCGAAACTATAATAACTATATTATTGAAACTTGGTAAATAGATGTATTTTGTTAACCGCATTACGGTTTTTACACAAAAAGAGGAAAATAAAAATAATTGGGGGGGTCCCCATACTTAGAACTGAAACTCTAATTTTTTTTTCATCAAAACCATGCGTGTGGGGTATCAATGGATAGGTCTTTAAAAATGATTTTGAGGTTTCTAATATAATTTTTATAATAATTATAATACTAAATTTATGTGTTTAAACTGTACCTTAAAAACTAACGACATAATCAAAAGATTAGTTTCAGGTAGGTACTGCTCTCTCCTCCGATGTTTTTTTTGTGTTATCGTTGTTTTGATAAAGTCATATTTATGTATGACTCGGATGTTTTGCAAGTGCGCCATAACCCAAAAATAAATACACGAGAAAATTAAAATAGTAGGTATTATCGCTGAAATAAACATACCTATTAATGAGTTGCGTCATCGGCCGTAGCCAATTCCGCCCTAATTTGAATTGATTCAAACTTAAATCATAACACAAATATTGAGGATCACACGGGGACATAACAAATTAGCAAAGCAAAACAAAGAAGCTTCACTGCCTAAGGGAATTTTCCTTAAACTGATTTTCCTTCTTATACGCACAGAAAGCGATGACGTCTGATGACAGCGTTTATTTGCGCCACAACGTATCACATATCAGTGAGGCATGTTACTTTGAAATTGAAATTGCGTTCTTTCCCAAATTCAAATTGTTCAGCAACTCGTGAGTTACTAGACGTGCCGTGGTCGTGGGCCGAACTTTACTTCAAAACTATTAATGTGAAATCGAATATATTTTGGTTTCACGTTGTTATGTTCTTCTAAAAATTCAGGATACTAATATAACAAAACTTCTAAGTAGTGAAATGTAAATCGATTCGCAATATTTTTACTTTGCGATGCCTGCAGCTGGAAGGGTAACATGCTGTTAATGTGGCTAGCGTTGGCCACGTAAAGTAGGGGAAACTTACATAATTCGTACCCCATAAGAAGAAAATGGTAACTATCAGAATTTAAGAACAAAATAAAGAAATAAATGATGTTTTCATATTTCTAACTAAGTTATTAGTTAATCAAAATATCAAATGAAACATAAACAACCACAACTCCTGAAAAAAAGTACAATTTAGGACAATCTAGTCTTAAATCGTACCGTACAATATTCCTTAACCGTACTTATCATTAATCAGTATCATAATCATTAAATTCGCTTTGTAGTACTGAAATAGTATTAGGTTTTTAATATTACATAGTATGCTTTATAGTTTTTTCTTGTTCTCGACAGTCATTGCAAATTAAAATCGTAGTAGTTTTATCGACACCAGCGCAAAGCTGATTACCCAAGCCTGACATTCTATATCATTCTTTATCATGTTTTCTTTTCTATTCTCAGTGCAAACCTTACGGTATCAGTTTTCAGAAGTTGTTTTCTGTTTTGTATTATTTATATTCTTTTTTAATTCGTACCGGTAGAAATACTGCTAAACCTACTAGTACAAATTCGGCGCCAGCAACAAAGCCGTTTCAAATTTACCGAAAAAAATTTACAGTCAGATGGGGTCGGCACTTGCCATGAATTATTAGTTAAATTTACAGGGTGTATCTGTGAACATTTACATCCCTTTAACCACGTGTTATACCAACCATTCTGAACAACATTTGTTCAACGACTTTTAGAAATTCATCGATTTTTTTTTCAACTCTCCATACAAAATGACCAAGGCACGTGACCGACTTTGTATGAAAAGTTGAATTTTTTTTCATGCGGATTTCCAAAAGTGATAGAACAAATGTTGTTCATAATGATTAGTAGAACACGTGGTTAAAGGGATGAAAATGTTCAGATACATGTATCTAGTAAAATACAAGTATACATACAGGTATGTATAATTGTATTTTACTAGATACACTACTTTAATCACTGAGGATAGTACTGAATCCACACTCTTATATAATGACCCAATAAATAACATGAAAATTGTGAAATTACTTATAATTCAAATATTTTTCCAACGAAGAGCGACAAAACGTGTAACTTTAGGTTATGCAGCATGGCGTACTAGTGGTTCGATTTTATGCCACTCGTGTCGCTACTGTTGCTATACATTAAGAAATATTCGTACGATTTAAGAGCAAATACGAATTAAGCAAGTTTCCCCTATCTTTGCAGCCCTGCATACTGCATTATGTATCGCCCCGATCGCAAGTGTGTATTTTAAACCATAACCTGCATGTGACTTCACTGCTTGCAGCTACGGTCGCCACGCGAAGGGTCGCTACGGTCCTGAATCGCAAAATAGAAAGACACTGAACGCTGCATTATGCATCGCCCCGATCGCGAGTGCATTTACCTCGCGACGTACGATACAGATCTTAAACCACAACCTGTATGAAACTTTACTGCTTGCAGCTGCGCTGGCCACGCGAAGGGTCTTTACGGCCCTGAATCTATATTTTTCTGTGTCTGAATGCTGCATTATGCATCGTCCCGAACGCGAGTGCGTTTACCTCGCGACGTCTGTACCTTAAGCCGCAACCTTCATGTTACTTCACTGCTTGCAGCGGCGCTGGCCAGGCGGAGGGTCGTTTCGGCCCTGCATGCTGCATTATGCATCGCCCCGGACGCGAGTGCGTTTACCTCGCGACGTCTGCATCTTGACGCGCGAGGAGCGTTGCCCTTTGACCCACACTCGCCGCCCAAATAACCGCGAACCTATCTCAACAATACCATATGTGGCCAACGGCAAAATTCAGTTTATTTAACTGTGCGTTTTAAAACTTTAGATTTCAAACTCGCGTCAAATTTATGATATGTACGATGACGACGAGTAGTACCTAGTTATTACTACCAAAACGAATACTACTAAATTATATAAATGCTGACGACACACTTTGTAGTAAGCGCCGTTGTCTATCAATCATCATCATCATATTTACTTTCTGATTTGGAAGCCCGGTTCTTGTGCTTTTGACACTTATTTTCTTTCGACGTATATCACTAAAACATAGTTTTTTTGTATGATTTCCAGGTGATATCCGCCATGTTTTCAAAATGTCACGTGCACGAGAATTGGGCTCTTGGATTTAAGCATAGAATAGTGATAAAGACTAATAAAATGTTTGTCATATTATTGTAACACTATTAATAATAGCTTATGTTGAAGAGTGATCACTTTAGTGAATAAAGATTTTATTTATTATCATCATTTCAGCCAATAGACGTCCACTGCTGGATATAGGCCTCCCCCAATATTCTCCATACAAATCGGTCCTGTGCCGCCCGCATCCAATGGATTCCCGCGACCTTCACCAGATCATCGGTCCACCTTATGGGAGGCCTACCTACGGCTGCGACTTCCTGTACGTGGCCTCCACTCCAGAAGTTCGTCTCGTCTGTTCTCCTCGCTATGTGCCCTGCCTATTGCCGCTTGAGGCATGCAATCCTTTGGGCTAAAATTTTGTCTATGAATGCTTGCAATAAATCAAATTAATATATGTAATAAATAAACTTGCGCTTCACTCCTTATCTTAGCGTGTAATTCCTAGCTGCAAAGCAACTCAAGCTGTGGAGCAACTAAAGCTCTGGAGCCCAGGTTACGCTTGAACTATCGTTCTTGATTTAGGGAGTCTTGTTAATTACAATGAAGCGACTGCCGTCTGACCTTCACAACCCTTTAATAGGGGAACCAGACCAACTGAATCATATGGTTACACGTTTCAGAAACTATTCGAACCCTACAGGTTTCTTCACGATTTTTCCCTCACTGCCGAGCTTTGAATAATCCAGAGGTGCATGAAAAGCACGTTCTGAACTACTAAGCTACAATCGCTTCACTATCCCCAAAATATACTGGAAGCGTTCTTCTCAAAAGTTTTTTGTGAATTTTTTTACAAAATCTGTTTTGCACATAGATGAAAATATGACTATAGACTACACACTATTGAACTGTGCTCTCTTACATTAAACTCATGGTACTTCTCGAGTATTACAACGATAACAAAATAGTGCTTTCCATTTGTATGACTGTCAAAGCAAAGTTCAAGTTCACATATGAAAAATAAAGTTTGTGCAACTCACGCCATTGTTCCCTAATAGGTGTCTCTTCCAAACTCCAAATGACGCACGACGCACCATAACATCAAATGATAACGGAAATGTCAAAAATAGATTCGCAGCTGCATACCTCATTGTTATCTACAATCTTGACAAAGAAATCATTCAGAACAATGGAATGATTTCTAGTCCGGATATATATAGAATAAACTAAAAGAAAATATAAAGGAATCTAGGATTCGTTCCCGGGAATGTAAAGTAAGTCTATGAATATTATAATCTTTTTTACAAAGAAGTTATTTCTTCGCTATCGAACTTATTTCGTCAACGTGTCAACATTGACGATATGAAACAAACGATGGCGCCACTGTCGCTTTATAAATAAGTTAGTTATAATTCTATCTTCTTCCGTTCTATCTAGTAATTCTATCTCACATTATCATTTATTTATGTACATTAGTATTTATTTATTTATGGTTACACATTAACACGGTCGTCACTCACAACAGGTCCTGCCAGGATACTAGCGCTGCCGCGGCATTTCTGTCGTGGCAGCACCATGCTGAGGCCAGGACCTGATAGACCTCACACTTCACACACGCCTACTTATTTAGAATATTTTCATTATATAACTGTGTATTTACCTACCTATCGTCTGTTCTCGTACTCACCTTTGTCTGTAGTTTTAATGTGTCAATGTTACCTTACCTATGTTTTCTAATGAATGATCATTGTTAAATTATTTATTGTGATGGTCAATAAAATGTTTCTTTCTTTCTTTATATCATTCCCGGTTGGATCCAAAGCTGTCCGTCCGCTTTGGAACCATTGAGGTAATTTACCTCAATGTTTGGAACCCGGGGTGCGCTCGAGCCATGATTCAGGATTTGCGAAGTCTGGTAATTACGCTGAAGGGACTGCCCTTTGACCTTTGAAATCCTTAGACAGGGTAACTAGACTAACTGAATCATGGACTTAACCAGAACAGTTCGGAATCATATTTCAACAATTTTCGGTCTTAGTTTGAAAAAATATGCGAAAGTCCATGTAGGTAAATCCGGCGATGAGATGGAATAATAGAAATACAGATTAGAAAAATTCAGAGGTGTGTGCTTGGATTTAAACCTACGATCTCCCGAATTGAATATTATACTCGCCTTTACAATATGTTTTTTTTGATTTATTTCCAAAAAAGAGTAACTTATTTTCTACATAACAATCATTCTGCCCATGCAGTTTGTCGGCAGCAGTTCTCGTGTTACAATTAAAGTATTTATACATATAAGTAAGTATTAAATAATTTTTACTTACAAAGTTCTTATTCTATTTTATTTATTATTTTTCTTTCACCCATATAAGAAACAAATGAATTTCTTTTACAAAAATCAGATTTACTCGTGTTAGTTAGACTCAGATACCAAACAAACACAGAACAACAAAGCTTCATCATACCATGCCAACCCTGAGCAGGAAACGATCCCACGACCTCCAGCCCATGGGGCAGGTTCACAACAAAATTGCGCCTTCGGCCGGCGCTGATGCTTAATATTGATTCATTTGTTTATTATATGTTACCACTCTGTGCTAAGTTTTATGACACTTATCTTATTTTGTCATAAATCTAAGTACAGAGTACGTGTTTTTTTTTTTAATATGAGAGGTGGCACACTAGCACGCGGATCACCTGATGGTAAGCAATTCCGCCGCCCATCGACACCCGCAACACCAGTGGAGTCACAAGTGCGCTGCCAACCTTTTCCCCTTCCCCCCATTGGGCCTCCGGTAACCTCACTCACACGGCGAAACACAGCGCAGGCGCTGCCTCACGCCGGTCTTCTGTGAGGCATCGGTATCACTCCGGTCGAGCCGGCCCATTCATGCCAAAGCGTGGCTCTCCCACATTTATCTTAGTTCTCATAAATCTGGTTATATTTATTTACAACTGACCCATGAAACACATATTTTGCTTTAGAAGTTAGAGCTACAATGTATTTTTACAGGTCATCGTCAGCCCATTTAAGTCCCCACTGCTGGGGCACGGGCCTCCCTCAATCACATGAGGGGTAATTGCCATACTCACCACGCTTGGCAGACGGGTTGGCGAGGGTTTTGGTATAAATGCAGAATTTTACTTCTCTGGGTGCTGATGATCATGCCGGCAGCTTTACCTTAGTCGCCTTTTACGACACCTCGGTAAGAGTGAGGGTGGCCTATTCTACTCTGCCGGGGACCACACGGCTACAGAGATTTTTACAGGTATTTTGTACCAAATGTTCTTTTGAATTATCTCAGTATTACGGATAACAATTTAAATACTTTACGAGTTTAACTAATTATAAGCTCGCTAGTTTCATTACAAAGTTACGGTGTTTAAAACTTGGATGAACGTAGACAGGAATAATGATACTTTACAGGAAATGGAATTTCCTGTGACACATTGACAAACTATTGCGTCATATCAGAATATTATTGTAGCATGTGTTTTTATCCCGACAAATAACATAATCGATAAGGCATGAACCATCTGCGACAATTATTATTTTAAATTCTGAATGATTCGAGCAATCTTAATCCGATACAAAATCTATGGTATAGCGCTATCATTCTATACAAATGTGACGGTATACCATACACCTCTCCACGGATAAAGATTGGTCGAGTAGGGCCTAAGGACCGAGTTAACTAACTTACCACACAACTGTTAAACAACACGTGGAAGCTTACTTGACATTAGTTATATTAAATTTTTTAACGTTTTGAAAAGTTGGTGAACTCCACTTTTCATGTTTTTTTTTATGATAGAGGCGACAAACGAGCAAGCGAGTCACCTGATGGAAAGCAATCATCGCCGCCCATTAACATCCGCGAAATCAGAGAGATCGCTAATGCGTCGCCGGCCTTTTTAAAAAGGAGTACACTCTTCTTTTGAAGGTCCCTAAGTCGTAGCCGTCGGGAAATACTCCGATAGGTAAACTGTTCCACAAAACTGAGGTACGTGGTAGAAAGTTCCGCGAAAAACGCACAGTATTCGACCGCCATTCATCGAGATGATGAGAATGGAATTAAAAATCGCTTGCGTGTGGTTCGATGTAAGAATTCAGCTGCAGGGAGTAGATCAAACAGTTCCTCAGAGCCCTCCCCATGATAAATGCGGTATAAAATGCTGAGGGAGGATCCCGACGCAGTGCTAGAGGATCAAGTCGACTAGAGAGAGTCAAGTCACCGACAATTCGAGCAGCCCTACGTTGTACGCGGTCAAACGAAAGAAGTTAGTACTGAGGTGCACCAGCCCAGAGATGGGAGCAGTATTCCATTTTGACTTCTTGATTCCAGAACCGTTACGCAAAATGAAATAATTTTATAACCTTCAGAATGAGTTCACCTGGCAACGAAGTGCCAGATTTTTTAATCTTCAAGTTTTGAGGAAAATATTAAAACTAACCTAGTATTATTAAGAATCAATTAATTCGCTCCTAATCATCACTGGCACACTTGGCTTCAGTCACGTACACATCCAAATTGGTTTCCAAAAATGACAAGAAATTAATGAGAGCAGTAATCATAATGCAATCAGTGTGACTAATAGCTTTTGGCAATACATTTCATTATGATGAGGACCACAACAACATCATCATTATCTATTGACGTATGCCAGGGAGGAAAGCATTATGCAACCTTTTCCTTTATTAATCAAAAAGATGGACCTAATAAGTTAAGTAGGTACCCTACGTCACATACCGAGAAAGCTGAACTAAGTGAAAACCCCTTAGAAAACTTGAAAACCTCACGACAAAAAAGTACCTACAGTAATATTGAGCCTAGATCTACTACTTGAAATTAATAAAACGATAACATACATTTTTCAGCGAAAAAAGAAACCGTCTTCAATACAAAAACCACTAAACTGAAAGAATCACGAAACCAGATCAATAAATAACCACCAAAGTCGGCGCCCATTAGGAACAAGTTTTTAATACAAAATTCAAATTGCTTGGGATTTGGCGCTGACTCCAATAACATCTTTTTCGAGTGCACTGTCATAAAACTATTATTTTTCAGTCCTTGTTTTTTGCAGGCGGTTTTATATCATTAAAAAAGTTTTTAGACATTCTTTCTAGTGTCTCAATCACCGTTAGGTAAGAATTACTAGGTGTCCTTTACATTAGTAACTGGTTTCTTGATGAATTTGCTCGTCTGTGAATTTCCTTTTTTTTGAAACCGGTTAAAATACCGAAACCTTTTCCTAAATTTGTCAAAAATTTTACTGAAAACCGCATCAAACTCGATTCAGCCAAATGCGAGATAGTCGCGGACAAACGTAGATACATACAGGTTAAACTAAGAACATCCTGTTTTTGAAGTTGGTTAAAAGAATATGTTTTATTGCAAATCAATGCAATGAAACATATTCATTTTGTGCCTTACCAACACTGCAACATCAAAGTTCTAATTATTCAGAAGGAATGCCGCATGAGACGCTCTTCGTCGTCGTCATACAAGTCAAAAACCTGTCATCACAAACACCTATCACAGCAATAAATTACACGATTAAATAGCATGTAAAAACCTGTAAAAACAGACCAATCACATTTTCGTTCTCAAGCAACTGAAATTACTTTTCAGTCGTCACCTCCGACACGGTCGCGGCCGCTATATGCGCACGCGCACCCGAATCATGGCGCAGCATCGTGATCCGTGATTTCTGATACACAATAATGACAATTAAGGTCGATTAATATACGAGAAAAACATTCGCGCGATATGATTTATGAGAATGACACAAGACCAGTGCGGAATGCGATGCGACCCATAAAACAGTAAAAATAAGACTTGTATTGTTAAAAAAAGTCAGAGACTCATAATACTAAACAAAATAATTGGCAAATAGGCGTAATTAGGTCTTCTTAATTTTAAAATTTAGTGCGGTAATAAACAGAGAGCAATAAACTTGTCACTTTTAGGTATAATTAGCAGTAATTTAATTTACGGTCTAGTATAGTTTAAATTTGAATTTGATAGAGACTTGATAAACACGACTGCACTTATTTACATCATCCTATGTAACTTTGCCAATTCCCACGTCATCCCCTACTATTCTAACAAGTTTATTTACTAATTCGCAATTGCTGATGTGAGCGTGATGCTGTTAAGAATAAGAATAAACTATTCCACTCTGAAATCCATCGCAGGCTTAGATTAAACCATTTAATCTAAGGTCGCAGGACTAAAGTCCAAGAATGATGGAAGTAAAGTGGAATTGGGCAGGATACTTAGCTAGGCGCGGTGATGACAGGTGGAGTACCTGCAGACGAAATACCAGTGTCACGATGGGTCAATGACGTCACCAAATTTGTGGGGACTACATGGATTCAAGGGGCTCAGGATCGGGTACATTGGCGTAAAGGAAAGGAGGCCTATACTCAGCAGTGGGCACTACTAGGCTGATGATGATGATGATTCCACTGTGATTACATTTTATTCAAAGACGGCAGATAACCGATTCATAAGGCTGCTTCGTAACATAGGTATTTATATTAGTATATAAATACCTATGTTGTATATATTCTAGTGAATATACTAAAGAGTTGATTTTTATGTTTCTGTTCTTTGATTTTTCGGCGAATAAACTCAAAAACTACATACTTGATATCAACAACTCCTTAACCAGTAGAAAGCTACGTTATCTTTGAATAGCATACGTTACATTTTACTACGGGAAATGTCTCATTTCTAGTGAAAAACATCATTAAAATTTATTCCACGTGAGCTCCAGGCACTGGTTTGCAATACCTACATTTAGATTTTCGAACTACGCACGGTACATCCAGACAGATGCGCTCATCCGGTCCAACCTTTTGACAAATTGCACACGATATTACGAATTCCGCAATGTTTTGGATCGGATCAAACCCAATAAATTTTCGGGTGGATCACGATAAATCTGCCTACCTACAAATGAATAAATAGATTAGCTAGAAGATATTTAAAAATTGGTCTTTCCAGGTCAAGCAAAAAGTATGTTTCAAATTTTCTAAATATAGCTTTGTGACCGATCACCAATCCGCATTAGGCAAGCGTGGTGATTAAGCCTAGTCCCATCATAGAAGCGATGGCTTGATTGCCTTTGGCCTGCAGTGGGACTGTGTAAAGGCTGTTGCTTTTTTTTTGTATTCTTTAGATACATGAATTTGCTCTCTCCTGCATAAGATCCGCGGTGATTAGCGCAGGCGCGTGCACCGGTACTGCGTAGCGCGTACGTGACCAGAGGCAGTCGAGCCTGCGACCCACTCAGCTCAGCCTACCCACTCACTCAATTTGGCACATTTTCCTGGCTAATTAATTACTAAGCAATTGCTTCTGACGACAATCATTAAGCAATGTATGTATTTTATATAAGCGGTAGTCTTTTAAAACAAATAAATCTATAACGTGAGAAAATATTTAGTATGTTAATTTATCAGTCTCATCTTAGCAGTTTGTTTTTGTTATACCTATCAACATTTAGTATCAAATACCATTATAAATTATTTATTAAAATTAATACAAACAATACGATAAATTGCCTGACTGAGAAATCTGCACACCAAGAGAGAAAAATATTTATTACGTAGAAGACATTTTTCTCTACGACGCACCGTTTTAATATATAAGTATGCGAAAAACTAAAAAGTGGGAACTTCAGATCCCCCTCCTTACTCCAGCGCACCTCCTAGAGGCGGGGACTTTTAGAATGTTTCCATCTAAGCACCCTGAACAAATCCCTAAAGACATTTGCTTAGGTCCCAGCGCTCACGCACTGTACACCTTTTAAATCATCATTTGATGGAATTAATATCTTAAAATCTATTTTGAACAGTAAGGCTAGTTAGGTCGTACAAAACGACTGAATGTATTATTGTTCCTACATGTGTCAGATAAATCTTCCACAATACTTCTTATCGACTCACCACATGCCTTATCACGATGGGATGAAAAGCAGCTGACGTCGGCGAGCCTCTATTTACTAGATGCCATCAAGATACGAATAACTTTACTCCCAAAGGCCAGTGCCCATTTGCACAAGAAACGATCACTAACGTCAACGATGTATGATAACGACTTACTAGATGGCGCATTTGGTAGTGACCCTGTCACACGCGCCAAAGGTCGTGGGTTCGGTTTTCACGCGGGACAATGCAATCGGGCTGATGCAATTCAAAGGTTTTAGATTAGAATCTTTTAGTGAACAAATTTGGTGTTTATTTATGCAGTAAATCGTTAAATTGTATCGTTTTTAACACTGCTATTGTGTGTCGAATGAGATGTCACGGACAATTTGCTTGGACCTAGTAGAGTCTTTAAACCCGCGATTGTGTTTCAGAGTGGTATCAGCAAAATCCGTAGGTCGATAAAACGTAAAACACCGGCGTTTTATTCATTGACTGTGACTTTTACTGAATTCGACTGTTGACTACCAACTTATTCTCAATAAGTAACTTGATATTGTAAAAATATCTTCGGGTAGACTATTATTAAATCTGTGGGTAGAGCCAAAATATAAAAAAAAGTTTGTTTAGTGACTTGGTCTTAAAATGTATTATATTTAAGTATATTATATTTGTAGTTTCTCCTGTGATTTCAATACCTATAACACAATTGACTAAGCTACTTCGGGGAAGCTAAGCTTTTTTAAGAGAGTTATTTGCAAAGATATAATTATTAATTCCATGTTAAGGAATATGGAATAGAGTTGCAAAAGTGCGACAGAAGTGGAGAGGGCTGTAAGAGGAATTTGTGCCACAACGACACGTTGACACCTAAACCTAAACCAATTTGACGTGATTGTACAATATTTATAATGTTAAAGTCAATAATAAACGGCTATAATAATAATCATTTATTTGGTTGATAGATATCAATCTTGATTAAGCGATGATAGCTCAGTGGATAAGGATAAGGCGCACTTCCATGGAGGGGGGATCGTGGATGCATCTCTGGTTATTTAAAATATTGCATATTTCAATCACTAGTTCGGCGGTGAGAGAAAACATTATGAGAAAAACTGCACGTTTCGGTTAGTTTCTGAAACGTGTTACCATGTAACCTTGTAAAAGGGTCAGACGGCAGTCGCTTCATTGTAATAACCAGACTCCCTAAATCATGGTCTAAGCATACCCCGGTATTCAAAGCGACATCTTTGGACGTAACCGTATAGTGTTTTTTGTGTATTTTTTATTGGGTACCAAATACACGTGTTCTATTCTATTCTAACCGACCGACCCGTTTGGAACAGTGGTAGTGAACGCTGCCTTTGCTCCAAGCGTTGCGGGTTCAATCTCCGCACAGTACAAACTTTCGTGTGCATGAACTTGTCTGTTTGTACTGGTCTGGGTTTTTTTTATGCATTATAAATATGTATTTACCAAAAGAACAGTATTAAATTTATATATTTGAAGGCATTAATCCTTTATCAGGGGGAGCTTCACTTTGGATAGGTGGAACTTCCATTGCAGGCGCGGGTTTGCGGGCAAGGAGACGTAGAATGATAGTCACAATAATCAGTATTCCCCTTTAATCACAGTAACTCGAAGATTTACAATCGTATTTCCTAAATTCAACGCTCCACCGTGCACAGAAACGTAAATTAATTCAGCCGCCTTTTCTTTTTCTTTTTAATGACAAGAATGACAGCTTACCAAAACGCTCGTGTCGGTGTTGCGTTTAGGAATCGCTAATACCTTACGTTCATCTAAAAATTGGAATAATCAATAAAGCGAATATACGTGAATTGAAAAGTGATGTACGTTTCTGAACGGTAAATCCATAGAGTATCGGTGGCAGGCGCCGTCACGGCCGGCCTGACTTTCGCACGTCCTCGTGCGCCGCAGGTTCTGGGATTTTTTTAGCTGCAAAAATTCAAACATCGGTACAAATGTTATTCAAACCGCTCGTCCATTCTGACAAAAACGCACATGCTTTATCTCGAGATTACAAGAGAGCAATCATCTGGCACTACTCATCCCAAACGATTGGTTAGCTAGTCTGAAATGCTTTTCTTAAATATCCAATACAACTTTAACTTGTCATTAACATACAGCTGGCCCGGGCGTGAAGCGCCCGTCCAGGAAACCACAAATTACAGCCGGCACGGGTCTGAGGCGCCCGTCCAGGAAATCACAGAGTACAGCCGGCACGGGCGTTAGGCGCCCGTCCGGGAAACCACAGAGTACAGCCGCCACGGGCGTGAGGCGCCCGTGCGGGAAACCACAGAGTACAGCCGCCACGGGCGTGAGGCGCCCGTGCGGGAAACCACAGAGTACAGCCGCCACGGGCGTGAGGCGCCCGTACGGGAAACCACAGAGTACAGCCGCCACGGGCGTGAGGCGCCCATGCGGGAAACCACTGAGTACAGCCGCCACGGGCGTGAGGCGCCCGTGCGGGAAACCACAGAGTACAGCCGCCACGGGCGTGAGGCGCCCGTGCGGGAAACCACTGCTGGCCCGGGTGTCACACACCCGGCCAGGAAACCACTGCTGGCCCGGGTGTCACGCACCCGGCCAGGAAACCACTGCTGGCCCGGGTGTCACGCACCCGGCCAGGAAACCACAGCTGGCCCGGGTGTCACGCACCCGGCCAGGAAACCGGGTCTAGGTAACATGGCCTGATGTGCCATCGTGAATAGCTCAACCAGTTACCTGGGACCATGACGTCACTAAGAACTATGATAACTGAATTTGAATCGTCACTTTATGACATTTGCAAAGCTTACCTAGTTTATTTGGACGCGATGTTCGTCCGTTTCGAAATCGTTCTCTGTCGATGAGGCTGTGAGAGTGTCTGAGCCGGCGGTCAGAGTGTCTGAGCCAGCGGTCAGAGTATCTTCACTAGCTACATAGAGTGTATCATTGTCCACATCAAGCTGATTTTCTGGGCTAATTTGACCTATTTCTAACGCCGTCTCGACATCCTGAGCCTCTTCGTCAGCGATTAGGCTTGTTGACACATCAACCAAACCATCAAAACCCTTCGGGACTGCACGCAGGTTTTCGTGGGAGTATTTGTACAAGCGATTCGACCTATTGATACTCCTTAGTTCGTATCTATCATTTTCCAGAAGCCTAACTATAATATATGGACCTTTGAATTTTGGAGCCAGCTTTGTTTGATTACGTTCGCTACACTTTAAAAAGACATAATCACCCGGTGCAAACAGTTTTACAGTTGCCCTACCACGATCAAACCTTTCTTTATCAGATTTACTGGCTCGTTCGATGTTTTGTGAAGCCTCGCCCCGTAGTGTTTCCAAGTTAATACGAGATGAAGAATCGTGACTCGCGTTAGGAGTAATTTGTGAAATACCGAGTGACTGCGCGCGAATACCAAACATAAGCTCAGTAGGCGTAAATCCGGTTACCCTGGACCTCGTGCTGTTCATGGCTAACTGGACGTCACCAAGTTCTTCACGCCATACTCTACTATTGTCGTTCTCGATTATAGTAAGAAGGCACTTTAAGGTCCTCATTATCCGTTCAACCTGACCATTGGCTCTTGAAGAACCAGTCGCGATAAGGTGGAGGTCTATATTGTGATCGGTACAAAACTGCTTGAATTCTGCACTTACATAGCATCTGCCCTGATCTGCTATGACTCTTTTAGGAGCTCCAAATAATGTTACCGCCTTCTTAAGGGCCCTAACTGCACAATTAGCATCAAGTGACTGTGTATATTCAAGTAAAACGTATTTAGTAAAGGCGTCGACTATCACCGAAGCATATTCTTTTTTATCACTCTTGCCGCTTAGTTTTCCGGTTAAATCAACATGTATGGTATGCCAAGGAGTAGCCACTTTAGGTATAGGGTGCAGTCTAACTTGCTGAGCACCAGAAGGTCCTTTAGAAGCTTTGCACACAATGCAGGACTCCACAAATTTCTTAACGTTCTTTGACATCTCGGGAAACCAGTAGTGCTCATATATCTTATCTAAAGTTTTCTCGTGTCCTAGATGTTTAACTTCGTTGTGCACATGATTTATCAACGTCCAAATAAGGGAACGTGGAACAATAGGAAGCCAAGATTGCATGCGATGACGGTCAATTTTCCTGTACAATACACCGTCTCGCACATCATACGTATGAGCGATGCTTTCCGGAATCTCATTATTTTCATGCTTTTTAATTAAATCCTGAATTTCATTGTCTCTACCCTGCTCAACTTTCAACCAACTATCATGTAGTTCGACGAAATTAACGGGCTTGCGTGCAACGTCTTGTAGCGGACCATCAATTAGATCTAGGTCAGGTGTTTGAGTAGTTGGAAGAGGGTTTCTTGAAAAGAAGTCGGCGTGACTCATGGATTTACCTTCCTTATAAACAATACTAAAATCGTATGCCTGCAAGTAGGCCCACCAACGGTGTACGCGTGGAGACAAATCAGTTTTAGACTTCGAGGCTTTTAAAGAAGCACAGTCCGTAAATACTGTGAAGTGCTGCCCATACAGATAATGCCTGAAATGTTCGATCGCACGCACCACCGCTAAAGTTTCCAGTTCATATGAATGATACCTGGATTCAGTTTCAGTGGTGCGACGGCTGAAGTATGCGACAACCTGGGGAACGTTCTCTCTTCTTTGTATCAAGACAGCTCCATAACCATCAGAGCTCGCGTCTGTGTGCAGTTCTATTGGGACTTTAGGGTCAAAAATGGTCAAGACTGGTGAAGACGTAAGAGCCTTGACAATCTTCTTATGGGCTTCGTCATGTCTTTTCGACCATGTAATGGCACCTTTGAGTTTTGTCAGTGGGTATAATGGCCCAGCAATATGAACAAAGTTGGGTATAAATCGACGAAAGTAAGATGCTAGTCCTAGGAATTGCCTGACGTGTGTGGCAGTCGAAGGAGTTGGAGCGTCGATGAGAGCCTGTATCTTTTGAGGATTTGGTCTAACTTCTCCAGCACGTATAACATGTCCTAGATAATGAACTTCAATCTTCATGAACTTGCATTTGCTGACATTAAATGAAAATCCTGCCTCGGATAAAGCATCGAGTACGGCATCTAATCGCCTTAAACCCTCGGCAATATCGGATGAAAAACACAATACGTCATCCATGTATGCGGAGACAACTGTGTCTTTAAGAGATGTCAAAGCCTTGTTTATACAACGCTGATAAACGGAAGCTGCGTTTCGTAAGCCAAAGGGCATGGCAAGGTACTCATACTGCCCTTCCGGTGTTACGAAAGCAGTTTTCTCAATAGAATTCGGCTCGACAGTAATTTGATGGTACCCAGAGGCCATATCTAAAGATGAGAAGTAATGTGATCCATTTAGACGATCGATTTGCTCATCAATCCTCGGCAGGGGGTAGTGCTCTGGACGTGTATTACAATTAAGTTCTCTAAAGTCAACGCACATCCTATCGGTACCATCTTTCTTTTTGACCAATAGAATGGGGCTTGCAAAAGGAGAGGTGCTCTCACGTATTACACCTGCATCTAATAACGCTTGGATTTTGTCCCTTACAATTTCTTTTTCTGCCGGAGATAACCTATAGGGACGTCGTTGTACCACTTTGTGGGAGTCAATTAAATCAATTTTAAGCTGCCCCGTAGAAACTCTACGAGTAGGAATCCCATCTATAAAATGTTCGCTGTATTTACTTAAGACTTTAATCAAAGCTTCTCTGTCATCACCCTGCAAATCAGTATCAATGGAACTGAAATGAATCCTGCTGTTAAAGGAACACGAATTTACCTCTTTACGCTTTGAAAACTTTATCAAATTACTTTCAATTTCAACATTAACACCCTGAGCAAGAATATCGCGCCCGATTATAACCTCTTCCGGTATGACGCTATCCATGACTATATGAAACAAAATAGAAAGTTCGAGATCCTGAATTTTTACTATGCTTAATATTTGCGAATTGCATTTAACGTCATTCCCGCCTATACCTGTCAAATAAACCAAATCGTTACGTGCAGTACCCGATAGCTTGTGGGCTAAGCTACTTTTTACTAAAGAGCAAGCGGAACCGCTGTCAAATAGAAATGTCATTGCCTCACCCGCTGATGTTGACAATGTACCCCTCGGTAGCCGGCATTCGCACAGGTGGACTTCTTTCTTCATTCTTGAGCCGGCAGCAGCTTGCTTTTCCGGACAGGTGGTGCTAATGTGACCTGCCTTGCCGCACGTAAAACAGGTAATCGTCTTCTCATTTTCCGGAAGCTTGAATTTTCGGTTCTGGTTAATACTTTGACGCCGCTTGCGACAATCTTCATACTTGTGACCGCGTATTCCACAAAAGTCACAAAGTCCAGAAAAACGGTCCATGCGGGGACGTTTGTATTCAGGTTCCGTGTCATATTTTTCAAGATTTTCATACTTGCGTTTTAACGATATACCACCAAGTACACGATAAAGTTGATTTTTAGATGAAATTGTATGCGAATTCAACTCTCGTCGTATCAGTGCATCACGTTGACTCAATACAGATATAGCAAAACCAGTTATTGCTTCTTCTTTCATTTCTACATTTGGAATACGTTCTATCAGAGACCATAAGCGAATGGAAGCCTCTGCTGCTGTCTCTCTAGCACCAATTTGAAATTTGATTATTTCATCAAAGTAATCCTGCATGAGCTTTGGCTTAGAAAATTTTGCCATTAACATCTCTTTAATATTGGGCCAGTTGATTTCAGTAGCTTTTAGCTTAGTCAAACATGCTGACGCGCTTCCCTTCAAAGCATGCGTGAGGGCTAATAACAGTTCCGGCCCCTCGAGTTTGCGACTACTCACAATGATTTCTGTTAATTTACACCAACCTTCAATATCAGATTCCTCATCCTCCGGATCAAATTTGATTAGTTGCGTAGGGGTATGAGATGTCATAGTGCTTGTAGGTGCAGGGGTTGCCACCAAAAGTCGTGTTAATAGTGCTTCCATACCAGACAGAATACCGAAAGCTGTTGATTCCGGCCCTGGATCCGCATGCCGTGAGTTAATCTCCTTATCACTACGCCCTTCGCATCCCACTTCTGATGAAGGCATTAATCCTTTATCAGGGGGAGCTTCACTTTGGATAGGTGGAACTTCCATTGCAGGCGCGGGTTTGCGGGCAAGGAGACGTAGAATGATAGTCACAATAATCAGTATTCCCCTTTAATCACAGTAACTCGAAGATTTACAATCGTATTTCCTAAATTCAACGCTCCACCGTGCACAGAAACGTAAATTAATTCAGCCGCCTTTTCTATGATTATCTTTTTTTTAATGACAAGAATGACAGCTTACCAAAACGCTCGTGTCGGTGTTGCGTTTAGGAATCGCTAATACCTTACGTTCATCTAAAAATTGGAATAATCAATAAAGCGAATATACGTGAATTGAAAAGTGATGTACGTTTCTGAACGGTAAATCCATAGAGTATCGGTGGCAGGCGCCGTCATATTTGTAATCCCACTGTCAAAATCAAAATCAAAATCAAATAATTCTTTATTTGCATAGGCTTGTACACAGCACTTACAAATCGTCATACATTTGAATGATTTAAAACTATTTATAAGTACTTATGTAATAATTTACATGTTAATACATATATATGTTGATACATAAAATATACTAAAGAAATGAATAAACATAATGCGATTCTACCACCGGCTCGGAAAGTTGTTTCTGGTCGAGAAGATCCGGCAAGAAACTCACCAGTTACTCTTTTTAATCGCCAACTTTTTTACAATGGTTTATTATCCTCATACCAAGTCATACAGTCTAATGCAACACAAAATAGAATGAAGCAAATTAAAAGCTAAATATGAGGTAAACCGAAGCGGACCAGTCCCCAATTGTTGAACAACCCCCAAAATGTTGATTCTGATATCCATAACACAGGTGATCCGAGATAGGCAGAGTCAGATCAATCTATGCGATGTTGTGAAATATTTATTTAACCTGGAAATATACGCTAAGATGAAGGTATAACATAATTTTTACGCGTCTCTGCTTTATCTTCGCGTCTTGTCATTTACGCGGTTGAACCCAAACATTCAACGCAGATAATGTGATTAGACTCGTCATCTCATTAGACATTGACGTCATAATTTTACAAAAGCAGACATTCAATGACAAAAAAAAGCGGCCAAGTGTGGGTCGAGCTCGCTCACCGAGAGTTCCGAACCTACATATCCACATACCTATACACAGTTATTTTTTTATCGTTTACCTACATCCCAAAAACCTCATAAGAGGAATCGTCAATTAAGCATCAACAAAACAAGAAGCAACAACAAACAAGATCAACAAAATAAGCGAAAAAAAATTTGCTGTTCCATACATTATTGCCGAGTGGATATTCTATTTTGTTTTCTTGTTATTCACGATATCTTTATCGTAAAAACATAATAAAATATATTTACAAAGTGCTTATCAACTCCATTCATATGATCATCACCATCATCATTATTTCAGCCAATAGACGTCCACTGCTGGACATAGGCCTCCACCAATGATCTCCACACAGATCAGTCCTGCGCCGCCCGCATCCAATGGATTCCCGCGGTCCACCTTGCCTGCCACGGCTGCAACTTTCTGTACGTGGCCTGCACTCGAGGACCTTTCCGCCCCTACGGCCGTCGGTTCTCCTCACTATGTGCTCTGCCCATTGCCACTTGAGGCATGCAATCCTTTGGGCTAAAATTTTGTGTATGAATGCTTGCAATAAATCAAATTAATATATGTAATAAATAAACTTGCGCTTCACTCCTCCTTATCTTAGCGTGTAATTCCCAGCTGCAAAGCAACTAAAGCTGTCGCTCTGGAGCTGAAAACCTGCAGGTTTCCTCACTATGTTTTCCCTCACCGCCGAGCTAATGGTAGAAATACATTGATTTGAAAAATCCAGAGGTGCATGCTAGGATTTAATCGGACCCCCCCGCATGGAAGGCGTGTTCTGAACAACTGAGCTACCATCGCTTCACTATCCCCAAAATATACTGGAAGCGTTCTTCTGAAAATATTTTTTGTGATTTATTTTTATAAAATCTGTTTTGCACATAGATGAAAAAATGACTATAGCCTACACACTATTGAATTGTGCTCTTTTGAATTGAATCAAGTATCTAAATATTGTGATTATTGTCTAGTAATATCTTCCGACAATTTTTATTCTTGGGATAGGTGGCAGACAAACAGACGGATTACCTGATGGTAAGCGATTGGTAATTTCAACCAGAAAAAAGTTTCAATGTTTTTTAATGATCTTAGAGATCGCCTATTGTTTAGTATGTTGTGTATAACACAAAATACTTATATAGAAAAAAAAGAAGCTAATAAAATATCCGTTTAAAATCTTAATAATACCTACGTCATAAAATATAAATATTTCACAACATCACATACATTGATCTGACTCCGAGATAGGTAGCTCAAGCACCTGTGTTACGGATATCAGAATCAACAGTGGGATTAGAAATATATACATATAATACTTTTCTTTTGTAAATACATACTTATAATACATAGAAACATCCAGACCAATACAAACAGACATGTTCATGCACACAAATGTTTGTACTGTGCGGGGATTGAACTTCGTAAAAAATATTACGAATTCCACAGGTGGATAAAGAGACTTTAAAAACGACACGACAGAAACGTATGTAGAACTAAAACAAGCCATAAAAATATTTTCGTGTACGTTTTATGGAACGTGCTCCAACTAACAAGGCGTTGTGTTAAACAAAATGGTCCTATATTTAGTACTTTTGCTAAAAATACATATGACCTGGTGAGTTTTTAAGTATACGCTCGTAATTTTACTGAACGGCAAAAAAACAAAACAGTTTACTTTGACATAATCTGCATTTAATGTTGTTTATCCTTGACTTAGAGAGTTTGTTTGCTTACCGTGTATTTGCTAGTTAAAATTACAACAATTTTACTTTTGTAATGTTTGACGTAGGATCACAAAATAAGTGAGCATTTCGAAAAAATATCACTTTTATAAATACTCCCACATTCGAAGAACTGAGTACCTACTCTGGGAACCCTTGGCTGTATAGAGCTCGCCTTAGTCTCAAATACTAGTAATTTAGTCTACTTTAATGACTATATCGATATTTTTTATTTTATTTATTATTATTCACACAAAACAAATTACAACCGTTACAGAGATATGGTCGTTACAAAATAAACAGTTTTGATCTGGATTGTAATTCAAAAACATGTGTACACAGAAAAATCAAACGTATTAAACTATATATTAATCAAGTTAAAAAAAAACCGGCCAAGTGCGAGTCGGGCTCGCGCACAAAGGGTTCCGTAGCAGCAAAGTCCAAAATTACAGTTAAATCAACCTATCTCAAAAACTATAAGAGATACTTTGATCAAACCAAAAATCGTTGAAAGAGTTAATTAGCATGCATCACCTCTATTTTTTTTAGAATTTTATACCCCGTAGTTATAAAAATAGAGGGGGGGGGACATACTTTTTACGACTGTGAGAGCTGATATCTCAAAAACCGTTCACTTTAAGAAAAATGTTTTTTAGAAAACTTTATATCATTTTAAAAGACCTTTCCATTGATACCCCACACGGGTATGTACATCGAAAAAAAAAATTTCATCCCTCAGTTACATGTATGGGGGGCCCCACCCCCAATTCTTTTTTTTACTATTTAGTGTCATATTTTTGTAGCGGTTCATACAACACATATTCCCATCAAATTTCATCACTGTAGTACTTATAGTTTCCGAGTAAATCGGCTGTGACAGACGGACAGACGGACAGACGGACAGACGGACATGACGAAACTATAAGGGTTCCGTTTTTGCCATTTTGGCTACGGAACCCTAAAAAACAGAACAAACATAGACACTAAACAAACAAAGATCTACAATCCGATTACTATCCGCGTCCTTCATATTATTAAAGTCAGACGTATATAAGACATGTGCAGGTGAAATTAGTTATCCATACCACTAGTTAATAATAATATGGATAGGGCAGTCAGATTCAGCACGGATGCTTGACTGCCACAGTTCCTCGGCCAGGTTCGGCCGGTGTGGGTTCAGTGGCGTAGAGGATGTCTTTAAGTATTTTTATATAATAGGATAGTTTGGGAGTAAAAATATCAAGATTAGGGTTGGCATTTAGTTTAGTTTGGCGATAAGGCCTTATCGCCACTGAGATATTGAGTAAAAACTGAAAAAGGATGCGAAAAAACATTTCAAGGATTTTTGGGTACACCGCCGCTAGCAAAGCACTTTAGAAATTGCAAATCTAGTTTTTTAATATTCGATAAAGTCCTAATAAAAAAAAAACCGCCGGATCTTTTGCAAGCACGACCCTTTTTTCATATTAATATAATAATTAAGTCTTGACTACATGCCTGTATTGTATACCGACAGGTACAGTCCAACTTGTCCTCATAATTTGCAAACCCTCAAAATATCAACAGCTTTCTTTTTTTTTAATGCTAGAGGCGACAAACGAGCAAGCGAGTCACCAGATGGAAAGCAATCATCGCCGCCCATTAACATCCAAAAGCAAAATCGTAGAGATCGCTTATGCGTTGCCGGCCTTTTTAAAAAGGAGTACACTCTTCTCTTGAAGGTCCCTAATTCGTAGCCCACGGGAAATACTCCCATAGGTAAACTGTTCCACAGAACTGAGGTACGTGGTAGAAAGTTCCACGAAAAACGCACAGTATTAGACCGCCATCCATCGAGATGATGAGGATGGAATGACAATCGCTTGCGTGTGGTTCGATGTAAGAATTCAGCTGCAGGGAGTGAGTAGATTCAACAGTTCCTCAGAGAACTTCCCATGATGAGAATGCTGAGGGAGGCTATATCCTGCCGCAGTGCTAGAGGATCAAGTCGAGTCGAGAGAGTCAAGTCACCGACAATTCAAGCAGCCCTACGTTGTACGCGGTCAAACGGAATTTCTTTCATATAATCTATTCAGACCAGAAATAAATAGTAAATAAATGTATAAGTTTCCCGCTCACACTTCCGATCATTTGCAGGAAAAAATAAGGGAATTTTCAAAAATAACTTCCATTTGTTTTATTAATCCCGCATGTTTTAATATGATTGAATTGAGAAGCGATAAAGTTAACGTACGCTAAATATATTTATTGCCAAATCAGTTTTTTATTGCGATTTCTACAATGCAAAGCCGCTCTCGGTTAGTTCTTCAGTTTTTTAAATGACTGCATAAAGAGATTCAACCGGCATCAACGCTAAGTGAATAGAAGTTATCAAGCTTTATATAATATAGTTATAAGCTTGACTTCTTTGCTACTTGGCGGCGTAGACAAGTAGTTAGGTATATATAAGTCAATAAATATGATTAGTGGTTTTCCAGGGGTAAACAGGATGAGAGTCTTCAAAAAAGTAGTGATTATATCTTTCTATTATTTTTGGGGTCGGCAATGCTTATGCAGGTCCTCCGGAGTTGCAGACCTCCACAGGCTGCTGTAATCGCTTACCATCAATCGAGCCGCAGGCTTGTTTGCCACCGATGTAATATTAAAAAAGCTAGATAAGTATAATATATGAAAAGGTTAGGTAACACGAAGCCGACCAGGGTTAGTGTGTAACATTTTTTTTTGGATTAAAAACAAAACGTTTTGATATTAATTTCTACTGGCCATTAATATTATTATACTTGCCAGTGACTCCTGGCTAACTATGTCCGGCCTTATTTTTCCCTTAAGCAGTCAATATTTTTATTTACGGTTATCACACTCTACCCGTGCTTTGACAACACTATTTAATTTTATTATTCATTAAAATGGTACTGCACTTCTTGAGCTAAGAATGATGTAACTAACACTAAGTACTTATCTAGGTAAATCAAGTGTACTAAGTCCTGTTTTATTTTGTAAAATATCCTGTAAGGTTGGTATGACGGCTTGACTTTCATATTTTATTGAAATTATTATGATTATATAAGAACAGACGAGAACCAAACCGTTCTTAATCTCCTGTTGTTTGCTTAGAGTAAAATATTTAAAGAGGAGCATTGTTGCTCTACCGAACCCACAGGCTCGCTCGCCGATAGGGTTCTATATATTTACCGCAGAAATATACAGTTTTTAAAATAATGATTTCGAATAACACATGCATAGTAATATACTGAAAAAAGAATATCAAAATTCTACACTTGTAAAATAACCACCAAAGCCGTCTATTTATTTTTTTCAAGTTTGTTTAAAATATAATTCATACCCGTATCATAGAAATGCAAAAAATAAAATAGTTTACGTCCTGGATTACAAATTCAAACGTCAACAAGTATCTTCTACTTAGTTTGTGCGTCAACTTAAGGGAATTTGGTTAGTTGACTTGTAAATTAAATTAAGTAAAAAAGGGAAAGAGTGTCATCGACATCAAGCATCACTTAATTTTTTTAAAGATATTAAGAAGGTTAATTGCGGTTTACGATTTAAAACGTGTTTTAAAAAAACTTCTTACTAATTTTCTTTTTAGTTTAATCATTCTAAAAACAGGGGGACAATTTTACCACTTCGTAGCTGTTGCGCAGACTATTCATTGAAGAGAAAAATGATCTAAGAAACCTCAATATAATTTTTGATTTCTTTTCGATTGTTTTACTTGCATTGTGCAATTATGAAAAAAAAAGTTTCAAAATTGTATGATATTTACTAAATACCTAGTTTGAAAATCTGTATAGTTACCTAAAACAATTAACGACATAAATGAAAAATACAGTGAAATGTTGATTATTATTATACGTGGTGAAATGTTATACGTGTGGTTGTCCGTAGGTACTTACTTGTCATAAACATATATTTGTAATTTTTACTTACAGTGCGACCATGATCAAAAGTCATTTCAGTGACATTGACAGGGGGCCGGTGTTTCTATGGGAAAATGTCAAACTCTGTTGTCGATAACATTTTCTAAGAGAAATAGCATTAGTTCTAATTTTCGCCACCTGCCAAATAACTGCAGGGTAACTATAGGAGGTACCTATATTAAACGCCAGGGCTCGCGGCAGAGGGTAGAGTATTACATTAATTAATTATTAATGAAATATGACACCGACTGCCACGAGTCTTTGACTCGAGTATAATAGTTAGGAACGTAACTGTCAAACCGAAAATGTCAAACTCTGTTGTATTTTCTAAGTGAGCATTAGTTCTAATTTTCGCTACCTGCCAAATGAAATATGACACCGACTGCCACTAGTCTTTGACTCGAGTATAATAGTTACGTTCCTTTGAATCTACTGACCATTTTTAACTTTCACTATATCATTTATTATAATGAATTAAATATTCTTACGACTGCCGCGAGTCTTTGTGGATAGTAGGTATAGTTACTTTATTTAGGTAAGTTACTTGACATTGTATTCATCATCATCATCAGTCCATTTAAGACCACACTGCTGGGGCACGGGCCTCCCTCAATCACATGAGGGGTAATTGCCATACTCACCACGCTTGGCAGACGGGTTGGCGAGGGTTTCGATATAAATACAGAGTTTTCCTTCTCTAGGTGCTGATGATCATGCCAGCAGCTTTACCTTAGTCGCCTTTTACGACACCTCGTTAAGAGTGAGGGTGGCCTATTCTACTCTGCCGGGGACCACACGGCCAATGACATGTATTATTTAATTTTTTTTTTGTTCAGTTTCTGATTGATTAAATAAGTGTTTGTAATGCGTAGTACTTGTTGTTGTATATTTTGTATAATAAAGTATATTTATTTATCTTTTTAAGTAGAACATAAAGTACCTTACGTGGTAAAACATAAGTGCAAAACTAATTGCAAGACTTTGGGGTCAGGTCGACGATGTTCGTGATATCTCATATCCTATTTATTTTATTTGTGTGACACGATGCAAAAACAGTGACATTCTTTGTAAAAAAATAAATGTAATAATGAAACGGTTAAGCAAAGACAATAAAAAATAAACACAGACAAAGAATATCTTGTTTGCCTAGAGCATAAAACGCATCAGTGTGCCGCTGGACTGGCTGCAGCTAGGGGTGAGCCGCAGTGCAGACAACGCAACAAAAACTAAACATTTCAACGGTTACATTTCACGTTGCTGGTAATATTACCGTTATAACGGTAATTTATTTATAGATAATTATAGATAATTAATTTTACAAAAGCAGACATTCAATGACAAAAAAAAGCGGCCAAGTGTGGGTCGAGCTCGCTCACCGAGAGTTCCGAACCTACATATCCACATACCTATACACAGTTATTTTTTTATCGTTTACCTACATCCCAAAAACCTCATAAGAGGAATCGTCAATTAAGCATCAACAAAACAAGAAGCAACAACAAACAAGATCAACAAAATAAGCGAAAAAAAATTTGCTGTTCCATACATTATTGCCGAGTGGATATTCTATTTTGTTTTCTTGTTATTCACGATATCTTTATCGTAAAAACATAATAAAATATATTTACAAAGTGCTTATCAACTCCATTCATATGATCATCACCATCATCATTATTTCAGCCAATAGACGTCCACTGCTGGACATAGGCCTCCACCAATGATCTCCACACAGATCAGTCCTGCGCCGCCCGCATCCAATGGATTCCCGCGGTCCACCTTGCCTGCCACGGCTGCAACTTTCTGTACGTGGCCTGCACTCGAGGACCTTTCCGCCCCTACGGCCGTCGGTTCTCCTCACTATGTGCTCTGCCCATTGCCACTTGAGGCATGCAATCCTTTGGGCTAAAATTTTGTGTATGAATGCTTGCAATAAATCAAATTAATATATGTAATAAATAAACTTGCGCTTCACTCCTCCTTATCTTAGCGTGTAATTCCCAGCTGCAAAGCAACTAAAGCTGTCGCTCTGGAGCTGAAAACCTGCAGGTTTCCTCACTATGTTTTCCCTCACCGCCGAGCTAATGGTAGAAATACATTGATTTGAAAAATCCAGAGGTGCATGCTAGGATTTAATCGGACCCCCCCGCATGGAAGGCGTGTTCTGAACAACTGAGCTACCATCGCTTCACTATCCCCAAAATATACTGGAAGCGTTCTTCTGAAAATATTTTTTGTGATTTATTTTTATAAAATCTGTTTTGCACATAGATGAAAAAATGACTATAGCCTACACACTATTGAATTGTGCTCTTTTGAATTGAATCAAGTATCTAAATATTGTGATTATTGTCTAGTAATATCTTCCGACAATTTTTATTCTTGGGATAGGTGGCAGACAAACAGACGGATTACCTGATGGTAAGCGATTGGTAATTTCAACCAGAAAAAAGTTTCAATGTTTTTTAATGATCTTAGAGATCGCCTATTGTTTAGTATGTTGTGTATAACACAAAATACTTATATAGAAAAAAAAAGAAGCTAATAAAATATCCGTTTAAAATCTTAATAATACCTACGTCATAAAATATAAATATTTCACAACATCACATACATTGATCTGACTCCGAGATAGGTAGCTCAAGCACCTGTGTTACGGATATCAGAATCAACAGTGGGATTAGAAATATATACATATAATACTTTTCTTTTGTAAATACATACTTATAATACATAGAAACATCCAGACCAATACAAACAGACATGTTCATGCACACAAATGTTTGTACTGTGCGGGGATTGAACTTCGTAAAAAATATTACGAATTCCACAGGTGGATAAAGAGACTTTAAAAACGACACGACAGAAACGTATGTAGAACTAAAACAAGCCATAAAAATATTTTCGTGTACGTTTTATGGAACGTGCTCCAACTAACAAGGCGTTGTGTTAAACAAAATGGTCCTATATTTAGTACTTTTGCTAAAAATACATATGACCTGGTGAGTTTTTAAGTATACGCTCGTAATTTTACTGAACGGCAAAAAAACAAAACAGTTTACTTTGACATAATCTGCATTTAATGTTGTTTATCCTTGACTTAGAGAGTTTGTTTGCTTACCGTGTATTTGCTAGTTAAAATTACAACAATTTTACTTTTGTAATGTTTGACGTAGGATCACAAAATAAGTGAGCATTTCGAAAAAATATCACTTTTATAAATACTCCCACATTCGAAGAACTGAGTACCTACTCTGGGAACCCTTGGCTGTATAGAGCTCGCCTTAGTCTCAAATACTAGTAATTTAGTCTACTTTAATGACTATATCGATATTTTTTATTTTATTTATTATTATTCACACAAAACAAATTACAACCGTTACAGAGATATGGTCGTTACAAAATAAACAGTTTTGATCTGGATTGTAATTCAAAAACATGTGTACACAGAAAAATCAAACGTATTAAACTATATATTAATCAAGTTAAAAAAAAACCGGCCAAGTGCGAGTCGGGCTCGCGCACAAAGGGTTCCGTAGCAGCAAAGTCCAAAATTACAGTTAAATCAACCTATCTCAAAAACTATAAGAGATACTTTGATCAAACCAAAAATCGTTGAAAGAGTTAATTAGCATGCATCACCTCTATTTTTTTTAGAATTTTATACCCCGTAGTTATAAAAATAGAGGGGGGGGGGACATACTTTTTACGACTGTGAGAGCTGATATCTCAAAAACCGTTCACTTTAAGAAAAATGTTTTTTAGAAAACTTTATATCATTTTAAAAGACCTTTCCATTGATACCCCACACGGGTATGTACATCGAAAAAAAAAATTTCATCCCTCAGTTACATGTATGGGGGGCCCCACCCCCAATTCTTTTTTTTACTATTTAGTGTCATATTTTTGTAGCGGTTCATACAACACATATTCCCATCAAATTTCATCACTGTAGTACTTATAGTTTCCGAGTAAATCGGCTGTGACAGACGGACAGACGGACAGACGGACAGACGGACATGACGAAACTATAAGGGTTCCGTTTTTGCCATTTTGGCTACGGAACCCTAAAAAACAGAACAAACATAGACACTAAACAAACAAAGATCTACAATCCGATTACTATCCGCGTCCTTCATATTATTAAAGTCAGACGTATATAAGACATGTGCAGGTGAAATTAGTTATCCATACCACTAGTTAATAATAATATGGATAGGGCAGTCAGATTCAGCACGGATGCTTGACTGCCACAGTTCCTCGGCCAGGTTCGGCCGGTGTGGGTTCAGTGGCGTAGAGGATGTCTTTAAGTATTTTTATATAATAGGATAGTTTGGGAGTAAAAATATCAAGATTAGGGTTGGCATTTAGTTTAGTTTGGCGATAAGGCCTTATCGCCACTGAGATATTGAGTAAAAACTGAAAAAGGATGCGAAAAAACATTTCAAGGATTTTTGGGTACACCGCCGCTAGCAAAGCACTTTAGAAATTGCAAATCTAGTTTTTTAATATTCGATAAAGTCCTAATAAAAAAAAAACCGCCGGATCTTTTGCAAGCACGACCCTTTTTTCATATTAATATAATAATTAAGTCTTGACTACATGCCTGTATTGTATACCGACAGGTACAGTCCAACTTGTCCTCATAATTTGCAAACCCTCAAAATATCAACAGCTTTCTTTTTTTTTAATGCTAGAGGCGACAAACGAGCAAGCGAGTCACCAGATGGAAAGCAATCATCGCCGCCCATTAACATCCAAAAGCAAAATCGTAGAGATCGCTTATGCGTTGCCGGCCTTTTTAAAAAGGAGTACACTCTTCTCTTGAAGGTCCCTAATTCGTAGCCCACGGGAAATACTCCCATAGGTAAACTGTTCCACAGAACTGAGGTACGTGGTAGAAAGTTCCACGAAAAACGCACAGTATTAGACCGCCATCCATCGAGATGATGAGGATGGAATGACAATCGCTTGCGTGTGGTTCGATGTAAGAATTCAGCTGCAGGGAGTGAGTAGATTCAACAGTTCCTCAGAGAACTTCCCATGATGAGAATGCTGAGGGAGGCTATATCCTGCCGCAGTGCTAGAGGATCAAGTCGAGTCGAGAGAGTCAAGTCACCGACAATTCAAGCAGCCCTACGTTGTACGCGGTCAAACGGAATTTCTTTCATATAATCTATTCAGACCAGAAATAAATAGTAAATAAATGTATAAGTTTCCCGCTCACACTTCCGATCATTTGCAGGAAAAAATAAGGGAATTTTCAAAAATAACTTCCATTTGTTTTATTAATCCCGCATGTTTTAATATGATTGAATTGAGAAGCGATAAAGTTAACGTACGCTAAATATATTTATTGCCAAATCAGTTTTTTATTGCGATTTCTACAATGCAAAGCCGCTCTCGGTTAGTTCTTCAGTTTTTTAAATGACTGCATAAAGAGATTCAACCGGCATCAACGCTAAGTGAATAGAAGTTATCAAGCTTTATATAATATAGTTATAAGCTTGACTTCTTTGCTACTTGGCGGCGTAGACAAGTAGTTAGGTATATATAAGTCAATAAATATGATTAGTGGTTTTCCAGGGGTAAACAGGATGAGAGTCTTCAAAAAAGTAGTGATTATATCTTTCTATTATTTTTGGGGTCGGCAATGCTTATGCAGGTCCTCCGGAGTTGCAGACCTCCACAGGCTGCTGTAATCGCTTACCATCAATCGAGCCGCAGGCTTGTTTGCCACCGATGTAATATTAAAAAAGCTAGATAAGTATAATATATGAAAAGGTTAGGTAACACGAAGCCGACCAGGGTTAGTGTGTAACATTTTTTTTTGGATTAAAAACAAAACGTTTTGATATTAATTTCTACTGGCCATTAATATTATTATACTTGCCAGTGACTCCTGGCTAACTATGTCCGGCCTTATTTTTCCCTTAAGCAGTCAATATTTTTATTTACGGTTATCACACTCTACCCGTGCTTTGACAACACTATTTAATTTTATTATTCATTAAAATGGTACTGCACTTCTTGAGCTAAGAATGATGTAACTAACACTAAGTACTTATCTAGGTAAATCAAGTGTACTAAGTCCTGTTTTATTTTGTAAAATATCCTGTAAGGTTGGTATGACGGCTTGACTTTCATATTTTATTGAAATTATTATGATTATATAAGAACAGACGAGAACCAAACCGTTCTTAATCTCCTGTTGTTTGCTTAGAGTAAAATATTTAAAGAGGAGCATTGTTGCTCTACCGAACCCACAGGCTCGCTCGCCGATAGGGTTCTATATATTTACCGCAGAAATATACAGTTTTTAAAATAATGATTTCGAATAACACATGCATAGTAATATACTGAAAAAAGAATATCAAAATTCTACACTTGTAAAATAACCACCAAAGCCGTCTATTTATTTTTTTCAAGTTTGTTTAAAATATAATTCATACCCGTATCATAGAAATGCAAAAAATAAAATAGTTTACGTCCTGGATTACAAATTCAAACGTCAACAAGTATCTTCTACTTAGTTTGTGCGTCAACTTAAGGGAATTTGGTTAGTTGACTTGTAAATTAAATTAAGTAAAAAAGGGAAAGAGTGTCATCGACATCAAGCATCACTTAATTTTTTTAAAGATATTAAGAAGGTTAATTGCGGTTTACGATTTAAAACGTGTTTTAAAAAAACTTCTTACTAATTTTCTTTTTAGTTTAATCATTCTAAAAACAGGGGGACAATTTTACCACTTCGTAGCTGTTGCGCAGACTATTCATTGAAGAGAAAAATGATCTAAGAAACCTCAATATAATTTTTGATTTCTTTTCGATTGTTTTACTTGCATTGTGCAATTATGAAAAAAAAAGTTTCAAAATTGTATGATATTTACTAAATACCTAGTTTGAAAATCTGTATAGTTACCTAAAACAATTAACGACATAAATGAAAAATACAGTGAAATGTTGATTATTATTATACGTGGTGAAATGTTATACGTGTGGTTGTCCGTAGGTACTTACTTGTCATAAACATATATTTGTAATTTTTACTTACAGTGCGACCATGATCAAAAGTCATTTCAGTGACATTGACAGGGGGCCGGTGTTTCTATGGGAAAATGTCAAACTCTGTTGTCGATAACATTTTCTAAGAGAAATAGCATTAGTTCTAATTTTCGCCACCTGCCAAATAACTGCAGGGTAACTATAGGAGGTACCTATATTAAACGCCAGGGCTCGCGGCAGAGGGTAGAGTATTACATTAATTAATTATTAATGAAATATGACACCGACTGCCACGAGTCTTTGACTCGAGTATAATAGTTAGGAACGTAACTGTCAAACCGAAAATGTCAAACTCTGTTGTATTTTCTAAGTGAGCATTAGTTCTAATTTTCGCTACCTGCCAAATGAAATATGACACCGACTGCCACTAGTCTTTGACTCGAGTATAATAGTTACGTTCCTTTGAATCTACTGACCATTTTTAACTTTCACTATATCATTTATTATAATGAATTAAATATTCTTACGACTGCCGCGAGTCTTTGTGGATAGTAGGTATAGTTACTTTATTTAGGTAAGTTACTTGACATTGTATTCATCATCATCATCAGTCCATTTAAGACCACACTGCTGGGGCACGGGCCTCCCTCAATCACATGAGGGGTAATTGCCATACTCACCACGCTTGGCAGACGGGTTGGCGAGGGTTTCGATATAAATACAGAGTTTTCCTTCTCTGGGTGCTGATGATCATGCCAGCAGCTTTACCTTAGTCGCCTTTTACGACACCTCGTTAAGAGTGAGGGTGGCCTATTCTACTCTGCCGGGGACCACACGGCCAATGACATGTATTATTTAATTTTTTTTTTGTTCAGTTTCTGATTGATTAAATAAGTGTTTGTAATGCGTAGTACTTGTTGTTGTATATTTTGTATAATAAAGTATATTTATTTATCTTTTTAAGTAGAACATAAAGTACCTTACGTGGTAAAACATAAGTGCAAAACTAATTGCAAGACTTTGGGGTCAGGTCGACGATGTTCGTGATATCTCATATCCTATTTATTTTATTTGTGTGACACGATGCAAAAACAGTGACATTCTTTGTAAAAAAATAAATGTAATAATGAAACGGTTAAGCAAAGACAATAAAAAATAAACACAGACAAAGAATATCTTGTTTGCCTAGAGCATAAAACGCATCAGTGTGCCGCTGGACTGGCTGCAGCTAGGGGTGAGCCGCAGTGCAGACAACGCAACAAAAACTAAACATTTCAACGGTTACATTTCACGTTGCTGGTAATATTACCGTTATAACGAAGCAGTAAGTAAAGCTTATAACTAAACACAGATAAAGGATATGTTGTGTGCCTATGGCATAAAACGCAACAGTATGCAACTATAGGCGCGCTGCAACGCAGACAACACAACGAAAAACTCAATAGTTCAACGGTGATATTTCACTTTTTTGTCAATTTTAATGTTATAACGAAGCAGTTAAGCAAAGCCGAAGGACCGCACCAGAAATGATGTAATCCGACAGAGAACCAGAGTCACATAGCCCACCGAATTAGCAAACTGAAGTGGCAGTGGGCTGGTCATATTAGCCGCAGAACTGACAGCCGTTGGAGCCGTAAAGTCCTTGAGTGGAGACCGCGACACGGTAAGCGTAGTGTAGGACGCCCTGCGACAAGATGGGATGACGACATTCGAAGGCTGGCTGGTGTAGGCTGGATGAGAATGGCCGAAAATCGGGAGCAGTGGCGTGCATTAGGGGAGACCTATGTCCAGCAGTGGACGAGTGTGGGTTGCTGATGATGAAGCAAAGCTTATTGAAACTAAACACAAACAAATAAATAATATGTTGTCTGCCTAGAGCATAAAATGCATTTTGTGTGCCGCTGAGCTGGGTCTACAGGGTGCAGCTAGAGGTGTTAAGTAAAGCTAATTAAAACTTAAGACAAAGGACATATTGTTTACCTATACACCAAAAAAAGCCATTTAAAAATTTAATAACTATAACCGTGGGAGAGCTACGCTTCGGCATGAACCTCAACCAAAGTGATAACACGGCCTTACAGAAAACCGGCGTGAAGCACTGTGCTGTGTTTCGCCGCATGAGTAAGGGTGCCGGAGGTCCAATCAGGGGAGAAAGGGGGGTTTAAAGGTTGGCAGCGCACTTTTGATTCCACTGGTGTCGCGGGAGTCCATGGGGGGCGGCAATCGCTTACCATCAGGTGATACGCCTGATTGTCTGCCACCTATCACATAAACAAACCGTTTCCGATACTCGTACCTAAATAGGTAATGTTGTTTGTTGTACTTGTCAAAAATAAATGAGATAGGTCTTTAAAATGCTCCAACAGCTGTTTAAGAAGAACTACGTACCTGTTGAATTGTGAGTCGGCTAGTGCATGCAACCTGTAAGAATGCTGCGTAATTATTTGTCTACTACTGCATTTTCATAATTAGCACTAGCTTAAAAAACTGCGCAAGTTGCATTGTAGGTAACCGCGAGAATGTAACGATTAGCGGCGCTTGCGCAGCACTAGCGCGCGCGGTAGGTAGCGTAGTACTCGCGGTCACATGACACCATTGACGTCAATACTGACCTCTGCCGACGCAGTGCTTGCCTCCTGCCAGCTTATCGGTTCCGAAATAGCCTACATACTCGCGCCACAGTAAATTAAGCTACAGTGAGTAATGTCCTAGTGCTTAGCAAGTTTAGGATTTATTGTAACTGTTTTTATGGGTTTTATTGAACAAAAGATCGTAAACCAGAAAATTGAGACATTAACTGAGAAATAAAAATAACCTAAAAGTAAATAAAAAGGAAAGTTAAAACAAAGTAGGTCCCCAAAATGCTGGCAACATTACCCCGCTAGATCGCGACGGAAATTCGCTGGGCTAGGTGGCTGCCAGCCTTTGGCTCTTCCGTAACTTCGACTTTTATGGGTTAGATGGCAGACCACCTGTTATATCAGCTGATTACGACAAATGATTAACAAGAGGAGTCACAAGTACGTTGCCAACCTTTAAACCCCCCTTCCCCCCGGATTGGGCCCCCGCCCAGTTCGCTCATTCACTCAGCGATACACAGCTGAAGGTATTTTTTTGTCTCTGGGGAATGCGACTTATGTAGGGCCGATTTATTGATCAGTGGTTACCTTTTGGACAGATTATCTAACTATTGTTAACTGTTTAATTAATAGTCAAAGTGACGGCGTCAAAGTAACATAAATTCCTTGTAATATTTATATTGGTTTAGTTAACTATTGCTCATAAAACACATTTTAGCGATACGGATAATACGGAAAATCGGCTCGGTGTGTGTGAATGAGGAACTGCATGAGAATCTTTAAGGAGCTAATATTGTTAACATTTAACTTTATGTAAAAAATAACTTTGTTTGTAGGTTTTCGACATTCGCATACCGAATTGATTTCACAGAAGACATAATAATACAGGATAATTCTTAGTAGTAAGAAGGACGACTGTGAGTTTTCTCGTATGGTCACCGCCGGGCTTACTCTTTTTTTTTATAATAAATATTTCACAACATCACATACATTGAGCTGACTCCGAGATAGGTAGCTCAAGCACCTGTGTTACGGATATTAGAATCAACAGTGGGATTACAACTATATACATATAATACTTTTATTTTGTAAATACATACATAATAAATACATATAATACATAGATAACGCCCAGACCAATACAAACAGATATGTTCATGCACACAAATGTTTGTACTGTGCGGGGATCGACGAACCCGCAACCCTTGCACCAGAGGCAGCGTTCACTACCACTGATCCAAACGAGTCATCAAACTTTACTCACCAACTCTACACTGTACAGCTATGTGAACACACAATTATGTCGGACACAGCTTACAGATCCTTTCAACGTGAGTTACAACATAATTGACTCGTGTGCCGTTGCATAACTCACAAAAACCTTCCGCAAAATCGAAATAATACGTTCAGACCTTGTACATTTTTATAGAATACACAGTTTTTGCAAGATAAACGGTTTTTATTTGTGTGAGAGCTAGTCCGGTCCAATAGCACCGCCACGTATATGCTAATTTGTGATGAATTTAAAATATTAAGGTGACGGGTAGGGCACACTAGCGACGCCAATCGATTTTAATTGTTAGCTTCTAAACCGGATCTATTTTAAACTATATTTTTTAAGGTTATTTAATAAATAGTATAAGTGTTTGCCGAGAGGTTGTTACCCCGAAATTGTTTAAAATAAATCCGGTTTAGAAGCTAAAAATTAAAATCGATTGGCGTCGCTTCGCTAGTGTGCCCTACCCGTCACTTTAACTCAGCGGCAGGGAAATCAAGCCACTGTGCTTTTTTCATACAAACGCGAACGCGCTCACTTTAACGTCTCATATTATGGGAAACTATTTGTGTCTATCCTATGAGTTTTACGTCAATGAGGAGGGCAAATGCTAAATAAATAAACTCACATTTTCGAAAATTTTCCCCATCGCGCCATATAACTTTATATTATATAGTCATATTTATTTCTTTTTAAAAAAAATTTGCGTATTTTTACAACATTTTAAATGTGATTTTATTTATTAGGCGTTTGGTCTCTTTATTGACGTGAAATGAAAATAATCATAATCGTCATCGCCAGCCCATTTAAGTCCTCACACTGCTGGGGCACGGGCCTCCCTCAATCACATGAGGGGTAATTGCCATACTCACCACGCTTGGCAGACGGGTTGGCGAGGGTTTTGATATAAATGCAGAGTTTTCCTTCTCTGGGTGCTGATGATCATGCCAGAAACTTTACCTTAGTCGCCTTTTACGACACCTCGGTAAGAGTGAGGGTGGCCTATTCTACTCTGCCTGGCACCACACGAAAATAATAGGCGAGTCGCAAATATTTTCTCATATTATGAGACGTTAAAGCGAGCATGTTTATATGAATAAAGTCTAATGGTCAGATTTTCCTGCCGCTGAGTGTATTATAAAAAAAAATATTTCTTAGCTAACACCTATTCAACAAAAAAATCCCAACATATGGCTCCTACTTAAAAGTAGGAGCCATATGTTGCGTGAACATATATGTCTTTAGTAATCTAAATGATAGTCCTTCATCATGAATATGGTATAAGAATTTTCCTATCACGTTTAGTTTTTGAGTTATAGTGGGTTAAATATCTCCAAAATTTCATTTAGTATTGAGATACTGGTCATGGATCCAGATAATCTGGTTATCTGGGTACGACGAGTATCTCAAGCGCAGTATGTCTTCTCCATACATCCCTGTAGTTCGTCATTAAATCATCCACCCTTTTTGAATTATGTCTTTCTTCACACAATTATGCTTCAGGCTTCGTCCTCCAGATTAGCATATATACACATGTAGTTTCGTATAGTACTATCCGTTCCACACACTATGTTAGGAGTAATAAAAAAATAAAAATGGAGGTACTATAACAATATTTGACATGAATCTACTCACCCGCCATTATCGTCATTCGTTTTTTAGTGCGTCGCCGTTCCACATTTCGCTCGCGAAAAATATATCATAACAGCGGTTAAAACTAAATATTTTTTTGGATTAACTCAAAATTGTTCAGTGAATAATGCCTAAGCGTAAACATGATAGTAGTTATGATCGCATTGAACGAAAAATACGGAGATTAGAAAAGAAGTTGTTGCGTAAACGGCGTAGGCGCCGTAGTTATTCAAGTGTATCCGACTCCTCGTTTGATCAGCATTCTTCTCGATCGTCGTTGGATAAACAAGGTACATATGCAAGTTTTCTTTAAGTAACTTATTTGGAAAATGACCTAATTAGGTATGGTGTTAATTTGTATTATTGGTAAACAAACATTTTTAAATTACAATGTAGGATAATCGCGTTAAAATTGACTGTTAGTTTTCGGTTCAAACCGATTCCTTGAAAAATTGATGTTGCGGATAGTACGTGTACTTCATAGTACTGGGGACTATCTCTTCATTAATACAAGGTTAACTTTAAAATTAGTTTGCGGGCAGTACTTGTATTGCATTGGGACCGCCTCTTACTGATTATAAAGTTTTTATCTAGATACTGCGAATAGTACATTGGGACTATTGTACAGTGAATAAAAATCTAGTTAGCGGACAGCACATGTTAAATACAACTAGGGGCTGCCTTTTACTTATACAGTTGAATTGTCAGCTTAGACATTTGTAAGGACACTATGCGTCTTTTTTTTTAGACGTCGAAGTTACGAGCTACGTGATGTTAAACGACGAGGAGGATAATATTGATCCACCCATCAGCCTGCCTGAAATATGTGAGTCTCTCCCAGGTCCTAGTGGTGTAAGGTCGCGTATACAGAGCGTAGTGTCAAACACATGCGAACAGATACATGCATCGGCCAGTGCACTCCCTGTGACGGCTTACGAACCCCAGGAAACCGTTGATAAGCCTACCCTACAAACTGATGAGCAAATGTTAGATACAGACGTATTAGATATTTTGGGCACTGACCCGACTATCGTTAAAATGTATGGCAAAGACATACAAAAAGATTTATCGATTCGATTACAACATTGGACGACCACAGGATTAACTAAAGATATACGAAAAGACCTAAAAGAAAAATATTTAACACCTGAAAATTGTAAATTAATAGATCCACCTGAGCTAAATGCAGAAATCAAAGCCGCGGTTAGTGATATTAATATAAAACGTGATAAAGCTATAGAGTATAAACAAAAGGAACTATCTACAGCAATTGCATGCCTAGCAGAAGCTATCAGTCTGGTCTTGTCTTCAAAAGAAAAAGATACGACATTGTTAAAACTATTAATGGATTCGGCTCGGATCATGTGTGATTGCCAGCACGTTGATACTATGGCCAGAAGAAAATTCCTAATGGGTGGTCTTAAAAAGGAAATGCGAGAACAACTTCAAAACACTAAGATTGATAGATTTCTTTTTGGTGAAAATTTATCAGAGGATTTAAAGTCAGCTAAAGCCATTAACAAATCTGTTAATGACTTGAAACCATCAGCGCCCAAAAACATACATAAAAAACAACCAGCAACCACGTTTAATTCTTCACGAAATTTAAACTGGAAACATCCGGGTCCAGTCCGCAGGCAGACAGGCCCACCGAGGATGAGGGAGCCTGCATCAACCTTGACACACAATCGGCCCAACAGCTCCTCGAAGCAGTCGCAGCATCCTCAGCAGCGACCAGCTTACAATCGACGGTAGACACGGTAAATGCTACAGGTAGATTAAATTTGTTCTACAAACAATGGTCAATGATAACCGATGACCCTATCATTTTGGAATACATCCAAGGTTACAAGATTCCTTTTTCACAGAAACCTTTTCAAGCTGTCCAAATAAATAATCGTAAATTCTCTGTAACAGAAAAGAATCAGTTTGCTAATGAAATTGATAAATTACTATCAAGTGGAGCCATTTCAAAGTGTTCATTTTGTCCAGATCAATATATATCTAACATCTTTCTCATACCTAAGCCAAATGGGGCAATGCGTTTCATATTAAATTTGAAAAGTTTAAATAAATTTATAAATACACAACATTTCAAACTAGAAGACCTGAGAACCGTTTTGAAACTTGTCTCCAAAGACAGTTATTTATGTACAGTAGATTTAAAAGACGCATATTTTTTAATAAAAATACACGAAGATTACAAAAAGTATCTCAGGTTTCAGTTTGATGGTATTCTATACGAATTTAATGTCTTACCGTTCGGGCTCAATACTGCTCCATATGTCTTTACAAAAGTTATGAAGCCAGTGGTAAAACTTTTACGGTTATGTGGATATTTATCTACAATTTATTTGGATGACATTTGTCTTATAGGTTACGATTACCAATCATGTAATGAAAATGTGCAACAAACAATGAAACTTCTGAATTCGTTAGGGTTTATTATTAACATGGAGAAAAGTAACCTACATCCTTCTCATATCTGTAAGTTTTTAGGTTACATTTTAAACACAAAAAATTACCAGGTCACACTACCGCCGGATAAGGTAAATAAAATTAAATCTGCGATTTTAAAAATGTCATCAGTCAAACAATGTACGATCAGAACTTTTGCCAGTTTTGTAGGATTATTAGTGTCTGCCTGCCCAGCAGTAGAATATGGGTGGCTTTATACCAAACTATTTGAGAGATATAAATACCTCAATTTAAAAGGCAAACTCAATTATGACATTACAATGCAAATACCAAAAGCGTTTGATCCGGACCTTAAATGGTGGGGTAGCTCCATTCTGAATGCGAAATGTAAAATTAAAGATGACAATGATGACCTGGTGATTTTTACGGATGCCTCAACAACGGGGTGGGGAATAGCATGTGGGAAACAGAGAGCAAGCGGGTTGTGGAGTGAATATGAAAGGAAACAACACATAAATTTTCTTGAAATCATGGCTGCTTTTATAGGTCTTAAAATATTTGCTAAAGACTATCCTAACTGTCAGATCCTCCTTCGAATTGATAATACCACAGCTATTTCCTATATTAACCGTATGGGAGGTATACAGTTTCCTCATTTGACTGATATTACAAAACAATTGTGGCAGTGGTGCGAATCTAAGAAGATTTTTGTATTCGCATCATACATTAGATCATCAGAGAATGTCATTGCAGATGAGGAATCTAGACGTGCACATCCAGATATTGAATGGCAGCTTGCAGAATATGCCTACCATAAAATTGTTACTGAATTTGGTTCCCCTCATATAGACTTGTTCGCAAGCCGAGTTAATACTAAATGTCCAAAATATATCTCTTGGCACAGGGATCCGGATGCGTACGCTATAAATGCGTTTACAGTTTCATGGAGTAACTTTAAATTTTATGCCTTTCCTCCTTTTACCATGATCCTAAAATCATTGCGATCCCTCAATGGCCTACACAGCCATGGTATCCATTATTTAGAAAACTTCTAGTATCTAAACTATTAGTATTTGATGCAGGGGAAGATTTAATTACATCAATTAATTCCAGCCGCCGCCAGGTGCATACAACAATTACCCTGGTGGCCGGAGTATTGTCCGGGAGGCAACGATCAGAAGAGGAATTCCAAATTCATCAATGGACATCGTATTGAATTCTCTCTCGGATAATACTTATAAGCAGTATGAAGGTTGCTTTATTATTATCATTTATTGTAATGATAATAAATTGAACATTTATGAAGTATCGATTCCAAATTTGATTATTTTTTTCACCAAGATCTATAACGAAGGAGCCCAATATGGGACACTGAATAGTTATCGATCGGCTTTGGCTTTAATTATGCACGATAAGATATCGGATAATGTTGATCTCAAGAGATTTTTCAAGGGCGTGTTTCGCACAAGACCCCCAATGCCTAGATATAACGAAACATGGGACACATCTTTGGTCTTAAATTGTCTCGGACAATGGTATCCTAATGATAAACTAACTTTAGAAAAAATTACAAAGAAATTAATTACACTTTTAGCTCTTGTTACAGCGCATCGGGTACAAACATTTTTAAAAATCCTGACTAACAATATTAAAAGAGGTCTCTCAGAAATTAAAATTAAAATCCCAGACCTAATTAAAACATCGAATGTTGGGGTCACCCAACCACTACTAATTCTCCCCTTTTTTAATGAAAGACCAGAAATATATCCAGCTAGAACATTGCTTTGTTATCTTGAATTAACACAGACATACCGAATAAATCATGATATCCTTTTTATAAGTTTTAAAAAACCACATAAGCCGGTTACAACTCAAACTCTATCTAGGTGGATAAAGGACACATTACAGTTGTGCGGAATTGATACTTCAGCGTTCACTGCGCATAGCACCAGGCACGCAGCCACATCTGCAGCGCAAAGGCTGGGTGTAAATATAGATCAAATAAGAAAGGCAGCAGGTTGGAGCCCCAGCTCTCATACCTTCGCAAAATTCTATAATAGACCTATTAATCATGATAATTGTATTGGAACAGTTATACTACAGGGATCATTAAATAAATAGTTCGCAAAGATTGTAATAATACCGTATTACGAATTAAATTAGAGAACTTAGAATGGTATTATGATGTAATTACATTGCTTTTTTCACATTATTAATAAAACATTATCTTGTAATTAACATATAGCTGTATTTTATTAGTCCATATTTTACGACTATTATCTCTAAACATCTACATGTGTATATATGCTAATCTGGAGGACGAAGCCTGAAGCATAATTAGAGATTAAACGAACTTACCTGTAGTGATGTTCTATCCTAATTATGCGAAGGCTTCGTCCGAACAGATTAGCAACCCTCCCACCCAAATGGTTTAACCCAAAATATCGTAAAATATGAAATGTTATGCAGTTGGTTCCGCTCCAAAAAATGACGATAATGGCGGGTGAGTAGATTCATGTCAAATATTGTTATAGTACCTCCATTTTTATTTTTTTATTACTCCTAACATAGTGTGTGGAACGGTTAGTACTATACGAAACTACATGTGTATATATGCTAATCTGTTCGGACGAAGCCTTCGCATAATTAGGATAGAACTTCACTACAGGTAAGTTTGTTTAATCTCTAATCAATACATCTCTTTCCTGGCTTCCTCTGTTCTTCCACCCTCTTACATTCATACCCATCAATCATGGCCTTACCAGGGAAGACGATTTTCCTTCAGTTAATCCAATCTCGATCTGATCCGAATGATACTCTTAAAAGAATTAATTATGAAGAAATGAGCATGAAATTTATTATGACAATATTTTGTACAACTTGTGCGGATAAAGAATGGGATCAGAAATGGCGGCGCATTTATTCACTTCTCGCTCGCACACTATACGCGTTTATACTCGCACTCGTGGGTGTGCGAGCGAGAAGTGAATAGATGCGCCGCCATTTCTGATCCCGTTCTTTATCCGCACAGGTTGTACTCACATATTTTGCTTGACGTTTCGTCTATGTTATAGCATACAATAGTTGTTTGTGAGTATAAAATATTGTACCTCATAATAAATTACGTGTGATAATGTAACGCGAAAATCTAAAAAAAGAGTATGAAATCTTTAGGAGTTGGGATCAAGTAGAACATAGTCGTACCATTCTCACCTTAATTGATGTTTTTGATAAAAATTTGGCAGAAATCTCTAGTTTCATCAACTCTTACACAGTACAGTACAGTATACTGTGCTATCATACAACATGGCAACCAAGCGGTAGGTACTTAGTAGTGAACTAAAAAAGAAATGACGAAATTTATTTTTATAACCATATCATCCCATCTACTTGATTATGTAATCCAAAAACAATTGTCTGCTAAATATTCGCCGATCCCGGTTTATTCCGACATGAAATATCATGTAGTGATGTAGACGTTCCATGATTTGGTTAATAAAACATGTTTTGATGTTTTCGAAAACAGCAGGAGTACCTATTGTTTTTACACCTTACATAATCTTCACTCATCTGAATAAAATCATACCTGACCGCAAGAGAAGCAACGTGAGCGATATAAGGGTTCCTTCTACTGTGCTTGTCCTCTTTTTCCATGTCTGTATTTTTAAAAGGCGCTATTTTTCCAACACATAGATTTTGGTAGGAATCAGAGCTGGTAACAGAACGAAAAGTACCTATCTGAACTCAAACAATCCACATCACATCCACATCCATCCATACAACATGGATCATAGATACCTAAATATGTAAATTTGCCGTAAGTATAAGAATGTAAATCTTATGTGCAAATACTTCGATAGTAACTTGATTTGGTAGTAGTTTGAAATTTAGTTTTCAACTCGAATTTAAGGAGACGAAATTGGTAAAAAAAAATCTGGTTTATTTGCTAACAACTTAAAACAATTGGCGTCGCTAGTGTGCCCTACCCATCACCTTAAATTAGTTGGCAGGTCGATAATCTATGCGTACGCAGAAAATATAAGTACCTAGAATAATAGTCGCCACCGCTTTGCAGTTATTTTTAACCATCAGTATTATTTTATTGCATCACAATATTAATATGTTTCGGTAACGTCTAGTCTAGTAAGCAGTCATTATAATAAGGTAGGTACTTATTTAGAAACTTCATCATCATCATCAGCCTATCGCAGTCCACTGCTGGACGTAGGCCTCTCCAATTGTTCGCCATCGTGATCTATCCATGGCTTCTCGCATCCAGCTCTTGCCAGCCATCCTGCGCAGATCGTCCCTCCACCTAGCCAGAGGGCGCCCTACATTGCGTTTGCCAAGACGCGGTCTCCACTCTAGAACTTAAAGACACTTAGATTTAGAAACTTAAAGACACCTAAAACTATAAAAAAATAGTACCTACGTCAAGTTATAATGAAAATTTCAATATTTACCGTGCAGACTAAAAATAATTCAGTAATGTTCCCATACTGAAACAACAAAGTAACATTGAACGTTTTTCCCACCACAAAATTGTAGAATTCAGTTCAGTGAAGGAAAAGTGTGATATTTGTCTTATTATAATTTTAAAAAGTCATGTCGCGACAGAGTGAAGGCGAAATTTTGTAAACACATTAATAGTAAGTGGAGATAGCTGGTCACGTGTATTTGGTTACTACTCGCGATATTTATTGGGCATTTTGGATTACTGTCACTTGCCCCGAAAACGTGTTTTCTGAACAGATAAATATTTTGTAATACCAAGCGCTTTATTCGAGATTATGGGTTACATATATGAATATTTCGATATACAAACATGATCGGCCTGACGCACCATGCATTAGTGCTTCTCCTGAATGCAGCATTTACAATGAGAACAAGTCACGCAAGTGAAGACGCGACTTCAAAATGATGGCGAAGCATCGATCGGCGAATTCAAAACGAAAGCAGCGATAAGATGATAATCGAAGTTCATCGATCGGTCCACTCGCTTTGAAAGACCCTTCGGCCGCCTACGAAACCGAAAAGTTTCAAAACTCATTCTAACTAAGAATAATGATTCTTCTTTCGAAATTGATTTCGATGTAAGAATTATATTTCTTATCTCAAAGCTTGTTTGGAAAAAAGAATAATATTACCACATTCGAAATCGTCAGTTAAAAAGATACGGATAACTTCTTTTTCATTAGCGTATAATTTAGTCTTCAGTTGATTTTGTGATATTCATTTGTATTCCCATATTCAATTGTTTTTCTTATAGCATGGGAAAACAATCGAAAATAACAAAAACAAATGAACTTAGTAAAACAACTGAAAATAAAAATATTTATTTTACTTTTGTTTATTGGTTTGTCTTACGGTGACTTGTTTTATTATATACATACACTAGTTAATAAAATATTTACTTATTTCACATCCTTACCGGTAGGGATATTTTTATTTGTCGTCTGTTCACTTGTATTTATTTACCTATGTTAAGCTATGTAACCCAAAATCATTTGTTTTTGTGTTTTTCCCATGTTCATTTGTAAACAGAAGTGAATATATGAAGAAAAACAAGTGAATATGGGAAAACAAATGAACATCACAAAAACAGCTGAAGACTAAATTATACGCTTTTCTAATAAAAGAAAAGTTATCCCTATCGGTACGAATTTTTAATTGACGGTTTCGAATGAACAAATATAATTCTAACATCGAAAACAATATCGAAAGAAGAATCATTATTCTTAGTTAGAAACTAGTTTTGGAAGTTGGTTTCGTAGGTGGCCGTTCCATTCCAAAACGACTGCTAACAAATCGACGAATGTCATCAATCGAAGTTTGACAAAATTAGCACAGTATAACAAGAGCTTTCCCTAAAGGTACTAGGTACTATAAAAAATCAATTTACTTTGGCTAATAGATAGATAGATAGATATTCTTTATTGCACAAAAACAAAATACAAGCATGATACAACAGCAACAGACAGTACAATAAGGCGGTCTTATCGCTTGTAGCGATTTCTTCCAGACAACCTTTGGGTAGAGGAAGCTAATCCATCTTGCCATCGATCAATGGCATTGATCGACAGTCAACCGTTTAGAGGGATAGAATAATCGATGACCGATCGATCACAGCAGATAAGGGAACACCCTAGGATCGGGTAACAACAAGACCATACCATAATACCTGACGGTTGTGATCAATAGTTCAAAATACCTCAAACATAAATACATTAAATTATTTATAACAAGATAATCAGCAAGTCACATAAAGACCTAATTGCTCAATTAAACAAGGTTATAAAATTATATGGTTACGATACCTTTTACACATACTATTTTTTGTACCTGTAATTTATGGCAAATGCTTTAAAAAATTAATAGCTTCACCTCACGACTAGCTCAATTGCACCTACCTACATTGTATTGTAAGAATACAGGGTGTATCTGTGAACATTTACATCCCTTTAACCACGTGTTCTATCAACCATTCTGAACAACATTTGTTCTATGACTTTTGGAAATTCGCATAAAAAAATCTCAACTTCTCATACAAAGTCGGTCACGTGGCTTGGTCATTTTGTATGGGGAGTCAAAAAAAATTATCGACTTATTTTGAAAAGTCGTAGAACAAATGTTCAGAATGATTGGAAGAACATGTGGTTAAAGGGATGTTTTGGTGGGTAACAAATATGTGTGAGTGATATGGGTAGTCATGAATTATAACCACACAAAACAGGGTTGAAGATTATGGATTTGATAAGCATATTTCATTATATTTTTTCAAAATTAAATATAAATAGCGCTAAATCGCTAGTAGTATTTTTTTTGACACATTATATTGGCTCTCCTCAGCCTGATGTTAAGCAAGAGAAGAGCCCGCGTTACAATATTACAACATCACCTCCGCTGGGACTGTCATACTGTATTATTTTATCATGTGACAAAAGTCAACCGTGAATACCTAAGTTTTGCTACGATTGAGTTCAATTTCATGTTGTTTCAATGTTTCCCATTAAATCAAAATAAATACTGCCCACAACCAAAATAAATAATTTTCTAGCACTTCCTATATTTTACTTAGATTCTTAGAAGTCACCATAACTTTAAAAGAAATAAACATTTTTCTATGTCTCTCTCTCACGGTGGTAAGAGAGAGATAAAATGGCACCCCATTTTATGCAATAGCGCCCAGGGGGCGTTACTTCGAAAAATACGAGTATAAACTTTGATCAAATTATATTACATCGATAGGTATAAATCAAGTCACATAATATCAAAACGTGAAACCATTTCAATAACTCCTTTCGAAAATCTATAGTGACTGGCTAAAATCAAAATCTCCATACTAGACAGCACGTGACTAACATTTTTTTTGCTTTCTACATATTTACACATCGTCACTTGTATTTGAAATAATTGAATTTCAAGTTACACGTGATCACTGGAAAGTAAATAAAATTACGGGCAACAGGATGAGATTAAAGCAGTGATTCCGTATACCATTTTCATTCATTCATTCATTGACATTTCTTTGAAATATTAGTCCTAATAAATTATACGCAATATTCCTAGGTTTATTGCCAAAAAAACCAAAGTTGCTTTACACAGAAAGCATTAGTAAATAAAAAGCCAATATTAATGTTATGTGGCAAACGAGTAGACAGTGCCGCCAATAGATTTGAATTAATTGTGCCGATTATGAGACATTTTAAAAAAGACATAAATAATCAATAAATAAATAAATATTTCACAACATCACATACATTACTGTCGTCGAGTAAAATATGTGAGTACACAATGTTTGTTGTATCACATAATAAGTATCGTGTTAAATCTCGTCTTGATTAATTTAATCACATACATTGACCTGACTCCGAGATAGGTAGCTCAAGCACCTGTGTTACGGATATCAGAATCAACAGCGGAATTACAAATACATACATATAATACTTTTCTTTTGTAAATACATACTTATAATACATACAAACACCCAGACCAATACAAAGAGACATGTTCATACACACAAATGTTTGTACTGTGCGGGGATCGAACCCGCAACCCTTGGACCAAAGGCAGCGTTCATTACCACTGTTCCAAACAGGTCGTCAAATAGTAATACCTCTATATGTTCGTTTTAAACTTACTTGTGTGTGCCAAATTGTATATCTCCGCTCAACTCAACTTCCCCATCAAAGCATTTCAGAACGGGCACGGCCTTCTAGAATGATGACTAAGAAGAGGATAACCTCTTCTGAGAATATATTTTTTGATCCGTAGTTACCTTTTGGTGAAATTTAACCAATAGTCAAAGTGACGTAGTTCCTTGTAATATAACAATTGGTTAAGCTAACTATGGGTCAAAAAACACATTTTAGCGATATTTTACCATTGGTTACTTTTTTAAACCATTCGTTCAATTTAACTACGGATCACAAAATCGGCCTTTAGTCAATCTTTATTACCAAGATCAGAATAACGTTTATATAAAATGTAAAAATATGCATCTAATACCTTTGTTATAATTTTATTGACGACCTATGGTAAACCTTAGTTTGGGATTAAGACAATGTATGTGACACTGGCTCAATTTATTTATTTATAATGTGCAATAAAATATTTATTTATATTGTATAGATTGTTCAGTGATAATTTTATTACTTTTTATTAGTTCTACATAAATTTAACCATCTAGGATAAAGTTATTCCATATCCATACTCGTGAAGTGAAACGGGAAAATGAGGTCAAACAAAATTTAAACCGAACACAACACCAGCGCCACTTTCCACACGTGACAATACATTCACATCAACAAGTCAGAATTTCAAAATGAAGGCTGAAAACAACATTATCAACGCTAATTTTGTCAGAAAATCGTGTTATGAGAACATTTTTATTTATTTACTTCACCCGCAAAAACAAATTCAATTTTATGATTTTTTAAATTGATTTTATCTTTGGATTATTTTATTTAAATAGCCTATTTTTTCAGAGAGGAGCTCTCCTACCCGTCTCTATCCAATTCTCCTATCAACATTTCAGTCCAAAACGACAAACTGGGTCCTGATATCCGTCTATGGTAGATTCATCTCCAATTCCGGGATCCTAACCTGAGTAGGAAAAATTTGTATACTAAAAAATACAGAAAAAAGTTTGGGCACAATCAATTTTCTATTCGGTTCACAGGGGCGGCTCTAGCCCAAGAAGCTATTACTACTACTACTGTCTTCTTCGCACTTTTTTGCGGTTTGGGTTTCGGCGTAAACCCATTACCCGGGCTGCATCTCGCGCCTTCGTGGCGCAGTGTTCATGCTCCTCTGGGAGAGGAGCCCTACCGACACTGCGCATTTGGGGCGGTCTTCGACCCCGGTTGGGGCCTGCCAGCGACCCTGTTGCGCTAATCTGTCTGGGAGGGGGGATGGGGGTAGTCACCGTGATCAGTCTCGAGGGAGATGTACACAGCGTGGTCTTTTGCTGTCTTTTTGGTTGCCGTATTATTATTTTTTTGCCCAAGAAGCGCCCGGGCGCAATCCTGGCGCCCTCTTGTTTCAAAATGCGCGAACAAAATTGAATACTTACAACATGTTGAACTACCTCTGGGCAGTCGCTTTATTGTAATTATCAGACACCCGGGCTTCGAAGCGACAGCATTGGACGCAACTGGGAATCACTCGCTAAGAAGAGGAGGGCGATCAGTACTCGCGCCCGTTGTTGCGGAGCGCGAGCGTTACAGTGGAGACTCTACGTGTATCGAGGGGCTCGCGGCGCCCTCTAACTTACGGTGCCCCGATGTACCGCACCCCTGCACTATAGGTAAAGACACCACTGTAGGTTCACTCAAGGTAGCACTATTGAATGAAAAGTAATCTTTGACGAGACAACCTGGGATGGGGCCATGAACACATGACAGAATCTTCAAATCCCAAAACAAAAATATATTCTGGGTAACCCTACCTCATTATCTCTTCCAGTCGTTGATTGTCAGATGCAAGCCCAACAATCATGAATAAAAAATCTATCCCTACTTTTTTATGTGATAGGTGGCAGACGAGCAGACGGATTACCCTATGGTTATGGATTGCCGCTGGGCATAAACCCGCGACACCAGTGGAGTCACAAGTGCGCTGCCAACCTTTAAACCCCCCCTTCCGCCGGATCGGGCCTCCGGTACCTTCACTCATGCAGCGAAACTGTGAGTCCGTGGTATCACTCCGGTCGAGCCGGCCCATTCATGCCGAAGCTCGGCTCTCCCACAGTCAAACACGGTACTTATTCAACAAAATCACGTTCCTGATAGCACACGTGAACAGTGTTAAAAACCTCACTAGTAACTTTTTATCCTTTTTGTCACCTAGCTTAAAAATTTAAAATAGGTACTTGAACCGAAGCAAGGAGATCCATTCACATTCATAAAGGAAGTAAATAATTTATCAGAGCAAGTATGAAATGTAAAGCCGAACATAAGATATGCGCTTACGCGCCTTCTACAAAGCATTAAACTTAACAAGGTGCCTTACCTGCTCGGGGTCGTCGATCACTGAACCAAAAGTAGGTAGCATTCTATGCTAGGCAAGTAAACAATAAATATTAATAATAGTGGTAGGTAGACTTTATTTTAAATTACTAGAACCGTCTGTAAATAAATAATCAACGTAGATGAGAAAGATCTGGAAAAAGACAAGAGCCAGTCATTACCTGGGTAGTACGAGTACCTACTTTCTACATAGTACACACTTCCTATATAAAAAAACTAGTGGCCCGTCCTCACTTCGTTTCGGGACATGAGTTCCATTTTACACCAATATATGGTGCTAGGTATCTATTGCATCGCGTAAGCGTTTCGTGTTACCGGATTACTTATGAGCGTTGCCCCTATACATATATAAGATTTACCTTTTTATATTATAAATAGTAGTAGATAGGTGAAAGGTCATTGTTTCTATTGACACACCTACACCCATGACACTGTACTTAAAAAAAATTGGTGATTAAAAAGAGTAACTGGCGAGTTTCTTGCCGGATCTTCTCGTCAGAATCAACTTTCCGATTCCGGTGGTAGAATCACATTATATTTATTCATTTCTTAGTATATTTTTGTATCGACATATATGTTTAATAACATGTATAATATACATAGCTATAATTTATATTTTTCATGTATGACGATTTGTAAGAGCTGTATAGAAGCCTATGCAAATAAAGCACTTTTGAATTTTGAATTTGAAATTTTATTCGTAGTCAATGCAATGTCTATTTTGCAGATATCTTTGAAACGGTGACACTACAGGGAATATGATAAAGAAAATAATTGTATAAAATCTTCAAAATACTTAAGTGTTTTTTTTTCTGTACAACATTAAACGTTCTATGTAGTAATGTGTCTCTGGACCCGGAGGTTCACATCCGAGCAGACACCTCTGGAATTTTTCAACTATTAGGTATGTGCGTATTTCTGCCTTGCTGAAGAGGTAAATTATCGTGTTTTCTTACGACGGTTCGGTCACGTTTCGGATAATTTCTGAAACTGTAAATAGAAATATTTTTTCGACAATGATTCTGAACGTGTAATTGTGATCTAATTGTTCTGGTTCCCCAGGTTGCGAAGGTCAGTCAGACAGCCTCATTGTAATTTGCAGACTTCATAAAATGCTAGATCATGGCCCAAGCGTAGAGCCCTAAAGAAATGGTTTTGGCCGTAGATAAGAACAATACGCTGAGATGATGATGAGCCCACAGGCAACTCCAAAATGACTTTGTGACACTCAAGTAAAGCATCAGCCTATATACTGTCCCACTGCAGGGCAAAGGCATCCATCATACAAATCAAGTTATCGCTACTATGATGGGATTAGGCTTCACCACGCTTGCCTAATGCGGATTGGTGATCACAATCCCGAGCTATGTTCGAAAAATTCGAAACATACTTTTTGCACGACCCGGGAATCGAACCCAGGACCCCGAGATCACGGCCCGGTACTTAAATCACTAGACCAACAGGGCATTTAGTATCTTTTCACAAATAGGTACCTAGGCTTCTGTGTAAGAAGAATCCAAAAAGTTTTATCGTTACAGGTTTTCTATGTGAATGAGCGTATGAAATACTCAATTAACTATAAATAATAAAACTAATAAACTGGGAAAAAAGCAATATAATACGTAAGCTCACATAGGTTAAGCTCGTAAGGTTGCCTGGAAGAGATCGCTCATAGTGATAAGGCCGCCTTCGTTGTACACATCCTGTAATCATCATCATCATCATTATCAGCCCATTTAAGTCCCCACTGCTGGGGCACGGGCCTCCCACAATCACATGAGGGGTAATTGCCATACTCACCACGCTTGGCAGACGGGTTGGCGAGGGTTTTGATACAAATGCAGAGTTTTCCTTCTCTGGGTGCTGATGATTATGCCAGCAGCTTTACCTTAGTCGCCTTTTACGACACCTCGGTAAGAGTGAGGGTGGCCTATTCTACTCTGCCGGGGACCACACGGCCTATCCTGCACATCCTGTAATACCTAGTTTTTAAGTTTTCATACTTTATTTTGAGTGCAATAAAAGTATACTCATTCATTCATTAGCAAGTATCAAAATAGAATGCCATTGAGCAGGCGACCCACCATGACCGGACTCCTGTTCTGCATCGCATTTGCATGTAGAACTACACAATTGCACTTTTACTCACAACTTCTCCGTCTATATAACCCCTATTGCCATCCACATAAGAACTTTCATCTTTCTTGTAAACTGCATAGAGTTGACATTGCTAAATCACACTTTACCCACCCATGACCTGAGCAGTGCATGAATAAGCGCATCTTATGGAGAATATTATAAAGCTGCAACCTCAATGTTAGGCGTTTTGTTCATTTTTAATAATTTATTGTTTATGTAAAGTAAACTGACCCACTGCAGGGCATAGGCCTCCACCACAGAAATCAAGTCATCGCTACTATGTTGGGATTAGGCTTAATCACCACGCTTGCCAAATGTGGATTGGTAAACGCAAACCCGAGCTAAGTTCTAAAAATTCGAAACATACTTTTTGCCTGACCATATTATAGTTTATAATTTTTAAGAATATATATAGACTATTAAAAAAATGTACCAAATAATTTCACACGAATCATAATAATTATTTAAATACCGTGTTAATTATTCATTATACTATTCGTTAATTGATATACGGACAGCCCGATATCAATGTATACAAATCTGTCATTCAATCAATTCTCACCTTAATGTCAAATGCGTTTAGTTCAATATCAATTAAGGTGTCAGGTAGGGCACACAAGCGAAGCACGCCAAAAGCGGCCACTTGGCGGTAATCAATTTTTCGCGTACGCATTAGACACAACATTTGTGCATGGCTATTTAAGAATAGTACAAGTGTTTGCCCAGAGGCTGTAACCGCGAAATTGTTTAAAATAGATTCGGTTTAGTAGCTAAAAATTAAAATCGATTGGCGTCGCTAGTGTGCCCTACCCGTCACCTTAAGAAATTTTGACAGATTATAGTAGGTAAACTGATGAATGCTGTACCCTGTATTTATGTACATTAGCGGTTGATAAAATCTTTTTGTAATGATGGCGCTGACGTGGGTGAGAAGAATCCTCTTTTCAGCCACGATAATGTATGGAATATGACATTGTGAGAGTTGAGATAACATTATCTGCGTCATGCGCGTATCTTGTTGCTTTGAAAATGTACTCTTAGTACATTATAATGACCTATAGATTAGACATCAACGCGAGATCATCTGAAAAATTGAAACCGAAAAAGCGTTACTAAATTGTTCACCCATAGAGTAAGAGAATAATAGTTGTTTGAGATTAAATACAAATTAATAAATATATCTAGTCTCAAACAAGGCAATAATAATTATGTATACTGGTAATCAAAAAGTCTAAACATAGCTACCTATACTTATTTGGTATACAATATTTCGAATTAGTACTGACCGGATGGCGCAATTGGTAGTGACCCTGTCTCTTACGCCAAGTGGATTCGATCCCCACCCTGGACAAACATTCGTGCGATGAACACTTGTGTTTGTTCAGTGTCTGGGTGTAATATATGTATTTAAGTATATATTTGTGTTCCTCTGTTGTCTGATATCTGTAACACAAGTGCTTAAGCTACTTAGTACGGAATCAGATCAACGTATGAGATGTTGTAAGAATTATTATTATTATTATTAATTAGTCTAGCAATTAAAAAAATTACTCATACACAATACAATATTTCGAATATAGCAAGTATTGATCAACATATATAATATTGAAAAAAGTAAAAGCAAATCTTTCGTTTTTTTTTTTCAATTCAACGATTTTATTATTTCTCTATCTCAAGTTATGTACTATTATCACAATTATAATCACTGTATGTCGTCATGAGATAGGTATACCTGGGAAATTGGTAAATTAAATCGACTTTGTTTAACCTATTTGTACCTACGTACTATCATCATGACTACAACATACAGTAATCCTGCGCATACGTGATTATAAGAAGGTATTTATACAAGTACTAGAAATAGTTACTCCCATTAACTATTCATACTATAATTGTAGTCAACCAGTTTACATCGTAAACAAGTAACCTAAGAAAACACCTACTAATATGCTCTCAATCTATGGAAGTGTCCGACATGAATGCAATACGTAGCTTTACCAATTCCAATGACCGCCTAGAATATACTTGAGAATAATGCGGGCGCAATTATACGGTCACGTGCAGGCGGCAATCCAGGAGGGAAGGGAGAAAATACTCCTGGTAATGAGTGCGGGAGAGAAACGTGAGCGCCGCCTGCGCACGCGGTCACTCACACCGCGAGAGGTGGGACTAGCCGCGGGATTTCAGGGATATTGCTAAATATGTTACCACTAAGATGCGAAAGTGGGACGTGAATAGAAGTACCTAAATTATACATAATTCAGGAGTAAAGCGAGAGATACTACCCGGTAATGAGTTCGGGAGAGGGTCGTGAGCGCCTCCGCAGGCGGTCCCACACATCGCGCGTGGCGAGGTGGTAATTACGAAATATGACTAGATAAAAGTTTCTAATAAAACCATTAGAAAAAACCCATCATCCATTAGGTATAACATGGACATTAACGAGAAGACATAAAGAACCGTAGGGACGGCTACGGTAAACTCGTCAGCCCTTCATATCTTCCAAAGAGTGATGAATTAACTTATGTGTGCGCTCGCAAAGTAGAAATATTTATTTACTCTTTGGAATCAATTTAATTAGTATAGGTATAAAGCTAATTCATCATCATCAGCCTATCGCAGTCCACTGCTGGACGTAGGCCTCTCCAATTGTTCGCCACTGTGATCTATCCATGGCTTCTCGCATCCAGCTCTTGCCAACCATCCTGCGCAGATCGTCCCTCCACCTAGCCAGAGGGCGCCCTACATTACGTTTGCCAAAACGCGGTCTCCACTCTAGAACTCGTTTACCCCATCGGTTGTCGGTTCTACGGCTAATATGGCCAGCAGTCGGCTGGCCATATTAGCCGTAGAACCACTTACGCCACTTACGCTTGCTAATCCGGTGAGCAATGTCGATGACTTTGGTTCTCTGCCGGATCACTTCATTTCGGATTCGATCTCGGAGAGAGACGCCGAGCATTAATCGTTCCATAGCCCGCTGAGCGACCTTTAACTTGTGGATCAGCCGTACCGTAAGTGTCCACGTTTCGGCTCCGTATGTCATGACGGGTAGGACGCACTGATTGAAGACTTAAATTATATTAAAATACATTTCTCCGGGATTCGGATCATTCCCACAACACTACTAAATCATACATGACATGAGCATGTGTTTAGCAAGTGACGAACAAAACTCATGGCTTTTAATGCATTCGTATTGAAAATCAACACATTTGAGATAATTTACTCAAATCATTTTGTATAAAGTGCTTACTAAACTTGGTTAAGGTAAAAACAAATCATAGGTCCGCATATTATTCTGAGAGATCATGCGCATCCAAAAATTAATTCATCCTAAATACTGAAATTAAAATAAATTAATTTTAATTTAAGTATTTAGGATGAATTAATTTTTGAATGCGCATGAGCCATTTCTCTGCATCGTTTTCGCCGGAGGTTCGAGCAGGCCGCGCAGGCGAGTATCGGTCCTGAGGAGGATCCTGGTAGAGTGGGATCGATTCTGTTCCTACCTTCTCACTCTAAAGACATGAAGGAAAGACTCCAGAGGGTTTCATTGGGTATGCCCAGTGGAAATAGGCATGTGTATAATTTAAGAATTCTATACAATGCCAGTTAGGCAGTGTATAAAATTCCTAAGAAGTACTAGCAAAAGTTGCCGTGTGATCTCCGGCAGAGTAGAATAGGCCACCCTCACTCTTACCGAGGTGTCGTAAAAGGCGACTAAGGTAAAGCTGCTGGCATGATCATCAGCACCCAGAGAAGGAAAACTCTGCATTTATATCTAAACCCTCGCCAACCCGTCGGCCAAGCGTGGTGAGTATGGCAATTACCCCTCATGTGATTGAGGCAGGCCCGTGCCCCAGCAGTGGGGACTTAAATGGGCTGACGATGACGATGACTAGCAAAATGTATGAAATATGAATGAATATCATTGTTCACCCAAGAACCCGCCACTCCCCCTCCCCCGTAGCAAATAATACCCACCATGGCCTCCCCCAGGAAAAATCTCTAGCTATGCCAATGGAAGTCGCCAAGGATCTCAAGTAAGTGCCCTAAAGATCCTTGGCGACTAATGTGCACTATTGGCGTCAGAGGCGAAGATCCATTTTGGATCGCTAAGTCTGAATTGTAATTAATGTCAAATTCTATAATAATTGTAATTAATTTGTCCTAGCTTCTACTCGTGATATAAGAGCGCTAATTTCGCATATTGTCATTTTTGGCATTAGAAATTGAATACAAAATACTAACAAGTAAAGAAAGGAATTCAAGCAGTTTGTGGTGGGTGCATCATGTGCACATAGGTAGGTTACCTACCTACTCGTAGGTCGAGTATGTCGAAACCGTGTTAAGTGCGCCTTACGACCCAACTTTCGACAAAGTATTGTTCATAAACAAAGAAACGGTATTATTACTCACCAAGTAATAAATATTAATGAACCTCAGTAACTTTGTATGGGAATTCCCATGTTTAAATAATTAAATAAATACTAAAAAAACAGATGAAGTGTAAGTCAAGCAAATACATGCCAACGAGAGGCGTAAAGTTGATACTACAGAAAGAGCTATAATATACACAATTTTATAATGACCATGCTCAGTTTTTAGTAGACCTCCAAAGTAAATATACAATTTGTTTATACTGATAGGTATATTGATACAATCTTAAATAAGATTTACAAAAAGTACACTAAAAAGGCCTTAGTACATGCTATTAGACTGAAGCTACACACCTATGGGATATTACATAGGTATCCAAACTTCACCTGGATAGGTGGAAGTTCACTCAGTTTTAATTAATGTAGGTACCTAATAAATCTACACAACAGATACCCAGCAGCTTAGTCAAGAGCTTAGCCCGCGTGCCCGCTGTGAACAGCGGTTTTCCTGTGATGCGGATTTCGACCCGCATACGGACTTAGCGGCCATTTTGTTCCATTGGGGAGTTGCCACTTTCGTAGAGAGCGACGAGTACGACGAGTCGCGGCTGCGCAGCGTTCACGCCGCGGATGCGCAACGAATGCGCGACGGATTCGCCGCGGAGATAAGTCTGAATGTCATTGTTTTTTGTGGCCGTCACGCAAAAACACGCCGGCGAATCCGTTGCGCAGCCGCGACGTAGTCGCTGCGTCGTCGCTCCGGTTTGAAAACTGCAATCCGCCAGTGTGGCGACTCCCTTAATAACCATTAACCATGTAATTTGTTTTCGCTGCCAGCGTTATTGGAAAGACATGGGCGTCAGTCCGCGCGGAGGTTAAATGCGCAGATGTGCGAATCTACCCCTCAGTGGTGACCCTTGAGCGAACATTGGTACATGTCGAGCATCTTTTAAGGGTGAAGCCGCTTGTTGTGAATCATTCCTGAGCCTATTAATATGTAAATTATTCAAAAACTAAAATATTTACGGCCATCCAAGTGTGATGTAACACTCAGTCCAGTCGCTTATGTACATCGGAGTATTACGTAGGCAAATATTAATTTGTTTGAAAGGAAATCCCAAAGTATCCGAAAAGTACACATCTTTAAGCATAATTTGGTGTAAAAAAATAAAATACCTGTTGCTATAAGTTTCCATACCACGGCAGACGTTCAAATCCATCGATAGAAGTAAGTACCAAAAGCTATTGACGTCCATGTTCCTGCCCTTTATTAATAACAATTGAACAAATAAATGTTGACCTCAATAAGTAAAGGAACATGTCAATAGAATAATTGTCTAATTAGTTGGTTGGTAAACTAGTGATGTCGCTTACCTTTTTTTTCGCTGCACGTTTGTCCTTGCGTATCGCCCTGATGCCATTACGAAACTGTGAAATAAAAGTAATTTTTAATAAGTTAATAATTCACATAATTTTAGCTGTCGCTTTGAAACCTACGCTTCTTAGACCATTAATCAGGATTTCGGGAGTCTGGTAACTACAATGAAGTACTGCAGTCTGATCTTCGCAACGCTCCAACTGAATCATTGCTACACGTTTTAGAAACTATCCGAAACGTACAAGTTTCCTTACGATGTTTTCCCTCACCGACGAGCTACTGGTAGCAATACGCACATAGATTAGAAGAATCTAGAGGTGCATGCTCGTATTCGAACCACGACCCCGCGCAAGATGGGATCACTGCAAAGCATGCGTTGGATATCATATGAAAAATATATAGTTTATTCAATTTAAGTCCATAAGAACACTTATGAATGTCAACATGTTTACCACTTGTTCGGAATGTAGTTTTCTACCAAGAAGACAGCAGTAAAAAACTTAGCAGTGTTTTACCAAATTTCACCATTCATTTCAAAATAAAGTACAATTTTTGTATTACTATTATTATTTATTATTTGATAGAAATGGGGTGAGCCCTGCGTCTCATAGCCACTGCGACCAATAGATGATCTATTGTGGCAGCCCCGTAACCTATTACAGCACCTCATGCAGCCCCAGTTCCAGGATAAACCCGAGAATGGAGCTGATGGGGGAGCTCTTGATCTCGTCAGCCGAGATCATGTGTGCTCCCAGGTGCCGGCTTCTGCAGCGGTGCAGCGCCATGCACTCGCCGAGGACGTGGATAATCGTTTCCTCGTCCTCGCGACAGAACCTGCAGATTTTGGTATCTGTAAGGCCCATGTTGTGCAGGTGCTTGTTTAATTTGCAGTGCCCTGTGAGGGTCCGAGTGAGTGCCCTAACATGTCCTCTACTCAGTTTTGTTATCTCTACAGCTCGTCTCTGATCGAACGCCTGTATCAACGCCTTAGACTGTTCTAGTCGAGGTAGTCTTTTCCAATATTCAGTGCTTTGCTTATGCTCCCACTCTTTTAACTCGAACCTGACCATGCAGGCTGGAACGCCACTTATTGGTTCCGGTCCGAGTAGTGGGCTCTCTGCCCCGGCCTTTGCTAGCACGTCAGCGACCTCGTTGCCTCTGATATTACAGTGTCCCGGTACCCAAATCAGATTTACGATGTTGGCATTGCCAAGCTGGTTTAGGAGCAGGACACACTCGCTAGTGAGTTTGGAGTCAAGTTCACAGGATGTTAACGCCTTGAGGGCAGCTTGACTATCTGAGAAGATGAATATCTTCTTATTCTGGAGATTCATTTGTAGACTCTCTTGGACACAGCCAATTATTGCGAAGACTTCCGCTTGGTACACCGTGGTATAGCGACCCAGGTTGGCGAATTTGCGTATTCCGCAGCGATCATTACAAAATCCCGCCCCGGATATGCCCTGCTTCCTGGAGCCATCCGTATACCAAACGATGTCATTCTGTTTAACATTTCCGGGAGTTCCAGCCTCCCAGTCTTGTCTACTCGGTAACAAGACTGTAAACCGCTTATCGAAGCGGTGTTCACGGACCATGGAGTCAGAGGGCATATCCATGACCGGACTTTTCATTAGTTCGTTGTAGAGGTTTCTCATGACCCTAGATTGCCATCTCGTCCTCCCTCTGATTTTCGCTCTCGTGATAGCCATCCTCGCTTCCATCTGCACGTGAATGTGCAGAGGTGGAATGTTCAGGAGGGCATCCAGTGCTGCAGAGGGAGAGGACGAAAGCGCGCCGGTGGCTATAAGGCAGGCTGTTCTTTGAACTTTGCTGAGGTTCTCTACGCAGTTAAGTTGGTGCGTCTTCTTATACCACACACAGCAGCCATAAGTGACGATCGGCCTCACTATGGTTTTATAAATCCAGAGTGCGGCCATGGGCCGTAGCCCCCATTTTAGCCCCACCAACCTACTGCTTGCCCCCATCGCAATTTTTGCGATTGTATTACTAATATGTGATTGTCATTCAAAAATTATTATGGTGTAACTTGACCATGATTTCAAATGAATTTATGTAAGTTATCAGTAATAAAGTTATATTTTCATACAACGTAATAAATACATAAATACTCTGCGCAGCAAATAAAACGGGCCACCAGCTATTTTTCATCCATGACGCCCTGTTGGTCTAGGACCCCCTGTTGGTGGGCCGGGCACGGATGCTGCCTTCTTTATCCAGCCCCCCCTTCTGCCGTGGGTTGGCGTTGGGGTGTGGTGGCACCCACTGTCGGGCGCTTTGGCGTGCGGTGGGCCGGTGTTCCTAGTGTGATGGTGCCGTATGGGGGCCATTTTGTTTTCGGGCCTTGAACTGTCGCGCCTTCGGGCGCGTTCGAATGTTGGGGAGTTCCACGGTGGTGGAATTCCTCCCAACAGCCTGTTGCGCCCCGATTCTCGGGAGCGCTCTCCCCGCCTTATGGTGGGGGCTTTGTTGGTGGGTCTGTGTTGAGTCCCGCAGCCAGTGGGATGCAGCTACGACTCGCCACCCCCGCTTTTCCCGTCCCGTCGATTGTCTCCGCAACCCAGCGGGGATGCTCGAACGGGAGGGTTTTCGGGTATTACTTAAAGTCTGTGGGTGCTCTCTCCTCTCTCTGCCCTGCAGCCAGCAGGGTATGGGTTGGGGGAGGGGTCTGCAGTCGTCCCTTCCGGAGCGTCTGCGTTGCAATCCAGCAACATGGACGATTCCGGAGAGGGGGGAATGGTGGGCCATTAGAGTGGCCCTAGGCCTCGTTTTTTCGGCGAGGCCCGTTTTCGAAGAGGCCGTGCTGGCGAGCCTCTCGTCCTTCGAGGGTGGGCCGCAGACTTGGTTTCTACCCGTTACCGTAGCCCACCCCACATGGACGTAGCAGGAAATGCCCCGGTGGTTTTTAGTGGGTAGGCCCCTGGGAGCACCCCAAGGGAGAGCCCCACACTACCCGGCCGTCTCCCAGCGGTCGGGTGTGCTTAAGGCGGCATTTTCCACCGGGCCAACAAAAAAAAAAAAAAAAAAAGGACCCCCTGTTGGTCAAGTGGTTTAAGTACAGGGCCGTGATCTCGGGGTCCTGGGTTCGATTCCCTGGTCGAGCGAAAGTAGGTATGATTCGAATTTTTCGAACATAGCTCGGGTTTGTGATCACCAAGCGACCATTTGGCAAGCGTGGTAATTAGGCCTAACCTATCATAGTAGCGATAACTTGATTTCTGTGATAGAGGCCTTTGCCCTGCAGTGGGACAGTTTATAGGCTGATAGGTACTTTTATGCCCAATTCGAAAGCCTACAAATATGTAATAAGTTTCACTGTTGTGGTAGTATTTTAAATGTAAATCTATGTTAGTAATATCACTTATTAATATTCAATTTTTTCAAAATTGAATATTATTATGTGTCCTACTAACTCACTCCAAAACATTATTTGACGACCCGTTTGGAACAGTGGTAGTGATCGCTGCTTTTGATCCAAGGGTTTCGGGTTCGATCCCCGCACAGTACAAACATTGTGTGCATGAACATGTCTTATTGTATTGGTCTGGGTGTTTTCTACTTATTATACGTATGTATTTACAAAAGAAAAGTATTATATGTATATATTTGTAATCCCATTGTTGATTCTGATATACGTAACACACCTGTGTACCTGCAATATGTCGGACAGATCGGTCTTGTTTTCTACTAGAGACGGATCAGGTGACTGTCGACGTATGTCGTGCGATGTTCCTCAGGGGTCCGTTCTTGGACCCCTGCTGTGGAACATCGGCTACGATCACGTACTCCGAGGCGAAAATTTGCGTGGTGTACACGTGGTCTATTACGCCGACGACACCCTTGTGACGGCTCGGAGTTCTGACCTCCGGGCTGCATCGGTATTGGCTACCGCTGCTGTGGCAGCAATAGTGTCTAGGATCCGTCGGCTAGGGCTAGAGGTGGCTCTACACAAATCCGAAGCTATTTGTTTTCATGGGTCTCGGCGAAAACCACCTCCCGGCTTCAGTTTCGTGGATAGTGGGACTCCCATCTCAATCAAGGCGACACTAAAATATCTCGGTTTAGTACTCGACAGCATCTGCTGTCTATCACCCATCTGAGTGTTTGGGGAGCATCTGCAACTGGTCCCAAGGTTGTTGGGCACAGCTGGAGCTCTCAGTTATCTGCTTCCCAACGTAGGCGGAGGTGACGAAAGCTGCCGCCGTTTGTACATGGAAGTGGTGCGATCGATGGCTCTATATGGCGCCCCGATCTGGTTGGGATCACTGAAGAGCCGTCATAAGGCCCTCTTGTTTCAAGTACAAAGGACCATGTCGATTGGGGTTATCAGAGGGTATTGCAAAATCTCCTACGAAGCGGCTTGCGGTCTTCCCGGATCTTTCCGTGGGATCTCGAGGCAGAGGTTCAGGCCGCAGTCTTCTGGCAAAGCGCGCACGCTCGGAGTCCCACACACCCTGTCAGATCCCCCGACTTGATAGGACAGCGCGTAACGCATTTTCCCTCCGTGATCAAAATAAAAAAGTAGCTTGATAGATATCTCTGAGTCAGATTAACGTATGGGATGTTGTGAAATATTTATTATTATTATTTTATAAATTAAAAACCTTTAGGTGGTTTTTTGCAACCCAAATAATCTTATATCGAGCAAGAAAAACAACTTTGGATTTCGGAATCGAACTTATCAACTGCTCTACTATCGTTCAACAACACAACACAACCAGTACTTATCCATGTTAGGTATACTTACAGCACAGTGAAAACAGCTGAACAGGGACGTGGAAGGGGCGGTGGCACTGGAGGCGGGGGACCCAGGAGCCTCGCAGATGTCAATTGCTTGGCTACACTCCAACGCGACCTGGAGGTAAAGTTTCTATTAAAAAAATGGTTAGTAACAATCATGAGCTTCATGCCTATCCTTAGATAAAACCAATTTTTATTTAATCTAAATGCCTATCATATAAAGAAACCTTTGATAATATGTATAAATCAAAGAAACAAACATTGCACGGATTAAATCAGGTATGCGTGACTAGGGGACTACGGTGCGGCGGCCTCCTCGTGTGGGCCTTTCGGTAGTATTTTTGCTCTGTTTTGAGCTACTACCGAAAGGATCCTGGCGTGCCTGGGCAACGGCGTGTAGTAAACGGCATGGCCGCCTATTGCTACCCGACGGCTAACAGCTGCACACACACGAGAGGGCTAATGGAGTGGTTCTGTCGACTCCCAGTTGAGCCCTCACGGTTTGGGGCGGACACCCCTCTCCTGTGGCCTATGTTGTTTTGTGCCCGGGGCTTTGTCCGGCATCTCGCTACGCGTGACAGCGTTTTGACGTGAGCCCCACAGTGGAGCCGAAAGGCCTTGTTCCGAGTACGGCGCTGGGTTGTCTAGCCAAGGTGGCTCAGTCGTTGGACCAATTTTCCCGGCTCCGCATCCAACGGAGTTGGGTCTTGCGGCGGCTTCGCTTTAAAGCCTGTGGGGTTTATTAATAAAATTTCCCCAACCCACTCTGCACTGCAGCTAGCAGTGTATGGGTGAGGAAGGGTACCCGCAGTCCTCCTCCCGGTGGTGTTTGCACTGCAGCCAGCAGTGTGGGGGCGGTGTTTGGTCGGCCCTGGGTCCTTTGGACCGGATTTGGACCTCTAACTAGAATAGAGGCCGTGCTGCCGTGCCTCCTTGCCCTTAACGGTTCGCGGCAGGATCCCTCGAGGTTCAGGGCAGGCCACGTGTTCCGTTTTCCAGGCAATGGTCGGAAAAAGCCTCAGAGTTTTTAGTGGCTATATCCCTGGGAGCACCCCAGGGGAGAGCCCCACAATACCCGCCGACACTATCCTTCTAAGCCGGTGGCATTTTCTCCGAGTCATCAAAAAACATGGTATGCGTAACTATTTAATGCGAAACGCGCTGCTGTAGATATGTTCAGGCTTTCCTAAATTTACATACATAATTAAACACTATTGCTACTTAGTTTCATAATAGTAATTATAAAGTTGGGCTTTTCTCCAAAATGCCCCCGGCCCTAGCAACGGCCCTGAGTCCCAAACATGATTCATTGGTCTGGTTCCCCAGATAAAGAGTTGCGGAGGTCAGAAGGCAGTCGCTCCACTATAATTATCAGACAAATTCTGAATCATGTTAGTGTAGCGCAGGTACACCTGACTCCTACGCGACAGCTTTGCACGCACTCGGAAACACACGTTGAGATGAGAGAGTGAGAGACTAAAGTACCTACTTATATTTTTATACTCATACGAACAATAGGTAATATTGTTACTGAGGGTTCTTTTTTTACTTCGTACCTACAGACGGGGAATCTTTCGCTTAACCAATGTAAGAGCAAAAATCGCTTGCAGCTTGCATAATTTTTTGTATGAAATGAAACTATTATTGTGTCGTCCGACCGTGTAGGTACATATCTGGACCCTATGGTTTTTTTTCATAGTGACACAGTATTGGCTCTCCTCATCCTGATGGCAAGCAAGAGGAGAGCCCACGCTGCAATTACAACAGTTTCGTTATTCAGCCTAACAGTTAATCTGACCCTTTTAGTCTCACCAGTCTCACCTACACAAACGATTAGTTACATACACTACAGTTGGTCCTTATAGCAGGACAACTACATTAACGACGTCTCTTGATACTCTTTTGACACCTAGGTAGGTACATGCAAAAAACACTAATCAAACGTGAGGTACCTCTATACGAAAAAGTAGATTTGATAAAGAAATAACCAGTGTTTTGTTTTTATTTTCATTTCCTTAGCATCTGAATGGTAGCAACTCATTAGCGTGTGCTGTGGATTCATTTCGTAGGTACAGACGTCGTCAGATCAAGTTCCAAAGGACGGTCGAAAGTCTAACAAGGGTATATCCGACTAATACATATTATTAAATAAAATTATACATTCAACATTATAAATACTCCAAGCAATAGGTATAAGTTCCATTCAATTTGAAGCTTTTATTTAGTGTGATTTTAGAGTCGCACTGATCATACGAATGAGATCAAAATTTAATTTGTTGGGAATAAAGAATAAATGAGAAAATGTTGATGAAAATGAAAAAGGTGGACGAGAAACATTTCTACAGTATCTATAGATAGATAATACGATTCATGAGATATTATGCAACCTGGCATTGTGTGTCCAATGGAGTCTTGCTATTAGATGCCGTTTTTACCATTCAGGTACGTATCCTAAAAAATTGTGACGTAGGTACTTTGGCATTGAAATAAATCTACTTCAAAGATACGAGTATACATAGGTATGTATAAAGATTATGACTCAAATAAATTGGTGCATAAATCACGTTGCACTTGCATATGGGTGTCTTTATTATTATTGCTGACTGTATACAATGGAATATCAAGTATCGATTGGTACTCGCTAAAGTCTACAGACGGCCATCTAATATCATGTGGCGTTAACCTTGACAAAACAAAGAACAAAGCAGATGTGGCAGCCCAAGTGCTTGCGGCCGACCACAACGTAGACAGGAATACAGTAAGATCATGATAAAATTATAAAGAAAATAAAACAGAGAGAGATGGCAGCTCAGTGGATAAGAACAGGCTTTCCATGCGGGGGGTCGTGGTTCGAACCTCTGGATTTTTCAAATCTTTATGCGTGACTCTACCATTAGTTCGGCGGTGAGGGAAAACATCGTGAGGAAACCTGCACGATTCGGATAGTTTCTGAAACGTGTTAAATCATGATTCAGTTAGTCTGGTTCCACTGTTAAATGGTTGCGAAGGTCAGATGGCAGCCGCTTCATTGTAATTACCAGACTCACCAAATCCTGAATCATGGTCTAAGCTTACCTACCCCGAGCTGCAAAGCGTCAGTTTGGACGCATTCGGGAATTACACTCTAATATGAGGGTCTGAATAAATTTTCGTTACTTATGTAATGTATCTTGTAATTAATATATTTATTTATGGTGGAGATAACAGCTACTGATCTATCACATCTCCCATACATGTGTATGGGATATATGTATATCAGCGATAAGAACGGGGCGGCCAGTTATGACTGGAATCCTACGGGATTGACTTTGATTCAACGCACGCATTTGCGTGCCTCTCCGAACGTCTAAATTTGGAGCTCTGCGGAGGGAAAAAACCTTGCGAAACCATCACGTTCCGGATAGTATTATTTCTTTTATTATGTGACAGGTGGCAGACAAACAGACGGATCACCTGATGGTAAGCGATTGCTGCTGTTTCTTAAACTGTCGATAATGAACGTGTAACCATTTGGTCTGGTTAGAAGAAAATCGCTTTATTCAAAATTTTCTATATTCCTAGTTTCCACGGCTTTGAATGTAATCGGAAATAATATACTGAGTTGATTGGAGTATGACATAGGAAATTTAAGGTCAGTTTTCCACTAACTATTGGACTTATCCAAAGGTAGTAGGAGACTTTTCTTCTATAGGATAAAAATTTTCAGGATAAAAATGACCCCATCCAGAAGTGATAAAACAAGCTTGATCCTTAGAGAAGGGATTACATTACAGTGTGGAAACACCATTAAAATACTATTAAATACATTATACTACTTTTAATGATTTTGACTACAGATCAGAATTACTTCTTTTTAAAAAGGCCGGCAACACATTAGCGATCTCTCTAATTTCGCGGATCTTCATTGGCGGCGTTGATTACTTACTTTGCATCAGTTGACGCGCTGGCTTGTTTTTCACCTCTTAGCATAAAAAATAACTATCATTGACCTGATCCAAAGTAACAAATCGCATTTATTAACAGGAAACTGGCGTGCGGACATGCCTCACTCTATTTATTGACTTGTGGCAGAACAAGCCGCTCACTATTTATATTTAAATATTTTTATTCACAAATGGCGAGACCCACGCCACGCAAGCGCTACGGCAACGCGTATTACGATGTCAACAACAAACACTAACAGATAACGGTTATGGTAACATTTGTTCAAGTAATAACAATTTTGAGGTATCTATAGACGACAAACGGAGGATGCATTTTTTTACTCTCATTTGAAGACTGGGTCGGTCAATTATCAGACTTCCCGAATCCAGAATCACGGTCCAAGCGAACCACTGAGAAGCGATAGCTTTGGGGGCAACTGAGAATTACTCACTATAAATGGAGGATTGAGTCGCATCGCCATACTGATTACTATATTAGTACGTACCGTTATGTAAGTATTGTATATTTTAGTAACAAACATTACAAAAACTATGATGAGCTTATACATATAGACAGCTGCAAGTGGATTTTGTTTATCAGTCTTAAAATTATTTAAATTCATGCATAGGAAGCCAACAGTAACTAAAACATTTTCTATGACAATAAGAAATAAAACTGAAGCCATTATATACATTGCTACCAGATTTTCCGTTATCAAAAGCATTCTTAACGTTAATCCTCAAACAATATTAGCAGTTGCCCATTATAGCCATAAAATCTAGGTAGGTAACATGGGACGGACCAAGATAAGTGTTTAGTTACACATACTATGTTTGATTAGGTTTGATTCGATCTTAAGTTATTATTTTTAGCATAAGAGCTGAGTGACCCCCCGCGTGCCAGTAGCGTCCGTGCGAATATCGGTCCGTTTCGCAAAACGAGTTGAACGCACCGGTGCGCGGCGCGCGACCTTGCGCACGCGCACGATAACGACGCCACTCGCCACTCACCGGTACTCACATTCGCATTGCCCGCGTCCGCGTCGCCCGTGTACACCGCCGAGTATCTCTCCGGAGGAAAGTTGAACTGGGACGACATCTCCGCTCACACTGACACTGACACTGGGCGCAGATGGTCGCCGCTCAGCAGGCGCGCCGCCTGAAGCGGTCGGGCCTCCGACTCATTGTTCCTTATTGATCGCGCACTCGACATATGCGCTGGGCGCGCGAACGCACTGACGCGCCGGCGCCTGTGCAAACGCAGATTATCGCTTACGGCGATAATGAGTAACGCGGACTCCCCGTAAAATTATTGGCCACCGTGCGAGCGGTCTGCCTTATCGCGGATCCGGCCTCGGCGGCACTGGCGGAGCGAGACATGTAGGAGTTGTCAGTTTCGACATCGGGAACTGCGGGTACTCGCCCGGCACGCCAACATTTTATACTATACCTACATTATTTTCAATAAATAAACAATTGACGCAATGAGGAATGAGCAATTGAGGACCTACTATCTTTAATATACAAATAACAATAGCATTGTTTATTTAGCAAACGTGACAGGAGAACAGGATAATCGAAAGAATCATTTTGCAGTACATTTACATATGCATTTTATGGGATATATAATTATAAACCATTACTTCAGATAACCTTGATTGTAGCGTTTTACTTTGAATAAGACAACTCAGAAGTTATGAAGGTACTCATGTTAGTTTTCGGTACTTTTACGATTTATTGATTATTACTATACTCAACGAATTACTACATAAGTCAACGTAAGGACTCGCGGCGGACGGTAGACTATTCTCATACTCATTTAGGTTTAGGTTTAAAGATATTTATTCTCATAAAGACAAAATACAGTCGCTTACATGAGAACAAGCTTACTTACTAATTATGATATACTTTTCGTCCGAGCTTCCAAAATACACAATCATTCATTGAAATTAAATAACACTAGTCACAACACAATTCAAACACTCAAAAAATACCTTTCCACAACATACTCAGCCAGTTTTGATTTGAATAATCGTAAAGAAGATTCATTTTTGATGTCTGGCGGTAGAAGGTTATAAAGGTCATTTATTAACTATAAATGAAATATGACAACGACTGCCACGAGTCTTTGGCTGGAGTATAACAGTCCTTTTAAACTTACTGACCATTTTGAACAATTTTACTGTCATATTATGAATTATTATTATTTATATTTATTTATTATTAAACTTCGGTCATGCTTCAGAATGGACCGGCTCGACCGGAGTGATACCACGACCTCACAGAAAACCGGCGTGAAGCTGTGTTTCGCTGCGTGAGTGATGGTACTGGAAGCCCAATCCGGGGGTAAGAGGAGTAAAGGTTGGCAGCGCACTTCTCGTGCCACCGTGCCACCTATCACATAAAAAAACTTACACTTTAGCTTACAAATTACATTTGTCCTGCAAAACTGTTTACACAGTTTGTCTGCAGGAATGAAATACTACCGTCTGCCACAAGTCATTGCGTTGACTATAATAAGTTTTTTGGTAGGTGACAATATAAATAGATAAATCAGCACTTCTGCAGAACCACATATTCATATAGGCACTTTCGATTTTACATTACTTATCTGAAATTCAAAAAGTGTTTTTATTCCTATTTAGGTAACCTTCAAATGCAATAATGATGTTCATGCTAACATGATCATATCGAAGAATAGAAACCTACCCATAGATATAATCTCGTTATCTAGTAAATAAATACATATCGCTAACCAAGTAACTTGGACTAAAGATAAACTACGTTAACTACGCTGAGCATCGTATTAAAATGTTATTAGGTTCCGAAGGTCGCCATTTTGAACACAATTAGTTTAAAAACACACCTCTAGTAGATGATAAACTCTGCTGATAAACAAACACCATTAGTTAATATGTGTATCGCGTTCAAATGATAACAACTATTTTCGTACGCTCTATTGTTGCAAACTAATTATATTGTATGACAAATTGTACACTAGTTAGTTAGGTTAAGAATAATGTCCATGCAAATCGAGAAATAAAACTTCATTAATTTTCTTACAAAATTTATTAAAAAAAATTGTCTTTGAAGTAAGTAATTTACAAATTCAAATACCTATCATCACATTCTTATTACAGTATAAAAAACAAAATGCATAAGAGATCGGATTGGAATCAAAATCAGTCAGTTAATTTTTGTTATAGTGTGTATCTGTGAACATTTACATCCCTTTAATCACGTGTTCTATCAATCATTATGAACAACATATGTTCTATGACTTTTGGAAATTCGCATAAAAAATTTCAACTTTTCATACAAAGTCGGTCATGTGGCTTGGTAATTTTATATAAGGAGTCGAAAAAAATTTCGACGAATTGCGAAAAGTCGTAGAACAAATGTAGCTCAGAATGATTGATAGAACACATGGTAAAAGGGATGTAAATGTCCCCAGATACATCCTGTATAAATCGTTTAATATACAAAATTTTAACATCTGAATTTGCCGAAAACTTGTCAGCTAATAAAGCCCTGGCTGACGAAATCGCAAATTCTATATCTATAGAAATTAGTCAAACATTTAAACCCATTTTCTAAATCCAGCACTTATTTACAGGGCACACAGCTTTATTTAAAGCACTATAAAATACACTCCAAACAGAGCTTAGAAGTTATTAGCGCAAATCCATGTGAACATGTGACTGCGCCCGCACCTTAGTCACGGTAACTAATAAGGGCAACATCACATGCGCGCAGAGTTGACGATGGCAGCCATAAAATATGCAGTGGATATAACCCGCCTACGTGTCTGCGGCAGTTCAGTGTTGATGCAGTGTTGGCAACAGCAGTTAGTGTATTGGAGCCCTTAAGATTCTCAACCACACGGTGTCTGAACTACAAGATCATTCAATCAATATGTTTAGTACTAAATTCGATTTAACGGAATTAAAAATTGTATGCAAGAAGAATTTTAAAATTGACACGAATACTTTACTACTTCAGGCCGTTTGAATTTGGCGAGCGCTTTTCAGTCTTTGTTTTTGTATATCATTAATTTGAGACTATAGTCCGTGCCAAATAAACTTGCAGAAAGTCTATCGCCTCTCCTTTTGACCTTTGCAATACAGATTACAAAAGTGATTATATGTATAATTAGTCCATTATACTAGATACTAAAATAATAACCGATTTTCAAAATTTTGAGGATTTAAGTTGTTTATATTGGTGGGCGGCAAACACAAGATGCCCGCTTAGTACCGTTTATAGACCGATCACGGTTATTTGGCACGTGGCAAAATTCGAAACTAATATTTTTTTGACATTTTCGCATAGAAAAAACGTTGTACAACGCTCTCTTGTCAATGTCACTGAAGTGCCTTCTGATCGTGATCGGTCTGTAGCATAGTATTGCCATAATAAGTTTTCTTCTCATCGTTATATATTTTTGGCATGGACTTTGCTGTGTGAAATGTCGCAATAAAAAAAAGTCGCCTTATAGCAAATCGTGGGGGGTCATGTGGCTTGCAGCACGGTGTGGGTGTAGGCGAGCAGCTGCAGCACGCGCTGCTGGGCGGGCTCGGCGCGCGCGCGCTGAATGCGCTGCAGCGCCGACTGCACGCCCGCCGCCACTCCTGCGCTGCGGAGCATCAGCTTCGCCTGGAAGAAGATTGATTGTTTGTTATAGATATATCCTCCAACCAATTTCGGCCAAGGCGGCCAGTCTGAACGATCAGCCTGAAGGTGGTACAAGACCGCCAACTCCAAACTACGGACAGACACTGAAAACTGTTTTACAGAAAACTCAATGTTTGTCTGTCTCAATGATAGAAACATCGTTGAAAGAATTACTTGATTCTCATTTCATGATCATCAAACTACCCCAGATATCACAACTTTAAAATCACATTATTTTGGACAAACCCAAAACGCTTCATACAAATGGCTACTGAGATGTAACGTCACAAACAATTATTTTGTATGCATTTCATTTGAATTTTGTATGGTAGATGTATCAAATGTTTCGTTTATGTCAATGGTTCTATTATAATAGTTGGTGCAAATTGTATGGGTTATTCAATGGTATAATGTTTTTTTAATAACTTCATACTTTTAAAATAGACTTGACCATAAAACCGGCTAGACGTTATGTTTTTAATTGTGCATTTTTGCTATTGGCACATATTTACCTATATTTTTGATAAAATATTTCTATTTTGTAAAATCTCCATCTTAGTCAAATACCATATTAAGTCGTAAAAATTATTCTTGAGGAAATAAAACGGAGTTCCTTTGATTTATACTCAATGGGGTTACCATGCCTTATACCTACTTATAACGTAAGCTGCGGTGGTGCCTTAATTAATTTAACGATCCGTTTGGAACAGTAGTAATGAATATTGCCTTTCGTGTTACTCTGTCAACAAATGGTCCTTTTCATTTGTTCACAGAGTTTAAATCCGTTTACGCAAGATAATCGGATCGTATTACACAGAAAGCAGTCAAGTGGCACTTTTCGCAAAACTGAGTCTTCAAACTCAGCCATTTTTTCAAAACATTGCACACCTTATGCGAATACAGCACATTATGCTACATATATAATTTTTTTTGTAAAACGCATTCATAATAGTCTAAAATAGTGCTATTTTGTAATAAACCAAAAAAAAAATATTTCGACTGGCGACCCCCTCCCTCCACTCAGTCACCTAGCTGGTCGCTTTCTACTAAATTATATTTTTATTCAGCGTAAACAAAGGGAAAAAACAGCGTTGATAGTTATCGACAACCGCAACAAATGTTTACTGTTAAGTTTAGTTTAGTGTTGTTGTTAAGTAGGTAACTACTTAACAATAAACGTTTGTTGCGGTTGTGTTAAAAAAAATCCTGTTTTTAAAGTTTTTCATCATTGCCGTTTCGATCAACCTTGTAAATAATGGAAAAAGAAACGACAAACATGCCTACATGGCTGCTTTCTGTACAACACGATCCTACATGTCGTCATAATAACATAACATCATAAGCCAACGGAAGTGATGCCATCACCTCCATTTATACAGCTTGAGATGAGATACCTTATGATTGTTGGCAGCCAAAGCCCACACTGCGCGGGCCGCAGACACCATTTCTACAGTATCGCCGGTCAGCAGCGTACCCGACAGCAACTCAAGCAGATCCGCTGTTGAGGAAATATTTTATTTATACGCCAAAGGCATAATATAACCTTCAAATGTTAGTCCCAAACCGTTCTATAATTTTTTCCAATTTCACTCCCTTGACTCCAAAGTAACCGCTTTAGGCGCATCACTGCGTGAGTGAGGGTACTGGAGGGCCAATCGGAAGAAAAGGGAGTTTTCAAGGCTGGAATCGCAAGCGACTCTACTGGTTTCGCGGGTGTTCATGAGCGGAGGCAACCGCTTACAATCAGGTGGTCCTTCTGCACGTCTACCACATAGAACCTAAAAATAAACCTTTTATTTTTTGATTTCGCAGGGGGAATGCCGCCGGCCCAAGAGTGGCTAACTACTTTATGCATACCAGGCCACCGGGGGGCGGCCGGGTTATTGGCGGGGGCTTCTCCTAAAGAAAAGTCAGACAAAGGCTTGCCCACTAAACACGCTGCGGTTCTTCCTCATCGCCAATATTGGGGAATATCATGGTGATACGGCTGAAGCCTCCCTCCACAGTATTCCCCGGACGGGTGCTCGCCACTACGGCGGACTAGGCGATTTCTCCTCTGGAAGTGCCGGGAGAGGGGATAGTGACAGCCGGGAGAACCGAGCCGTCCCTATCGGGCGGCAAAGGGAGCCTGTGCAATGCCGGTGCTGGTACCCCCGCAGCACGCACCAGCGGGCTCCCGCCGTGGAGAGGGGGGAGACGCGCATCTCGTTAACGTCACCTCCCCCTCCAATATAAGGGTCTTACAAATATTACAGACAACCGATGTCATTTTCCGTAAAATTCATGGCCGAAACAGACAACGCGAGGAGTCAGAGAAGTTTCATACTTAAAAACTAAAAGACTATACAATTTAAAGATGTGCTAATTCGTAATACGGTATGTAATTATTGCGAGTTTATTTATGCAAGATTGACGTGCAATATTTATTCTGCACTAAATTCTGTTTTCCAAACACATTATGTAAGCTTGAACAAATAATCAACTCTATGTACAGTTCAAACATTGATTTAGTGAATATCAAAAGTTGATGTTCCATCACTTCTCGAGTGTTGGTTGAGGCGCATTCGACATGTTCAACTTGATTTATAAGAATTTGTCGATTGGATATAAAACATGACATTGAGATTTTAGCGCCTCCACAGAGTCAATAAGGGCTTATAGCTTTAACAAGTTTCGTGTTGATATAATCCATTAGAAAGAATGGAATGTGTACCTGTGGTATAAGTGGTTAAGAAAAGTAAATATGTAGACGTGTATATATAAATCTTGAAGTAAATTCAAAACATTATGTAATTTTATAATGTTTATCAAAACTTTTATAAGAAAGCTGAAAGTGACTGAAGTATGACGAGTCGAGTAGGGCAGGGGGGATTTTATTTATAAATAGTACATGATTTAAATATTTAATCAATTTGATATACTTAATACCTTGTTTGACGGCAAAAACTTATTCAATGAATTAATGTGACGAAAGATCGATCGATCGATGTCCAGCAGTGGAGTGTGTAGCAGCGCGGACTGGTGGCCTACCAACTATATCTTACGGTCCCCGGCATAGAGAGCAACAGGCTGATGAGTGAAGTATGATATGCTAAAGCTACGATATTTGGCATAGCTTTAGCAATCAGAATCAGGTCGGGAATCCTCGAGGAGGGGTTCTACTAGTGTCAGCTCCTAGAAACCTCGAGCGCGGGCCACAGCGCCAGTAGCGCCATCGCGCCGGCTACAGCCTGCAGGAAGGCGGCGCGCTGGTGCTGAGCATACAGCCAGCAGCACCGTTGGTGTATCGACACTCACGCGCCTGTAGGAAGGCGGCGCGCTGGTGCTGCGCATACAACCAGCATTACCGTTGGTGTATAGACAGTCACGCGCCTGTAGGAAGGCGGCGCGCTGGTGCTGCGCATACAGCCAGCAGCACCGTTGGTGTATAGACAGCCACGCGCCTGTAGGAAGGCGGCGCGCTGGTGCTGCGCATACAGCCAGCAGCACCGTTGGTGTATAGACAGTCACGCGCCTGTAGGAAGGCGGCGCGCTGGTGCTGCGCATACAGCCAGCAGCACCGTTGGTGTATAGACAGATACGAGCCTGCAGGAAGGCGGCGCGCTGGTGCTGCGCATACAGCCAGCAGCACCGTTGGTGTATAGACAGTTACGCGCCTGCAGGAAGTCGGCGCGCTGGTGCTGCGCATACAACCACCAGCACCGTTGGTGTATAGACAGTTACGCGCCTGCAGGAAGGCGGCGCGCTGGTGCTGCGCATACAACCAGCAGCACCGTTGGTGTATAGACAGTCACACGCCTGTAGGAAGGCGGCGCGCTGGTGCTGCGCATACAGCCAGCAGCACCGTTGGTGTATAGACAGCCACGCGCCTGTAGGAAGGCGGCGCGCTGGTGCTGCGCATACAGCCAGCAGCACCGTTGGTGTATAGACAGTCACGCGCCTGTAGGAAGGCGGCGCGCTGGTGCTGCGCATACAGCCAGCAGCACCGTTGGTGTATAGACAGTCACGCGCCTGCTAGGAAGGCGGCGCGCTGGTGCTGCGCATACAGCCAGCAGCACCGTTGGTGTATAGACAGATTACGCGCCTGCAGGAAGGCGGCGCGCTGGTGCTGCGCATACAAGCCAGCAGCACTGTTGGTGTATAGACAGTTACGCGCCTGCAGGAAGTCGGCGCGCTGGTGCTGCGCATACAACCACCAGCACCGTTGGTGTATAGACAGTTACGCGCCTGCAGGAAGGCGGCGCGCTAGGTGCTGCGCATACAGCCAGCAGCACCGTTGGTGTATAGACAGTCACGCGCCTGTAGGAAGGCGGCGCGCTGGTGCTGCGCATACAACCATCAGCACCGTTGGTGTATAGACAGTTACGCGCCTGCAGGAAGTCGGCGCGCTGGTGCTGCGCATACAACCAGCAGCACCGTTGGTGTATAGACAGTTACGCGCCTGCAGGAAGTCGGCGCGCTGGTGCTGCGCATACAACCAGCAGCACCGTTGGTGTATAGACAGTTACGCGCCTGCAGGAAGGCGGCGCGCTAGTGCTGCGCATACAACCAGCAGCACCGTTCGCGCTGGTGCGGCGCATACAGCCAGCAGCACCGTTGGTGTATAGACACTGTACAGTTTATTACGTATTGTACGTATGTACAATCTGCTGACTGCGCGCTCCACATTTTGGTCGCGCGATACAAAACCACATGTTTATCGATTTATAATTAGTTGTAATTAATAAGCGTTAATCAACTCATGTAAACAAAGCTTTTACTAAATAAACTTCATAACTTCGTCCAAGTGATTAAACTTAACAAGCATCTACCTACTCCACACTCAAGCATCATCTTCTCCACTTCAACTTTATCATACTACATTCAAGCATCTCTAAGCAGCTCATACAGACACTCACGCACCTGTAGGAAGGCGGCACGCTGGTGCTGCGCATACAGCCAGCAGCACCGTTGGTGTATAGACACTCACGCGCCTGTAGGTAGGCGGCGCGCTGGTGCTGCGCATACAGCCAGCAGCGGAAAGAAGTTTTACAGTTTTTGAAGAGTGACGGTTGTCAATGTGATGGCCAACAGAGCTGATGCTGGTTCACTCTTGAAGTTTGTCGAATCGAATAGCAGTCACTCTTGGAGGAGTCGCGTCCGCGGTATAACTCGTGCGAGTGCCAAGTTTCGCTGAAACAATTTTACTGCAGATTTCCTTGGAATAAACTGTTTTTTTGCGCCATCGCAGCGCGACAATAGACACTCACGCGCCTGCAGGAAGGCGGCGCGCTGGTGGTGCGCGGCGTGCGCCAGCGCGGGCAGCAGCAGCGCGCGCGCGGCGGGCGGCAGCGCGGGCAGCGCGGGCCGCAGCGCCAGCAGCGCCGAGGCGCCGTCGCTGTACCGCGCCGCGACGCCGCACAGGCGCGCCCACGCCGCGCCGACCGGCCCGCTCCCGCGACCGCGGTCCCGCACGATGCCGCGGCACAGGATTGGTATCACGTCATTCTGTAGAATATAAATTAACTTTATTATTGATCCTGGCGGTAGGAGTCAAACATTCCGCGTTGGGTGATGCAATGGGGGCTATCGCGTGTGAAAAATCCGCTAGATGGCGTACGAAAAGTACGCCAACAGAACACCCACATTACCATACTTCTAAAATCCTGGATCATGGTTTCAGCGTACAAAGGGCTCCGAAACGATAGCTTTGACCGTGGGAATGACTCGCTAAGATGATGATGATGATAGAGCTGGTAGGAACTGAATGCGAATAGCCGAGGATCGATCAAAGGTGCGAACATTTGAAGAGGCCTATATCCAACCTCTCGGCATTAATGTACGGATAACATGAATTTCTAGCATATTTGTTGGTGTAACTTTACTGAAAAAAAAATTGTAAATTATTATACCATCATCATCATCATCATTTTTTCCTGCGTGATCGTATGAGAAATGATGAGATCCGCAGGAGAACTAAGGTCACAAACATAGCCCAAAGGATTGCATGCCTCAATTGGCAATGGGCAGGGCACATAGCGAGGAAAACAGACGGCCGTTGGGGCGGAAAGGTCCTCGAGTGGAGGCCACGTACAGGAAGTCGCTAGCCGTGGCAGGCCCCCCACAATGTGGACCGACGATTTGGTGAAGATCGCGGGAATCCATTGGATGCGGGCGGCACAGGACCGATCTGTGTGGAGAACATTGGGGGAGGCCTATGTCCAGCAGTGAACGTCTATGGCTGAAATGATGATCATCATTTTAGCCAATAGACGCCCACTGCTGGGCTATTTATTGTACATATTTTGACTTTTCAATTTCATGAACGATTTCAAATATTAAATTAAAAATGTTTCATTAAAATAAAAGGTCCTTAAAGTAGAAATATTTGGAGGAAAGTCTGGCTACACAGGTGACATTTGGTAATATTTTTTCATTAGTACCCATTTTACCGAGTGCCAGATGACCGTGATCGGACTATACGTTAGGCTGCTAATGCTTAATAAGCCCGTACCTTGAGTATGAGTGCACGGCACTGCTGGTGTTTCGCGCAGTGCGTGAGTGTGCGCGCGCACAGCAGGAGCAGCGCGTCGGCCCGCGCGCGCGCCGCCAACGCCGCTTCGCGGGCGCTCAACGCGCACAGTTCCGTCGCCAGGTTGCGCCCGCCCACGCACGTGCACATAGCTGACCACGCTGGAAATAACACAGCATTTTATAAAGAAACACAACGCACGAGAAAAGTAAACTATCAGCCTATATACTGTCTCACTGCAGAACAAAGGTCTATTATAGAATAGGCAAATTGCTCCATGTCACCATTTATAAAAATAACTTTTAATTCAAATATTATTCAGTACAAGAGTCCGAAACATTATAAACTTCAATAATTATAAATAAGGGATTGCTGTAAAAAATCAACTTAAACCCGTTATATTTTTACTTTTTTTTCTTCTTAATTGAAATCACCGTCCGCCATGGTTCTACGTCACCATTATTGTATACAACAAAACGTCAAACGCCAGTTTCAGGTTATTCGTGGTCTTTCATTTATACGTCTTGATGGTTATGAGTCATGACAGTCACGCGTATTGCTTACAATAACAGTGACGTCACGGTACAGATAATTAATAGACCATCCTGGCGGACGGCTTTTATAGCTGTTTAGCGAAAATATAATTTAAAATATCTTAGGAAAGGTGCTTCAAAATTGTTTATATTTTTAATGGCGTAATATAATTGTACTGAACCGTTCTATCAAATAATAAAAATAGTACATACTTACATAGGAATAGTTATTTATGAGATTTCTACCATGTACAAAGCAATGATAAAGGAACACATAAAAGCAGTCAAAAACAACGATAAACAGAAAACAGCAATCGCAGACCATTTGTTGGAATCGGGTCTGGATTCACTGGATTGAGTTTTATAACCCTCAAATAATTTCGTCAGAACGCCTATGTATTGGCGTTCAGTTTAAATTATCAGTATTGTCTGTATAGTCTGACCAAGACTTGTCAGGGAAGCGATTGAAATTTCCAAGTACAAAAATTTCGTGAGGATGGGTTTAAATTGTCAAATGTCTGGAAACCACTGATGTGATGTATGAGCGAGAAAATAGTGAGTTAGTGAACAGTGATACCGCAATTGCGCATAGTAAAAGACTGCGAAGGAGGGACCGATATGTCTGCCAGTAATAATTTTCCCGCAAAAACTTCACTTCAGTTTCCGTTATTTGGGCGCTTGCAACAGCGGCGAAATAACGGAAACTCGAAAATAAGGTATATAGTAGAATTACTTTTTAAAAATTAGTCAAATAGCCATTTTGTACCTTTCGGGCAATCGTTTGTGAAGTTGAAGAGCAGAATGACAACCGCGTGACGCAGCTGTTCTGTCATCATGCACCAGGGCCACAGCTTATTCAGAGAGACCGCAATGCCGTCCTCCGCGAAGGTCTCTTTGGCTGCAGGACACTCGACCATTGAGCTGTTAATTACCGTCAGCAGCCAGTAAAGCATTCGTAGAGTTGGGTTCTGGAATAGTATAAAAGCGGCTTGAACAACATTTTTTATATGTACCGACCGACATCGCCGTATAAATTAGTCATGTTCGAGATTTCCAACGGTCGACTAACTCTCATGACGCCTACAGCAGTTTAATAGCCAATAAATATAGCGCGTCATATGAATTTTTGTGGTATAATTTACTCTGAAGTTAATAGTGCACTGAAAAAGCGCGTAGGTCGACGAATTTTGTAAGTGCTTTTTGCTTCGCCGTGAGCCGACGATAGTTTCATCAATAATATAGGTATGTACCTACAAACTGTGTAAAGATAGCTGTCGTCGGCTGAGGCTGCGTGCCTCCCTTGGTTGGAATCCGCAGAATACCAGTAGCGTAGATAAGCCGTATACTAAACCGAAAACATTTTGGTACCTGTTATTGAGTAAGTACTGTGTTTTTATATTACACATTTCCTATTTCATTTTATTTTGGTACCAAATAAACATTTTTTTTTCCTTCTTTCTTTTTATTCTGGTGCCTCTCCAACTAGTTAAGGTTGGTACTCAGCTTCGTAAATCTCACTCGATCTCTTGCAAGATGGAAAATTTTGGTGCACTGGCGATTCCCTTCCATTTAATGATGTTACGCAACCATGATTCCGCCCAACTGTTCATCTTTGCGCCACTTGGCTCATCAAATTTGAATGTTGATAGCGAGTGATGCGCTTTTGATAGGACTTCTTTGGTGGAGCGGACTCTTAGAATAAGAAAATATGTACAAACTGAGCGGATAAAGAATGGGATCAGAAATGGCGGCGCATTCACTTCTCGCTCGCACACCCACGAGTGCGAGTATAGACGCAAATAGTGTGCGAGCGGAAGTGAATAGAAGCGCCGCCATTTCTGATCCCATTCTTTATCCGCACAGGTTGTAACTTTTCTTTTTTTATGGTGAACATCAGATAAAATACTGACATGATTAGCATTCTTGAGCGTTTCCACCGGCTTGCCCAGCACGGAGAGATGGTCGCGCAGCGCCTGCAGGCTGCTGGCCAGCAGCGCGGGCAGCCCGCGGTGCACGGCGAAGCGGCGCGCGCGCACGCTGCCGCCCAGCAGCGCCGCCACGCACGCGCACACACGCGACCACCACCCATCTAACAACAAAATTAATTAATAAATCTATAATTTATATTTACATTTATATCATCATCATCATCATCATTTCAGCCAATGGACGTCCACTGCTGGACATAGGCCTCCCCCAATGTTCTCCACACAGATCGGTCCTGTGCCTCCCGCATCCAATGGATTCCCGCGATCTTCACCAGATCGTCGGTCCATCTTGTAGGAGGCCTGCCACGGCTGCGAGTTCCTGTACGTGGCCTCCACTCGAGGACCTTTCCGCCCCAACGGCCGTCTGTTCTCCTCGCTATGTGCCCTGCCCATTGCCACTTAAGGCATGCAATCCTTTGGGCTACGTCTGTGACCTTAGTTCTCCTGCGGATCTCATCATTTCTGATACGATCACGCAGGGAGACCCCGAGCATAGCCCTCTCCATTGCTCTCTGGGTGACTTTGAGCCTCCTTAATCGGCACATTGTAAGCGGCCACGTTTCGGTTCCGTATGTCATCACTGGCAACACACACGCATTAAAGACTTTCGTCTTGAGACACTGCGGTAGATCTGCCGAAAATATGCTGCGTAGCTTCCCGAACGCTGCCCAGCCGAGTTGGATTCGTCGATCGACCTCTTTCTGGAAGTTGGCCTTACCAAGCTGGACTTTTTGTCCGAGGTAGATGTACTCATCTACAACTTCCAGTGTAGAGCTTCCAACCTTTACTAGAGTGGGTACGACATGGGAGTTCGACATAATTTTCGTCTTGTCCATGTTCATTTTCAGACCCACTTGTTGGGAGACTCTATTGAGGTCGTCGAGCATTTTGCCTAAGTCTTCCAAGGTCTCAGCCATGACTACGATATCATCAGCGAATCGAAGGTACGTCATGTACTCGCCATTTATATTGATGCCAAGTCCATCCCAGTCCAGAAGTTTAAACACGTCCTCCAACAGAGTGGTGAACAGTTTCGGCGATATAACGTCGCCCTGTCTCACACCTCGCCGGAGAGGTATGGGTTTTGATTCCTGGTCCTGAAGACGGACTGACATTATGGCGTTTTCGTACAATGACTGCAACACTTGTATGTATCGGTAGTCTATTCGGCACCTTTGGAGAGACTGTAGCACGGCCCAGGTCTCGACAGAGTCGAAGGCTTTCTCATAGTCCACAAACGCTAAGCATAATGGCAGATTATACTCTTCGGTCTTCTGTATAACCTGCCGCAGCGTATGTATGTGGTCTATGGTGCTAAAGCCTTTTCGGAATCCAGCTTGTTCGGGAGGCTGGAAGTCGTCGAACCTGCGTACGAGACGATTCGTCACAACTCTCGAAAACAGCTTATATATGTGACTCAGCAGCGTGATAGGCCTGTAATTCTTCAATTGGGATTTGTCACCCTTTTTGAAGAAAAGCCTCACCACGCCAGAGTGCCACGCTTTGGGTGTCTTTCCCTCAGTGACGATGGAGTTGAAAAGCCTCTGAAGGGCTTTCAGGACAGGTCGTCCACCTGCTTTCAGAAGCTCCGCTGTGACTCCATCATCACCCGGTGCCTTACCGTTCTTAAGCTGTTTGAGAGCTATGCTAATCTCGTATAGGCTAACGTCCGGGATATCTTCGGTGTAGTGCCGGGTTAATTTGGCTCTTCGCTCAACAGCTTGAATGACAGGTGCGCGTGATGTCGCGTAAAGCTGTCCATAAAAGTTTTCGATCTCAGCCAAAAGTTCTGGGCGTGACGTGACGATTCTGCCCTCCTCTGTTTTCAGCTTGGTCAGCAAGCTCTCTCCAATAGCCAGGTCTCTGGTGAACACTTTGGAGCCTTTGTTCCGCTCTATAGCCTCTTTAATACGTTCCGTATTAAATCGGCGTATGTCCCGCTTGCTGAGCTGCCGTCGTTGACGAGCTTCATCAGAGGTTTGCAGAACCATTTTCCGCCTTTCCTCCATTAACTTTAAAGTTGGCTCCGAGATTTTACTGGCTTTTTTCGTACGGCTAGGTCTGAAGACCTTTGCACCCGCCGTAAGAACAGCTTTCACGAGCCTGTCATTATATATGTCCACGTCTGAGCAGCTCTCTAGGCAATCGAAGCGATTTTCCAGCTCGAGTTGAAAGCTCTCGGGGTTTTGAATCTGGATGGCTACAGGGCGGAGCGTAGATTTTATCAGTCGATACCTTTCGGATGTAACATGTAGATTCAAAGTGCCTCTTACCATTCGGTGATCACTTCCAGTGTTCACTGAATTGATCACTGAGACATCATTGAATATCCGGGTCTTGGTAGACATGATGAAGTCAATCTCATTTTTTGTAACGCCATCCGGACTTTCCCAGGTCCACTTACGATGCGGCCGTTTTTAAAGAAGGAGTTCATCATGTAGAGTCCCTCCCTCTCCATGTACTCGGCTAGCATTTGACCTCGGTGGTTCCGGATTCCAGATCCAAATTGCCCCACTTTCGACTCCTCATCGCCCTTTTTGCCTAGCCTTGCGTTAAAATCTCCCATGACAACAGTGTAGTGAGTATTGGAAGTATGTATTGCCCGAGAGATATCCTCATACATTTCTTCCACTTCCTCGTCAGGGTGTGTCGAGGTCGGGGCGTATACCTGTATTACCTTTAGCGAATACCGTTTGGTAATTCTGAGTGTAAGGTACGCCACCCTATTCGACACACTTCCGATTTGTACAATGCTGTTCACGAGAGACTTGTGGACAATAAACCCGACTCCACCTTTGGACAGATCTTCGCCCTCCCGGAAATAAAGCAGGTTCCCGGATTTAAGGATCATCGTATCCTCGCCCTGTCGTCGGACTTCGGATAATCCTACGATACTCCAGCGAATTCTGCTCAATTCTTCCTCTAGTTCCAGCAGCTTCTCTTCGGTCCGCAGTGTGCGTGTGTTGTATGTTGCCAGGGCCAAGGTCGTTTGACGGTGTGTTTTCGCCACCCGGGGATTCTTGGCACCCCTGGTTCCGGCGCCTCGCCCGCTTCCGTCGTCGCTGCCGGTTTACATTTATATATATTTATTCATTTTTTATATTGCTTATTTACTGAGAAAAAAATTAAAAACTAAAAAACGTAAGATGACGTCATCGGACGGCAGAATGTAAAATATTTCTTTGCTTAGCACATTATAGTTTTAAATTTACGTAATGCCAAACTCATGACATGTAACTGTCAAAAAAAAGACAACTTGTCAAAGTTGAATGTATGAATGACGTTGACAATGTTGACACTAGTATTATTTACCTTTGACAGTAGTACCTTTTTTTTATTAAAACAATGATAAGCAAAGGAATATCGCTGTATTCAGCCGTCCGATGACGTCATTTGGCGCTTACGTCTATTTAGAATAAAAAGAATTTCAATAATTATTTTATGCATGAAAATGAACAAATTTTGAAAAAAGAAAAAATATGGGTCTGTTCATTTTATGTCTACTTTCATATAAAAAAAACAATATGGACATGTTAAAAATTTGAAATGTTGTCCATTGTCAAAAAACGTTCACTTGAAAAAAACACACAGCACCCCTACCAGAATAGTTTCCAGTATTCTTCCAGATTGAGGCAAAAACAACACAGTAATCCTTCCAGATTGAGAGTACCATGTCAAAGTAACTATTCTGCTTATTATAGGCAGTTTCCAAGGGGTTCGTAAAAAATGGTACTCCGACATGTTAAGCTACTTTTGATGCTGACCGTACAAAGGACAACCGTAATTTGGGAAAAGTATGAAAAGTGAACTCAATTATCATAAAGTTATAAATAAAGTGTAAGTCTTCATAAAGTACACATCAATATCAGGGATTTTTCGACGGAAAAAAAAAATTGACATTATAAAACAAATGTAAATATGATGAAACAAAATACAGATTTTCTTATAAATTTCTAGGATATTTTTACTGTATGGGTACGGCTTATTATTAGACATTACATTTATTCCACTGCGATAACACACTTCAATAGGGTAATTTTTTTTTTCAAAAAAATCATAAAAAATACAAATATATATTGTCATGGTTGTAGTTTCCTGATTTTGATATGTGCATTTTATGAAAACTAATAAAGCCTGATTCCCAAATTTACAAACGTTATTATCAGTCGCTTCCAAATAATGTTCGATACGTGCTACTTTATCTTGTAAATTTTATCTACCATAGCTAGGACAGTAAATAGAAAAACAGATGTTCAACAACGGCTACCGTATCTCATAGATAGGTAGGCTAGCATAGATAGTGCCATAAATCAATACTGATTTGAGCTATCAGATCCGTCTACTTACGGGATTTAAAACCACAGAAACATGAACTATGTGTCGGTATAGTTTTAAGTGGGAACGAAGTTTTTTTTAAATTGATAGAGAACGGTTTGCTTTACCTTGGCTACACTGGAACTTCTTATTTTCCAAGGATATCTTCTGGAACATGGCAATAAGCACCCTGCACAGTTCCTCTGCCATATACTCTGGATGGCAGTCGTCTCGCGCGCTGTCGCCCGCGCAGAGCCTGTCACCGGACTCTCTGGACTTCAGGTTATCGAAGAACTTTACTCTCGACTCTTCCCGCATTCGGTCCGGGTGCTTTTTGGGAGCCATCGATTGAGCTAGCTGCGTCAAACAGTACAATGCTGCAGTTTGTAGATCTGGAAATGTTAACATAATTCTATTTAATATTTAACACACAATTTAGTACTCACCAATTAAATAACATATGTGAAAAAAAAACTGCCTTCAAAAACCACGAACTAAAAAGTGTAAAATAATATTTTTAACACTTTATACACTTCACATAACATTCTATAACAGTAAGTTTGACCTTCCATCATCAGCAGAGCCACAAAATTCAACACAGGTAAACGAAAAAACACGTGAATTGTGCATAAGAACGACTGGACCATGGACCAGCATGACAACATTCATACATTCCTGAATGTATGAATGTTGTCATGACTATTCGATCTTTTATCTTTCACAATAATATGAATAAATGAATGAATGAATATACTTTTATTGCACTCAATATATGAACTAGAAAACTATTACTTACTAGTCAAAATTTCCGGACAGCTACAAATAATACGACAATTTTAAACTCTGACACCAAGGCTTAACAACACGATAAAGCAAGTTGCAGATCGCATCATTGTTTTGTAAGCATTGTTATTTGGAAATCTAAGTTTGATGTTTTGTACAATTGCGTAAGATATGGCTTTTCACAGACGGTCAGTTTTTTTCTAAAACTGTGGAGTAAAACTGATCAGAATATTATTATGTTTCGACGCAAATAGGTAACCTCCTACTTACAGCCCGGCCTATCGAAAACTGAAAAGCCGGAGTGCCGCCATGTGTGTGGGGTAATTTTGCTGGCCTAAGTGTGTAGCCGCCATTAAAGAGCATATTTTCTGGAAACCCACCATTTTCATCAATCTCCAAGCTCTGTAGCAAGAAGGAAAAGAAGCTAGTCAAGTGGCTCTCCCTCAGGTCCGTCCACACGCAGTCCGCCGCGGCCCGCTCCGCCAGCAGCGCCGCCGCCAGCGTCAGAGCCTGCGCACGCGCCGCTATGCACTCGCGGTCCATTTCCTCTGAAAATCAACAAACAACCGATTTGTACCAATAACAGCAAAAGCCCTAAGTACAACGAAACTGAGATCACGACCGAATCGTTATCCCCATCTCTTTCACATGCGCTGTGCGTCACTTTATTTTTATCTGACAGGTATATCGACATTTGTTGCGAGAGCGTTTTATTTGTGAGCCCACAGAATCTGAGGAGTCTTATTATCTCATCTTAGAATGTCATGTCAGTCCCGGTTACGTCCTATCAATTGCAGTTAGTTTTAGCACCTAGTCAGTCCACCTCCTGCTTTGTACTCAATATTATTGGCGGTGAATAAAAACTTTGGCCAATCAAATTAGCCATGGCCATTTTCAAACCTTATGACTTGAATGCGTACATGCAATTATAATACTGGTTGTAAACACTTTTACGTAATATATTAATCTGCTTACCTTGGGCTCGCTTCGACCGATCTTAATCCGAGACACTAAATCTATTACCATAAATTGCTATAACTAGCGTCTACAAATCTGATGTGATAGATTTATCCACGGATAAAGATTGCTCGAATCGGGCCTTAGTAACTCATAGTGCTCATAGGAAACTTATAAATAAAATTAAGAATGATAAAATCCTTCTATTTCTGCAAACGTAACTAGGATAAAATGCTTAGTTGGTATTATGATCCAATAGCTAATTAAGTATTTTCACAATCCATAAAAATATTTGAAATGGGACGGTAAAGTGTGTGCATATGTGTCTTTTTCTTCATTTTTAGGGTTCCGTAGCCAAAATGGCAAAAACGGAACCCTTATAGTTTCGTCATGTCCGTCTGTCCGTCTGTCCGTCTGTCCGTCTGTCACAGCCGATTTACTCGGAAACTATAAGTACTACAGTGATGAAATTTGATGGGAATATGTGTTGTATGAACCGCTACAAAAATATGACACTAAATAGTAAAAAAAAGAATTGGGGGTGGGGCCCCCCATACATGTAACTGAGGGATGAAATTTTTTTTTTCGATGTACATACCCGTGTGGGGTATCAATGGAAAGGTCTTTTAAAATGATATAAAGTTTTCTAAAAAACATTTTTCTTAAAGTGAACGGTTTTTGAGATATCAGCTCTCAAAGTCGTAAAAAGTATGTCCCCCCCCCTCTATTTTTATAACTACGGGGTATAAAATTCTAAAAAAAATAGAGGTGATGCATGCTAATTAACTCTTTCAACGATTTTTGGTTTGATCAAAGTATCTCTTATAGTTTTTGAGATAGGTTGATTTAACTGTAATTTTGGACTTTGCTGCTACGGAACCCTTTGTGCGCGAGCCCGACTCGCACTTGGCCGGTTTTTTTTCTTCTTATTTTTTTTTTAACTAAATATTTCACAACATCACATAAATTGATCCGATTCCGAGATTTATGTAGTTCAAGCACCTATGTTACGGATAGCAGAATCAACAGTGGGATTACAAATATATACACGTCATTTTCTTTTGTCACTTATATTATACGTATAGAAATTACCCAGACCAATACAAACAGACATGTTCATGCACATAAATGTTTGTACTGTGCGGGGATCGAAATCGCAACCCTTGGACCGAATGCAGCGTTCACTACCACTGTTCCAAACGGGTTGTGTGTAGTAGTAACCGGGTGTCTGTTTGTTTGTCCATCTTTCACGGCAAAAGGGAGCGACGAAGTAAGGTGATTTTTAAGAGCCCTATTACGGATTTGTGGCGCGATTTTATTGATTTTAATGAAATTAAGACAATGTTTAAAATAAAAAACCAGGCAAGTGCGAGTCGGACTCACCCATGATGGGTTCCGGAGCTACAACTAAGATAGGTATTACTTCATTGTAAAACAATTGAGTTGACTAAATGGAAGATAAATTGCGGTTTACGGTTTATAACGTATTAAAAAAAACTAATTACTAGATCTAGTTCAAACCAATTTTCGTTGTTAGTTTTCATGGTAATGTATATCGTATACTTTTTTAGTTTTATAATTCTTTTATCATAGAAGTTTGAGAGGGGGGGGACACACATTTTACCACTTTGGGAGCATCTCTTGAGTAAGTATTAAGTTTAGAAAAAAAATCTATTAGAAACCTCAATATCATTTTTAAAGTCCTATCCAATCCAATCCCATACGTGTGGGTTTGATGAAAAAAAAAATTTGGAGTTTCAGTTCTAAGTATGGAGACCCCCAAATTTTTTTCCCAACAAAATAAATCTATTGTTGTTTACCTACTAAGTGGTTATTTTTGAGCCTTTGATGTTAATTTTAAGCATGTATGCATGAAGCGCAATAAAATAAGTTAATAAAAATTTGTATGCGATTCGGTCGTTACTGAAAATCAGCGTAAGGCTCAGGCCATAGCTAAATGCTGAGTAGGGACCGTGTCGGCACTTAGCTTTTAAGATATTTCGTCTGTAAATGTCCATGTTAAGTGTCGAATAAATGATTTCTTATTTCTTTATATTTCTTATTTATCAAGTTTCAATAGTATAGTTTCGGAAAAAAGTGGTTGTGATATACGGACGGACGGACGGACGGACTGACGGACGGATGGACGGACGAACGGACGGACGGACAGACAGACAGACAGACATGACGAATCTATAAGGGTTCCGTTTTTTGCCATTTGGCTACGGATTAAAATGATTTGCGATTTATTGAGCTTATTTTGCACACGTCATTCAAGTCACAATCCGTACAAGTAGCCTTTAAAAAATTCAATGTTGCTAGGGATGATTCATAGAAAGCTAAAAAAATTTAAATTCTTTCATAATAATTTTTTTGGGAAAGAGAACCGTGTTACCCCGAATTTAACGCGAACAAAGTCGTGGCCAAAAGCTAGTTTCGTATTAGTGGTATCAATTAAAAAGTCTTTACATCGATAACAGATCTATAACAATGATCATGACATGGCTCATTTTGATTTTAGATATTCGCCACATTATCAACCGTGCCATGGCGTCACGTCGAGTTATCCTTGTTGGACTTTGGACCGATCTTACGATGTAGCATGATAATTTATAAATAAAAGATCACTTCTAGAAAAAAAAACCAAAGTCTCATAGATTACTTTCAACTGTCTGACTCCGCTTATCTTTTCATAGATATTTGTTCCGGCACATGTATTTCCTCCTTCCTACAATATGGATTCCTTCAAACGAAGCGTTAAGAAGCATCTCGCGGGCCAGTAATGGCAGTGCCAACGGAGGTGATGCCTTGCCATCGCTTCCGTTGTAAATGCAACTAGGGTTCTTCTCTTGCTTACCATCAGGCTGAGCTGAGTCAATATACCTGAGCCTCTATAAAAACAATTTTCTAAAAATCCCTGTGAACATAACCTATCTGTAAATAAATACAGTTAAATTTTACGTTATAAATATAAGATAAAAAAAAATCCAATACATCTGCTCTCTCGTCTACACATGTGCCACCTATCACATAACAGAACACAGTTACTAGTTACCTCATTGCGCTTAAACAAAACTTTTATTAAGGCGATTGTGATGTGTTTTATGAACAATAGTTAGCCTATTTTTTTTTAATATGGCTCTACCCGATGATAATTTTCCAATGTCAAGTAACTTCTTGATAATAAGTAGGTAGTCAACATTCGAAGTCAGTCAAAGTCACAGTCACTCAATAAAACGCCGGTGTTTTACGTTTTATTGACCTACGGATTCAGCGGATATCACTCTACAAGCAATGGCGGATTTTAAGACTCTATTAGGTCTAAGCAAGTTGTCACGAGACAACTCACTCACACACAATAGCAGTGTTAAAAACGATACAATCCAACAATTCTTATTATTAGGATCACTTTGCGGCACTTCGCTGCACAAATAAACACCAAATTTGTACACTAAAACCACTAGACACTAATTTAAAACCTTTGAATTGCCGAATGTCATAGTTAACCTAACATATATAGTTTATATTACAAGGAATTACGTACACTTTGACGCTGTCACTTTGACTATTGGTTAGACAGTTAACTATATATAATTTAACCAAAAGGTAACTACGGATCAAAAAATCGGCCCTTAGATTCTAACAAACCTCGACCCCTCCCGAATCCTGCCTAATATAATTTTGGTGTGGCTGATTGCCATGGGCGCCGCGGCGGTGATCACTTACCATCAGGTGACTCGCTTGTTCGTTTGCCTACCGTCTCATAAAAAAAAAGGAATGAATATACTTTTATGGCACTCAAAACAGTTATATTTGCTAATGTTTTTTTTGTTCGACTATAGGTTAACGCTTGACAACGCTTTATGGAAAGCGACCATGAAGTCTAGGATGATACGTGTTTGCCTAGATGTATATTAGTTTCGAGAAATATGATACGATTTATGGTCATAAAACATTTATAATCAACGTATATAATATTTGATAGGAGGGAACTTCTACTCATGTTATCTTTTGTTATTCATTCTTATCAACAAGCTGAATTGCTTGCCAAGATTCTAAGGTACATACAAAGGAACTTTAATTCATTCTTAGTGCAATCTAAGTAAATATACACTCATATGATAACTCTGTTTGAGTTCAGTGTCGTTGTTAGACTAACTGCAGTAATAATAGCAAGGTCAGTTACTTGCTCCAGTACTAAACAGAGTACTTTCACATGAAAAGTTAGGTATCTTTCTTCACAGTTACTATCCAACATTTTAAATGACTTACTTTTCACAATGTATCTTTAGTCGCGAAATATTTTTTTTCTTAATTATTGTGTTGACAATGGTATAAAATGTAAGATGCCTAAAGCTATACAAAGAGGCGTATTTACATCACGCACAATGTGGCCGTGTGGTCCCTGGCAGAGTAGAATAGGCCACCCTCACTCTTACCGAGGTGTCGTAAAAGGCGAGTAAGGTAAAGCTGCTGGCATGATCATCAGCTCCCAGAGAAGGAAAACTCTGCATTTATATCAAAACCCTCGCCAACCCGTCTGCCAAGCGTGGTGAGTATGGCAATTACCCCTCATGTGATTGAGGGAGGCCCGTGCCCCAGCAGTGGGGACTTAAATGGGCTGATTATGATGATGATGACAATGTGGACAAGCGGATTTATACTGGAAAGACGGTTCTAAATTATTGGTCTGGTTCTCCTGTTAAGGTTGGTTAAGGGTCGAAGGTCATACGGCAGTCGCTTCATTGTTATTACCAGACTTCCCAAATCTTGAATCATGGTCTAAACGTACCCTGGGCTCCAAAGCGACAGCTTTTGATGCAACCGGGACTTACACGCTAAGATGAGGAGAACGGTTGCTCTAACGGGGCATGGCAGTTTTAACAAACATCTGTTCAATCTATACTCGAAACTGGAATTCAAGACCAAAAAACCTACTAAAATGTTGCTACTGCAATAAAATGTTCGTACAATAGTATACACCTATTTTTTAAAAACATACGCTGACATAATTTATTTATTGGTAATTTTAATTCTATAATTTAAAGAAGTCATTTTCTTCAATTATTTTAACATAAATACAAGACTCTTTAATAAAAACTTAATCATCCTTAATGATTGGTAGCAAAGTTGATATTGAGCGTGTGTCACTTTATTTATTTATTTTTTAAGGGAAACAAACATTCTTTTGTAAACTTATAAATAACACAAATACTGATAGAACATGTAACAACAAAGTTTCCACAGATATTTAAAACATGTTACAAGTGGTTACAATAATATAACTTCACTTCAGGTGTTAATAACATTTGGTAAAACATTTGAACTTACATGTGGTTGTTTCGTGCAGGGAGGTGCGGCAAAGTGATATTTATATAAGAATATTTGAATTACATCGTTTTAACACTACTATTGTAAATTGAATGAGTTGTCACGTGAACAACTTGCTAGGTCTTAAGAAAGTCTTAAACTTGCAATTTCGTTAAGAGTAGTATCGGCAGAAACCGTATGTCGATAAAACGCTAAACATCCCCATTTTACTGAGTGACTGACACTTTGACTGACTTCCACTGTTGACTACTCACTTTGTTACAAAATATCACTTGACAATTTTCCTTACGAGTTATTTCGCTTAATAACGCCTAAAATTTAAAACATGTGCAATAATGGACCAATTAATTACTGGAGTGGTGGAAAACTTTATTATACAAGTGAACGACTCAGATTCCGTAGTCAGAGATTCTGACTTATGTGATGGTGAAGATAAATAAAAACAATTAATTAAAAAATGATTTATTTTATTTAACTTTTCCACACTGTCTTAATAATATGCCACACTTTCGTGGGTGTTCATGGGTAATTCAATTTGTTTAAGTTCTTTGCAATAAAATTTTGTCATGTTAGTTGAGTTGAAAGTAAATTTTGTAAATTAACTTTCTATTTTTTGAGAAAATCTAGTCATGAATTGTGCCAGTCTATACTAAGAAAAGAAGCATATATAACAAAAAGGTTGGCAAAACATGAAAACTTGATTTGACAATAACATAAGTGACACTGATAGATTTTTGGTCTTGAATTCCAGTTTGGAGTATAGGTGTTACAGACAGCCCTCTATGCAGAGCATGCATGGAGACGGAGGAAACAGCCGCTCATGTACTTTTAGAGTGCATAGGGTGGCCAGCAACCGGGCACACTACCTGGGAAACCCAGGCAGTCTCCAGGAAATCTTCAGCAACACCAAGGTGCTGATAGGTTTCCTTGAAGAAATCGGCTGATTGGAGTGACACCGGCCGACTTCACCCTCCGCACGCGAAATGAACAAATGCTGCCTGATTGCTGAAAAGCCCGCACGAAAAGAAGAAGAAGAAGAAGAGGAGAACGGTTCTAAACTATATTTCGTTAATTAAAAAATCAGTCCCGTTTTACTGGTAATTACATTATTTTTTGCGATAAATAGGCAGACGAGCATGCGGCCCATCTGATGGTAAACGGTAACCGCCGCTCATAGACATCAACAATGCCGGAGCACAGTCACGGTAGCGTAAAAGAACTCTCTTCAAACATCGTTTAACATGAGATAAATCATGTTGTAGCGATCAGTGAACACGGCAATTTTACTCGGCTGATATATTTTAATACAAAAGCATTTCTAAAAATTTGCAAGAATAACATCCAAAATTATTGTACAGTCAGCATCAAAATGATTTAGCTTAAAAATATTTAAGCATGTGACAAAAATCTCTTTTAACACATTATCATAAGACGTACCTACTGTCATTTATTGTTCTCGAACAACAGATGAAAATGCACTTTGGTGTATACTGACTTACAGTTGTATTTCGTCATGCTCAGATATTATCAGTAGGTTTGAACCCTAAATTGGACCCTAGCCTTCTGATCTTGATCGGTCTTCTGATCATGGCCGGTCTTTAGGCATTGGATAATTTTGTATCTGTTTTGTTGTTTCCGTATTAGGTACATGTCAATATTTATATTTCTTCTAACACAAAGGTCCAGCCTGAAAACCGGCGCGCAGCAGCTGTTGCTTGCTGCAGTTGCAGCATATGCTGAGGCTGAGCCTTGTTAGCCGCAACTTTTATGCTCTGTACCGTTTTTATTTATTATTTGTTTTACGTATTATGTATTATGGTCAATAAATTGTTTTCTTTCTTTCTAAAATCATTTTGATGCCGTCTGTACCTAAATCGATTAATACGTAAAGTTCGCACAAAATTTGAATGCAACGCTCATCATAATACTTCAAGTAAAGGAAAGCTTTGCATTGGATAGGTGGTTTCAGAAACATAATCTGTTATTTATTACCTTCCTGCAAAGGCTTGAGCGTGACAAGCAAGTTATGCAGACAGTCCTTCGTGGTGGCGAGCGTTGCGCGTACGCACTTGTGCGCCGCCGCCGCCACCAGCGCGCGGCCGGCGGCGCAGCGCACCAGCTCCACCTCGCGCTTACTGCCGTGGGACAGCGACGCGCATCTGCAAAAAATAATATTTAATGTCCTCCAACCGACGAAGACACAACATTGTATAAAAGTTTGGGGATTAAAAAGAGTAGCTGGCGAGTTCCTTGCCGGATCTTCTCAACCGGAAACAACTTTCCGAGCCGGTGGTGAAATTTTTAGTATATTTTATGTATCATCATATATATGTATTAACATGTAAACTATGCATAAGTACTTATAAATAGTTTTAAATCATTCATATGTATGGCGATTTGTAAGTGCTGTGTACAAGCCTATGCAAATAAAGAATTATTTGAATTTGAATTACTGCTACGGCGGCCAATCTCAATGATAAGCCACGTACGCATGATATATTATAGTGCTCAAGTGTGTGCGCAAACACAAGTATACTCGCTATTCCCTTACACTCATATTCCGATGGGACACCAGCGTGACACGACCGGAGAGGCATTGGGCGCAGGACCAACGGCTTAACGTGCTGTCCGAGGCACGGCGGTACATGACCGCCGACTTCCAGACTCCGGGCTGACACTAGAATTTCTTATCGAAAACTTAGGTACAAATCTTTGGCCCGACCCAGGGATCGAACCCGGGACCACTTGCGCAGCCGTCGCGTTAAAATGCGACCCACTAACCACTGCGCCACCGAGACAGTCAAGTCTGCAAAAATAACAAGCTTAACGTATGCTTTCACTTTTGGAATCATCTTTAACAATCTAACCGTGGGAGATCCACGCTTCGGTATAATAGGCGGGTTCGACCAATGACGACGCGGCCTCACAGAAAACCGAAGTAAAACAGCGCCTGCGCTGTGTTTCGTCGAGTAAGTCAGGGTTCCTGAGGTCCAATCAGGGTCATGGGGAGTTGAAAGCTTTGCGGTGCACTTGTGACTCCACTTGTGTTATGGGTGTCCATGGGCAGCAGTAATTGTCTGCTCATCTACCACCTAGGTTTTCTCGCCTACTCGCATCCAGCACCTGCCAGCCATCTTGCGCAAATCGTTACCCCACGTTACTGAACAACGGTCCTTACTTCAGAAGTCGTTTAGCCCAACGATTGGCCGTTCTACGGCAGATATAACTCTCTGCCGTTTCAGCTTGCTAATCCTGTTGTAATCTTAGCTCCGCACCAACCGGAGGTTGTCTGTCCTCCAGAGCTAAGCAAGGCCGGAGCGGTAAGTGAAGTAAAAGCAATAAGAAGTAGTTACTTAAATTCTCCGTGCATCTCTTTTATTGATAGATTTTAAACTCGCTCCAGTGACCAAGGTGCCTAATATCGGTGAAGACCCCTAAGTATCTAAACGATAAACATACCTAAACAATAGTCGGTAAGAGCCCTAGTTCGTTCCACGCCTGCACCGGCGCGTGCGCAAACCCGCTGACGTTGTGCAGCATATCGGCCACCGCCGCCACCAGCGACGCGGTCGGCTGAGGGCTCCGCCCCGAGGCGAAGGACGGGGACACCTGAACGTCTCCACATTTTTGAGCTCGCACTTCAAGTTCGCTTCGCCGCTCTAATACTGATAGAGGCACATTTGGCTCTGAAAGGATATTTAGTAGAGACATGAAATTTAAATTATAACCGGTATCCACCCTATTATAAAAAGCGATTACAGTTACTGCCGTACTACAGCTCATGCCATCTCGTTCCAACACGCAATGTCAAAAGGGGCTGGTACGAGTCTTGATCCTGAACTTTTTATATATCGTATTTTGTAATGGGGGGTATAGAATAGGGGGTATATGCGGAGAAAATGTTAAAATTTTGTGACCCTTAAAAAATAATAAGCACAAAAAAGGCATGCAACCAGTGTCCGTGGAATTTAATGTATAAAAATAGAAGGTATATAATAGGGGGCATAAATTAACTTGGTCATTTTAACATTTTATGCTAAAATAGCCATTAATAAATTCCTGCAATCTCTATTATGTGTATATCTCGTGACATGGGATTATCACATAGAATGTTTACTACATTTTATGTGATAATCCCATGTCACGTACTTAAGATTCTTATCAAACTGATGTGAAGTGGAAATAAGGCTATGTATCACCAAAATCTGATAATGTATCCTACATCAAAATTACATAAGAGCATGACCTGTACTTGTGAGATTGACCTGTACTTATTGAAAGAGCAGTAAACTCATACGTTCATCCCAGTTTTCAAGAAACAAAAGTAAAATCTATATATTGGTAATAAAGTCCTGCATTATGGAAATAACATAAACCAAAACAACCAAGTGTTTACACTAGTCAACAAATTTTTAACTTCTTTTCGCAACAAATAACAGAGGTCCATAATTTTACTAAATTGCACTCTCTGATAATGAATTTGTTTTCAAAATTTTGATACCTCGTCTAGTATTTGAAATATCTCAAAATTTGTTTTTAGGTTATTTTTCATTGGCAATTTCAAAACAAGTACAAGCACATTAAAATGTTTTCGGCATATCAGTAAAGCTCATTTTCTCATTACATATATCAATAAGATTTATTTTGTAGTCTTTAATCTATATTGAGTAATATTCATATCAACATCCATGTACTTATAGCGAATACAAATCATCACTTAATTCTTGTAATGGAAAAAACATAAGATAGCTTAATTGGCCGTAACGTTGCAGGGAAATCAGGTAAAATTATAAATTAAAAAGCATTTCATAATTTGGGGTTTTTATTTTCAAAATATCTATTGAAATTAGTTACATCCCAATTGATACATATTTAATAAATCTCAAAAAAAACACTAAGTTCCACTTTTCAGATTTTCAACCCTCTGTAACTTAATAACTTGACGTGATATGAAAATTCTGATAACAGAGCTAAATTCAGCATTTTAAGCTCTTCATATTTATCATATTTTTATTCAGGTTGTGTTTTCTTGTTGACTTGTGTTATCAGTGGAAACTTGTAATTGGCTCTCAAAGTAAGTTAAAATAAAATAAAATATTGTTCTTTGCTTTACTTTATGTTTTTTTTATCGTTTACTTCCCGAAAACCGCATAGGTATCGTGAATGAAGTCCATTCAGAACGTTAGATAAACAAAATAAGCAAAAAAAAATTGCTGTTCCATCCGTTATTGCCGGGTGGTTATTCTATTTTATAGGGAAATAATAGGTAATAAGTATTGTCAGGTAATTACACTAGCCGGCATGAGGATTAATAAACGTTGTTTTAACCTACGCTTGAGTGCAAATCGTTAATTTATAGGTAGGTACTTTTGGTACATTGTTATAGCTTTCGAAAATAGACTGTGCTTACCGAAAGTAGTTTCATAATCTTTCTCGTTGCAGAAATTCACTAGAATTTCGATGCAAATATCTGCAATGTTGTTCTCTCGAAACTGGTCCAACACCTCACCTTCTAAGATCTGAAAATATTGCATAATAAAATAACTATAGTATTACATTAAATTACAGACTTTCTTATGAGATCTTTCTTCTTCTTCCCTTCATAGTATTATTAATGAATAAACTTTACAAAAATATTAATAATGGATTGAGTAGGTGCACGGAGTATATTAGCTCTTTACCCGATAAGTTTTAGATTTTAGTGACTTCTCATTAAATTTAAATACAAGTACCTACGAATACGAGCTTCTTAGTGTAGGTACTCGTCAGCATCCGAGATTGCATGAATTATGCCTAATTATTTAATTGGGGAAAATTTATTCCAATAATTAAATAGTCAGGCGAAACGTGAGAAAAAGAACATTTGGAAGTTACGATTTTAATTTTACAGTTAAGTATTTATTTATTCATTTAAAACCTTTCTTGCACAAAAGTTTATAAAATAGGCGAACTTAATGCCAAGAGGCTAATCTCTACCAGTCAACCTTTGGGTCATACAGAAATGATATTGATGCGGCGAAGGGAGGAGATTATGTGAACGTGGAAAACAAAACAAAAAACTATACAATACAAAAAAAAAAAAAAAGTATCTAACTACAAAAAATAATCGAAATCGACTAATGCAATACATAATATATACAAATGCATAGCAATATAAGTATCAGCCTATAATCTGTCGTACTGCAGGGCAAAGGCCTCCATCATAGAAATCAAGTTACCGCTACTACGATGTGATTAGGCTTAATCACCACGCTTGCTAAATGCGAATTGGTGATTACAAACCCGAGCTAGGTCCGAAAAATTCGAAAAATACTTTTCGCTCGATCCAGAGTTACTAGATATTATCTCAAGAACAAGTATAAAGGTTCGAAATATCATAATCTTATCTACTCTATCTTATAGACTGTTCCTTTAAAGGATTCAGAAAGTCATCAAATATTTAGATAAAGTTCTATCTTTTACCTCACTATGAAGGGGTATGGATACCAAAGTAAATATACAAATCTCGTATTTACGTTCTTTATTTTGAGACCAAAATCTTAATATCGACACTTATGCAATGGTATAAATCACATAAATATAATAATATCCTCCAACCGATTTCGGCTAAGGTGGTCAATCTCAACGATCAGCCACTTACACAGGATATATTATAGTGCTCAAGTGTGTGCGCAAGCACAAGTGCACTCTCTATTCCCTTGCCCTCATAATCCGAGTGGACACCAGTGTGACACGACCAGAGAGGGATCGAGCGCAGGACCAACGGCTTAACGTGCTTTCCGAGACTTTGGGGTGCAAGACCGCTAACTTCCAGATTCCGGGCTGACACTGAGAAACAGAAACACTCAGACATTCATTTTGGCTCGACCCAGGGATTGAACCCGGTACCCCAAGCGACACACTACCCACTGCGCCAACCAATCACATTAAAATTATTATTGTAACACTAAATCTTGTAAGTCGTAACTGAGCCTGAAATAGGTGGAAGCCCAATTTTCATGCAGCTGGGGAACCGGTTTTTGATGATTGGTCCTTCATAATATTTTTCAAGTGTAATAATACTCGTAACCCAAATGAGGTGTCACAAAGTACAATAAATACTGTCTTCAATTCTGAAAAGGAATATATTTTCTAATTCCTCGTTATTTTCATAAAATACGTCAACTACTTTAAGTACACATCTACATACATTTTATTCAGAGAGTACCATGGACAAATAATTAAAATGGTAAGTAACAAAACTTAAAAAAATATCTTAAATACAATACGTTTATGATTGTTAACAAAAACAATGATTAATAGCCGCCAAATACATAACGTTTTTATCCGGTTGCATTTTTATTAACAGCGTATAAGACTAAAGCAAAATAACTCGATGGATAGGGCAAAAATTTAAAAAAAAAACAAAACTAGGACATACATCAACCCGGTAGGTAAGATAATCTTTATAATTGATACCAATTAAAAAATCTACATTCAATTATTCGAAGAACGCGGTACCTAATATAAACGGAAAAATATAATTTCTTCTATAAACTTATGCGGGCATTCTATAGTAAATTGAAGATGGGTGATAAATTTAATTACAATAGTCGTAGGGAACCGGTTCTGGAGGGTATGTATGTATGTGATAAAATATTGCGATATCAAACTATTACTCATTCTGTATAAACAGTTAAGTACCACAAACAATCAAATGTAAGTTCTTACACACAAAAGTAATTGACTTAGTAAAATATAATATTAAGAAATGTATACAACTCGTTCATTGGCCTGATTCCATACTTAAGATTATATTCTTATTTTAGCTACGGGCGAAAATTAGAAAAATAATATACACTTCTGTTTACAAGGAAAACGCATTGAAAAATATATCTTCTATTTAAGTTTATGCATAAAACTCGTAAACTATCATTGTGGGAAACCCCGGCGCAATCCGACCTACTTTTGGTCTAGTTTGACAATACAGAGTTTATTACACATGCCTATTTATATGGGTTGTTAACCGAACCGAATATTGAACAAATATGCCTTAAAGCTTATAAACTAACAGCATACAAATCTTAATTAAGTTACTTCGAAAAGTCGGCAAAGAGTATTAATTTAACAAATATGTGATGTGAAACATTCTGTGATTTTAATACTAATTAATTAGGTCTCTACATAAAGTAATTTAAACTACTTGATGCAGACATGTCCATTAAACTTTACCCGACTTGATAAAATTTTACAACCGGGTGTAGTACAATCATAATAAATATTATGATTGTATATACCTACAAATCTGTAATCTGCAAATTTTTATCATATCGAAACATTTCACATGTCTATATAAAATATTTAAATCCCTAAAAATTTTCAATATAGATAGTATGCTGATATCTATCTTGACGACTAAAGACAGCTATAGATACTCCATAAAAACATTAAGTCGATTTGAGAACCTTTTATTTTTTGGAAGTCGGTTGAAAACTATGAAATTCGAAAATTACGAGAAAATATGGTACAATATTTTGTCTTAGGGCGGATTCGACCAATCTTAATCGGATAACAAATCTGACAGTATGTCATTCTACACAAATCTGACAGCATACCATAGATTTATCCACGGATAAAGATTAAAAATCGGGACTCAGGGTTGTATCAAAACGTCAGTTTATGCTTCACCGGAAATCATATGTTCATATTTTTTTATTTACTATAAAACAAATATGAACATTCAAATAAACGAAAACAATCATGCAACTACCAAGTCTGAAGAAGTTTATTAGGTACGCGCCCATGTAATTGAGTGATATGAACAATAATAATAAAATTGATATCGCAAATCTACTGGCGAGAAGAGAGGGTGAAATGAGATTATTTGAGTGCGTAATAAACGTAACACCTGACTTATATAAACATACCTAAATACCTTAAGGAATTAAGCCACTCATTAATACTATTTTATTAATTTTATCGCTATAAATTAATCTTAAGTACAAAAACTACTCATGATAACCATCTTTACGTATAAGTAGGCAGGGAGTATTTAAATTCTAGAAACATTTTAAAGCTGTGTGTTAGGATATTTTGCTGAGTGGATTGAAGCTGAGCCATATGCCACCCTTGTTTTTGAGCATGACGCTGCGGGGGTCGTACTGGATAGACGGCGTGGTGCGCGCGCACGGCTCCACCGAGAACCCGCCCAGCATGCTGGCCAGCCCCGCCACCGCCGTCAGCTGCGCGAACCTGGCTCCTGATAAAGACCGAAACACAATCAGTATAACATTACAGCCAAATGTCATAACTACAGTTTTAAAACACTAGACAATAGATTGTGTTAACTACAATTTTAAAACACTAAAAAAGAGATATGACAATGGGAACATAATAAAAATAAATGTATTTGTATTGAGTTTTTAACGTAGGGAATAATGACGTCAACTATTGTCAACAACAACAAAAAATAACTAAAAAGACAATGAACATTAGATGGTTAGTGGTTATAACTCACCCGGGCAACTTCGCGGACCGTCTCCGAACGCTATGAATCCAGGCGGATTCAAATCATCTTGAAAACGATCGGGATCGAACTTATTTGGCTCCGGGAAATAAGCTGCATCTCTCTGGATGCATTGAAGAGGAATCAGAATCGGATCTTTCACCTTGACCTTCAAGTCCGTCCCTGGAAGAGTGCAGGGAGTAGTGCACAGCCTGGTGGTGAGCGGCGTCGGCGGGTGCATGCGCAGCGTCTCCATCACCACCTGCGTGGTGAGCCTCATAGACGCCACCGCATCGTACGTCAGCGCACCGTGACGCTCCAAGCATTCCATAATCTCTTTCCTAATCCTGTCCTGTAAATCCATGTCCTTCGCCAACTCGTATAAACAAAACGATAAAGTAGTCGACGAGGTTTCCAGGCCGGCGAGCATGAATATAAACGAATTCGATGTTATTAATTCATCGGTCATCGCGAACGCGGTATCGGATTCCTGTACGTTCAACATCAACTGGAGAAAATCATTTCGTTGAACACCAGTGTTCCTTCTCTCTGTCAACACTTGTTTGATGATTGAAGTGAAAAACATTTCCACGTCCGATGAGTACGATCTAAGATTCAGAAATTTGAATAATCTTGGAAAGAATGTTCTGCAATATCTTTTTAGTATGGTAGTGCGATCTGTTCTGAACATTTTAGAAGCCATTAATAAAAATGGCGAGTCAGCATCTCTCAGAGAACAAGGGTTGACGCCAAAAGCGCAGCTGCCGATCACATCAGTAGTGTATCGGACCATTAATTTCGGAATTTCAACTTCATCCAACGGGTTATCAAAGAGTGTCTTCTGCAGCGATTGTGCACAGTCGGCTATGAGTGGAAACATGGCCTTCATCTTAGCAGAAGAAAACGTTGGAGTGACTATCTGCCGCATCGCTTTCCACTCCACGCCACTCATGTTGGCCAAGTTCCGGAGTAAGGGCTCGCGTTGCGTATCCGTCGACACGGACACCCGATCACTAAAATACGCAAACTCTTTAGAAAGAACATGTTTAATGATGTCTAAATCGATAACCATCAACGTTGGTCTCCGTGCTTGAAAAATGCCTACATATTTTTCCATCCGGTACTTTCTGTAAAAATATTTCAGCATGCTGGTATAACTTCTGCGCATGATAAACATAGCTCCAAAATTGCCAAATATCGGACATGGTTCCTGATAAGGAACATTCTTCAGCAACCAGTACTTTCTTCCTTTTGTGGAATAATGAAAAACAGCCAATAAAACGTTCAAAAGTATGAAAACGGACAAAACAAAAAATATTAAACTTAACCACATCTTGAATGTTCGTGTTCACTGTTCCGTAGTACGCACTAATCTAGTTTAAATATTATTTGCGAGATACACAGGAATGTACGGTCATGCCGGTGTTTTTTTTCTGTGAGTAAACAAAACGATAGACACGCGTACTCTGCGGTGAGCTCGGCATGCGCGCGCTGCGCAGGCGGCCGCGGTCACTAACCAATTGAAGTGTATCGCCGGCGCGCGCCCAGATAAGCCGGGCCCTAGTACACGCTGGCCGTACCGTCAAGGCCGCTCTCGTTGACGTACTGTACCCGTGACTCGAATATGCCCACACTCCGGATTTAACGATGTCCATTGTATTCAGAAAGAATAAGTAATTGGAGGCAATCATGCATTCGATTTGCTAGTCACGCCGGAATCTTAGCAATCTGGTGTCGAACAAATGGAAATATGCTGAAACAATCAGCGTGCGATTGCCGAGCGTGATTCGCCAATGCTCAAGATAAGAAAAAATGTTACTAAAACACTATTATTGCTGACGGTACCGTACCTACTCTTTGCTATCATTATCACTGCTTTGTCATTAGTTTTGTCGAGTGAAATTGTTTCAATGGACTTGTGTTCATAACACACAAGTAACACTTAAACAATTATGAGAACAAAAAAGTCAACACATCGACTGTGACTATGCCTGATGTTATGATATGCGCATGTCTAACTATACCAGTAGAGATTGACCGGTAATGATGTGCAGTAAAATACATAAATATTTTTTCCGAACACGAAGTATGAAATCCCTTTCAAAACAAAAAGAGAATTGCAAACCGTGCACCGTGTATGTGTTGGTTTTTTCATATTAAAAAACGTTGTACATTTTGGGAAAAATACATACTGATATATTATTTGTCTATGTGGTAGGTAGGTAAATTTTACGACATAGAACCAACATAGAGCAAATTGTCTATGTTGGTGGTCTCAATCAAACAGTGATTCCTCCCTACCATAATAATGCATAAATAATTCATTGCACGTTTGAATGGATCTCATAAATCATTGCATCATACTATTTGATATCTGTTATTCTGTCTCGTTTCAAAACCTACATGCGGTATGAAATAGTTGATGATAAAACAATATTTATGATATAAACATTACTATGTGTTTTGATACTTGCCAAGTCATCATTACCAGTCAATGAATATTGGATCAAGTGTGCATTTCATTCATAAATAAAAACAGTCGAATTCTTGGTTATTAAGAAAGAAAGAAAGAAACATTTTATTGACCATCACAATAAATAATTTAACAATGAACATTCATTAGTAAACATAGGTAAGGTAACATTGACACATTAAAACTAGACAAAGGTGAGTACGAGAACAGACGATAGGTAGGTAAATACACAGTTATATAATGAAAATATTCTAAATAAATAGGCTTGTGTGAAGTGTGAGGTCAATCAGGTCCTGGCCTCAGCATGGTGCTGCCACGACAGAAATGCCGCGGCAGCGCTGGTATTCTGGCAGGACCTTAAGAGATTAAGAGGGATTAAGAAGGATTAAGAGATGGGATCCAGCTTGTTCTGAATGCCATTTAACTATTTTACTTTATTTATTAGAACCTATACAATTGGTTTTACCTAGTGTACCTACATAGAGACATATGTTTTAACTAAATTCGAAAAATGCATTGTACACTCGAGACAAAAGACAGCATTTAGTACATACTAACATAATTAGTCACCTACACACTCCACGTCCTGTATTTGTCAACCAAACTCTTTTGTCACTAATTACAAGTACATTTAAACATTTACTTGCAGGTAATATTTGTTATTGCACGGTAACATATTGAACGCGCAATCTATTTTCGTGTCCTCGCGAAATAAAATTAGCTATCCTGCGCCACTCTCTCGACCTCTCACAACCTCAGAGAATACTATGTATGAAAATATTTTTTTCTCTATGAAGCGTCTGGCCTTTATCTACTTGGTATTAAGTAATAAAATAAAAATACTAAACATATACCGCTAGCTATAAAAATCAGAAATTTGTTTTCTTTTTTCGAATCTAGAAGGAATCGAAAAACACAAATTTCTGATTTCAAAGCCAAATAATAAGTAGAGGTTGAAATAGAAAATGCAATCTCTAAACCTAGACTAAAAAGAATATAAGTTAAATGAACACATTGGGGTAATGGACAAGATCCTGCAAAGCAACTTTATTAATCAATTCGTCTCGCTCACTCTGGCCGAGTAAAAGAGATATATGGCTAAAATAAAATTGGTGAATGCAGGGCGAGTTTAAGGCCACGGGTATCCTAACTATCGACACCAATCGATTCAAATTGTTAGCTACTAAACCGAATCTATTTTAAACAATTTCGGAACGGCAGTCTCTAAGCAAACACGTATACTATTTTTTAATAATTGTGCATCGTTTTCGTACTTCGTCGTCGTTCGTATCGTACTTCGTACAACAGCTTGGAAGGAGCCACCTGTCGAAGGTGACCAAAACAAACGGAGAAGTCGTCACGTCAAAGCCTGAGATTCTTTCGGAAGTTTACACCTTCTACAGCCAGTTATACGCGTCGCACTCACCTCACCCTACGCCGGACGAGAAGGATTTAAGAGCCACATTAACCCGCCATGCGACGGAGGACCTTCCCGACATCAGCCTGGAGGAGATCGAAGCAGCTCTTGGGCAACTTAAAAATGGAAAAGCCCCGGGAGAAGACGGAGTTACAACCGAGCTTCTGAAAGCAGCCGGCAAGCCGGTGCTGAAGGAACTTCGGCGTATATTTAACTCAGTTCTTTTCTCCGGGAGAACTCCTAGGGCGTGGCAGCGGAGCTTGGTCGTATTGTTCTTCAAGAAAGGTGACAAAACTTTACTGAAGAACTATCGACCAATTTCTCTCCTGAGTCACGTCTATAAGCTGTTCTCAAGAGTCATTTCGAATCGCCTTACACGAAGACTTGACGAAGCTCAACCTGCAGAGCAGGCCGGATTCCGACGGAGTTATAGCACCATAGACCATATTCACACAGTGAGGCAGGTTATACAGAAGACCAAAGAGTATCACCAGCCCCTGTGCATGGCGTTTGTGGACTATGAAAAAGCTTTTGACTCCGTCGAGACCTGGGCTGTTCTAGAGGCCTTGCAAAGGTGCCAAGTCGATTGGCGATATATCGAGGTGTTGAGGTGTCTGTATGACGCTGCTAATATGTCCGTGGTAATCCAAAATGGCCAAACTGAGCCTGTCCTGCTGCGACGTGGTGTGAGACAAGGAGATGTTATATCTCCGAAACTTTTCTCCGCTGCGCTGCAGGACATGTTTGGAACACTAAACTGGAAGGAGCGCGGAATCAATATTAATGGCGAGTACATGTCACACCTACGATTCGCAGACGACATCGTCATCTTGGCGGAAACCCTACAAGACCTACAGGAGATGGTGAGCAGCCTGGCTGAATCTTCCAAACACATCGGTCTTCGGATGAACTTGGATAAAACCAAGGTCATGTTCAACGAGCTCGTTGATCCGGGACCGGTCGCTGTTAATGGAGTACCTCTCGAAGTTGTTCAGGAATATGTCTATCTAGGACAAGCGCTCCAATTAGGCAGAAACAACTTCGAGAGAGAAGCCAATAGAAGAATTCAGCTAGGCTGGGCAGCATTTGGTAAACTTCGTCAAGTCTTCTCGTCACCCATCCCTCAAAGTCTTAAGTCGAAAGTCTTCGACCAGTGCGTCCTTCCGGTCATGACTTACGGTGCCGAGACGTGGACACTCACGGCTGGACTAGTCCACCGGTTCAAAGTCGCTCAAAGAGCTATGGAAAGGGCTATGCTCGGAGTATCTCTGAAGGACCGCATCAGAAATGATGTAATCCGACAGAGAACCAGAGTCACCGACATAGCCAACCGAATTAGCAAACTGAAGTGGCAGTGGGCTGGTCATATTAGCCGCAGAACTGACAGCCGTTGGAGCCGTAAAGTCCTTGAGTGGAGACCGCGACTCGGTAAGCGTAGTGTGGGACGCCCTGAGACAAGATGGGATGATGACATTCGAAGGCTGGCTGGTGTGGGCTGGATGTGAGTGGCCGAAAATCGGGAGCAGTGGCGTGCATTAGGGGAGACCTATGTCCAGCAGTGGACGAGTGTGGGTTGCTGATGATGATGATGATGATGATGTGCATCGTTTTTATCTGTTTTTGCACTCAAAGGATTAACGCCATAAGTAACCGTTTTTAAATAACCTTTATAAACCGTAATTCTAATTACGAGCACAAAAGCAGACCAAAAAGTAAAGTATAAGTATTAAATAAAAAGTATGGACGTGAGGCTGCAGCTTCGAAATTGTTAAAAAGTTATCCGATTTAGTTGCTAACAATTTAAATCAATTGGCGTCGCTAGTGTGCCCTACCCGTCACCTTAACCAGATATACCATACTCCTTTCGTAGTTAGAATTATATACATACGGCTCTGGAGGATGATGGGAATCACTTTTTGTTTATTTGGCAAATGGCCGTTTGAAAAGCGAGCTATAGTCAACATCAATATTCACTTTTATGTCTATAGACACAAGGGATCTTAAGTTTTAGTTCTTTTTTTATTGCAATAAATAGGCAGACGAGCTTGCGGCCCATCTGATGGTAAACGGTAACCGCCGCACATATACATCAACAATGCCGGAGCACAGTCATGCAGCTGCCTACCGTGAAAAAAGAACTCTTTTCAAATCTTATTTAAAAAAGGACACGTCGTAGCGATCAGGGAACACCGCAGCATAAATTTCATTCCAAAGTTTGCACAAGCGTGGGAAAAAAGAGCGCTGGAAACAAAGAGTTCTGGAAGGGTTCCAGGTAGTTTTGGTGAAGTTTACTGTGTTTTGTTCCGTGTTTTGACGCGGGACTGCTTTCGTGACGCGGACTCTACTGTGCTTCTTTGTAAGAAAAAAAATAGGATCTACTCTACTCACATTCGAGTGAGGGGAGATGCGCGCCGAGACTGCGGTGAGAAGGTCGGCAGCGCCGGCGCGGACCACGTTCGCTTCGCCTCTCTCCGCCAGGATCTGCGCGCCGCACGCAGACAGGGATTCTTCTCGAATAGCTAAATTACATAAAAACATAACAGTAGGTACGTAATCTGCAAATGGACAGCCACACCTCTGTCAAATATCTTCAATCGATTTTCACCTAAACTGACATGTTAGGAAATATGACAGATTGTATGAATATATGAATTTCAATCCTCCAAGAAAAGGGCGATTTCTTTTTTAAATAAAGCTGGGAGCGCACTTATGACTTAAATATTGTTACGGGTGTTCAAAGGCAGTGGCAATCGCTTACCATCAGCAGATCCAACATTGGTATTCCCCCTATTAAATAAAAAACCGACCAAAAACAATTAGAATCCTCAACATATTTTATAAGATCTATCCACAGTTGAAAAATAATATTTTGAGTTTCAGTTCTAAGTATAGGGACCCCCCAAATTGTTTTTTTCTATTTTTGTGTATTAATCGTAATGCGGTTAACAAAACACATCTATTTACCAAGTTTCAATAGTATAGTTCTTTTAGTTTCGGAAACAAGTGGCTGTGACATACGTACGGACGGACGGACAGACAGACATGACGAATCTATAAGGGTTCCGTTTTTTGCCATTTGACTATGGAACCCTAAAAACTGACTAATAATTTTGTGGTAATTACCTTGCAACAGATGCGGCGTCAGCTGCGGATAGTGCGCCAAGGCAGCGAGCGCGTGCAGCGCGTGCGCGCGCAGCATGCAGCACGCGGCGTGCAGGCAGCCTGCCACCGCGGACATCGCCGCGCTGCTCCACGCCTCGCACCAGCGCTGTTATCGAAAATACTACCCTTCAATCATCAGACAATCGATCTCCACAGCTTAACGGAGACCTCCTTCAAAGAGTTCCAACAATCTCGTTCCTGAGCCGTCTGCATTTAACTTACATCAGCCATCTTTCTCAAATCCAGTGGCATACCTAAGAGTGGGTGACGTGGGCCAAGGACTCGTGCTCAAATGCGCCCCGCGAGGGAACTACTAAAACTACTAAAAAGTTTGCTTACGAGGCCCCTTTGAGGGCGAGAAAATACGTGGATTTACAATGGACAACATTTTAAAATTGCTTAGCTATGAAACAAAACATACCAATTCTTTATTTACTTTTCTGCTTTTCGAATATATATTTATTTATTTTTTATATTGCTTATTTACTGAGAAAAAAACTAAAAAACGTAAGTTGACGTCATCGGATGGCAGAATGTAAAATATTTCTTTTGCTTAGCACATTATAGTTTTAAATTTACGATATGCCAAACCCAAGACATGCAACTGTCAAAAAAGACAACTTGTCAACGTTGAATGAATGAATGACGTTAACAATGTTGATTCTTTACCTTTGACACTAGTACCTTTTTTATTAAAGCAACGATAAGCAAAGGAATATCGCTGTATTCAGCCGTCCGATGACGTCATTTGGCGTTTACGTCTATTTAGAATATAAAGAATTTCAATAAATATTTTTTATATGAAAAAGGCCAAATTTTTAAAAAAGAAAAAATACTGGTCTGTTCATTTTATGTCTATTTTAATATAAAAATATGAAATGTTGTCCATTGCGTTCCGGTTTGCCCACGTCTATATTTTTCCACGATACGCCACTGCTCATCAATCAATACTTATCTTCTAGACTAAAAAACTGTTTCTAGATAGACTGTGGACCGATAAAACCAAACCAACACGTAAGTAGGACACCCTGCAGTACGATAGACGGACGACTAGAAGACAAAAAAAAGAAGATAGGCGTTGGAAAAATTCTGTTTAGGATCGAGTTGGTAGGCGCTCTCTACGGGAGGCCAACGTTCTGAAGAGGACGGTGCGGCGATAGGCTGATTGATAGAAAATGAGGCACTGGCATCCTCTTACTCCTACTGCTAGAGCGTTTTTTTTTTAAAGTTCCTAAATGCTACCGTGGCACATGTACGCACATAATAATAGCACGAAACATCGTATATGTCGTAATTCTCCTTAGTTTGTGTTCGTAATAGACAGTAGACTTACAGAGAGTAGGCGCCATAACCCTCTGACAACTACGTTTATTGAATTAAACATGCTCCCAAATAAATGAGTTCTTATCCGCACGTGTTTGGTAAGTTTATTCTGCATATTCTATTCTTAGAATCATTCAATCACTGTGCTATTGACGTACGCAAGATAACAAATTACTCGTAAATGGAAGATTGATGTGCATGACAAGAACAATCTCTATTCGGATATTACAAACAACTTTTTTTATTTAAGCTTAAAAACAAATTAAGAATAATAGGTAATATTTCATCAGGAACTCTATTAGGGACTTCCCTGTTTTGAGTTTAATATGTACTTACATGAAATTGTTAATAACCATTGCTTACTCACATGTCCATTAACAAATGTATGTGTAAACAGTTATATCCATCTAAACAATTATTGTAGCCTGTTATTTTTCGAACAACTTCTAGTATTTTTTTTAAATTTGTATAGAGGCCAAGGCCATTCATTTCATAGGGAGCGCAGAAACTTGCATGCAAAAGACAAAAGTATCCGCCACGAACAAGTACCTAGAATACGTGATTAGAAGGAGGATAACCACAGACCAATATGGATATAACTGTTTACGTAGATGCACAAGTAAGCAAGCATTGGTTCAGAACAAATTTTCATAGATAGGTTAAGGTATACACAAGTATCATCACCTTACTCTATGGTACACACGGTCTGCCCCTTTTGCCCGTTTACTGTAGGGCCCTTCAAGTAATTTGTAAGCACTATGGGGGGAGGGTCTTTGCTTTGCTTATTTTGGATGACATGGGGGGTAGAGGAGTCTACATGATGATTACGTCATCGATAATTATTTTCTTTTTAACACAAATGGCAACCCTAACATTATGTACGCTTGAAAACGAAACGTATTTTCTGGGAATTACCTACAAATAAATACATACGGTTAGTAGGGTTGCCGAGCTGTGACAAAAATCGAAAAATGTTTACGCAAGCATGGGGGGAGGGGGTAAGAGCTTTGCTTAGTTATCTGACAAGGGGCGTGGAGAGGGGGGGTAAATAACTGTAATAAATCTGCTTACATAATACTTGAACGTCCCCTATTGGTAGCAATTAGGACTATGAATAAAAATGTAAGCTGATAATAACATTGAGGATGATGGAAAGTGCCCCTAATACAAGTAATATTTTATAGTAGGTATACATAAATGCATGCAACCAGGAGTAGACACTTGACACTGTAGTGAGATACTTAGCACCAGCTTATACAATTTCATTGGGTTTTCCTCGTAAATGCATAACGCTGCAATATTGAAGATTAGAGAGATAGTAAAGTTCTACAAACACATTTCATAGTATTCATGAAATCCTTTCTCAGAAACGATTATACCTACTGATAGAGGAAAGATAGAAATTATAAGTACTGTGTTGTTTTGAATGAGACACGCGGAAGCCACAAAAATCACATCAGTGTTTACATAGCTTCCACCGAAAAAAAAATGTGTAATATTCATTAGTATTTTCATGGTCCACTGTTACCGTGTTCCATGGTAGAGTCTGCTCCACGAAAGAAGTCCGGTGGAAAAAAACGGAACTAAAATTTGGGATTCCTTGTGTCTATGAAAATAAAGCTGAATATTGATGGCGACTCAAGCGCCATTTTACGGGACTTCTTTGGTGGCACGGACTCTAACAGTTTTTCTAGGATACCGTATTTTTGTGAATCACGAATTGATGCATCCACACAGGAAACCGGCGTGAAGCAGCACTGTGATTTGTTTCGCTGCGTAAGTGAGGGTACCTGAGGCCCATTCCGGGGGAAAAGGGGGGTTAAAAGCTGTTACAAGTTGGTAGCGCACTTGTGACTCCACTGGTGTCGCGGGCGTCAATGGGCGGCGGTAATTGCTTGCCATCAGGTGATCCGTCTGCTCGTCTGCCTCCTATCACATAAAAAATCCAATGGGTAAATACATCGTGGACTCTCCTTCTGCTTACCATCAGGCTGAGGCAACCTAATATACTGCGTCACTATAAAAAAAAACTTAAAGTTTTAGGAGCGCTGGTTAAATTGAGTTAAAATTTACCCACAGTATTTATTATTTTGAACGCGTAACCGTGATCCAGTTGGTCTGGTCCCCCTGTCTAAGCGTTACGAAGGTCAGACGACAGTCATTTCATTACCAAACTCCCGAATCTTGGTTCATGGTCCAAGCGCACCCCGGGCTCTGAAGTGATAGCTTTGGACGCAACAGGGAATTACACGCTAAGAAGCGAGAAGGGTTAAAGGACATTATCTTTCTTTGTCCAAGTGCCGGCCAGTATTTTTTTTTGCAGTATTCTGTAGTACTTGTCCCCTTGGGTACCTATTTAATACTGTAGCATCAAAGCTGTAGGATCTTTATCCTCGGTTCCATTTGAGTTCAAACATCAACATCCTCAAACATTTTCAGTGAATTAAATAACAAAAGAATATATTCTTCCCGACCCGTTTGGAACAGTGGTAGTGAACGCTGCCTTTGGTCCAAGGGTTGCGGGTTCGATCCCCGCACAGTACAAACATTTGTGTGTATGAACATGTCTGTTTGTATTGGTCTGGGTGTTTGTATGTATTATAAGTATGTATTTACAAAAGAAAAGTATTATATGTATATATTTGTAATTCCGCTGTTGATTCTGATATCCGTAACACAGGTGCTTGAGCTACCTATCTCGGAGTCAGATCAATGTATGTGATGTTGTGAAATATATATTCTTCGCTATGCCTAATTTTGACATTTGAACATCAGGGGGACAAGCCCTGACAGAAAATTATTTTTTTGGCCGGCACTTTCATGTTTGGACCAAAAATATATGAAAATCCGAGGATCTTTACTATTTTTACTATCGTTACTTTACTTTACTCTATTTCTCACAAAAACACACAACGTCACTTGTGACTCCTCTGGTGTTACAGGTGTCCATGGACGGCGGTAATCGCTTACCATCAGGTGATATCCCATAAAAAAAGATCCTAATTTTTACCCGACTACGGGGAAGCCAAAATGAGGGTTATGATTTTGAGCTGTATTGTATTTTATATTTATATTGTAATAGAAATAGCTAAAAGGTCATTCACCTGAACCGGGATCCTCTCCTGATGCACCTGCCTCAGTAACGCAAGCAACGACTGCAGGGCGTCGAGCCGGCACGAGTGGCCCTTACGCCCGCCGCCTGACGCGCTCCCGCTCAGCGTCGACGCGATGATCCTCAGGCTTTGCCCCAGCGTGTCCTCCGATAGCTTGCAGTAGCGCGAGTGGAGCGTGTACCTTATGCACCGCATCAGCTCGTTTAGGTAACCTACACAACAATTTGGTAATAAGGTTCGCAAAGTTCGCGAGTGAGAACCAGCCGGTTTCACAATCCGCACGCAAAATGGGTGCACCTGCCGCCTGATTGCGGAAAAGCTAGTACGAAGATAAGAAGAAGCTTCGCAACTTGATGCCACCGCTTTACCGTGGAAACCCAACCGTGTTTGTAGAAAATACTATGTCCTAGTAGTCAGAGATAGCATTGGCTATAAAAACCCTTTAAGTGTGTTATTTACTTAAGATTAAATTGCAAAAGATTACTATAAAAAACTATCAAAAAACCTTTAAGATAGTAATTAAATACAAAATGTTCTTTATGTTTTACAGTACCCTAACAGGGTGCAACTGTCATAGAATTATAACAAAACTAGAAACCTAGTCTGCATCCACAATTTGAAGCAACTCAAACGGAGCCGTACGGCGCCAAACGCCCGGACCGCTCCGTAGTCGTCGAAAGTCAATGCCTGTCAACGCATCTCACAAATGGCACAATGATTCGAAAAAACATAAAGTGTGTAATAAAATCACTTTTCACAGGTAAGCCTTCAATATTTCATAGTATGTTGTGTTTTAAAATCCAAAAATACAAATTATTTATTTAAATGCTCAGTGTTGCCCGATAATGAAAAAAAATATTTTCCCCATTTCAACTTTATTGTAAAATTTGATTGCTCCAACTGATTAATTTAATCAGTTGCTACTGATGTTTACAGCGTGAAGCAGTGTCTCTATTGTATTTTGCTGCGTGAGTGCGGGTACCGGAAGCCCAATCCGGGGGAAAGGCGGTTTAAAGGTTGATAGTTTTGTGCCAATTTCATAATAATATTAAGATTTATGTAGGTTAATGTGTTTATGACAGTGCAATACATGGTTCCCTTACATTACATTTTACACGAATTGAAACTAACCCTGATAACCATTAAAATAAGTAAGTAGCTCTTTATTTATTTATTTCTTATTCATTATTGTATGGTCAAGGCATTATAAATATCAAAACATAACTTGCCAACTAATTTTATAATCACAGTTAGGTAGATACTTGTAAGCGTTATTCTAGGTACTATTAAGAACAGTCCGGTTACTACAATAACCATTTCCCATGTTTTAGGGAAATATGTTGTGACTGGTAACATTAACTAGGATTTTTATGTTGATACGACGTACGTAGTACCAACTTTAAAAACCAAATTTGTGCTTCAAATTTGAGGTGACATCAGTAAGGAAACTATCATTCTAGTCTTGTTATAATTCTATGGGAACTGCATAATGTTTATGTAATACATTGTATTGTATGAATGAATGAATGATTATACTTTATTTGCACTAAAAGTACAGTATGAAAACTTAAGACTAGGTATTACAGGATATGTACAACGAAGGCGGCCTTATCACTATGAGCGATTTGCAGGCAACCTTTGGGTAAAGGACACTTGATGGACGATTGTATGGTTGTTAAAATGCAAATAAATTGACAGCTCCTATCTCTGCCGTAACGTAACGACGAAAGTGAAACTCGGTATTTCGTCGCTTAGGTAACCTACACAAGAATTCGTCAATAAAGCTACCAAACTGATGCCACCGCTTTACTGTGGAAAACATTATATCTCGAACTAAACTGGTTTGAAAAAATAATTTGAAGATGAATACCTAATGCGTGAAAATTCTTCAAGTCAATCCGCGCCAGGCAGGCCAGCAATATCTTCAGCAGGCTCTCCAGCTTGCTGCTGTCGTAATCGTCGTATTCCAACATACGAATACATCTCTGTAGCACCTATATTGATACATTTTTCATATTATTTTGTTGATTTTACATGTTGATTTTACAATTGTATTTTAGTAATGATATGTACTAACAATCAACGGTCAACGTTGAGGCAAAAACCACAGACATGGAAACACAACGGTGGTAAATATATATTATATTAGAATATGCGTTTCGCACGTCATTTCCTACCACGCACAGTAAAACTGTGGAACCAGCTGTCATCCGTGGTGTTTCCGAACAGATACGACTTGGTGACCTTCAAGAAAAGGGTGTACTCCTTTCTTAAGAGCCGGCAACGCATATGTGATACCTCAGGTGTTGCAGATGTTCATGGGCGGCGGTGATCACTTTCCATCCGGTGTGCCGTCTGCTCGTTTGTCCGCTATAATGTAAAAAAAAATATGCTAAATTGGCTCTAAATGCCTGGGAGGTGTTGTGTTGCAAACAGCCTGAGTGCAACAACAGGTGTAGTACAGGTGTAACTAAGTTAGCGCAGCGACCCAAAGTGAACCCTGGTTGAAAGGACCGACCTAGACAGATACTCTTATTATCGAAAATAAGAGTATCTATCTAGGTCGGTCCTGCGCCACCGCACAGCAGTGGTAGTACATGTGTAGTAAATTTTAAATCGTATCCTACCTCAGGTGTAATAAAAAAACCTGCTTTAAATACTTACTTTGACAATGTGAATGTGCAGTTGTGTGACCTCAATACTCTCTTGCGCAGTCTGCTGCGGCAGCAACTGGTCTCGGCTGAGAAGAGAGATCACGGTGGTGTCGTTGCCCACAAATGCTGACTTCACCCAAGACATAGTACCACCTATGCAAGCAAACAAGCAATAAATACCATAATTAGTAGATAAGATAACATTTTTGTTTATGTTCGTTGTTGTAATAGGCTATTAGACAAAATTCTGAAAACTATCTTAGGGTATTCATTTGTTTATAAGGAGCCCTAAAAAAATACTTTTCTGATTTTAGTTTAGATATTTTAATAAAAAAAAAACGAAAAAGAAAATGCAATATTCAAATATCCCGCAAAAACGCGTCTTTTAGAAATATGGCGGCCAGTGACGTAGATTGTCCATAAATAAACAGTGAGCTTGGTGGTGTTTCAGTGTTTCTTTCAAATAGTTTTATAGACTTTTTTTTTGTTTATTTCTTCCTATGAAGGAAAGGCAATCAACCATAGCCAGTAGACTTGCGCGTAATCTACGTCACGGGCCGTTTTTAGTGACGTGTAGGGACACGTGACTAAAACGGCCCGTGACGTAGATTATTGTTTAAAAAAAATAATTTTAGAAGACGAATTTTGATGAAATAATGCAATATTTTTATCTCGCGTTATTACAAATCGCTCCACAAAAAATATATTAACACTGATGTTATAAAAGAAATGTATATTTTTATCACTGTCAAATAGCCTATTACCAAATCCTGAATCATGGTGCTAGTGTACCCCAGGTTCCAGAGCTACAGCTTTGGATGCATCCGAGAATAACACACTAAAATGAGGAGGAGGGTAGGTAGCAGTTTTTATCTTACGACTGTCAAGTCACACAAGTTTCTCAGACATAATATGAGACATGTTTTTTTGGGTATAGCAATTTTTTTACAATATATTTATTTCCACCCGAAGACTGTTGAAATTTTTTTAAGTGCATTATTTACTTAATCACATGAGACAAACTCATAACATCACTGTCAATCAGATGAGATTGTAGTCAAGCGTTTGTCTTTATTACACGAAAAAAACATATTTTTTATAGGAAGAGGGCTTATTTCAACTCCAGATCCAGCATGAATTGATACGAAAACTGCGTAGGGTATATAATCCAATGAGGTAGAACATTATAAGTTAGGAGATAGGGCCATGCAATGTTGGGGAGGACTGGAGCCTAAGGTAGGATAATCCTGTATTTCAGGACTCCAGGGTCTCCCACCCGGACTGTTATAACTAACTTAAATTAATTATAATAACTAACGTACCACCAGAAATAATAGCAATACCTACTAAGATCTATTCATCTAATAATAACGGTTATGTTTGTGGTGTGTATTATTATGTGTTCGTGAGTGTATGTTAGAGAGAGTGTGTTTGAATGTGTGTGTGCATGTGTGTGTGTGCGTGTGTGTGTGTATGTGTGTGTGTGTGTGTGTTTGTGAGTGTAGGAGAGGGCGTATGTGGGTCGTATGTCTGGTTTGTGTGTGTGCTTTTATTTGTTTGTTCATTTTTTTTTTTTTTCTATGCATCCATCTATTCTGTTACTGTAATAGTGATTCTGTGTCAGCATAGTTTAGTTCCAGCATGAATTGATACGAAAACTGCGTAGGGTATACTGCTATATCATCGACTAACTTTCAATAAGGTGACAAAGGTAAAGAATGTGTTTTCAGGAGTAAACAAATAATTCCATTGACCACACACACTCACACCTCTCCTTGTATACTTGCTACTTATCTTCCTTGTATCCATGTCGTGTCATGTGTGCCTATTGTATCGTATTTATAATACTGTGAACATGTTCTCTGTTCCATCATGTTGCTCTCTGTGCTGTGAATGTTGTGATGGTCAATAAATGCTTTTTTCTTTCGTCCTAAATATTCATCTTACCCTTCTTAGGCACATTGTCCATGTAGACAGCAATAAAGTGCATCAGCGATGTTAGCAGGGCGGTATCGCGCGACGACGCGGGCGGCGCGCATAGAAACCGGCGCATGTGTTGCCATGGCAACGCCGCGAACTGCTCGCCACTAGCTGACGATAGAGACAGCAGGTGAGTGTAGCTACGAAAAGAACAAAGGAGGAGTAAAGTACCCAAAAAGATTAAACATCCATCATGTGTTCATCATCACAAGAACGTTCATACAACAAGAAGAACCTGAGGCACTACTGTGCCTACTGTGCCCACTGTGCCTACTGTGCCTACTGTGCCTACTGTGCCTACTGTGCCTACTGTGCCTACTGTGCCTACTGTGCCTACTGTGCCTACTGTGCCTACTGTGCCTACTGTGCCTACTGTGCCCGTGCTGTGTGTGTGTGATAAATACGCTAAAGCAGTATCGACACTCCTACTATATTACAACATTGTCACTTCAAAAATACTCACATAAGGTAACATTTTAAAAGATTTGACGCGCTCGTCCTCGGCACTTGACCGGTGGCTCGAGCGGCCGCACGGATCCCTCAACTACAACTATGGCGCAGGTGATGCCGTGCACCGGGCATGGCTGCTTTGGTCATTACCTGCATCGCACCCGCCGACAGGGAGCTCCTTCCTGCCACGAGTGCTGCGCTGCTGATGACACGGCGGATCATACGTGGGACCAGCAGCGCCAGGCACTGGTGGCGAAGGTCGGCCTGAACCTCACCCTTGGTAGTATAGTGGAAGCTATTCTGGCAGGGGAAGAGGCCTGGAAGGCCTTCGCCACCTTTTGCGAGGAGGTGGTGGCAGGAAAGGAAGCGGCGGAGCGCGCGCGGGAGGAAGATCCTTCCGCCGACGCGCCCCGAAGAGCGAGGCGGGGTCGGAGACGCCGACAATATGCGCGTCTCCTTCCTCTCCTAGGAGGCGCCAGCCGGCACACGGTACTGGGGTACCCGCGCCGGCATTGTCACCATGACCCCCCACTATGGTTGATGAGAGAGTGCCCAGGGGTTTTAGTCGGTAGACCCCCGCCGACATGCGGGGGGAGTCCGACATAATCCGTCCGCCCCCAGGCGGACAGGCATGCGTAATGCATTTCCCCTAGGAAAACAAAAAAGTATCGACACTCCGCCATTTTGGACAGAAAGTTACCTACCGTATAGGACAACCCGTCCTCTTATTTTTGCAAAATATTATTCTTACCTTGGGACTACTGGTTTAAGTACCGGGCTGTGATCGCGGGGTCCTAGGTGCAACAAGGATCATCTGGTGCGTGTTAAATTATACTAATGATATTTCTTAAGAAATTAGGAGAATATATATAAAATTATTCAAAACCATGTTAAGGTATTGCTCATGTACCCGATCGCTCGGGCAAAGACATGGTGAGGTCCCCCCATCCCCCCCATATCACCCCCCCCCCCCCTCTTATCACTTTAAAATCCGAAACTATTTTTGATAACATACATAATAATGTACGAGTATCTACTTATTTTCTCTACCAAAATAAAGTAAGCGGCACTCGAGTAAAACCGACAACCCGGAATTTAGTTCATACGATTGTACTCCGATGGGACCGTAGAATCCGTGTAAAGTGTGCGTCTGTGTGCGTGCGTAATCGAGCATTTGTTCGAAGTGTCCATACTGGTTGCGTATATACCTACTGTGCCTGAGGCCGATGGGAACGTGAGTCAGACACGACCAAATTCGCCACTCCGCACCAGTAACTCACTATTGTCCTTTCGGCATGACCCAAAACACAAACTTAATTCTTCTTAGCATTAAGTTCGCCTATTGTATCAAATATTGTGCAATAAAGTTTAAATAAGTATCTAGTGTACTATACTTATTATTACTCACTTCTCCAACAATCACGGTTGCCTTGTCTGATGCTTCATTGTATTTTATAAAAAAAAAAAATATAGACTTAACAAATCATGATTAATGGTCTGAGCGTACCCCAGACTCTGAAGCGATCGCTCGCTGAGATGAAACAAGACTGAAAAATTTACTAGTATTACTCACTTCTCGAACACAGCGCGTCGCTACAGCGTGGTACAGCGGTGTTGGCCATACTGTAATATTACTCACTTTTCTAATAAGCACAGCGCGTCGTTAACTTGCGAATGCGAAGTGGCATTTTCCAAGGCGAGTAGGGCAGCGGTGGTGGCGTGCGTGGGGCACGAAGCCCGCAACAGCTCGCGGTCGCGCGCCGAGGGGCGAAGCGCCAGCGGCGCGGGCGGCGTCGCGGCGCCGCACGCCACGCGCGCGCAGCCCTCGAACGCGCACCACCAGCGCACGCGCACGGCGGCGCGCCAGTGTTCGTCGCTTGATACCCATTCTGCACGCCAAAATAATATTTTGACACGAAATCGTGGGTGGAAATTCCAACTGACATACTGGCTCCTGGATAAATGCTTTTATAGTCTTAGGGAATATTTACACTGGCGAAATTAATTTATTTCCTACAAATGATTATTTGACATTATTAAATGTGGGAGCGCCCCGCTTAGGCATGAATGGGCCGGCTCGACCGGAGTGATACCACTGCCTCACAGAAGAGCGGCGTGAAGCACCGCCTGCGCTGTGTTTCGCCGTGTGAGTGAGGTTACCGGAGGCCCAATGGGGAGGAAGGGTAAAAGATTGGCAGCGCACTTGACTCCACTGATGTTGCGGGTGTCCATGGGAAATGTCCGAAATTGCTTGATCCGTCTGTTCGTCTGCCACCTCTCATATAAAAAAATATATTTTTTTTACCTAAATATTGACATTACTATTATATTATTATGAAGTTGACATGTAATCTGTTGTTGTAGATATAAATTATGTAATTTTTGTGGGAATTACTTATGTTTTTGCATGTCTGCGAGCAGGCTGAACACATGATACCTGATAACTTGTAAACAACTATATGTAAACTGTGTTTCTGGCGAATAAAAAGTTTATTTATTTATTTCAACTTATTAAGCCGCTTACAGACGGTGTTGCGGTACATGTTTCGTAAAGTGTAACGCTACTCTGTGTGTAAATAATATGTAAATATAAATATTTTACAACATGACATACATTAATCTGACTCCGAGATAGGCAGAGTTACGGATATCAGAACCAAAAAAGGAATTACAAATATATTCATAATAATACTTTTCATTTTGTAAATACACACTTATAATACATAGAAACACCCAGACCAATACAAACAAACAAACGATAAAAAGTCGTCACGAACACGAATATTTCGCCAGATCAATGACTCCTCTGATCTCGCAGATGTTCATACCCATCCATGAAATGCCCCCGTTGATCGATGACTTCTATCAGGCTCTAACCTTTACTTCATTCCTCTGTTTTTCTTTTCCTTTCTCTCTCTCTATCTTTCTTTTTTTCCCTACTGTTTTTTACTCTCTTTCCTACTCACTATTTTTCTCTCTCTCTCTCCCAATTGACTCATTTTACCCTTGAGGTTTCCATATTCTACAGCTAAGAAGAATTCAGTCCAACAAGTTGAAACTATTCTTCAACATAGCAACTGACGAATGCTTAGCATTCAAATACAGAGCATGATAAGTTTAGCACAATAGGTGGCTGAAGAGCATCATTATCAAATGAGTATCGCAGAACGCCGCTGATATGAGTCTCATGCGACGCGCCCATACGACAGTCGAGGCGGCTCACATACTGGAGTCGCGGCACTGGCGAGGTGAAGGCCGGGCGAAGACGAGGCACAGGCGCGACGGGAACAACGCGCTGACGCGACAACGGCGTTCAACTGTGCCTGCTACGCGACTTCGCCGATTTCGTCATTACGTTTCATGCGTGTGAATGAATAAAAATGAGAAGGAAGCATAGCCGCCTGCGCCTTGACTCTAAGTAAAGACCAATCCTAAAGCGCACCTCGACTCCTCGCCGTCACTACCTCGACTTACCACTGGGCGACGCGCCTACCTCGTGAAGGGCTAAGCCCGACCGCGCCACACACAAGTTGTAGGTACTATTTAACGACATACCGACTGAAGAATGCTCAGCATTTGGACTGGAATCCCAGTAACTGTTGGCTCTAAAGGGCAGCACGGTGCGTTGAGTGACGCACGATGGCAAGGCCGGCACCCGACGACGGTCCGAGTCCAACTCTTGCAGGGCGAACCCCGACCACGCCACCATTGCTAGCACCTGTGCCGACATGCATACTGCGGAGTCGTTGGCTGGGAACACGAGGATCACTGAAAAACAAAAAGACTTTCAAAGATCGATAGCAATCACCAAAATTTTTGATATTTTCCCGAGACAAAAAATACAAACAGATTTAGGTCGGTCTCACTATTTCCGGACGAGTAAAACGGAGGGTTTGACATTTGTCTATACTAGCGGTTTTTTTAACCTTTTTAAACCATTTCTTTGGACTTTAAACCGGCGATTTGTAAGTGATATTGACAGAATTTGTAAATCAATCAACTCTATAAACTGGCGTTTTATTGAGTGTTTGTGAATTTCGACTGGCTACCCACTTTAGCAAATATTTTCATTTGACATTCCCAACTAACCTCGCAAAAATAGGATACAGTCCTAAATATAAATAATATAATTCCTTCAAAGGCTTTTATATCAGGTTAATTTATCTGTTAATTTATCAGGTTTTTTTTCACCCTATTTAAAATACTTTTAACTATTTGCATCTGTATTTTAATTCTTAGCCCTCAAGACCAAAATTTCTCGCTAAGACCTTAGAGAAGTGGAAATAACTGAAAACCAGCGCTGAATGGGTGCCAGCCGCTCATTCCAGCATAAGCTGAGTGATTTCCAATTGTCTCCACATATTGCTGTATAAACAAACTGTTAAAACTGTATGTACCTAAACTGTGCAATAAGAGAGCAATAAACTATTTTTTATTTATATTTATTTATTTATATTTTTCTTTCACAATAATCAGGGATGTAGGCGAGGTGTCGTACGATATTGGTAAGCGTGAAATTTTTTTCTGAACAACCTATTTGAAAACTTACCCCTTAGTAACAACGAGTGTAAGTCCGTAATCTTGGCTAGTGTGTGTCGACTGGCAAAACACACACTGTTCAGGATAGACACGCAGCTGATAGCACACTCCGGGTATGCGAGGTAATCGTCTACCATCAATGACATTCTGCAATACAAAACAATTACTTCTTAATGTCTGCGATGTTAATTTAACACTAAAAATGAGATCCTCGGCCTGTCATATATTTTTGGTTCAAATATGAAAGTGCTGTATTCTGTTAAGGTGACGGGTAGGGCACACTAGCTACGCCAGTCGATTTTTTATTTTTAGCTACTAAACCGGATCTATTTTAAACAATTTCGGCAAACACTTATACTATTTATTGAACAACCATGCAAAAATGTTGGGTCCAACGCGTACACGAAAAATTGATTCACGCCAAAAGCTTTTGGTGTGAATCAATTTTTCACGTACAAAAATGGACCCAACGTTTGTAAGCCGAAATTGTTTAAAATAGATCCGGTTTAGTAGCTAAAAATTAAAATCAATTGGCGTCGCTAGTGTGCCCTACCCGTCACCTTAAAACTCGTCCCCCTGATGTTCAATGTCAAGATTTGGTATTCCGAAAAACTTTTTTTTTTGTTAGTTCATTCACTGAAAATGTGTGAAAATGTTGATTTCTTTACTTAAATGTAACCAAGGATAATGACCGCTTTGGTGTCATAGTAATAAGTACTCAAGGGGACAAGTCCTACAGAATACAGCAAAAAGGGCTTAATCTTTCCTTGCAGTTAAAGCTGCCTCAGCAACATCTGCTGCAGCGTGCCGTAGCGAAGGCTCCAGTGTGGGCTAAGTGTATACAAGCATTAAGGATCAAGTACCTCAACGTAGCCACGACGACCCTCAACCCGTCGCACTGCAGGAACGCCTCGTGCAGTTCCAGCTGCCTCAGCATCACAGATAGCTGCTGCAGCGTGCTCCGCCGCAGTGAAGGCTCCAGTGTGGGCTGCACTAAGCCTCTCGTCACATACTCCGTGCCATGCTCGTCCAGCATTATATCTTGCTTTAAAACATCTAGGATTTGCAATAAGCCTGTCGTCTGAAAAATGGAACCAACAAACAAATTAATTCGTAAACTATTCTAGTAACGCAATATTTCAAATCATCATAACTTATTTGCCGACGGCTACGACTTAGGGATCTTCAAGAGAAGAGCTTACTCTTTTTTAAAAAGGCCGGCAACACATTAGCGATCTCTCTGATTTCTCTTTGCTTGCTTGTTTGTCCGCCTCTAGCACAAAAAAACCTTAATTATTCGTAATTTAGAGTTATGATAATTATTTTATCGTCTATATTTAATTAAAACTGAGATAAAACTTTTTTATTTAAAATAAGATTTTTATTTTTAACTGTTATGAAAGATTTTTTTTAATTATATTCAAAGTGTAACAGAATTGTACAACATGTGCGGATAAAGAATGGGATCTATTCACTTCTCGCTCGCACACTATTTGCGTCTATACTCGCACCCCACGAGTGCGAGTATAGACGCAAATAGTGTGCGAGCGAGAAGTGAATAGATGCGCCGCCATTTCTGATCCCATTCTTTATCCGCACAGGTTGTAGGAAGGTAGAATATTCATTATTATTAATTGTTTCAGAAAGCGTGCCATTGCCTATGAGGAATGGGTAATCATCTCACTTATTAGGGCATACAGGAGATAATCTTTAATTATTAGCATGACTACTTTAGAAATATGAGTGATGCTCCATCACTCATATTTCTAAAATAGTCAGAGTGATGGAGCATACTTGTGGATTTTTAGATGGTGAACTATTCTGATCGATGTTGAAGTCTTGCAGCTGAACCCGCCTCAGGGCGTTCATCAACACGTCCGCTCGCAAAGCTTCTTTAGGAGGCAGATATCTGCCGTCATCTGAAATACGAATATAATCGTTAATTTTAGAAAGCTTTAGTTTTAGTACTCTGTTTAACTATTTCAGATTTAGTGAGTAGGTAGATATGAATAACATTTTCCTCCTCAAAAGGCATGGTAAAATTTTCGGTAAAGCACGTGTGACTCCACTAATGTGGTCATAGGAGGCGGCATTAGATTACTAAAGTTCGCGCCACGAAAAAATCCCCCGGGAAAAACACGGAAATAAAATTTAAGATTCCTTGTGTCTATGAGCATACAGCTCAAATTTTAATATTGTTGGCGATTCAAACGCGCTTTTTACGAGACTTCTTTGGTGGCGCGGACTCTACCAAGTGACTCTCATCTGCTTGTCCCTTATCTCAATAAAAGGAGACTGGGAATGATATGACAAGTTCTCAATATATTATAATGCCTATTCTAATGCATAAGCAGAGTCACCGACATAGCCCACCGAATTAGCAAACTGAAGTGGCAGTGGGCTGGTCATATTAGCCGCAGAACTGACAGCCGTTGGAGCCGTAAAGTCCTTGAGTGGAGACCGCGACTCGGTAAGCGTAGTGTAGGACGCCCTGCGACAAGATGGGATGATGACATTCGAAGGCTGGCTGGTGTGGGCTGGATGAGAGTGGCCGAAAATCGGGAGCAGTGGCGTGCATTAGGGGAGACCTATGTCCAGCAGTGGACGAGTGTGGGTTGCTGATGATGATGATGATGATGAATGCATAAGCTTCATCCTTTTTTTGTCCTAAGCGTGTATTATGTATTGGATGATGATACACACTCTAAATTTGTATCTTACCTAACAGTAGGCAGAGCGAATGAGCGCCATCTAGCTGAACGGCGACGCAACGAACAAACAGAAGCCGCACGAGCCCCGACACCACCTCCGTCAGAGACACGCCCATGCACTCAGCTATGTCAACTTCAAGAGACTTGCAGATTGCTTTGCCTAGAAAATAAAACATAAATAAATAAATATTTCACAACATCACGTATATTGATCTGACTCCGAGATAGGTAGCTCAAGCACCTGTGTTACGGATATTAGAACCAACAGCGGATTTAGAAATATATACATGATAATACTTTTCTTATGTAAATACATCCATGGGCGGCGGTAATCGCTTACTATCAGGTGATCGGTCTGCTCGTCTGCCACCTATGACATAAAAAAAACATACTTATAATACATAGAAAACACCCAGACCAATAAAAACAGACATGTCCGTTCACGCACACAAATGATTGTACTGTGCGGGGATTGAACCCGCAACCCTTGCAACAAAGGTAGCATTCACTATCACTGATCAAAACGGGTCAAATATACAATAGTGCTCAGGTATGGATGTCACCAGGTCAGGTGAAAGCTAAAATCGCGCTTTTATTTTTAAGGACTGATTTAGAGTGACGCATTTTTCTTTTAATAAGTTTTTAAGAGTGACTATATCTGACGAACAACCGCAAATGGCTGTTGTTGTAACATTCGGGACTTTTTTGCCAGAACTGGTGCTATTTTTTCTCTCTGGTCCTGGTCTACTGGTTCTATTGTAAAGCATAAAAAATGTAATACTCACCTAAAAGAGTATCATGTTCGGCATACACGTGTAACAAGGGCAACACAGGCAACAGACTGGCCAACAGGCGCCACCAACCAGTTTCGCTGAGCACCATCCGACCACGCAGAAGATAGAGCATTATTTCCGTTGCGCTATTCTCCACGGGCTTTATCTTCGACGACAGCCCGTGGCAGCAGATCTCAGTCAACATGCTAACATCACATAGCAAAGTAAGACACTTTTCATTCTCAACTTGATTCTCCTCGTCACCCACAAGTACGAACCTCACCATCTCGACTACCGAAGAATAAAACTTGGCGCAAATCCATTCCACATTATGCGTCATAAGGGACAAAGCTATACTGCGGGCTACCGTCCAATCACTGTCATCCATATTGAAGTCCTTAGTTTTCATTAGAAGAATATCTGCTACATCGTTCAAGAAAGTTTCGCTCATGTGCAACTCTAACGCAGGAAGGGATTTTTTTATTATCTTGAGAACGTTTTTACTGTTCCGACAGGAGTTTTTATTCTTAATGAACTGGACGGCGTCATCCATCGCAACTGTTAGTTTAGTAAGCTCTCTGTATTTGCTTTTGTATTCGTGATCCACTGATGTTTTAGCAGTCTGAAAGTTTATCAAAAAACATTTTTTATATTTTCTCGTCTTGATTTTGTAGGCCTACACTTTCCTCTGTAGATTTTTTTTTATTAAAATAGAAAATGTGTTTAAAAAGTCTTTGAAGAGGAGCATTGCAGCAGCAGCAAGCAGTCTGTCCATATTTGTACTTTGCGTCATGTTGAGAACGCTGCGCGTCATGTTAGCAACGCCGCGCGTCATATTGGGAACGCCGCTTGTCATAATGTTGTTGAGCAACGTTGCAGAACTTGTTGATCACCGCTCAACCAAGTTACTAATGTTTAGTGGATTAATATTACTTAGCTGAAAGATTAATGTTTTTCAAGATTCCTACACAGTAGTTGTAAGTGCCCAATTTAGAATTGTCTCTGCGCACGCCACTAGGCGCACCAATACAACCCCATTGCACTCGTAACTTGTCCAAGGACTCACTTGCAAGGCCACAGCGATCCCATCAGCAACGTCAGGGTACAGCAACTGCAACGCGGGGTCCAGCTGCGCTATCTGCAGGGCGGCCACGAGCGAGGTGGGCGGCAGCGCCGACTGACGCGCCCACTTCAGGACGATCTCTGCGCACGCCACTAGGCGCAGCCACACAACGCGGTGGTGACACTTGTCAGAATCTTCAAAGTATGATTGTCTAAAAAAACTTGACTTTATTAACATACTGATCAATTTAATTTCTTTAATCAATGTGGATATCAGAAGGATTGCAGCACCCTCCCACCTTCTATCTTTACCTTAAAGTTGTCTGGTAAAGATTACTCGAAGCGATAAGAGCGCCTAAATTGTACATTGTATTACTATAATGCCTTCAATGATGAAACCAAATTAGGTAAGAATTTTTATTACTCCGATCTTCATAATGCAAAGTTATGACCCCGTTTAAACTGATTTAAAGCTAAAATAGCACTAAAGAAGGAATCACATCTCAAATTTTCAAGTGCTTTAACCCATCTTCAATTGAAGAAGTTCTGTCCTCTGGCAGTTCTATATATGTGGTATTCAAGCGCCACATAATCTGTCTGCCCCCCGATAATGGATAACAATATGCATGAAAATCTCTATGCACACGCGATAGTATACAAGCCATCATTCAGAACATCTTTAAGATGTTCATTCATAATATTACTCACTTATACTTAATCAAAAGATCACCCAGTAAGCGCATCATCATACAGCTCTTGTGGGCCACGTCCCTGTGCGTTTTTGTCGAGTGATCCATCCTCCAGAACCCTTCGTTTACGCAGTCCAACAGCAAATCAATCAAACATTCCACCAGATCCAGGCAAGTGTTTAGTTCTTTCTGAAAATTTGGATAAACAAACATGTGATGATTTTTTGATACTAGGAAAGAAATGGGATCATAAAGTTAAAGAAGCCAATTCAAGAAATAAATCGAACATGGAGCCCGTCCTCGCGCCTGATACTCACCAGGTGCAGTATGTCAGGCTTAGACTGGCTCCACAGTGACGACGTTCCTGGCCATGGTCGATATGATGCGTGAAGCGCGTCGGCCGCAGCACCGCGAGCTCATCCTCGCGCCTGATACTCACCAGGTGCAGTATGTCAGGCTTAGACTGGCTCCACAGTGACGACGTTCCTGGCCATGGTCGATATGATGCGTGAAGCGCGTCGGCCGCAGCACCGCGAGCTCATCCTCGCGCCTGATACTCACCAGGTGCAGTATGTCAGGCTTAGACTGGCTCCACAGTGACGACGTTCCTGGCCATGGTCGATATGATGCGTGAAGCGCGTCGGCCGCAGCACCGCGAGCTCATCCTCGCGCCTGATACTCACCAGGTGCAGTATGTCAGGCTTAGACTGGCTCCACAGTGACGACGTTCCTGGCCATGGTCGATATGATGCGTGAAGCGCGTCGGCCGCAGCACCGCGAGCTCATCCTCGCGCCTGATACTCACCAGGTGCAGTATGTCAGGCTTAGACTGGCTCCACAGTGACGACGTTCCTGGCCATGGTCGATATGATGCGTGAAGCGCGTCGGCCGCAGCACCGCGAGCTCATCCTCGCGCCTGATACTCACCAGGTGCAGTATGTCAGGCTTAGACTGGCTCCACAGTGACGACGTTCCTGGCCATGGTCGATATGATGCGTAGAGCGCGTCGAGCCGCAGCGCCGCGAGCCCGTCCTCGCGCCTGATACTCACCAGGTTCAGTATTTCAGGCTTATTGACTGGCTCCACAGTGACGACGTTCCTGGCCATGGTCGACATGATGGCGTGCAGCGCGTCGAGAGCGAACGTGGGCGCTGGCAGCTGCCGCAGCGCCGCGAGCCCGTCCTCGCGACTGACCGGATTGAGGTCGGCGCTGCTCGTCATCTGCTCCAGTTCCATGTTCATGTGATCGGCTATCTCTTTTTGGTCATCTGGAAACTTTGTTTATTTCTTTTATGGTAAGTATGTATGTACCTTACTTTGTTTTTTTACAGGCATTTGTCGCCAAACGAGCGTTGGAAATGGGAATACTTTTTAAAATAAAATAAGGAAAACGTTTGACAGACTAGTGAGGTTCTCTGTACATATTATGTACTACTGAGCCTTGCTTGACCCCCTGCTTGCTGCAGCAGACATGCATTAGTATTAGTGTTTTTTTTCTTTTTTGTTGCTTAAGGCCGCTTTTATGGAGTTGCCACACTCGTGGATTGCAAGCGTTTTCAAAGCGGAGCGACGACGCAACGAACACGCCGCGTGTGCGCGGCGAAGACGTCTACATTCACGCCGCGGATGCCGTCGCGCATCGCCGCGGAGATAAGTCTGAACGCCATTGATTTTTTGTGGCGGTCACGCAGAAAACGCCTGCGAATCCGTTGCGCATCCGCGGCGAATCCGCCAGTGTGGCAACTCCCTTACGGTCAAGTGGCGCTGCTATTTGATTTTTATTTAGTATGATTTAGTGGCCACTATTAACTACACAATATAACAAAAAATATTTTACGTAAAAAGGCTTAAAGAATTTTTAATTTAATGTCTTAATTACAATCTATAAACATCAATTGGTGGCGCCACTGATTCATAAAAGCCCCCTTAATGTAAAATTGTTTATATCTTGTTGCCTTGCAGATACTTTGCAATTTGTATATGTTATTGCAATGAATAATATATTTAGTAAGTAAAACGTTAATAGGTAATATATTTAGTAAGTGCATCTATCTACCAATTTGGAGGCAGTTTGCAAAAAGTTAACGTCCGGGTGAGCTATCTGCTCGTTTGTCCGCCAAAATGTGAAAAAAATTGTGAAAGGTAAATAGGTTATTCAGACCTCACGCTCATCATTACCTTAAAATTTCCTAAAACCATCAAACAATGTCTTATCACAATTTTATAATGCACGATATGGCTAATTGCAACATAACATGCATTCATTAAAAATTATCTCGAAAAAATGGTCCTTCGAATTCGAGCGAGAAAACGTAAGGAAAAAGAAATAACTCCATCATCTTATAATTCCAGAAAAACGAAATGACTGTGCGAACTAATGTACAGCTAACGCCATCTAGTTCAGTTTAAATAAAATTGTTGACATATGTACATGATTAATTAATATTTTGATTACGAATGCATTACCTACTTACTACAATAATCTTTATAGGTCATCTTTAACAATAAAAAATAAAATATCGCCGCTACAAGATCATGAGAACTAAAGGACAAAGGATGAGTTCACTTTCTGCGCGGCTTTTAGTAGAACCTAGATTGAAATCGTGATAACAGTTGATGAGAGAGATGCCTAATCTCTACTTGAAAAACTGTTTAATCGAATCAAATTCTAGAAATTTAAGCATCCGTTAGGAATAAGTTAAGGAAACCTTATAGTGCTTGGCGGTATTTCATACCAGCTCATAGTTTAGAACTCTATAAGGCACAAAGTTCGACCCCATGTGGAATGCTGCTCCCATCTCTGGGCTGGTGCACCTCATTTCAGGATTACTACCTCTCGGTAAACACTTATACTATTTATTAAATAACCATGCACAAATGCGGACCCAACATTTCTACGCGAAAAGTTGATTCACGCTAAAAGTGGCCACTTTTGGCGGTAATCTATTTTTCGCGAACAAAATCGGACCCAACATTTGTGCATGGTTATTTAATAAATAGTATACTTGTTTGCCGAGAGGTTGTAACCCCGAAATGGTTTAAAATAGATCCGGTTTAGCGCGTAGCCCTAACTAGCGACAGCGTTCGTTTTTAATTGTTAGCTACTACAATTAAAAACGCACGGTGTCGCTAGTTAGGGCTACCCGTCGCCTTAATAACTAGCGATCACCCGCAGCTTCGCTCGCGTGGAATTTGGTATGCCACAAAAAGTATTTTCCCGCGAAAGTTTTTTCAAACCCTCATAAGATTACGTATGAAAAAGATTTTGTGGTTAACTTACTTACTACTTTATAAAATAAGTTTCCATACAGGTGATGGTTCGAATCAAAGCATGCACCTCTGGATTTTTCAAATCTGTGAGCATATTTCTACCATTAGCTCGGCGGTGAGGGTGAAGGTCGGTCGACAGCCACTTCATTGTAATTACTTACTAGACTTCCCGAATCCTGTATTATAGTCCTGGATTATGATCCTGGATCAAGCATAACCCGGGCTCCGAAGCGGCTACTTTGGACGTAACCTTTTTTTTCTTCGCTTTCTTTTTTCATGTATTCTTTCCTTTTTATGTTAGTTTTTTTTTATTTATTAGGGTTCCGTAGCCAAATGGCAGAAAACGGAACCCTTATAGATACGTCATGTCTGTCCGTCTGTCCGTCCGTCCGTATGTCACAATCAGTTTTCTTCGAAACAATAAGAACTATACTATTGAAACTTGGTAAATAGATGTATTTTGTTAACCGCATTACGATTTTTAGACAAAAATTAGAAAAAAAAATTGAGGGGGACTCCATACTTGAAACTGAAACTCAAAAGATCGAAACTTGGACTAGATCTAGTAAGTAGTTTTTTTTAATACGTTATAAACCGTAACCGCAATTTACCTTCCACATATCTTACTTGCTGCTGCGGATCCCTTCATGGGCGAGTCGGACTCGCACTTGGCCGGTTTTTTAGAGCTATTTTTTAAGACTGTTGTTTGTATCATGTTGTGATTTACAAAATAATATACTATTTTTATCTATATCTTTATCTGGGAATCACACACTAAGATGAGGGTGTCTTACTTTACAAAATAATATCATTAAAAGCTTTTTATGATAAATCTATTTAAGATAATTAATCAAATAAGGTTGCCTGCAATGAAATGTAAACAACTTGACTCTTAAGACAGAACAATAAAGTTCATATTTGAATGAGGTGGTATACTTATTAGTGCATGTGACTGTACAATTCGAAATACAGTAAAGCCTAAAACCAACCTTACTACTGTCATGTATTAAGTCAATGGAACAGAGCTCCAATAATCTCCTACGGAGAGCCCTGGTAATGCACAGTAGAACTTGTAATGCTTCCCCTGGACGGTTGCCATGGTTGCCCTCGGCTATAGCCAGCAAATTCTAGAGAAAAATAACAGAAACAATCACAAAAATGTTATTATAGTCATATAGGAGTCAATAGTTTGAATGTAAGAGGGTGGAGGACAAGACGGCCGAAAATGAGATGAATGGATGTGTGATGACATGATTAAAAAAGAGATGGATGATTTGATGATGAATGATAGGGACGTATGGAAGAAGAAGACATACTACGCTGACCCTAGTTAACCTGGGTACAGAAAGATGATGACAAATTATAGGAGTCAGTTAATAGTAAGTAATTTGATACAGATCTTGTTAGATACATGTAACTTTTCTATGACAATCTATTGATACAACAATAAAATATTGAAAAGTAGAATAGATTCTTAACAAAAATACATTATTTTAATAAATATTGGAAAGATCTTTTTCCAAAAATGTTTATTTATAAATTTTGACATCTGTAATATTACATAATTCTAAGGCCGTAATCTCGCGGTAATGGGTTCGATTCCCGGGTCGAGCAAAAGTATGTTTCGAATTTTTCGAACGTAGCTCGGGTTTGTGATTACCAATCGGCATTTGGCGAGCGTGGTGATTAAGCCTAATCCCATCATAGTAGCGATGACTTGATTTCTATGATGGAGGGCTTTGCCCTTTAGTGGGCCAGTAAAGAGGCTAATACTTTAAAGTTAAGCTTTAATAAGGAACTTAATAAATATACCTTTATTATAGCGGGTCTATTTAAAAATATTTCTGCCGGAAAGTCTCTCAGAAACACATCACGAATGAATCGACAACACCTCCGCACAGACTTCAGCAACTTTAATGCATCCTCAATAAGTAACATCGTTTTAGAGTCTGAGATGCTTAGTTCAACCCATGGGAATAGCAGGATGTTTATTCCATCATTTGACTTTGTCCTAAAAAGTAAATGGTGAGATTATTTGATAAGTCCTCTATAAAAATATATATATAATATATAAAAGGATTGCATGCCTCAAGTGGTAATGGGCTAGGTCACATAACGAGGAGAACAGATGGCCGTTGGGGCGGAAAGGTCCTCGAGTGGAGGCCACGTACAGGAAATGCCGTGGTAGGCCCCCATGAGGTGTACTGACGATCTGGTGAAGATCGCGGGAATCTATTGGACGCGGGCGGCACAGGACTAATCTGTCTGGGAAACATTGGGGGAGGCCTATGTCCAGCAGTGGACGTCTATTCACTGAAATGATGATGATGATATCAAATGTATAAACCTGATCCCAAACTATGTATTATCAATATACTTAACTGTATAGATAGTTTTGATATTACATAAAGGTAAATTATGTATAAAAGGTATACAACAAATTGTATCATATTTAATTTCATATAAAATATTAAGGACTTAGAATATTGACATAAATAAACTGTAACAACCATGAAATACTATTCTGATCTGAATTTTTCCTAATTTAATTACCAGTAAACAAGGACAAATCTTAGAAAATTACTTACAAGTTTACATTCCTTATTTCAATCTCTTCACTTAAAATTGAAGGTTCATTTGCCATCCGATTGTTTGTGTCCAAATTGTAGTAGCCACTATGCTGACTGCTCTCAGAACTAAGAAAATTGCAGAGATAGAATAAACAAATAACTCAACATCCACTGGTAGTCCAAATTTCTAATCAAGAAGGTAGACCATTCATTACATTCATAAGAATAAGATAAATATTACCATACCTCGTTGTAGAAGGCAAATTAAGTCTTGGGATAGCCATATTGTCCTCAGATTCCACTGTATTTATGAAGCGCAAAGTTTCCACAAGGTCTTCATAGGCGTCCAAAGCTTTGGTGTCACTTAATTTATGTTTAATTTTGTCTAAACTCCCAATTAAACTTTTTATTCCTAATTCATTGGCAATATAAGTGCCAGCTTTTGTCTATAAAATAAGCCAATAAGTATTTTAAATTTTTAAACCCTCAATAAAAAAATATCATCTTTTGTTTGTTGTCACGTTACCTTTAAAATCCTAATAAATAGCTCAAGCACCTCATTCTGAAGGGTTGGCTGTGGGTTGTGAAACCAATTCAGCAAAGCTTCTATCAACTCTCGTGTACAAGCCAGTTCATCTTCCAACTCCCACCCAAGGCCTATCTTCGCAATCAGTAACTTAAGCGAACGTTCACGAATTTCTTTTAGAGGATGGTCTATAATGAAAATAATTTAATTGTGTTATAATAATAGAATAAATTTAGAAAAACTTAACTTATCAAACAGTGCAATCATAAAGTTACAAAGTTACTTACTAAGTTTTGTTATGTAGATCGATAGGACCTGTGATGATGTCATATTTATTTATTCACTTCTATCTATATAAACAAATAGCAAGACAGTTAGATTAGGTATTTAGAAAAATCATAAAACCAACCGTGAACAACTCTTTGTTGTGTTTGTTTACATTTTTGAAAATTTTTATCGTTTGAAGTTATGTCTTTTCTAAATTATATCGATAGTGGTGACAAAGAAATGAATACTATTCAACCATTCATTCGAGATGCCATTTTTCCATCTGTAGCAGTTACACATTCGTGACTCAAAAAAAAATGACACTCAATATCTTTGCTGCATTGATATGAATAAAAAAGAAACAAAATGTCACAAAGACGTCAAAGTTGACATTTTTGCAAGCAATGCAAATTGTTCTCGTCGTCGGCTTTTTCATTTTTACTATTTTTTCCAGGGAAGAAGAGACTTTCATTCATACACATTGATTAAAATTATATAAGGTTCATGTAGATGTAACACGGAAGGTTTGTACCTATATAGTAGTACCTAATGCTGTCTCAGCTAACCTGTAATTGTACGTCATTTGTATCATTTTCATAAGATGTTTTAATTCCAGATGGCCGATATCAAAACGCTTTTAAAAGAGGCGAGAAAACTTATTGATGATAAGAATTTCAAAGACGCCCAAGAGTGCTGCAAAAATATTTTACGGAAAGACAAACAGAACTATTTCGGATTAGTTCTACTTGGGAAGTCCTTACAAGATTCAGACCAAGCTCCTCTGGCGTATCAAAAAGCTATTTCAAGTAAATCTGACCACCCTCTGGCTTGGCAAGGACTGGCTAATTATTATGAAAGAAAAGAAGAACCTTCAGCTAAAGTAAAACTTTTTCCAATTTACAAAGAGATCCTAAAGTTACAGATTGAAGAGGAAAAAGCTGTGGAAATTCTAACAAAACTTGGTCAATTAGGATGTTTATTAAAAAATAATGAATCGGTTGGTATCCTTTTAAAATACATTGGTGAAAATAATCAGGAAAAACTTCAACATACAGCAGAAAAACAGCTTATTGACATTTTAAAGGCCAATGTAATTTGTGAAACAAATGATATCGAAAAAACTGTAGAAGTTCTAAAAAATATTCATAAAAGAGATCCTAATGAAACTATAGAATTAGTAATTGGGAAAGTTATTGCGCTGAAAAGCGATTTTGGATCTGCAGCGGAAGAAGTTGTTCAACTTGATTTTTTCTCAAACCATGTGGTATTGCGGGAATGGCTTTGCCAGTTTTTATGTAAAAAGTACATTGAGAAAGGATCTTTTGGCAGTTTAGACATTAACAAGTACATAAATAAAATTACTGAAGGTGTGCAAAACTCCAAATACCCTGCCATGTTAAACAGCATTGTCTCTTATGACAAAGGACTGTATTTAGAAGCATACAAACAATGTGTACCTTTAGTGAACTATCAGCAGGCTGATGCAACAGAGGCAACTTTGATCATTAGGTGCACTATTATGCTAAAAAAGTGGTCAATTACTCAAAAACTTGCTACAAACTTCTTGAACAAAGTCAAAGATAATGACTTTACCATTGAACTTAAAAAGTTTCTATTTATTTCTTTAACCAAACAAAGAAAATGGAAACAAGCCATATCTGTAATCAAAGAAATACCAATTGAGTTTTTGAATACAAGTGAACAGGCATCATTAGCTGAATGTTACATAGAAAATGGTGAGAATGCAGACAATATACTGGAAAACTTAGTCACCACAGAATATTATACACAACTAAAAGCTTTAAATCTGTTAAGACAAGGCAAATATGATGAAACTGTGGCTTTTCTTACCCAGGAACCAATTAGTTCTAGTAATCACAACTTGAACTTTTATTACTTGGGTGTAGCATACTGGGAACTGGGTAAATATGAACAATGTCATATGACCCTATTGCAATCAGCTAAACTTGAATCAGATCATGCTGAAACATTTTATTACCTTGGACATTTTTATTTAAAAAAGGAAGATGTTCACAAAGCCAAGAAATGTTATGAGAAAGCACATAATTTGGATAACAGCAATAGCAACATTACAAAAAGTTTAAGTGAATTGTACACTCAATTGAAACTGAAAGATCTGGATTTTGAATTATTGACTGAGGCTGAAAAAGCAAGTTTAATAAATGAGTCTTGGGTCCATTTCAGATTAGGATTACACTACCTGAATAAAAGAGAGTGGGAAAATGCCATTATTCATTTTAGAAATGTTATAAAGGACAATCAAAATGATATAACTGCCTTTGAATGCTTAGCAGATGCATATTACTCCCGTGGATCCTTTACATCTGCATTAAGGGCATATAATAAAGTCATGATAATGAATCCAAATAAAAGTCCCCACTGTCTCACTAGAATTGGTTACATACATTCATTGTTAACACAATATGAGGAAGCCATTGCTACATTCGAAAAAGTCCTTAAAATAGATGATTCTTCAATTTTAGCTTTAAAAGGTATTGCCGAGACTATGATTAGAATTGCTAAAAAAAAAGTAGCAGCTAAACTGTATGGCAATGCAAGAGATTGTGCTCAGATTGCCACAAACTATATTTTAAAAGCTCTTGCAAAACAAAAGAACTTTACATGCTTTTGGAAACTATTGGGTGACACCCTTATGTTTATTACAAAACTGCCAGATAAGTATGCTTATGTCTTTACAAACAATTCGTTTGCTGAAGGAGACAATGCAGAATTAATCAGAAAAGAAAAAGTTGATATCTTCCCAGAAGCAATAATTTGCTACTCCCATATAGCCAAACAAAAACAACAACTGACATCTTATGATTTAGCATCTGCTTATCTTACATACTATCATGAAACATTGAAAGTAGCTAACTGCCATATTTCATTTAATTTAGCAATAGCATGTGTTAAAGAAAAACCTACCCTATGGCGTAATTGGAATTTATTAGGCAAAATATGTCTTTTTATAAAGAAATATGAAATTGCACAGCATTGTTTTATAAAAGCATTGATGGTGACACGCAAATGGTCAGTTGCTAAAATTTGGTGCAATTTAGGAACTTTATACTTAAAACTGAATCTTCAGAAATTAGCTAACTACTGCTTTTGGCGTGGTCAGTCAACTTTACCATCTTATCCACAAAGCTGGATTGGTCAAGCATTGATAGCAGAAGTAATTCGTGAGGAAGAAGCAATGGACCTATTCAGACATGCTTCACGTCTGGGCTATCACCCAGAAAGCGCCCTTGGATATGCTGATTGGGTGTGTCGAACCCTTAGGAATAATAAATTCAATGAAAATTCTGATTACAAATATGTCATAGAAGGGCTTTACGCAATAAATTATGCTATTGATTTGGTTGAATGGTTCTTAAATTTTGAACCTCATAATGCATGTGCCAGTAATATTCTTGGGATTTTACAAGAAAGAAGTGGTTTAATTAGAGCTGCACTGAAATCATATGAAAATGCACTTAAATATGCAGAAGAGGATAAAAAGAATGTAATCCTCTTAAATATTGGCAGACTAATGCTTAGAATGGGAAAATATGATGAATCTATCGAAGTTTACAAGGCTATAACTGAAGCTAGTTTAAATTCAACATGTGGCTTAGCATTGGCCCTATTCAAGAAAGGTTTATATGAAGAATCTTATTCGGTATATGATACAGCTCTACACTGGCTGAGTAATGATGATAATGAGAAAGCTGATCTACTTGTTGCTATGGCTGGTATAATGTATATGTTCAAAGGTGCAGATGATGCTAAAACTATTTTATTCCACAGCATTCAAATATCACAAAAAAAGCCAACAGCATACAGCTTGCTAGGTATTTGTTCTTTAGGAATAATACATTCAGAATCTAGTATAACGAAACTGGCACTTAGTGAATTGCAGAAGTATGAAAAAGATAGCAGATTTGGTTTTGATATAGGGTTTTTAAAGTCTTATCTTCTGGTATGTGAAGGCAATATGGAACAGGCTATAAAACTTTTGAGTGATTCCCTTCATGATCATCCTAACAATCCATTGCTGTGGTTCTGTATGGCAGAATATTGCCTAAAAACCACAAAGCCAAAGATAGCGAGCTGCTGCGCCCAAAGAGCCTTGTGCTCAGCCCATTATAGCGATTGTTCGTGTGATTCTGCTAAAATGCTGTCTACAGCTAGTATTGCCGAACACATTGCTGGTAATAAAAGTAAAGCCTTCCTTTTAGCCAAAGGAGGTTTGCATCTGTACCCACATCACTCAGAAATATGGGCTGCACTTTTACTTTCTCTTTTATCAAATAAAATGTGGATAGAAAGGAAAGAATGGATGATATCTGCAGCAGGTCATATGAGAAGACATCTAGAAATATCACGACCACTCAGTAGATGGGTCAGTCTCCTGGAAAAAAAGTTGAGCAAGTGAAAAAAAATGCAATCAAATACAATTTTTAAGGCGAAGGGTAGCCTAACTAGCGACACCATTCGTTTTTGTTAGCTACTAAACCGGATCTATTTTAAACAATTTCGGGGTTACAACCTCTCGGCAAACACTTATACTATTTATTAATTAACCATGCACAAGTGTTGGGTCCGTTTTTGTACGTGAAAAATTGATAACCGCCAAAAGCGGCCACTTTTAGCGTGAATCAATTTTTCGCGTACAAATGTTGGGTCTGCATTTGTGCATTGTTATTTATTAAATAGTATAAGTGTTTGCCGAGAGGTTGTAACCCCGGAATTGTTTAAAATAGATCCGGTTTAGTAGCTAAAAATTAAAATCGATTAGCGTCGCTAGTGTGCCCTAACCGTCACCTTGAATTATTAAAAGTTGAATTTGTTTAGCATTCAAATTATATTAGTTCGGTTAAACTGGAACTTATCAATATTTAGTCTGTTATTAAAAGTAATTTAGCATGTAGGTATGTACCTATTTTATACTTTTATAATTTTAATTTGCTTGTATTGTGTTTATTACTACTGAAATAAGAATAAATGAAAATTATTATTTTTGTTTAGACTTTTATTAACTGTCATTTTGTTTAAAATTATCTGGTATTCTTCTGAAAACTGCTAGAAATTTGTCTCCATTATTACGAGTAACTTTCTTTCCTTCTTCTGTGCTTTCATACAACTTTTCTACTATAGGATCTGAACTCTGAAATGAATGAAAAAAAAGTAAACATGAGACGGGTGGACTGCTGGGGATAACAATTAAGGTGATGACGGGCGCACTAGCGACGCTAATTAATTCAAAAGTAACTACTAAACCGAATCTATTTTTAACAATTTCGGAGCTCCATTCCTTAGGAAAATACTGATATAATTTTTTTAACACTTAATTTAATTAATTATACTTAAAAATTTTGTTTTGATTTAGCACTCGAAATTTCGTTTACCCTTTAAAGCGTTAATCCAAATTTCGAGTGCAAAACAACCAAAAAATAGTGCACAATTATTAAATAAATAGTATAAGTGGTTGCCTAGGGAGTAGAGCTCCGCCATTGTTAAAAATAGATCCAATTTAGTATTTAACAATTTAAATCAATTAGCGTGGCTAGTCCGCCGTACCGGTCGCCTTCATCTTTTAAAAGTTTGGTGTGATTTACATACCAAGTCTGCTTCAGGTATCCTTTCAAATAAGGGATGTTCTTCAAAATGCAACACCATCCAGTCATGTAAATCTTTTACATCAGTAATGGTGTAAACAATACCCTGCAAATAAATAAGTAATATTTTTTGTGCATCAATCTAAAAACTTTTATAAAGGTATATTCGTTCTTTATCTTTTCATCAGTTGTATTAAGCAAAGAATAGACTGTATGTAGTTTAAAATAGTCTAAGAAAGTATTTTGAAAGAGAAGATAAAGCTGTTCCCTACAATATGGTAGGTACACCAACTCAGCAACAAAGATCTTATGGAACAGCAGATTTTTTTTCTAAATTCACATCCATTTGAATGAGAGAATATAAGAAATTATTATCAGGATGATGGACAGATATTTTAATCTGAATAAAACTTATTGCAAATTTCAAAGAAGGATACAACTGATGGTCTGCTAATTTAAAGTCAGTTACTTACTTGTTCAGCTAAAACATAGGCATACTCTGCTAGAAGCCACTTGTTGATTATTCTCCACTTATGTTTTGCCTTTTTGAAATGGGGATCAGGATATAAGAAGAACATCTTTTTCAGCTGAAACAACGTCAATAATTATGATATGTACCTATTTATTGGAGAAGCAAGGCATTAAATATAATTCTTCTGATTCTGTGCATGGGCATAGCCAGCCATGGGCTCAGGGTGGGGTAGCAGTCTAAAATTATAGTAACTAGCGAGTTTTTTGTCTTGATCACAATTTTTTATAATCGACTGATAACTCTCGAGGGCGAACTTTACCTAATATAGTTAATACAGTTTACTTAAGTACTTTACAAATCAGAACCAGGGTGGGGCAAGGGGTACTTACCCTGCCCTACTCTGGTTACATCCATGATTCTGTGGGATATTTATAAGTACATAGCTATGAACAGAAAGTAAATTAACTAACCTGGCCTTTATGAAAAAAGTTAGGCAAGTACTTCATAGCGTTTGTCCTCAAAACTCCAATATTATGGTAATTTTTGGGATCTTGCACTCGCAATGCTTTGATACGGTCATTAACATAGTCCGATACTTTTACTCTGATTTCCAACCCAAGTATCAAATTGTCAGGAAACATTGGTGAAAGAGTCACTGAAATTAAAGTTGACTTTAATATAAAACTAACAACCTGCCCCAATATTGCATGTAAACCTTCCTCTTGAATTAATAAATTTAAAGAAAAATGCTTCAAAATCCATGGCAAAGTTTTAGGATCTAAGCATACATAGAAACAGACAGCGAAAGTGACTTTGTTTGGTACTATGCTATGTAGTGATTCATTGATTTTATACATTCAATGGCCACCTGACCACAGGAGAATGAATAGTTAGCATTTTATTCAGTGAAAACTGATGCACATTATAGAAACTATTAAAAGTACACAGCCTAAAAACTGCTGAGTATTTTGCTTAAGGCGACGGGTAGAGCACACTAGTGTGGAGGACACGATTCGGACCAATCCCGTTTGGTTGGTGACCTTGTGTTATTATCACATTAAGTAGTATGAACACGATTCGGACCAACTCCGTTTAGTTGGTATGATTGTATGTATTTTGGTATCCTTTGGTTGGTACACTGGTAAGAACCGGCCAACCAGAGTGATAGACAGAATCGCTAGTATATAGTCTGTTGATACGATACGAAATAGTTGTAATACCCATGCATTGTAATCTGAAAATAAATACACAGTTAGTACCTTCTTGCCGACGGAGTTTAATTACAGCAACGCCTGTTCCCGTTCTCAATAACGACGACACGGTCCCTAAAGTGGTGACCTCTGTCACGTGCGATGTCTCCACTGGCAAGCCTCGTCCTTACCTAACACCTGCTTTCCGTAGAACTGCTTTCAATAAGCTTCACGGTCTGAGCCACCCCGGCGCACGCGCCACCACCCGCCTCGTGACCGAACGCTACGTTTGGCCCTCCGTCAATAAAGACTGCAAGGAATGGGCACGCACTTGTCAGGCTTGCCAACGCGCCAAAGTGTCACGCCACAACTCTGCCCCACTTGGCAACTTCAACCAACCGACTGGGCGCTTTAGACACGTCCATATAGACATTGTCGGTCCCTTGCCGGTATGCAACGAATACCGTTACTGTTTAACCGCAATTGATAGAGTTACCCGATGGCCTGAGGTATGGCCGATGCGAACCATCACCGCAGAAGAGGTGTCTGAAACTTTCACACGGGAATGGATCCCCCGATTTGGCGTGCCCTCAATCATAACAACTGATCAAGGAACCCAATTCGAATCCGACCTGTTCCATCGCCTTATGGCACAGTTCGCCACCAAACGCATAAGAACAACATCCTATCATCCCTGCGCTAACGGTATGATTGAACGGGTTCATCGCCAACTTAAGGCTTCGCTCTCATGCCACCGTGACACTTGGGTCCGCGCATTACCTATAGTCCTTCTGGGCATGCGGTCATCTTTTAAGGAAGATTTAAAAGCCACCGCTGCTGAGATGGTTTACGGGAAACCCCTTCAACTGCCCGGTGATTTGTTTATCCCTAAACCCGACCGAGAGAGTTTGGACAATCCGGCGGATTTCGTCGTCCAGCTTCGACATAAAATGTCATTAGTGCGCCCTACTCCTGCCTCCCGTCATTCTCAACCATCATCTTTCATCTTCAAAAATCTCGCATCAGCTACGCATGTATTTCTCCGAGATGACACCGTTCGACGCCCATTACAACCACCTTATACGGGCCCATACCAAGTTATTGATCGGGCCAACGATGGTAAGACTATGACCCTGGATATCAAAGGCAAGCGCACAGTGGTTAGCGTCGACAGGATCAAGCCAGCGTTCATCGACAATTGCGAGAGGCCATCCCATGATTCACCGATGGTAGAACGTGAAATACCAGTCCCTTCCCAACCACCATCTGACTTACCAGTCCGGCCACCTGTACCTTTTTCCCTTGCAGCACCACCGAATACCACCACGAGTGCCAAGCCTCTGCCATATACCACGCGATTCGGCAGGCGTGTAAGGTTCAAAGATTTTACAGATTTTTGTTGAAGTGACTTCAACCTTCTCCGTGGGGGGGTGGTGTGGAGGACACGATTCGGACCAATCCCGTTTGGTTGGTGACCTTGTGTTATTATCACATTAAGTAGTATGAACACGATTCGGACCAACTCCGTTTAGTTGGTATGATTGTATGTATTTTGGTATCCTTTGGTTGGTACACTGGTAAGAACCGGCCAACCAGAGTGATAGACAGAATCGCTAGTATATAGTCTGTTGATACGATACGAAATAGTTGTAATACCCATGCATTGTAATCTGAAAATAAATACACAGTTAGTACCTTCTTGCCGACGGAGTTTAATTACAGCAACGCCTGTTCCCGTTCTCAATAACGACGACACGGTCCCTAAACTAGCGACCAATTGATTTTAATTGTTAGCTATCAAGACAAATATAAGTATTTTAAATAATTAGGGGGCTGAAGTCAGACTCTCGGCCAACACTTATTTAATAATGATGGGTCTGTTATTGTACAAAAAAAATTGATTCACGCTAAACTTGGCCGCTTTTGGCGATAATTCAAAATTCGAGTGCGAAACCAGATTAAATAGCTAACTATAACTATCAGAGTTGCCACTTGTCCTGATTATACCAGGACTGTCCCGATTTTGACAACAATGTTCCGCGTCTGGACGGCCTATCGATTTTGTCCCCATATTTGACAATATGCGATAGGTTCAATCAATTCATTCACTGTACCCAACACAGTCACACGCCACCGTGCCATGTACCACGTTCGTCTTTGCCTTCTCCCGCGCGCGCAGCCTATTATTTATTCTGTGGCGCAGCACATATACGAGTATGTGCCAGTTGTGCTTTGCGGCAAGTTTAATTCTTTGTTAAGTTGAATGAAAAAATTACAATTAATTGATTTAAAACTAAATTATTAAAAGCTGTTCGTAACAACAACAAATACATACAGAAAAATTTATTATATAAAATAAATACAAATAAAATCACAAACTAAAGTTCTATCATTGTACTAAAGTTTAAAAAATAAGATTCATTTTCCTTAAGACTGTCTCACATGGGTCATATTTTGACTGGACGAAACTCCGAATGTCTCTAATACATGCCCTATCGTCCCGAATTTTTTTGCCCTAGAGGTGGCAATCCTAATAAGTACTAAATAAATAGTATAGGTGTTTAGCAGTGTGAGACTGAAGCCCTGAAATTGTTTAAAATAGATCTGGTTTAGTAACTAACAATTAAAATTAATTGGCGTCGCTAGTAATCGCCCTTCACCTTAAGACTTTCATTAACATTGTTTCAAATAAAATTATAAAATCAATTATCAGTTCCTGAACTGATAATAATAAGTATCACAGAAACATATTGTGCTTCAAACAACAATTCTCTAACTAATTACAATAAGATACATATAACAGAAAATTCACACATATCCTTCATTGCAAGCACTGATAGAGTAATTTGACATCCAAGAATTAATCATGTTTTCATACCCAAAAGCCCTCCATATCCACAGCCTACATCTAAAAACTCCACTTTCTTGTCCTGATACTCTTTATTTATTAAGTTTGGATATAAGGTGGCCCAGTCATACTCATCAGGATGTGATGGGCTGTAATAGTTAAAGAACATTGAAATCTACCTGTTGATAAATCAGATAAGATAGATAATAAAAACAAAGAGCGTAAAACCTATAGTTAATAACTTTACACTATTATATCTATATGAGTAATAAAATGGAATAAATACCCAATTGCAATAACGCAATAAATATAATAAAACATACTATTCAAAACAGTGATCCGCAATGGGGTTAGAATGAGCACGTTGCCGGTAGAATTTCTTTTGAGGCAGTGCCATAATTGTTTTGAAAACAATTAAATTTGGTAGCAGTTATTGTATCCTCCACATTAAGCTCAAATTATTGTTATTATGCATGTAAATGTAAAATATAGGTCACACTTTTCGAAATCTACAATAACCCACTACAAAATAACTGCCACAGACCAAGAAAAAAACTGCTGTCAAATGTTAATGTCAAAATTAGGGATGGAGGTAGTAAAGGATTTTTCTAATGGACAAGTGACATTCAAATTATTCAAGTGATATTAGATTGATTTCTCATCATTTGAATGATTATTCTTGTTAAACCGAAATTGGACTGAAAAACATTTTATGTGTTTTAATACTTATTATTTATTTATTTATTGGATTACCCATATAAGATACAGCGTTGAGTACAATAAAATTTACAACAATAAAAATTAAATAACTAACTGTTCTTATACTTATTATAATAATTAGTCCTTAAGACAAAAAAGATAATTTTACGATTTACTTTCTCTGTTAAACTATTTATAAACTTATTGAAAATTTACTTTTATAGAGAATTGGTACAATGTTGTATGAGTCAACCCATTTTCTTCATAACCGACTTAAAAAAAAAGGATGAGGTTCTCAAATCGACATTATATATTTTTTTTTATGTTTGTTCGCCAATTACTTTGCCATTTATGAACCGATTTAGATAATTACTTTTTAGTTGGAAAGAAAGTAAATAGTCTCGAAAATGGTACCATGATAAGGATATCAGGATCTGATGATGAGATCTTGGAAAAATTGAGGAGAACCCTCAAATTTTAAAAGGCACTCGTATTATTTTTGTGGCTCTATTAATGATGAAAGGTCAACTCCTCAACGTTGAACTGAATGCATGACGTTGACATGTTGACACTAGTATAGTTTACCTTTGACAGTAGTAACCTTTTTTTTTATTAAAACAATGATAAGCAAAGGAATATCGCTGTATTCAGCCGTCCGATGACGTCTTTGCGCTTTACGTCTATTTGAAGAAAAGATTTTCAATAATTTATTTTATGCATGAAAATGGACAAATTTTGAAAAAGGAAATTGAGGTCTGTTCTTTTATGTCTACTTTCATTAAAAAACAGTATGGACATGTTTTTAAAAAGTTGAAATGTTGTCCATTGTGCTCCCAAGCAGCCCAATGGACAACATTTCAAAATTGCTAGCTCTGAAACAAAAAATCCCAATTCTTTGTTTACTTTTCCGCTGCTCGAATATATCTTTTATTAATTTTTTATATGCTTATTTACTGAGAAAAATTAAAAACTAAAAACACGTAGATGACTTCTCGGACGGCCGAAGTAAAATATTTCTTTGCTTATCACATTAAAGCTTCCAATTATAGCCGCTAGGGGAGCGTGCATAATCTTTGCCTCGCCAATGAAAAACTTTCAATTTGTCTTTCAACTTTCAATATTTAATTATCGTGCTCGTGATATTTTAAAAACATGGCGGATAAAAACATAGTCTTTTTGTATTTTTTTCGTACGAAAATTGGGCCCCTTACAAAAAAACTATGTTTTAGTGATATATGTCGTATGTGTCGTACGAGCACGAGAATTGGGCTCCAGCAGCCCAATTCTCGTGCTCGTGATATTGCGTTATACTCGCACTCGTTGGTGTGCGAGCGAGATGTGAATAGATGCGCCGCCATTTCTGATCCCATTCTTTATCCGATAAGGTTGTAAAGCAAATCAAGTACAACTGTACTCGGTTTTTTAAGTTTGCGCGAGGCTAGCTGATCCGTACACCGTGTCTCGATTACTCGAAAGCAACCAACGGACAACCATTCTGAACCATCCACAGTTATCTGTGGCCCTGACAGTGACAGGTTGACACTGACACATGAAAGTGACACTATGGTGACATTCAATTTTGTTGTATTTGAAAATCGATGCTAGGCTTGTAAAAATACATCGGAATGTTCTGTTAAAATGGTAATTCAAATCAATTTAAATCAAGTGGAAAGTTTAAGTTAGTTTAGTAAAATGTGACTAGCGATTATCGCGTTGAACAATTTGACGAACTACTTGTACTCAAGGTATGTAATTGTTCGTATCATTTTACATTTTATAGTGGTTTTCTGTAAAGTTTATTATAGAATAGCAGCTTTCTACACACAAATATCTTTTATCTTATAATCAGATATTCTTCTGTACTCAGACTCATTGTAGGTTCAAACTATTTTAGCCTTTATAATATTGAATAGTAACATTAATAGATACTAACCTTGGGCCTGGATAGACCGTAATTATCCACTTTTCGTGAGTAATTGTCGATAAAAATTAAAGTTGTATAAACTAGAGTGTATTAAATTATTAGTACAGTAATCTCTCTATATGTAACATTTCTTAGTTTTGTAATACTCTATTAATAGCAGACAGTCTTTCTTTTCTTGTAAGCAATCTTATAAAGTTGACTATTTTTAAAAGTGATTTATTTTTATAACAACTAATTATTTAAAGGTAGGTAATTAGATACCTACCTTTAAATTATAAACTACCCAAATGTTACCCAAACAAAAACTTAAATTTCCTTTACCTACATATATTACATATTTATTAATTTATTATATCTTACCTCCATACAGGCATTTCTCTACATACATGCATAAGCCTGAGCCTCTATAAAAAAAAGCTTTTCCCAAAATCTTGATTAATTAAATTAGTTTGCATAGGTCACGGTTTGTGCTTAACACACAGGTGTTACAATAATAACACATGAAATTAGTTTTCATTTGTGTCTGGTATTGATCCTACATGTGTACGAGATGTAATATACAAACACTTAAAAATATTTAAATGAAAATATTTAAACTTTTAAGTTTAAACTTCTCTACATATAATTATGTTTTGAAATACTAATATTCAACTGATCAATAAATTCTTGTCTAGTGTTTTAACACTGGAAGTTAATTGCAAAAAAATAATAGAATAAAATCTCTGTAGGAAACCTACTGTCTCTAGCTGAAGTTGTTTCCCAACAAGATTGTTGAATATGAGTGGTGTTCCACTGCTTTCATGGTCTGTTGAAATCAAGCCATTAGTTTAAACTGGAGTTTCAGTTTGCTGTTGGTATAATATTGAAATTTGCCGGCGGTCGGTCGACGCTCAGTTGTTTTGACGTCGGCGCCCACGTGCGCCCGTCGCCGAGCCGCAGTCTGCCGCCGGCGCCGCTCGCGCCGCACGCCGCCCGCGCGCCTCTTGTCTTATCATCCCATTCGCGAAATGTTATCAACACTCTTTGTGCTTCCCCACTGCCCTGTATACAGTTTTGCATTGTCGATTGTGTAGTGCACGTTTTCAATATGAAGAAAGAAGATTCTCTGAATAGTTTGAGTAAGAGCGAGAACGGGTCGAGGCCGGTGCGATTGCTTATGGACAGCATGTCGTCTGATGAGGGCCCGGAGACGGAGCGGCTCCTAGGCGTGCAGCTCCCGGCGGCGATCGTCGCTGCGGCCAGCCATCGCCGAGAGTCCTTGACAGTACCTCCGTCGCCCACTGACTCGCGCAAAAAGCACCACCATAAACACCACCACTACAGAAATCAATTGCAACACCTCATCCATTGGAGAGACATATGGGGAGGGGAACCTCACAAAGTTCATGAGGTACCAACTGCTATTATTTCCATATTTTTTGTATGATTAAACTTCAACAAAGCCTGTCATCATACTTAAGCATGTTGTTGTGACTAAATTATCACTGTCTTTTAATGTTATATGCAGATAGCAGAAAATATTTGACTTAGTAAAATCCCCTCAGTAGCTACAAAGTATACTTTTAATATTCTATTGTTAGTCTCAAGGAAAACACTTGGTGAACTGAGTTTATAATGCCTATGGAATAAATAAAATCTGTGATACATTCATAGACTATTATTGTGCAGAATTTATTATGTAGTTTCTATGTATACATAAATGCTACCCATTTGCGACAGTGGTTGTGATCTCATGACATACTATCGATCTTCTAATCATGGTTTGCTTACCAGCTTAAGATTTCCACGATTTTCCCATGATCTGGGCTGGTATCCTCCTCCTTGCGTCGTTGTCCTCAGTGCTGAGGGTCGTGGTCTCTATGAGTAATTTTCTCCCGGACTATCTTCCGCCAGCTCACTCTATCCTCGGCCGCGTGGATCGCATCACAGACTGTGGTGTTTAGGGTTGAGCTGATTTGATCGGACCAGCGCATGGGGCTTCTGCCTCTTGGCCTTCTTCCGCTCATCTGTCCCGTCAGAAGTAGCTTCTCCAGGTTGTCATCTCTCTTTCTGGCGATAAGACCAAAGTACTCAAAGCTCCTCCGTAAGCATTTGGTGCTGAGTCTCACTGGAATTTTGAGCTCGGTCCGTATGGATTCATTAGTCCGATGCTCAGACCAATGGATTCCGAGCATCCTCCTCCAGCACCACATTTCAAACAAGTCGGGCTGGTATAGCGGTATGAAAAAATATTCTAGTCTCATTAAAATAAAATTATTCCTTTAGTACCTAATTTTATGAATTTTATAATTCAACACAAAATATATTCAAAGAACTAATCAAACATATGTTACTTTTATCACCTTATCAAATTATGTGCCACACATGCTAAGTTATTGTTTAATGAATGAATGTTAAATCCACGTAAGTAGGTACCTATATTTATTACTATTCATATTTTTCCCCTTTTGACTAATTTTGTTGAATGATTTACATGCTTGACAAACGGATTCGTATCCATCCTGAAATCGAAGTAGTAAATATCATACATTGGCATGAATGTCAACATGAGTGCTATATTTCTGCCTGCGATAATACACATCTACTAAACTCTACGTATTGGCATAACCAACACGCACTCTCATTACACGTGTGTTGTAAAATGTAACCCACTGCGTGATTTGAAACCATCCAAATGAACTTCACTAGGTAGCGTGGCCTTGCCCCTATTTTAGGCTGGGTTACACTATTGACCTTTTTCAATTATAAGTACGTCACTGTTTATCGACAGAATTTCATTCGAATTGATCAATTAAAATGTAAAGTATCAATTGCGTCGCATTATATCAAAACAGAATATACAAAATGTTCGATATCGTTGCGTTAAATATTCGATATCGTTGTGTTAAAAGTTCTGGCTGTTTACTGCTATTTCTACAAGTTATATTGTATGGGTTATTTTGCCACTATTAATCCATAAACGCACTTTTATTTTCGTAGCACAACACAAAGGCGCTAAAATAAGGACTTGACACTGAAACATCGGTTGTCACATCAATGAGTAACTGGGTTCTTTATTTTACTATAAGTAAATAACAGTGTTTTCTGACTCACTCCATCGACAGTCGCTAGTCAGTATTACGATAAATACCTATAGCTAAGTATCTCTTAAACTGTTTCGCCTACAAGACGAAATAGAGCGCAGTGGTAGAAACGAAACGCAGCGACATACACAGCCGCAGCTGGCCTGTACTGTATGCAACACTCGTGAACACAACAGTCACCACAGTTCCACCACCGCGCGACTAAATTACCAGGAACAGGCCGCGTGCATTCAATTTAATTCAGACAATTGAACCCGGACGCTTAATGTGAAGGGATCACGCACGCGACACGCGTTTTGTGTCTGTTTACATCCTACAATCCCGCTAGAGATCGTACTTCACGTTATCTACCTATTTATCTTATTTATTAAATGAATTTACCCTCCCATTGACTTCGGTGGAGTCGAGTAAATAAAAGCAAGACATCAGCTGCGATAATATTAACTACAAGCACCTTACCAGTCCGCGATTTCTTTTGAGATATATGAACGATTGTACAAAATTGTCAATATCGTCGAAGTATTTTGTTTAAATATTTATTTATTTATTTGGACAACCAACAAGGCATACACTATACTATCACAAAGGTAGGCATGTTTAATTTCGAACGTTGTTATGATGGAAAACATTTATCAATTTATCATTTATTGAAGAGGAATCACGGCTAATATTTCTTTTTATCTTGTTAAAATTGATAATAATTATCTCTTGGATATAACCTTGCTTTATTTCACCTTTCGGTCTCGGTTCGGTTGCTCTCGTGGGTATTATTATAAGTTTTAAGTCGTTATTAATATGTTAGTCATAGTTTGAATGACTGGCAGTGATATTTTGGCAACTGCTACCCCATTCATATTGCATTTGACAATGTGTACGACCTTTTGTAAAATGCCCTACTTACTAATCGTTATGGTATTGCCCGCATGCTAAATTCGTGAGGCTGATTTCATTCTACATATTCTTTTATCAGTCTTTTTTTGAGCATGGATTTACTACGTATATTCTATCTGTTTCTATCCCTTACCAATACTCTACATATGTTTAATCAGTGTTCAAATGTTAGTTAAGTACGTAATACATATTATTTTCGAATCCACGTAAGCGAAGACATAAGAATTACAAAAAATCACACACGTAAATATGCTTGAACCCTGAATACATTACTTACCCTATCCTGCATTTTCGAGCCGTCGTAAAACAGCTAACTACTTATTTTTCAAATGAGACCTTTTGTATGTAGAGTACAAGCAATCAGTCTTATTGTTTTAATTTAGAGTCGACACGGGTTGTCCAAATACACTTTACGTGAGTTTATGAAAGACTGACACTAAAGATTAAAAACATAAAAAGTTTTATTACAAAGGAAAAAAAAATAAATCTGAAATGCTTCCTAAAGATCGAACATATCGTTGTAGGTGAAGTAAACCCTAATGTGACTAGGTGGTCTGACAGCCAATCTAAACATCCTGAAAGGTTTGCCAACATAGTAACCTATTGGCACGATCGTTGCGTTTGATTTAGTGTTTAATTTGTCAATCGCTTGTTCGTATCTCACTGCCTTGTAATAAAACACTACGAAACGCTTTCTTTTCGACAATAAATATTGCTAAATCATGTCCCATTTACAATTTATTGTGTTGGTAAACGACACGGTTTTGTTGATAATTCAAGTCAATGTCACAGCGCGAATTTTTTCAGATCGTGCCCAAGACCTAATACTGCTGTAGCGTAAAAAATAAGGTCACTATTAGATAGACCTTTAATAGAGAGATTGTGTCATTTAGTGCGGGGTAAAGGTCTATTCAGCACCGTGACCCCTCTTCCAGCAGGAAAGTTCAAGTACACCTATAAATAAATCCTTAGCAGGCAAAAAGGTTCACCCACCCACGCACGTATAATTTATATAATAAAAACGTTTCTTACTCAATCCACTTCACACTGGTATACTTCTAGTGGTTCTTATTGTGGACCGCTTAACGACAATTCGACCAATCTTATTCCAATTCTAAATCTATGGTATAGCGCTGTCATTCTATACGAATCTGACGTTATACCATAGATTTATCCACGGATAAAGTTTGGTCGAATCAAGCCTTAATTAGTTAGCATCACTACAAACCACAATCAAAGCCTTCATATCGGTATCAAGAATGTATTCCTTTTGGCAAGCTAAATTAATAAAGGTCTTCAGCATTGAAACGACTAAAATTTGAAAATTATATTGTTTTAATTGATACATAAGTAATCTCGTTTCATCTTAGCGTGTGATTTCCTATTCCGTAGGTTTAAAGCTGTCGCCTCAAAGTACCACGGCGTCACGTCGAGTTACCCTTGTTGACCTTTGGACCGTCCTTATGTCTGGGGCACAAGTGTTATTTTTAACTGCAGGGGGGTAACTTGATCTGACGCTGACTGTACACGGCTAGACCATGTATCAGAATTTTAGGGAAGAGACTGCCATCTGACCTATGCAACCCTTTAACAGGAGAACCAGACCAACTTCCTCATGGTTACACGTTTTAGAAACTATCCGAAACGTTTGAGTTTCTTCGCGATACTTTCCCTCACATCATAAATTTGAAAAATGCAGATTTCCATGCTCGGTTTCGAAATGGTTTCGAACCAACAACCTCGTTCTTATCCTCTGAGTTATCATCGCTCTCATCGATTGATCACATAACTAACATCTTCTCATCATACTGAGGTCCTTTTTACAGTAAATATAGCTAAGATCAGCGCAATGGTTTCCTTTTTTCATAATAACATGACATGATGGTAATTTCCCATCGCTGTCAAGTCTTTATACCAATTATAACTTCTTTATACACAGCCAATCAGTTTACCATCACTGATTTGTTCAACAGCATTGCAGATACTTTGATCAGTCACCGCCCATAGTCTTGAATGTCAATTAGTTAAGTATTCTTGCCGGGTTCCTTTTGTTACTCCTGTTGCCATGACACTTTAATGCCCATCTCATCTCTGCGATTTAATGATCCAGTATTGAGTAAGTCTAGTAATTACAATGAAGCGAATACAGTCTGACCTTTCGCAACTATTAGAAAGGGGAACCAGACCGACTCTACATCAATGGTTCTGAATCACTATCTCAACATATTGCGGGTATCCACAGCCAACGTTCTTACCCTCTGAGCTACGAGTATGTTACTCATAGTGCGCTCCACCTGAATACTGATATGTATATGTTTCACTATCAACAATCTTTATAACTTTTTGATAGTGATGTACAACATACATAACCAACCCTTTACATGGAGGACAAGCACGTTATTCATCCTCTGTATAAGGAGACTTAAGACTTAGAGAGGACGTGCTCTTTGACCGAGAGGACGATGAATACACGATCAACGATCATAACGCATACCCGCACAAATAGCTCAGTGAGATACTATGTCAATGACTCTGATTCAATACATGTGTCGGTTTATTTGATGGGTATCATCTGCTCCAAGTTCGAAAGTAAGATTCGTCATCATCATTAGCCGAGGTGTAAAAACACTGAATCTCTGTATAGTAAAGTTTGTATCTGTTGTGCAATGATATCAATCTTAGCTCTCATTTAGTCACTACTGTATCTTGTTCATTTTGCCGCTCCGTTCGTTCACCTAACTAGAGTTTGACCAGTGTGCTAAGGCTTTCGTAGTTAAACTAAGTTAAACTTTTCACTACTTCATAGTTAGTGAGCTCGTTGGTCTGCCTGCCCACAAGATTCCGTTCCGTACCATTATTTTCTGCCATTCGGTCCCGTTCATTTTTGATTCTCGATATTTTGTTCTTTTACGCCACATTTTACGCTTTGTCAAACTTCGATTACCTACACAGAATCAGAATGAAAGCAAAAATATCTTTCCATTACTCCGTATTCCAATAATTCATGAAAATGTACTTTTCAGCTTGTTATCACGTCAACTTTCATTATTACCAGAAATAACCTAACTTGTAAACGAAAGCAGGCACCATAAAAAGTAACAGCATAGCCTCGGTTACCTCGAAAAGCTTTTAGCATAACTGACAACTGGACTTTCTTCCGAAATATTAACGTTTCCCTTTTGCGAAATATGTTGGTCTTGCTTGTTAAAGATAATAAACTTAATAGCTGTTATAAATAGTAACACTTAAAATAAGTAACGTAGCAGGAAAATGTACTGGAAAAATGGAAGGCGAAATTCCATAGAACATTCTCGTTCAGTGCTAAAATAATAATATTGGTGATGCAATATGGGGTTTAATATTGACTGGACAATAGGTGATAACAATTAGGTAATTTGACTACCTACTTCGGTTTCACCGTCGTCAACGATATCTTAATTAATAAGTAAATGTCGCGGATTGTATAAGGTATGCATGCTAATGAATAACGACTTTGAACAGTACAGGGAGAAAGAAACTCACCAAGTTTTATAGGTTTGTAAAGAGTGTGTACTGACTGACTGATTGCATAGTAAGCCATAAGTTCTCTTCGAGAAAGTACTTACCTATGAATTAATTCTACAAATTCTTTGTACAAAATGTATATTATAGTACTGGCCTTAATAAAAAATAATATATGAATATTTGTTTTGAAAAAGCTCATGACATTTTTGAATTAAGTTAATTATGGACGGAGATGGAGGTGGGAGGGGGGCCGTCGCTATCAAAGGGCTAGAGGGTGAAGTGCATTGGAGCTTTAAGTTCAGCCTCACCCTCTAGCCTCTATAGTATAGGTACTCACTATTTGGATTACCTAGCCGACATTGTCTAAACACTATAATAGCGAGTCTTCATTGGCCTCAAATCGTTTTTGGCAAGGTAGAGCCTTTGTATAGGTAGCCTACGTCTTTGTATAAAATCGGTTACCTATATCAGACAAGGCAAATCACACTCAAAAGTATTTACCATAGAAAAGAACACCGTCATCCCGTTCCATCATCGACACAGTCTGATAATACAGTCAGCATCATAATGATATTAGCTACTACTGAAAATATCTGAGCATATGACAAAAATCACTTTTAACACGATAATACCTAAAGGTAACCTAAATTTAAAGAGATGTTGATAGCAACCTCTTTATGATTGGCGGTCCAGTCCAGTACTGTGCGTTTCTTGCAGAACTTTCTACCTCGTATCGTAGTTAGTTTGGGTGCAGAAGTACCTATTTCCCGGCGGCTACGCTATGACTTAGGGACCTTCAAGAGAAACGCGTACTCCTTTTTACCCGACTACGTCAAAGCAAAAGGAGGGTCATTATTATTATTTGAATGAAATGGGGTGAGCATTGCATCTCATAGCCACTGCGACCAGTAGAAGATCTATTGTGTCAGCCCCAAAACTTATTACAGCACCTCATGTAGCCCCAGCTCCAGGACAAACCCGAGGATGATGGGGGAGCTCTTGATCTCGTCTGCCGAGATAATGTGTGCTCCTAGGTGCCGGCTTCTGCAGTGGTGCAGCGCTATGTACTCGCCGAGGACGTGGATAATTGTTTCCTCGTCCTTGCGACAGAACCTGCAGATTTTGGTATCTGAAAGGCCCATGTCGTGCAGGTGCTTGTTTAATGTGCAGTGCCCCGTAAGGGTCCGAGTGAGTGCCCTAATATGTCCTCTGCTCAGTTTTATTATTTCTACAGCTCGTTTCTGGTTGAACGCCTTTTTTTTTTTTTTTTGTTGACCCGGTGGAAATGCCGCCGGCTCACTGATAGGAGCCGACGTCGCCGGCGCCGCCTTATGCACACCCGGCCGCTGGGAGTCGACCGGGTAGTTTGGGGCTCTCCCCTGGATTAGGCCTCTGCTAATCAGAGGCCGTCCAAGGGCATACCCACTAAAACCACCGGGGCTTTGCCCATTCCACGCCCGGTAAGTCGGGACGGAGCGCGGGATTACCACCAGGCTACCACCGCGAACCGTCCTGGGCGAAGAGGCTCGCCAACACGGCCTCTCTTCCAAACACTGGTCCTTAGGACCAAGGGCTTCTCCCACGGCCCACCAACTCCACCCCCCGAATGGCATCCACACTGCTGGCTGCAGTGCAGAATACCACCGGGAGGAGAACTGCAGGTACCCCTTCCCACCCATACACTGCTGGCTGCAGTGCAGAGTGGGTTAGGGAAACAAAACCTGCAGGCTTCAAAAACGAAGTCGCTGCAAGTCCCAACTCCGCTGGATGCGGAGCCAGGAAGATTGGCAACGCCGGACTGCCGCCGAGTCACTCTGGCTGAGAGACCCGACGCAGAACTTCCAAAACACGGCCCTTCGGCCACCGAGCCCGCGGGCTCTCCATCTAGGAAGGGGTGGCGCAAGGCAAAGCCTTGATGACATACCATATTGCCCGTTTGCTCGTTTGTCACCTCAAGAATAAAAAAAGTACTCTAGCATAAGAAAATGCATCTTGACGTATACTAACATTCAGTTATCTTTTGTCAAATGCTCAGATAATTTTGAATTCTACTAAGATCATTTTGATGCTCACTGTACCAAATTATCGTATTATCATTAAAATATCACTGGCGCAATCCTGATACAGCAAATCTGATATAATTACGGGAAAGAAAGAACACAGATCACTATTTAAATAAAAAAAAGGATTCAATCAAACTTTTACAAAAAAATATAAATGGAATATTAATAGAAGGAAACTGACATTTTAATGTAGACAGTCGTGTGTATTTTATTTATGAAATAATGAGGGTTTTTGCGTGTGAAAAATCTGCTAAATGACGTACTGATCAATCGCATTTGTTGTTTAGTTTCTCAAATGGACATTTTGACAGATCACCTCACTGATATGGTACTCCATCATAGCCGATTTTTCAAACGCGAAAACCCTCAACATTAGGTTTTGTATTGACGGACAGCGCAGCACAATAATACCATGATTCGATATGTAAAGATTTCCGAGTATTTTCTCACATATCTATGTATCTGTAAGTGTAAAAGCATGAACTGCTGTAAATCTTTAGATTTTCCAGTATGTAAAACCTAACATTTACGAATATTGAATGGTATATTGTCCTTTATAATTATAATTTCTCTCCATGTACTATCATTTTGTTGGAAATAAATATTTTTTCTTTTTTTTAAATGCCCGAAAGCTTTGAACTTTTACCGCCACTCACTAAGTAAATCTTAGGTTTTACTGGTAAATTTTAAGATTTACCGTAGTGCGAGTTTTTTACAGTAACATAATCTGTTATAATATGACAAGAATAAAATTAAAAATTTAACAACACATTCAACATTTAATATCTACCTTTATTGATTTACCGTTGTACTTTTAAAAAAATGTCTCATCATCGCCACAATTAATACAGATCTATCGACGGTGCTAGTTTAACCTTTTTATCTGATAAGTCCGAATAATATGAAAGGGTTATCTATTTATTTAATATATTTTTACGTACGCGCATAAACATGATGTTCCCCTCTTTCCCTAAGAACACGGTAACATCACAGTAACATTGCTTTAACTATCACATTGTTTTATCATTTCTTTGAGATACAAATTATTTATTGATTTTGTTGTTTTCATCTAGTCGGAAATTCCCATTTCAATAAATATTTTTATTTTATTAGACTTGTTATAAAAATATTATGTTACAAGAATCCATACCAAAATAATGTTGTTTTAAAATTTGGGTTTTAAATTAACGAATAAAAAGAGCTCCAATAAAGATGATTCACTCACCACATCGTCGATTAACTCGTATATAAATTGCGAGTTTCTCGAATCACTCGAAATTGGCAAATCTGATTGTGCCTCTAACACATTATTTTATTCGTTCATTTAAAATCCAAGCTTTAAAACATACTTACATTGTAATAATAGAGCGCATGATAGTCATGGGAACTATCCTTTTATAAGTGTTTCGTGTGAATTCCATTTTCCAAGCTTCTCGAATCTATGTACCTATGTTATTTATTCTAAAGTCTTCGCAAAAATTGTCTGTACTTGTCCACGACAATTCCAATAATGTCATTGAATATTGATATGATAAATGGTATACAGTGCATGAGCAACAGTTTACAGCTGGACTGAACACCATTACTGGTCAATTGGTCAATTAGATGGAATTGAGAAAGCGGCGTAACTAGTAATCTCTTCAAGACGAAGCTATCTGATTGTGAAAGGTCTTTGTTGTGATATTATACATAAGTATCTGCAATATTATGTTCATAATAAGTGTACTCTCATTTCTGTAATTGTTGCATCATTTGCAAACATGGTGGCTGTGTTTAAAATTTGATTTGGTTTTTTTTCTAATATGCTATATGTATATGTTGCTGTTACTTGGAATTTCTCTTCTTACTCGTATGGTCTAGGTTGCAGAACACGAAGTCTTGGTCGATATTGTTAGTAAGTTTTGTACATACACAATATTACTATGTACTTTAAAGTTGGCACACGCATGTCTAGAAAAAGCTTATTCAATCTAGATTTAAGGCTGTGACACTAGCAACTTTATACCGAGTAGTATCACATCACACGAGCGGTATTTACCCGAAAATGGCAAAGCCAAAAAGGAAGGGTTGTTTGCTTATAATAGAAGACATATTTAAAAATTATTTACATAACGTTCTGTTAAATCCGTTTCCTGCTGTCATCAGATCAAGACGTACCTACGGACGGATCGTTAGATAGCCTTATTATCTTTTATTTGCCTTGAGCACGCGACACATTGTTGTGCCTTGTTAGTCACAAACATTTGGCACTGAACACTCCACACAATTAGTCATAAATATTGCCTGGTCACAAAGCCTTCTTTTCCTCACTGCATTCCTTTATCTCAGTGGTCTCAAGTAAATACTATGATTTATGACTAACATTACATACCTACTACGTTTCAACCACGACTATTATTGTAAGTAGACAGTACTGCTTTTGCAGCAATATTAATTATTATTATGGTTTTTAAAACTGTCATTGCAAGGACAAAAAAACGATCTTCAAAACATTGCCTGCATGTTTCACCGACTTTATTTAAAAATTATTACTTATGTTTTAGATTTGTAAACAATAGTAGTCGCTCCTTTTGGGCTTATCCGGAACGGTAATTTGACTAACAGAACAACATAGGTCTTAACTATAACGTCTTAATTAATTATAGTTAAAATGCAACGCGAAAATCTAAAAAACATAAGTCTTAGTTGAAGGTGGATGCAAGTGAGCCCATAAAAATAAACTGTAATAAAAATTCTTCAGTTGCCATTGTTTGTACTGAATCTATCTTTTATTTTATATGTACACCTCGCTCAATGATGGGACGAATATACACGTATTACCAAGTAAAACTGACGTCAAACGTCCATTTGCAATCAAAAAAGTTGTACCCGCCGCGGTTCCGCTCACAGAAAAAGTGACTACACAACTTTGGGGAATTACCAGAATTGGCATGGCAGCGTTATGTAACTGTTACTGTAATGATTCGACTTGGTTTTGATTGTAATTTGTCTGCGGCCATAGAGACAAGCACCCTACATTGTTCTGTTGGAAAAATTGTGCCCCCGTTTTCAGGCATCGGCTGGTACAAACACAATAGCGCTGGCCTATTGGCTGTTCGCAGAGTGATTCAAGACTCAAGGCCACAGCGGTATCTGGTCTCTATGCGTCATTAACCCGCAATGACATCATGTCACCCCAATAGGCTATCAGCATTTGATTGTTTCCTCCTTATTCCATTCCCAAATATTGGTCTATTTTCTTTATTTCACAGCACAACTTTTGTGGAATTGTGTACCTACTTTGGTTTCGTGTCTTATTGCTCATTACACTCGTCATCAAACAGCATAAATAAAATATGTTAAAATGTCATGTTGTCCTTGGTACTACATTATTAAAAGTGAATTTATATGAGCACGCAATCGTTTCTGGAAATATCGAAAGTACGTTCATTAAGCTCTATCATAAAGTTTGTCATAAAATCTCGTGGAATCGCAGTCAAATTCTTAATAAACCGTGTCTTAATTTCACAGTAAGTACACATGAATGACAAACTGGCAAAATGCGGTATTTCGTGTACACCAAGCAAATATTTAATTTGGCATACGTGTGGACAGGTAATTTATCAATTGTTGTTCCAACCATTCAACCGAAAATATCAAAAGTTGGCTAAGATAGCACTATCTTGATTCAGGTTTTAAGATCTTATTTTGTTTACCCGCTTATCATAAATCAGTTTGATATTGGCGTTAAACTAGCCAATGGTGATTGATTGTATTCATTATCAATTTCACATCTCGAGTGTTTATAATATTTAGTGAATTCACCAATAATACATCAGTCCGTTCACAGAGTAACGTGAGCATATCAAAACTTTATGCTGGTTAGTTAATATTATCTTGTTATCTAATCTGTAATTCATTTAATAGAACACTCAAAATAACAGCTATATTATTACAGCAGTAAGAGTTCATTAGTATGCAAAACAATAATGTAATTAGTCTTCACGGTTTGTGTAATATAAACTGATTACATTTATCAATGGTTTGTAATGCAATACGAGTGTATTCAGGTACCTATGACCTTACTGCATGCATAATTGTAATAGGTTCGCCTGTACGCTTATCGCAGTTCCATATAATTACAGTCAATTATTAATGTATGAAAGGCCTCACTCCGTCTACACTTAAATACTGGTTCTATTTATGTCAGAAACTGAACAAAGAAATATAGCATAGTTTCTGTCCACCCGTTGTATTCTGTAGAAAGCGGCTGCAGGCAGTGAATCCTTTGTGAGCAGGCAGTTACGGAATATGTAATCCTTTATGAAAGCAAGAACGTAGCTTACGTAGCCGTTTAGCTGCGGCATCGTTGACACTCAGAAAATGTCTTTGTCTTCGCACAGAATTTCTTCACTCTTAATTTCACAACAACATCACATACATACAATGATCTGACTCCGAGATAGGTAGGTCAAGCACCTGTGTTACGGATATCAGAATCAACAGTGGGATTACAAATATATACATATAATACTTTTCTTTTGTAAATACATACTTATAATACATAGCAAACACCCAGACCCATACAAACAACCATGTTCATGCACACAAATGTTTGTACTGTGCGGGGATCGAACCCGCAACCCTTGTATCAGAGGCAGCGTTCACTACCACTGTTCCAATCGGGTCGTCAAAATTAATAGGTTAATTAGCTCAATAATTTTTGTAACTCTTTCTATCTCTCATCTTTTGCATTAGCGCTTTTTTTTTCGGATTGATATGCACTGTTCCAATCCAATTTTTCTATAATTATATTTTTCTAAGCTAATTTTTCTAGGCTTATACTCATTTTGTACTTCTCATTTATTATCTTTGGTTTTTTCGTTGATGTATTTGATTAAAGTATTTGTAATTATGTATGTGCTATTTGACAAACAGTTATTATCTACGTACAAATAACTAATTGTTCTATTCTTGAATACTGTGGTGACCAAAAAGGGACAACATAAGTGAACATTAAGATACTTCCTAGTATCTTGTTACGTAATTGTGTAAGAGATAGGTAATACTATCAACTAATAGAAACACTTGAGTAAGTCATAATAGGTAATCGTACTTTCGTTGACTAAGTACGCTGTAGATATTCATCACTGATCTTTAGGTATTTAACATTGTGATACATTGTGATTGTGATACCAAATCATCATTAATAACAGTATTATACATAATATACTAAAGTATCTGATTTCAAAAACAGTTACGAAACAATTGCATTACATTGTCAACAATGATTGCAATATCTATTCTAGAGACAGAAGATCCCAAAACATTGGTTCGTAACCTTTTCAGCGTTGTTGCCACTGGAGGAAAATGATCTGTTACTTTAATCGGTACTTTTTTTACTCGTATTTTATGATCCCAATGAATAGTTTCTTTGTTAGTCCCGTAAAGTATTTACAAATACATTTTTAATGCACTCATGTGTTTAGGTCCAGACTAGGAACGCACGTACTAAAATGTCGCTTATTAGGTACTTAAAGTGGTCTGATTTTGTCTATCGCGTCAAAAATAACTAATTCTAGATTGTTGGTTAATTTTAGGGTAGCTTATATGCCATCAGATTTTTTTTGCACACAAGAGTTAAATACTCTTTCAGGCACCAGGAGCCGAATTACGGGCTTTCGGAATTACATGTGACATCCGCCATGCTTTCAAAATATCACGAGCACGACATTCGGGCTCCTGGAGTAATGGAGGAGCCTTTCTATTGGTGGAAGGCCCTACAAACCTACAAATTACAATCTTTACCTGTATTTAATGTTATTATTATCATGGACTATTAGTCCGGTATTATAAATAAAATACTAAAGAAAATGTTGATATTGAACCAGAAGTATGATTTTATCAGACGTTTAGATAGGCTATCAATATTTCGCCTTTCATAATAACTACAATTTGATATATATTACGATATTTTTTATTGTTTTATCGAACGAAGAAAATTTTGATCTGAGAAATTATGAAATAGCTGTTCATTAATTATGTTTATGAGTGTTTTGAAATCTTGGTTTCATTGGAAAATCATGTGTGAAAAGTCATATGGTCTTTGTCTTATGATTGTAATGATTCAAATCATTAATTGAAATAAATGTAGCATTACATGTCGTTGTAGTTGGAGTAGTTAGAGCTCGACAGTTGGTCCGCCGATAACAATGATCTAGGATTCAACCTAGCTTACTAAATCTGTATTCGAACAATATTTATCTGTGGATAAATCTATGTTACGACATCAAATTTGTATAGAATGACAGTGTTAGACCATAGATTTATTATCGGAATAAGGTTGGTCGAATCGGCCCTAAGTACCTTTTTTGGAATGATGGGATGGGAATAAGGGGTATGTATGTTCTACTTTACATCCCTATTATCGTACACAGAAGAAGCATGGTTAAAAAATAAATGTAAGATTTAGTAGTAGTAGTAGAGAGGTATTATAAGTCCACAACATGTATTTTTTAGTTACAGATTTTCCTCTTTTACTCGCGTTTGCCTTTTGCGATTTCATATTTCTTGTCTTGATGGAAAACTTTTGCCATTGAAGGTGAAAGGACTGAGCAATGAACGCGAGGGACATGGCGTTATTACCCGAGGTGCGCTAAACTAGCTATACTATATCTATGTTTTATTTTATATTACATTTATTTCGTGAGGTTGATAATAGAATAGACCTGTGTTTTTTGCATAATAATTATCTCATGTTTTCGTCTCTCAAAAAATAAATAATCCTTGTTAATTTTTACTTATTAATATGAATGGTAGATAAATACCTACCAAAATTGTATACTCACCAATAGGTATCAACGTTTGGTTTAATATCAATAATTGAAGAAATATCAGATTGTGGTTACCTGATGTGTGGCTGTCATCTGTGCCACTTAAAATCCTGGATCGTTTCCTTTTTTTAGTTCCTTTATAATTTGTATTAATATATATTTTAATTTCAAGATTTTATGTTCAGCGCCATCTATGAATTCCATTCTGAAATATAACGGAACGTAAGACATCGTGCAACGTTGCGTTAGTGCTATGCTTGCGCTTGCGCATGGTCGGCGTGCGCCTCGTTGTAGGGGGATTTATGGGTTCACCGCTAGATGGCGTTAGGTAAATATTGTAAGTAATATCTTTTGTTATCTATCATAATTACAATAATGTGTCCAGCCAGACCATTGAGGGTAGTAGCAGGCACAATCTTTGATTATTGAAGACTTTCTTAATACGAAAATATGTACTTACAGACGCCCATATATCGGAATTCTACAAGCTACTTGGAACGTGCACATAGGTGGCAGCATTGTGTATTTACTAACACGGCCAATTAAGTTCAAATGGATGGCACACGTTGGCAGCACAGTCGATGTGCACGTTACCTATTGAACCAAACGTGTTGGAACAATCAATTGAAGACATTTAATAGATTTATGTATTTATTTATTTATTAAAGTACAGCCACATGATACATATTACAATATTCACTTCTCGCTCGCACACCCACGAGTGCGAGTTTAGATGCAAATAGTGTGCGAGCGAGAAGTGAATAGATGCGCCGCCATTTCTGATCCCATTCTTTATCCGCACAGTTTGTACACAATCTAAGCATACTTAATCTATGAGAACAATTTTCTCATATGTACCAAAATAACGGCCTACATAATTCTACATATATTAATTTATGAACATTGTAGGTAATAATGATAATATCCCAACCGATTACAGCTACGGCGGCCAATCTCAACGATCAGCCACGTACGCAGGATATATTATTATTAGTGCTCAAGTGTGTGCGCAAACCAAAGTGCACTCTCTATTCCCTTACCATGAGGGCTTCCGATGGGACACTACTGTGACACGACCGGAAAGGGCTCGGACGCAGGACCAACAGCTTAACGTGCTTTCCGAGACACGGGGGTACAAAATCGCCAACTTCCAGACTCCGGGCTGCCCCTATGAATACAAATTTTCGAGATCGAACCGGGGACCTCTTGCGCAGTCGTCGCTTTAAAGTGCGACCCAATAACCTCTGCGCCACCGAGGCAGTCGGTAATAGTAAAATAATAACACAGACAGTAATCACGGAGCGAACACCAAGAACCTGCGAGATCAATGGATAAAATTTTGGAAAACCATCAAAAAACACATCCAAATGAGGGGTCGCATTGCTGATCCGATTATACTCTGCAGTACGTGCTAAAGGAGACTGTAAACCAACCAATGTATGCCTGTTCGTTTTTTTTTATGATATAGGTGGCAGACGAGCCGACAGATCGCTTGATGGTAAGCGATTATCGCCGTAAAATGCGGTTTGTATAGCATTAATTAATGCCGATTTTCTGCACCTTGGTGTTAGGGTATTGTATTTTATAAGTAGCTTCAAACGTTTCCAATCACAATGATCAGATAAATCATATTTTATTATTGATCTGATCAGACATACTTCTATTACACTAAGGTAAGGCTTGTTTTGAACCAAGGTAAAATGTATATCTTCATATCTTCTGTATATCTTGTAGGATTATTAATGTCACTTCTGTTATAATTACCCGAATACGGCGAAGCGAAAAGGAGGGTTATGATTTTGACCTGTATGTATGTATGTATGGTTGTTTATCTTATCCCTCATAACTTCTAAGCTAGTTATCATATTTGAACAAATGAGGTGTCGTTAGAAGCGTCTTTCGATTGTCTTCTGGTTATAGGCTACATGATGTCACGTTAAATTGATTACAGCGCCCTCTAGGAGACAAAAAAATTGCTTGACGGTACCGGACGGATAAAGTTTAAAAACTAAAACTAAAAAGACCATGTTTTTTTGGTAGTCGGGTTTTAGATTTTAAACTTTATTTTGGTCTTAAAATAATTCCAGAATTGCTAATGTTGAATGTACTGGGTATTTACGACAGGCTGTCAAATTTCTTTAATCGATTCTCTCAATCGAGAAACTTTGATAGATTGAAGTAAGTCTATGTGCGGCTGTCTGTACGTACTCCTTGTTGGGTTAATGTTTACTAAAAAATCAGTTGTGCCTATTAATTAGAGGGTCGAGAATTAACCCCAAAATATTTATTTATGCATGGGACAATCGGTACGTGCTAGGTAGGTTACTCGTACCTGTGAGACCTTTCCGTTTACCTATCATATCATACCTGGCGGCTACATGTGGAAATGTTTTCGATCCGCACCGTTCCGATAAGTTCTTATGATAAGAGCTGTTTATACAATTTAATTCAATTACTTGAATCTTATCAATAAGACAGGGAACCGTGACGCCGGTCGCAGGACGTGTTCATCCTTAGCTGTTGATAAGTGTCACTTAGTGGTATAAAAATAGTTTTATTATTTTCTTTCTACCGTCCACGTACTGGATTCTATGTGCTGTCAGAAGTTTATTATACGGCAATCAAGTTCTTATCTCAAGTGCTGAAGAGTAGATTTTGGTGTGATAGATATTTGATTTGAGGCAAATGTTGATATGGCACACGCCTCTCAAAATGCATAGTAATAAAAGTGCAAAAACTAACAGTGCACCGTTGCCAGTGAAGTTATGTCGCATTGGATGGATAGGGCTGGCCCTTCCACACCGGTGGCCGAGCGGCGGCCTCTAGTGTTTGCTGGTAGAGTGCCTAGGAGTTATGGAAGTCTTTTCCCATACTACAAGTTCGTGCGAGATGCAATAGAGGAGCCAGTGCATCGTGCACAGGTAGGTTCCATAGCGTGTTTGAGTGTCGTCATATTTTTCCATTGCTTTTGTGAAATATAAATGTATCCGATGGCGTCTCCATCTGACTGGTAAATGAGTCACGCTATGTATTTACCTGCTCCGATTTATTACTCGCATGCTAAATAGATTCAGTCGGTGGGTTACTATCACGCTCTGTCTGCCGATACCGAAGGGGTTTTTGATCCAATAATTTCCTGTTATGGACGGTTTGATATTTCATCATCGGATTTGGTTGTACATATTGCAAAAAAAATACTTTTATCAAAGCACAAAATGTATAATTTGGTCTGGTCGGACCGTTTTTTTCTTTTTCGCCTTACATTTGATCAATAATTTCTTGTTGCCAATGTTTGACCTTCAACAATTTGACAAGCACGAGGTTAGCTCGTGTTTAATCGCTTTGATTGATCGTATTTTTTTCTATGAGAGTAGGAAGCTTTTCGACACGCTTTGAGAGAAGCTTCACGGTGCATGTATGTTATATTAATATCCTGGTTGGAGTGGATGGTGTGGAATTGATTTCCGCACATGATGGCCTTTTGAACTGACAGTAATCGCTCAGGCTGGACAGCAGACGCGCACCCTGGCGCGTTGTCATGGAATGTTCATATTCTACATTGTTAGAAAGGCGCAGTCGTAATTGATGAGACGGCGAATCTCTGCACTTTGACTCTTTCGCGGAACTTTCTTATTGCCTTTTATAAATAGTCTTGTTACTTTAGTGAGAAGTGGCCTAGCTTTACCAATGTTATGATGATCTCATTTAAACACTTTCTATTCGTACCTAATATCACGGTTAAAATAAATACTATAGCGTACAGCGTTTTGTCCAAAAAATATAATGGTTTAATAAAATGACGATATAAAATTTTCTCAATATTTACATTTTTTTTTGTAAGTACGAGTAAAACAGGTTTTAAAACTAAGATAATTTTTAATCATCGTAAACAAAACAGCTTACCAAACCCAATTGCAGAAGCAAAGTATATGTAGAAATCTGATAATATGTTAATGTACAATTAATAAAAGTAGTGGTTGAAGGAATTTGTGTTCTCTTATATACACTATGTTAGATTTATCTTGATACAAAAATAAGAAAATTTTAATACTTGCGTAATAATAGGACAGTTATTTGCCTATATCAATAATATGATAATTTAATTATTTGTTATGTTAGATTAAAGAGCGTTTATGTTGAAACATTAATTACATTGTTTGTTATAATCAATTATATACCAGACATTTTGTGCCCATTTGGTTGTAAATATTACGTTCAAACACTTTAATTAGTATCACATTATTTTGATAATACCTAATTACTCACACTGATCACCTTGCGTTAAATGACGGCCATCCCTGTAACAGTGCTTATAAGATGACGATATCCGAGGGTGTTCTCTCCAGTTTAGTCCTTATTACCGTTATTTATCTACTTAATGCAATTTATTGGCCATATTCGTACTTTTTTTGATCCCTATTCTATTGGTCTTGTTTTAAAAGTGTGAGGTGATATTCAAACTGCATACAATTTTGACTTTTGCCCCTAGGGCTATTCTCTAGCTCTTGGTCCTAAAGGCTAACGCCATACAACATTTCTATAGTTAAATAGTAGATCAGGTGAGAGTAGTGTGAACTCACCCTATGATCGATACATTGGCGCGCTCAGAGCCGTAACTATCCGGTATTGGCATTCGCGCTAATTGATTGATCGCTGAAAGCTCGTCCTCAAATACCTATAAATGTCATCTTTGCTCCATTCAACGCCCATTTCCTCCTCTAAATTAGCAGCCTATTAATAGTGGACGTGATTTACTTGCTGATAAATTGCTCGTAAACACTACGTAACTTACCTACGCTTAATTAGAAGCTTTAACTAACGTCATCGATATGTTGATGTTAATCTTGTTTGATACTTGTAATCAAATGTAATAAAAAACAAGTTATAACAATACCTGGAAAAGTATGTCGTACACAAAGCATCTTGGAATCAGGATCAATTACATTGAAATTAACTCTTACGAGATGCAATTTTGTTACGATAATGATAAATCATAATAATAATATCAGCAATAGTCATCATTTTACACCAAATAAGTTAGTAATGATGACATTTAATAAAAACTGGAAAAAATTACTATTTTTCCGTAAAATAGAGATAATGCATTGTAATCTCATGTGATAGGCTGAACTTTTGAAATTGCAACATCTATTTTAAATTTCAACTCCCTATCAAAGCATAGACCCCAATTTTTAGGGTTCCGTAGTCAAATGGCAAAAAACGGAACCCTTATAGATTCGTCATGTCTGTCGGTCGGTCCGTAGGTCCGTCGGTCTGTCGGTCTGTCGGTCTGTCCGTCCGTCCGTCCGTCCGTCCGTCCGTCCGTCCCTCCGTCCGTCCGTCCGTCCGTCCGTCCGTCCGTATGTCACAGCCAGTTTTTTTTCCGAAATTAGAAACTATTTTGAATCCTGGGAAATAGATGTATTGTGTTAACCGCATTACGATTTTTACACAAAAATAGGAAAACAAAATTGGTGGGTCCCCATACTTAGAACTAAACCTCAATTTTTTTTTCATAAACCCATACGTGTGGGGTATCTGTGGATAGGTCTTTAAAAAGTTAAATGATGTTGAGGTTTCTAATATATTTTTTTCTAAACTTGACTTAGTTTTTTTTAATACGTTATAAACCGTAAATCGCTATTTACCTTTCATATATAATATGTATATGCTGCTGCCATTCATGGGCGAGTCCGACTCGCACTTGACCGGTTTTTTAAATTGAATTACAAATGTATAGTTTTTAGATTGTTCCCTGAATGTGTGTTCCCATTGAATCCATTCAATAACGATGTTACTTTATGCCTAATTTCATAGTTCTAGGTCAACGGGAAGTACCCTATAGATTTTTGATTCGTTTTAAAACGTTTCTCGCCGTCTGGCACTTCTATTTTAAAGTTAACTGAGAGGTTTGATTTTTTACAACTATATGAAACCGTTGGCCTAAGTATACTGTTTAAATTCCAACTCGATGCCTTTACGCGTTCCCTAAATAACAGGTCTTGTTGATACAGACAGGACTACCAAATTGATAAATACGCCTTAATGTCCCTAGTTTCTAAAAGTCCTTAGGTAAAAATAGACACGCCAATAAATCAAAACTTACTTTTTACTTTGCACCAATTTCGAGCAACTGCTTTTCATAGACAATCAAATGTATAAAAACAATAGATTTAGGTAAGTTGTATGTGGTCTGCTACGTCGGCAACAAAAATGATCTTATAAGGGTTCTGTTTTTTCCTTTTGAGGTAAGGCGCCTTAAAATACGATTTACTATTATTTCCTACTTTACCTGATTTTCAACAACACAGCTTCTAAGTATAGCTTAAATAATAATTGTATGTAGGTAGGTTGATATGATGGTACAGAAAATACGTATGTTAGTACATGGACGTTCTTGTCGAGCTGCTAGAAAGTTTGTCAAAGGCTAAAAATAATCTAAACTGGTAATAAGGGATAACATAATCGTAAAGATAGTAGACGCGTCCTCTAGTCCGGTATTATGGCTGCGTATGAGCACACCATAAAATAACCATTATAATCAGTTCCAAATGTTAACGGTAAACTTCATTATCGTCTTCTAAGTTTATGGAATGTGTAAAATATTTAGTGATGAAACTTTATTTTTGTGTAACAGTCGATAACGGTTGTAAAATAATTTTGTCAGGAATACTGCCAAAATTAGGTAGGCATTATGAAACAAAATAATGATACTCAAAATCACAAACTTGAAAATTAACATTCAAAAGTATTCTTATTCTAATTGTTACTTATTTATTATATAAGTAAATTTTATTTATTTTTTAACCACATGATCTAAAAGTTATTTTTCGCTACTTAATCATTATCACATTGAGATTCACAATTAAATTCATATCTATATGTACATAAAATAATATTATAATAACAGGCAATTTCATTAATTTGAATATTCTTACTATGATATGAGCACCTAAAAAACTTTGCATATAAAATATCGTATAATGTAGATTTCTTAGGATCCTAATCGCAATGGTTCATGCAATGATGACCCATCACTATAATTGTGGTGTAATAATGAGCGTAATTTAATCCAGTATCAAATAAATCTTCTTGTTTGCGCAGCCGCGTCCTAAAACCAATATTAACATCAAACTAAGCTTTTTGTAAACATTATCCCGATATAAGAACGGAGGAACCAGTAGTTATCTCAGTTTAGCGGTCACTTTACTTAAATACATAATTCTTTAGTTTAGTAAAATAAACTGTGGGGAAAAGTTTGATTCTCATGGTGTTATCTCAAAATGTTGCGTGGGCGTGCAGAAGCTTTTATAAGGACGTACACGCAGGTATGATGCGTAATGCAACTTCTCGGTTGCTTGTGGAGGTATTGTGCAGTTATCATAAAGTAGGATGCGAATATGCGTATGCCTTTGTGCTCGACTGAGCACTGGCCGCATGGGGCGCTTGACTGGATGGAATGGAATCCTGTAACCCCGTTATTCTTTTTGCTCTGCTTATGTTGCGGATCTTCACCTGAGCTTTTTGCTGTTTCCAATTACATATACTTCTACACCGGTTAAACGAAGAACCTAGTTCATCTATTGCCAAATCAGAGCTTCAATTCATCGTTTTCGTCGTAATTTCTATAATGATTTGTATAAACAAAATATTTTTTTTTCACATAATTGTAGGAAACAAAAAATAATTTTAATTCTATTAAAGTGGTATAATTTTCATTTATTGCGTATGATAGGTGATACATAACATAGCTAACAAAACTGCCAAAAAATTGAGGATAATCGACCAAGAAACATCTTAAGTATTATATGGGTTTTTTTGAAATACATGTTTTAGATAATCGTCTTATCCAATAAGCATCATATTCAAAATTAAAATATGGAATTAATTGACTTTTTATCGAATCGATGAGCTATCTCAACGTCATAGTTACGAGTCTGTAGAAGTGGGCTATTAGTGTTTAAATGTGAGGAAAGAAATATAGTAATAAGTGCGTAGCACCGGCGGCGGGGAGGGACCCATGTGCGCCGGAGCCGTCGCGTGCGCCGCCGGCACAGTCCGGCCGGACACCGCGCGACATGCTGCCCCCAGAGCGATCCGCACACCGCACCGCCTCCGCGATACTCAAACGTCTATCGCTGCGCACATACAGCACTTATTCTCTTGTACGTATGCTCCGGAGTCCGGACGCATTCATTCATAGCGCCCGTCCTCCGCCCTCCGCCCGCCCTGCTCCACGGCGCGCTCTAAATAGTATCCGCCCAACGTGGGCCGTTCCGCTCGTAACGCGGCTTACTCACCACGTTCACAAATCTGTAACGAGACGCCTTGGAGCACGCTCGTATTTCTGAGCTTACTATGCGGGAAATCGCGACGATATGTCCCTGCCGCCACATCTTCCGACATATTCCAGTAGTGATAACGAATACAAGCATATACGATGCCTCATCGCGAATATACACAGGCCGAAGAACGTGTCGCGGCCTCCAGCTGCGTCCACCGGCAAGGTCGCGCCGCTGGAGGTGTTGCGGGAGTCGCCGACGTCTTCGGACACCGAGCGAAGCATATCAGGGTCGGAAAGATCCGACATCAACGCGCTGGACTCAGAGGAGCTAGCGCCGCCGTCGCCGCGCGCGAAGAGCAACAGCTTCGCGGGATCGATGCTGTCGCCGCCGAGCCTGCACCAACACCAACACAAGTGGCGGCGGCCCTCGTTCCTGCACATCGGCGGGCATGCGGAGCACCCGGGCCCGCAGTCGGCGGGGCCGCAGTTCACCGTGCCCAAGTTCACTGTGACGGCTCCGCCCGGGGAGCAGCGTCGCGTCAGCCATGGATTCGCGGGTTTCCACGGTTTCGCTCTACGTCGACATTCTAATACGGTCTGCGCAAGGATGATTTGCAAGTGTGAACGCGTTTTTTGTTTTTATTTGACGTTAGTGATTCAGTAACATGAGTGTAATTTAACGTATTCTAACAGTAACAGCTGCAGCATGTGGAAAGGTAAACTTTGTAACAAAAACGCGCTGATATAAAAGCATGCTTGTATTCAGAGTCATTCAAATGATGAGATGAGATGAGAGAACTTCTACAAATGTACAATATTAAATGAGTAGGTACACAAGTGACAAAATTGATTAGACCAAAATTTTAGATAGATAAATATAATATATTACACGTTATTTATTAGTTTATTACTAATAATTAAAATATGTATTATAAATACTATTAAACATAATCAAGTTAATCGCAGCCAAAGCGGTTTTAAAGTTAATGAAAAACGCAGCATTCATCACAGCATTTACTATCATAGCAAATTTCAATCAGGTACATATCAACGCTTTTATTTTGCCTACGCAACGTCAACAAAAAACGGAGTCATTGTTTACTACAACCAAGTCACTGCCATACGCCACAAAACAGATTTTTAAATAATATTTTGCTAGGTGTTTCTTCCTAACATTTTACTATTTGCTTAATTAGGCTACCTTGTGATATCCCTTATCACTATATCTATAAATTCAGTTCATTATGATTCTGTACTGTTTACTGAGTAAACGTCTTTGTTCTTAATTTTTGAGGTAATATTCTTTAATTAATAGATCAAAAATGCCACGCTGGAGTTTACATGAGGTATTTTGTCAATGTGTCGTTTTTATGTAACGTTAACTGCACTGATTGTTGCATTAATACATTCGAGTATGTTTGTGTAACTAAATGATGATCCGTGTGTTACACTTGACAAACTTGCGTGAATACTCGAAGGGGAAAAATAAGTAATTAATTTGCTTAACTGCGTGTTTTCCAATCCGTTTAAGTTAATTTTACTACTCTCTCTCTTTAAATATACTCATGTACAGTGTTTAGTGTATGTTTATCATTTGTTTACTCTCTGTCGGGTGATTTTGTGAAAATATTATCTTAAGTTAGTTCTGTCTTCTTGCATTTTTTCTATGTGTTTTGATTTGTGTTTGTTTATTAAGCATTTTGTTCACATTGTTGTGGTGATTTTCTACGTGGTTTCGTCTTTCATTCTTCTTGTGATTAGTCAGTTATTTAACTACCTGTGCTTCATTAATCAATTAAAATGTGTACCTAACCATTTTGTAAAATATTTTTATGTATTATTTTTCGTATTGAAGTTATAAAAATATGCCTAACATAACATAAAATTAAATCATTTATCTACACTGCACGGTCATTTTTTACCCGACTACGGCAAAGCAAAAGGAGGGTTATGATTTTGACAGGCTATGTATGTATGTATGTATGTATGTATGTATGTATGTATGTATGTTCATCTGTTTCCACGTAACTTCTTAACTACTTATCAGAATTCGACAAATGACATATCATTATAAGCGTCTTGATCGTCCGCTGGTTATAGGCTATATGAAGTTTCACAAAATCTAATGTGGCGCCCTCTAGCGGACAAAACATACAGAGTAAAAAAATAAAGTTATGATAAATATGCCGTGTTTGGTATCATTTGAAAGCGCTTGACTTGTACATTTTGAATATATATATATATTACTAGCACTTGGACACCAAAATAGTACAAATAAAATAAAAGTAAAAAAACTAAAACCCAACTACGACAAAAAACGTCGCTGAAAAAGTATAAAACAAGCCTTCGTTGTCAATTTATGCAATATTCACTATGTAGAGATAAAATTTCATGTTTGGAAAGGCGTAGTCACACGTTAAATATACTACCCTTTGACAACGTGTGACTGCGGATTTCCAAACATGAAATTTTATCTCTACATAGTGAATATTGCATAAATTGACAACGAAGGCTTGTTTTATACTTTTTCAGCGACGTTTTTTGTCGTAGTTGGGTTTTAGTTTTTTTACTTTTTGTGTACACCAGATTGCAACAGAATCATTTATTCAAATATACACAACATCCTTATCAATCATATTATCATGTTGAAAAGGTATCCTTTATGATCACAATAAATAAAATAGAAAGTATTATAAAGGTAAAAACCACGGTTATCTAATGTAGCTTGGTATATATGGACATTTTCCTCAACGTTTAAGGAGTTACTATGATTTATTGATCTACTGGTATTTTCACTTTGTCCCATGCAATAAAAATTGACATAGTATGCTTTAAATTTAAGATTTCTTATGAAATATTTCCTCAATCTGTAATGTTTTATACTTTAATGTTTTAATTAATTTACGGTTCCGGTTGTAAAAATAAATATTGTAAGCGATTCCCATAAATTAGAAAAAAAAAAAGTTGTCGTACTAACAATTTGGTAAACGTCGATCAAAGAATTTTACCTGCAATTATCAACTTTGACCCCTTAAAAGTTTCTAATTCATAACCGCTTAGGTGTAGGATATTTTATTGCAAAAATAGACTTTTTTATTATGGCTCTACCCGAAGATAATTCGCTAATGTCAAGTAACTTATTGAGAATAAGTAGGTAATAGATAGACAGCCGAGCTTGCTTGACGGTATTTGATTGTGATTGTTAATGACGTGATGTTGTGTTGCAGAGCCTCCATCGCAGCGAGTCGATGGTGTCGCTGGCGTGCTTCAAGACGCTCTCGCAGCTGGTGACGAGCGAGACCGCCGCCGAGCTGCACCAGTACCTCGCCAACAACAAGAACATCAACGTAGACGACAGGGACGAGGTATGGACGACATCACATCAATCTATAACCACAGTATATCCGAAAATTTATCTTCACAGCATGTGCCGCTGGGCGGTTTGAATGACATTGGCACCCTGCATGATGCTCGCTTTATTCCACGATCCCATACTTTCAATGTGGTCGAAATATGTGAGATCAAACTATACGAATAATGAAATTGCCGTTTTTTTTCTCTAGACACAATAAGATGTGTATAACTTTTGAATTTAATATGCAAAAAGTCACCTCCCTATAATTTTATATTGACTATTTTTATGAGAAAGGGAGGCAAACGAGCAAGCAAGTCACCTGATGGTAATTGATGAGTGGACAGTGATTATTTCCCAGAATCGACGTTTTTATTAATGTATTAACTTTTTAATAAAAAATATTTTTTTCTAAAAATCTATCGTACAAGTTCCTAAACGTTGTCCGTTAAAGCACAGTTAATTATGGATTAGTAGCATTTTAACTACTTTGCTAATTAAAAAAATATTACTTGGAAAACACAACTTCTATGAAAGCCGCCATACAAAACGGCAATTTGATACTTTAACCCCCTAATATGTTTTCAGTTCAATGACGAACAAACCGGGTTTAATATCAATACTGAAATTTTAAAGTTATGCAGGAGTTGTTTTTCGGGTACCGTGATTTATTCGGTGAAGGTTGGTTGAAATTTTATCACTTCATAACACTTCATACACATTAAATAACATTTTATAACAGTACACCCAAGAACACTCGAATACCTTCCATCATCAGCTGATGCACTAAACGTAAATACTGGTGCAGCTTTAATAAGAAATACATAAACATTTCATGTGCCTAAGATTTGAGGGTTGCCCTCGATTTCTCTGGGATCCCTTCATCAGATCCTGACATGATGAAAATGGGACCAACTTGGAAGTGTGTTTTTTTCAAATTAAAATAAAGAATGTGCAAATGGGTTAACCATTGGCGGAGAAATCGTTGAACCTAAATAAATAATAATAAAAAAAACAAACATACAGACGAACATAGAACCTCCTCCTTTTTTGAAGTCGGTAAAAATAGAGTCAACCTCTACATCAGAACTTTTGTTGGCTGTAGAAGTTAAGACTACCGTTCTAATAGCAGAGCAGTGTGTTATCGAGAGCATCGATAAGATCCATCGTGGTAACAAGAGCATTAGCGTTCTGACGCTAAAAGCGCCCCAATCTCCTAAATAATCTAACTAAATCTAACGAAAGAAACGTGATCAAGAACGTTTTTCCGTAGAATTATCGTTTCCACTAACATAATTGTCAAGAATGGGTCTCATTTCAAGGTCACCACTTTTTAGGGTTCAGTAGGTCCTCAAAAGGTAAAAACGGAAGCCCATTACTAAGTCTTTACCGGCTGTCCATCTGTATTTCACCAGGTTGTATCTCAAGAACCGCGATAACTAGATAGTTGACATTTTCACAAATTATGTATTTCTGTTGCTGCCTTTTTTACCATTATTAAGGTATACCAAATACGCTACATCAACTTTCTAGTCTTCCAATGCCTGACCATCCTAGTCTTATTTTTAGTCAAGTAACCGATTGTGATGTTAAGAGGAACATACACTCCATCGCTTCCAACGCCATCGGTACTGATGGCGTCAGCCGTAATATGATCATCCCTCTCCTCGACATCCTCACTCCTATTATTACTCACATCCTCAACCACTCTCTTTCCACGAGTACTTTTCCCGCAGCATGGAAGGACGCGCAGGTTACTCCCCTCCCTAAAAAGTCTAACCCCTCCTCATACTCAGATTATCGACCTATATCTATCCTACCCTTCCTTTCCAAAGTCCTCGAGCGGGTAGTACATCAACAGCTCACTACTTTCCTGTCCGAAAACGAACTCTTGGACCCATTCCAATCCGGTTTCCGTCCAGGTCATAGCACGGCCACAGCGTTAGTCAAAATCACAGACGACATCCGACAAGGCATGGATGAAAAGTTTCTAACTGTTTTAGCGTTGCTAGATTTCAGTAACGCTTTCAAAACTGTGGATTTTGACATTTTGCTTGGTTTACTTCATTCTCTTAACATATCTCCAACGGTTATTGATTGGTTTCGTAGTTACTTGTATGGCCGTCGGCAACGCATTCGCACTGAAGACTCCATTTCCACATGGTGCGATATCAGAGCTGGCGTGCCGCAAGGTGGCGTTCTGTCTCCTCTCCTTTTTGCTATTTTCATCAATTCAATTACTCATTACCTCTCCTCTTCTCATCATCTATATGCAGACGATCTCCAAATTTATAGTCGGGGTAGCCTTGATAATATTTCCAGCACCATACAAATTATCAACTCTGACCTAAGCCGGATTTCAGCCTGGAGTCGGTCAGTTGGGCTCAAGGTTAACCCTGACAAAACGCAGGTTATAACTGTTGGAAGTGCCAGGCTAAGTTCCAGGATCAACTGGAGTTCCTTGCCACCAATACTCTTTGACGGTGTGCAAATTCAATTCAGTACGACAGTAAAAAACCTGGGCATCCACATCGACAGTACGTTATCCTGGACAACACAAATTACCCAGGTTAGTAGGAAAATGTTCGCTGCAGCTGGAGCTCTAAATCGGTTACGCAACTTCATACCAATACCTACCAAAATTGCGCTTGTACAAGCTCTTCTTTTCCCTATCCTTGACTATGCAGACTGCTGCTACTTAGACCTGAATCAAAACCTACTCAACAAGCTTGAACGTCTTCAAAATTTTTGCATCAGAATAATTTATGGTCTACGTAAATATGACCACGTCTCCGAGTATCGATCTCGACTCCAATGGCTCCCTATTCGTCTTCGTCGTGACTTCCACATTCTTCTCTTCTTATATAGAATACTATTCAACCCAAAATCACTACCTTATCTCCGGGAGCGTTTCTAGTTTTTGCAGCCCATCCAGGGTCATATGCGTTCTTCCAAACATCTCCGCCTTATGACTCCCTCCCACTCCTCTCATTTCTATACCCAGTCCTTCACTGTCCAGTCCATCCGTCTATGGAACTCCCTACCCCTATCAATAAGACAGTCTCCATCATTAACCATTTTTAAAGCCCGAGTCAAAACTCACCTTTTAAATAAATAAATAGCAATCCCATTAAGTTTTTACAGGTCCAGTCATCGGTAGTAGTCGATGGTCCGTCTAAGATCCTAATTTATATGAATGTATATCTAGTACTTTATATTATTTTATCCAAGCATAACATATTTATTTATTAGTATATAATATTTTGTTTATTTATGTATTAGCATTATAAATATTTTAATATATATACAGTTCACTCTTATTTCCCTTTTTCAATATTGCACCACCTACCCCTCCTCTACTATCAAATGTCCTTTGCCTGAAGGTTGTCTGGTAGAAATCGCTTCCAGCGATAAGACCGCCGAAGTTGTACAATTAAGTTTCTGTAATGCCTTTTAAAGTTGTGTTTTTTTGTGCAATAAAGTATATCTATCTATCTATCTAAGGCAACGGGTATGCATTTGAAATATTCACCAAATACTCAGTTATATTTTAACATTAATAAATAATAAAAATAAATAAAATATTGAAGTCAAAAATGGCGTTTTTTGTATGGGAGGCCCTTCCATGCGAAACTCTTCGCGAGCGAATCTGACAAACACTTGACAGGCTTTTTTATATTTTTATGCTTGCTTGGAATTTAATTAAATTGATCTGTGTTTTATGACGAGGGTTTAGAATTGTGATTGATTGTTTTTTAATTAACTTTGGTTAAAATCACCTCATATGAATCGTTAAAAGCTCACGCAAGTATACATATGTATTATAATAGGTCTTTACTTATAAAATCGCCATACCTAATATGGCGATTTTCTTAGAAGTTGTATTTTCCATACTAACTTTTTCTTAATTTGTAAAGTAACTATTAATGATACTACTCCGTAATTAACTGTGCTTTAATGGACAACGTGTAGGACAGTGTTTCCGAAAACATTATTTTTAGTCAAAAAGTTTAAAAAAACAATTCTACCAAATAAAAAAAAGTTAATTTTCAAGTCTTATTTGCATTACAAATACAATAATATCTAATCTCTAGTTAATATAAATATAGTCTTAAATCAAAATAAAATTATAGTATGGTGATTTTTTTGCTTATTAAAGCAGTTATAACATCATATTGTGTCTAGAAAAAGAAACGAAAATTTCACAAGTAAAAAGCGGCTATTTCCCTACCTTTAATTTATCTTAAAATAAAAATTATGTAACGTGATATGTAGTAAGTGAAGAGATAGTTAGGTAGACCCAACGCCAGTATTTTTTTTTGTGCGAGGTGATTCTGACATCAGTATGCCGTGCTACATCATCAAGATAACAAAATGTTTACTTGTTGCAATGCAACACACCTATCGAAAATACAACATACTTAACATAATTAATTCCTTACAATGTTTTATTTAATTACATCAACAAAATAAACATCACATGTTTATTTGATGATGTAATTAAATAAATGGCGTACTGATTAAAATCAGTTTTATCTAGTTTCTGTAAACATTTAGAGGAGTTTGTAATCAAGTTTATATTAAGTACCTATAGTATTAAGATTCTGACACGTTTTTATTTATAATAATGGTTATCGTCATTAGAAACATATCAGCTTCTTTTTATGACTTTTTCTGATAACAAACAGCCTACTATCATTGTTAATAACAAGCTCTTTAATTAAAGATACTTTTGTAGCAAAGGTATCAAAGTTGATAAAATGAAAACTAAGCCATTATCTTTGTAGGTACTTCTTTTAAATTGTACTGGTTATTAAATAAAACATATTTTTCTAGTCGTCTCGCAATAATGTTATGAAGTTATTATTTATCCTTGTTATAAAACGAACGAGGGGTCAGTTGTGTTTCTCATCTAACGAAAGTTTATGGCTATCAATAAGTTACTTAAGTGGTTGCATAAAATTACTCGAGACCCTAGATCCACCAATGGTTCTAAAGAAAATAATCTTGTGCGAGTAAGAGTGCAAAGGTATGGACGATACAAGAGATCCCATAGGGTGGAGTTGCTCGAGCAACCCTATTAAATCTTTTGTTTTCCAGGGAAAATACTTCCCTCGTTCGGCCCTTGAAACAAATAGGATAAGAAGATAATAAGCTAGTTTTTTGCGGTCGCTGTGTCATTAATTTTCAAATGATCTCACAGAATGGCACAACAGCGCTCATGTGCGCTTGCGAAGGCGGGCACGCAGCGGCCGCGCGGGCGCTCCTGGCAGCCGGCGCGGACGCGGGCGCGTGCGACGCGGACGGCTGGACCTCGCTCGCGTTCGCCGCGCGCGGCGGACACCTCGCCGTCGTGAAGGACCTGCTGGATGCCGGCGCACGCGTCGACTCTAGAGATTGCGTAAGTTTACCGCAATGATTTGCAGTTCTCTTCTGAGGTGCGGATTGCTCCTAAGTGGCAGATGCGGACGCAGTCGCGTGCGGATTGCTGAACAGTTGGAGACTGCAACAAGCTGATAATGATGATGACTTAAAAGTCTGTATGCCTAGAGTAGTCGCACATTGCTACACATGGGAAAAACTTTTGATCGTCAGACAGTGTTTTCGCCAAAACATTGGTGGCAATTATTTCTACAGTCAAGATATTGTTGTTGCTGTAATAATTACACGTGCATATGCAATTTAACATCTCGAATGCACAGTCCGCGTCTCGCTAAAGCTTATTATGGTCACAAAGGAATTGTTATAAGCTGGATAACACTCGTCGACTCTTAAAGAATGTTGTCTAAACAAATAACAAATAAGTTTGTTAAATGTATTATATTTTCAAACCTTGAATGCAATGCTATTTGATGCTTTACTTTTATAAAATTAAGATCAGTCAAATGTATGAGTTGGTACACATGTATGCCGTTATATTTTATTATTCGATCTCGCCAGGATTCAAAAGTAGGGTAACGAATTCTTTATGAAATTTAATAACTTGTAATGTATTGGGAAAGAGCAAGTCATCCCCAACACGAGTACAGACTCAATACTTGATGTGTTTTTGTTAATGGAAAATATAAGATTTTAAACTTTTGCGTTCCATTATACATATAATTCATGTATACGGGACAAAACGCTACTACTATAACTACGAGTATGTTCTTATATATAAAAATTACCGCGTTTTGTCCCGTGTACATGAATTTATTGGGAAATATTTTTATACATTACGAAACTGAGATAGATAGATAGATATTCTTTATTGCACAAAAATAAATATACAAGCATGATACAACAACAGCAACAGACACTACAATAAGGCGGTCTTATCGCTTGTAGCGATTTCTTCCAGACAACCTTTGGGTAGAGGAAAGAAATATCGTATAAGAATCAACAATATCATGAAGTTCCTCAAAATATACCCCCATGGTTAACTAATGATAGTGTGTCAACGTAAATCTATAATTTGCTATTACAAGGCATAGACGTCCGCTAGGAACGGGTAAAGGTTGTGGACATAGGTCATTTAATATTCAATGAGCTGGTATCTTTATCTGTTGAGTAACTGACTACTGATTTAATCGAATGGAAATAGTAATTACGGAAATACCATGTATTCTCGACATAATATTAACCTGCAGTGAACTTTGAAAATGTAATGACATTATTACAGTAGACAGTATTTTTGCTGGCAACATACTATACCTAGACAGCTGGTGTTCCTTTTCACGCTATCTCCGTTGTTCCATCGCATATGTGTGTCTATTTTTATCCGGCTTGTTGTGACTCGCCTAAATTTTCATATTGTAAAGAAATGCGTAAGAATTGTATTCATCATTGGAACCACATGTGAAATTATTATTTATACATCGTTCCAAGACGTTCCCATTAGTGTGTCTGGTTCTGTTGTGTAAAGTAAATTGTATAAATATCTGTTAAATTACTCCTTTACTACTCCTAACTTTTTTTTGTCATTTTATAAAATATCATCATAAATACATTCATTCTAATTCTACAGCTCATAAATTGACCCAATGAATACAAAACATAATACATACCTACTTACTTAAATACATTTATTTACACCCAGACACTGAAGAAAATCGAGTGTTCATCACATGAATGTTAGTATCAGTTTTAGTATGTATAATATGCTTATAAACAACAAAAAAAAACATGGTCAATATGAGTACCTTGTCCTTGTTTGAAGTATGAAGTCGATTAAAATGTTTTAAACAATGACACAAAAGTTTCGGTGCATCAAGTTTCGGTTAACGAGGCGTAGGGCCGCGGCGCGCATGCGCTTTTACTGACCCAAATATTTATAATAGAGCAATGACCAAAACGTATTCTGGACTGTGTACTCAAAATTGTTTATTTATACTTGAGGTGGAGCCTTGCCAAGAAGTCAGTGACATCTACAACAGCATATTCTTACTTGAATAAAGTTAAACAATTATCTCTTACAGACAAAATATGCCACTCACCACAGCTGTTGTTTTGTCTCACGAATAACATCTCTAGATTTTAATCTTCTTTATATACGTTAGTACATTGACATTGACAAAAATTAACATGAATTGAAAATATTGTTCCTAACTGCATGCATGTATTATTATTGTTGAAGTGTTGATAAGACACAATCATTGGTAATATTACAAGTTCAGTGAGCTACTTATAGAGATAACGACTACCGCGTTTATAAAAACACAAACCATCTCGGTACTACAATAAATTTATTATGGATGGACGCTGCCTGCTTAATACCAACTATTTGAATCTCGAAATGATCCACCGCAGTCAAAAATATCTATAACTATGTCTACACTATCAATTTATAATTCATACATTACGAATATAAATGTTGTGTTAACACAGCCAACGTGGTGTTTTATGTTTTTAATAGTTTTACTGCAGAAAATAGGCCAAGCAGTTCGTAACGAGCAGATGTGAATGAAAAGTTTGCATGACAGCTATGATTGACATCTTTAAAGTCAACAGAATTAAATTATGAGGCGATCTAAAGCAGCCTTGGAATCTAAAATGCTATAATTAATGTTTCTTACTCTGAAAGTAAAAGACAAAATGTTTCATAAATTAATTATATGTAACGAATCAACTAACAAAACATTTTAAAATGGTATTAGGTCGAGAAGTGGTTAAAATACGACTCACTATTTGTTTATCTGTACTTTTCTTAAGAGGAAAATAAGTTCTGTTCAGTCACGGTAAGCTTATGTTTGGATACAGTGATATGGATAATATGCGTGCTAAATTGCTAGTTGGTGTCTGAACGAAAAGCAAGTTTTGACGGGTTTACCCGGTACTAGAGCCGACAGAATTCATAGGTTGCCATAGTAAATGACGCACTAAACACTGGTCCAGTCACAACAACAGTGTGATGCTTCGTTCGCCTACGATTAGCGCGTCAGATTAGACAACTGATTTCTCATAAACCGGTTATGAAAATTGGCAACGGGTCACTATCACATACGTCACTCATGCGATTTCGAGGATGAAAGGTCACAAGACTTGTTTATCGCACGTTTTTACGAATGCAAATCTCATATGAATCAAATAATTAAATTGTTTAAAAGGTAGACAGACGCCTTTAACAACACGTGTGGTGTTGGTTTAGTCAGCCTCACGTGCTCAATGTAATTTTTAAAATTTCAATACGATTTTATCTATTAATGCATTCTGTTTTATATAAATAAATAGACAATTTAAATACTGGGTTGCTAAATTCAATTTGTTAAATATGTATCATTTTCAAAAAATAATAAAAGCAATTGTTTTGGTCCATGGGTGGCTGTAATCGCTTACGATCAGGTGATCAGTCTGCTCGTCCCCAATCTCATAATAATATAAGCCATACCCACGAATAGGACACCTTTTCAATATCACTATTTTGACTTGGTTTTTTTAATCTCATCATTAAAACATTATTATAAATCGCTATCTAATGTTATTATCCGTAATCATGTCATCCTGTTTCAAACAATTGTACTGGCACGAATTTAATTCCGGGACTATCCTTAGTTTGAAATTTGTTATAAGGGAGTTAAAGTTTTGATCCTGTCGACAGATGCTACCTATTACGAATAAGATTACTATCTCACATGTAAAAATAAAACAAAATATTTAAAATTAATATAAAAAAATAATATTATGATTACAGGGTGGATGGACGCCTCTAATGTGGGCCTCGTACAAAGGGCACGAAGATATAGTGGCCCAGCTACTAGAAAAGGGAGCGGATGTGCACGCGCACGGCAACTATAATATAAAGTAAGTATTTCATAACGTTACTTGAACTCGGCTTTCGCTATCAAACGGTGCATGTTGTCGTTCAACAAGGGACAAAGTATATAGGATAGGAATCGGGCACATGACGCAAACTCCAACTGACTCTGAAAATTCTTGAACAGAAAACCACACATACAAATTCCGTACTTACCGTAGTAATCGTTTTACCATAGGAGAAACGCGCTTCGGCATGAATGGAACGGCTTGCCTGAGTGATACCACGGCCTTAACCACGCTGTGTTTCGCGGAGAGAGTGAGGATACCGGACGTCCAATTCGGGGAAGAGGGAAAAGGTTGGGGCGTGTGTCCACTGGTAGTGCGGAGGTTGTCTATAGGCGGCGGCAATAGCTTAGAGTTAGGTGATCCGTCCGTGATAACATAAAAAAAATGTAGACCCGACCCAAGCGCTACGCGTCGCTTTAAAGTGCGATCCACTCGCTGTTACGCCACTAAAGTAGTCAATATAAATTAATATTTAAATATTGGGCCACATTAGTTTCTCTCTATTATTTTGTCGTTATGCAAATTGAGATCGAAAATTAAATATTTTTATCGTTAATGACTTAACTCGTAACAACGTAAATTGTGCCATGTTATACAAACATAATTAATGAATAGGATCATCCATCATAATATTCAATAATTCAATTCAAAACGTTCCTTATTTACATCGTATCCCGTAATAAAGAAACATTACATTTCATCGTTTGAATATAACGTGTTGCGGTTATGAGAGAAATTATTTATTATATTTTCCAACTGGACCGGATACATAATTTTGTTACAATGTGTGCCAACTAAGAAATTTCTGCGGTTGTAAATATTTATTTATAATGTTCCAATTGCATACAATGTCAGACGTCTAAAGAAAACGATATGGCGAGGAGAAGGACATATTAAGATTGTGATATGTTTACAACCGTAACAAACATGTTTGCGGTTAGAGCTGACATCGCTTATTTGTATAAATAAGTTGTAGGTTTGGTTTAGACAGGTACACAGAGAACTTACGGGATGACATTTATGACAGATTGGTAATGGTATGCAAATGCATGGACGATTGTATATGCCGACGGCATGTCAATAAGATGGTGATTTTTAAACCTTGACCAATACATTCATGTCAATAAATTAGTTACGGTGCTTTAAAATTCACAGATAAAGATAATCGTGACGCAGATTCCACCTAAAGATTACATGAGGGATGATAGTAATTCATTATGACTAATAAGTCATAATGTATTACTAACATCCCTCAGGCTGTATTCAGCCTATCGCCTTTTTAGTCCGTGTGGCGGAGTACTGAGTTGGGAAAATTTAATTTATCGCCATCGACACGATAAGAAGATTATGACTCCATGTGAAGTCCATTTTCATATAATATGCGCCCTCCCTCACTTCGTTTTGAAATTTATACATTTTTTTAATGAATTATGTAGGCTAACGCTTGACCACAATCTCACCTGATGGAAAGTGACGATGAGGTCTAGGATGTAACGCGTTTGCCTAGAAGATGCCTGTTCACTCTTGCCTTAAAGATGTCCAGATTGTAGTGGCCCGGAAAAACAGACCTTGGCAAGGAGTTCCATTCCTTAGCTGTCCGCATTATGAACGTGGAGGCAATTCGCTTTGTGCGGATAAGGGGCAAGCCAGCAACGTATGGATGAAACCCCTCTCCGCGGCTTGTTGTCCGGTGGTGGAATGGGCTAGGGGGGATCAAATTATGCACTGCATAATTTGATCCCCCCTAGTCCATTAGAGTGTGCCCCCAAGAGTGTGCGGAGGTTCTGCATAATATGCAGAACCTCCGCACACTCCGAATTTAATCCGGTAGAAGACTGAGAGACTTGCCACACGTCTGCGGTGGTTAAGGCTCTGCAAGCCAGCCCCTGAGAGTACGTCATCACCAATGAGTCTCTTCGCACGGTGCTCTATTATGTCCAAAGCATCCAGCTGATACCGGGCAGATCCATGCCAAAAGTGACAGCAGTACTCTAAGCAGGAGCGAATAAATAGGCCTTTGCATCTTAACAGATGTTTTAAGTAGCATCTCGTGTAGGGACACCACAAATACGCTCGTGGCTGTACAAGCCGATTCGCGAGAGTACTTTCCGACCGCATTTGCGGTATGCGAAACGAGCGGCGACGAGTGGTGGGTGGGATTCAAGTTGGTCAGGCTTGATCGTGTCGGGCTAAGATTGGACAGTATCCCCTCAGACAATATCCCCCAGCTGAGACGCTCGGCAGCATGGTCCTCCCATTTGGTATCCCGGTCCCGCTTCACACAGTCCTTCCATCTCAACATTGGTCGACCAACCGGTCTCTTAGCGCAAGCTACCTCTCCGAGAAGAATTCGAATTGGACTGAGGTGACTGAGGTCCAACTTGTTGAAGTTAATAGTTGTAGCATAGGTTGTTTCGTTCGTTAAATTGTCTTATCACGTTCAAAAATATCTAATCACCTCGTAGATGGACCTCAGTGCTATACATAATTACTATAGATACAAAAATAAATAAATAAAATAAAAAAAAAATATTTTTTAAACAATTTTACAGTTCACTAGTATGGGCGGCGGGCCGACGGCACAGCGGCGTCGTCCAACGGCTGCTAGAGGCAGGCGCGCGGGCAAACTCGTGCGACAAGTACGCCACATCCGCTCTGACGTGGGCGGCGCGCGCGGGTGACGTCACGTCCTGCGCGGCGTTGCTGCGCGCCGGCGCCGACCCGAACACTGCCGGCATGTATTGCTGGACGCCGCTGTTGCAGGCCACGCATGGTGAGTATATCTTTGTAGTTGAACACCCACCCAGCTTGGTAAATCCAACTCCAGAAAAAGGTCGATCGACGAATCCAACTCGTTTTGTTCTGGAAATATTCTTTGATGTAGGTGGCAGATGACCAGACCGATCACCTGATGGTAAGCTATTGCCGCCGCCCATGTTTTGTAATAAAGGGGAAAATCTACACTACAGGACTTAATTTTGGTACGTAGTTCCAAATTATACCAACAGATGGATTTGGAAGTCGCTCACTCACATCGAGCATGTGTTTCGCGTTCTAGGTTTACACGTTATTAGCCTTATCATTGCTTATTGTTTTTTTCTCTTTATAAATAGTATAGATTAGTGATCGTCACTTGTAACGGAACCTCTTCGGACGTCTTTGGGCGATTTGATTCTCAGCAAACAGGGTTTTACTTGATCGCTTTTTGAGTGCCTCGTCCAAATATCTTGCAGTACTATCGGATCAAATCACAATTGTGACAATAATTAACAATAAAATGGGGTCTATTGCGTGTGAAAAATCCGCGTACTATAGGATTGAGGTATGAAGTTGGACCTCAGTCGAACAGTACGCCATCTTACGGATTTTTCACACGCGATAGCCTCCATAGAATAACCATTGTTATACTTTTTTGTGAAATGGTTCTTGGCCTCGCCTTTTCACCTTTATTATTTTCTATGAACTAGTATTTAGATATATAACTTTTTTACAGGGAACCATTTCGAGATAGTCCAAATGCTGCTGGAGCACAAACCGAACGTGAACGCGTTAGACAAGGACGGGTTCACCGCTCTGGCCATCGCGTGCAAGGAGGGATTCTACGATATCGCATTAGCTTTAATTAACTCCGGTGCTTATATTAATGTACAGGTAAATAATTGTTCATACAACATCTCATACATTGACCTGATTCCGTACTAATAACTTAGGCATTTGTGTGCGTTTTGGTTGTCCGACCAAATAAGACGGTGTCTAGACTGTCCAGCTTTTTTTGGCATTGCAAAGTATTAACTTTTCTTTGCATTTGACATGTGTTAGTTTCCCCTTCATTCACATGTGTCTTGTATATCTCAATGGAACTTTTTTTTTTTTTTACTGTAGATAGGTAAGCGTTTGACCATATTTCACCTGGTGGTAAGTGATAATATGGTCTAAGATGTAGCACGATTACCTAGAGGATACCTATTCACTCGCGCTTTGAAAACCCCCAAATTTTTTATGTGAGAGGAGGCACACAAGCAGACAGATGACCTGATGGAAAGCAATTGCCGCCGCCCATGGACACCCGCGACACCAGTGGAGTCACATGTGCTCTGCCAACCTTTTAACCCCCCTTTCTCCCGGATTGGGCCTCCGGAACCCTCCCACTCTGGTTTTCTGTGAGCTTCGGCATGAATGGGCCCGTTGAAGCGTGGCTCTCCCACGGTCAGATATAAGAAGTCTAAATGACGATTTATTTTACCAGAGTTTTAGAATTTTAATCTTGCGCAATGTTTTACTAGCAAAACTATTCCAACATCCTAACATTTCAGGATCATTCAAAAGACACGCCCCTAATACACGCAGTAAAGGGGGGCCACAAGAACATAGTGGAGGCTCTGCTGAAAAAACACGTGGACGTGGACCTGCCGGGCAAGGAAAAGAAGACGCCGGTGTACACGGCCGTCGAGAAGGGCCACGTGGCGATACTGAAGCTGCTGCTCGCCTCTAACCCGGACTTGGAGCATACTACTATTGTGAGTACAGTACCTAAAGCGTACTTCTATTATAAGTACAGTATTCCGATGAAGCGACACGTGGACTGGCTCTGCCGAGGCAAGGAGAAGACTACGCCGGGGTACATGGACGTCGAGAAGGGCCACGTGGCGATACTGAAGCTGCTGCTCGCCTCTAACCCGGACTTGGAGCATACTACTATTGTAAGTACAGTACTCTGCTGAAGCAACACGTGAGCTGGACCTGCCGGGCAAGGAGAAGAAGACGCCGGTGAGAAGAGCCACGTGGCGATACTTTAGCTGCTGCTCGGACCCGGACCTGGAGCACACTACTGTTCTAAGTGCAGTATGATTTCGCATAAGGCATTTACACAACACTATTTTGCGCGAACCACATCATTCTGTGTCATGGAGCTTTTCGTAGTACGAACACGATCCGTCCAGACGGCGAATCAAGTGTAATAGCGTCAATTAGCTTTTCCACCAAAGAAAAAAGGAAAGATATCCTTAAAGTTGTGTTCGCGCAAAAAACCGACAATCGACGAATCGCGGCGACGAGACGCGATGTGTTCGCGGCGTTTTGCCGTACAAACCGAGTAGAGCTACACTTAGCGAAACGTGTATGGTGGTACCAACTGGTGCCATTAAAATTTGACATTCAGTCAATACAAAGTGGTGCCATCTATAATAGATGTATGTTCGTAAATAAATTTTATTGTAGTGTTATGTACGCCGTTATTTTGATACATATCAGAGAATGTGCTCATAGATTAAGTTAAGCTAAGTTTGTGTAATCATGTGGCTGTACTTTTAATAAATAAATGAATAGATACTGCACGTCCCCTATCGCAACAACGTTTATAAGTGGCTTTAAGGAATGTTTATATTATGTTAACATAATATTTGGTATGTTACAGAGCGGAGACACGCCGCTGATGCGCGCGGTGCGGTCGCGCAACGCGGAGATGGTGCAGCTGCTGCTGGAGCGCAAGGCGCGCGTCAACGTGGCCGACAACCGCGGCGACACCGCGCTCCACATCGCCATGCGCGCGCGCTCCAAGGTATTGGCTCGGTGCACGACTTTAGCGCCCTAGCGTTACCAACTATTGTTCCATACGATGACTCTGACACTGAAATTCTGTACAAATATAGTCCGATCACAAACATAGCCCAAAGGATTGCATGTCTCAAGTTGCCGTTGGGGCGATAAGGTCCTCGAGTGGAGGCCACGTACAGGAAGTCGCAGCCGTGGCAGGCCCCGCACAATGTGGACCGACGAACTGGTGAAGGTTGCGGGAAATCATTGGATGCGGGTGGCACATGACCGATCTGTATGGAGAACATTGGGGAGTCCTATGTCCAGCAGTAGACGTCTATTGGCTGAAATGATGATGGTAGTCCGATCACGATCATTTGGTACTCGGCAAAAGTGGTAACTAATGAAAAACAGATTTAAAATATTACCGAATGTCACCAGTGTTGCCAGACTTTCCTCTAAATATTTCTACATAAAGGACCTACTATTTTAACGAAACATTTTTAATTTAATATTTATAAATCAATCATGAATTTAATAAAATCAAAACATGTATGATGATAGTATAAAAATTTACAAAGTCCTTTTTCGGAAAGTTAGATCAACAAATATGCTGAAAATTCATCTTATCCATACATTAATGCACAGAGGATGTTCCGTTTTATATGTATGAAACAAATTATATAGAACAACTGTCTTTACTATCATAATTTCGTAAAAATTTAAGTAGGTTTCTCGAATGCATCCTAACAATTACCAACTTAAAATATGTTTAAATTACTGGTAACTTTATTGCGACATTGTCGCCCCCCTGTCAATGTCACTGAAGTGCCTTTTGATCTTGGTCGGTCTGTAGCTGTTTTATAACAACCTCCGATCCGTCCTTGTCCTGAACCTTTTTTTTTCATTCTGATGACCTGTACCACGGGTTTTTCATAAAACTATCTCAGGCGCCAGCCTTTCTCTCAATGGGCATTTTCGTAATTTTAAGTATTGAGTAAGTGTTATGTTACCTTGATTGAGAGAAAAATAACGTTTTTTTTTATTATATTAAAATGTAATCTAGTCAAATGAACCTAGTTTAAACACACTGGGAACTTCTCGCCCCTCAGACCCCCTCCCTTAAAAATTTTTTGCCCACATCTTCAGGCTGGATATCCATGTGACTTGCATAGTCCCTGTAAGTCTGTACTTAGGAGGATCCAGGAAGTGGATCGGTTTTATGAGATAGGGGGTAACCGAGCATACGGATCACCTGATGGTATGCAAGATTGTAACGGTCAAGAAATGCCGCAAGCGATAGTTCATTCATTGCATAGATTTTTTTATGTTAGAGGCGACAAACGAGTAAGTGAGTCACATAACGGAAAGTAACCAACGCCGGCCATGAACATTCGCGAAATCGGAGAGATAGCTAATGTGTTGCCGGCCTTTTTAAAAAAGAGTACGCTCTTCTTTTGAACGTCCCTAAGTCGTAACAATCCAGTGACGATCTCCATCTAATCAATTTACGTTCTTCATATAGAAATGTATTTAAGTGACGATCTCCATCTAATCAATTTACGTTCTTCATATAGAATGTATGTAATAACTTATCCATTTTTATTTGTTTCAGCAAATAGTAGAAATTCTCCTAAGAAATCCAAAGAATAGCCAGTTGTTATACAAGCCGAACAAGCTCAACGAAACGCCGTACAACATAGACATGGGCTACAACAAGACGATACTGGGCCAGATCTTCGGCGCGCGCAAGCTGAACACGAACGAAGACAACGAGAACATGCTGGGTTACGAGCTGTACAGCGCGGCGTTGGCGGACATGCTGTCGGAGCCCAGCCTGTCGGTGCCGATCACGGTGGGGCTGTACGCGAGGTGGGGGTCGGGGAAGTCGTTTTTGCTCAGTAAACTTAAGGGTGAGTCCATCTGCATGTTTTTGCTAATTTAAAGTGTGAATTACTTTTATTACATTGAGGGTTTTAACGTGTGAAAAATCCGCTTCATGGAGTACTATAGGAGTGAGGTCCATATGCAATGTGATTGGTTATTATTAAACGTGATCTGTCAAAATGTTAATATGACAAACTAAACAACCAATGCGGTTGATGTTGGACCTCAGTCCAACAGTACGCCATCTAGCGGATGATTCACACGCGAAAACCCGCATTGGTGAAACTCTTAAGCGACTAGTTTGTCACAATAAGAACTAATAAAAGTAAAATTAGCGCAGCACTTGTTTGAAGCTTGTAATTCAGAAAATTCAAATTAACGGAGAGCAGTGAATGTCTTATATAGACTACTGAATGCAGTGAGTGATTCATAGATAAAAAAACACGCTCATATGTGAAACGTACAACTTTTCACCATCATCATGCTTAAATATCACCGTCACTTTCAGATGAGATTGTGGCGCGCGTTGGCCTATTGCTCATAAAAAAAATGTAGGTACATATTTGTTCAGTAATAATTGCATTTCATCATAGGTATAACTTTAAAAACGAAAATACTTTTATAGGTACACATTATAATCGGTTTTATCTCTATGGGGACGATATCACACCACCTATATCATAAAAAAAATACTATTTATTTTAGAAAGAGATAAATTCTACAGACAACGTCAAGAATGATAAAAACTGAAAAAGCGAAACACTTGCGCGATATCATCAACTATTGGCATAAGTCGGAACTTTGTAACAAAGTTCCGAAAGTAAGTGAGGGCGGACCACTAGTTTTACGAACAGATGTTTGAACAATAGACGTGATAGACGTTACCGGTGCGTTCGTTTCAGAGGAGATGAAGAACTTCGCCCGCCAGTGGAGCGAGACGGGCTGGGCGTGGTCGTGGGCGGTGTCGTGGGGCGCGTGGCACGCGGCGCTGGCGCTGGGCGCGGCCGCCGCCACGGCCGGCGCGCCCGCGCACCTCGCCGGCGGCCTCGTGTTCCTGCTGTTCGCCGCCGCCTACCTCGCGCTCTACATCCTCTGGTACACGGGGAACAAGTGAGTGTCGTGGGCGCGTGGCACGCGGCGCTGGCGCTGGGCGCGGCCGCCGCCACGGCCGGCGCGCCCGCGCACCTCGCCGGCGGCCTCGTGTTCCTGCTGTTCGCCGCCGCCTACCTCGCGCTCTACATCCTCTGGTACACGGGGAACAAGTGAGTGTCGTGGGCGCGTGGCACGCGGCGCTGGCGCTGGGCGCGGCCGCCGCCACGGCCGGCGCGCCCGCGCACCTCGCCGGCGGCCTCGTGTTCCTGCTGTTCGCCGCCGCCTACCTCGCGCTCTACATCCTCTGGTACACGGGGAACAAGTGAGTGTCGTGGGCGCGTGGCACGCGGCGCTGGCGCTGGGCGCGGCCGCCGCCACGGCCGGCGCGCCCGCGCACCTCGCCGGCGGCCTCGTGTTCCTGCTGTTCGCCGCCGCCTACCTCGCGCTCTACATCCTCTGGTACACGGGGAACAAGTGAGTGCCGTGACGCCCATAGCTAGAAGACTAGAACAAATTAGCCTACATCTACATCTCCAATATAGTCTACATCATTAATTTATTGGAGACGAGGTGGGCGTGGTCGTAGGCGAACACGGCAGGCGCGCCCGCCTACGTCACAAGCGGGCTCGTGTTCGTACTGTTCGCCGCGGCCTATCTCGCGCTATACATACTGTAAGTGTCTATGACATACTATAAAATAAGTAAATAATGCACTTAAAAACTTTTCGACAGTCGGTGGGACGAACCCGCCAGTTCGGTTAGCAAAAGATCGTGGGTTCGTAGCAAAAGATCGCGTTCTTCTAAAGCAGTTTTTAAGTGCATTATTTACTTTAGAATAAATTGCAAATAATTGCTATACCCAAAAAATTAAAAAAAAAATGTTTAATATCCACCTTTACATTACATGCTTAAAAATTGGTACTATAACATGTTTATAATACTATACTATACTATAACATAACTGTACTAAACTATAACATTCCGCATTGGAGACTTCCTAGTCCTCAAAGCGCAATGTTGATCATAATAGAAGTTAACCTTGATCATTGTTGTAACACTACGTTATTATTTCATTGAGCGAGTTGGGCGGGGCGTGGTCTTGGAGGCGTGCCACGTAACACTATCACTGGACACTTTGCAGCCACCCTGTGGGAGAACTTAGTCCGCGTGACACAAGCAAGTCACGATTCACGGTATCATATTCTTGATTTCAGATGCTCATCAAACAACAAACAAGTCAAATCACTATTAAGAATATGACAGGGTCTTATTTTTATTACAAATTTATAGGGAGGCTGCCAATATTAAATAGCTGTACGTGTTGTTGTGTTGTATAGTGATACTTATGAACTAATCTTGGAGGTGTGTCCTAAACCTGATGCCAAAAACGGCCGCCCTTTATTGTGATCTATGCTTTGTTTACATGTTTGGGATGTTAATAGAAACTAATGACGCATAAGTCTGGTATTCCAGTCCGTAAACAAAGACTTTAATTGGTATAATTTATTGGTTTCACAAAAACATTCAATGCGTAAATGTTATATTATGTATGTGACCAAATAAAATGCTCTTTAAAATTTGGATTGTGGGTTATAAAACTTACTATTTCAATATCATTTTGGAGTTTATGGAGAAATAGTTTAAGATTTTATAGTACATCGTAAATTCTCTGCTCTGTTTTCGTAGATACTTTAATTTTGGACGATGATCATCCACAAAATAATACAGTGTAGGTCCTTATCATGTCAAATAACTGTCAAAATAGCATTTCGCCCCCCACAAGGTATATTGTATGGATTATCAACACAAGTTACAGCAATACATTTATAAATTACAGTTTTTGAATTCTATTGTATTGTCACTACAGATACGAATGGTGGTGGGCAGGCGGCGTCTTGTCTGCGATGGGGCATAAGTTTGCGTCATTGCTACTGGTGTTACAAGTAGTATTCTGCCATCCGCCGGGACCAAATGATCCACACGCACTACCGGCTACTCCTATAAGGTAATGATTATTGAATATATATATTGTCACTTTATACCACATTATATTTCGAATCGATATGAGTATACTCAGACCTTAGACCTTCATAAACATCGTAATATCTAGGAGGTGTAATAATATTCTTCTTCTTAGTCGGTACACTCTTGCCAGAGAAGTCGTGGTCATCGTTTTGGGTCCCAATGAGAGATGATCCTTGAGATTCGATGCCATTCATCGAGGACTGCAGCTTTCCGAGTACACTCGTAAACAGAGCACGAAGTTGCGGCCTTGATGTGGTCTATCTACCTCATTTATCACTGATCTTTTTTTATGTGATAGATGGCAGACGAGCAGACGGATCAACTGATGGTAAGCGATTGCCGCCGCCCATAGACATCTACGTGTAATAACACTGATTCAAGTATATGTTTGTGGTACCTTCTTTGATTCTGATTCACTTGCTTAAGTTATAAGTTCAGGTCAATATTTTTGGTTTTGTCTAATTTATTTATGCTTTTACTTAGATTTCACTTCACGGAGGGCATGAAGAGCGGCGCGGGGCAGGAGGGCGAGGCGATGGTGGTGCAGATGATCGCCAGCCTGGCGGAGGCGCTGGAGTGCCAGTACGGGCGCGTCTGCACGAGGCTGGCTCGAGCCTTCCGCCCTAAACCGGTGTCCTCGACTTCAGGGTGGAAGTAAGTAAATGTCTCTAGTAAAGTATCAGCCTATATACTATCCCACTGCAGAGCCAAAGGCCTCCATCATAGAAATCAAGTCATCGCTACTATGATGGGACTAGGCTTAATCACCACGCTTGCCAAATGCGGATTGGTGATTACTAATGTCTCTAGTATAAGGAGCAAAAATAAAGCATAAACCAATAACGTAGTTGTTCCGCAGCCTTTCTGGTATAATTACTCATTCAAAAACAAGGAAATTAGTGTCTTTTTTACGTGATAGGTGGCATGAGCAGATGGATCACTTGATGGTAAGCAATTGCCGCCGCCCACGAGCGCCCGCAAGTGCGCTGCCAATTTTTTACTCCCATTAACCCCCGATTGGACCTCAGGTACCCTCACTTACTCGGCGGAACAGTGCAGGCACTGCTTCACGTCCGCTTTCTGTGAGATCGTGGTTTCACTCCCCCGGTTAAAAATCTTGTGCAAATTACGGGGGAAAGGGGGATTTAAAGGTTGGCAGCGCTCTTGTGACTTCACTGATGTCGCGGGAGTTCATGGGCGGCAGCAATCGCTTACCATCAGGTGATCCGTGTGCTCATCTGTCACATAAAAAATGTTATATTTAAAGCATAACCGATGACTTCGTTAACTGAACGAGTTCTTCCAGATGGCGTCGCGTGTGCTGCATCCCGCACATAGTGACGTTCGAAGTGTGCTTCACGTGCATACTACTCGGGCTCTGTGTGCTCATCATGTACTATACTGAAAAAGACGCAGACGCACCGTAAGTCTCATACATATTATTCAGTAGATTTTTTATGAAGTTACTGTTGTCTTTTTATTTATTCTACCAAATTTGGTAGAAAATTAAGTAAGTAGTAGAAAATTTTAAAATAGTTTTAGGCAATAAAATATCGCTAGTTTTCACACTATAGTCAACTAGTGTACTTAATTTGAGAGTTTTTTTATAACTGCAATGAAACCCCTGATATATAATAACGACAAATCGCTTCACTTATAGCCGCCATTGAAGCGATTGACCGTCCTAATTTTCTCTAGATTAATCTCACTTGCGAAGCAAACTGTATCTCATATTCATATTATAGTGGTCTTAACACTATGGACAATTGAATTAAAAAAGCCTTTCAAACTACACCAACAACACTCTGGACTTTATATGGAATGGAAATAATGACATGGAACTGGGTGTAATAAAAATATCATTAGCATAGTATAAGTTTAACAAGCCGACGGCTCAGTGAGATTGGGTCGTCGTCGATCAGGCGGCGTGAAATCCAACAGGGCTTGATGTTCGGCGCGTGCGCGCTGGCCGGCGTCGTCGTGTTGGCCAACCTGTACACCTGGGGCCGGGTGTTGGCAGCCCTGGTGCTGTCCCCCAGGGCGAGGCTGTCCCGCGCGCTGCGCCGGGACGCGCCCACGCTGGCGCTGCGCCCTGAAGTACAAGCACTCACACATATGGTAAGTTTATCAGCTGTATGTGACCAACATGTGCACTTAAGACCGGGTATTGGCTAACGTTCATTCATGACACGAAAAATATTTCAGTTTAATGAAACATATCACTGGCGATGTATTTATATTTTACTCATATCACTACTTTATTAAGAAGACTTAATAAACGAGAATATTCGTCAGTGATTTCATGGTACTGAGTTATTTCATGGTACCTTCAGGGATTTCGTAAAATCTCTGACATCCTCATTTCCCTGCGACATATTACAAGCTCAGTACAGACCGACCAAGACCAGAAGGCACTTCAGTGACATTGACATGGTAAAATAAATTTTTTTTCAGTCGAAACACCATTAGTTCCGACTTTTGCATCGTGCCAAATAACCGCGATCGGACTGTACCTACCTTAACACATCTGTCATATCATCAGTGAAGTTCTAACACCACGTAAGTCATTTTTCCAACCAAAATCTGCAGGTTCTGTCGCGAGGACGAGGAAACGATTATCCACGTCCTCGGCGAGTGCATAGTGCTGCACCGCTGCAGAAGCCGGCACCTGGGAGCACACATGATCTCAGCTGACGAGATCAAGAGCTCCCCCATCAGCTCCATTCTCGGGTTTATCCTGGATCTGGAGCTACATGAGGTGCTGTAATAGGTTACGGGGCTGCCACAATAGATCATCTACTGGTCGCAGTGGCTATGAGACGCAGGGCTCACCCCATTTCAATCAAATAATAATAAGTCATTTTTACGAGACTTGGAAGACGGGTCGTTTTTATCAATTAGAATTCATTTGCGGCCATCAAAAAACTTTTAAGTGTTGAAAAGGTAACAGAACGGAAGTCAATAATTGATTTCTGATAGAAATAGCACGTAAGTGTAGAACTTCACTGACGGTCGAAATCCGAGTGTAGAAAATAGTGAAAAACGCAGTGATTCCACGTTTTAGGTATCCTGCCTAGACGCTTTCACTGGTCAGCAGACCCGTCTAGTAGTGGTCGTGGATGCGCTGGACAGCTGCGAGCAGGAGAAGGTGCTCGCCCTTCTGAACGCCGTGCACGCCCTCTGCTCGGACCCTAAGAGCCCGTTCATACTTCTGCTGGCGATAGATCCTCACATCATTAGCAAGGTACGTGAAGTATACCATAGGTCGTTAGTATTAAGGCTCATTTTATAACGTCTACCGTTATTTACGCGTCAAGGTACGCGTGACTACGAATGTTTCATGAACTAACTGAGTTCCTATGCCATACCATACCAATGGGGTTACCATTACCAGTGATCGGATTTAGATGCGCAATTTTTGACGAAATCCTAACTTGGACACTCCAACGGCCGGAGCTTACAAAGTTAAAAATTTCGATAAGAGTTGCGTAACATTTTTGTTATATTTTTTAATATCTGATAAGTGGAAAATTATTTTCTATGCGTGATAGAACATTTCCGAAATCTTGCAATCCCGCAGGCTATCCATACTAATGTTCGAGGTCGTTGACCCTAAATTGCACTACCTAATCCGATCACTGACCATGACCTATGACGTATACGGCGATGGTGCCACAATTTATTTTAACGACTTTATTGATAAATGATAGCGTATTATTTTGTGCCGGCGGGTATACAGGTCATTGATCTGATCACTGCGACAAGTTTGATCTGCTATAGGAAGCATATCATGCTAAGTAGATATACCTTCGAGTATGTCTCTCAAATATAGACATGTACAAGCGGTTGTCTCGGCGACGATAAGCCATTGCCGTATGTTGATCACACGGCAATGGCTGCTTGTAAAGGTCTGTATCCGATGTTCTGTTAAAATAAAAAACAATCGAATATTTCTGTGGTAAATCCGTACTGTACTCAACGGCTATCTCAATGCTTTAAATATTAACATAATAATTTTAGATGAATCGCTCAGAAGCAACTATACTTTTACAACAACTTTTTTATTTTGCTAATATATTGGTATGACTGGGCAGATTTCTTACTAATACAGGGTATACACCCTGACATTTACATCCCTTTAACCACGTGTTCTACCAACCATTCTGAACAACATTGTTCAATGCCTTTTCGAAATTCATCGTACATTTTTTCGACTCCCCATACAAAATGACCAAGTCACGTGACCGACTTTGTATGAAAGGTTGAAATTTTTTCATGCGAATTTCCAAAAGTGATAGAACAAATGTTGTTCATAATGGTTAGTCGAACACGTGGTTAAAGGGATGTAAATGTTCACGGATAACCTTGAATGTTTATTACTTATAATAAAACCGGATGCTTATTATTTATCAACATACTCGTAACTAAAGTATCATCGAAGAACAATCCCACCTTGTTAATATATTGATAAGAATAATTGTAGTATATGCAATTAAACAGAGAGTATCAGTAAAAATTACTGCTTCCGTTAGCAGTGGCAGTAGCTAGTGGGTCACACTTTAAAGCTACAGCTGGGCTTGATTTCGATTCCCGGGTCAGGCCAAAATTAGTACCTGAGTTTTTCGGTCGAAAATTCTCAGTGCCACTCCGGTGTCTGAAATTAGTGGTTTTGTACCCCGTGCCTCGGAAGGCGCGTTAAGCTCTGGGTCCTGCACCCAATTATCCCTCTTCGACCGTGTCACACTGATGTCCCCTCGGAATATAATTCTCACAACATCTCATACATTGACCTGATTCCGTACTAAGTAGCTTAAGCACTTGTGTTACAGATATCAGACAACAGAGGAACACAAATATATACTTAAATACATATATTACACCCAGACACCGAACAAACACAAGTGTTCATCGCACGAATGTTTGTCCAGGGTGGGGATCGAACGCACGACCTTTGGCGTAAGAGGCAGGGTCACTACCAATTGCGCAATCCGGTCAGTCGATGAGGGTAATGGCATAGAGATGGCACTTGTATTTGTGCTCACACTTGTGCACTATAATGAATCATGCGTGTGTGCTGATCGTTGAGACGAGCCACCGTAACCGAATCGGGGGAGGATATTATCAGGACACAGTTACATATGACAATTAGTTCAAGTTCAAACATGATATAGTGGCGCTGTTATTTGGTCAGTTGCCTCGTAAAGTTATATGAGTCAAATTTAACATGCTTAACGTATGTGCAGGTTGCTTGGATGGAGGTTAGTCGCATTTAGTGGTTTGGTGTCATTCCCCGTGGCTTTGATGGTGTGCCTTGTGAAACGTAGCATGACTTTATGTTTACGGTGTGCGATCCCTACTTTCGAAAAAAAAGTGTACAAATTAACAGAAAAGCGAATGTTATGAAAATGTTTCGCGACCGAACCGACTTCTATGATTGCAATACATCATATTACTCTTTGTCTCTCCATCTAGTACGAAGAGACAAAAAGTCGTTAAATTATAGTGGAATAAATTCCTGACAAAGACAAAAAATCATGCTACAAATCCCCTTATGAATATACATGTTTGATACTTTGTATCTTGCATGATTTTATATCAAAACGTGTTTTTATATATTGCATGATCAGTGTTTATTAATAAACAGTAAAAATATATTTTCCAACTATACTTGTTGTTATGTATAAATATAAGTATGTAAAAACGTTACTCGAAATAAAATATGAATGTGATTTTCTACTACGAAACTATTATTTTTAGTCACATCAACACATTAACATAATTCCTGTCCTGGTATTTCTTTATTATTGTCACATGATTGAATCAGTCAATGGGGGCTACCGCGTGTGAAATATCCGCTAGATGGCGAGCTTGTGAACCGAGGTCCAACTTCAACATCATTGGCTGATTTATTCGTTAATTGACAATTTGACATATTACGTCTAAAAATACCCAATCGCCTTGTAGATGGATCTCGGTCCTATAGTGCGCTATCTTGCGGATTTCGTACGCAATAGCCCGCATTGTTTGCATTGAAAAGGTTAACTTTGCAATAAAATAATATAATTATAGAGGAAGTGGAATATTTTTAATGTGACGATGAGGGACCTATATAGGTGCAATAGTCGTTTCACCCCTAAGGGGACAATGGCCTACAAGTTAGGACCTAGATTCTAATCCATTGAACTGTAGGCAGTGGAAATGAATAGTCGCCGCGCGTTCTCCGAGAGCAACATCGGCGGCTGGGACTACCTTCGCAACATGGTGCAGCTTCCGTTCTACCTGCAGAACTCCGCGCTGCGGCGCGTGAAGGCCGCGCAGCAAGCCGCCGCCAAGCGGCTGCAGGCCATCACCGCTGATGACTTCTCCACCTCGCTGCAGAGATCGGTAAGCAGCAGCTAACTTCTATCTCTTCGTCATCGATGTGTGCGTGCACGAGTTGAAGCAATGTGGTCATACCCCATTTCCTAACTTTGAACATCACGAGAAAATAATCAAATCCATATTGAAAATGCAATTCTGCTGAATGAGAGACAGTTTTCTGAACTTGGCCTAGTAACGTTGAACAGACTGTTTTTTTTTTATCCTTTTAAGTGTCTCTCCCCCTTCCTTTGCCCTACGCATATAGCCCATCCCTAAGTTAGTGCTGGGTACGCCCATGCGTTGGGGACGCTTTTTGGAGGATTGTTGCCTTGTTTACATCTCCCGGCCTTTGCTGTCCTGTGTTTATTACACGATGCCTCTCTAATTTGAGGGTCGAATATTTTATATTTTTATTTTATTTTGCATTGCACATGCCACATCTTACTTACTTACTCCGCTGGCTCAGCGACTCGAACCGAGCCTTGGCCTCCGAATAAGACACTTTGGTCGATCTTGCACTATTTCTTGCTTGTCATTGACCTAGAAGTTCTCGCAGTTCAGTCTCAACGACATACTTGCCTATTGACCCGGATTTCGTCTGCCGGTTCTAGGATACCATTCGGTCAGGTTTTAGTCCACCTGCCAACACTGCGCCTAGCCAATGTCCTGCAATTCCACTTTAGTTCCACCACTATTTTTCTCTCCGTGACCCTTTGTGCAACTCTAATTTTGTGCACAGTCTCCTTTGTGAGAGTCCATGTCTCGACACCGTAAGTCATGGTTTGCAGGATACACTGGTGATAGAGACGGGTTTTCAGGCATTGATCCTCCAGCTTACCGAATGCCGCCCCCTTCCCTTGGAGCTCCTTGTCAATATTTAACATGCCCCTAGGTGTCTGCCCGCCGTCTCTCGTCCACGTCGGAGCTGATGTCCAGCCAGGAGCGCATAAAGAACCAGCCGAACAAGGAGGTGGGCAGCACGAGCGTGCAGGCGGCGCGCGCGCGGCGGCTGCGGCCGTCGGAGTCGGTGGCGTCGTCGGTGGCGTCGGGGCTGCACCGCGCCGCGCCCGCCGCCGGCGCCGCCGACCTGAGCCGCGTGCTGCTCACCGACGACTACTTCAGCGACGTCAACCCGAGGAGCATGCGGAGGCTGATGAATGTCTTGTATGTCACAGGTCAGTTTATGTTCCTTATGGAACAGATACCTACCGACCGATATCGTTGTAGCGGTTTCGCGTGTCATTTTTAAATCAGTGTCACTTCTCATTTCAACAATGTGATTGTATTTAACGCTACCTCAAAATTAATGAATTGCTTACCTAACCTAACGATTTTTGCACGCCAAAAATACTGGTCAAAATCATAGTTCTATGTGAAATTAGTATTTTAGGTGTGCAAATAGGTAATTTTTAGAGGGTTGGTTTAATATACTGTTAACTCTGATATCTGCAACACAGGTGCTTGAGCTACCTATCTCGGAGTCAGATCAATGTATGTGATGTTGTGAAATATTTATTTATTTATTAATATATTCCCTTAAAAAATCAATCTCAATCTAATTTACTTTCTACAAATTAGAAGACACTAACTTTTCCAAGTAAAAAAAAAGAAAAAGCATTTTGCATGCCGTGTATCGAGCAGACTCGACCGATTAAGATGACTCGTTGTATGCAATGATTTTAAGCAAAAGGGCTCATCTCTAGCATTAGAGTGAACGCCCAAGTAAAGCTACTGTTACACATGCTATTTTGTAACATGCTTGAAAATCGTGCCAAATATGAGCAAGCTTAATGACCTTGAACTGTCCACAGTTGCTATCAATAAACATGCTATTTGCCATATATTAGCATGCTTAAAAATAATCAAACCTGTTTAACACATGCTAAAGCACTCCGCCTCGCTCCTTCCACCCGCACTACAGGTAGCATGCTCAAAAATCGACCGGCGTGCGTTTTTTGCACATGTTCAAATTAGCATGTTTATTAGTAACATGTTTGTCCACACATGCTACAAAGTAGCATACTTTAAGCATGAAAATAAGCATGTGTAACATTACCTCAACATAGATTCAGCCAGTATTAATCCTTATCCTGTACCAATTTCATTTCAAATAACATCTTTTTAATTTCTTTTCATCAGGACGACTACTGAAAGCATTCCAAATCGAGTTCAACTGGTACCAATTGGCGTCGTGGGTGAATCTGACGGAGCAGTGGCCGTTCCGCACCTCCTGGATCATCTACCACCACGAGACGTATGAGGAGCACATTGACGACTCCACTTCGCTCAAGCACATTTATGAGAAGTTAATAAAATTACATACTTTTTACAACGAACCGAGATGTTTATAAGAACCTGTTTGATGACGTCACGTGTCAGTAAATAACATTTTTTATGTGATAGGTGGCAGACGATCAGACGGATCACCTGATGGTAAGCGATTGCCGCTGCCCATGGACACCCGCGACACCAGTAGGGTCACAAGTGCGCTGCCATCCTTTAAACCGCCCTTCCCCCGGATTGGGCCTCCGGTACCCTCACTCACGCAGCAAAACACAGCACAGTGCTGCTTCACGCCAGTTTTCTGTGCGGCCATCTTTTTTTTTATGTGACAGGTAGCAGACGAGCTGACGGATTGCCTGATGATAAACGGTTGCCGCCGCCCATAGACAGCCTTATCTTATATTTTTATATTATGAAGTTTCATGACACAGATACATCACGTTTAGGTAGTGTTATGAATACGCACGCAGTTTATCTCTAATTTTCGTTGTGACAGATAAGCCTGAAAGTGATGAAAAATCGATCCACTCCTAAGAGGACAAACTTACATAATAAGAAAAAATTGTCCTGTAGACACCTAAGCGGTTACATGCCAGCGCAGCCACATGACTGGCGCAACATAACTCCTAGCTTCAGCTGGCTACCGCGCTTGCCCTTGGCAACTTTGAACGTGTTTTAAAAGTTGATCCATCTGCTCATCTGCGCCCTATGACATAAAAAAGCTATCTCAAAATAAAGTCGGATCGTCTTCCAGCTGTAGAATATTAAACGTATTTGTTCAGAGTAAAACCAGTGATGAGTGGCCTCCGAGAAGCCAGCACTCTGATGGAGCTGGACCGCGACGAGCGCAAGTTAGAAGTATTCCTGAGCTTCCACCGCGCCACGCTCACCGCCGCCGACCTCAAGATATTCCTGCCCTTCACCATCAACCTGGACCCCTACATCAAGAAGGTCATCAAGGGTAAGTACTGCATTACGAAAATTAGTGATTATCGTAGACATCAACTGTGTCACCAGCCTTTGCAATGCCAGAGAGAGGCCACACGGACGCGCTGCGGTGACGGAGTGACGTCAGCGCGTTATACTACATAGAAATTGAAAAGCATGCCACACGGTACGTTGTGGCGAGGCAGGTCGCAGCAACGCGTACGCTGCGCTCGCGTTTTGAACTTGAAGGCGAGAGACCAAGCGGGGGAGTGGTGCAGCGCTCCGACGCCGGAACGACGACGCACGCGGTCCATTGTTGTTCACAAATTAAACCTAATATTAACGCACGACAACGCTTGGACAACGCAGCGCGGTTACGACGACGCATCGGATGGTGTGGCACCCATTCCGTCGAAAGCTTGCGCTGTGGCATCGCAACGCAGCGCAATGGGCCCTTGTGGCCTCACCCTAATGCAGTAAATAGTTTGGACTTTCTTGACTCTTCCAGTTTATCACGAGACTCTTCTCGTTGGGCTCTTATTAAATATAGCTTAAATTTCACTATTTTAGTATCAACGCCCCGTTGATCTAATGGTTTAAGTACCGGGCCTTGATCTCGGGGTCCTGGGTTCAATTCCCAGGTTGAGCAAAGGTATGTTTCGAATTTTCCGAAAATAGCTCGGGTTTGTGATCACCAATACGCATTTGGCAAGCGTGGTGATTAAGCCTGATCCCATTATAGTAGCGATGACTTGATTTCTAAGATGGAGGCCTTTGCCCTGCTGTGGGACAGTATGCAGGCTGATACAGTACAGTACTATTCGAGTGCATGTCAGGCAGTTTCTCTAAATTATACTAAACATCTAATATAAGCCATCTTTCAATAGCTAAGTATATATGTTGATTATGATTCCCTGTGTGAAATGTCATGTTAGGCAGAGACGAAGCGTGTCGAGTATCATACTTTTCTTTTTAGAACTTAGTGTAATAATCAAGATCATCGGCCTGTCTCAGTCCACTGCAAAAAATAGGCCTTTCCGTGTGTTCCACTTCAATCGATCATTTATTTGTCGACGCCAACTTCTGCCAGCCATCTCATCGTCATGCGCAAACCGTCACTCCATATATCCTGAGGAGATGTCCTCAGGCTATCCTACCCGAGAACCTGAGCTCTATTTTTGATTCATTCGTATGGCTTAGCGTCGTGACGAGCGTGAGATTTCTACTGATTTTCCTTCGACATACGAAATTTTTGTATCATTCGTCTGCAACGAGTGACCCCACCCACTCGTTGGTCGAGTGACTTAAAGCGAGCGGTAGAAGCAACGTCAAAATAGTTGTCGATAACAACAAGCATAAACAAAATATTATACATTTCAAAACTTTGATTTGACTGATTTTGACTGTTGACACAATGACATTCATAGTTTTTTGTGACAAAAAAGCAAAGATTTATTTCATATTCAGCCAATAATCTATGGTTTTAACGTTCCGTTTGCAATGTGGAAGTTACCGGTTTTTGTAAAATTCTGCATGGAAGGGTTAGAATGTCAATTTACCGTATTGGCAACATCGAAATCGAATGATTCACAAATAGGGAAAATCAGCTTCATGCGACTGAGAAGGCGAATATATCACATACATCGCATGCGACGACGCTAAGTCATACGAGTGAATCAAAAATAGAGCTCCCGGTCTCCACTCCAGAACTCGATTACCCCAGCGGGTGCACGGTTCTGCAACTTCTTAGAATACTGGTTGTAGTAATGTTTGTCAATACTTGCAGAAGAGCAGCTACAGTCAGGCATGGACGAGGAGCTCGGCGCCGGCGGCGCGGCGGCGTGGGGCACCTCCCAGCACCCGAGACACCCTCACTCCAAGCTCTTCAATAGAAAACACGTGAGTCACTTGTACATATATAATTACTTAATTATGTTACGTCGACCATCTAGTGCCTCCTTCAGGCGGAAATGAGACGCTTATCTCTATTGGATGAGGTCTATATTCCTTTGCACGCTACGTTGCATACGCACACTCGCCTTAAATTTAGACCGTTTGTTTGGGAATATAAAGACCCTTTTGGATCAGTGGTAGTGAACGCTGCCTCTGATGCTAGGTTTGTGGATTCGATCCCCGCACTGTACAAACATTTGTGTGAACATGTCTGTCTGTCTGTATGGTCTGAGTGCTTTCTATCTATCAAGATTATGTATTTATATGTATAATTCCGCTGTTGGTTCTGATATCCGTAACACTGGTGCTTGAGCTACCTATCTCGGAGTCAGATCAAATGTATGTGATGTTGTGAAAATATTGTGGAATAATTATATTGTGAAAAATATTTATAATGGAAGGTTCCTGCAATCTAGGTTAGTGTAGAAAATTCCTGGATTCAAAGTCGCTAAGTTCTAGAGCAATCGAGAAGCGAAAAAGAACATTCTAGATTTATTCAGAGGGCTCGCGCCTTTGCAGCGCGCGCCGTATAAATTATGACCAGGAATGAGTCCGTGAGATAGATCTGATTTGCACTGCGACACAAGCGAATCAATTTGAAATTACCACCAAACTAGTAATCATAATCATCATTTCTTAATGTTACAAACTATGGTTTACATGAAAGTTACATTAAATAAGGTTCTCACAGCTTACCTTTATAGGCATACATACAATAGGTAATTTACATAATTTAATTTATTGATTTTTAATAATTGATCCAATAATAAGTAGTATGAAACCTGCGAACGAATAGTGAAGTTGACAGTGTGATGGGGCCTATCGCGTGTGAAAAATCCGCTAGATGGCGTACTATATGACTGAGGTCCATATACAATGTGTTTGGTTATTTTTAAATGTAATCTGTCAAAATGTCAATTTGACAAACTAAACAACTAATGCTGTTGATGTTGGACTCAGTCCAACAGTACGCCATCTAGCGGATTTTTCACACGCAATAGCCCCCATTGAGTGTATGTAGAGTCCGCGCCACGAAAGAAGTTCCGCTACAAAACACGGAAATAAAATTTTAGATTCCTTGTGTCTATGGACATAAAGCTCAAAATTTAATGTTGATGGCGACTGAAGCGATGGCGCGGACTCTATCAATGATGCATAGTTTTTTCTCCACGCGTATAGATAATAGAAGAATAAAAATGTATATATTCTCAGCGTTCGTCACCTCCAAGCCAAGCGGCCGCGCCGGTGGGTGTGAACCCCGCGATGTGGGTGGGCTGGGCCAACACGGGCCCGGGGTACATGCCGCAGCCGATGCCTCAGTTCCCGCCGCAGCAGCAGCTGCAGTTACAGCAAGCGGCGCCGGCACAAAACCCATATCATATGCTGAGGACTGCTTTCCCGGGATTGGTGAGTAACATTTACTTGCCAAGCCAAGCGACCGCCCCAGTTGTCCTGAACCCTGCGATGTGGGTGGGCTGGGAAAACTCAGGCCCGCAAGAAATGGTGCCTGGATCCATTGGATGGATCCCTGGATTGGTGAGTTATCCACGACCATGCCAAAAGAGAAATCCTGTCGAAATGACGCTTGAGTACATAGAGTCGGGCGTACGTATTAGGTCGGGGAAAATGTTTCTTCACATTTTTTAAGAAAATTCAAAACCATTTTTAATATAGTTTATTTACATTTAACTAAAGTATGTATGTACCATTTTGTTCGATAACCTTTTGCCATCTTGTAGGTAGGGACATGATCCCATTGCTATAAAATGCGCCAAAACTGTTTTGTGGTCAATACCCAGTTCTTCAGCTACGTCGTAACTACTTTTACAAAAATGGCATCCATGTTATCCGTAATAGGGCGACCAGAGCGAGGTGCATCTTTGGCATCAAAATTTCATTGAAAACGCTTCAACCAAATTTGTGCTACTCTCACAGACACTGCACTAGGTCCATAAACATCGGAAATTTTTCACAGCTTGCGTTGCATTTTTACCTTTTTTGTAGTACTCGTAAAATTTTAAAATGTATAGAATTTCTTCATTAGATTCACTCATCTTGACATTACGAAAAACATTTTCCTAATTTGGAATTATGTTATATAAAATTTTAACTTTCAATGATTCCAAAACCAGCCAGACACAAATACTATACCCAAAGAGATTTTATTACAAGTTCATACATACTGTATGCGAAAAGACTTTTTCCCCAACCTTTTACATACGCGGTTCCACGCACATATTAGCACAGTATTATGGACACTCATAGGGGGATACGAGTGCGGGCTGTACTGTGTGATTGTGATCGTATAAGTAACTGTCTATGCTGCAAGCTCGCTCAAAAGTAACAACTCAAACCCAAAGCCAAAGTAAGAGTAGATTGAAAACTCACCAAGTGTTGCTTTGATAAACTGTTTTTCTATTATTCGAAGTTCTGGGCACCGTTCGTTGCCGAGTGGTCACTGCGACCATATTTGATCTATTGTGATCTCCGCTCCCACTTATAGATCGTCTCCGAGGCCCACGCTCAGCATAAACCGTATGATGGCCTTAGGAGCGATAGCCCTAATATTATCCGGGTAGAAGTGGTAACTGCCCAGGATGCTGGCGGCTTCTTGGGTGCCCGAGGACATTGCATTGACAAAGGACGTGCATCGGTGTCTTGTCTTCAGCCTTACAGAATCTGCGGGTGGGGTCTCCGGCTAGTGCCTTGTTTGTTCAGGCTGCTGCGAGCATCCTCACAAGAACCAGAAATGGTTCTTATGAGGATGCTCAGCTGTCCGCGTACTATATGATACTTATGCTACTTACTGCCGCTCTCAGAGACGTCAATTAAGCTTAAATGTTCATTAACTTAAAATAAGTGTCAATATTTTTCTTAAGGTGACGGGTAGGGCACACTAGCGACGCAAATCGATTTAAATTTTTAGCTACTAAACCGGATCTATTTTAAACAATTTCGGGGTTTCAACCTCTCGGCAAACACGTGAACTATTTATTAAATAACCATGCAAAAATGTTGGGTCCAACGCGTACACAATAACTGATTCACGCCAAAAGTCATCAGTTTTTCGCGTACAAAAACCCTACCCGTCACCTTAAGTAACCAATAAAGTTCATTTGACGTCTCTGAGTGCGGCAGTTAAATTGTGCTTTTAAGGAGGCTGTGTCGTGTGTTCACAGGGTGACGTGTCGGGCATGCGGCTGTCGACGCTGAGCGTGGAGCGCGTCTGCGGCGTAGCGCGCGCGGCGCTCGGCGCTGGCGGGGAAGCCGCTGCCAGCGCGCTGCAGCGCCACCGCGTCAGCGGCCTGGCGCTCGCCGTGTGCCGCCTCAGCGAGCTGGAGCCGGTACGTACCCGCGCGGCAGCACTCCCGCCGCGCTGCAGCGCCACCGCGTCAGCGGCCTGGCGCTCGCCGTGTGCCGCCTCAGCGAGCTGGAGCCGGTACGTACCCGCGCGGCAGCACTCCCGCCGCGCTGCAGCGCCACCGCGTCAGCGGCCTGGCGCTCGCCGTGTGCCGCCTCAGCGAGCTGGAGCCGGTACGTACCCGCGCGGCAGCACTCCCGCCGCGCTGCAGCGCCACCGCGTCAGCGGCCTGGCGCTCGCCGTGTGCCGCCTCAGCGAGCTGGAGCCGGTACGTACCCGCGCGGCAGCACTCCCGCCGCGCTGCAGCGCCACCGCGTCAGCGGCCTGGCGCTCGCCGTGTGCCGCCTCAGCGAGCTGGAGCCGGTACGTACCCGCGCGGCAGCACTCCCGCCGCGCTGCAGCGCCACCGCGTCAGCGGCCTGGCGCTCGCCGTGTGCCGCCTCAGCGAGCTGGAGCCGGTACGTACCCGCGCGGCAGCACTCCCGCCGCGCTGCAGCGCCACCGCGTCAGCGGCCTGGCGCTCGCCGTGTGCCGCCTCAGCGAGCTGGAGCCGGTACGTACCCGCGCGGCAGCACTCCCGCCGCGCTGCAGCGCCACCGCGTCAGCGGCCTGGCGCTCGCCGTGTGCCGCCTCAGCGAGCTGGAGCCGGTACGTACCCGCGCGGCAGCACTCCCGCCGCGCTGCAGCGCCACCGCGTCAGCGGCCTGGCGCTCGCCGTGTGCCGCCTCAGCGAGCTGGAGCCGGTACGTACCCGCGCGGCAGCACTCCCGCCGCGCTGCAGCGCCACCGCGTCAGCGGCCTGGCGCTCGCCGTGTGCCGCCTCAGCGAGCTGGAGCCGGTACGTACCCGCGCGGCAGCACTCCCGCCGCGCTGCAGCGCCACCGCGTCAGCGGCCTGGCGCTCGCCGTGTGCCGCCTCAGCGAGCTGGAGCCGGTACGTACCCGCGCGGCAGCACTCCCGCCGCGCTGCAGCGCCACCGCGTCAGCGGCCTGGCGCTCGCCGTGTGCCGCCTCAGCGAGCTGGAGCCGGTACGTACCCGCGCGGCAGCACTCCCGCCGCGCTGCAGCGCCACCGCGTCAGCGGCCTGGCGCTCGCCGTGTGCCGCCTCAGCGAGCTGGAGCCGGTACGTACCCGCGCGGCAGCACTCCCGCCGCGCTGCAGCGCCACCGCGTCAGCGGCCTGGCGCTCGCCGTGTGCCGCCTCAGCGAGCTGGAGCCGGTACGTACCCGCGCGCTGCGGCGCCTCCGGCCACCGGCGGTATTAATGTCAACTAAGGCAGACCGTTTTCATAAACATACCCACATTTTTATTCAATATTTTTATTTCGCGCCCATAATTACATCACACATTCCTATACATATATTAAAATATATATATATATATATATATATTTCACACACACTGAGTACGCAAGACACACAAGTCTAACGTCCGTGGCACTCACTCAGCTGGTGCTATTGAAAATCAGCGTCATAACTTTTTTCAGGGCCATAGGCTGAGTGAGGGCCATTTATGTTGGAAGTCACAACACACAATATATATTGTCTGGTTATTTGTACCGTTTATCATGTTGTTTTTTCTTTGCTTTTTTTGTTTGAATTTGTGTTTGTGAACTGATGTTGTACCCTTACATAGTGTTGTGATGTCCAAAATAATAAAAAAAAAATTCATTCAGACCTGTGTCTATTTATTTTTTGCCTCCATTCCAGACACCTTTACAAGTACGATGGACATTCTGTCTATGCCTTACAAAATGACAAATATTTTTTGTGGTGATTTGATACGTCACCGTGTTTTAAGAGTACTGGTAAATTATAAAATAACAAAAACATAGAAAATACGCCCTAGGATTAGTTTCATGTACTACGTCAATATACAGCTGTTCAGTTGCTATCGGCGTCGAAGCGCTTTAAATTATTGGAAGCGATCGCGAGTCCAGCGTACTTGTATGGAGGTTTGTGACAGCCACAGGACGCCCACTGCTAAATATAGGGCTCCTTTATTGTACACCTAAACATATTGATCCATCTTTGCAGATCGTGGAGTTGCCTTTTGGCGACTGGGAATTATTCAAGTTGCTCATAATAAACCTTCGTGAAATAGAAACCAGCCTGCCTATAAATGCACCTACTGTTAATGGTAAGAAAGGAACAATTTTTTTTGTTGTTGTTTTGGGAACTTGAAACTTACACTTTATATTCAGTTAACAACCAACCAACTACTAAATATCTAGTTATTGAGAAAACATACTTTAATCCAATTTTTTATTGTTTGTGCCTCACAGTAATAACTGACAAGACAACCGAAGCGGAGACTGATTCAGTGAAGACGCGCCCTGTTATCGAGCATCAAAGGAGCCGGCCATCAAATATGGAAAAACAGGTAACTTGGAAACATTTTACACATGGGATTGGATTTAAATCCAAGCTAAATGGACATTTATTTACAGGTCAGCCACTGATGTTTCGATTACTGAGTCTATCTGTATAACCTTAGACAATTTAACACCGGACGTGGTAAAGCGCAGATTTAGTATTGAAGAATTCTCCCAAAATCCGCGGGGGAAAGGGAAGTTTAGTGATGGTCTAGATATGAATAAGTAATGTATTGAAATGATGATGTTTGTTTACGAACATTGATGAATCACTTGCTCACAGCAGCGAAAATGCATATAAGTACTAGAAAGTTATAATTTAATACCGCGGTAGCCTAATGGTCTGGGCGGTCACCAAGATGGTAAAAGGGTTGGATTGTTGAAACAGTCATACAGTCATTAAGTACATTTAAGTTTCTGTAATGCCTATTTTTTAAGTTGTCTATTTTGTGCAATAAAGAAAGTATATCTATACAGTGTTAGCTGTTTATTCTAGTTAAAATGTAGCTGTGCGTAGAAAATTTGCTAAATATTTATTTGTTTGAAAGAATGTGTGCCTGTAACCAGGTCAGGAGCTGATGATGAAATCTTAGGGAAACCGAAGTGACTCTTCAATAACCAATAGCAAATGAGCCGGGATAACTTTTATTGTTGTTTCTTGTATTTATTCTTCAATACTTCTCACAACGACCAGTATCTTTTCAATGCTTTTGTCATTCTGTATCTTTTCTTTCAATTTCTATTTTACCTCCTTCTAATACAGTTGAGTAAATAGAAAAGCCCATCTGCTCTGGTAGTAACATAAAACAGTCAAATAGTGAGACATTAATTATTCATTCTTTCTATCATTGTCACAACTCTAATCAACATCGTGAAAGATCGTGTCAACGTACCACGATATCGCCTATTGTCTTTTGGGGTTATTTCTGACGCAAAATGTGTAGATGAAAAATGTTATTATACTGTGAAATAACGTTTATTTTATTAAAAAAATACTTATGCGTGATAAGAAAGATAAATTAAATTTTTCTGATCGTCGTTCGCACGTAAAAACTGCACAGCAACTATTTTGACGAGTTCCGCTCAGACAGATACGAATTCGAAATGGCGTAAACGACTAACGTGGAATCACGTTGGTCGAGTACTTTGGCAGAGGGGAAATCGTCCACATGCCACGTCCCGTGTTAAATTGTCTAAGTGTACAGATATCTATACCATACACCTCTTTCATTCTAGGCAAGAGTTAGAATCTGGTGGTTTGTGCGCCGGTTGAGACGCAAGGGTTGCGGTTTCGATTACCGCACCAACACAAATGTTTGTTGATAAAACAGATATTTGTGTTAGGTCTGGGTGTATGTGATACCTTCGCTGCTCCTGGTTTCCATAGTACAAGGGAAAACCTTGTATTGGGACCCAGACAATGTTGTCTTAATTGATTGATTTATTAAGACAGAAAAAAATGTCTAACCAAATATTGATAAGATATCAGTTGAACCAAGTAAGCTATCGGAACGCGGTGGCATAGCGAGTGGAATGCTACCGGTTATGGAACGATATAGAGATAAAGAGAATGGGTGTCACGCTACGCCGCCATCACAAGCCATTTCCTGATCTAGACATTTTTTTCCTATCAGCACTGCACCGAGTGTGACCACTGTCAAATATTTATCCACGTTACATTGAACATAACTACTTCTGATACCTCATAAGCACTTTCGCTTACGTCAACTACTACACATCGTTATAGTATAGAGAAGTATACTATATTCATAAAGCATACAATATGATTTTATCGATAATCAGATAGGGTCGATACCCTATCTGATAACGCAAACAGAACGTTCAGTGGTTTAATCGATATTAAACCACTGAACGTTCTGTTTGCTTTATGAGTCACGCTTTCACTTCCGACTTCGGCTGGCTGAAATCGAACTGTCACTAAAAACGTTACATTTTTTTTTATATCTTCTAGCATTGCCATAATCTAAAATTTATTTAACCCTAACCCTTATGAAAAACGCCCTGTTGGTCTAGTGGTTTAAGTACCGGGTCGTGATCTCGGGGTCCTGGGTTCGATTCCCGGGTCGAGCGAAAAGTATGTTTCGAATTTTTCGAACATAGCTCGGATTTGTGATCACCAATCCCCATTTGGCAAGTTATTATGGGATTAGGCTTAATAATCCCATCATAGTAGCTATGACTTGATTTCTATGATGTAGGCCTTTGCCCTGCGGTGGGTCAGTTTATAGGCTGATACATAACTAACCCTTATGAATAAACGATTGGACGTTTCAAGGTTTTTGTAAATTCTTATTGGTTTCTTTCATTTGTTTACTGGAAGTCGAACTAACTTGGAAGTCGCAACTAAATCATTTCAGTCACACGACATGGTAGGCTAAATTGTTTTGACGCTTTACTCATTGATGATAACGTTTTGCAGCCATATGCGGAGTATCAGGTGATTATTTAGTAGCGTGTGGACGTATATATATTTAGATGTTTTCTGCACTTTTAATTTTTGTTTTAGTATCACTTGTATTGTATATTTTTGTAGTTATAGAAGTAGTTTCAAGGATAAGACATGTGTATTTCACTATAAATATTAAATAATCAAGTGACTGAGTAAAAAAATAAAGGAATTATTTAACAAATAGCAATTGTAAATTTGCATGTTGCCTTCATAATATTAAAACTAAAATTATGTTTGTCTAGTTTCTGGAATTACCTAGTGAAAAAATTAGGTATTTTCTTTTGTATAAATCTTGCCAGAGAAGTGCAATAAGCGGAGAGCAGTGCAATAAATTTAATAAAACTATATTGCTACCTACATCACAAATAAATTATCATCATGATGATTGTTTGTCTAATTGCATACATTTGTAAGCCTAAATAATTAAAATTATGCATCAAGTAGGTATAGATATATTTTTTATACTTTGATGTGTGGCTGTACCCAATATTTTTATAAAATATAATATGCTAAAATGTATTAGTATAATAATGCATTATGCCAACAAAAATGACCCCATATAACTGTAAATAAGATATATTAAAATAACTGCAACAGAGTATCTTCTACACAGGTAACGCTCGAGGAGCAAATGATCTGTGGCGCGCTTCAAACCCTGAACGAGGAAGCGATGGAGGACGTCCTGCAAACGGACCCGGGCTGCCACACAGGTGAGCCGCACCTGCGCACCATCCGCGAGCACGACCCGCACTCCCCCCCGGCCTCCCCCGCCCCGCCCCCGCCGCCCCTCCCGCTACCCTCCGCTCCATCCGCTCCATCCGCTCCATCCGCCCAATCTACCCCTCAGAAGGACCATGTGGTACTTAACTTGCCAGACGACGTATTTCTATAAGCGCTAGAACAGGCTCACACGGCATACACCACACGCTTTTTTTTTTAAAGATAAAAATCGTAGAGAATCGAGTCGAATGAGACACCTCTCTCCTAGATCCTGGTGTTAAATTCATTACATTGAGGCAATCGGAGTTATCGAGGCGTCAGAAGAGAAATGTATACTGAATCAAATTAAATGAGACAACTCTCTCCTAGGTCCTGGTATTAAATTCATTACATTGAGGCAATCGGAGGACCGATTGAGTTATGCAAATAATTTAGTAAATCAATACGGCAAAAATAATAAAATCGAATGGTAAGGATTCTCGTTCGGTTAAAATAGCTGAAAATCGTGTGGCACGTTATCGGGTGAATCTGGGCTAAGCACTCACGGGTTAGAAATTTACTCATAGAGCGTAATATTTAATTCGGAAATGGAGTCTTTTCCAATTTTAGGATTGTTGGCCGAATCGATGGGATATTTGATTGAGATATTTAGACTAGCCAGATTGTAAGTAATTTTGGAACGAGATTGAAAGAACATACTATTGTTAATTTTGATATTTTTACTAATCGTTAAAAACGATTATGTAAATAAACATTGTAATTTTCTTGTTATTTTGTATGAAACAATGCGTAGGATGTTGCTGGTGCTTAAGACTGAGAATCAGTATTTTTTGTTTTACTATAAATTAATTGTAACATTCTTAAAAAGAAATAATATTACAGTCAAATATCTTGGTTTGATTATTGTACCATATAATTAACAGTAAATAAGAACATATCTTTTAGTAAAATGTTATTATTTCATACAATTTTATTATTAAAAATAAATACTGTTACTGTAGAAATAAGTAGAAAATCTTTTTATAAATTATAAATCTTATCAAACATTCCTCGAATTTATCTCTTTTAAAGTATTTATGTATAATTTTTTTAATATATTGATATTATAGCAATAACATCGTCAATTAAAAAACGAAATGTCTATATATTTCTGATTAATGGAACAATTTCTGTAATATCATATACCTACTTCAGATTAGTAGTTTTGTAGAAGTAAATTGATGATGACAATTAATCATTCCATACTCAAAAATACAAAGTTAACGATTTATACATTTTCATAATATTGGCTGTGTAACTCCATTAATTGTGATATCATTAATTAATAGCATGTACTTAATCATAGTTATTCACTGTGCCATACATAGTGTTTTTGCCGAAATTGAAATACAGTAAATAAAAATGTATATTTCATTGTGAATAATTGAAATGTTACAATTTCATATAGTAAACTGTTTCTTGTTAGTGTAAATATTCAGAAATAATTTCATGCCATAAAACTAATGTACTACCCAGGGACCCAGTGAAAGGACATTCAAATAAGTAGCCTCAAGTTTTAGATATTACTATTTATTTGTAGCTTAGATTTATATGCCCTTTACAACATTCATATCTCCTATATTATTTATAAACATATTTTTATCTAGGTACTTACTATTTTAAGTTTTAAGTAAATATTTTATGTAATTTGTTATTGTTTTAAATTTAAAAATACTGGTGTTAAATAACTCTGATAGCGAAAGTAGTTAATAGAATTTGTATGTTAGTAACAATAATACATCCGTGGGCGGTTGTGGTCATTCGATCAGGCGAGGGACGGTGGACGTCGTCGTTCAAAATCGCATGCATTCCTTTCGAAAATTGTGATGTATTTACACGATTATAAATCAATAAATATACAAAAGTTACCGGTCGTTTGATTTCAAACCCGACCCGAGTCGTAACCTCCCTCCAGGTGGCAGTCGAACGGCCGCAACGCCCGCGGAGCCGCCGCGTCCGCCGGCCGCGGCTACATCCGCGTCTCGTTTCAGACGAAGAGCTCGAGCTGCCCGCGCCGCGCGACGCGCCCATCCTCAAGCGCGCCGGCAGCCTGCGCGCGCGCCGCCTCGCCGACCCGCCCGCCGTCACCTTCAACGTCGAGAACGAGGGCGACTCCGACGACGGACACATCACCTTCAGCGCGCGCCCGCGCCCCGCCGCCTCCCCTCCGCCGCGCCGCCCGCGCGCTCGGCCCTGCTCGCTGCTGGTCACGCGCGACCAGCTTGACCAGCCCGACCCGCCCGCGCGCTCGCGCTCCGTCGAGGACTCCTCGCGCGCCTCCGGCTCGCCCGTCGTCGACCTCAAGCTGCGCAACCTGCGCCGCACCGCCGACATCCTGCGCAAGGTCAGCTCCGCCGAGCGCCTCACGCGGCTCAAGGACAAGATCATGCGCGGCGGCGGCTCGCGCGACCGCAGCCCCGACCGCCACGAGCCCGCGCCCAGCGACGACGAGTCGGCGCCGCTCGTGTCGCCCGGCGCCGCGTCGCCGCGCCCGCTCGGCGTGGAGTGCGCGCGCTCGGCGGGCGGCAGCGCGGAGGCGTCGCCGCGCTCGGACCTGACGGAGCTGGAGTCGCCGCGGCCGGCGGACTTCGACCTGCTGCCGGCGGGCAAGGGCGCCGCCCGCGACGAGCCGCGCCCGCGCGCCGCGCGCTGCGACAGCGCCTCCTCCATCTCCAACATGGTGGAGCCGTACAACATGCGCCTGCTGGCGCACGGCACGTCCGACAGCTGCCGCGCGCTGTGGCGCCAGGACGCGCTGGACGCGGGCCCGCCGTGGCCGTGGGACGAGCCCGACTCCGCCGTGTGAGCGAGCCGAGCCCCTCAGCCTCTGAGCCCCGCTGCCGTACGTGCGGACGAGCCTCGTCGACTCGGCGCCATAGGCACTCGCGTCCGATTAGTTAGTATCGAGGTACGGTCAGCGAACGTAGCAGTGTTCCAGTTAGCCGGCAAAATCATTTACATTAGCTTCGCCCACCCCGCTGCGTGTGCAAGCGATTAACGCCTAGCGTAACTCGCCGACTGTATCTCTCATGTACTTACATTTTTCAATTATTTTCGATAATACAAACTAGTTATCGCCCGGTAGGTAGGTACTTAAATAGTTCACAAATGAAGACAAAATAATATTGCATTTAAATGTAATACTTGTACCCAGAATTGTGATATTATATCCTTAAGTGTACGGAATTATATTTTGTTCTTGATTAACTTGTATTTTTACTTTTATTAATACAGGACTCCCCTTAGGCAGACAAACGCCCTCTTTGGACCGATTAATTAAATCACTTTAAAATTTGCATGCCCTTGCTAGGCCTAATATAGTGGAACACATTTTCATTTAAGACCTGTATGTATTACTTACCTATATTATGCAAATAAATGAATTTAATTGAATTTTATACACCGTGATTTTATGAATATCCGAGAAACTTCTCAAGGGCATCATACTAATGAAAACCATCATTTTTAAACGGTTTTATTTAGCTCGACCCGTACTGTATTTATTTATTTGGGTCAAAATTAGAAATTGAAATTAAGTACCTTCCTGTTAGATTGATCTGAGATTTAGTACAAACCTTTAGTTCCGATGACATCAATAACATTGTAAATATAAGATGGCCGCCGGTACAAAATGGCGGATTTCATATTTTTCCACAACCCTAGTACTAGTAGAATGCTGTTATTATGACAAAATTTAAAATCCAAGATGGACGTCGTAACAAAATGGCGTATTAGATGAGGGCATGAGTAGTCATGTCCAGAGCAGTTGTGTCCAAGATTGTGTGACGTTAAAAGGACATATAAAAAAATAGGTGATTAGATGTACCCACGTAGTTAGCGGTAGCTTTACCACCCTAATTAAGGTAATAGGTTAAATGGTACGGCTGAAAGAAGGATGTTACCCTTAATTTTGTCATGGGCATCCACCGTCAGCCCCGCTGAAATCCTACCAATGGCAAAGCATATCTTTGTACTTTGGTAGATCATGAGATCGGCGTTCGCTGGTGAAGCCGCCACGGCTGGTTATTGATTGTCATAATCTCCAGTTACAATTATAGTAACTCGATGCAATCCACACTTAGTATAGAAAAAAGTATTACAGCAATAGTTAATGGGCCCCACGTTTTTTATTTTAGTCTAATATGCCTAAAAGCTATTCTGCCTAGTACTAAAATATTTCTGAACTAGAAGTTCAAAATACCTAATTGTTATTATTATTTTCTAGTTTTCAGTGCACATAAGATAAAACCGTTTAACTTAAAAGTTTTTTTACCGATTTTTTTCCCCAGTGTACATAGGATCAAATCTTTGAAAAAAATTCGTCGTCGTGGTTGCGTCCCGCCCCCGCGCGTCCCTGCAAAAGCAGTGTGTGTAGTCCGTATCCCCAAAAATCCATCAGTGTGTAAATAGTAGTGTACCAATTTAAAATAATAACACTTGAGTTTTTCTTAAATCACAATTTAATCAACATTCACAGGTTATCAAATAAATACAGAAGAAAAATAGCTACGCAGTAATAACTTATTATCATATTAATAGAAAATCCAAAAAACAAATCTGGAAGTAATTTATAGAATTAAAAAACAAAACATTTTGTATCACATAATGATAGAATCAGTATGTACAACAGCACACAGTATAAAATGAGCATTCATTATTTAGCGCCACTACTTACTCATAGCCACTTCTTATAAGATTATCTCCCAATGACTCTACATAGAGCCGCGTAAAATTTTAGGCTAATACAAACAAATCATACAATCGTATCCGTCTACTAAAATAAAAAAACAACTACTTATTTAAAATAATATTTTTTTCTATCACACCTATTGAATAAAAATATGGAAACACGCTATTAGTACAATAATGTTGGATATCCATCTACAAATATTTTTTATATTTTCATTCCTTTATAATATATTATTATCACGTTACAAATTCATTGCCATAATAAAAATATATTCGATCCTTCTTACTTTGTAATTTTCGAATTAGAGAGCATTTTGAGACAATCTAATCTAAATGGTTCCCAATAAGTATGCAGCCGTATAAACACTTTAGCGCTTCGTTTTAAACTAAAATTACACATATAAAGTTTGTTATTTAAACAGCAAACTTGACTTTTAGAGATCACAAGGTGTATCAAAGATTATTCAATACCTATAATATCTACATTTCCAATGATATACATATTTTTACTTTAAACTTCTGCCCATTTATTATTAATATTCCGAACAGCGCACAAAGCATAGACACAAAGCTCAGACCACTAGTACATTAATGTGGTACGTAACCTAAGTACCTACCGATATTAAATAAATCTTGTACCACACTGGTATTTTGGATTCACAGAAATTTAAATGGAATCAAACAAAAATAATTTCAAGCATTCCGGTGAAATTAATAGGACTTTTTGGTGTCTGTCTGTATCAGAAACTAAGATATTATCTTTAGTAGCTCTACCCGACACTACTGAGTCTCTCCACACTGTCTCAACCCAATATTGGAGGTATTTGTCGAGTGCATGGGCCGACGAAATCTACATGGTACCAAATCCAAAATGGACGTAAAAATATGATTTAATCATAATATAGCTGGCAACACTGATTCGAGTTTTAGTGTACGTACGGCCTTAGAATGCGTAAAATTCTGCTTGGTATTACGAATTAGGGTAAGCCCATGTAGAAGACATTTCCTACAATGTTAGGTAGAAATTTTGTACCTAACATTGTAGGTCTTCTACATTTGTTATGTTTTCACGTGAACTCATTGTTTTTACAAAGCCGCTGTTAGCTGTTACATACATATTGTATAATTTACTAGAATCACTTATCACATACATTAAATACATTTTAATAAAAATTAAACAAGCGTCATTAAAAAAACTATAAACTAATGTTTCAAAAATAAAGAATCTGTTTTGTAAAAAAACATTTTTCATATTAAAATGATATATTTAAGGTGTGACTAAGGCTACACATATACAGTCTGTGAACACTATGTGTGTATTCAGTTTTAATTTTATTGATGACTATATTAGTTAAGTAAATTCATGTTCTCTGATTTTAAATGACATTGTGTTTCTGAAATAGTTTAGCTCTTTAAATCATTCGGTCGTACTGTAATCAAAATTGCAACCATTTCAGCAAAAGGTGTACAAAGTGAGAAGGTTGTTGCCGAAAAATTACATTGACACAGGGGGCGTATTACTGTGGTATTATTGCAAATTTTCCCTTGAGAACTGTCAAAAGCCGTGTCACTGATGTAACACTTCCTAAGAAGAGATTCAGTTCCAATTTTTGCAAAAAAAGGTATGTGCAGTCAGCAACCGACATAACGCCAAGACTTAGGACATGTGGCGTGCGTAAGCGCAAGAGTTTCATTTTAAGTCCGAATAGATCGGTACTTAATATGGCTTCCCTGATGGAAACCGCATGACGAGGGAAGATTCTAAACATTGCGGATTTTAACTTACGAAAACATACAAATACTTAAAATGTATAATAGAATGTAATAGATTATTTATAATATTCCTACAAAAACAGCCTTGTGCAAAACAGTAGTGCTTATTCGAAAATCACAAATCATGATTATCTACTTTTACATGACTACTTAATAGATATAATCATTAATCACTATCTGGAAACTCCACTTAATTAATTTTGCATTTACGTCACGCATTAATATTTACATCAACTGTAATAATTGAAGATTCGTTTTTAAATAGTGAACTTTACAAGTGAAGCGATAGATTTATTCTAGTTTAACATGCATACATTAAAATAATAGATTTACATATATACAGTCGGTTTATTTGCTCGACCGTACCCTAAAAATTGGCTAAGTATTTCGGCAATGACATGAACATTGAACAACGCTTATGCTAAAATATATATTTTAGTGGACACATTTGCCAGATATCGAATATTTGGCTAGTAGAAGAAAAGAAAGGGCAGTTTTTCCTGTTTTTACTACAGATAAGATAGAATATGTTTCATTATCAAACCATTCGGTAATTTGAAAGCCAAGAACATTTTAACTGGATCTTTTAAATCACAGATAATTTATAGGAATGATTCCACACTTATCAATGTTATTTATTTACATATTTTTATAAAAACAAAATTATCACTTCTTGACTAATTTAATATCAAATCTGGCCAACACATCCGCAACAACAACGCGACAAAATCGGTCACAGTTGAATAAATAACAATGGACATCCTCGACCAGTTTACGATCACACAATGTATACCTATAACATCACGCGCCAAGCTTCTCCCCGGGAGACATATCATTTTGCACGGCCAATCGTCAAAGTGAACATAGACAATGTTCTGAAACTCAGGGAGGTATGTAGACTGGTATATTTATGTTAATTAATAGTACCCGCAAAGACTCGCGGCTGAGGGTAATGTTTCATTATATATGAATGCAATATGACAGTGACTGCCACAAGTCTTTGGCTCGAGTATAACAGTTACTTCCCTTTATAACCTCCTAACCATTTTGAACAACTTAACTGACATATATCATTCATTAGTAATGAATGAAATACTCTACCCGTCTGCCGCGGGTCTTTACGCGTAGTAAAGCCTCTTCACTTCAACAAGGACAATTTAAATGACGCGTATCTTACTGAGATTGGTGGCGTTCTCCTCGATGGCCTTGTCGGGCGGGTCGGGGCGGTCGGGCTGCAGGCGGTTGTCCCCGGCGGGCTCGGCGGGCTCGGCGGGCTCGGCGGTCTCGGCGGTCTCGGCGGTCTCGGCGGCGTCGTCCGCGTCGTCGGCCTGCGCGGCGGGCGTGGTGAGCGCGCTCCACCAGCCCGACAGCGCGCCGCGCGCCTGCGATAGCGCGCCGCCCACCGCGCGCGACGTCGTGGCCACCGCGCGCCCCGTGCTGGCCACAGCCGCCGTCACCTTCCGCCCGCCCTCCGTGGTGGACATTGTGCTAAAACAATTACACGAAAACTCAACACCATTATCCGCACACTAAACTCAACTTTTCATGGACTTAATCCCGAGGCACGGGGGTACAAGACCGCCAACTTCCAGACTCGAGGCTGACACTGAGAATTTATTTACAGAAAAAATCAGGAGCAAATTTTGGCCCGACCGGGGATCGAACCCGGGACTATGAAGCGCAGCCGTCGCTATAAAGTGCGACGCACTACCCACTGCGCCAGCGAGGCAACTGGTAATTTATTGCTACATTGTCGCCCCCCTGTCAATGACACTGAAGTGCCTTCTGATCTTTGTCGGTCTGCCTGTATCCACAAACTATACATAATCAGTTTTTATATGGCATAATCCCGCGCAAGGTGACAGCCGCACGTTTGTTTCCGCCAATGTTTGCAATAAATATTTTATTTTATTATTTGTTTAGTACTGGAGTGACGTGCCTGGCAACGTTCTTTTTGTACCGCACCCGTTTAGAGATGCATTGAACCTACGCGTCAGGGCTGGATATATTTCTTTCACATTCTGTGACGTTTTTTCCGTGGATCTAGAAGTCAACGGAATGTGCCATTTTCTGAAAAAACGTCACAGAGTGTAAAGGAGATCCAAACGGCCCCGACGCAGATTCTATACGGGTGCGGTAGAGAAAGAACACGTCACCCCAGTACTAACGGCTTCGCGCAGTTTTTCAAATATGGCTTTCTATGAAGAGGCATAGTCTGTTCAGGATGCATTTCTATGGCTTTTTCTAGTTCCTTGAGAGAGATACATCGATTTCAATATTGACCAGTTAGATTTGTTCCAGACTTAATTGACAGATGCAAATGTCAAATATATACATTTTGCATCTGTCAAAAGAGAAAAAATGTATGTGAATGACACATTTACATTTTGTCAGTTTAGTCTGCTTAATTCAAAAAGTTGACGACCTCGAGGGCGCGGCGGATGAAGTGTTGCGCTCCAGCGCGAATATTCCTGGGTTCGATTCCCTGTTGGGTCGATTTAAAAAACTCATTTTTTTAATTTGTCTTTTGTCTAGGTGTGCTGTGAGCCCAGCAAACTTTTATTATTTTGAAAATTCGTCGCAATTTTTTCTAACCCCTCATACAAAATGTTCAAGACCGGCTTTGTATGAGATTGGTGAATATTTTTTGTTTTAATCGTTTTTGGTCACTAACTTACCATGTACCTTATTTTTGAGTTTCCGATATTTCGGCGCTGTTGCAAGTGCCATGGTAACGGATAAGGTACATGATAGAAATCCCGTAAACAACTATTCTAAAATTGGTGAATATTTGTTTTAAAATAATTGGCAAAAGTCATAGAACAAAAATAGTGGAAGAGGTGGCCAGAAGGCGATCTGGCTTACAATGAACATGTCCCGTAACGAACGAGATTATACCTGTCGCATCCAAACAAGGGAGACATACCTACAGTGCAAGTGAGAGAACTCCGATTCGGTCGGAACTTCTGGTTCGTAGTACCCACAAAGCAACATGAGGTTTTTGAAAAAAGGAGTGTTAACGTTTTTAAGGGGTCGGCAGCGCGTATGCAGATCCTCTGAAGATGCAGACGTCAAGGCTGCGATAATCGCTTACCATCAGGAGAGTCGCACGCACGTTTAAGTATTACGTAAGCAGATTTATTACAGTTATTTACCCCCCCACCCCCCTTGTCAGCAAAAGTAAGCAAAGCTCTTACCCCCTCCCCCAATGCTTACGTAAACATTTTTCGATTTTTTTGTCACAGCTCGGCAACCCTACTAACCGTAGGCATTTATTTGTAGGTGATTCCCCGAAATACGTTTCGTTTTCAAGCGAAAAGAATGTGAGGGTTGCCATTTGTGTTAAAAAGAAAATAATTATCGATGACGTAATCATCATCTAGACTCCCCTACCCCCCAGGTCATCCAAAATTAGCAAAGCAAAGACCCCCCCGCCCCCCCATAGTGCTTACATGATACTTGAACGGTCCCCTTGTTTGCCACCGACGTAGTATAAAGAAAACTTACTGCGCGAATTTGAGCTTCATGTCAGCGACAGAGAGTTGCCCGGAGAAGGGGTGCACGGGAGCGAGGCAGGCGAAGGCCTCGACGTCACCGCTGTTGCTCTCCAGCCAGCGCTGGTACGCCGGCGTGGCCTTGAACGCGCTCATGAACAGCGCGTTGTACGACTCCAACTCACGGCTACCCTCTGTAATAAAGTTATTCCCAACTAAGGTAAGTAGGGTCCCGCGGAAAAACACGGAACTAAAATTCGAGATTCCTTGTGTCTATAAACATAAAGCTCAAATTTGAATGTTGACAGCGACTCAAGCGCGCTTTTCACGGATTTCTTTGGTGGCACGGACTATCCCTCTCAATTAACACAGATTAAAAACATTTTGAGCAGACTTCCCAAATCCTTAATCGTATCAAGCGTACGTGACTAATCCACTTCGCAAGGTCTTGTGCATCACTAGTGGTCGGTTTATTAACCACGAAAAATCTGATCTTTTCAAATCATGCACATTAAGTATTAGCCTATGTTTCGACGACCCGTTTGGAACACTGCCTTTGGTCCAAGGGTTGCGGGTTCGATCCCCGCACAGTACAAACATTTGTGTGCATGAATATGTCTGTTTGTATTGGTCTGGGTGTTTCCTATATATTATAAGTATGTATTTACAAAAAAAAAAGAAAAGTATTAAATGTATCTGTTTGTAATCCCACTGTTGATTCTGATATCCGTAACACAGGTGCTTGAGTACCTATCTCGGAGACAGATCAATGTATGTGATGTTGTGAAATATTTATTTATTTATATACTGTCCCACTGCAGGGCAAAGGCCTCCATCATCGAAATCAAGTTATTGTATGATGGAATTAGGCTTAATCACCATACTTGCCTAATGCGGATTGGTGATCATAAACCCGAGCAATGTTAAAAAAATTCGAAACATACTTTTTGCTCAACCCGGGAATCGAACCCAGGACCCCAAGATCACGGCATGGTACTTAAACCACTAGACCAACAGGGCGATACAGTTTATTAACCACGAAAAATCTTATATTTTCAAATCATGCACATACGATGAAATAAATTACCTGGTAGTAATGACGTCCTTAGTAGATAAATAAGATAACTAGAAAACTGGTCTCTGATCCAAGCGTCACCCTGTGTAGCGCCGTGACGCACGACATGGTCTGCAAACCGCAAGTCTTCCGTGCCAAGGGCTAGCTGCCTCCTCAACACCATATCTCCTGTTTCTATCCTCATCTCATTCAACTCCACAAGCACATCAAACAACTGTCTCTTTTGCTTGAACAGAACATTAGAGGCACCAACTACAAACCCCTGGACTGCAGGGTCCGACAACAGATCTAGATACTGCAATGATAAATATGGTAGACACAAGTAGCCATCCTCAAACAGAGATAAGGGTAGACCACACTCAGCCTGGTCGAGTTGTCCTGTCAAATTGTACAACCCATCAACACTCATATCTCTCGCCATCGTCGGACTCTGCTGAGCCTCAACGAGAGATTTTTGTGTTTTATATTTCTCTCCAATACTGTGACATTTCTCCCTGCCAGCTGACAGTTCCGTCCTGTCGACCACATCAGTCAGTATCGCCTCGTCAAAGCTCTGACGGCTGACCCTGTCTTTCTCCTCCAACAAGTTCCCAGATTCTTTAGGAGAGAGCTCTTCTGTTTGGTTTGAACCATTTACGTAAGGTTCGTTGGGTACTTCGCTACAACTCTCAATAATGCCTTGGGGTTTATCTACAGTTATAGGCACTGGGGATAAAGGCCTTGATAATCTGCAATTAAAAATAAAAATAATAATTTTACTTAAATTAAACTAGAATACGTCTTGAAATATACTCATATCTGTTCACGATAATTAATATTAATAACAATTTATGATTATCTTGGTGAGTAAAGGGCTAATTCATATTGCGCCAAGAAAGATGACCAAAGAGAATATTATATTCTCTCTATAAGTTATAGCTCTACTGCCACAAAGTCGACCTTTCCATGGTTCGCACGAAGCGATCCGGAGCGGAGGGTGCGAGTGCGCTCGACCAATCCAAAAAGTGTATATTCTGGTTGGGCTAATAAATCAGTCGGATGTCAACCATCGCCATCACAGACCAATATGAATGCGTTCGCAGCTATAACCGTCCGATTGCGCTAGCTCTAAAGAGAAATGTTTCGATTTGTCAAGCACACTCCCCCCCCCCCTCATTGATTTATCAATTGGTAAAGCCCGCCGTCCCCCTCGTTCCGCGGACCATAGGAAGGTTGACTTTGAGGCGGTAACGCTATACCCCCTTCTTACATATCTAGAACTTAGGAAAGCCCCGGAACAAAATTCGTGCCAGCCCTTTTTAACATTGCATATTGGAATGGAAGGACATGAGCTCTTAGTACAGTAATAACTTGAGATCGCGATTTGTAATAAGGAGGATAGTGATAACGATTCTTCGAGCAACTAATGGGGTTGCCATATCCAATGACGGGAGCGGCAGTGGCTACATCGTTTGTCAAATTATATTTGATTAACCTCGTACAATGATAATGCCTACAACTTACGTGACGTTAGCGGCATGCGACAGGCCATGTTCCAAGCAGCGCGGCAGAAGTGACAGTAAAGTCAACAGCGCGGCCGACAGGGCGCCAGCCGGAGCACCATAAATTAACACTTTGCGCCTCAACAACAGCAATTTGAAGAGCAGCAATGCTTTATGCCTCCAGCCTTCCACTAAACGCTGGACTGATAGTCCTGAAAGCATTATTTTGGTTCTGATAAATAAAAATATATTTATAAAAGATTGTTTTGTGATTTCAAGTGCAAGTCAAGTGTCAGCCTATATACTGTCCTACTGCAGTGCTAGGGCCTCCATCATAGAAATCAATTAGGCTAGGTAGGATGAGCCTTAATCACCACCCTTGCCAAACTCGGATTGGTGATCACAAACGCGAGCTATGTTCTAAAAAATCGTAACATACTCTTTGCTAGACCCGGGAATCAAACCCAAGACCCCAGGGTCTGGTACTTAAACCACGTTTTATATGTATATATTAAAGTAATTGCCTCTAATCATTCCATATCATTCCATAGACCATAAGGAAACCTTATCGCCAAGTCGGTCAATCCGCAGCCTATATCAGAGACTCATTGAAAAGCTGTAATCAGGCATGAGCATGAACACACATAATTGTCAGTAAGGAAGTTTCACATTTTAGTTACTATCAAGTGTCGGGTACCTTGACCCTCTGCCAGCTAAATGGTTGATTTTAAAGTTTGAAAAAATCATGATTTTGTTTTTGCTATTTTAATATTCTTTTACCTTCCAATGTTTGATCAATTTGTACAGGACAGCTGTTAAGATGTTTGTACGCATCTTCCAAAAGTTTCGTCTGTGAGAAATCTCCCTGCAGGAACCATGCCCTCACCACTAGCTCTAACTTGACAGCAAGCCGACCAAATAATGGTGCTCGGCAGATTACACAGACACTCTTCTGGACAGAGCTTCTTGTCATATCTTCTGTCTTCTGAGCCACTTGCTGTTGGAATTCAAGTTTACTTAGAGTACTGGTTAACTAATCAATCCTAGAGTGCTCGAGTGTAAGCATGTTAAAAGTATCGGCCAAACAAGAAAGAAGATACTTTATTTTTGTAGTATTTACTTTGTATTTGTGTAACAATAATACAATAATAATAATTTTGCTGTATGAGTGACTGTGAATAATCTAAGGAATGCTTATACTTCAGTAAATACAAATCAAAAATTACAAGTCAAACATTTTTGATGATGTGCTTTTTGTGCATTCTACTTGCAAGAAGGATCAAAAGCACATCATCTAAAATTTTTAACAATAGACCAGCTCTATGATAGTAAAAATTTTTGTGTAAAACTAAATGTGACATAAGAACCTAAAATTCATATTTGATAAAATAAATAACAAATAATGACCTAAGATGATAATGAAAAAGATGCACATTTTTACCAGGCAAACCCCAACAAAATAAACAGTACTTTTCTTTTTATCACCCACCTAAATCCAGAAACATCTATTCATATAACCTTTCATATTTTTTGATGAATCAACACTAACATCATAATAATCATTATCATCATATCAGCTCACATCCACCAACTGTTGGGTATAGGCCTCTTCTTTATCACGCCATTCCCTATCATAATAAAAAATAATCATAAAATACAGGGAAGGTGAAGTGAGACCTAGAGACCTATGGTAAATTAATACTTATTCATTTACTTATTTACCACCAGGCTAGATCAATTAAGGTATGCTCGCAAGAATGTTAGCTTATATTAGAAGTCATTTTCTACCTATTTTGATTTCCTGCATGCCTTTTATGTACTAAGAAAATAAACTGTTTTCATTCATTTACCAACTGAGCTACCATCTACGTAATAATTTTAAGTAAAGTAGATTTACCTCTACAGGAATTTGACGAAAACATGATATTCCATAAACTGTTTGTGCAGGCTCAGTTAGTCCTGGTAAATTGAAGAAAATAGTGTCTGATAGGTAGTTGTGAGACCCATCAGGTAGTGCTAGAGCCGGCAGGTGGCGCCAGCCCGCCGGGAGCTCCGAAGGCCGACCAGGTACCAATTCTGGATAACAATGTTCTACCTGAAATGGGTTAATAAGTTATAGAATTTCTTTGTTAAAATTCAATCCATACAGAAACAATATTTGCTAGAACTTGTTAGACTATTATCAAGGACGTAAGAAAAGAAGTCTTGACTACTATCAAGGAGTAAAATAATATGAAAAGGCCCAAATTGAAAGACTAGCAGAACCTTCCTGCAGGTTAAATATTTACATAATATTTCTTATAACGCAACAAAATGAAGTAAAAATAAAACATATAAGCATGTTTCCAAGGAATTTCCTTCTACAAAAACAATATCGATTAGGACAATGACGCCTACATACCTGACATCCTTTTTTGTGGTGGAATCCCACAACTATAATGTTAAGAACCGGCTCATTTAGAGATGACATTTTGTTTATCTGCTCATTTCCCCAATGTTGTGGTAATTTGTTTTACCTTATATATACATAATATTTTATTGATTGTAATTTACACTACGATAACGAAAAAATTGCGAACCAATTTGACATTTACTTACGAGAATGACATATGCTTTTTTTATTATGTAGGTATATGGTCAAACAAAGAAATAATACTTATTTACTAGTGATGATAACAATATTCAGATTTGGGGGGTAGCCATACAGTTTTCTATATTAAATGGTGGCGCCACTGTCGCTTACGTCATAGTGGTAGCGCTGAGCGACACACATCAAGTTACTACAGTCTGTCAGATTATCTCAATGAATTTTGAACCATAAGTGTGATATAAAGGTGAGAATCGATTGAAAAAATTCGACAGATTTGTATACATTGAATGCGTCCGTTCATTACATATTACTACCATGCCATGGTATGAAATGGAATGGAAAACCCGTTCCTCCCAACATCCATTGTCATGACTTTCTTGACGCAATATAGATCAAATTCATTGAATCACCGTTAATCAGTATAATATAAACCGTAAAGTATTGTTTGATTGATATCTAGAATGACGGTTGTCATTTGACCTTTATTTCAATAAACTTAAGGCAGCCCGCGTTTTCTAGGACTTCAGGTTTATTCATAGAGTAAATAAGATATTGATAATAATAATAATACTCTGGGCTTATCATTTAAACAAGGTTTACTCCATAGAATTTTATATATTTTACAAATAAAAATAATTTTTCTGTGACATCATTAGCTGCCATTTCAATCAAGCTATATTTTATCTTTCAATACGAAATAGTATTTTATAATCTTACATTAAATCAAAATTTGATCTTAATTTATAATAATAAATTCGTCACTCAATCACACACACAGCTAATAGTCTTTGAATCTCTTCTCAAAGCAAATAATCAACTCGACTCCCCTCGCTCGGCGCTCGCCAGGTTCTGCCATAAAAGCTCATAGTAAGCTCCCAGTTTGTTTCTTCCTTTGGAACTAGTTACGGTTTGAATTTTTTCCGAGCCCGATTCTGTGACTGACATATGAAGACATGAAAATTACTATACCTATCTCCTTTTGATTGTAGGTTAGCAAAAGAGAAAGCATTTATTTAAAAGATGTCAAATTGGTAATGATATTTGACTGAAATACTACAGAATTGGCCCGATTCTACAAAATTTATATCTATGGTTTTTTATCTGTGGATACGAATTTGCTAAACAAAAATGGTGTTTACGTTCATTTTTATCCTAAAGTGATAAAGTTTATTCATTCACCGCAAAAGTGATGTAAATTTTTATATTTCAATATTAGGTGTTACAAAAATCATAATGATTTTTGACTTATAAGTTTAACTTAGTGTAAATTTTCCGATACGTCGCCATTTTCGCACAATAGTGTAACAAAACTTTGGATTTGTGATAACTACAGGCACGTTAATGTGGTTCGTACGTCCAGGAAAGAATTTGTGGATCATCGAAGTATTGTGCAATTATTGTGATCTTCAAATTTCGCCATGATCAAAAGCTTTGATTCTGAGGTTAGTACCTACCTACTGAAAACTTATGTGCTATCTGTCATCTGACAAGGGATCATTAATTTTTTACAACACATGAATGAATTTACAAGATAATCAGCCGGTTAACGGAGTTTGTAGGTATTGTAAAATTTTACTTGCTTTTCTTGGGAATATTAAAAATATCAAACTTTGTGTTATATTTTTTTATTAACAATATCTCATTTTGAAACCTGTTGAGCGATTCTATGAGCACAGAACTGAATAATAAAAATGTCGCCGTCCTAAAAGTATAAAATATATCTTTGAGTTATTATATCATTTGCGGCAACGAACATAACTTTTGACTATCCATATCCATTGGTCTTACCTAATTGCTTCTATTTTTGGGGTATTAGTTTTCTGTCTCTATCATTTGTCCATGTAGAAGGTCCCTGCATATTGATAGCTAATCATTGATTTATTTGATCCACTTTTCTTTTTACATTGAAAACTCGAACCACTAATAAAAATATGTTTAGATTTATTAGATTGTATTTTTAAGCCATTACCACGAAACCTTATGTGAACATTTATTTCTTAATTGTTGTTCTATTAAAAAGAAATCACCTGCAGGCCTCCACAACTATAAAATATAATAATAATTTGTTATTCCTGCAATAATAAGATATCACTAATTGTTTATTTTAGTAGTGTACATGTACATTTTTTAATTACATCAATTTAACTAAATAGTAAAACTGCTAACAGTTTTACTATTTAGTTAAATTGATGTAATTAAATCTAATACTGTTCTATTTAAAATTCTATCTTTCGCTTACCTACCTGTAAAGATATGAATCTGTCTTTTTAGAGTTTACAAAAACAAAATTCCTGAAATCTTGTTTTTTAAAAGGTCTTTCTAGACCTGACTATAATGTCTTTTGTTCTCAGTGTTCGAAGAAGTACATGACACATCTGTAGGCATGACGGAAAAGGTCTTATATCCTGGTAAGTTTTCTTTTTATTTAATTGAGATGGGCAGAGTATTTGGTTACTACTCGGTACTGTGTACTCGGCAGTTTATTGATACTCATCCATGTTACTTGGCACGATGCAGACTAACTTCGTATTTTTTTTTGTAGTGATACAGTATAATGGCTTTCGTCAGCTTTATAGTAAGCAAGGGGAGTGCCCAGATTGATTTGAAAAATACAGAGGTGCATGCTCGGATTCAAACCATTACCCTTCATATGGAAGACGCTTTATTATCCACTAAGCTACAATCGCTCACCGGTTGACATAATTATGTTATAAAGTATTTATTAATTTAAAACACAAATATGACTGAAAATCATCATTTCTGTAATTCTTAATGTTTTAAACTTTCATGATCACTAATGTTAGAATAGGTTTTTAGGGAACTGCTACCATGTTTGTGTTTGGCACATTTACAAGTGCAATGGTCACGTTGTCACCACTCAAAAATAAGGTAACAATATGGTAGCAGTCCATTAAAAAAAACTTATATTAAAAACAAAAGAAGGTTTTGTGTCCCAAAACAGACCTGAGTAACTTCGGTTTGAGGAACTTTGTACTAAGTAAACTTGGTACTCGGTATCTCGGTAAAAGTAGTACTCGGCGCATCACTATACCCGAAACTGGAATTTAAGACCAAAAAAGCTACTACTATGTTGCTACTGCAATAAAATGATCGTACAATAGTATTTACCTATTTTCTACAAACATGCGCTGACATAATTTATTTATTGGTAATTTATATGATTCTATAATTTAAAGAACTAGTTTTATCGACTTATTTTTACATAAATACAAGACGCTTTAATTAAAAGTTGATCATTCGTAATGTTTGGTAGAAAAGTTGGTAATACGTTTGTGTCCTTTTAATAACATTAATAACATTTGGTACAACATTTGAACTTACATGTAGTTGTTTCGTGCAGTGAGGTGCCGCAGTGATATTTATATTAAAAATCTTTGAATAACATCGTTTTAAACACTGCTATCATGTAATGAATGAGTTGTCACGTGAACAACTTGCTAGGACCTATGAGAGTCTTAAAACCTGCGATTTCGATAAGTAGTCTCGGCAGAATCCATAGGTCGATAAAACGCTAAACGCCCGTGTTTTATTGACTGGTAACTGAGACTTTCGACTGACTTCGACTGTTGACTACCCACTTTGTCAAAACATCAAAAATAAAAAAAAGAATTAAGTAAAAACTTTTCCACACTGTCTTAATACTATGCCACACTTTCGTGGGTGTTCATGGGTGATTCAATTAGTTAAGTTCTTTGCAATAAAATTTTGTCAATGTTGGTTGAGTTGAAAATATAGTTTGTAATTAAGTTTCTTTTTGAGAAAATCCTCATCATGAATTTGTGCCAGCCTACTAAGAAAAGAAGCATATACCAAAAAGGTTGACCAAACCTGAAAACTTGATTTGACAATTACATAATAAGTGACATTGATAGATTTGATAGTGACGTATCTGTCGTAGTTTTTTTGGTCTTGAATTCCAGTTTCGAGTATAGTATTTAACACTACTATTACAACTATTGATGTTTTAGAGATGTTTTAGAAATTAGAATTTTATTATGTTTACCTTATAACATAATTTTAATATATACACTTATTTTTTTTATTGAATACATCCCGAAACCTCATAATAGGTATTGTGAATGAAGTCCATTTAGCATGTTAGATCAACAAGTTAAGCGAAAATAAAAAACAGGTATTCCATATATTATTGCCGGGTGGATATTACTTTTTTTAGTATTAAGTTCAATAACTCGTATAGATTAGACGATCTGCTAGTGTCCACATCAAGCCACATCAAGTGCTCCAGACCTTCCTTTTTTTATGCTAGATGCGACAAACAAGCAAGCGCAACCTGATGGAAAGCAATCATCGCCACCCATTAAGGTGACGGGTAGGGCACACTAGCGACGCCAATCGATTTTAATTTTTAGCTGCTAAACCAGATCTACTTAAACAATTTCGGGGTTACAACCTCTCGGTAAACACTTATACTATTTATTAAATAACCAGTGTACAAATGCGGACCCAACATTTGTACGCGAAAAATTGATTCACGCTAAAAGTGGTCGCTTTTGGCGGTAATAAATTTTTCGCGTACAAAAACAGATCCAACATTTGTGCATGGTTATTTAATAAATAGTGTAAGTGTCTGCCAAGAGGCTGTAACCTCGAAATTATTTAAAATAGATCCTGTTTAGTAGCTAACAATTAAAAACGAATGGTGTCGCTAGTTAGGGCTACCCGTCGCCTTAACATCTGCGAATTCAGAGAGATCGCTAGTGAAAGGAGGATAGTATTTGGCGCCGACTCCCGATATTTTTTTTGTGTGAACTGTTTCTTTTTTCTCTTTTGTACTCATCACATTGGTTTTCAACGGGATTATAGTTAGGACTAAAGATGTACGCACATGACGGGCCGCAGCGAGCCGGGGCCGAGCACAAAAATCCTAAATCGCTTCTATCTATTTTATATGCACTCTGGCTGGCACACTATGGCGCATCGTATGGGATTTTTGCACGGCGGATTTTAGAAATGCGATGCGTTCCGCTTCATTCCGTCCATAATGTGCTGTTTCTGCAATTTTTGGTAGTATTCTAAATCCCTCAATGCGCTTTGATCCGGCCCGGCACCCTGCTGCCCGGCATAATGTGCGCGTACCTTTAGGTAGTGCTGGCCGGTCTAATTGTTCGAGACCAGCTCCACCCAGGAAATCAGTTGTAGTACGACAAGCATGACAACGAGCGTTATTCCGTGTAAGGAACGACCTATTACCGCAGAATACCAGGGGGCCTATTCTCGTGCACTCGACATTGAAGTCGTATCAGAGATTTTGTATGGGCGAATGTATGAAATCTTTTAATTATACCTGAATGTCGAGTGCGCGAGAATAGGTCCTCTGGTAAATAGGGGTATGAAATCAGACCGCCTCATCTTCCTCCGCTAGGCACATAATGTCATAGCATTGATCGAATCGTTCTCGGTCTCTACTGTCCGACTTCCCAATCGAGATGGACGCGAGTAAATTCTAGTCGTGATTGTCGGTGAGCCCCCGTCAGTTTAAAACGATCAGCATGCTTCAGTCAATCTCCGTTGAACTTTCCACTCACTGACAAGTGACAACCACCTCACGAACTTGTCGAAGCTGGTGCTGAACATCGACTCCAGTCAACGACGATTTTGAAGAGTGGTCACTTTAAAACGGTCATCTCTCTCCTAAGTGCACCAGTGTCGACCCGATATTGGTCTTGGGGCAAAGCCTCCAGTTTCCTGAGAGTATTTTTGCATTTTCGAGACATAACAGTAGAACTAGCTTATGTGAAGCTGACGTGTGACAGCTCTCTAAACCCTTGTTGCTATACTATATCGTCTATTGGCGATGCTGAAACCAGGAGCCCAATTCTCGGGCTTGTGATATTTTGAAAACATGGCGGATATGGTGACTGACCGGATGGCGCAATTGGTATTGACCCTGCCTCTTACGCCAAAGGTCATGGGTGCGATCCCCACCCTGTACAAACTTTCGTGCGATGAACATTTGTGTTTGTTCAGTGTCTGGGTGTAATATATCGCACCCTTAGTAAAATACCGACCTAACTCAAAATTGTTGATATTTTTATAGCAATTCTTTGCAATTTATTCTTGAGTAGTCTTGAGTAAATAACGCACTTCAAATTTCATCTCGTGTTCATATGTGAGTGTACCTATTTACTTAACTCAAAATTGTTGTTAGATGACCTTTCATCCCTGGATTTTAGCCGATACTATTTTCACTTAGCATCTATATTAAAATTTTGAGTTAGGTTAGGTTAGTACGGAATCAGGTCAACCTAAGAGATGTTGTGAGAATTATTATTATTATATCACCTGAAACCATACAAAAAAACTATGTTTTTGTGATATATGTCGTATGAAAATAAATGTCACGAGCACGGGAATTGGACTCCTGGAGCTGGAGTTTTATTGTATGGTTTTCGGGTGACATCTGCCATGTCTCGTGCTCGTGACATTTATTTTCATACGACATATATCACCGAAACACAGTTTTTTTGTATTGCTTTCAGGTGATATCCGCCATGTTCACAAAATATCATGAGGACGAGAATTGGGCTCCAGCATGGCCTGAAAATATGATTTTTCTTTGGAATTGTGTTAAAGAACCATTTATGACAAAAATGGCACTTAGATCCCTCGGGTTCCAAATCGTCAAACAATTTTGCTTTCGTAGGTGTAATCTATGTGGTCCAAGGTCAAAGTTCCGAGTAACTGGAAGTCAGCCCTTGTCCACTCGATGCCCAAAAAAGGCGATCGCTCTGACCGGCCAATATTGACCAATAGACGTTACCTAAATCCTCTCTAAAGTAATCGAGTCCATTACCAACCGTCAGCTCTTAAAATACTTATGGAGAACCGCCTATTAAGCGACCGTCAATACGGCTTCCGTGTGGTCGCTCCGCTGGTGACTTATTGGTATTTCTGTCTCATCGATGTTCACAGGCGTTGGAGAGTAAGGGTGAGGTACTGGCTGTCAGTTTGGACATAGCGAAAGCCTTTGATAGGATATGGCACAAGGCGCTGCTGTCTAAACTTCCCTCATACGATCTTCCGGAGAAATTATGAACGTGTGTCGCTAGTTTTCTAAATGGGCGTAGCATTAATTTCGTAATCGACGGATCTGAAGTCCGAGAACGCTGCTGTCCCCAGGGCTATCTCCAATACTGTTTCTTCTGCACATTAACGATATGTTGTCTCAGAACAATATTTATTGCTATGCAGATGATAGTACTGGAGATGCACTGTATACCGGACGTGCAAATATTTCTCCGGAAAAAGTAATTGAAAACCGGAATACACTTGTGTCTGAAGTCGAAGACATGTTAAAACATGTCTTCGACTGTTCGAACTGGGGTCGACTTAATTTAGTTCGTTTTAATCCTTCCAAGGATTTCATTTCCTTCCTTCACGGCTAAAAACGTCCCTTTGAAGTGTTTATCAGTTTTCAGGGCACTCCCCTTGATTTCAAGTCTTCTATCGGGATCCTTGGTGTCGACATTTCGAGCGATGTCCAGTTTTGCGGTCATCTGTAAGACAAAGCTAAAATAGCTTTAAAGAAACTTGGTTTAATTAATAGAGCGGGTCGGTATTTCACATCAGCTCATCGGTTACAACTCTATTATGCATAAGTTCGGCAACATATAGAATACTGCTACCATCTCTGGGCTGGTGCACCTCAGTACCACCTTCTTCTGTTTGACCGCATACAACGTAGGGCTGCTCTAATTGTCGGTGACTTGACTCTCTCTAGTAACTTGATCCTCTAGCACTGCGGCGGGATATAGCTTCCTTCAGCATTCTTTATCGCATCTATCATGGGAGTGCTCTGAGGAACTGTTTGATCTACTCCCTGCAGCTTGAATTCTTATATCGAACCATATGCAGGTGATTGTCATTCCATCCCCATCATCTCGATGGATGGCGTTTTTCGCGGAACTTTCTACCAGCTACCTTAGTTCTGTGGAACAGTTTGGCTGCAGGGGTATTTCCCGACGCCTACGACTTAGGGACCTTCAAGAGAAGAACGTACTATTTTTTAAAAAGGCCGGCAACACATTAGCGATCTCTCTGATTTCGCGGATATTCATGAGCGGCGTTTGCGTTTTTCCTTATTAAATATTGCACCACCTACCCCTCATCTACTATTAAATGTCCTTTATCCGAAGGTTGTCTGGAAGTCTTATCGCTTTCAGCGATAAGACTGCCGAAATTTTACACAAAATTTATGTAATGCCTAGTACTTAAGTTTTGTATTTTGTGCAATAAAGAATATCTATTTATCTATGAGCGACGTTGATTACTTTCCATCAGGTGTCTCGTCGTTTGTCCGCCTCTAGCATAAAAAAGGTCGATTTCAGGGGAAATGTGTACAGTACAGGTTAACTTGTAATAGGCAGCCGACTGATAAAAAAGTCGCCGTTCAAGAAACAATAGTCCTGGCAGTTTCCGAAATATGTGAAAATGAAATATGGTAGCTACCTATGACTAAACTCACAAGACGTCCCGTTTTGAACGGGACAGTCCCTTATACTTTTACGGTCGTCTGTCCCGGGACGCTCGGCCCGGGATAACCCGATGGTCTATATTGCTTGATACATATTTTAAACCCAGACAAAAAAAATACGGGGTGTTATTTACAACACAAATGGCTTGAAATAATTGAAAGATGCACGATTTATGTTTTTTTAATTGTTTCGTCAACACATGCGTTCGACTTAAGCAATATTTTGTGTTAATCTTCTTTGTGGACTTAAAAATATAACTTAATTTGTAATGGTTAAACAGGACGAAATTCCCGGATTTGCTCCATAGATTTTGTACTATACCCGTTGGTTGTAACAAGGTTCAAACTGAAAAAAAAAGGATAATTTTCATACTAATTATAATATTCGGAAAAATGATTGTTGTAATCTTTTCATTACATACTTTATTGCAGCTATTAGTCGATTTTTATTTTTATGAATAAAGGGTATTCTTTTGTGTAAATCACACCTCATCAGTTGTAGAGAAATACCAGAGCCACAGGGCCTATTCTCGAGCTTTAGTCATTTCATACATCCGTCCATACACATATCTAACTCAACTTCAATAGGGGCAATTCTCGATCACTCGAGATTGAAGTCGAATTTAGAGATTTTATATATTCGTCCATACAAATCTCTAATTCGACTTCTATGTCGAGTGATCAAGAATAGGCTCTCAGTCAGGTCTAGTGTTGCCGCACTAGAACTTTTTGTGAAGGGGTTGCATATAATTATTTATTTTTTCGTATAAATTAACACGCAGAATTCACTGAGCGGTAATTTTTGGTCCTTTTTTATAGCGAGCCCAATCCTGACTTTAAATAGCATCGACATGCATTCGCAGAAAACCATATATGGTCAACTGACCTTCTGGACACCTTAAATGGCAATTTGATAGTTAGGCAGTGAGTTGTAATGTATATGGTGTCACGTGGTCTGACGTCACAGACAGGCCGTCACCAGATCAATAAGGACACGAGGTCATTCCAGCCGGGCCCGATTCTGCCACGCCTGTTGGAGATTCGGACGTCCCCCGCTACTTTGCCTCACACCTCAACCTGATTATGCGACGCAGTTGTGCCCCTTGGTTGATGTTTACTGCGTAGTTAACCAAATATGTAGACGCGAACATTATTAAATTTTCCAGCTATCAGGCAGATTCATTTGTTTTCTTTGTCAAGTGTTTACGTTACGTAGTATTCGTTTTTATACAGAAATCTTACTAGAATATTGTGTTTGTTGATTCTGTACTCTGTTAAGACGTTCGCAGCTCTCGATATCTATTTCGATCATTAGCAGCTGTACATCATTATATTAGATCATCATCCTCGTGTACTGTTTCCTCCTAGGTAAACGGGCCACTATCTATATACATGTTTTTCTTTCATTGACAATGAAAAACAACAAACAAACAACAAGACAAGTATTTGTTTCAAACATATTTAATTTTAGCTTCACAAGACCTATCTATTTCGTTAAAAAATATCTGATCCACAATGACAAGCCATGTGTTTACATTGACATGAATTAAAACAATAGACACCTTGAAAACAGTATTTCTAACACACACTTACTTCCTTAAATAATGTGTTGTATGTAGGTAGGCCTAAACATAGATAGAGGTACTTATCAACTGAGATATTGTGTGTTTGACGGAGTATGTCAATTTGCTAAACAGATATGTCTTTGTATTTGATTGACTATTCGCCTATTTAAGTATGACTGTACAATAGTCATTAAAATACTGCAATAAGATGATCTTTTGTCTATCATTTTGTAATTTCTTTACTATACTTACTTACTTATACTGTACTTCTGATACTTTATTTAAGAACATTTCTGGCATAATTTTCTCTTTAATGGCTGTAAGATAAAACGCAGATGAATTCAAAATATTCACCTCAGTATTTTCATTAATTAAAAAGTATAGTTTGTCATGCATTTATGGTCTGCGAGTTTCTCCTTTTATGTTTTCACATGCAAAAGGTCGAACTTCAAGGTTAGAATATAATAAACAGTTCAATAAAGTGATGTCTCCGCGGCGGTATGAGAGGTGTGTGTGTGTAGGCTGCATGCGTTTAATGTTGCCAGTTGTGTGTGTGACACATTCCGGGTTGTACTTGAATAAGGATGCATCGTTTTTCAACAGCATAAAGTAAAAAAACGAATTGATCTAGTCCATCCAATATATTTCTGATTAACGTAAATTATCTGATGGTTAATTATTACGGCAGACCTGGAATAAAAGGTAGGTACCCCACGCTTTTTTAGGAAAGAGAGGCTAACTAGCAAGCTGGCATGGCAGGTTCATTGATGGTAAGTGATAATCATCGCCGCCCATGGACATTGCATCAGAAGCAATGTAAACCTAAAGCTTGAATAGTTTGCTATCCTAGCTAAAAAGAAATCCTACCCTTGGCCTTGGAAGATTTTTCTTTTACCCCTAAGATTCTATGAATTAATCAAAGATATACTCAGACTTTCCCAGCATGAAGTTACAGATCGTACTATATTACCTACATTGTTCTAGTATAATACCATAGACTAAGATCTGTAAATTTTGTGCAATAAAGTGTCTATCTATCTATATTACATTTCAATACCTTTTGCATTTCATTCCTTGTTTTAGGAAGAATTAGAACATAATATTATGTAATTTAACTTATTATTATTTACAAAAGGTTATTAAAAAAATAAGTAACGATTCACAATATTGCATTTGTTAATTTATAATATCACGAATAAATTGTTTCTACAAAACGTTTCACACACAGATATTATTTCTTTAACACCGCAATTGGTAAAACAAAGTACCCACCTAAAGCAGAAATAGCTTTAAACAAAATGCAAAGTTTTATACAGTAATTAGGTGCTCTTCTGAAAATAAGTGTTCAAAATCATTTAAGCAGGTAAGGTTCATTTAACCAAAACAGGCAAGTAGGTAAGGTGTGGTTAGAACTCTTGACAATCACAGACCGAGCGAGCAAAGCGAGCGTTGTTCCCCCACAGGCAGGCTGACGAGTGCTTAAAACATATTTTTTTTGAAGAAATGCAATTTCAAATGTACCTATTCTGTCAAATGATTGTTAAATATTTTTTCACACATATTTTGTACCAAATCATTGCAGTTAGAGTCGATTACGATAACGAAAATTTGAAGTCTGAGGTCTCAATTTTAAGGCTATGTTCGAGATTTGGATTGTAAGAGCTGGCATGGCAACATTGCTAGGTACGTGTGTCTTCGGCGAGGCGGGGCGGCGCGGTGCATGTGCATCAGTTGACGCATCGCGGTTCAATCCCCACATACATACGACCTGAGGAAGTATGTAAAACGAGTACATAAGACGTGGATCGATGTCGGAGTTGGCACCCGCTGTCTCTCACATTTACGAAAACAATACTTACGTACAAGTATAACCATACAGATACGGGTTGCATGACATAATTTACACACGCATTGACACGGGTTTAATATCCAAACTCTGACATCATTATTTCCAATGATTATTTTCTTGTCTGCTTCAAAAATATTTGCAATTGCATTTCCACGAGTTAGCCATTATTGGGGACAAATTAAAAGGATTGTTGTCGGTCTTGAGATTGCTTTTCGTGACGAACACGAAAAATCTTTAACACTCGAGCTACGGCACATGCGCGTCTTTGTGACCTTGACGATTTGTTACGAACTAACTTGTGAATCTCATAGTTTTTCACTTGATATGAAATGTATGGCATTGTAATATAAACACCAGTAACACTGGAAAAGTTGGAAAACTTGTGAAAAATATTTTGACTCGGATCTATTTATCGTACACGTCATAAAAGACGTGTTGATCTAAATTTAGAAGTGGTATTTCAACCTTAACGCAAAATGCTTAATTATAATTATACGATCTTCAATAGAATTGTTTCAATATTTTTAATTACGTAAAGCAACAAATCCGATGTTGAGCCACGTCAGTTGTTGTTTGTTATAGATAGGCTTGTGTTGTTGCCACGTTTACCTGCTATGCGGGTGCACAGTACACAATAATGATTCGCGCTGTGGCCGTGGGTCTTGCTCTAACTTGCACCAGTCCTCCTATTTAGAATCGGCATCCTCGTTATTGCATTCGATATGAGATTTTCTATCTCGCTTACACAAATTGATTTGAAAAGGACGGGAATAAAATATCAGATTGGAATTGATATTCCGTATGTTTTGGTTGACTAGCGATGAATAATATTTTGTATGTATCGAGTCTGTAACCTTGTTACTTACATAACATTCAATGGTAGTAAGTCGGTAATTTAAAAATAGGTGTGTATTTTCTTGATAGAATTACAAAATTTTAGTGAGGAAACATTTTCTTCTTAATACCAGTGTGATTTCAGTTGAAGGTATAAAATTTAGTAATCTTATCTGTTTGATAAAAGATATCGACGAAAAATATAATGTTTCAAGTGAAGTTTAATTGACTACCATACATATTTCAATCCATTGTATTTACTAAGAAGAAAATTTAAAGAATCACAAAGAAACTGAAAAACTGTAGCTTTCTGTCGCATGAACGTTATGACCAAATTTTTCAAAAGCCGTGAAGATGGCGGAATCGTATGAATTATGCAGAAAAGTTAGAAATAACGAAAGTACGATGGTAACTCATAATAGGGCCAGTGAACTGAATGTTGCTCTACGAGTGAAACCCGGCTCGCACGAGGTCAACGAACTGTTCATTTCGCTGCATCCGTTGCAAATACTGTGCGGCGCATCGATGCCGCCACCAATTCTGTCGACTGAATACCACTTTTTTATTTAGCCAAGTGAAAAAGTGGACTGAATTGTAAAGAAACGCAAGCGTAATAGAAAGGCAGGCACAAATTACAGCAGTCGTCATTTAACTATATAATACTAACGTTAAAGAAAATACATTTAACTCTTTCATTAATAATCTCCCAGCTACCACCATCAAAGAAAGCTTAACGGTTTTATAAAGTCATAAAAATGCCTGTTAATTGTTGTCATCGTATTACAATGTTGTATATATTCTCGGTAGAAATTGATTTATTTAACGTTGACAGATGTTAATAAGTTTTAATTCCGAATAAATCAAAAACAATCTGCCCGGGTCGGGTTTTGCCGCGAGTAAAGTGATGCCTACTCGGCTCAGATAGCTCTCCCGAGGGGTAGGTGTTATGTAACTGGAAACTGGCGGCTGCGGCATTTTTCGCGGACGCTATCGACCGGACTTGTCGAGTCAGATCCGCAAGTAACCCCTTTGTGTACAGTTTTGGCCTTGCCCACCCCCCCAAGATCTGTTATTCACGATGCTTATGCTAAATCTTACAGATTATTAATAGGCTTACATCGTCTTAAATCAATCTTAGGAGAAACAGTACGTAGAAAAAAAATCAAACAATTTTTCTAGACTGTTCAACGATATAAATTTTAATTCAAAAATATTCACTAACCTCTACAATTGAGACTAGAAAAACTGTTTTTAATGAGGCATTTGTATATTATTATTAATCTAACTTTTAAGTGCCATAATCGGGGTTATCATGAGTGTTTCATTCATGAATTGAAAATATTCATGCCGGCTTTGTTAGTAAAATGTGTTAAAGCGGTCATAAACCGGGCAAATAACATTTTTCCCGGCTCAGGGCTACGCAGCATTGGATTGGTTGCCTGTGTCGCCTTTCGCCTACAGGAACTGGTTTCACGCAGCGTTACTCAAAGTTAGAGAGCTTTGTTTATAAGAATAGTTTATATGGGTGCATTGATCCGATTTTAATTTAAATCGACATTTTCGGTGTACTCTATTACTTCCAGTAAGAGATAGCAGAATATTATCTTTTATCAGCTGTGAATATACTACTAGAACAACAATAAACAGTTAATCAAATCAATAATTTAAGATTTTCTTACATTTAATTACCAGACTCCCAAATTGCGACGACGTGTCGCGACGCAATCGGGAATCACTCGCTAAGATTTGGATGAGGCTCAACTTTTTTGTCCAACATTTATTTATTTAGTCTTGTTTAAACTTTTGTTTCTTTCGCGCATTTGCGTACCTCCTACTTAGCTTTATGTAAGACGTAGGTATACATATAAAATGACATTTCAAATAGAGGGTGGAGGAAAGAAAAATCCTTTAGTGTCGACATCGGTGTACCGGGGTTGTGGGTGTTTAGGGGGTACGGTCGGTGGGGGTGAGTTATATAGTGACGCGATCACGTGTACATTTTGCAGCCTGTATTGATCCTGTCGTCTTTTTCTTGTTGTTAAGTGCGGTAGCCCTACGTGATTTATAATAACTTCCCAAGAAGCTTATTATTTAAATGCCGAAAGTCATAAATATAATTACAATCTTAAAAAATTATATCAAAAATGGGGTCAGTGGGTAAAAAATAAACATTGTCATTCTCAACCGTGTACTTTCATAGATAACTTCGTCTATCGGAATGGGAGTAAAGGCCGCCTCGACTTCCCTCGTGTGATGATCCTGTTTCACTTTAGTTCTTGTTGCCTCGTTGGGAGCGTGCCATTATTTTACTCGCTTTGTTTTATTTTCGTCAAACACCTATTTCTGTATTGGGTCGGTATTTACACCCACAGCATTCAAATAATCGACACTCGTTCTAGTTGTAGCGTCTGCCATTAGCTCGTCATCTCTTTCTTCAATGATTTGTGAAGTCAAAATGTTCGCGTTGCTTTTATGTTCGGGATCAGGAACAAGGTTAACGTGGTGTATAGGGTGGCGACGTTTAATAAATGATGTGGTCATTATAGTGGTGTCGGTGCGGTGGCGGTGCGCGCTCGGCCCCGTACATCGACCCAGCCTGAGCGCTCGCACACAATGAGGCCCTTCGCCTTCTACACGTTATTTACTAACTCCTACATAGATATCTCGCTTATGTACTCAATACCCACCTCGCATTGTGCAAGTATATAACATACCAAACCCTACTTACTTATATCAACATAGATATCCGTTGTATTTAATTTGTGGTGTCTTTCCTGTCTGGTTTAAGTAGGTATATATTTTAGGGGTATATTATTCAAACTCGATTAAGTAGTATTTGGATCTACTTATCCTTGAAATTTATTCACGCACAGTACAAACATTTGTGTGCATGAACATGTCTGTTTGTATTGGTCTGGGTGTTTTCTATGTATTATAAGTATGTATTTACAAAAAAAGAGTATTATACATATGTAAATATTTGTAATCCCACTGTTGATTTTGATATCCGAAACACAGGTGCTTGAGCTACCTATCTCGGAGTCAGATCAATGTATGTGACGTTGTGAAATATTTATTTATTCGTGATTTTTTGTTGCATTTGGAAGGTCAACTTTCAAGGCATTTAAAATTAAATAATGATTCGACGATATGAGTATTAATTTGTTATGAAATGTATATCAGGCTAATCAAAATTTTACTTAATGATATATGTCTCAATTATTTGTACCTATTAGGGTAGTATATAGCTGAATGGAATGAAATGTTTTGAATAGTGATTGAAGTTAATCATCATGTATGAGCAGTATGTTATCAGCGTTAGCTTTGCGTTGGTCTGTAACATATCATCGGATTGGTGTGAGCATCTACTTTGCTGTTGTCAGCTTTGAACGCTTATTGGTTGGATCATTTGAAAGTGGGTTCTGAGCGCGAGTGGCGACATTGATTACGGGTGCAAATCGCAGGCCGCTGCCGACAGCAAGCACGCGGCTCGCGGCCATCGGCAGACAACAGAAGAGGAGAGGCGTGAGAGTTTAGTCGAGTTGAACGAGATGCGAGATTGTATGTGCGCGCTCTATTTCGGTCGCGGTGGCGCACTCGGCGGCTAATCGGCGTGTCACGTGACGAGCGCCGGAAGGACGGGGGGTGAGGCTCGCGGGCCGCGGTCCGTGCTCGCGGCAGGCAGGGGCGTCGGAATGCAGTCACCACCGCTCGATGCACAGCATAGCTCTCGCCGATTGATCGTCAAGGTGCTCACTGCTACATGCCGCCACATACATACTTATACATACGTATATACTTATGCTATACGCATCGACATTATGAAACCGAAGTAACGCAGCGCCCCAGAACAGCCAATATGTTTCGAGGTTATATGCCATCTGTTTCATATTGAGCTCTATGCTAAGCGCTTTAAGATTCAGAATTAATTACTTGTATACCCGGATGATTATTCCATTACTTATTAACATTAATTTCTATTATTTTTTCAATTATTGTTGTAGTACCCATAAAAACACTGTCATATAATAGCCTATTAATATTGCCTTAAATGTACATACATGAACACTTATCTGTAAAACGACTTCAGTTTCAAGTTAAATACTTCATAAGTACTATCACTTGTATTGTATGAAATTTAAAATTGTAATTTGTTTACATGGTTTTTCATGCATTACATGTATCCCTGATTGAGACGAATGACACATCCATCATGTGGATGAGTTTTTAATTGTGTGTAAATTACACGGTGTAACTTAAACAAAATATAGGTAACTAAAGAACACAATACGCTAAAGTGCTGAACGCGTTTTTTGATCACTTCTTATCTTAATAGTTGACAGAATTTATAATGTAAACTCGACAACATCGGGGCATTCGCGGCAATAACATACTCGAAGGCTATCTATTTTTACTACAACAAATCTGTAAGCAGTGTTTGTGTCTATAAATCAACAAATCTATACCAACGAAATGACGAAGTTCGCAACTTGGCTAAGTAGAAGTACAAGAGTTTTTGATATTGGAAAAATATAAGATGATGTTACAGATAATAACACTATTGTATTTTATTACAGTCACTGCCATGATGTTGTATGTTATAGGTATATGTTTTCGTTGGTTAGTCCAGAGTTAGGATGAATTTGTGGAGTAGAGGCAGTAATTGCAGCGCGCGGATTGCAGGCGATTGCCCCTCGCCCCGCCACGCCACCCTGCGCTCGAACACCGTAAGTAAACAGTCTGGTGTTTATCCGCGTCTCGCTCGCACCGACTGCGTCGCGTCGCGCCTCTGAGGTGCACTCGCTGTTCCTATTATTTTCGTGACGGGTATTGCGCCGAAGCCGATTCCCGCATCCTCGCCCCCGAGACGCGAGGTCCGGTCTCGCGGCGGAGGCGGCGGCGGCGGCCGTTCGCATCGCGCGCCAGTCCGCGCCCGAGGCCGACTGTCGCATCGGTTCGCGCCTACGAAACTTTCGGTCGGTTCGTTGAAAATGCGGCACGTTCCGGCGAACGTAACAAGTGCGAGTCACGGTGGGTGACGGGCGGTGCTGTCGAGCGGTTTGATATTTATCAGAACAGTGACGTGTCGGTGACAGTGTTCGGATTGTGTATATTTAGCGTGCCGATGCTACACGTGAATTTGGATGGAGTGCGGAGTGGTGTTGGAAGATGCATTTCAAGGAGTCGTTCGCTATGAGCGATCGACCGAGCGAACGCGGCCGCCGCAACTCCCGATGCAAAGGTGTGTGTCTGCAGCGGATGACGGCTGGGAGTCGTCTGCTCGCCGGCCGAGCCGAGCCTCTCCAGCCGACCCAACACTCCACACGGAGTGCCTGCACAGTGACCGATCACTTCATAACAAACATTGCGCGCGTTGCATTTATGTACAGTTAACACTGACAGTTATAGCATGCCCGTTTATTGACCAATATAATTGGAGTTTGTCATCGTTATATTGTTTATGATACACTTAAACATCTTAAATTCGATTAATTCAAGATAATCAATTAAAAGTACGACTGTATATGAATGTAAAACTTCTGTAACTAGCGTTAGTTCATAAATAATTATAATCCATCTTTTTCTGAATAATGAGTATGTAGTAGCACTATGTGAGATGTGGATCCAGCCGCTAATCAACTGTAGAAATAATTATAAACTGTTTGTTGTGTAGGTATCTTTTAATGCTTCAATGAGCAACTATCACGCGTCAACAATGTGGTTAATATTATTTTTCCTCTCATACAAGTAGAAAGCGTTTATTATTGTGATCTAATTCTTACTTCGAATTAATAACGAAGTCAATATCCGTTTTCGAACGAATTCATTAAACTGCTTAGTAACAATGAAATCATGAACCTATTTAATCGAATTTTCATCCAACTTCTATGAATGATTTGATATTTCTTAGTAGGTATGGCAGGACTACTTATATACTTACCTCTAATTTCACCATGTTTGATATTAACTATACCAATGCCTAACACTAAATTGGTTTCTTTTTATTTAGATTATTGAACGATCCTAGTAGCTAGGTATCTACTATGATCGTACCAATTAAATTAGGAATTTATAAATACCGACAGTCATCATAATTCATAATGAACGCGGACATGATGAATGATGAATGCGGACAGCCAAGGAATGGAACTCCTTGCCAAGGTCTGTTTTTCCGGACCACTACAATCTGGACATCTTTAAGGCAAGAGTGAACAGGCATCTCCTAGGCAAACGCGTTACATCCTAGACCTCATCGTCACTTTCCAACAGGTGAGATTGTGGTCAAGCGTTAGCCTACAGTTCATAATAAAAAAAAAAAAAAAAAAAAAAGAACCACATACGAAGAGACCTACTTACTTATTTCGTCCTAAAAACTCGTTGTTACCTACACCTAACAGACCTAAACCGCTGAATAATTGTGAATTTTGACACAGAGATAGATAGAGTATTATGTTTTTCAATTATATGGCAGACCATGGGCAAACCGTATCAAAGTTAAAAAACACTAACAAATGGAATAGTTTAATTTGGTGTTACGAGTATGATAAATAAATAACTCTGCAAATTTGCGTAATTTAAAAAAGGATTAATTAATAAACCCTCTAACATAACTATTCAAAGCGGAATAAAACACTTAAGGCCCAATTCAACCAATCTTTATCCAAAAATAAGCAATGATATATAATATATCACGCTACGAATCGTTTGGTATGACAGAGTTATACCAATTTTTGTGGAATCGATTCGCATCCTGAAGGGCAATTCTCGTGCACTCGACATAAAAGTCGAATTTAGAGATTTCATACATTCGTCCATACAAATTATAACTCGACTTCAATGTCGAGTGCTCGGTAATAGGCCCTCTAGACAAACATTAGCTTGATGGAAATCTAAATGCATTCAGTATATGGGTGTTCTTAAACAGAATTATATTTGCGGTACCTACATTGGTTTTGACCACAACACGAGTGCAAAGCTACTCAGGTCGTTTAATTTGATGTCTGAATCTGGCCATGAGTTCTGAACTAGACGGTAATGCTGATGCAAGGCAAACATACGAATTTTGTTAAAGGGAAATGTGTTCAATAATTCATCGAACTTGCTGTTGTTTTCGCAGCAGTCATTTCTTCCTTGGCATTCAAGGTATTCTGGTCTTGATTACCGTCCATCGTGTAGAAGATATTGCTCTTATTCTGCAGTCTCCTCCATCGATTGTTCAGCCCAGCACATGGTTTCTTGAGAAGTACTAGGTTTTACTACCGAAACTTATATAATTCGATGTACTGATGACACTTTGCAATATTCTTGCCTTGTTCGCTTATAGTTTTCGCCGAAATATTCGTGATTCCGGGACAGACGGTCTTCAAGCTTGTCATGATATTCTATAATTTGCTTACAGTTCTATCCAACTAACGTATCTAGACGTCTTTGGATATAATCCGGTGTCTTCCATGCTTGGAAAGCCTTATTGAAATTAACCAGCAACTTCTTGATCTTCCTGCAATCTAGAATTGTTCATAGAATTGATGACGAATTGGTGATTAATTCGTCATCAATTCTATGGGTTGATTGATGATATTACTTGATTTTATTTAGCTTGATAGAGAAGATGACAATGCGTCGTCACCTGTATCTCGATATCTAGATGATACAAAAAGTCGGTACCTTTGGTCTTGTTGTGCACAAACTTGATAAACTTGTAGATTATGTGTTTCGCGAAATTCAGACAATTTAGACTGGTTTTCCACAGCTTGCTTCTTAATAGTTCAGCATCTCATGTGCTATATAATGATATGTATATGCGCCTGCTCATTCCACGTCGGTTAGACCTACTGAGAAACCAACAGCACTGATTCGCTATCACTCAAAACATCAAATGAGTATCGAAGTACCAAAAAGATGTTACACCTTTTTAGTTGCTTGGGTTTCTTGGTATGACATTCTCGATCGCAGACGGAATATGTTTATTGTCTTGCTCACATTACATAATACAACTACACGTAAACTTGATCGAAATCGATTGCACAAAATAATAATACTGACGCGGGTTATGTATGTACGGTAATTAGACCGTAAAACAAGTCATAGAAAAAGGGCAGACATGCCCCTTCAGCCTGTCGCTATGGCGCAGAACTGAACTAGTAGTCGATAAAAAGTTCGAAACCAGTTCACTCGTGTTACGGTGCTAAGATATATATATAACAAAGACTTATATCAAAAGATTACAATACATTTTTTAGTTTTTAATTAATAAAGCGGCAACACAAATGTACCATCTGTGAAAATTTCAATTGTCAAGCTATCACTGTTCATGTGATGCAGCCTGATAGACTTTAGTTAGTCTTAGCAATAGGGTCCTGTAACCCGTTTCGACCCTTTGTTTTAGAACCCTAACAAACAATGAATTCATCAACATTAGAATTAGTAAATTAATGAATAGTAAAAAACAATAAGTAAATTACTCGGAAATATTATTTCATATTAAAAATCGTGGTTATGACAAGTATATTAGAAATTTAGGGGTTAGCCAGAAAATAACTGAGTAGGTATTAAAATAACATGGAAAGAAACATTAAATTATAACTTCTCAGTTTACTTGCGTGATTGCCTAATATGCAAAGCCTTGGTTTGAGTTCCCGGGTAGGATCAATAAAACGAAACGAACAAACGACAGTTAATGACGTCAGGATACCAACTCACTCATATACATTCTGATCCAAAATTTGCAGGCAACAATTTGAAGGGAGTCGATATATCCTTTTTGTATTCATGTTTAATTGAGGTTTATTTTAATTACTTAAACTATTTATGACAATAAATTTTACTATGATGCAATGCAATGACGAGTCCTGAATTCTTGGTGCTGATTAATGAAAGAGTTGAATGGGTTTTTTTCCATCTTTACGATTATTTTAATGGTTTTTATTAGTTGTAATGGATATGCTCTGAACTTAATCGAGATTATACAACATGTATAAATACCTAAGTTATGATATGATAATATTTTTTATATTGTGAATAATTTCAATTAGTCACGTGGGCAAAGAGAGTATTAGGCGTCAGACGGGTGATGCGGAGGGAAAGGGGAGCAGGGAGGGGGAGTCGCAAAGGATGGAGGTGAGATCATAGTGGCGAGTGGCCCGGGGAGGCGATCGATATGTACATTGAACATACATACGTACCTATATAAATAACCGTACCTAACTTCTCGCAACTCGACTGTCTGCTCCAGATACTGCGCCAAAACCCCGTTCCCCTCCGCCCCGACCCCCTGGTTGCCAATTCTTATACAAGGAATAAATTACAAAAGGTTCTAAACACTTCTGTTCTCTACATGAAAAAAGCTGTAATATACATGTAATTTATAATCTTGGTGGGCAAACACAATGTATGCCTGCAATAGTCCAACTTATACTATTTATATTTTACCACATAAATGGACGCCATTATCGTTATCTGGGTACTTATATAAAACATTTAGTAATTTCTAGAAAGTGACATTTTGAACTCGTCATTTTACATGGTGACGTCTGCACACTATATGCCTCTTATCTATGTTACTGGTATTTGAACTGTAAGTACCAGGTGCTCGTTCACAATAAAAGTGTACGAAGCGTGTGCTATCGCTACATATCTAAATGTTGCATTCATTATAAATATTAACATTTCCTACACTCGATAAATTGTAAATTTAAACAGCTAACTATATCTTACTCACAATCTCGACTCTTTGTAGACATTGGTTTCTACTGATTAAAAGACTTCCAAAAGCGGTCCAGTAATTTTTGAATATATTTAATAAACCCCTCCTGATATTATTATGTACTAGACTATAGGTATAAGAAAAACGTGCCTTCTATACTCCTGGTTCGAATCTTAGCATACTCCTCTGGATATTTCCAAAAAAGCCTTGTGCATATTTCTTCTACCATCAGCCTGGCGGCGGTGAGGGAAAATATCGTGAACAAAACCTACACGTCTTGATTGTTTATCAAAATTGTAGATACCTACAAAATTTGAGATAATGATTCTGAGTGTAACCGTGGTCGAGTAATCTCGGTCCGTTTGGAACAGGGGTAGCGAACACTACCTCTGGTTCAAGAGTTGCGGGTTCGATCCCCGCAACTGTGCGGGGACACACAACAACATTTGTGTGCATAAACATGTCTGTTTGTATTGGTCTGGGTGTGTACTATGTATTTATAAGTATGTATTTACAAAAGAAAAGTATTATATGTATTTATTTGTAATCCCACTGTTGATTCTGATATCCGTAACACACAGGTGCTTGAGCTACCTTTCTCGGAGTCAGATCAATGTATGTGATGTTGTGAAATATTTATTATTATTATTAAACAAGTTGGTCTGGTTCTCCTGTCTAAGGGCTCCGAAGCGACAGCTTTAGATGCAACTGGGAAATACATGCAAAAATGAGGGTGACACTATCTTTAAGTCAATAAGATATTGACGTCCTATATTTTCGTGCTTGTTACCCTGAGAAATATTTTGTTAGAAATGAAAACCGTAATACTAATACAATATTACTGATTAGTGATTAAAAATAGATATATCTTAGAGTTAAATGTTTGTGTTTCTTTGTTTGATTTTTCCTTTTTACAATGTGCAATACTTCCACAATTCCTCTAGCTATTAATTAGGGCCCACCTATGATTGATTAGTCATTTAGTTGTACACGATCTTAAGACGTCGAATCTTCGTCCGCAGGTGCTGGCGTCAAGATGGAGCACTTCCAGGCGGCGCTGGACCCTCGCAAACAGGAGTTGCTGGAAGCGCGCTTTCTAGGCGCCAAGGTTAGAACAACATTTTTTTGTGAAACTACTTCGAATTACACGAGACCTTTGCTAAGTTTATATTGCTACACGCTACTTACTTACAACAATGTATTAAGAGTTTAATCGGCTGATTATATTTGAATACCGTTACATACTTCTCTTATATTATTATAATAACTATACACTCACCAACTGGTATAAACTGTAAAATATGTATGTAAATTCAAATTTGTTTAAAAGCTCTGTTATGATTTTACTAGGAACATCCGACTTTACTTCCTTTCTAATGAACTAATCTTTCTAGATTTTAAATGTTTTATTTATTTCATTATCCGTATTGAATAGGTTTAGAGTACATTTTGTTGAAATCAAAGGAGTCGTATGTGAAGTTGTTTTCGAAGCGATTCTTTTGTTCTCGCATTTCCTGCGCACGGTCGGGCTGTTAACAGTTCAGATTATATCGGCAACGCACGCAACGCAGAGACGTTGCTATGTATCATTGGGCTACGTCACCGCAGCACACCAGACTCGAGCTTACGTGTACAAAAGAAAATGGCGGCGTAGCTAATGGAAAAATAAAACTTGCATGCTTGCAAGCCTGTGTTTGGTTGGTCCGAGCTTGTTAGACTTTATTTTAGCATCTATTTATCGTTTTAAGTTGATATTTCTTTCGGCGTGTATGACGTCAATTAGCTTAAGTATGTAAAGCACGTCAATTTAAACTGCTATAATTTTCAAAGAATATATAGGATTCTCTACATACTTCTAAATTGATTTCATTTCAATAGCAAAGATCATATATGGCAGACACACATTTATTTCATTGTCTTATGAATTTACGAGGAATTCGTATTTTCTGACATGTAGTGTAGTTACGAGACCGTGACACATAAGGCGAAACACGATCTCTATTTGCGTTCGAGAGTACCAGACAGGTCGACAATGCTAATCGTTAATCGGGCCGTGAAGAACGTACGGGCGAGCTTGTGTCAGCTTACAGTCGCGCTGGGAGGATGAGTTAAATGTTGTCTTGATATGCAACGAGTCAATCACGTGATCTCTGGTAGTATGGCGCCTCCAGTGCCCACCTGCCCCGCAGCTACCGTTTGCTCGCGCCCATTCGTCGGCAGTGAGAACGGACGTATGTGCACATATCGTCCTCTCAGCCAAGTAAGTGTGGTGGATATGTAATTCTATTATGTGTCTCGTCTTCGTCCGTTGCCCACTTCCACATACCACTCCCCTCTGTCGTCCTATGACTGAGTTACTTTGCCGCGTCAGGGCATAGTTTTTATATACGTCTCTTTATTTGTTATTCAAATGATCGTGTTATTGATCACGTGTCCTCGTCGGATTACGAGCAATTCTAGATTTCAAATAGTTTCTTTGTTTGTCGAAGTTTCTGAAGTTCCTATATTGGTTATTAATATTAAATTATTGCTTTGATATTATGTATTAAGTAATGAATCGTTGCTTATATTGATAGGGATGGCTGTGAAACTCAGATTTCGTCATTCAACGACAAGATGGCGGGCCGACATAAATAGACTGTCGGCAAATGAATATTTTTGACTTAACAACCAACGCTTAACATTATGTTAGTTTTATAATACGATCAGGTTTATTCACAAGATAAATGCAAGTAATTTTACTTGGATAGTTTTAACATGGTCAGTTGCTTCATCAATCATGATATGGATGTATGAGATAGTTTTTGTTTCACAAATACTATTGTTTAAAAGAGTCCGTGATATCAAACGAGTTTCCTACTTTCCTATAATTTTATTTGTATTGAGCGCATTGATCGCGTGTTCGCAGGTGAGCGCGAGGGAGATTCTAGTAGAAACTCCACGGGCGCCTACTGAGTGCAAGACGGTGAGTTAATTCATCCGTATTTAAACAACCATTATTTATTTCCGTATAACCAATGCTAATATTAATTTAGCCTTCGCTATTACATGCTTTAATGCCTAGTCACAAATCGCGGTCGACGTTCATGTTCGACGAAGAGTTGCATGATGGCTACGTTAATAATGTACCTTATTGTGAAGTATCATGCCACGTTTACAACGCCACTCACCTTGATATCGATTAGGCTTTCATCGGCAAACATACTGGTTAGTTATTGATTTTCTTGTGGAATATACATGAGGATGTTATTTCATACAATAATAATGTTCTTTTGTGAATTGGGGGTTCTTTTGTGAATGGTTACTATAGACACAAATTTTCGTACCTATTGACACGCATGATAGATAATAATTTTCCGATTGCCGATTACTTTGTGAGTCGACCCTATGTTTATCAACTGGCATTCGTTCATTATTATCGCTCTGTGCTCGGCACCGGCACCGTGGAGCGCAATGTAAACAGCCCTATAAATAGCGGTCTTACATCGAGAGCATTTTTGTTTCGCATTCATTATGTTCGATAATCGTTCGATGATTTACATTATGTGGTTATGTCGATTTCCTTCCTTATTAATTATCATTTTCAAATTATTAGATTTACCTCGTACACAAATATTCAACGTTCGCTATCTACGAATTCCTATGAAGGATCTAATTTAGATCTTAATTGTTTCCTATACGAGTATTGTCGAGTTTTAATGTTTTTATTAGGATTAATTAATTAAGAGTCCGTTGATTCTACCAAACATCTGCGTTTAGTTTATAACCCATCTCAAATTCCGATCTGCGTATCAATCATTCTGTTTGCCGAATTAAAGTTTCGGTGTCCAAATATGTAGTAGTAAATTGTATTAAGGCGAGCAAGAAAGTATGCCGGCTCGCAATGTAAGCCCGGCAAGTGGTTCGGGGCCGCGGGGTCACCGACACGCGCCGCGCCCGCGGCCCCGCTTCTATTACTAACTAGATATTTCATACCCATACGCTTTTTGACACTAATTTAATGGTGATTGAATATGCAAAAATAACTTTTGTGACAGCAAACATTTTGATAAAACAAATGACGAATATACGATGCGAGTGGAAGAGGTCTTTCGGCACACTTTCTTATTTTTTTCCTATTGGAATTGATTCTAATAATATTAGTATCTGTTTTAGCTCCTAGTACAGTATAGATGACATGATTTTGTTATCATTTATGCAATATTAAGCTTATAATAACAACTTGATCATCAGCATGTAGACTTCGCAAGTGAACTTTTTTTTGATTGATGATATCTGATTGTGTCGTATTTTGTATTCTACTAACTAACTACATGAGCAGTTAAACAACACCAGTTCACTTTGCACGTAACATTAGTCGCTATAAAAAAGTTGCATGTTGCAGACAGAGTCGACCAACTTGTTTGTCAAACGGCCGGCACGCTTATTTCGCACTGAGAGAAAGAGAAGTAGGCACAGCGCAGTGTTCTGTTCAGTCAGTCGGTTTGCACATTCGATGAGAAGGGAAATTATAACATGGCGCACACGGCCTCGCCCCGCCTCAGCTACAATGTGCCGTCAAACCTCATTCCACCGCTTAGCCGCCCGGTTCCGCAGTTATTTTTACACAGCCCGACCTTTCGCACCGGTCGTCACCGCACTCCAGTAAAACTAAATTTATCTACGCACGTCGCACACACGATATAACAATTGATCTAGGTATTCACTATATAAACACATTCGCTGGAGCTCCGTCTTGATAGTAATATATTTTTCTCCCATCGAACGTTGATGCGTAGCTGAAAGTTTCGTGTAGAGGCATACGAAACGTGCACTCGCACCGGCTGCCGCGGAGGCAATGAACGCGGGGCGGCGCGGCGCGACGGCCGGCGGCGCCGCGGCACGGCGGGCGGCCCGTCAGCTGAGCGTCACGCCGCGACATTGCAAGGTCCGCCCGTACTGCCTCGCCTGACCCACTGCGCCGCCCGGCCCGGCGCCCGTGCCGCACACTCGTCCGCCCCATAAAACAACGTTATGCATCACTACATAATAACTCTGTAAATGTTATTATGGTACATGCTAAACAGCGAAAACTACCTGTCTATCTATTAGCTGGATCAATTGACACGTCTATTTGTTGATTTAGCGCAAACCGGCGCGATTTACGACGACATCGAACGAAACTTCATGTATTGTGAATGGAGCGCTGCGCATGCCCACGAGACATTTGTCAGTGAAGTTTATTTTCACTTTAGTAGCTATTAAAAGTTTGCAATTCTGGTTTATGTCCAATTTCAAACAAAACGGCTTTAATAGTTAAAATTACGCGAACGACAGGGACAATTTCTATCTTGTTTAGCAACAAATCTCACTAATAATAAGAATTCTCACAACATCTCTTACGTTGACCTGATTCCGTACTAAGTAGCTTAAGCACTTCACTTCAGTTCACTGTCTAATAAATAACTATGTGGTGTGAGGGAGCTAAGCGATGTAGTCATACAATCTATACATATATCATCAGATAGCAATAATATGATATTGCTAATGAAATACAATATGAATTAAGAATAAAATTTGATTTTATATACTAGGCAAAAAAAGTATTAAAATCTCATATTTCGTGGATCACAAAATTATGCGACCGAAGCTTAATAAAGAAGCATAAGTTAAGCAAAAGTTGTGAAAAAGGTAAAACAATAAAAATTTCGTACAATTTTACCTGATTCAGAGAGAGTTGCGCAGCGTTTCGTTCGCGTCTCGCGGTTTTTTGCCGCAGTCTTATCGTCATAGTGTAGCTATGATCAGCCTGTCTTGGTTTTCTGAGAACAAAATATTATTAGTTAAGACATCCTGTTAAAAGATTTGTGTTCAAAAACAGTAGGACCGTAAAGTATGAGTTTCCTGCTTTTTTATGCAGGTTTAGAAGATTAGCAGCTATAAAATTATACAACTAGACCTGAGCGTTTAGTTACTTAATCATAAACTAAAACTAATGAAATATTTTGATGCCATTCCAATACTTTTACTGAGTTCTCTCCCACCGCCATGGTAGATTATTTCCAAGCTCGCACGAATTCCGCGTATTCCCGAAAGTTTGCCTTCATTAACATCACTATATTATCTTTAAAAAAGTTCAATTTCAGCCCGGAGTCCTTAATTCTTATTTGGCTGATCTTTAAGATTCGAACTCATGACCGGATGAAATTATTTTAATATAATAATGTCTTGACTTCTGAAACTGAAGTGCTACTAGCACTTCAGTTCCGGTCTCTTCCGGTTTTTGGTAAGCTTCTCCTAGTAAACTTAACCTGCTCGTGGCCAAAGAGTGGACACAATCAAACCAAAGGCGTTATACGTATAGTTTCCATCTCCTTTTGCATGCTCAGTATTAATTTTCGTCAGTATTTTATTCATCGCATAGCGCCCTGTTGATGGTCATATCATGAGCTAGCAATCTTGCTTGTTGTCTACTATTGCCTTAGTGGCAATATTTTCTTCAAAATGTTATATACTTCATCTTCAATGTCATATTTCTGATTTTTCTTCCCATTCCTTTGAATGCTTCGTTTACAAATCCAGAAGGCCATAATGCTAACAAGTAGTCCAACAATCAGCTTGGTCTTACATACATACTTTGACTTAGCCTTTTCTAGCAAGCTCATCTGTTTTGTTTCTTCGCTGTATAGTCCTCTTTATGGTCATCTATAACACCCTGACTTTTGTTGTATCGTCATAAGCAGTTCAGCGATTTTATGGGATCCCAGTTTTAACTTTGAACTTAACGAATGCCATCAATGTGGCCTGGTTGTCACAAGGAGTAAATTTTACGGCTTTTAGCTCATTTAATTAGACAAGAAGTAACGTAATGTATCGTATGCATAGGTACATACACATACTAATTATAAAGAATTCAAAAGGATTATTCGAAAGAGATATATTTGAATGAGTTGGTAGGCATTTTCCAAGCGTTTTGATGGCAGTGCTTCGAAAGATACCTCTCCATGACTCAGATCGATGGTTGGTAATAATAATAATGTATTGTCGTCACCCATCTCGATCTCGACACTGGGGAAATGGTCAGTTCCAGATTGTTTTTCTTGATGATGTGACAATGCACAGAATACAAAATTCCTATACCACTTTCCTATTTAGCCCCGCAACTCATTGTCGTATAATCCCGACTACTAACTAAGTGGTTATCGGCGACTCGATATTTTAAGTAATTGTCATCCTGTATGTTGTTTTCATGGGCGAAAGGTCCTCGAGTGGAGGCCGCGTATAAGGATGTCGAAGCCGTAGCAGACCCCCCACAAGTTGGACCGACAATCTGGTGAAGGTCGCGGGAATCCCTATGATGCGGGCGGCACAGGAACGATTTGTGTGGAAATCATTGGGGGAAGCCTATCTCCAGCAGTGGAAGTTTATTGGGTGAAATGTAAGTGAAGTAACCGGACTCACTTTGCCGATTGCCTTAAGACAAGCCAAAAAATAGGAAAGAATGGGAAGAACTTGTAGTCACTTCCTCGGTGAAGGCTTTCAGCAATGAAGAATACGATGTCTTTTCAGTGTTATTACTGAATTCATAGCAACATTATAAAAAAACTTACGTTTTGGGGCCTTAAAAGCTAATATTATATTTTACTTAATAGAGATGTGTTTTGCTATAACGTATCAACCCCAGAACTAAAAGAAATGAAAATTATTTTCACTTCAGTTACCAAGTTTTAACAAAGTGAGAAGTCTGCGATCACATGACAAGTAGACGATTGGTTTTAATAGTCATAAAAATAGAACCTTTCATAATTTTGTAGGTATATTTTATTTTTGCGTAACATATTAGAGTTGAAGCTAAGTTTAAACTTAATTTAGAGTGCATTTTCTGTGCTCGTTATTGAGCTATAAAAACTAATAAAACCTGCCTCAAACCACAAAAGCAGATAAAATGTCGGTGTTAAATAAACGTGAAACTCGTAATTTTATCGTTTGATGATCTTATCATTAATCTTGTTGATTTTGCGTAGCGTAACTCGCACTTGAGGTAAATTGGGCTATAAAGAAATACGGTGTCCGAGCTAGAAATAATCAATATTGCAAGCTCGGATTCGAATCTCGTGACTCTTCGTCGGCGCTGCACACTTGCGGCTGAAGTTGCGCCGAGCCCTCCCCCGCTCACACCTCTCGCCCTGCACACCCCTCGCACTAGAAAATTGGGTTAAACAGCACGCGGGCTGAACGCCGCACCGGAAGAGGGGATTTTGGGGTCCGCAGAACTGCGCTTCCACAATGAATGCGGGACAGAGATGTGACTGAGTATTGATTGTCTTAACATTGAGAATTTGAGACGCAATTCCCTGCGGCGCAGTAAACGATTGCATATTAACTTGGAAAATAAATAAATCTTATGAATTTAATAGAACATTTCAAGCATTTTTCAATTCAATCCTTATGCCCATGCGATATGGATATGGATGTAATATCGTTTGTCCTCGTTTGTAATGTCAACAAGTTGACCTTGGCCATATGATGTTTACTTATTCAATAAGATAATTATGTGCTCGTAAATTAGATAAAGAAAATATTTTGTCCATACACTGTACTGTATTACCAGTATTGTTTCATGATTTAATTTCAACTAATTTTGATGATTCTAAGATGATAATTCTTATACCAACTTGCAAGAAATCTCATCCTCACTATCATGTGTGAAATTAAATTACCATAAGTTTCTCTCCTATAATTTTCTTAGTGATTTCTGCTTCATCGTTATGATATTATTACGCAGCGATGATTTGTTTAAGACGCGATTTATTTTTTGTTGTAAGACGAGTTTGAATGGAGGTGGGGTCGACGAGCAGCGGACTGATCAATAATGGTGGCGGTGTTTTCGCTCTCAAGTTATCTTTGACCGAGTCGATTTTGGTACTTTGTTTGTATTCATCTAAGATATCATGTTCATGGTTTAATGAATTTGGTTATAAATTCAAATATTTATCTGCCCCATTTTAGTTATTAATACATTATAGTAGATGTAAAGAACAATCAGTCTTACCAAAATTATACTAATTATTTATCAGCATTAGGAGTCTACTATCAATTATGTTTATGTTCGTGGTAGGTACTTACCTGTATTATGTTAAAGTCAATGTAAGTACTTATATCTACGTAGGTTGCCAACTCGCTAACTTTCCATTCGCCTGATGCTAGGTAGGTATGCTAAAAATAGACGCGACAATAAGCACAGTGCGCAGGCAAATCATTGGTCGCTTTGTGAATTGAAGTAGATTGCAACTTAACATTTTTATATTATTTGGTTGCTGTAAGAAAACATCCAACAAGTGTTTTGGCGCAGTGATTAAACAACTTAGTCGTGATTTTACGTTGCACTTAAACTCAATTATTACTGTGAAAGAATCGTTACTCTTATCTTTGGAATTGAAATTTTACGTCACTTAGCCTTCAACAATAGGTGAAACTTGTGTTATTTACGCAGTCCGAATCACGTGGTCGTCCTTTATTTTCCTTATCGTTTTGATTCAATCGACGAGCGTTGGCAAGCGACTTTTGTTACCGGCTTAATACAGGAGGCGGCCGCAGCTAACAGGAGAGGAGGGGGCAAGAGGCACCGAAGGGAGTACATGCAGAGCGGCAACGTTCCGGCGATAATGCTAATATGCTAGCAGGCTTGCTTTATGTGTCTCTCTCTGCCCCCGTGCTTTGCTAACTAGTACATTGAGCATGCCTTGATATTACCTCCGTGTAATTACGGCGGTTTGACTTTCTGTCATGTCGGTGAAAGTAGACTTCGTCGGCCATCCTGGACTCAGTTAACACAAAATTTTATTTGTAATTTCCATGTAATCACTTCGCTAGGGTTTCTTGTGTAATTTAGTTTTTGTGAGTTAGTTACGGTTATCTATCTACCTAGCTAGTTACTGAGTATTTCTTTATAATTCATTCAGATTGACGATCACTGTTATCAAGGAAAGATTGTCTTCAATTTCGACTAAGCAAGAAATTCTTAATAGGGGTAGGTTGTTATGGTTGCTATGGTGGTACACACATTTTTCCTGTTACCTACCTGGACTATTAAATTTGATTTTCTCGGCTGTCCTGTGTCGTTGTCTGATATATTCTGAAGAAACGTGGGTAACATTGACAATAATAACATTAAATTCATTTTTTTACATTATAGTTGGGAGTCTCTTTGCAGTGCGAATTATTTAGTACATAATATTATACATAAGAAAATTAATCCATGAAAATATTTAAATTAATAAGAATCACAAATATAAGCAAATCAATATTTACTTAATAGAAATTAAAAAAAAACCCTTTTAGTTACGTAAATGAATATTCTATCTATCTTATACCAAAAAAATATTTTATCATAAGTCATATCTACATCATGAATGCAATTTTTTAAATTATTCATCCGACTACATATTCAAAACTGATTGTGTAGACATCTAAAACTAATCTCTAAAGTAAAAAAGCTATTGTCACAATTTACGACTGTTGAGACTATTGTCACAATTTATTATTCAGTGTATATTACCTTGTGTGTACAAAAGTTATCGCGCGCGCTGCTTGGTTAGATATACCTCCATTTAGGTAGGCACATAAGTAGACCTATCTATGTTTATGTTGGTACATCGCGGCACAGACGCCTACGTAACACGTCCAGTAAGCAGTTTGTTGTGGGGCACGAGCGCCGATATCACGTACTCGTTCGCCGCGGTTGGTGGCACGCCGCCCGCCACCCGCCACTGCCACCTCATTGCGGGAATAATCGGTCAACTCGACTTTAATAAACTCCAGATTACCAGTGATCCTCTAAACACTCCATCAATCTCCATTACATCAGTTGGCGATAATTAGTGTTCACCTGACATTCTTGCAATTAATTTTGTGCAAAATTCAATTGGTCAACAAGCACGATCGCAATCGCGGGCTGTTGACCTGCCGCTAACTCAGTGCGAATGCAGACTAACAATCGCCGTTTCCCCTCGAGAGCTCGCTACATCGGTTCGTAATAATAATTAGTTATTGTTCACGATTTAACTGTATTACTAGAATTATTATTTCTCAGTTTAATATCGTTTTTACTTGATTTAACAATACTTTCGGCCTTGTATCCTTGTAAAATGGCGCCTCGCCCGTCGTTATTATTATTACATTCGGAGCAAACTTCGTGACGATCTCCACTCTCCACCGCCCCTTCCCCCGCGTGCCGCTCCCCGCGGATGCGTATCCGATTGTCGCGGCTGGCGTTTACAACTTGTCAAACTAGTTAGGTTATTTAGATGATTGTGGTAAAAATAATCGTTATTAAACATGGACGTTTTACTCGATAAATAACTTGTGAGTTTAGGTTATATTGTGAGGAAATATCCTCGATAAGCCGTGCAAAGTGGACGCAAAATGAACGAGTCATATGTAAAGACGCCATCTTTCTTTACAGATGTCAGCTGGGTCACAAATTCAGATGGCACCACAAACTACTGTCAACACGGGGCAACCACTACACAGTCAGGACTCCAATATGAGCACAGGTAATTTGTGATTTAGTGCTAAAAGTGCAGTAAACTGTGATTTGTGACCAGTGTTGTGAGTGTTTACCATACGCCGGTGGACTCACGGAAATATAACCTGTACTCTTAAACTCCTGGTGAGGGTGGAATTGTGGAAAACTGCGATCAGACTAAGTTTGTGACGTCATATTATCGTGTATGATGCCGGATCGGAACTGTGAAAGTGCCGTTTTTCTTCCCGTGTATTGTGACTATTTCGTGCCACAATGCACGACTATAAGAGTGGAGCTAACATAAACCACGTCGGCCTACTAAGCTCTTTGTCTAAAAGTGAGTTAGTCGCTCATGATTTACTTATAATATTGACAAATGTATCTTAGTCAAAAACTTAGTTACGTACTGTAAGTTTAAATATCTAAAGAATATAATGTGTGGCAAGTAACTTACCTTGAAAGAAATTCTAGCCATGAAAAACACCACAAATTGTTTACAATCTTATCTAATTACACGTATCTGTGAACTTTAAAACTGGTAAAATATTTTAATGACACAAATGAAACTGTTTTAAGTCATAAATGTAAAAAATTCTAATCATTACATTCTGTTTGTTTTGCATTTCGCCAAATAACTAAGAAGATGGTGGAAAAACAAATGAACGGATTTCCATGTTGACATTTGTTTTTTTTTTCTAATTTTCTAACCCCTTCACCACTTAGTATTATTTACGAAAGTCATTCATTCAATTTCATGCGCATCAAAATAGGTACTTCCCAAAACACTTGATGATAAAGTTTTCAAATAAATCATAAGTGTATACTAATATAATAATGTTTTATTTTTGTAATTATTAGTTTTTCTATATTTATGAAATTAATTAGCTTCGTTCTTCATTCGTTTTTCATAAAACCGAAATATTTGATTGTCATCTGTCTGTCAGAATTGTTTCCCAACAAAATGTCAACAAACCAAATGAACAAAAAAAAAGTTTATTACATACGTTCATTATCCCATTTTTCGCAAATAATGTAATTTCGTAATAATAAATGGGCTAGTATATATGTAATAATAGGCGATTATATTAAAATGTCTCGAACGAAAGCAGAGCATATCATATCCTGAAACTTGATTAAAACAAGTCATAAATTAGAATATTGTTGGTGTGCTTGATTAAGTGATGAACAATATTTATTTGATGATGTTTTTGTGTTTAATGTTTTACATGTGTGACAAACAAAATTCTAACCTATTTCAAGTATTTTTAAGGGTGTTAAAAATGTAATATAACCTAATATGGTTTGATCCAACAATGTTACTTAAAGATTGCTATTTCTGTATTAAATACTTGTATTGTAGAGATCTTTGTTACTGAATGTATGCCTACATGTCAAGTTCTTTTTTTAAATGTTCTTAGGGTGAAGTTGTATTTAATTTTCCAGGGTCATCGCATAGTGATAAAGAAGTAGATGCATTGACTCCTGAAAAGTCAGCAGCTATGCGAGGCTCAAATGCAGGGCCCGGTGCAGCCCTAGTGCCACCAAGTGGTGCAACACCTACTATAGCAATGCCAGAAAGGAAACGGAAACGAAAAGGTTAATCTTTTTTTCATATTATGTACTTACCTAGTTCAACTGTTTTATATCTTATTATTGTTAACAACTCTTGACTGAAGCAATATTTTAGTATTTTGTGAATGGATGATATCTGATTCTCAATATAAATTTATTAGGATATCAGTAACTTATTATGAACTAAAATTAGGTACTTAAATGCAAAGTGTACAATATTTTATTTTGAACTATTTACTGAACTGACACCACCTTATTCTAAATCGCGATAAAAAGTTATCACCATACTAAAGCTCATGTCATCCCGTTCCAACTTTCAATGTTAAAAGGGGCCGGCACGAATTTTGTACCAAGACTATACTTAGTTTGTAATTTGTAATAAGGGAGACATTGTTTAATTTAGAACCTATTATTTTTTATATCCCATTAATTGAGACTGGAGATAAATTTCCAAAAAAAAACATAGTTATGATTAATTGTTGCATTTTCAGGAGAGGAAGGCGTTGGGGGTGGAGGGGGAGGAGGCGGCAAGCAGCGGCACAACTCCTCTGATAAGAACATTAGAGAATATTTCTCCAAGCACCCATCGTCCAGCCCTGTACGGCATACTGGTGCAAAATCACCCTCACCAAATTATCCTATGGTAAGGAAACATTTCAATGAAATTAATTGAACCTATCCAATGAGTTTTCTTACTGCTTAGATATAAATTAATATCTTTAACTTATGATAACACCACTCTATAATGATATTAGTGATAATAAAAAGCAATAGCTAGATCAAAACTGTTTATTTTTATAATATCATACTTCTGTAATGGTTGTAATTTGTCTTGTGTGAATAAATAAATAAATAAATAAATAGCACATTCCTATTTGGTGCTTAAAAATTTGCTTGAAATCCATGTATGTTTTGACAGCCACACCGTTACTACAATTAGTTCATTTTCTTCAATTGATATTGACCCAAATGTGATTGAAGAAAGGATGTCCCCTTTTTTGGTGCAAGTGCCGGCCAGACTTTTTGCTTTATTCTGAGTAACTTGTCCCTTTGAGTATTTGTCAGTATGGTAACAAAGCTGTAGGGAAAATCCTTGGTTCTATTAAAGTTCAATTAACATTTTCATACATCATCATCATCATCAGCCCATTTAAGTCCCCACTGCTGGGCCACGGGCCTCCCTTAATCACATGAGGGGTAATTGCCATACTCACCACGCTTGGCAGACGGGTTGGCGAGGAACATTTTCATACAATTTCAGTCAACTTCTGACAAGAATATGTTTTTTGTTATGCTAACTTATATTTATATTTGATTTTTATGCTAATTTATATTTGAACATCAGGAGGACAATTAGTCTTTACAGAATACTTTGATATTTGGATCAAATATATATGAAAGTCCGAGGATCTTCTTCAATATACTTTGACTTGTGGCTGTCCATACCCACTAAGGTTGCAAAGCCTAACCTAAATGACTGCTGTGCTTAATACATTTTGTGTGAGTGTGATTTTGTGTGTTTGTAATGTGTACTCTTTTTTTTCTGGTTTAGTACCCACCGTCACCGTCGTCGTTACTGCCTTCGGGAGCCGACGTCTTTTTACGTTCCGCCTCTCAGCAGAGACCTCACACTTCTGTTAAACAGGTAACAGCTTGTTGATATAATAATAAAAGTAGTTTTAGCAATCTATAATAATGAACATTTAGAAATCAGTGTATGTCTTTGGATAAAAGAAGTATTTGAGAGTTCTGTTTCTTACTTAGTGTCATAATGGTTTTCTTGTGGGGTACAACAAGAACCTAATGCATGGGGCTACTCAATGTGTAGAAGTTTTCATTTTGTGGTAATCCTAACTATTGAAAAATAAGTTGTATTTCGCAACGACTTCGCAAAGTTATGCTAATCACTCTGAAGTTTCCCCTAAAGTATCTGTTTTAAATTCATTCATTATTCATTCATGTATCAGGTATCTCCCGAAAAACTGAATTTACTGGATTTTAAAACATCCGTGTTTTAGCTGACTACAGTTATTGCCATTTCCATGTTATGTTGGTTGAGATTTACAAAAAAAGCAATTTGGTTGTTAAGTTAGTGAGGCAGGAAGTGTCTGTCTTGACTAAAAAAAAATATTGTAGCTCATTGTTGATAATCGTTATTTCCAGGTTCAAACAGAACTGACATGTCAGAGGATACAAGAGTTAGAAACTCAAGCATCATCTGACTTAGAGTTAAGAAATAATAGAATAGAAGAATTAACAAGAACTAATGAAGAACTGAAGCATCAAGTGCAAGCACAGAGCAAGGTATGTATTGAAATACATCACTGACATTGAATTAACATCATTAGAATAGAACTCTCTTTGCAGTATCATTTATTAATATGTGTTTTAAATTGTCAAGATTTGCCACAAAATTGAGTATCTATAGATTTTGTATACGTAATTATTAGTCATGCATATCCCTAACATGTGGTCCAGAACCGTAAACATGTTATTTATCTTGATATTCATGGTTCGATCCTTTTCCCTCTATGTACTTCAATGATTGTACCTATTCTTATTATGTCAACTTGTACAGAAATACTGAAAACTTTATCGAGGATTGTAATAATTTATCTAATTTCCAGGTAATAGAGCAACACAAATCACACATTAACAAATGTATAGAAGTTGTTAAGAAACTTTTGAATGAGAAGAGCACTATTGAGAAGAAGGAGGCGCGGCAGCGCTGCATGCAGAACCGGCTGAGGCTCGGCCAGTTCGTCACGCAGCGCGTCGGCGCCACCTTCCAGGAGAACTGGACTGATGGATATGCGTTTCAAGAACTGACTAGGTGAGTTCTAACTGATCATTTCAAACATTATTGTTAACACTGATATGGACATCTGCATGGTCCTTTATCACACAAGTCCAACGTCATAGTCCTATCCTCAACTGGAGGTGGATTTCGTACTCTGTTACGAGTGATGTGTGAAGGTATTGGGACACATACGCCCTTTTGATAAAACAAACTTAATGCATCTAGCTCTAATATGTTTTTTAAAGGAAATCCTTAGACTTAAATAAATTTTTGGTCCAAGTGTGAAATATTCGGGCGAAAAATTTGTGTTGTATTCTAGTAGAACTTGTCCCAATTCTTCTTTCTTTGGCCTCGCCTCTTCCCGTTACACAGGGTCGGCTTTCCTAATCACTCGGCGCCATTCATTTCGCTGGTAAGCATCGTCTTCTTTAAGGCTGAGCTTTTGCATGTCCTTCCGGACATCTGTCGTCCAGGTAGTTCGGGGTCTACCTCTCCCTCTCTTTTTCGTAGCCATGGAAAGGCACTTTATGGTTATCGGGTCCGCATGACATGTCCATACCACCTTAGCCTGGCCTCAGTATTTTTTTCAATAAATGTTCAAATGTCAAGATGAGGCAGACAAAATAATTAGTTTTTGATAGATTATTCACTAATAATGTATGAAGATGTTGATTTTTTGAACTCAAATAAAACCATAGATCCTGCAGCTTTGGTGCTATAGTAATAAATACTCAGGGGGACAAATCCTAAAAGAAACCAGCAAAATATGTTTCTGGCTGGCACTTTTCTATATTTGGACCAAAAAGACGATGTCCTTTGAAAATATGTAGGTACTGGTGATAGCGTTTTAACGAATGCTGATCTTTTATGAACGTTTTTGCAACTTTGGTCCAAGGGTTGCGGGTTCGATCCCCGCACAGTACAAATATTTGTGTGCATGAACATGTCTGTTTGTATTGGTCTGGGTGTTTCCTATGTATTATATGTATGTATTTACAAAAGAAAAGTATTATACGTATATATTTGTAATCCCACTGTTGATTCTGATATCCGTAACGCAGGTGCTTTCAAGTTCAGTAATATTATATTATTCTCTCGTCTCTCAGTAATTCATTTCCTATACAAAAGACTATCTAGACATTGAAAATGGTTACTGATTGTGGTTACCACTCGCGGTGGTTGATACGATAACGCGTAAATTGAGCTCGATAAATTGAAATGTGCTCTTTTCACATTGGTTTTTTTTATCATGGTCAATAATTTGACATACTTGTAAACCTATTACAATGAATGTCAAAATAATTTAATTTCATACATTCACAATGGCTCTTAATATTATTTTATTTGTGTTAAAATTGAATTAACTAGTTTCAATAGTGTGTAACTTACACACTAATTGACCAATTTGTACTTTACTAGTCTGTTTGAAAATGATTTCATTATGATGATATCAGTCCTGTTGAGTCATCTAAATCGTCCTTTGGCTTGGTATGTCACTCACAGTACACAGTACATACTCTTTGGCTTGTAATGTGCGGTTTGTCGGTTATAATATTCATTATAAATTTGCCGAAATTGTTAAACGGACAACGATTCGTTTGGTGATTGTTGAAATAATTTATTTATTGGAGAGATTTCTTTGGTTTTATATTTATTTTCGGCTTAGTTTAGCTTTGATATCGAAACTTTGAATTTCCCTTAATAACCAAATGCTAACTACAAATAGTATCTGAGGTTGAGCAATTTCCTTATCATATCGGTTTTTATTTTTTCAAAAAAGTGAATTACAAAGTTAATCGATTCGACAGAAACAGGCAGTTTCAGACAATGATACATGTTATAAACATAATTGCTCAAGATAACTTGAGTATTGTCTTCACTAAAAAAGTTTTATATTTACTTTAAAACAACACCAGAATAAGCTCTCCAGAGGGTTTACAAAAGACATCGCATGTTGAAGGGAGAGGAACTCCGATTTGTCGGTTCGCGCTAAGGTCTCTGAATCCACGACCGAATCTTTTCTTCCGTTCGTATCACGTGCGCTTCGAGTCAAATTAGTTTGAATGCCACAGGTACATGCTGCAACAAAACCATCTCCTATGTTACGAGATGGTTTTATTGCGGGCCCTCAAGGTCGATTATGGACCTGGAAAGTAGTTATAGAAATTCCCGCAATTATACGAAACAAAACGAAGTTTGGGCTCTTTTTCTTTGATTCGTCCTGACGAGTTCTTTGGTGACATGTAATAACGAAGCCCTCCTCCTGTTATGAACTAAATCTATCCTATATAAGGAAAGGAGACTTACAGCGCGTTTGAAAGCAATGGGAACTCCCGATTTGTTCGTAACGTCCGGTTTGTTTTAAGCCCTCGGGTTCTATTAAATTCCTTGACGCTTTTTTTTATAGTCGCATAGTATATTGGCTCTCCTCAGCCTGATGGTAAGCAAAAGAAGAGCCCACGTTGCAAATTACAACGGAAGCGATGTCAAGGCATCACCGTTGGGACTGCCATACTGGCCCGCAAGATGCTTCTTCACGCTTCGTTTGAAGGAATGTAGGAAGGAGGAAATATATGCGCCGGCAACGAGTTCCATTTCTTGATGGTGCGGCGGAAATAGGAACTGCCAAATTTTTTAGTCCGTGATGGAATGTTTCCCACTGTGCGTGTGTGTGTGTGTGTGTGGTTATAACCGGAACGCATTCCCAAACAGGCGGCAAGAGGAAATAACTGCCGAGAAGGAGGAGATAGACCGGCAGAAGAAGCTGCTGTTCAAGAAGCGGCCGTCGAACAGCGAGGGCGGCGGCGGGCGCGGCAAGCGCACCGCCAGCGCCTCCGCGCCCGCCACGCCGCAGCCGCCGCCGCTGCACAACGGCACCGACGCGCCCACCTTCCTCAAGCCCGACCCGCTGCCCAGCATGACCTGGCAGGAGTACTACGAGGCCGACGAGATACTCAAGGTACGCGCCGCACCTAGCCCGGCCCGCTGCCCAGCGTGACCTGGCAGGAGTACTACGAGGCCGACGAGATACTCAAGGTACGCGCCGCACCTAGCCCGGCCCGCTGCCCAGCGTGACCTGGCAGGAGTACTACGAGGCCGACGAGATACTCAAGGTACGCGCCGCACCTAGCCCGGCCCGCTGCCCAGCGTGACCTGGCAGGAGTACTACGAGGCCGACGAGATACTCAAGGTACGCGCCGCACCTAGCCCGGCCCGCTGCCCAGCGTGACCTGGCAGGAGTACTACGAGGCCGACGAGATACTCAAGGTACGCGCCGCACCTAGCCCGGCCCGCTGCCCAGCGTGACCTGGCAGGAGTACTACGAGGCCGACGAGATACTCAAGGTACTGCAGCATACTGCATGCCCGCATTTATTTATTTATTTATATGGGAAACATACAATTACATTTGGCTTAAAGTTAAAACAAATACAAATAACACAGAAATCAGTAAAGTTTCCACAGTTCAGAATTAAAACATAAACTGAGCATAAGTACATGTACAGCACAAAATATGAGGCAAGCAAAGTAAAACACATTTGACAAGTAGGTAAGTAACCAAATCAATCAAATAATACAATACATACTAATAAAGCAATCAAATACCTCGACAAAATTTAGGACTCTAATAGAACAAGTCTAATCTCCTGTTTGTAAGCACAAATCGAGTGCCTGAACATCTAATCTATTTTGCCAAATTTTGCATTATAATTGTTACATGATCTGTTCAAAAAAGCATTGCCCGCATTGCCCGCCCGGGCGCAATGTTCAGGGATTTGCATTTAGACCCAGTAAGACCAGACCCAGTATCTTCTAGTTTCTTAGAGTCTAGAAAACTTTTGTAATAGCTTTTTATAAAAAACCTTTTTCTGTTATAAAAAGAAATCGGCATTGCTTATAAGCAGTGATCGGATTTAAGTGTGCAATTTTTGACGAAATCTAAACATGCCAACGGCGATTATAAATAGACTAAAATTTCGATAAGAGTTGCTTACACTAAATGTAAATTTTAACTAACTTAAATATTTGTTCTATTTTGTAATTTTTGATAAGAAAAAAATTTTTTTTACACATATGCAACATGTTATTATGTATGTTTTTGGTCGTTGACCCTAAAGTGCACTACCTATTCCAATAATTGCTTATAAGAGAGAAATGCCGTATTACATATTTTTAGATTTTTTTAGGTGCATCACAACCTGAAAAAATCCGAATCTCTGGCCTTAAATGTGATCCCTGAGTTTCCAAATCTTAGAAGGGGGTTATTATGAGTTGTAAAAAGACGATGAGGTCTAGACCTCATCGTCGCTTTCCATCAGATGCGATTGTGGTCAAGCATTAGCCTATAGTCTAAAAAAATCTAAATATCGGAATTATTTTAAAGAAATTATTTTTTACAGCTGAGGCAAAGTGCACTGAAGAAAGAAGACGCCGACCTACAGTTAGAAATGGAAAAGTTAGAACGGGAAAGAAATCTTCACATTAGGGAACTGAAACGAATACACAACGAGGACCAAAGTCGGTTTTCACAACATCCTGTGCTCTCTGATCGGTGAGAACAAATATCTAATTTATTAGTTATTGCACACAATCGCGTCATTTTACCAACACATTTTTTATTTAGGCGAAGTCACCATACTTTTTAGCAGTGTTGCAAATATCTAGGGTATTATAGGTATACAATTATTTTTCCTTAAGGGTAGAAAGGGTTTCTACCTTTCTACCTAGCTCGACGGTGAGGGAAAACATCGTGAAGAAACCCTCACGTTTGGGATAGTTTCTGAAACGTGTAATCATGATTCAGTTGGTCTGGTTCCCCCGGCTGCGAAGGTCAGATGGCAGTCGCTTCACTGTAATGACCAGACTCCTCCAAGCGTACCCGGGCTCCAGAGCTTTGGACACAACTGGAATTACACGCTAAGATGATAATGATCATGTGTTTTAAGATATAGTTACAATAGGATATAGATATAGTTAAGATATACTTATAACAATCTTTTATTGCAAGATACTAATTTTATAAGTTATGAAGTGCATATAGAATAGTACATGAAATTAATGTAATTAAATTACAACTGTATAAATCATAAACTGTTCTAACGCAATCTATATTTAATACTAATATTATAAAGCTAAAGAGTTTGTTTGAACGCGATGAACCCAGGATCAACTGGGCCGATTCCAATAATTCTTTCACCATAAGAAAGGTACGTTAGGTAGTTATAGGCTATGTATGTACCACGGGCGAACCCGGGGTGGACCGCTAGTAAATATAGATTTACTTGAGAACAAATTCGTTTATAAATGCGATAATAACAATATGTTTAGTATATATATATATATATATATATATATATATATATATATATATATATATATATATATATATATATATATATATATATATATATATATATATATATATATACTAACATTTTGTATGGAAGTTGAATTTTCTTTTTGATGTTTAACCCTGTTTTTTGTTGGAAAGAAAAGGTTTGTTTTCAGCCTCCTATGTATTACAATACAAAGCCCTTGATTGAAACTTGATTGCAATATTGGTCCATAAGTATGGTAATTACCATAAAGCGACTTTCGAAAGGTTACACTTCAGAATCTTTATCTCAACAGTTGTGGGTATCCACAGTTTGAGGTATTATCTGAAACGTGGTTCATGTTTACCCTGATGATGTTGTCAGAAGTTTGCTATAGTTCATTCAGTATGTGAAGGTGAATAGGACAGTTCTATTTTGACATTAAAAGTGAGACGCTCCTTTTAAACCTAAGAACCGAGAATATTTTCTTTAGATATCTAATCGACTTTTTATTTAAGTACTTCATTTTATATTTCACTATACTTATATAGGTGTATTATTTAAAGTTAATCCTAATTTAGTAATGAGCGTCCTCTCCCATATTGCAGTGCCCTCCCGGGTTTATAGTGATACCTACATTTGTTATGAACCAACTAATTATGTAACCTATAGATGCAATAAAGATATTGAGTATAAGTAAATAACACACTTAAAAAAGTTCATCTCGTGTTCAGGCGGGACATTTCTGGCCTGAACACTTAAGAATAAATTGCAAAAGATTGCTATAATAATATCAACTATTGACTTTTTATTTGTTTGATTTTTAAACTTAATCAATATTTTAGCTACGAATATGAACTATCTGGATATGGAATATAATACGTAAATATTCTTAGTGGTACACTCGCAATAAATCATTAATAATGAAATAATATGCCTCTTATTCATCTGAAAAATAACAGATCTTGCAAGACGTGTCGGAACCACTTTCGTCACCAAGATAAATTACCAGTTCTTGGTCCCTAATGCAATCCATGCGGAATTGCGGACATATATTGCACGAGACAATAATCGCGATTCGATGGTAAGATGGCTGCCATATGGATAACCGATTTATTGTGATTTTTTTGTGTTAATCCCTATGAGCAAAAAATTCGATTACCTCATTATGCAATTCATAAGATATTTTTTACAAATTTTATTAGTAATAATTATTTTAAGTTCTTGTTAAGATTAATTGAGAAAAAATAAAACTTGTTATTTTGGAAGAATGAGAACACAAAAAAAGTCAATGATTTTTACAGCTTAATATTTTTATTTGTAGAAAGTTGGAATGCATGATACGAAACGTTTTAACTGTCCTATTCGCCTTCAGATACTGAATGGACTATAAATGACATCATCTAAATTGCACTCTTCATTACTGAAAGTCGTTTCGGATTTTCGGCTAAGAGTTCCGTGATCACAGTACTCAGTCAGATCATCGACTTACCTGATGTGCTTTGATTGACGTATGCACTTGCGACACGCGCAGGTACCTGCTGCTGATGCTGCTGGGCAAGGGCGGGTTCAGCGAGGTGCACAAGGCGTTCGACCTGCGCGAGCAGCGCTACACGGCCTGCAAGGTGCACCAGCTCAACAAGGACTGGAAGGAGGACAAAAAGGCCAACTATATCAAGTGAGTGTGTACGATCGCGTCCCAATCGGTACCGTTCTACATTCATTTTATTTGTGTTACTTCTATGTTTTATTTCGAATTTACATGTGAGTAGGGCAGTCTGTAATGATAATAGAAAATAATGAGGAAGAATGTCAAGCATTTCGGATAGCTGTGGTAAATAAAGCTGATTAAGAGGGAATGAAATGACTAAACTGAAGTTGTTGGCAACTAGCAACTATCCTCTTTATAGCGTTCATTTTATTCATGTTAGTCTATTTGACTACCTAGCAAATGAAAACAGTTATCCATTCATTTCCTGTCTGTTACAAAATCTATATATGTTCACTTATTATTTATTATTGGACTGCCTCGGCGGCGCAGTGGTCAGTGGGTTGCACTTTAAAGGCGACGGGTACACTCTGTGTCCCGGATTCGATTCCCGGGTCGGGCCCAAATTTGTACCTGAGCTTTTCTGTTAACAAATTCTCAGTGTCAGCCCGGAGTCTGGAAGTTGGCGGTCTTGTACCCCTGTGCCTCGTAAAGCACGTTAAGCCGTTGGTCCTGTGCCTGATCTCGCTTCGGTCGTGTTACACTGGTGTCCCATCGAAATATGAGTTTAAGGGAATACAGAGTGCACTTGTGTCTGCGCAAACACTTGTGCACTATAATGTGTCCTGCGTCGATGGCTGATCGCTGAGATTGGCCGTCATGACCGAAAGATATTTCCGTATACTGATCGGATAAACTGACAAGTTTGGAGGACATTCGTTTAGTAATTAGTATTTATAATTAAATTGATCTATGCTAGCATTAGAATAAATACTCAATCATTATTATCATTATCGTAATCATATCAGGGGGTTTAAAGGTTGGCAGCGCACTTGTGACTCAACTAGTGTCGCGAGTGTCCATAGGCGGCGGCAATCGCTTACCATCAGGTGATCCGTCTGCTCGTCTGCCACCTATTACATAAAAAAAAAGTTTTTTGAATTGAACTGGCATTTATTAAATGCCCATTTAAATTCTATCTTGTGATGTGTCTTTGTATACAAAATGAGGTAATAAATTAAAAATGCAGAAAGGTTTCTGTTTCAAATAGGTAATGTGTTAATGTATCATTATGTGGTATCGTTTGCGGTTGTTTCTCACAGTAAACAATATATCGTTATCTCCGACCGAGCGATAAAATATGTTTGGCGTTGTTTACAGACACGCCCTACGGGAGTACAACATCCACAAGGCGCTGGACCACCCGCGCATAGTCAAGCTATACGACGTGTTTGAAATCGACGGAAACTCTTTTTGTACAGTTCTTGAGTACTGCAATGGACATGATCTCGATTTTTATCTCAAACAGGTAAGTAATGTATCAAATACCTTCCGATTGATCAATAGAATCGCTACAGTTCTCGTGTATAATTTTGATGGTGTATGATTATAACGTGGAATTACATAAATCTTTGAATTATTGATGAAAACTCGTAAAAAGAAAAGTATTTTTTTTACAATAAAATAAATTGTAAACTATTATACCATTATTTGAATGATGTTAACTACCCTTCTCTCTCTCTCTGCAAAGCTTTTAGTAATATAAATATTCTATTATTAAATTTGTATTAGAAAATTATTACCAACCCAAAAATTAAACTGCGATCAAACCAATCTATTTAGACCGCAGCTTCCATTACAAGAAATTCGTTACTTACATGACCAAGTTTTTTTTATTGATTATATTATAGTCCATTCAGTATCTTAAGGTGAATAGGACAGTTCAAACGTTTCGTATCATGCATCCATCTTGTACAGTTTACATACGGATCCGGCTCGAAGGACCAGCAAAGATGTATGAGCTGCTTAGAGATGCTTGAATGTAGTATGATGAAGTTGAAGTGATGAAGTGAAGAAGATGATGCTTGAGTGTAGAGTCGGTAGATGCTTGTTTAGTTAAATCACTTGGACGAAGTTATGAAGTTTATTTAGTAAAAGCTTTGTTTACATGAATTGATTAACGCTTATAAATTACAACTACCTATAAATCGATAAACATGTGGTTTTGTATCGCGCGACCAAAATGTGGGGCGCGTAGTCAGCAGATTGTACGTATGTAAACTGTACACATCTTTCTACTAATAAAAATATTAAGTTGTAAAAATCATTAATCTTATTCTTCCAAAATAACAAGTATTAAACTTTCTCAATTAATCTGAAAAATAACTTAAAATAGTTATTACTTACCTATAAAATTTGTAAAAATATCTTAGGAATTGCATAATGCGCTAATCGGAATTTTTGCTCATAGGGAATTGACAAAAACAATCCAGTAATCGATATGGCGACCATCTTACCATCAAATCACAATTATTGTCTCGTGCAAAATATGTCCGCAAAGATTGCATTAGGGTTCCAGGACTAGTAATTTCTTTTGGTGACAAAGGTGGTTCCGACACGTCAAGCGAGTGTTTTTATTTTTCAGATGATTAAGATTCATATTATTAAATTATTTGTAATTCATTGCTCGTGTACCACTAAGAATATTTACATTTGTATTTTATATCCATATAGTTAAAATTCATAGATAAAATGTTGATTAAAATTAAAAATCAACAAAAAGTCGATTAGTTTTTTAAAGAAAATATTCTTTTTAATGTCAAAATTCACCTTCACATACTGAATGGACTATTTAGTGTATACGGTCTTGAATGCACTCCTCTGGTATCTCTATGCGTTAACAACAATGTCCCACATTACAGCATAAAACAATACCGGAGCGCGAAGCCCGGTCCATCGTGATGCAAGTGGTGTCGGCGCTGAAGTACCTCAACGAGATCAAGCCGCCGGTCATCCACTACGACCTGAAGCCGGGCAACATCCTGCTCACCGAGGGCAACGTCTGCGGCGAGATCAAGATCACCGACTTCGGCCTCTCGAAGGTCATGGACGAGGAGAACTACAATCCTGATCATGGGATGGATCTCACCAGTCAGGGCGCGGGCACCTATTGGTAAGTTTTGTTTAATTGATTATTACAGACACACCTTACATTTATAATGTACCAACTTTTGATTTTAATTAATTGGATTAAACTGACAGATGTAAATGTCAAAGTCCCATACATTTCGCATATCTCAAAAGAAGCATTCAGCTCTATTTTCATTATTCATTCATTCTATACCGCATTTATCATTGGGAGTGCTTTGAGGAACTGTTTGATCTACTCCCTGCAGCTGAATTCTTACATCGAACCACACGCAAGCGATTCTCATTCCATCCCCATCATCTCGATGGATATGATCCAATACTGTGCGTTTTTTGTGCGGAGCTTACTACCACGTACCTCAGTTCTGTGAAAAGGTATTAACGTTATTAGGTATTTCCCAACGGACACGTCTTAGGGACCTTTAAGAGAAGAGCGTACTCCTTTTTAAAAAGGCCGGCAACACATTAGCGATCTCTCTGATTTCGCGGATGTTCATGGGCGGCGATGATTACTTTCCATCAGGTGACTCGCTTGGTCGTTTGACGCCTCTAGCATAAAAAAATCTTAAATGTATAGAACGTCAAGTTCCTACACAAGTTGACATCTGTGAGTTGTGTTTACATATTTCAAATAATTAAAATTCCCAGTATGTTTAGTTAGAAAAATAGCGATCCAGCAAGATTTTTTATGCCTTTTAATTTAAAGGAATGTTTAATTATGTACTCTTTTTAATTCAACTTTATGACAGATACAATATGTTTAAGCTGCTTTGAAAGTTAGGAAGCGTTTGAAAATTCAGGCGTTAAAGTTCGTAAGCTTTAAGCTCGTAAGGGGAACCCCAAAATTATACATAAAGCCTAATCCCATCATAGTGGCGATATAATGTTCCCCTTATTCCGAAGCTTACGAGCTTTAACGGTGGGACAGTTTATAGGCTGATACTTTTCTTTTACTTGTACTGGAGATCTTATGAAGCATCAATCGACAATCCTTACGAAAGTAAAAAGTGCTTGTGGAAACTCTTTTTCGTCATTAATCACCTTGTTGGACCTCAGTTCTATGACACCATCTAGCATCTATTTTTACCCTATGTAAATATTCCCATTGCTAATGCTGTTTCCAACGAGATTCTCAAATTGTAATAAAGATGCATTTACTACATATGCATTACGTCGCTAAATTGTTATCAACCTAATTGTAATACAAAACGTTCCGTTATTCAGGGTTTCATTTACTGACCGTTAATTTCAACATCTGCGCGAAATTATCTCAATAATAATGATTGGCGATATTACTTGAATGAAACAAGGCTCTCTAGCACACCCCATTGTCTGCCGGCATGGCCACGCAACCGGCACCATGAGAGCAGATGCTTTGCATCGTAATCACTTATTGTCTGCATAATGAGGAATTAAGTTTATGCTAATAATGTGCGCACAAATACTGAATACGTAAGCAGCCTTTACATATATTATTAAATTAAAATTATGGAACTCAAGACTTCATTATTTTTTTGTACAATATCATATGTATGCGTCTGCTAATTGGTTTTTAAGATTTTAACATAGAGGCTCCCTCCACATGGTGTATAAAAAGGTGGTCAAGTAATGTTTGGCATTTAATTATTTAGTGCACAAATCAACTGGATTTCTCTTTTTCGAAATGTGCGTATTTTACCCACTAGCTCGTCAGTTAGGGAAAATATTGCATTAATATGCAAACATTATCTTCTCTTCTTAGTTTGGTACTCTTGATCAGACTAAGGGTTGTGATTGTAAAGGTCACAAGGCAATCCCGTCAATGTTATTGTCAGATCTGTAAAAATATTGGCTCATGGTCTACGCGTGTCGAAATTTGTGAAGCTGATGTTTAAAGCAACTTTATGTTTAATCTTCAGGTACCTCCCGCCGGAGTGTTTCGTAGTCGGTAAAAACCCACCAAAGATCAGTAGTAAGGTGGACGTGTGGAGTGTGGGCGTGATCTTCTACCAGTGCCTGTACGGGAAGAAGCCCTTCGGCCACAACCAGAGCCAGGCGACGATCCTGGAGGAGAACACAATACTGAAGGCGACCGAGGTGCAGTTCGCCAACAAACCCACAGTCAGCAACGAGGCTAAGGTCAGTATATACCATTATTTATGTTTCATCATCATGATCACGAACTCGTAACTGCAGTATAGGCATAAAAATAAATAGACACGGCTCGGCTCTAGCTGAAATTGATATCGAATAGTTCGTAGACATACGTGCTAGGCAGTACGTGTGCGCTATCGTGACTTTCCCGCGCCCGTTCCGTCTTTGTCTCACGTCCATCCACGCCGAGATCACTGTACCTGCGCATGTTTGTGTGTTTAGAACGTTATGTATGCCGGCTTTATACGTTTGCCACTGTCAACCTTAGTGTTGGAGGAAACTCGAGTCCGCGAGTCGATGTTTCAGTGCTCAGCTCTTAATCGCAATACTCGACTCACTAAGACACATACCCCTGCTCAATGTGTTCCGAGTTTAGAGAGCATCCCTTTAAACACTTCTTGTGAGCTCGAGCTCCGTGCCGTGTGGTCCCCGGCAGAGTAGAATAGGCCACCCTCACTCATACCGAGGTGTCGTAAAAGGCGACTAAGGTAAAGCTGCTGGCATGATCATCAGCAAACAGAGAAGGAAAACTCTGCATTTATATCAAAACCCTCGCCAACCCGTCTGCCAAGCGTGGTGAGTATGGCAATTATCCCTCATGTGATTGAGGGAGGCCCGTGCCCCAGCAGTGGGGACTTAAATGGGCTGATGATGAGCTCGAGCTTGCTCATGTAATAAACGAGTCGAGCTCGACTCGTTTTGAACTGAGCACTAGTACGGCGTTTAATACCTACATATTACTGTGTTTCTAACGTAATCATATTATGGGCTTGAATTGTCGTGGTTGGTGCTGATGTAATCTAATATTTTATGAAGTTTTCGATTATATACCAAGAACATGTTTCGTTGTCTCATAGATTGAAATATATTTTTTATTCGGCTTGATTTACTTGACATTTTTTTTTTTGAGTTGAAGTTACATGGATTTTGAACTCGACTTTCGTTAGAACCCGAGTTCGATTTGTTACTGCAGCTCTTTTTAAAAGTCGTGTATCAAGTTAAGACTCACTCTCGACTGCACTCTCGACTGGTCCCTCAAGATATGAGCATAACGAACCCCGTGAAAGTCGAGTATGTAATGTAATGTAAATAATCGACTCGCGGACTCGAGTTTTCTCTAACACTAATCAACCTTATCCATGTATTGAGACGCGTCTCAAGTTTTAATATCTCGAGTTAGCGCCCTATTATATAGGGATCGCCCTATTAAAACTCGTCGCTCGCTCAAAAATATTGGTTAGTTACCTAACCAATATTTTTGAGCGATCGACGAGTTTTAATAGGACCGTGGCCAGAAAAAAAAACCCTAAAATTCTGGGACGACTTTTAATAGGGCGAGTTTCCCCCTAACCTTTGAGAAATTGGTCATGGAGCTAGATAGATAACGATGCCATGACTCTTATTTTTTATTTACTCACGCAAATAAAATATAATATAAAAAAAAGTTTATTTTTTTCAAATGCCGTATATTCTATACGAAATTTAACCTAAATTACAGAAAATGTTCATGTACACCTGGCTCATAATGTCACCTCAGAGAGTTATTAATTACTGATAAGAAAGCAAGTATTGACTACATTTTGTTTGTATAAGATACAGTTATTGAAGCAAATGTCCAGACTATTTAGGCAGATGTTAAATGAGTACCCTTTTAAAGTGCACCTGCATCATAGCCGTTGTTTAAAAAGAGGGCGAGTTTAATAAGCCTAAAAGTTCAATATTTAAGGAGGGATACAGACAGCTGTCGCTATTATGATAGCGATACGGCCGCATTATTGGTACATAACTGTTATACCTACATAGTTTTATGTTCTTTACCTAATTTTGTATAATAAAGTTATACTAATGTACTAAAGTTCACGTCGCGGCAACACGTGGCTTCGTAAAGCATCAAAAATATAATACTCAGGCTGAGTCAATGGGTGTCTGTTGCGTGTGGGATGCTAGGTGACGTACTGTCGGACTGAGGTCCCCTCAACATAATTGGTTTTTTCGTTCGTGAAATTTTTATTTATTATCACGTTTTAAAATAACGTCGCATGCGGACCTACTACAGTACGCCAAATAGAGATGAAAGAGACTTAGTTTTGTATGGCCTATTAAAGACTAGTTTAATTTTTAAAGCCTTGCGATTAGATTAGTCTTGTGCACCCTTTACTTTAGTCATCATAAAACTAAAGTTATTAGCGAAAAAGTAGACCACGCCTTTTTTGGATTTAATCCCAAAAATATAAACAATTCCTATTCATATTATTTGGAAACCTTGAATAATATAAAATATTAATTTATTGTTGCCTAAAAACATTTTTAAGATATTTTTACTTAGACATCAATCCAAGGTTATGTGAAACGATACGTCACAGAACGGATGATTGAATAATTCGATCAACTATGACACTGCTTTACTGTTCTAAGCAGTCTATGGTTATTCCAGGATTTTAAATTAAAAATTAAGAACTAAAGATATACTCATGAACTTTCTAGTTTAATATTAAAGCCAAAACCTGAGTAGCTTTTTGTAATAAGAAGATTAGTTTTTATTTTAGAGTTTAATCCTCTTTCGTCTCTAACGCTACGTAGCGGATTTTTTACACTCGATAGTCCGATCACCGAATGGAAAAATTACTATGCCAAATTAATTCGTAGTTCATATAGGCCACAGGATACAGGCCTGTGAGCCTAGTGAAGTATCTATCGTCACAAAGCATTGTATGCTTTGTTATGTCAATAAATTTATTCTTATTCTTCGTTCGAATAAACAGAAACAAGATGGTATAAAAAGTATCAGAGTCGCGGTATTCAGCCGGACAGTAGGCGCGCATATGACAAAATAGGGTATTTGACTAAGCTCGAAATTTTACAAAATAAAAATATTTTATCAAAATATAGGTAAATATGTGCCAATAGCAAAAATTCTCAATTAAAAATATAACGTCTAGGCGGTTTTATGGCCATTCAAAGATTCATGGGCAAGTTCATGTTAAAAGTATGAAATTATTAATTGAATAACCCATATAATTTAGACCAACTATTATAATGGAACCATTGACATAAACGAAACATTTGATATAGCTACCATACAAAATTCAAATTAAATGCATACTAAATACTTGTTTGTGATGTCACATCTCAGTAGCCATTTGTATGGAGCGTTTTAGGTTTTCCCAAAATAATGTGATTTTAAAGTTGTGATATCTCAGGTAGTTTAAATGAGAATAAAGGGATTCTTTCAACGATGTTTCTATCATTGAGAGGTCTTTTGATTGCAAAAAAAAAATAAAAAATAGTCAAATACCTTATTGTAAAAATTAATCGAGGGGTAAATAACACACTTAAAAATTTCATCTCGTGTTCAGGCGGGACTCGAACCCACACCTTCCACAATCCGGGTGAATGTACTACCAATTATACCACTGAACGCGTTACTAAGTCGACGAAATTTGTAAGTGCATGATTCGACATGAGCTGTCGATAGTCTCATCAATATTGTAGGTATATTTACAATATCCAGTGGAAATATTATTACAAATATTTGACCACCAGTTAAGATGAGACTGCTTAATCAATAGTTGATATTTTATAGCAATCTTTTGCGATTTATTCTTAAGTAAATAACACACTTAAAAATTTCATCTCGTGTTCAGGCGGGACTCGAACCCACACCTTCCACAATTCACACATTACACCGTACATTCACCCGGATTGTGGAAGGTGTGGGTTCGAGTCCCGCCTGAACACGAGATGAAATTTTTAAGTGTGTTATTTACTTAAGAATAAATCGCAAAAGATTGCTATAAAATATCAACTATTAATCGAGGGGTGTGTTATTGCAGAGCTTCATCCGCGCGTGCTTGGCGTACCGCAAGGAGGAGCGCATCGACGTGTTCGGGCTGGCGCGGCACGAGTACCTGCAGCCGCCCATGCCCAAGCCGCGCGGCGCCGGCGCGCCGGCCGCGGCGCAGGCGCCGGCGCCGGTCGCCTTCAGCGCCAACATCTTCGGCGCCGGCTCGTCGTCCTAGCCGCGCCGCCGGCGCCCGCGCCACCCGCCGCCGCGCTGACACGCCCAGTGTGTGCACTGACTGAACTAACTCTGGTGATGCGTCCAAGGACACTGAACACGGTGCCGTGAGGTTTTGGACGGCCGTCGTCCCCCCGGGCCGTTTAGTTTCGCGCGTAGACTGACTTCCCGTTTCGTATTACGAACTTCTGTGATCGATCGGTATTAGAAACATTCCTGGGTGACTTTCAAAATCAGCTATTTTTTATCCCGATTTTGATTTTGTTTCGATATTCTCTTATCTAATTCATGTAATTATCGCTGTAACGGTAAATTCGCACTCCCAGTGGAAATTCATTTTATCATATTTGAAAAGTAGGTTTAAAAATACATATGTTGAATTTCTTCCATTAATTCGCCAAATTAAAGAATAAAAATATGAAAAAAGTTCCACATATGTATCCTTCAACATTCTTTTCAAATATGATAAAATCGATGACTCGATCACTTATGCTTATTTTCCACTGGAGGTGAGAGTTGAGTGCCGATGTAAAAGTTTTTGAAGCGTTACTGTAAATATCAATTTTGAAATGATATTTTTTTCCAAGAATGGCCAAATAATGGTAGTCGTCGCTGGAGGCCAGCCGAGGAGTGCGTAATGCGAAGCGGGCGGCGCGCGAGAGGCGCGGAGTGTCGGCGAGCGCGGCGCGCCGACGAACTCGTTACACTAATAGACGTACTTTTTAGTTTTCAAACTTTGTCAGTTAATATCCAGAGTTGTAAAATGACTAAATATCATTTACAGATTAAAATTGTTTAAGATTATGCTTACTGTTGACTGTATTTATTGAGCGGGTGATAAAATGTGATTCTCCATTTATGAATGGTTTCATCCTTTTATCACTAGAGAGGATCCTGGGACTATCCCTTGCATATTATATAAGTTATCCCTATTAAAAAGTTAAAAATATTGTTTACGACTTTTACTTTATCCTAGTAGACTAGAAATTTCCCGATAAGTGATGATATCCCGGTGTCCACACAAAGTTTGTGAGTAATTCGTAGAACATACATGGAGGTGTTTTGGATACCCCGAAGGGTGCTCTAAACATGGCCTTCGTCTTAACACCATAAATGAAACATCCTGTATAGGGTGTGTAGGGTAGAAGTAAGATAATATTAGTTAGGGTAAACTGAGGCGAAAAAATAGGAAATCTGTTGATATTTTGAATAGTTGACACGGAATTTTGTCCACACGAAATGATCCGGGATATGCAAGTCTGGTAATTGCTATGAAGAGAATGCCGTCTGACCTTCGCAAACCTGAGACAGGAGAACTGAAACAGGGAATTCATGATAAATGTTCAAATTATTTCCGCAGGCTGTTTCCCTTACCGCCGAGCTAATGGTAGAATTATACTAGTACCTAGGTAAGCAAAATCCAGAATGCATGCTCGCATTCGAACCTAGTACGAGGCTAATATAAAAAGATAAAGAACGGGCCAGTATGTACATAGCGTTTAAAAAATGTTTTTCTTATAAAATAATAATGCAAAATACTACAAAGTTACATATACTATGGTATTTTTATACGTATGTACTCTGGGATGTAGCAAGAGTCGAATAGATGGCGGCTCATCGTATCATCTCCAAGCGCGGGAGAGCTCATGATGAATTTGTTTTATAATGCCCCGCCCCGCAAGTACTTCCTACCTACTAACCTAATTGCTAAAGAAAATGAATCCCTAATTTTTTTCTCGATGAGGTAAGTATTTTTTCCTAATTACCTATTTGACTAGTATAATAATATCTGTGCTATTGGTTATCCTAGGGAAGTTTACAAATGAGGTTTTCTGAAAAACAAAATATAGGTATTTTACCAAAGTTGAAGATGTACCTCATGGGTATTTTTCAAATAAATTGGGCCATTACTTAGGTGGATCCATTATTTCCAATGAACTGAATATGACTAAAACCAATGCATAATCGATTCGTAACATCCATTAGGTTGCTACGAATCTTATCGCAAAAATATTATGGCAATGAGTTTGTATGAAATATCATACCTACCTTTAAAATTCATCATCATTATCAGCCTGTATTTTAATCCCACTGCAGGGTATAGTACCTACTCCTGTGCTCGCCACTCGCAACGGTCCTGTAGCAAACCTTTAAAATAACTAAAGGATAATTAAAAAACGACTACAACATCAATTCACAATAATTAACTCTTTATTTACTAGTTGATGAGCCGTTATTAGTGGAACACTTTTTTGCACCATGTAACCTCTCAACACAGTGCGCGAAACTACAAACTAGCCGTTTTACTTGGAGCTTACATTTTCTCAATTCCTTCAATATCTAGTATAAGTTTTCTGTGTGTTACGAGTACTAAACAAAGAAAATAAAAATTCGAAGACTGGGACCTGAGCAATTAATTATGGGAGGCGGCCGATTCTCTACCGCTCGAGCTAAGTGGACGGTTGAACCAAACAACTAACTACCTACAAATACTTCGTATACTCACTTCCACAGAGAAACTTACGGGGTCGCGCGCCGTAGTTTTAATTACGAAGCGTTTTCAGTTTACCGTTGAATAACTGCTTTCAACTAGCTCCCGCAGTATGACCAGGGTTCGTATGGTTGGCAATACAATTTATTCAATCACATGTTCAGACAAAAAATTTAAGACAAAGATCTTTTTATCGTTTAAGTAATCCTTTATTTTATATTAACACATATCATTTATCTATAATATAACTGAAACACTTATACTAGCCTTGCAGCAGACTTGCGAAAGTTCTTTTATTAAGTTTCAAAATATGCGGTATCAATGGTTGTAGGTACTTTTGCGTTTTGCGTTTTTGCGTTGACTTAGATTTTTCTTTTTCACGGGTTAAAGGCAATTAGATCTAAGTATTTGATATGAATTTCAACTTGATAGCTCTACGCGTTCATGAGGGAAAAAGAAATAAGTTTATATTTATTAAAAAATATATACCTATTTTGTAATGTAACTAAAAATTTAAGTTTTCGGAATTTTTCCTTTATGTGTGCTATAAAACGTTGCTTCATGCCAAATTTCAAGATTCTAGGTTGACTGGAAGTACCCTTTAGGTTTTGATTCCCTTGCGAGTACTTGCGAGTTTCAAAATATGCAGCTTGAATTGCTGTTTCTTTTGATTGCGTTGACATAGAAGTTTGATTTTGTTACAGCTTAAAGGTATTTTAGACTTGAGTATTTGGTATGAATTTCAATTTAATACCTCTACGCGTTTATGAGGAAATGGGTAGTAAGTTTAAAATTATTAAAAAAATATATATTATGTGATGTAACTAAAAATTTATGGTTTTCGTAATTTTTCCTTTATCTATGCTATAAGACGTTGCTTCGTACCAAATTTCAAGATTCTGAGTTCACGGTAAGCACCCTGTAGGTTTTGATTCCCTTGCAAGTGTCGAAAATTTGCGGCATAAACGGCTGTATCTTTTGATTGCGTTGGCTTAGAAGTTTGAATTTTTCACAGCTTCAAGGGACAGTAGACCTGAGTAATTGATATACATTTCAGCTTCATACCTCCACGCGTTCCTGAGAAAAAGGGTCTTGACAGACGGACGGACGGACAGACGGACAACAAAGTGATCCTATAAGGGTTCCGTTTTTTCCTTTTGAGGTACGGAACCCTAAAAATTGATTATAATATACTTACTTACCTAAGAGATCGGGAAATCTGGCGCATAACCACCTGAAGAGCAAAAATCGTTTACTGTTTGCATAGTTTTTTGTTTGAAATGACGCCATTTTTGTGACGTGCGTGCAAGCTATTTTTCAAAATTTACATACATAGTCTATATTATGTAATCTACCGCTGATTCGGAATGTCAATTTCTACCGAGAAAAATCAGCAAGTAGTTACCTACTCTTTTCAAATAATATAGTAATTACAATTAAAATTTTTAATATAGGTAGGTATGTAAGTAATACAATATTCTTTCTTATATAAATTATGATTACAGTGATAGTATGACCTGTGGTATGACTTACGACATTTTCGTTTAAAATTGGTTATGCGGCGGATTCCGCGACCGTACCTAAGTTACTAATAATTTTTAACATTTTGATTTTGTTGGAATTATTATAACAATTTACGAAGCATTCTTTGCAAAAAGTTACGGCGTTTTTGTGGTATTTAATGGGCATAAACAGCCAAGTGTTATCTTGTTATCATCAATAAAAGTTGTCCACATTAATTCCCCCCAGTTCCTCAAAAGATTCTGCGTCAAGCGTATTTAGGTACATATTACCTACTGAATCAACGAACAGCGATATGAATATCCCATTATGCAATTAGAAAGAAATCGAAGGCCACTGAGAAATTCCTCCCTTTGGGCATCACACGGAAGCCAAAGGATTACAATCTAATTCTCTCGGTGAGTGAGTGACTATGTTGGTTCAAAGTCAAAGACTTGGTTCGCCAGCCCTACGGGGGTTGAATAGGCTCTTGCACACCTAGGCCCGCTCCGGTCTCTTTGTTGTTGCAGGGATTCAATGGCTTTCCGGGCCCCTGGCGACAAGTGCGTTATTACACGTCAGTTTATCCTGTAGCTTTTAGTGGATGTTTATTTTTTCGTAATTATTAATTATTTAATTTTTTTAACCACTCAAGGCAGAGGCGGATTTAAAGATTTGCCGCTCCTGGGCTATTCACAATTTGCTGCCCCCACCAGGGGTGTAGCGTGGGTGTCGGTCGCCCGGGGCGAAAGAATTTTTTTTTTGGCAACAGCTGACTTCTTTTCGCTTAAACGTACGCACGTACGTACGTACGTAACGTACGTACCTATAAGCACGTACTTACTTACTGTGTAAGTTGCAACGATATAAAAAATACACACAAGCCGTGCAATGTCGCTACGATTCTCGTTCCACGTATTGTAAGTAACAAACATTATCATAACAAAAGAAGCTCAGATATTACGTATAAACCAACAGCAACCCTGTAGTTTACTCCTAGGTACTCGTTTAGATATCTACCTAGCAACTTCAGCCGCCCCTCCCCAACCGCGCGAATAAAATGCTCCTTGCATTCGTTTGTGCAATGCTCCTTGCATTTGTGCAACGCTCCTGGAGTGCCATTGTGCTTGCTCTCTGCATTACCGATGTGAATTCAACGTGAAAACTGTTTATGTTACACTTAGTTCGAAAGGCGAACAAGGTTTTATGGTATGAAGTTTTTTTTTTAGTTTCTGTAGGTTGGCCAAATAATGAATCTAAAGAAGTTTAAATGACTGCAAATTTTCAGGTTTATTATTGATCTATTTATTATTAAACTAACAAATTTCGCTTCAATTTACACTTGTCCTGCAGGATCGGTTGAGTCTTAACACAATAAGTTCTATAATTTTAAACCAAATCAAGAAAGTACTTTCTCAGTTTGTTTTTAAATACATTTTTGACTGGTTCCCGTCGAATATCGTTGAAAAGCTATTCGCACTAAAAAACAAAATACTGAATCGTTTCTATGTATTTGGGCTGGGAGTTTGTAAAGAAAAACTGCTCCTACGTACCTACCTTCGACTAATTTAGCGTTAAAAATCTCTATATGTACCTATAACGTAAAGTGAAATAATTATTTATTGCGTTCGCGTTAGAACTTATTGTATGTTTTGTTGATTTTAAATCTAATGAATAAAACCTACGAGCCAACAATGCATCTATGATGTCCACAGACGGCGGTGATCACTTTCCATCAGGTGAACCACTTACTCGTTTGCCTCCCTATCACATAAAAAATATCAGTTGGCATGTAAAGGGAACAAATAACACGAAATGTTATGTACTCGCAATTATTACCTAATCTAAAAAGTAATTCTAAAAGAAGATGAAGAAAGAAAAGAAAAGCAAGTATATATAGATGTAACATCCAAATACTGAAAAAACACAAGTGTTTTAGGTATCTACACGAACACCGATACCGGATTGTAGTCGTATTAACGTTATCTTTTACCAAAAGACTCCTTCGAGCCGGATTTGAACCAGCGACCTATGGATATCAGCTTTTCTTTTCCAACTACAGTCCACCGCTCTACCAACTGAGCTATCGAAGGCTGGAAATATGAAGTGAAATTATAAATCAGTTCTTTTGTGAAACTAAATGGTAAGCAACAAGGTCACAGATTATATTACAAGGTTGTGACCTCGTGTTGAACAGTGTGTTTACTCCGATTTTGTAAATTGCCAAAATGTATAATAGTAGGTCTACCTACAGACAACCATACATCAGCTAATTGTTAAAGAAAGTAAAAAAATATTCTAACTAAAATTTATATTTTTTATGTGATAAATAACAGACGAGCAGACGGGTCACCTGATGGTAAACGAATTGCCATCGCCAGAGTAGAGTCACAAGTACCGTGCGCTGCTAACTTTTCCGTCGGCGAAATATAGTACTGACGCTGTTTCTGCTGGTTTTCTGTAAGGCCGTGGTATGATGTTGGTCGTGTCCTATTAATGCCGAAGCCTGTCCCTCTCACAGCTCTCATATATTTCTAACTTCTTGAAACTTTGTGCCAATAGATACTAGATACTACATACGATGCTACGATGAAAGTTAGTAAGTCTCCTCGACTGTTCGACATTGATTGTTACTGTTTCCACGTGTCGAACCAACGAACAAGGTAAACAATGGCTCCATATCGACTATCGTATCAATAGTTGATCAGATACGAGTACATTCCTAAGTTCCTTCGAAGACGTAGGTATCTACTAAACAGAGGTGCCCAAACTTTTTGCCCTAATTTGATTTGGTAAACCACTATCTATGACAGACACTTTACATTAGAAGTATCTAATGGCGTAACTCTGCAAATAGTTGTCGTCCTTGACCACCTCCGCATAATGTCCATGCAACAACCAGAGTCACAGTGCGCTGCTATCTTTTTAATTTCCTTTCCCCCCTGAGTGAGCGTCCCTCACTCGGCGAAACACAGCGCACGCTGGTTCATGCCGGTTCTCTGTGAAGTTGTATTACCAAAGAAGTCCCGTAAATGTGCGATGTCCCCATCAACATTCGAATTTGAGCTTATTGCTCATAGACGCAAGGAATTTCAATTAATTCTTATTCTTGATACCAGACTCCTCAAATCTTGAATTACAGTCCAAGCGTACACTCCAGAGCTACAATATTAGACTCAACCGGGAATTACACGCTAAGCACGTCTGCAAACCTTTAAGAAAAGAGCTCCTTTTAAAAGTTCGGCAGCGCACTTGTGACTCCTCTGGTGTTGCAGGTGTACTACATGGACAGCGGTAATAGCTTACCATCAGATGATCCGTCTTCTTGTCTGCCCCCTACCTTATAAAAAAAGAGATGAATAGAATAAAATAGAATAGAAAAATGTTTATTTAGCACCAAAACAACACAGATGAGAGATGGGAGGTCTTGTTGCGCGCTGATAGAATAGGCTTGTTGGGAATTCACGATGTGCTCTCGCACACTCCCCGAAATGTATCCGGTAAAAGACAGCGTCTACATGTGCGGTAGTTGAGGCTCTGCAGGCCAGCAGTGAGTGGGTCATCATCACCGACGACCCTCATTGCACGGCATTCTATTGAGTCTTCTCCTATTTAACTGTTGTGTAACACTTATGTTGCCATTCACCCTCTGCGACATTTGAAGTATTTTTACCAACTTCAAAAAAAGGTTTTTATGTTCGACAGTTTTTTTTATGTACTTATGTTCAACGTTTTCTCCGTATTTTTAAATTTTTGACCGATTTGCTACCTGGGGGGCTACCAAAAATTGAGATACTAAAAAGCAAGATAATAAAAATCGACGAAAAAAAAAACCGCTTTCAAAAACCACGAACTAAAAAGCTTAAAATAATATTTTTAACACTTCATACATTTCGCATGACATTTTATAATATGTAGATTTTTTTATGCTAGTCATCTGATGGAAGTAATCAACGCCGCACGTAAGCAATTGCGAAATCAGCGAGATCGCTAATGCGTTGCCGGCCTTTTCATTCAATTTTTTCAGGCGTTCATTTTCGGGCCACATTTACGCTCTTGTGGACTACTGGTTGGGAACCATTTGATTGTGCTAATTAGATAGACCAAGTTTCGAGTTTCGACGCGCCTTGTGACGATAACTAATTTATCTGGAACTTGCCAGCTGTTGATTGAATGCGAAACAGCCGCGATACTCAAGAACATCTAATCATACTTCGATATTGGTTTCTGATTAACAGACTATCAGACCCAACCGCACTTCTATTCCTACAATATAGTGTAGGTAATAAGTATCTAGTTAATTAAATGTCTAATAACCTACCCAAGATATGTTTTCTTAGCACACTTTGTTCAAACGATTTGACTTTGGTACGGGGGGAGGGGACTTAGGGACAGCCGAAGGTGAGCAGCCGTCCCTAACGAGCACTGGAGGCGACCGTGTGCAATGCCGGCGCGGGTACCCCAGTACCGTCCGCCGGCTGGCCACCTCCAAGGAGAGGAAGGAGACTGCGCATATTGTCGGCAGTCTCCGACCCGTCCTCAACTGAAATGACCCTAACGTAGTTGTAGGTAAACTGTAAAGAGTCTTTAGCATCTTTAGTATAGACCGACTAAGAAAAAAAAAGATCGGGTTAATTGACCTTTTCTTGTGCGTCAAAGGTCGTGGGTCAGATTCCCATCACCCGGGAATTTACCTCAATGCCCGGGACAAACATTCGTGTGATGCTTTGATTTACATTAGTATCCTTCCTATCCTTCTGTCGACTAAGTAGTATCCCTTACATAGAAGCAAAACATTTATTAATAAGAATGTAAATAAATAAGTAACTAGTGACAGATATTCAAGTAGAAATATATAGATCTAAATATGTCTAATTAGCCTGCAAAATTACTGGTGAAAATAAGCATGAATCCCGCGCGTAGGTTGTTTCGAGCGATTAGCTGGCAGGAGCCGAGTGATTTGCTGAAAGCATTCGTCCGGCGAGTTATTGCTCATATTCCTAATGAAAGTTCCATCCGCCATTCCGGCCCTTGACATAGTATCAGTTTGGCAGTAAGCGAAATGGACAGGGCTATTGATATTCAGCTGATTGATGCCGCATGATGTATATAAGTTATTTCGATAAGATTCGAACCCTCGATCTTTGGCGTATGATGAGGTAGGGTCACTACCAAATACACCATCGCGTCGGGCCATTCATTCGCCATTACCTGTAGGTAATGTAAACTTCGTAAGATGCTTAAAATCTAATTTGGTTTTCCATTTATTTTGTGGTGAGCCCAGGAAATATTCATGATGATTATTTCTCTAATGAAAAGCAAGTCATTCGTATCTCTCTATTTTAATTAGGTGTCTTCTTAAAATGTTTGTCACCCTAGTACAGGTTTTCACAAAAAAGTACTAGGTTGACAGAAACTAACAGGAACATTTATTATTAAGTATACTTGTGAGTTCCGGATCTTGCCTAATCCGGGACTCGCACATAGACTCGCAAGTGTAGTCGCACTTAGTCTTGCAAGTAAAATGCGTACCTACCTGGGAAATTCTCATTAAGACTTTATCTATTGACCGTTTGTCAGATAGCTTATTTTTTGTGTTTTGTACTATGGCTATCCCGTGATGATCAACGCACCTCTAATTAGAACGCCAGCGTTCGCCACTCGCTCATTCAATTAATTAGTGAATAACTAGTGATATCTAGCAGCCCCGGGCCCCGCGAACGTGGGAATAAAATGAACTATTTATCCTAAGAAGTAATTTTATTTTCCATCGAATGTTTCAATGTAGGTCAGTTATTGCAACGTAGGAAAGTGCGTTATGCTGTTTATGGATTCCGGCTCTCTATTGACACAGGTGATGAGAACAGATGTTACCCAATCTGTCTGTTGGTTAGGTAGATAAGTATTACCTATACCATCACGTACATGGACCGAAAAAAAGGAGTCCAACTTTAATTTCATTAATTTCAGTAAGGTAAGTATTATAGCGGTCACCGTAGCTTGATGGAGACGTTTAAGAGCAATGGTAGCTCAATGAATAAAAACGTGCCTCAGTGGATATAAACGCCTACCCAACGGTAGTTCGTAGGTTCGAATCCAAGCATGCAACGCTGGATTTTTCAGGTCTATTTGAATACCCGTTGTTTAGGTTCGTATTTGTTAAGTATATAACCTTTTTGGAAGTTATGGCTGAATGACTTTTTTTACAATAAAAAAAGAAATGTTTGTGTCAAATTTTGAAAACTCAATTTTTCTGTAGAGAAAAAATATGTACAAATTTTATATTCTTGTAATTGTGATAAAAATAAACAAGTAATGTACGTACATTTTGTAATTATAATACTTTTTTATTTATAACGTCGAGGACCCAGGCTATCGAACACCCTTATTATTAGGCCGGAGGTGAGCAAAAACAAATCATGATCAAATAATCATAGAATTAATAACCTTGAGTGGAGACCGCGACTCGGTAAGCGTAGTGTAGGACACCCTGCGACAAGATGGGATGATGACATTCGAAGGCTGGCTGGTGTGGGCTGGATGAGAGTGGCCGAAAATCGGGAGCAGTGGCGTGCATTAGGGGAGACCTATGTCCAGCAGTGGACGAGTGTGGGTTGCTGATGATGATGATGATGATGAGAATTAATAACTCTATGAAAATTGTTTGTTAATCAGTCATACTTGGTTGTTCATTACACGAGTACTTTCCTACTACGAATACTACGACAAAACAGGATAAAACTCAACCCTATGCTTTGGATCTATCAAAGGCATTTTTTCATGTGCGTGAACATAAAAACATTTTTTTATGAGACAGTTTCTACATCAGTCAGTTGTCTAGCCTAGCTTGCGTCATAAAAGGAAGATGATAAAAATTCAAGTTGCGAGAATGAATCCGCGGTTGCAATTTGCATGCATTGTCGCGTCCGGAACAATGGCGGTGCAACATGCAGCTGATGCAACCGGCTAAAACTCACCAAAGGATGCGCTGTCACTGCTGGTTGCAATACTTATGTGCAAGTTTTTTTATGTGATAGGAGGCACAGACGAGCAGATTGGTCTTCTGATGGTAAACGGTGGCTGCAAAGATCTTTCACATGAAAAAAATATATATTGGTAATACTGTGACTTCTGTGGTTTTGCAGATGTAAATGGGGGTAATTTTGTACCATCACGTACCATCGCGTCTGCTCGTCTGCAAATTAAATGCTGCGCGAGTAGAGTCTACTTAAATATTTTATTATGAGACAGGAATCTCATAATAAAATGTTTAAGTAGACTTTTACTCGCGCAACATTTAATTATACGATTTGTTTCTATCATTTGTCGTTTATTTTGCTTCGATGATCGTTAAAATTAGTTACTGCATTTCTACTAGAAAATTATATCGCCTGCCATTTTATTACTAATGCAAAAAAACAACAATAGCCTCATGTTGAGGAACAAGAAAACTAAGACGAATGAAGTAAATAAATATATGGTACCTACCTACCTACCTATCTGTATCTGGAAAAGTATGAAGAAACACATATAATTCATAGCAAAACTGCTAAATAAATAAATAGTCAAGTTTTGCTAAGCAGTTGTGTTGAAAGTCGGTGAACTCTGCCCTTAGTGGCAATTCAGAGTCAGACTTGAGGGGTAACTGCAGAGTAGCAGCCCAGCCCCAGCAGTCGCCGTGCACTGACCTGTCAGTCTGCTGTGATCACGCACAGCAGCAGCTGCTGTAACGTAGCCGAAACGTGCATGAAACAGTAACATTTACACTATATTACATATATAGTTATTTATGTGCAAGTAAGCTAAGGACCTACGTTTTCTATGTCGCTGGGGAATTGCATAGTCATGCATAGCCTTCTGCTAGGGAGCAGGACGGTTATGTCAGGCTCTCCTCTGGCGGGGACGTCTACTAGTGAACAACCGGACAACATATCAACTAAACCCCAGTGGTTTTCCCTCATCGTCCTTAAGTGGGGAGGAATCATGGGTTCACAGAGGACAGGACGAGCCCGCTAGGGCTATCCCGGGAGCTATCCCGGGAAGCTAAGTACCTACCTGCTTCCATTTCGTGGCTAGTCCTATGGTACCTACATATGTTAAGCGTATGTTTGCTCAATATTATAAAGCTAGAGGGATTAACTGCTTCTGGGTAAGCTTACTTCATCATAGGGTTCTTCTTAACTCCAGGGTTCAGAGTGAAGCCAAGAAACAAGGCAAATCATCGTTGATAGCCAATGTTCCATAAAATTTCATCCCTCCGTAGTTTCTCGAGCCCTATGTTTAGCTGGCCTACATATTTAGAGAAGGCAGGAGCGCTGTGCCCGGCCAAGGGTGTAATTCGCGAGCCCAGGCTTTGATGTTCAGCGGCCTTGGGCGCGGTGCGGCGGAGCGTGCCTGTCGGGCATGGCACGAACTTGACCTTTATTTCGTATGTTTTGGTTATTGGAAAACAATTTCGGTCTAAGAGTTTGTTAATAGGGCCATTCCCAATAATTAAGTAGCCCATGGTTTACGTTCCTGAGTGTTTGAGCAATAGTAATAGTTTGTCACTGGATGATACTGGCCAGGTATATGCATCCAAAGTCCAGTCAACCAAGGTTCATTTAATAAACACCGCAGGGTATTGTTGAATACAAACCTTTACCTACTACGTCATCATCAGGATCCCCGGCGGTTTGCTTTAATTTATATCACTGATCCGCTCGGTTTGGTCTGCTCAGTTATAAATAGCCGATGTCATCAGCTCATCGTTAGGATGACTAAAAGTCACTCTAGTAGTTTCTAGTATCGGTTTTTGTTATTAGAAGTTACCTTTGGCTTAAGATCAGTTGCTTAGAAGCTATTCATTCAGAGATATTTTTTTGACACAGGGTGCAGACGAGCAGACGGATCATCTGTTGGTAGGTTAAGTGATTACTAACGCCCAGCACTCGCAACACCGAGGAGTCACAAGTGCGCCGTTTAATACGATCTTTTCTTGAAGGTTAAGCGATATTCAGATCCTCAACATCCTGTATTTCAAAAAAGTGTCAGCGCGAGTCGTTCAGGATCACTACAAAAAACCATACGTAATAGTACCTAAGTGCCTATTTAATTTATATTGTACCTACTACTAAAAGCTTGACGTCAGAAAAACCTAAATCTAAATGGAACATGTTCATTATCGTTAGTGAATCGTACAAGTAACAGCAAATCAAATTCGTACCTCGTATCGGGGTCTTCGATCATTTCCGCGGGTTATGGCGGGTGGTACGGGACCGAAATGATCTCAGAACATTGCCACCTATAGATGTGGTATTACAGTACAGTAAATATGAAGTTCATATTTATTGTAACTTATCCACTGGCGGCGGACTATCACTGCAGAAGCGAAGACCCTAGGACTAACTTGGAGCGAAATAACGCGCAAAGCTCAAGACCGTTCGAGATGGCGGAGCACTCTGGACGCCCTTTGCCCCACCTAGGGGACTAAGGACTTTAAGTCAATTAAGTCATCCACTGGTTGAGGTGTGTTCACTGAATAAGGAATGGATTATTTGAAATACTTAGAACAAGATGGCTGACCAACCTTACGTTTTGTCGTCCATAAGCTGAAATGCCATTGAGCACCTACAAGAAAACGAGTAGGTACTTAAAAGAAATCAAGAAAATTTGGGACCATGGTCCAGGCGTTGGTGCTCCAGGCTCTACAGTAAAGGCTTTAAACAGAAAACACGTTGTGATGATGATCAAGATGATCCTAATGTTTCCGAAGTTGACAGCGAAATTAATAATTAAATATAGATAGATAGATGGATAGATACTCTTTATTGCACAACATACAAAATTAAAAGCTTGGTAATACAGAGATACGATGTATATACATACATATATAAATAAATATGGTAATTTACAAGTTAGGTACATAGGCAAATAGAGGTCTTCACCTGTAACCCTGGAGACGGGCTCCGCATTATACCCCGGATGCAAGGTGGCCTTGCGATAGATGTAGCAAGATATGCCGAACAGCAATAGGGCTTTACAGTGCCGATGTGGATTTCCATCAACCTCCTAGCGCTGCAACAATCATCTTCTAGATGCTGTGGCCAATGCTGATGATGACGAGGTAAATAGATTAGATTAAGTCAGCACAGTTGGTGCGTGGAACAGGGGTTCCACCACAGGCATTGCACTGTGCATCCTACGCCTGGTGGCGACGGCTCGACTCTCTTGGTTGTCCCCAAATCAAAAACAAAATTTATTGTGTATCTGGGCAGCGGTAGTTGCTTACTACCGCCATAGATATTATAATCCTAGACAGCACTACTTCAGCGTCTGCTAACATTCAGATAAAAAAGAAAAAGTTTCAACGACAGAGCTGTTATGTGCCACCTCCATTTAGAGGCTTCTTAAAATATGGCTTGTAACATTGCCTCCGAAATCGCAAGATCGCGTGCTGGTGCCGCCAGCCCCCTGCCTCAGGCCAATGTCAATGTTATCAGATCTCGCCCTTTTCATGGATCTTGGACTCACGGCCGATCGCAACTGGGTAATGGCAACCTTCGGCAGGTGTAGATACCGATGTAATCGAATCAAGAAAGCATCATACAGTTAAAGGATATCAAATTAAATGTAGGTAGGTAGGTAATTAAAATATATACCTAAATAAAAAAGGGCTATGAACTAAAATTGTTTTTTTCCGGCTTTCTTAAAAATTTTCCAAAATAATTATTGATTGTCATTAGATGTTGTTCAGTGGGTAAAGTACATCTCTATGTCTGGTAGGATCATGGAATATATCAGCGGAATGGGCCATTTTTGGAAAAAAAGTCACAGAGTATGAAAGAGATCCACGCGGCCCTGAAGCATTTCTATACAGGGTTTCTATACGGGTGCGGTAGAGAAAGAACGTCGCCCAGCACGGCACCCCAGTAGGTACTAACGGCTTCACGCAGTTTTTTAAGTATGTCTTCCTATGAAAAGGCACAGTCTGTTTAGGGTGCATATCTATGGTTAGGATGCCGCCAATTCTATGGGGAAGTACCATGTAGTAGGTAGGTAGGTATTTTCTGTTACAAAAATGACCGGAGGAAATAAGCCGTGTCGCGATAAACTGATATTGGATATTTTTGCGAAATACACAGTGGTGTGACACACACGACTCAATTTTCCACTTTGGGAGCGTCACTTGCGCAAAGTATTGTGTTTAGAAAAACTTGATGCTGAAAACCTCAAAATCATTTTTAAAGACCTATCCACAGATACTCCCATACGTATAGGCTTGATAAAAAAAAAGAGTTTCAGTTTCAAGTATGGAGACCCCCCCCAATTTTTTATTTTTTCCAATTTTTGTTTAAAAATCGTAATGCGGTTAACAAAATACATCTATTTAACAAGTTTCAATAGTATAGTTCTTATAGTTTCGGAGAAAAGTGGCTGTGACATACGGACGGACGGACAGACATGACGAATCTATAAAGTTTATATTTTTTGCCATTTGGCTACGGAACCCTAAAAAGGGAAATAGCACAGTTAATACCAAGAAAAATGGCAATTCGTTCGAGTGACCTCTAAAATGGCACATATTACCACAGAATATTACATCAGTGACCTCACCTCACCGAATCGACCCCGTGCACCGCAATCGCTATTGTATGGGTATGTTGCGGGTCCGAGGGCAGCAGAATTGGATAGTAGGCGTCGTTTGTCAAGTCAACCAAGTGTTAGGGACAGCGACGAACAAATGAGACGGTGGTTGGTGTATGTACCCAGTTACTTGTCTTATTTGTTGTGATTCAGTAAGAAGTCAGGCTTAGTATTGGTGGTATTGGTTTATTGTGTAAACAGGTCATTCTCGAATATCGATACATATAGATAGATAGATAGATACACTTTATTGCACAAAATTAACAAATCTTAGCCTAAGTTATTATACTAAAACAATGTAGGCGGTCTTATTGCTAATAGCGATCTCTTCCAGACAACCTCAGGGTAGAGGAAAAGTATAGCGAATTAAGAAAAGGGGTAAGGCAGTGCAAGTCAGAAAAAGAGAAAAAAAAAGACATTGTATAAATACGAGTATGTAATATACATACATACATTATATTAAATAAATATATACTAGCTATAAATACTAATACATACTAGTACATTACAAAACAAATAAACATACATACTAACAGTTTATTGGATTGATAGATTGATAGATACGTAACCAGGGAAATAGGAGACAATGAAAGGACATATTTTATTGGCTAAAAAAAATTGTTGCGTATTATTTAACATAATCCACGCGTGGGTTTTTTTTATGATACGAAAGACAGAAAAGTCTATTCACTCTTGCCTTAAAGAGGCACAGGTTATATTGTTCAGGTTTCAGATTCATTCCGCCGATGTACATCGGCGGGCAACGAATTCCACTCCTTTCTGATACGCACAGCCAAGGGGCTGTGCGTATCAGAAAGGAGTTTGCGTAGCGCTTAGTACGGTTGGCTGGAACTTCAACCATATACGGATGGTAACCCAGTCTTCGCCTAGTATCCCGATAATGGTATGGGGCCGAAGGAACTACCTCATCTAGCTCCTTCGCACATTCTCCAAGGTGTATTCTGTAGAATATCCTCATGCACTGACAATAAGTATTCTGACACGCTTTTCCACAGAATCCAGAGCTGCTAGCTGATACTTGGCGGTTGTGGTATCTTTGTTTGATTCGAAGCTCCTTCAGGATTGAAACGTTGTGCGGTGAGCAGTCCACTTCACTCTAAGCAGGCGCCTCCAACACCACATCTCGAGGGCGTCAATATTTTTAGGACATTTTTGGTTGATTGTCCATGTTTCAGCTCCGTAAAGGAAGATAATATAGACTGGCCGTGTGGTCCCCGGCAGAGTAGAATAGGGCACCCTCACTCTTACCGAGGTGTCGTAAAAGGCGACTAAGGTAAAGGTGCTGGCATGATCATCAGCACCCAGAGAAGGAAAACTCTGCATTTAAATCAAAACCCTCGCCAACCCGTCTGCCAAGCGTGGTGAGTATGGCAATTACCCCTCATGTGATTGAGGGAGGCCCGTGCCCTAGCAGTGGGGACTTAAATGGGCTGATGATGAAAGGAAGATAGGAAATATTAAGCATCTCATAAGGCGAACCTTGGTGTTTTTAGTTACGCGCTTATCTTTTCATATCTTTGTTATGAATTAGAATTTATTATGACCAAAAAGTAATGAATTATATATAGGTAGTGTTCAAGTCAATATAAAACTGTTAGTTTAGTTTAGTTTATCCGTGATTCAAGAGATGGCGCTGTGCCATATTACATCGCGCTAGCGTTTCGTTTTTACTGACCTATATAAGGTACGCGGTGTCAATAGAATAAAAAAAAATTAATATTCAACCGAAAGTGGCTTTTATTTCATTACTCCACTAGGAAGCGATCCTCATTTGTTCATGGTCCTTCCGTTGCCGGATACCAGTGGTTTGGAATCTGGGTTTTTGATTCTCCGTCGCTACGGGCAGTGGGTCGCTGTCGCAAACGTAGTGCTTAACAGGGGTCAGTGGACCTGACCTCGGATGACGTCTGGCTGGAGTCAGTCATCGTTACATCAGGAGTGCACAGTGGTGCAGCGGAGCGGGTGCAGCCGCGGTGTAAAGGTTGCAGGTGGTTGATGCAGTACAAGAAGTGATGGAGTAGATGCAAGTAGCTGATCTCAGTGAGTGTATGTGCGTGTTTACAAGTGAAAGAAAAATCGTGAGTAACTTTGACCCTTATTCTCAAGAAGATATTAACTTTGGTGATTTTTTACAGTAATTTAAACTTAGAATAATTTTGCATGTTTTAGTTAAGACTTAGAATAATTTCTCTAAAAAGGTTAGTACGGGGAACCTATGCCCGATTTTTTAACGAATTTACAAGTGCAAAACACTTAAAAAATTTTTGATTATTTTTGTCTTTGAAAAAATTACAAGTGTTTTTAACGTATAAAATATTGGATTTAACTTTAAAAATTTTACTGTTTCTTTTGTTGAATTTAGTTCAATATGGAGACTGAAGTAAACATTAAGGCTTTATTAGAATTTCAAGCAGAATTATACGAGCGCATTTGTAAAGCTGAATCCAATTTTAAAAAGAGCCCCAAAGATCGTATTACAAAACAGTATTTAGAGGGGCGATTGGAATTAGTGGATCAAATGTGGTTTGAGTTTTCATCAGGTCACAAAGATTTAAAGCGCAATATTGAAAATAAATTATTATTAGATTCTGAATATGTCAAGAAAGAAATTTATGATAAAACTGAAGAGTGTTATTTGGATTATAAAGCTGAACTAAAATCAAAATTAGAAAAGTTTACTGTTCCTGTCGCGGTTAGTACAGCTTACAGTGACACTCAAGCTAATGTTAAATCATCATTACATATTAGATTACCTAAAATAAATATACCAAATTTCTCGGGTAAGTATTCCGAATGGGCTGCATTCAGAGATTTGTACGTGGCTCTGGTTCATTCAAATCAAGAATTGAATAAAGTACAGAAGTTGCATTATCTTAAAAGTTATTTGGAAGGGGAAGCAGAGCAGTATTTAAGACACATCCCCATAGCTAATGAGAATTATGACAGGTGCTGGAAATTACTAGAGGAACGGTATAATAATAAAAAATATATTTGTCATTTAACATTAAAAAGATTATTTAGCCAAAGAAATATTGTAAATGAGTCTGCCACTAGTTTAAAAGATTTAATTGATACTACCAATGATTGTCTGGCTGCCTTAGGCAACATAGGGGTAGACGTGGGTAGTTGGGATGTCATAATAATTCATATACTGTGTCTTAAGTTGGATCCGGAAACCAAGAGACAGTGGGAGTTTAATGTTAGCAGCAATAGTGCTGCAGATGAGTTACCAACTTATGACAAATTTAAAGAATTTCTAACAAATAGATATCGCGCAATGGAATTCTTGGACTCCGGATCGAACTCAGTTAAAAGGGCTTCAATTCATAGTAATCTTCCTGTGAATAAGATGAAATCACTACATGTAACCAATGGACAACATTTCAAATTTTTAACATGTCCATATTGTTTTTTTATATGAAAGTAGACATAAAATGAACAGACCCAAATTTTTTCTTTTTTCAAAATTTGTCCATTTTCATGCATAAAATAATTATTGAAATTCTTTTTATTCTAAATAGACGTAAGCGCCAAATGACGTCATCGGACGGCTGAATACAGCGATATTCCTTTGCTTATCATTGTTTTAATAAAAAAAAGGTACTACTGTCAAAGGTAAATAATACTAGTGTCAACATTGTCAACGTCATTCATACATTCAACGTTGACAAGTTGTCTTTTTTTTTGACAGTTTCATGTCATGAGTTTGGCATTACGTAAATTTAAAACTATAATGTGCTAAGCAAAGAAATATTTTACATTCTGCCGTCCGATGACGTCATCTTACGTTTTTTAGTTTTTAATTTTTTTCTCAGTAAATAAGCAATATAAAAAATGAATAAATATATATTCGAGCAGCGGAAAAGTAAACAAAGAATTGGTATTTTTTGTTTCAGAGCTTAACAATTTTGAAATGTTGTCCATTATAAATGTTTGTTTTGTTCGGGATCACACACACTTGCATTTTGCAAAGAGTTTAGCAAAGAGTCGACCGATGCTCGTCGTAATTTTATTGAGACCAACAATGCTTGTTTTAATTGTTTGGGTAGCAATCATTCTGCTAAAATGTGCCGCATCAACATAAGGTGTCGTGTTTGCAAGAGAAAACACCATTCTCTCTTGCACCCTAGTGGAAAGGCTACTTCGGAGACCATTAGGGAAAAGATTAGGCCGGTTGTAAGGGTTGCGTCTCCTTCAAAGGAGTCAGAACCGGTTGCTAGAACGTCAGTAGGTGAGCAGCAACAGTCGTCAGTATCCTGTTTTTCTTCAGGTAGGGTTTACAATCAGGCTCTTCTAGCAACTGCACTAGTAGGAGTTAAGTCGAAAACAGGTCATGACACTGTGCGAGTACTTCTTGACCAAGGTTCGCAATCTTGTTTCGTAACAGAGTCTACTGTACAGCGTTTGGGGTTGAAGAAGACTCCTGCATTGGGACAAATTTCTGGCCTGGGCGAGCAAGAGTCCACTTCAAAGGCTATGGTAATTTTGGAGCTTCAATCTCGAGTTGATTCTAATTTTAAAGTCAAAGTTGAAGCATATGTTCTGAAGTCGATCACAGCGCCTTTACCCACCTGTAAGATCGATCCATCAAAATGGATTGAAGTTAAGGGTTTAGTTCTGGCTGATCCAGAGTATCACACACCAAGTCGTACCGACGTTTTGCTTGGTGTAGGTATTTATAATCGGATACTCTTGGAAGGAATGGAAAGAAGTCCAGAGGGTGCGCTATTAGCACAGGCTACTTCATTTGGATGGATACTCTCGGGACACATTGATATGACTTCTAAACCAGTACATAAAATAAACGTTTTGCATTGTCGTACCGATGATAATGATCTCCTTAGAAAGTTCTGGGAGCTGGAAGCAGATCCTGAAATAAATAAAGAAAAAATGTATACAGATGAAGAAAAACGATGTGAAGAAATATTTGCTGCTACAACAGAAAGAGATAAAGAAGGAAGGTACGTCGTCCAACTTCCTTTGAAGAACGATCCTCCTCAGGTAGCTGACTCCATGGAGATATCTGAAAAAAGATTGAAATCATTAGAAAATAAACTGAACAAAAATAAAGAACTTAAAGATAAATATACAAAATCAATGCAAGAATATATTGACAATAATCATATAGAACTGGTGCCAGAGGAGGAGCGGGATAACCCAAAGGCTATCTATCTGCCTCACCATGCGGTGGTACGTGAGGATAAGGACACAAGCAAGGTCAGGATTGTCTTTGATGCCTCCTGTAAGGGTAAAAATGACAAATCACTTAATGATAACCTTCTAGTGGGACCTACCTTGCAGACGGAGTTGCGACATTTGATTATACGATGGTGCATTTCGCCTATATGTCTTACCGCTGATATTACAAAAATGTATCTGCAGATAAGGGTAGCTCCTATGCATGTGGATTTTCAAAGAATTCTATGGAGAATCGATGATAAATCTGAAATTCAACATTTTAGAATGCCCAGAGTAATGTTTGGAACTGCCCCTGCGCCTTACCTGGCAGTTAAATCATTACAACAGTTGGCTCGTGATGAAGGCAATAGCTATGCCATGGCGGCTGAAATAGTAAAGAAAGATTATTATATGGACGACCTACTTACAGGTTGTCAAACTAAAGAAGAAGGTTTACAAATATTTAGAGAAATGAATGAGCTGTTAGCTAAAGGGGGATTTCAATTATTAAAATGGACAAGCAACAATGAAGAGCTAATAGAGGCTATGGAGGAGGAAAAGGGAAAATCGGGTGTTCAGGAAGCATTAAAGATCAAATCAGATGAAACTATAAAAATTGTAGGGCTTACCTGGAACAGAAATGAAGACGCCTTCCGCTACGATGTCAAACTCCCCAAGCTGGAACAACCTGTAACAAAAAGAAAAATCATTAGTGACATTTCACGATTTTATGATCCACTAGGTTGGGTAGGACCTAGTATCATAAAATCAAAAATTATTATCCAAAAGTTATGGTTGGCAGGTATTGAATGGGATGAAATAGTACCGGAACAAATACTAGATGAATGGCTTGCTTACCGGGAAGAGTTGAAGCAGTTGGAAGTGTCACCATACCTAGATGGGTAGGTACGAAGGTTGGAGATGCAGTCGAGTTGCACGGCTTTTGCGATGCATCTAAAGTTGCATATGCTGCGGCTGTATACATCCGTGTGACTGATTCAACTGGAAAGATACATGTGTCTCTTCTAGCTGCAAAAACAAAGGTTGCCCCTGTCAAGCAAGTGTCAATTCCAAGATTGGAATTATGTGGAGCTGTCTTGTTGACGCGATTAATGGTAGAAACATCGAAGGTACTGGGAATTGACAAAAGCAACATGCGAGCATGGACAGACTCTACAGTGGTTCTGGCTTGGATTAACAGCCATCCAAGCAGGTGGAAGGTATTTGTTGCAAACCGGGTAGCAGAAATTCAATCAAATTTGGATTCTCATAATTGGTCACATATAGGCACTAAAGAAAACGCTGCTGATTCTGCATCCAGAGGATTATCTCCAGGAGAACTGGTACAACATAAGATGTGGTTTAGTGGTCCAACATTTTTATCAAACGCGTCGATCAATTATGAGAAACCAAAGGAAATCGCAACTAATTTGGAGATAGTTAAGACTCACTGTTCGGTAATAGAAGACAGTATATGGGGAAGGTTTTCATCTCTTACTAAAATGAAGAGAGTAATAGCATACTGCATGCGGTTTGCGAACAATTCACGAGTAAGGGCTGAAGAGAGAAAAGGAGATTATCTAACTACTCAAGAACTGAAACAAGCAATAAATATCTGTATAAAGCAACATCAAGCAGTGTATTTCAAGGATGAGATTTCATTAATTAAAAAACAAAGAAACTTACCTAAAAGCAGTGTTCTTCGCTCATTGAACCCGATGCTGGATGATGATAAAATATTGAGAGTCGGTGGAAGGTTGGAGCATTCTGGTTTAAATCACAACCAAAAGCATCCTATTGTGATACCCAAAAAGTGTACTTTAGCTGCATTGATAATTGCTGATGCCCATAAGCAGACACTTCATGGAGGTCCGCAGCTCATGATTTGTTTTTTACAAGCAAAGTATTTCATTTTTGGTGCTAAACAATTAGCTCAATCGTATTTTAGGAAATGTGTTACTTGTGCCAGGAACTCAGCAAACCTTCAGACACAGTTAATGGGCCAGTTACCCATTCCAAGAGTAACTCCAACACGGCCGTTCAAATGTAGTGGCGTGGATTACGCAGGACCAATTCAACTGCGAGCATCTAAGGGTCGTGGCCATAAATCTTACAAAGGCTATATATGTCTCTTTATTTGTATGGCAACAAAGGCCATTCACTTAGAAGCAGTGACCGATCTCAGTTCTCAAGGGTTTTTACAGGCGTTTAAGCGGTTTGTCTCCAGACGCGGCCATTGCTCAGATATATGGAGTGACAACGCCACAAATTTTATTGGAGCTGCTGCAGAGTTAAAACGACTTTTTCAAACTGAGAAAGGTTCCATGCTTCAGGAAGTGGCAGAGGCAGTGGCCAGTAACGATTGCAACTGGCATTTCATTCTTGCTCGCTCACCCAATTTCGGTGGCTTGTGGGAAGCAGGGGTGAAATCTGTGAAATATCACCTGAAAAGAATCATTGGGCAATCGACATTGACGTTTGAGGAAATATCGACGGTTCTGGCACAGGTAGAGGCTTGTCTCAACTCCAGACCGCTGTCGATTATTCCCGGTGACTCAGAAGACAACCTAATATTAACCCCGGGACATTTTCTTGTGGGAGAGCCTATTGTTACCCCTCCTGATCAAAATTATGAATCTCATAATGTCAGTTCCTTAAGAAGGTGGCAGTATACCCAAAAAATGCTGCAACATTTTTGGAAAAAATGGTCTCAGGAGTACCTTAATAAATTCTTACATCGGTACAAATGGTCATCACAGCAACTACAGCCTAAGGTGGGCGATGTAGTTTTAGTGAAAGAGGATGGGCTGCCGCCTTGTCGTTGGCTGTATGGCAGAGTGGTTGCAACTCATCCCGGACAAGACAATTTAATTAGGGTCATTAGTTTGAAAACAAAGAATGGAACATACAAGCGTCCTATATCCAAGGTATGTTTGCTTCCGATTTCATCTGAATAATATTGTAATAAATAAAAATATATATTGTTAAGGTTATTGGTTATTGCTAAATTGTCTATGTTTTAAAATGTAAAATTTAAGTTATCTTAGTTTGATGTGTAATTTTTTGTTTTCTTGAAGGACAAATGTCATATTTGTCCTTGGTGGGCGATATGTTCAAGTCAATATAAAACTGTTAGTTTAGTTTAGTTTATCCGTGATTCAAGAGATGGCGCTGTGCCATATTACATCGCGCTAGCGTTTCGTTTTTACTGACCTATATAAGGTACGCGGTGTCAATAGAATAAAAAAAAATTAATATTCAACCGAAAGTGGCTTTTATTTAATTACTCCACTAGGAAGCGATCCTCATTTGTTCAGGTAGGTAGGTTTAGTTGTAGCAAACTAAGCAACTTTGAACATAAAATAGCTACTTACTGTCATAACCAGTATCATTTTTAGATTAAGGGCCGATTTGACCAATCTTTATCAGTGGATAAATCTATGGTATGACGTCAGATTTGTATAGAATGACTGCGCTATACTTAGTAGTAGCGCTAAATTTAGTATCGGATTAAGATTGGTCGGATCAGGCCTTAGTTATTTAGTTTTCAACGAGAGAACGTAAAAAAACGATGTAGGTACTACTCTTGGTTTACGCAAGGCGATCGTGTGCTGCTTCGCTTAAATAAATATCACGGCTTATTCAAATGTTTTCTTTCGACCTAATCCAATTTTAAAACTTTTTCCCATTATTTTTATCTGTTTGTTCATAACATCTGGTTTATTTAATAAATATCTGTTTACCTTTTCCAATTGGGAAAATTACGTTTGGACTGGACATATTTAATTTAAACACTGTTATCTTATCTGATATTTACTAATGATGACAGAACTTAAATGTCAAATAACATACAATGACATGACCAATGATTCCAACATGAGTGGGTGCCAAGTTCTATGTTAGCTCAAAAATTAACTTGGCTATTTTTACTTATGTAAGTAGGCATTATATTTGAAATAAGATAATTAAAAAAAAATATTCAGTGTAAACATAATTAGTTGCATAAGAAAACAATGCAATTTAACATAGGATCAAAACACTGAAATGGAACAAACTCAGCATGTGTCGGGGGCCAAGGACTTCCCGACGCTGGTCGCTGGTCTTCCGTATGTCCCTACAGAGTTGCAAGTTAGTGTACTTTGTACATGTACAGTTTAGTTTCTTTTACAGTTTTAAGTACCTATATTTGCTTTGTTGGTATAAAATTTGATAAGTCAAATCTTGGCTTGTTGACATATTTCCCGATTGAACAATGACCTGAAATGATGATTCTTTTGCCAGTGAAGTCAAAAATGACGCTCCGCAATAATGAACTTGGCTCTCATTTCACATTTACGGTTAAGGTGACGGGTAGGGCACACTAGCGACGCCAATCGATTTTAATTTTTAGCTACTAAACAGGATCTATTCTAAACAATTTCGGGGTTACAGCCTCTCGGCAAACACTTATACTATTTATTAAATAACCATGCAAAAATGTTGGGTCCAACGCGTACACAATAACTGATTCACGCCAGGTTGTAACCCCGAAATTGATTAAAATAGATCCGGTTAAGTAGTTAAAAATTAAAATTGATTGACGTCGCTAGTGTGCCCTACCCGTCACCTTAAGAGCCTCACGATGAAGTAGGTAGGGAGGACCAATCACTTAACCACCTTATTACAAATTGCGATCTTAAGTTATTACCGTAAGTTATTATCATGTCATCCTGTTCCAACACGCAATGTTGAAATAGGCTAGCACGAGTTTTGTTCCGGGACTATACTTGGTTCGCGATTGGTAATAAGAGGGTCAAAGTTTCATGACTTAAAAGAACTCTATCTTCGAGGGAATATCTCCGGTACTCGAAACTAATAATTTTCCATCTGCAGAGCGGAAAACCTCTGAGCCGGAAATATCCGGGCAAATCGACCCGGCTGTGAGCTAAGCCGAGCTTGCACTCGCCAACGCTCTAATAAGTTTTTCAGCCCAATCAGAGAAACTGAACGCCCTGTTGGTCTAGTGGTTTAAGTTCCGGGTTGTGATCTCGGGGTCCTGGGTTCGATTCCCGGGTCGGGCCAAAATTTGTACCTGAGTTTTTCTCAGAAGAAATTCTCAGTGTTAGCCCGGAGTCTGGAAGTTGGTCATGTGCCTAATCCCTCTAATAAATTTTAAAAACTCATTATTTTGTAAAATGTGTATCAACTACTTACTATCACAGTAAGTAGTTGATACACATTTTACAAAATAATGAGTTTTTAAAAACATATTGAAGATTAGATACCTACTACCTACTTCATTTCATAAATTTTCATTATACCGCAGTCAAAGCAAGGTGCAAGGTGGACCCCAGGCGCAACCGCCTTAAAGTGCGCCCCAATAACCATTGCGCCACCGAGGTAGTCCGACTGAGGACACTAGTGTCCCATCGAAATAAGAGGGTACGGGAATAGAGAGTGCACTTGTGTCTGCGCAAATACTTGTGCACTATAATATGTCCTGCATCGACGGCTGATCGCTGAGATTGGCCGCCATGACCGAAATATCGTTTTGGAGGACATTATTATTATTGTCACTAATAGGTACTCACACACCTGTTATTATCAAGAACTGATGAAAACCAAATCTAAATCCATTATATATCCCATATAAATATAATATGACGACCCGTTTGGAACAGTGGTAGTGAACGCTGCCTCTGGTGCAAGGGTTGCGGGTTCGATCCCCGCACATTACAAATATTTGTGTGCATGAACATGTCTGTTTGTATTGGTCTGGGTGTTATGTATGTATTATAAGTATGTATTTATAAAAGAAAAGTATTATATGTATATATTTTTTAATCCCACGTTTGATTCTGATATCCGTAACACAGGTGCTTGAGCTACCTATCTCGGAGCCAGATCAATGTATGTGATGTTGTGAAATATTAATTTTTTATCTAACAATTATGTTAGTTCTGTTATTAATTGTATTTAATGGACAAAATAAACATCAGTAGGTTTTTTTTAAATGTGATTAGTTACATTCCCACAGACTCGAGGTGTCTTTGCTTGCTAAATATAACGTAGGTAGAAGTAGGTAGTATGTTTTATAACAATAATTTAAGAATGGAAGCGTAGATTTTAAAAATTTCATTCCTGAAACAATTGCCCCACATTAAACACACAAATGCCATTGTTTTCCTTTTTTCGAAAGGGTACAGTCATTCAATATACCGTTCTCTAATGTTGCTATATTCATGTTACGGTAAAGGTTCATTGACATTTAAACAATCATATTGTCTTCCACTTGATATTTCGACTACGGCCACCAACCGCAATGATAGGTTGATGTTATAGTGAATAAACGCAAACAGTAGTGAAGTCTCTATTACCTTACCAGCATAATATGGTGGGACACCAGCATGACACTGGCGTATCTACTCGTAGAGGGAACGGGCGCAGGCCGGACTAACATCTTAACGATTGGCGTCGCTAGTGTGCCCTACCCGTCACCTTAACTAAGCAACTCAGGTAGGTACTTAGGTAAGGAAGGTAAGTACACACGGCGTCACGTCGAGTTACCCTTTTTTGGACCGTTCTTATGTCAGGGGCACAAGTGCTATTTTCCACTGCAGGGGGTAACTTGATCTGACGCTGACTGTACATACATATTGTTGTCCAGCCCGGGATCGCAAGCGTAGCGGCAACTGATTTTTAAATACAACAGTGGTACCATGTACCCAAATAGTCGATGTCCGAAGGAGGCAAGTGGAAGTAGGTAAAAATTTACAAGTAGGTACTATTCTGACGTTACGTCACTAAAATATGCGTAGTTAAGTGGCCTGTACGAATAATGTAATATTTATTTGGTACCGTTAGTTTGTAAATATGTTTTGTACTTACCTATTTTCAATTCTATTATGCTGGCTGGTGTCAAAATTGTGGGATGGGGTGTCGAATAAAGCTAGGGATTTTCTGAATAAGTATTTTATATTAACAAGCGCCGTCTTCACACCGTCTTTACACGTCGTCCGCCATTTGTCTTCTCTCATCTCCCTCTCTCTCTCTCACACGTCATTCTAATTCAAACATCGAACTTATACACGTTCCTTGCCATGCATCTACCGATCACCAATCTTTTCAGTAGAAATCGACATTCCGAACCAGCGGTAGATGATAATATTATGTACCTATTTTGATATTCATAAGTGTTCTGTATGGACCTGAATTGCCTTAGATTGATGGTAGCCCACTACCATTCATTTGCCCCAGCAAATGAACGTTTTCTAATCTATCTAAAACGTTTGTACTTAGTGATTATCCCCTTTCTATTATCTAAGAACATCCAGAATAACAAAGCGAAATTCCCGATCGCTAGAAATATGTAACACGTGCTGCCACTGGGGAGGTCGCGGAGTGCATCCATAAGATCCCGCAAAAGGATGACAAAGTTATTTTTGTGGCGGCGCGGTATCAGTGGGAGAGCCATGCTTTGGCTTGAATGGGCCGGCTCGACCGGAGTAATGCCACGTCCTCACAGAAAACCGGCGTGAAGCAGTGCATGCGCTGTGTTTCGCTACGTGAGTGAGGGTACTGCAGGGCCCAATCCAGTGGAATGGGGGTTAAAATGTAAGCAGCGCACTTGTGACACCAATGGTGTCGCAGGTGTCCATGGGCGACGTCAATCGCTTACCATCAGGTGATCCATTTGCTCGTCTGCCACCTATGACTTAAAAAAAATACAGAAATGAATCTGGGGAAAGCATTTGAGGGAAACTAAGAATATATCGTAGGTATAGCTAATAGAATTTTATTTTTTTTACTGTAGGTAGGTAAGCGTTTAACCATATTTCACCTGATGGTAAGTGATAATATGGTCTAAGATGTAGCACGATTACCTAGAAGATACCTATTCACTCGCGCTTTGAAAACCCCCAAAATTGTAGCCTCTAGGGAACAACCTCCTCAGGCAGCTGATTCCACTGTTTCGCAGTACGAATAAGGAAACAGGATTCAAACCTCATTGTGCGGACTTTTGGTATTTCTACCATGTACCGGTGTCAATTGAGGGTCTGCCTGGTGGAGTAGTGGAAGAACGGAGATGCTCCAATGGCATTGTACAGTTCCGTGGCGCACTCTCCAAAATGTATCCGATAGAAGATCGATAAGCTTGCTATATATTTTGATAGAATTCTCTTTTTCTTCCAGAAATTCTTACCTATACGAAAATAATGAAAATTATAGTACGACTAAAAACTTTAACTTTCGAGTCGTTTAATTTTAATCTCATTTTAAAGTTGGTAATCTGTGGAACCATTTTAAACATTCTTTTTTTTTGTTTCATGAACTTAGCAGAGTATCTACTTATTTCCTCTTTTTGGGATCCCAATATTGACGCATTAGGCTCCCATCTGTACTCGTAACTTACAAAAACACTGAGGCAAGAAAGAAAAGGGTCTGATTGATGACAAGAATAGTAGTAAAACTATTCCAATTCCGGGGAAATTATCTCGTTTACGCTCAGAGTGAGCGAATCTTGGCAACCGAACCGCTGTCGGGAAACTTTGCCTTAAGAATAGCAGTTCAACCGGACACTTCAGCGAATAGCCCCACCTAACCCCCTGTTACTAGCGGCGGATTCATTATGCGCCATGTGCAATAACAACCTTTTATTTTACTAGTTGATATTTTTTTATAGCAATCTTTTACAATTTATTCTTAAGTAAATAACACACTTAAATTTTTTATCTAGTGTTCAGGCGGGACACATTGCAAAAGATTGCTATAAATAAAATTAAAGAAAAAAAAACCTTTTTAAAAACAAGCTTTTATTATTTGTTTATAAAATGAACTAAAAAGTTAAAAATAAATTAACTCTAAAAAGAAATACATATAACACTTTGTAACTTGATTGTAACCTTTAACGACAAATAAGCGTCTTCGTCTAGGACAAAATAATTTCATATTGTACAAATTCATTTAATTTTAACACTAAAACTTTTCACCATACATAATTATTCAATCTCGTCCCCCCTCTTTATCATAGTCCCCATTTATAAATGAAAGCGTGTTACATTGTGATAGCTTGAGGAAAATGTTGTGTTGTATTAAATGTAACACGCTTTTATTTATAAATGGGGACTATGATAAAGAAGGGGTACGAGATTGAATAATTATGTATGGTGAAAAGTTTTAGTGTTAAAATTAAATGAATTTGTACAATATGAAATTATTTTGTCCTAGACGAAGACGCTTATTTGTCGTTAAAGGTTACAATCAAGTTACAAAGTGTTATATGTATTTCTTTTTAGAGTTAATTTATTTTTAACTTTTTAGTTCATTTTATAAACAAATAATAAAAGCTTGTTTTTACAAAGGTTTTATTTTTCTTTAATTTTATTTTTAACTTTTTAGTACGCTGCAACGCTGCTACGCGCTGCGAACTACGTCGTAGTAAATATCGAATTAAAAATAGAGGTACTAAAAAGTCCGTTATGAAGTCCGTAGTTCGTTCACATGATATGTATTATGTACTGATTTAAATATCAATAATGTTGAAATTATGTAATCACTTGTTAATTATTTGTAACGTTTCTCATTCTATCCATTGCTTTTAATGCATCAACATTACAAGGTTTCTTCGACGTCAACTTATAGCAGTCAAGTTCTTCGATTTGAAGACCTGCTAAAGACCTAACTTGGCTTAAAGCTACATAAGCTTGACCAGCAGCGAACAATTTAGAGCCTAGATAAATAACAGCATGATCTACAGTAGTTCCCTGCATTTTATGCACAGTGGAAGCCCAAGACAAGACAATCGGGAGCATTCTTCTTTCAGCTTTGCCGTGATTAAATTTAGCAGGAAATTAAACTGATTTAGGGTGTATTATGTGAATGCCATCGTTACCAAAGTCTACGCGAACCGATGGTACATCGCTATCGTATAGTTGAGCACGTCTGTAATACGGCCATATGATTTCAGTGATGTGACCTATTGCTTCAATCACAAGTCCCTTAGCAACGTCAACGTTAGACCTCAACATAAAGGGCTACAATACAACAGGGTTCGCCCTGGTACCCTGAGGCGCAACGTTAGCGGCAAGACATGTTTATACACCCTCATACCATTCAGCCCTCAGCACGTGCTCACCTTGGCATTGGGTCATCCATCCAATCAATCATATATAATTAATATGGGACGAAAGCAAGAGACTCGTCAAAACGAATCAAACGAGACCAAACTCGATGGGGTTGCGTCGTCGCCACCTTCCGGCTCCAACATCAGACCCTGGTTACCATATAGTATCAAAGTACTCGTCAAGACTAATCCAATGAGCCCAAACTCGATGGGGTTGCGTCGTTTAATTACGGAGTTCCTATGGCCACCTTCCAACTCCAACATCAGACCCTGGTTACCATATAAATAATCATTATCATAATCATAATCATAATCATAAATCTTTATTGTTTCATTTGGTATACAGGTCTTAAAAACTACCACCTTCCGGCTCCATCATCAGACCCTGGTTACCATATAGTATCAAAGTACTTGTCAAGACGAATCTAATAAGCTCAAACTCCATAGGGTTGCATCATTTAATTACGGAGTTCCTATGGCCACCTTCCAACTCCAACATCAGACCCTGGTTACCATATAGTATCAAAGTACTCGTCAAGACTAATCCAATGAGCTCAAACTCGATAGGGTTGCATCGTTTAATTACGGAGTTCCTATGGCCACCTTCCGGCTCCATCATCAGACCCTGGTTACCATATAGTATCAAAGTACTTGTCAAGACGAATCTAATGAGCTCAAACTCGATAGGGTTGCATCGTTTAATTACGGAGTTCCTATGGCCACCTTCCGGCTCCATCATCAGACCCTGGTTACCATATAGTATCAAAGTACTCGTCAAGACTAATCCAATGAGCTCAAACTCGATAGGGTTGCATCGTTTAATTACGGAGTTCCTATGGCCACCTTCCGGCTCCATCATCAGACCCTGGTTACCATATAGTATCAAAGTACTTGTCAAGACGAATCTAATGAGCTCAAACTCGATAGGGTTGCATCGTTTAATTACGGAGTTCCTATGGCCACCTTCCGGCTCCATCATCAGACCCTGGTTACCATATAGTATCAAAGTACTTGTCAAGACGAATCTAATGAGCTCAAACTCGATAGGGTTGCATCGTTTAATTACGGAGTTCCTATGGCCACCTTCCGGCTCCATCATCAGACCCTGGTTACCATATAGTATCAAAGTACTTGTCAAGACGAATCTAATGAGCTCAAACTCGATAGGGTTGCATCGTTTAATTACGGAGTTCCTATGGCCACCTTACGGCTCCATCATCAGACCCTGGTTACCATATAGTATCAAAGTACTTGTCAAGACGAATCTAATGAGCTCAAACTCGATAGGGTTGCATCGTTTAATTACGGAGTTCCTATGGCCACCTTCCAGCTCCATCATCAGATCGGCTCTATGTCACAATAACATTGCATTGTCATCCGATTTATACATGCATTCTAAATTTCAGCTCAATCGGAAACCGGGAAGTGGATCAAATTTAAGTTGCAAGATTTGATTACAGAACGACAGACAACGGGACAGGTGAAACTAAATAAAAGCTTGTAAAATATCAACTATTGATTTAGCAGTCTAATCTTAACTGGTGGTCAAATATTTGTAATAATATTTCCACTGGATATTGTAAATACACCTACAATATTGATGAGACAATCGGCAGCTAATGTCGAATCAAGCATTTAGAAATTTCGTAGGCTTAATAACGCGTTCAGTGGTCTAATTGGTAGTACATTCACCCGGATTGTGGAAGGTGTGGGTTCGTGTCGCGCCTGAACACGAGATGAAAATTTAAAGTATGTTATTTACTTTTATTTTACTGCTAAAATTGGTTTTAAGTGGAACCCTTGAATCTCGGTTGCGATTGCGCTTAGAAAGACACCCAAGTTTGTTACGGTTTAGTTAGAGGAAAACCATAAAATGATTACTTTTTCCCAAAAAAGTTTCCAGCTGCCTTTGCAGAGTAGGACATGTACACGTAGGCCTATTTGACTCAAGGGTAAAACCGCCCCTGCCTTTTCCGTACGCTAGTTTCGAACTGTAAAACTTCATTCTAGTTTTCTTAGGTTATTTTGATCCCTGTTACGTGGAGCTTGCCTTCTTGACTCTTAAGTCCCTAACAATTAAAGCGGCCGAACAACAAACAAGCATTTTTTATATTTTGCACCTAGGTGTGCACCTAACAGTATCTACTTACCCAAATTACCTATTCCCTATTCAAAGTAAATTACCAAATAGTCCTATTACCTAGGTTATATTTCAGCCGGAATCCAGACCATGAAGAATATAAAAAAATATTTAAGTATCTCATTTTTAAATTGATAAGAAAAACCCTGTAAGTAAAAGCTCAAAATGTTTTTAAAATACAAAAACGATGACGCAAACGAGTACAGTCAGAATCAAAAGTAGCTGAACATTATAGAACTTTGTCACACTAAGTTTTGCGCAGCTTGAGTAAGTCAAACACTTATTAAAACTGCGCAATGGTTAGTGTGACAAAGTTCTAAAATATTCAGCTACTTTTGATTCTGACTGTACCTATACAAGTAGATGATTATGTAAGCGTAGCAAGTAAGTAGGTATAGGTAGGTATGCCTACCTAATACCTAACTAGGGAATGGATTCGCCTCCAGATCGCAATCGCAGCGGGAACGAGGAAGGTGTACACCAATTCTCGGTTTGATAGTATTCATGCCTTTCCCGACGGCCACGATGATTCAGTCACGTATTTGACCTTATCTTATAGCTTAGACAAACGCTATTTATATGTAGATTTTATAAATATGTGTAGTTTATTTATTTTCTTTCTAAGTAATACAGATCCGATAGTCATCGGAAGATAAGGCAGTAGTAAAGGTAGTGGTAGGTAATTCAAATTCAAATAGTTTTATTGCCCGGGTAATTCTTCGATTGTCCTGAATTGCCACACTAATATTACTACGAAAATAACGTCAGAATCTTAAAATATTCTGAATAAATAAAAGGCTTTTTATTTATCCTAAAAAGAATATATCATATTTTAAGTGTATTTTAAGATTCTAATGTCAATTCCGAAGTAACCTTTACGTTTTGAACAGTGGTAGTGAACGCTGCCTCAGGTGCAAGGGTTGCGGGTTCGATCCCCGCACAGTGCAAACATTTGTGTGCATGAACATATCTGTTTGTATTGCTCTGGGTGTTATCTATGTATTATAAGTATGTATTTACAAAAGAAAAGTATTATATTTATATATTTGTAATCCCACTGTTGATTCTGATATCCGTAACACAGGTGCTCGAGCTACCTATCTCGGAGTCAGATCAATGTATGTGATGATGTGAAATATATTTATTTATTTATATTTATACCTACCTACAGTTTATTAGATTTGAGGACGTAAATCACGTCTCAAATAATCATCGCCCGTCCTACTTGTATTCTTACTCCTTAACCCCGGGAAAATGTTGTCTAAATAAGAGAAATTCTCTATTCACCGTGTTAGGATAACTTCATTCTGAAGTAAAGGGACGAAGAAGTTAGCACTATGTGAGCGGAAGTTGTAGTTTGGGTCCGGACAAATTTTATTGAGAGCAAGAAAGGAACCATCACGCAAGTGTGACCTTAGTGGAGTGCTATCCAACGTCTGGTAGGTAGGTCTTAGGTACCTACGAGTAGTTACCCTCCTGTCTAAAACATTCTGTTTTCTCGAAAACTTTCGTCTGATTATTTCCCATTATGTTTTCTAATAGCGTATGTTAGTAGAAAATCATAATGTCAATTGGCTGACTCGTTCTTTAAATAATAGATACATGTATCCTCCAAGATATTTTAAGAACCCTCCTCGTTAATAAATATTCGGAATCTGGTACCCAATATTGCCCTTTTATCCTGCTTTGGTACACGATAGATTTTTCAAACAGTCACTTATCAAGTGGAACGTGTTTGGTTACCTTCTCTGCTTATGCAACTGCATTAGGTTCTAAACGTGCAGTGAGGTGAGCGCATCGAACTTACGTTGCACTCGTGGAAGGCAGGCTTATGCGTAGGGGCGTACCATTTACTAGGTGGGTTTGTGAATGGCAACGAAGTATCTTTATCTAATAACTATTAATACTCACAAAATTACACCTATGACCATAAAATTGTATCAAATGTCTCCAATTGAATCTCATCGCTCAATTTAAATTGAGGAAACTTTACAAATTCTAGTAAATCCAACGTGTGGTTATTTGCCTAATACTCTACGTCGAAATATTCGACGCTTCTCGGCCGAGGGCTCAGCCGAACTCGGCAAAATCATTAGTGTTCCAGCTCAAATTGCATCGTCCATTATCTAAAATGAATTTCCGAAATGGTACTTTTGCTCATCGTGGCAAATGCGCGGCAACCCTAGTGGCAAGCAACTCGGGAAGTGCCGATATCGACCAGGAAGTCCTGCACGCTGCATGCCGGTTATCCTCCCGCCTACGGGCTGCAGTGCACCCACGATGCCGTAACGCAAGGGTTCTCAATTATTAGTAGTAGTTCTAAGTTATAGAGTAACCAGAGGATGTCCACAGGGCGGGGTCCTATCACTATCAGAAGTCTTCGCAATAATTGGCTGTGTCCAAGAGAGTCCAAGAGAGCAAATGAATCTCCAGAATAAGAAGATATTCATCTTCTCAGATAGTCAAGCTGCCCACAAGGCGTTAACATCCTGTGAACTTGACTCCAAACTCACTAGGGAGTGTGTCCTGCTCCTAAATCAGCTTGGCAATGCCAACATCGTAAAACTAATTTGGGTACCGGGACACTGCAATATCAGAGGCAACGAAGTCGCTGACGTGCTAGCAAAGGCCGGGGCAGAGAGCCCACTACTCGGACCGGAACCAATAAGTGGCGTTCCAGCCTGCATGGTCAGGTTCGAGTTAAAAGAGTGGGAGCATAAGCAAAGCACTGAATTTTGGAAAAGACTACCTCGACTAGAACAGTCTTAGGCGTTGATACAGGCTTTCGATCAGAGACGAGCTGTAGAAATAATAACAATTAACAGGGCACTGCAAATTAAACAAGCACCTGCACAACATGTGCCTTTCAGATACCAAAATCTGCAGGTTCTGTCGCGAGGACGAGGAAACGATTACCCACGTCCTCGGCGAGTGCATAGCGCTGCACCACTGCAGAAGCCGACACCTGGGAGCACACATGATCTCAGCAGACGAGATCAAAAGCTCCCCCATCAGCTCCATTCTCGGGTTTATCCTGGAACTGGAGCTACATGAGGTGCTGTAATAGGTTACGGGGCTGCCACAATAGATCATCTACTGGTCGCAGTGTCTATGAGACGCAGGGCTCACCCCATTTCTATCAAATAAAAAAAGGGTTCTCAAAATGCAGGTCGCAGATGCACAGAGCTTGCGAAAATCAATTTAAAAAAACTGGAATGCGGGTCGGACTTGCGCTCGAAGGATTCCGTAACCACTGTATAGAAGCTGCCTAACCTAGATAGGTTAGGCAGCTGCAAAAAACTGTAATAAATCACTGGTTTTATAAGAGCCTTGCGTCACCTTTTAGGTACAGGCCCAACATTTAAGGTTTCTTCTGCATTATCCAATGTTAAGTGGTCTATCCTCCTTATAGTCTAGGTTTTTTTTCCATCTTATCTTTAATAGTTGTATGCTTGTACATACCTGAAAGTCTTTGGTCTTCAATAGTGCAGACAGAAACATAGAGTATCCGCAGTAGGTACACATCCCTACTTAGGTACATGATTTTGTTTCAAAGGAGTTTCTTAGTGTTGGGTCACCACGTACGCCGTCCAAAAGCCGTGAATTTTCCATATTAGTGATAGATCCAATAGTAAATCGTTTATTTCACAAGACAAGTGGGTATTATAATTATTTCACATACATTAGATAAGACATGCTCTTTTCAGATACTAAATATTCTTACCTAGTTTTTAAATAGTTTTACCACAGCATTTTTTTTATATGATAGGTAGCAGACGAGCAGACGGATCACCTGATGGTAAGCAATGCCGCCGCCCATGGACACCCGCAACACCAGTGGAGTCACAAGTGCGCTGCCATCCTTTCCCCATTCCCCCATTGGCCCTCCGGTAACCTCACTCACACGGCGAAACACAGCGCAGGCGCTGCTTCACGCCGGTCTTCTGTGAGGCAGTGGTATCAATCCGGTCGAGCCGGCCCATTTATGCCTAAGCGTGGTTCTCCCACATTTAAAAGATGTAGATGTATGCAGATGTAGATGTAACCTGTATGTGAAAACTTTGATTTATGGAAAGAATGGTTTACAATAATTAAATATTATGTACTTAATAAGACATGGAGTCAGAGCGAGTCCGAGCTAAGAAATTTGGGAAGCGCTGCCTTTACAGTCGTATTTCAGCACCGAGCGCCATCGCCAGTTCGAGCAGGTTTCGAACTAGGCTAACGTGTAAGGACGAGCTATTCTAGTTTACGAGTATCTATCTGCGTGCGAACATCCGGAGCAACGGAAGCATAAACGTGAGACTTGCAGAAAGTGTTGCGCAAGTGTACCAGAGAACAATAGTATCGGGGAAATAGAAAACATTTATTACTTTGGACATCACAACACAGTAAGACAGATTGAGGGACTACAACGAGACTTCCCCTGACGAACAAGTACCTGTCGCATCCAAACAAAAGAGACGTACAGCGTGTGTGATAGGAACGGGGAAAAAGATTCGGTTGTGAATTCCTTTGCGTTGTAGACCCTCTGGTTACGTTACAATACATCATGGTCATAGCTAAAGGTAAGAAGTCATTTCTAGGTCTCCTCAAACTATGCAACACAAAGTTCCTATATAGATATCTAAAAAAAAAAGATATTTTTTTAAATTGACCTTGAATCGAAGCCGGAAATTTCTGCATTTCGGCGGAGAATCAGCCACAGCGCCGATTGATTCGATTGAAAATTCTACGTTATTTTTTTAACGCAAATGGAGGAAACGTGTAGCACAAACTATTTTTATGGATGACAAGGGTGTAAGCGATTCTACTGAATACATTTCACATTTTCGCGAGAGAACAACAGCATTAATATTTATATGACCTTTTGTCGCCATCGTCACACATATCTACTAGGTAGGTATAGTACTCATGAAATTATATCTTTCAGATAGATCAGGTAATGTTTTTTAGAGGTTTTTGTATTGAATTTATTCGTAGAATGCAGCCGTAACTTTTTCGGTAGATGTCTATGATTCCAGTTTTACTGTTGGTTATATTGTATACCATGAATAAACCAAAATCCATATCAATCTGCTAATCACATAGGTATGGAAAATTAGCCAAGGAGAGAAACTTTTCAATCCTAAATATAGACGTATGATTTTATTTACAAACAAGACCCGATCGTGAACTTCCTGAGTAGCTAGGTAAGCCGTAAGTACCTATGCACTTCCACCTCGTGTTTCTGAAATAGCTTTTATGTGCTCCTTTGTCGGTACACGCACGTAGTGTGTTGTAAAGACTCTTCATGTAGTAATGCGCATTGTCTGCTCTTGCAAAGGTCAACACACAAAGGCTGAGTAACGGAGCAGACTGCAAAACCATCGTGTGTCATGTCTTCACGAGCCTTCGTGGAGGTCACACGGAAAAATGCTATAGAATTGTATCATTAGCATTCGTGTGGGCGAGACGTCAATGTCGGCAGATAATCTCCGACGCCGCGAGCATCTGCAAGTGGACCGGGGATTCGAGCCATTGCTATATGACCGGTGATTCAAATTCTGGCTCCTTCAAGGCGAGCGTCGGCCTTCTAATCGGCAATTTAGCGTTAGTACCTAATAAGGGTAAAACGAAAGCTTTTTGTGGAGTTTCGACGATCTCCAGTGACCGCGTTTTACGTTTCATTGTGCTAGTTCAGTTGGTTCGTTAGTTTAGGGCAGCCGATTGTTTTCTTCCTAATGATGGTAATCAGCATTCCGGTGCAGTATCGCTGTGCGAGCGGATATACCGACCCAGGCTGACGTTACTGACGAGACTCGACGATATTTTGGGATCAATTCGATATAGTCAGTTTGTTGTTGTTTGTATTCCATTAGCACAAGGAAAAGTGTTTGCAGACAAGTGATTCTCCGCGCTGGTGACGTCACACGGCGACTGCGTAGTACTGATGTGTGCATCAGGTTACCACAATCTGTCACATTTTCTCGATTTATATTGTACCAAACGTGTTTGAAATTATGGTGATAATAAACAGAAGAAATTTGACAGATATGTATACATTGATGTGTGGCTGTCTGTACTAAGTTATAGTAAACGCAAACCACCTTATTATAAATCGCGGGCTTAACTTATTACCTTACTAAAGCTCAAGCCGTCTCGTTCCATACGCAACGTTAAAAGGGGCAGGCCTCGTGCCTGTTCCGGAACTTTTCTTAGACCCCGTTTTAAAATAAGGGGGAAAGACTCGCGGCAGACGTCACAGTATTTCATTTATTAATAATTAATGATATATGACAGTTCAATGGTTCAAAATTCGTTTTAAGCCTACAGACGGTTTAAAAAGAAGTAACTGACAAACGCGAACCAAGGCAGTCGGTTTTATATATCAGTCACAATCTTAAATGAATGAATGAAATACTCTTCCGCCCGCCACGAGTCTTTGCATTTAGTGTACTAATAAAATGTCCAATTACGGCCACGACGGCCAATCTCGACAATCAGCCACGTACGCAGTCTGCGTATATTGTAATAATTCTCACAACATCTCAAACATTGACCTGATTCCGAACTAAGTAGCGTAAGCACTTGTGTTACAGATATCAGACAACAGAGTAACACAAATATATACTTAAATACATATATTACACCCAGACACTGAACAAACACAAGTGCTCATCGCACGAATGTTTGTCCAGGGTGGGGATCGAACCCACGACCTTTGGCGTAAGAGGCAGGGTCACTTCTCACGGTCACCAATTGCGCCATCCGGTATTGTAGTGATGAAGTGTGTGCGCAAACACGAGTGCACTCTCTATTCCCTTACCCTCGTATTCCGATGGCACACCAGCGTGACACGACCGGAGAACGATCAGGCGCAGGACCAACGGCTTAACGTGCTTTGCGAGAAACGGGGGTACAAGGCCGCCAACTTAGGGGTACACTAGTAGTAGGTAACGGGTAGGGCACACTAGTGACGCCAATTGATTTAATTTTTAGCTATTAAACCGGATCTATTTTAAACAATTTTGGGGTTACAATCTCTCGGCAAACACTTATACTATTTATTAATTAACCATGCGTAAATGTTAGGTTCGTGCACAGACGTGAAAAAATTATTCACGCCAAAAGCGGCCACTTTTGGCGTGAATCAATTTTTCGCGTTGGCAGCGCGGTAGTCAACCTGAGTATATATGTGTAGAACTGCTGGCAAGGTGCTCAGACAGAAGCGCTGAAACGGTTCCAGTTTAAAGTGGATCCTAGTCGGGTAAACAGCATTAGTGAGTCTGATGGTAGAGCTCCAGCTCCGGGCGCGGGAGCATGGCGGAATTATCGACGCGGCTCCTAATAAATTCGATTTTTGCAAACGCGGCGCGACGGTTTTCGTCTCGCCTCCTAAGTATGTTCATCGCCCTGGTAATGAGGCTTGTAGGCTCCGCCGGATCTGATAAAATATGATTTGTGACGCCCTGTGTAATAAATTATGCGCGTGTCAGGCGCACCTGTGACGTCAAACCGCCTGAAATTTTGGTTTTAGCGAGACTGGAATAATAAGTGGGTTACCTACCAAGTAATTCAGTGTTATTAGTGTCTATATGCCATAAATGTGAATACTCGATAGAAGTACTCTTATTTTTAAAAATAATGTAGGTATAAATACAATTAACTATTATTTTTGACATAGCAGGATTAGCAGGCCACATAAGTAGGCAGTTATGTGGCCTGCTATGTTGGTATAGGTATAGGTAGTTTCAACATAAGTTGAATGAAGAGCCGTGTGGTCCCCGGCAGAGTAGAATAGGCCACCCTCACTCTTACCGAGGTGTCGTAAAAGGCGACTAAGGTAAAGTTGCTGGCATGATCATCAGCACCTAGAGAAGGAAAACTCTGCATTTATATCAAAAGTCTCGCCAACCCGTCTGCCAAGCGTGGTGAGTATGGCAATTACCCCCTCACGTGACTGAAGGAGGCCGTGCCCCAGCAGTGGGGACTTAAATGGGCTGATCAAAACCTATCTGGCCTGAGGCTCAATTCTCGGGCCGTGATATACTATATCGAATTCGACTTTTGTATGGACGAATGTATAGAATTCTTTCATTTGACTTCTGTGTCGACTGCACAAGAATTGAACTCGTGCTACGAGGGCAAGACTTAGGATTGACCAATTAGTGTTAACAAGCCTACCTATACAATTTCTAAAAGGCCGGCAATGCTTCTGATCTCCGCATACCTCCTTGGTTAGTGGTTGTTCATGGGTGGTGATTGCTTCCCATTAGGGGACTACGTAAATTGTCACAAACATTAAAATCGAAATAACAATCAAAATAACTTTTACGATGCTATCTACAACTTTTTCCATGCGTCATATTTTGTTTGAAATAGTTGTCGGTGGAATATTGCAAATAATTATAGCAATATACTACGCTGCTGCATTTAGATCCAGCGCTGATGAAGGTCTGGACTTCTTCCAAGATTCCTGGAAGAGCCGAGACGAAACAATTCTGAGACCATAAAATATTTCATATTTCAATTTTTTTTAAATCAGAATTTACTAAAGTTTGACGTACACTAAATAATGGTTTATAGTATAATTAATGACACTAATGGCAAAAGCTAGCTTTTGCTCGCGGCTTTACTCGCGTTAGTAAGAAAAAAAGTATGTTACTCTCCATCCCTTCAACTACCTTCACTTAGAAAATCATGTTTGACGTGAAAGACGGACAAATAGACAGACGGACATTTTTTATTATGAGAATGGAAGGCAAACGAGCAACCGAGTTACCTGATGGTAAGCGATCATCACCGCCGCCCATGGACATCAGCCACACCAGAGGGAGTGGAGATGCGTTGCCGGCCTCTTAGGAAGGCATAGGCTCGTTTCTTGAAGATCTCAATGTCGTGCCGGTTCGGAAATACCGCTGCGGGAAGTTGATTCCACAATGTTGATTGAAGTTGATTCCACGCACCTCCTGCGTGGCAAAAAATGACGTGTAAAGCGCACGGTGGTGGATTTCCACCCATTCAGGTGGTACGGGTGGCATCCTAGTTTACGGCGTGTACGGTAGTGAAATTCAGCAGCGGGTATTAACTCCCCCGGCCCCCTTTCATCATCGGGACACAAGACGGAGAAGGGGTTACCACCCTTATGTGGTAGAAATACCGGCAACACGTACCAAACGGTTCAAAGGTACATTCATGTTGCGTACAGCTAAGGAATGGAACTCTCTGCCGGAAGATGTGTTCCTAGAACGCTATGATCTGAACTTATTCAAGAAAAGAGTGAATAGGCTGTTACTAGACAGGCATGATCCACCTTGGCCACGTTATCACTTACCAAAAAATTCTAGTAAAAAAAAACTCAAACAACTCCTCGGAACACTCACCATGGTATAGGCGGTAAAAGACACATAGAGATGCGAATACGAGGCCGAACTTGTGCCTTATAGAGCTGAAGGCGGTGGGTTGACGTAAAATACCACCTTGCTCTACCGAAGACACCCAACTTCTTTGAGGCTAATTTAGCCTTATCCTCCAAATGACCACAAAATTGAACGTCCCTCGATATATCGACGCCAAGAATCCCAATGTTCGGTTTGGCATTAAGGTGAGTATCCTGGAAGTGAGGAGGTGAGATGACATATCCACACACATTTTCACATTTATAACATTGTATTATTATGTATAAAGTACTAAGCCTACCAGACTACGTACAGACGGCGTTAGGACGAGTTACCCCTTCGCAGTGCGAAAATAGCATTTGTTTCTCAGACATAAGGATGGTCTATAGTCCAACAAGGTGACGTAAAGTGTATTGTGTACGTATGAGATAAATAACTTCTAGGCAATCTACGTAGACGCTTGCTCGTTTGATCGTCAATTCGCTTAAAAATATGTTTTTTAGAAAATCATGTACGTTGGTTTCATTTAAAATTGTCATAGATCTAAATAACGTTCGAAAAATAGCTAGCTACCTCCCTTTTTAGGGTTCCGTAGCCAAATCGCAAATAACGGAACCCTTAAAGATTCGTCATGTCTGTCCGTCTGTCCGTCCGTCCGTTTGTCACAGCCACTTTTCTCCGAATCTATGTATAAGAACTATACTATTGAAACTTGGTAATTAGATGTATTTTGTTAACCGCATCACGATTTTTACACAAAAATTGGAAAAAGTAAAAAAATTGGGGGGGTCTCCATACTTGAAACTGAAACTCAAAAAATTTTTTTCATCAAATCTATACGTGTGGGGTATCAATGGCTAGGTAGGTCTTTAAAAATGACGGTTGAGGTTTTTAACATATTTTTTTTCTAAACACAATACTTTGCGCAAGAGACGCTCCCAAAGTGGTAAATTGTGTCGTCCCCTACTCTAACTTCTATAATAAATGAATTATAAAACTAAAAAAATTATATGATGTACATAATCATGAAAACTAACAACGAAAATTGGTTTGGACTAGATCTAGTAAGTAAGTTTTTTTTAATACGTTATAAACCGTAAACCGCAATTTACCTTCCATATATCTTACTTGCTTGCTTATTCATCCATAAAAAAAAAACAAACGTAAAAGTACGGTTTACTAAACGTAACAATAACAAGATTATTTTTACTCCAGAGTTTTAAAATATTGAAGATGGAAATAAGGGAGTACAAATTTATTCAGCTAAATTCCAGTCCCCAAGCGGCGCGTAGGCCGCGCAGTAAAGTCAGGCACTCACTCTTTGATGAGGAGAATTCCTCAAGGACGGAAGCTTTTATAAGCTTTCGTGAAATGAGGATGAACATTGCTGGGGACTACGGTGCGCGAACTCCTCGTGTGGTCCTTTCAGAGCAAAAATATTGCTCTGTTTGGAACTGCCACCGAAAGGGTCCTGGCGTCCCTGGGCAACGGTGGGTAGTAATCGGCATGGCCGCCCATTGCTACCCGACGGCTATCAGCTGCACACACACGGGAGGGCTCCTGGAGTCGTTCTGTCGACCCCCAGTTGAGTCCCCCGGGGCTTAGGACTGGCCTCACGGTTTAGGGCGGAAACCCGGCCCCTGTGGCCTTTTCTGTTTCTTCTTCTTTTTTGTTCTTCTTTGTTGCCCCGGGGACTTCTTTGTTGCTTGTTTGTTCTTCTTTGTTGTCGCCGGCTGCATTTTCTTCGAGTCATAAAAAAAGGTTAAAAATGTATCATCTTCCTTGTATGGATCACTAAGGAAATACCTGCATTTAATAGCCTTTATAGTCTATGGGTTGGGATCTGATCTGAAGGGGTAGTTAAAGGAATCAAAAGCCAAACGTGCTCCATCAGGCTGCGAATCAGCGTATGCCAGCCATGGGCTCAGGGTAGGGCAGCCTATGGGCTTAGGGTGTGGCAGTAGTCTAAAATAAAGTACAACCTGTGCGGATAAAAAATGGGATCAGAAATGGCGGCGCATCTATTCACTTCTCGCGCGCTCACTATTTGCGTCTATACTCGCACCCCACGAGTGCGTTCTAATCCCATTCTTTATCCGCACACGTTGTAACCGGCTTTAGCTTTTTGTTATGATCGCCATTTTTTATTTGATCGACTAACGATCCTCGATTGTGAATTTTAAGTATGTATTTTAGTAGTACCTAGTCATTAGGTACCTTACGGGTCGGAGTCTGGGTGAATGAGAATGATCCCCACTCTGGCCTGCGCCATCTGCATCCAGAGCACATCGGAATCTTTCTGTGACATTTTTACTTTCACTGAATTTTAACGATATAGATGACTTCCCTAGTAGTTCTCTTATCCGATCGAATAATTTCCCAAATTGAAAGAACATGTCTCAATCAAATCTCAATGTTATACACACACACACTTCAAAAGATATTTGGAACCAATCTAGGCACCTGAAGCTTTAGAATTATCCCAAACCAGGATTGTATTTTGTATAATTGCTGCCTATTGTATCTACAATAAAATAACATTCCGCGAGGGCATCGTCCGTTCTGACGTGCGTGGCTATTTGCGGCTGCGGCTGCAGTCAGCGAGCACCAGTGCTGAATGCACATCTGGTGTCCCACCTAGCCAAAGCACACAACTACACAAACAAAAGTCATAGTATGAGTTTGAAGACCACGGTCACGGTCGTTTTAAGATACTTGTTTGGATGAGCATTGTGAATGTCACATGTGAGACGTCATTCCTTCTTATTCCTCTTGCTTACCACTTCATTTCTTGGTTATGTCGAGGACCTCAAACGTGGATACTTACGTTTGCGGCTGGTATCTGTTCAACCAAGGATCAGAGTTCGATACATCTGATGTATTGTATTACATTGATCAGTAACCACACAGTTCACATGAATATGTATGCGAGTACGTAGTGGTAGTGTAAACATGGAGTGACCTGCTTTACGCACAATGTAGATTGAAGGCAATTAACTGGGAGAGACAATTCGAGCTTTGCCACACGTTACGGGTCCCTTACGGTTTGCCATAAATGGGATTTCCTTAAGCGCCCTGTCCGGTTTCTAGTCGCAATACCTACGCGGTTATCACGAGCCTAAGAGTTTCATGATAAAAACGAGCTTAATGAACTCAATGTATACGTAAGGACTTATTTTTATGGCATTCTTTTCTCTTACCACCAAGAAAGGAAGCCTTATTTATTATCGATCTGCTGCACAATTTGTTCCCTAATTTGTTGCTAAGTATTTTCAATGAACAAAATAAAATGCATCCACAGTTACCCAAAAATGTTGAATCGTGTGTAACCGATGGTAAAAGTTTATACATCCTTTAAGGTGAGACAACAGAAGTGGACAGGAGGCTTTGAAAGTTCTTGGTTGTTAATGTTTGTAACTTATCTGGCCGATACCGCAGGGAACAATGCGATTGGGGCATTTCTGCTCCAGCTTCCACATGCAGATCAGTAAATTGTAAACATTCGCTGACCTGGTTTCCTACAATGTAAATTGAAGGCAATTGTTGCGAAACGAGCGAATTAACTGGAAGTGTAGCGCTACATTACGATGCGCCATAAATGGAATGTGTTCTTATTCCAGATAGGTGCTGGAGCGATTCAATTTATCACGATAATAGGATTTAGAAGCATATTATTAATTTTCGGAAAATTAATCAAGCTTTTTGAAGCAGTCCATAAGTTGTTTGGAATCTATGAAAAGAAACCTCTCGAGCTTTATAATTCATCGACTTTTGTGGTTCTTATCTTAACTTTACGCCTAGTAAAGTAATTTAAAACTCATTCTTGAATAAATATTGGGGCACAGGTCAATCTGAATTTGAATTCGAAGCTTGAATGAAAACTGTGTAGGAATATGTATTGTGATGATCAGTTCATTAGTACATTATGTGAAATTCCTACTTATTGTATTTCATGGTCAAGCTGGTGCATCATAATGATAAAAGCAAATACGTTATGCTTTGGTTGTACTCTGTGCGGCTAGGTATAATACACTCAAGTATTTTTACGACCAATGTCGAGGCAAGTCGGTGTTAGTTCCATGGCATTAGTAAAACATAATTCTATGCATTTATTCATAGACACCGCTGCCACCGACCTTCTGATCCAAATCATCCTTTATCGGAAACATTCGTTCAACTTTACCTTTATATTATGTATAGTAAGCCACACAACAAAGTATACCAATCTGTCAAATTTCATCAGTCGATTCTCACCTTAATGTCAAACACGTTTGGTTCGATATCAATTGAGGAAATTTGACAGATTGTGGTAACCTGATGTGTGGGTGGCTGTACTTAGGTAGATACTTATTCGAGAGCTCGAGTTCCTTGCACCTCAGTCCTTCCTCCAGATCTGGTTATTTCGTAAAGTTACAAATAAATGGCAGAGCGCGGCAACTTTGAAAGGAATTCGGTGAAAAACGCAAAAAACAACCCAAAAAAGTTTTCCTTCACTTTCCTAACGTAACTTGTTCTTTGCAAGTTATGTTCTAAGAAAACAGGAGGGAAGTGTCTTAGGTATTTGAAATAATCATAAATTTTAGTTATGTATGTACTTCTGGCTCAAAAGTTTACTGGACTACTGAACTAAGTCAACCTACCTACGTAGACCGGTTGTGTACTGTATACCAACCATAGAGTAACTTATCCATCCTGATATTTTTTATTGACCTATCATAGCTGGCCGCATGAAGTTACTGTAGTCGAGCCAAACTAATAAGCCACATTTGAAGTTCCTCTATTTTAGCTTTACAGAGAGGGGACCTACTAAAAAACTTCGATTAATGTAAATAATCGATATGTACTTCAAACAAACGTGAATCGAATACTATAATAATGGAAGAGAAGTTATTATTATAACTACAAAGAGACTATAGTCTTAATAAAAGACTAGAATCAAATTATTAAAAAGGATAGTAGATACCTACTGATCCTAGATTACCAAGTTATTAATGTATTTATATTTTAAGCAAGAGAATAATACGTTTTATTTTAATCAGAATGTGGCTTTTCATTTATGGTTGAATATTTCTACACGCAGGATTAACATTGTATTCGTTCGATTATATGCGGTACCTCCCTAGGGCTAGAAAAGAAAATGGGTTGACAGATACAACATTGTACGAACGTTTTATTCTCTAGAAAAGTAAATTTTTAATAAGTTTATAAATAGTTTAACAGAGAAAGTAAATGATGAAATTATTATTTTTTAACTTTAATAAACTAAAAAAATGTGTTTTTTAACATAGAAAAATTGATTAATTCAATGAACCAAGGTTACAAGGTATTGTTGTTGAATTTTGTTGTTGTCAAATGTGGCTTATTATTTTGGCCCAACTATACCTACCTACTACATTGATTTCATTTAGGGTATATTAGAGGTTCATCATTATTGATTGCGTGGTTCATCAGAACTGTTTTTACTGAGTGTCCGTCCCATCCACTCAGGTACATAATTAAAATGTAATTAAATTTTTCTCCCCTTTTTGAGGGTAGGTAAACCCTCTCTCCCCTTATTGTTCATTCATTCCTTCTTGAACCGGTAGATATTACACGGCCATTGAGGGAAGACGCCTCCCCGGCCCCCGCGCAGCCCGCCTCCCCCGCGCACGTCCTCGCGCCGCCGCCGAGTTTAACCGACCGATGCGCGAGTTCGCCAGTCATCGAGCGGCTGTCGCGGAAGGCGTTACTTCGACGCTGCCCAAATTTTACTATCATTGTTCAACTGACATGCGCGTACTTTATCATAAATTGTGACTAAAAACACGGTGCAATTGGATTTCAGTGACCGATCACAGTGACAGTGAAGTGTCGAGGGTTGTTTCGTTTTCTTGTTTGTTCCATTCCGGGTTTGTAAGCTTGGTGCAGTGTTTATGTTCGAAGCGCGGCGCCTGATCCGTCCGGCGTGTTGGGACGTCGCCCCCGAGGATTCATAATAGAGGTGAGAACACTAATCCTTGATTATTTTAGCTTTTTGTTTGTGAGGTGGCGTCGTGCGGTTGCTGCGGCGAAGATGAGTTATGGATGGTCGCGAGCCGGTTCCGATAGCGGCCGAACTTGGAGATGCAAAGGGAAGAATCCGGTTGTTGACTTGTGTGATTTTGTATTGTTTTCTTTAGGCTGAACGCAAGATGTTGGTTACAACTTTTAACGACAACACGTTTGTTATACATACCTATCTACAAATTATTGTTTTTAAAATGTTTTTTTAGGTTGGATAATAAGTGTACCTTTGAGTACGAGTCGATGATGAAGAAAGGCAATTATTTTAACTTTTGAAATGCATTATGCTATGTATTACAACAAGTTAATTAGACACTTGACCGTGGGAGAGCCACGTTTCGGCATGAATGTGCCCGCTCGACCGAAGTGATACCACGGCCTCAAAGAAAACCGGCGTGAAAGAAGAGGTCACAGGTTGACAGCGCACTTGTGACTCCACTGGTGTTGCGCGGGTGTCCTTGAGCGGCGGCAATCGCTTAACATTAGGTGACCCGTCTACTCGTCTGCCACCTGTCATAAAAAAAATACACAATACCTACATAAATTGGTAACAGATTCGTTCCTCTTTTTTATAGACAATGAGCCAAACTTACAAATCAACATTTAACTTAATTTAAATATATAGTATAAGTGTTTGCCGATAGGTTGTAACCCCGAAATTGTTTAAAATAGATCCGGTTTAGTAACTTAAAACTAAAATCGATCGGCGTCGATAATGTGCCCTACCCGTCACCTTAAGTACGCGTACTACCTACTTACTGTATCAATTCGAAAAAAATGTAGATGGACAATTAATTTATAAATAAACAGCGTAAATATAAATTCTATTAATTACATTTATATGCTCAAAAAATGAGATTAAATTAGAAATAGTCCATTATTCAAATTCATTTTGTATTGCCGATTACGACTGCGGAATAAAATGAAGTCGGTTAAAAACTTCATCTTATCGGTGTTCATTTGTTTTACTCGTAAAAATAACAATGTGTGCGGTGTGCACACACCCGCAGGCAAATTATTTATTGTGTCTATTGAAAAAAAGGTAGGTAGTTCCCTACAAAGTATGTATAATAGGTAGATGGTAGGTAGTACCATAGACCAATGTAGTACGTGTGGCTCGTTCCGGTTATTTAATTTCTCGACCTCGACGGCGCTTTATCTATGAACCTTATGTGCGGAACGTCCGAATTCGATTCCCAGTCGGGTCGATTTAGAAAACGATTTAATTTTAATTTACTCGGGTGTGGGCTGGGAGACGCTATCGTGATCTAGTAGATAGTAACTTCTCATCATAATATTATGCGTGGTTGTTTGGCGCATTTTTCGCTGTCTATACAAAACTATCAAATTTCTTCAATCTATTCTAATCTTATTGTCAAACTCGTTTGGTTCAATTCGGATATGATGGATTGTACTACAACCTGTGCGGATAAAGAATGGGATCAGAAATGGCGGCGCATCTATTCACTTCTCGCTCGCACACTATTTGCGTCTATACTCGCACTCGTGGGGTGCGACCGAAGTGATACCACGGCCTCAAAGAAAACCGGCGTGAGTGAGGGTATCGGAAGCCCAATCCAGGGTGGGGAAAGAGGAGGCGCACTCGTGGGGTGCGAGTATAGACGCAAATAGTGTGCGAGCGAGAAGTGAATAGATGCACCGCCATTTCTGATCCCATTCTTTATCCGCACAGGTTGTAACCTGATGTACGATTGTCTGTACATCACAGGTCAACTTATTTCTGAGCCTATCTGAAATAAATACCTCTAGGACATTTTTATAGCTGAAGCGACAACAAAAACTTTCAAGCGGTAAATTGTGTCACACGCACGTTATCTTTCCTTTCGGTGGCCGTTTCAACTTATAATCGCTTGGGAGCCGGGTCCTGGGCGCTGCTGGCGCGGGCGACCAGGCAGGGCGCGCGCTGTAACCTACTTTTGCCGGGTCACGCTTGTTCGCTCGCGCGCTCTTCAATGGGGGCAAAGCTCAGAAACTCGCTACAATGGTGCCAACTTATAGCCAATTAAATTCGCGAATTTGTGAGCGCGCCTCGCGCGGCAGACACCATGCAGAAGCGATCTAATGAACTTGGCATTGATACGCTACCGCGATAATGTCTAGATAAGGTTCAGTAAGAATGTTTTAACTTTGAATATTATTTTTTTATGAGAAAGAGAGGCAAAGGAGCAAGCGAGTCACCTGATGGTAAGTGATCACCGCCGCCCATGGACATCAGTCACACCAGAGGGAGTGGAGATGCGTAGCCGGCCTTTTAGGAAATTTTTCAGTATAGTATAGTATCAGCCTTTAAACAGTCCCAATGCAGGGCAAAAGGCCTCCATCATAGAATTCAAGTCATCACTGCTATATCATGGGATTAGGCTTTGCTGCGGATTGGTGATCACCAACCCGAGTTACGAGTATGTTCAAAAAACTCGAAACATACTTAATGCTCGACCCGGGAATCGAACCCAGGACACTGAGATTATGACCCGGTACTTTAACCACTAGACCAACAGGGCGTCTCATATATGTACAGACAGTTGCATAATTAACTCATGCCGATTTTGAATGGAAAATGGTTAAATTTCCTAAAGCTTGATTTGAATACCATATCCTTTGATTACTGCGACCGATTCGACTACGGCCTAATAGTAAATAAATAACACAAAATAAATAACTACTAGTCTATTGTGTGCTACGGATGCCGATCTCAACGATCAGCTACTTACGCAGGATATACAAATAAAAGTGCATAAGTGTATGTGCAAACCTCTATTCTCTTACCCGATCGGAGAGCGATCTACTCTGGGTGGCGTCTGCTCGTCTGCTACCTATCACATAGATAGATATAATATACTTTATTGCACAAAATGCACAATTTAAGTACTAGACATTACAGAATTTTGTGTACAATTACGAGGGTCTTATCACTGAAAGCGATTTCTTCCAGAAAACCTTCGCGTAAAGGACATTTAATAGTAAAGGAGGGGTAGGTGGTGCAATATTTAATAAGAAAAAAAAGAAATAAAAAAAGCAAAAAAAAAAACTGTAAAATATTAAAAATTATAACACTATGTAATAGGTTTATAAATTAAATACAATTTTATAAACTAATAAATACGTTATGCTTAAATAGAATCAAATAATAGACTACATACATACACATACTTAATGTATGATATTGATATTCCCCCAATATGGGCGATGAGGGAGAACCGCAGGGGGTTTAGTGGGTATGCCTTTGCCTGGCTTCTCCTTGGGAGAAGCCCCCCGCCAAAGGAGAGCCCCACATAACCCGGCCACCCCCCGGTGGTCTGGTATGCATAAGGTAGTCGGCTCATCTCTTGAGCCGGCGGCATTCCCCCTGCGAAACCAAAAAAAAAAAAATAATAATAATGATATTGATATTAGAAAAAGAAAGAAAAAAATAATAATTATGACAATCAAAGGAACACATAAAGAGAATCACAGCATAAACTTCTATTTAGTACTGAAAGGGAAAATTTCACACAACAAGGAGTAGCTGGCACCCGCGAATGCATTCGCTCGACCACTTTCAGGCCTTTTCCCGGCGAGTGGTGTCGGGTGAAGTGTTAGATAGTGAGACTTAAAGTACTGTTACACATGCTTATTTTCATGCTTAAAGCATGCTATTTCTGAGCAACGTGCTACTTAGTAGTGGGATTAGATGCGTAGAGGGACGTGCTACCAATAATCATGCTAATTTTAAGAATGCTCAAAAATCGCACGCCGGTCGATTTTTAAGCATACTACCTTAGTGCGGTGGTGGAATGGGGAGTGTAGGGGAGAGTTTTAGCACGTGTAAACCGGTTTGCTTATTTTTAAGCATGCTAATAGATGACTATTAGCTTGCTTATTGATAGCAAATGTGTACCTACAGTTAATTTACAGACGACCCGTTTGGAACAGTGGTAGTGAACGCTGCCATTGGTCCAAGGGATTGCGGGTTCGATCCCCGCACAGTACAAACATTTGTGTGCATGAATATGTCTGTTTGTATTGGTCTAGGTGTTTCCTATGTATTATGAGTATGTGTTTAGGAAATAATGGTATATATCTTTATATTTGTAATCCCACTGTTGATTCTGATATCCGTAACACAGGTGCTTGAGCTACCTATCTCGGAGTCAGATCAATGTATGTGATGTTGTGAAATATTTATTTATTATTATTATTATAGTTAATGAACTGTAGGTACATGCTTTTTAAAGCATGCCAAACATGAGCATGCTTATGAAGCATGCTCATGTTTGGCATGCTTAAAAAGCATGTGTAACAGTAGCTTTACGCTTTTGAGAGCCAAAACATTATATAAGAGCCATGTTTTTGAAAGAAAAGGAAAACTCATGAACTACTCGTCTAAAGTATAAAGGGTCTATTTATTGTGGTGAACCCTACCTACCTAAGAAATGATGAAAAAGCGATCATCCAATCTTGGATATATGATAATTAAATCAAATGCATACAATATGTACAAGAAACTTTATTTTGACATTGATTTATACTTCATGATGAGTTCTTGCTATAAGCCCAAAATTGCATCTTTTTGAAGTCGCTAGCTATAAGCCACCAAAACTTCCTAGCTATGAGCAGTTCAGAACATATAATTATAATAATATCCTCCAACCGATTACGGTTACGGCGGCCGATCTCAACTATCAGCCAAGTACGCAGGATATATTATAGTGCTCAAGTGTGTGCGCAAACACAAGTGCACTCTCTATTCCCTTACCCTCATATACCGATGGGACACGACCGGAGAGGGATCGGACGCAGGACCAACAGCTTAACCCTCAGAGCTAAGTCCCAGACTCCGGGCTGCCACTTAGAATTTCTTACTGAAAACATAGGTACAAATTTTTGTCCCGACCCGGGACCTCTTGCGCAGCCGTCGCTTTAAATTACGTCCCACTAACCACAGCGCCACCCAGGCAATCATATATTATAAGTATAAAATTATGAGTTAGAATACTGTGTTACTAACCACATTATCCCAGTATACTGTGTCGACCAGGCATGAATGCTAATCCAGCGAAATATTCTATTACCCGATTTGGCAAGCACATGAAACTTGCCGGTAATTCGTTAATGACTTTGCCGCTTCTATTGGGAGATATCCAGGCCTAATACGAATAAGTAGAAGTCTAATTCTTACTTACCATGAGAAACGTAATGTTGCTTATCATCTATGTAATGAGAAGCGGACAATACATTATATTCTATGTTTAATGACAGTGGATTGATGTTTATTTATTGAACCAAAGATTGTATTTCGTATTTCACAGTACAAACATTTATGTGCATGAACATGTCTGTTTGTATTGGTCTGGGTGTTTCTATGTATTATACGTATGTATTTACAAAAGAAAAGCATTATATGTATATATTTGTAATCCCACGGTTCTGATATCCATAACACAGGTGCTTGAGCTACCTATCTCGGAGTCAGATCAATGTATGTGATGTTGTGAAATATTTATTATTATTATTTATTTAGTAAACAATACGATATTTGACTTTTCTTTTGTTATCAATGATAGAAACATCGTAGAAAAAATTACTTGCTTCTCATTTAAACTACTTGAGATATCACAACTTTAAAATCACATTATTTTGGGAAAACCCAAAACGCTCCATACAAATGGCGACTGGCATGTGACATCACACGCAAGTATTTTGTATGCACTTAAGGTGACGGGTCGGGCACACTAACGACGCCAATCGATTATAATTTTTAGCTACTAAACCGGATCTATTTTAAACAATTACGGTTATAATCTCTCGGCAAACACTTATAGTATTTATTAAATAACCATGCACAAATGTTGGGTCCGTTTTTGTACGCGAAAAATTGATTCACGCCAAAAGCGGCCACTTTTGGCGGTAATCCAAAATTCGAGTGCAAAAGCAGACCAAACAGTTAACTATAAGTATTAAATAATAAGTACGTGTTATGCTGAGAGATTGTAACCCCTAATTGTTTAAAATAGATCCGGTTTAGTAGCTAATAATTAAAATCGATTGGCGTCGCTAGTGTGCCCTACCCGTCACCTTAATTTGAATTTTGTATGGTGGCTAATATCAAATTGTATCGTTTATGTCAACGGTTATATTATATTAGTTGGTGAAAATTGTATGGGTTATTCAATGGTATAATATTTTTTTAATAATTTCATACTTTTAAAATGGGCTTGCCCATGAATCTTTAAATGACCATAAAACCGGCTAGACGTTATATTTTTAATTGAGAATTTTGGTAAAATATGTATATTTTGTAAAATCTCGAGCTTAGTCAGTGGGTGAGGTGGTAGCGGTGGTAAGCGAAAGTCGGCCAATGAATGGTATCAGTAAACCTGTGTTTGGCTACCGTTCATTTTTTTTATTATTATGGCTCTACCCGAAGATAATTCGCCAATGTCAAGTAACTTATTGAGAATAAGTAGGTAGTCAACAGTCGAAGTCAGTCAAAGTCACAGTCACTCAATAAAACGCCGGTGTTTTACGTTTTATCGACCTACGGATTCAGCGGATATCACTCTAAAAGCAATCGCAGGTTTTAAGACTCTATTTGGTCCAAGCAAGTTGTCACGAGACAACTCACTCGACACACAATAGCAGTGTTAAAAACGATACAATCCAACGATTCTTATTATTACGATCACTTTGCGGCACTTCACTGCACAAATAAACACCAAATTTGAACACTAAAAACCACTAGACACTAATTTAAAACCTTTGAATTGCATCAGCCCATGCGGCTTGTTTTAGCCCTACCCGCCGAATCTACCGTTCATTAAAAGGTAGCCAAACACAGACGCAGTGTTAAGGTGACGGGTAGGTCACACTAGCGACGCCAACTGATTTGAATTGTTAGCAACGAAACCGGATATCTTTTTAACAATTTCGAGGCTCCGGCCTCTTGGAATACCCTTTTACTTTTTATTCAATACTTATACTTAACTTTTTGGTCTGCTCTTGTACTCGAAAATCGAATTACCGCCAAAAGCGGCTACTTATGGCGTAAACCAAAATTTTGAGTGCAATTACTAAATAGTATAAATGTCAGCTTAGAGACTGGAGCACCGAAATTGTTTAAAATAGATCCGGTTTAGTAGCTACCAATTTAAATCTATTGGCGTCGCTAGTTCCCTCAGCCTTAACAAAATTTTAAGCATCTCATACAACGATGAGCGAAATGAAACAGTAAACCTATCATACATTACAGCTACTGTACCTTAGTTGGATGATGAATAGGTAATCAAGACCCCATAAATCCAATAAAGCGAACCAATAAATTCACTGTCGGCTTTTCAATGCGACATAGCCAAAAATAGCTAGGCACTATAAAAAGGGCTAACTAGATGATTGCCGTAGGTACGGTCAGCATCAAAAGTAGCTTACCACTTTAGTACCATGTCAAAGTAACTGTTCTGTCTATTATAGTTTCTAAGGGGTACGTAAAAAATGTTACTTCGATATGGTACTAAAGTGTTAAGCTGCTTTTGATGCTGACTGTACGCACAAGTATCTTAAAATACTGGTACTTAAAGACATAACACGAAATCAATAGTTTCACAAATGTTTCTTGGCTTTTTGTGGTAGAAAAAGAATCGAATGTCTATATAAAAACTTTTTACAACCTTCGCGGTTTGCATCTTGGAATACATTACGTAAGTCTATTAAACAAAGCCATTTTATTGAATAGGTACCACTTTTAGGTCACTTTCTTCAAGTAGGGATGTGACACGTTCCATGAAAAAACGATAGTTTGTAAAATATTTTAATACTTATCGTTAAAGTTAATTTTTATTCGATAATTCTGTTCGAAAACAAGGATAAATTATCAGGTATGATAATATCATATTATGATGATATTCTTCAGTACTTAACTATATCTTTTGTAAAAATAACTATCCATCTTCTAATCATCACGTCTTGTACCTTTCGTATTCTTTCTCACTCCTATTTTATAACGTGTTCCTTCACTCACATGCATTACTTAATATAACCAATCTCTAACCCCACACTGCCAAAGTGCATTAGTGAGTGTGGGATTGGTTTTTATTGATGAGGTTAATTAGAAAAGATTAGAAGACGGTCTATTTTAGGTGGTTATTTTTAAAGAGTCAAAAATACATCTTTCTCTAATTCCCTCTAATTATTTATAGTATAGGTATTTCTTTGTAATCGAGGAACAATTTAAACTAATGACTCAAAAAGCAGCCCAGAAAGCTACGTCAACTGACAAGGAAACTTGGTTTAATATTAATTGTAATAATCGTATTTTTAAACATCCGATCTTTTCCACATCTCTATCTTTTAGTATCCAAGCTACGTAAGCATTTAATTCTTCGGTCGAACTGTCCGTTTTTGGCGAAGCCATTGCGTTAAGTTTGAGCACGTGCCTGTTCATTACTTTTTGTCTGGTCTAGCTACACTGTGACATTACATTACATAAATCGTATAGTATTATAGGTAGGTACTATGTCATTGGGGTCGTTAGTACCAAATGTCGACCGTGTCTGAATAGGGTTGGCAAAGCTTTTCAATAAAGAAAGTTTAGCGACATTTGACGAAGCGATACAAAACAAATATTGGGCTGGTACGTCTTCATGCTCATCAATCATCACAATCTAAGCCTGTGTGGTCTGTGTTTTTTCAAAGTCCGGGGTACGCTTGGACTAAGAAATAACCATGATCCAGAATTTGGTAAGCCTGGTAAAATGGTAATATTTCGATGGTTCTAAGTGACAGCGGCCTGTAAAAATATTTTCAGTCCACTTCTAGAGTTCCGGCGTCTCGGAGTCCCTGTTGTGCAACACAAAACAGGATCCCTCTGCAAGTCTGTAGACACAAAATACTGTAATAAGAATCCTGCGCGACGCGGTATGTCACATTACAAGTTTTAAAAAAATTGGCACTTGCGACTACTTGTGCGTTCGGAAACCCCGATAAACCAAATCACATGCAAGGGTAGCTCACATTACGAAAATTAGCCCATGCAAAAAGTAATATAAATATTTTAATAGCCCAACTGAAATGGAAACTATCCGAAACGTGCAGGTTTCATCGTAGAGTTTGTGGTAGAAATACTAGGCGTGTGTAACTATTTACTGAAACGACTTAGTGATCCCACTCAGCCAAATGATACACTGTTCCGAATCTCTAATGTTCGCTCCGAATGTATCATTCGACTCCAATCGATCTCGACTCCGAGTTTACCGAATGAACTGAATGATCCGATGTGCCGAATGATCCGAATGAGCTGAATGATCCGAGAGAGCTGTATGATCCGAATGAGCGGAATGATCCGATGAGCCGAATGATCCGAATGAGTTAAATCAATCACAGTTTTGTCATTAATTGGAGCAGAATCAATCTCGGATCTATCTGAGAGTCGATGTTCCAAATGAGGCGTTTCACTGTTCCGCATCTCTACACTGATCCAGATGTAAATGTTCCAATCTTTTGAAAGATACGTTTTTTCCAGGTATAAGAAATTCGTACCTAACCTACCTATCTTCTGCATGGTAGCTAATACAAGTACAATATTAATGCCACGTGTGACTAGGTTCCGGATTAGCTCTTATACCTAACCTATTTAAACGTGGTGTTATAGTTTCGTCGTTTCGGCGAGCATGATTTGCTAAACATTACCGCCATAATACCAAGCGAACTGCAGTTTAAAACCAGTATGAATCATTATTTTTAGGTGCAGCGCAGTTGCAGTTCAGTGAGTAATGTGTTTCAAAGCTTGAAAGGCAGTACTTTTCAACAAATTAATTATTAAAGCAAAAAAAAAAAATTGTAGTAATGATAACAGGTTTAGTTTATTGATTAAGTTATGAGCGACTGCCTCGGTGGCGCAGTGGTTAGTGGGTCGCACTTTAAAGCGACGGCTGCGAAAGAGGTAAAATTCTTAGTGTCAGCCCGGAGTCTGGAAGTCGGAGGTCTTGTACCCCCGTGCCTCGGAAAGCACGTTATACTGTTGGTGCTGCGCCCGATTTCACTCTGGTCGTGTCACAGTAGTGTCCCATCGGAAAATGAGGGTAAGGGAATAGAGAGCGCACTTGTGTTTGCGCACACATTGGAGCACTATAATATGTATATTCTGCGTACGTAACTGATTTTTGAGATTTGCCGCCGTAGCTGTAATCGGTTTGAGGATATTATGTTATGAAATAAAAAAAATGCACCAAGGATTTGCAATTCGTGAGTGGCATTAACGGGCGAAGGATGACAGTCTCGATTATCGTTAAAATAATAGCCTAATAATATCCTTGTAGCACTTACCTAGTATACACAAACGTATTACAGATTTTTATATTTAAGCGTTTTATACGTTCAAAAAGCCGCGGACTGTTAGATAAAAAAAAAGTTTGGTTTTATTCCACGGAACATTAAGTTTGGTATTTTTTTTATCTCAAAAGAAACTCTTTATTTCAACTATATCGTAGAAAAAGTTTCATTTAAATTTCAAAAGATATGATGTGCGTCAAACATTCCGCAAAAATTGTTAAAAATAAGAACAAGTTCTACAAACAAAATTGTACTATTTTTCGCTATAACTCGAAGTGCTGGTTTAGCTAACAGCGAAATTAACAAAAATCCTAGCTTATTTGCTTGCGGAGCGGAAGTGACGCAGATTTTTTTTTATATTTAAATTAAAACTTGTGGGAATTAAGAATGTTGGATGGAAGTTAAGCTTTATTACGTTTTTGTAATTATTAGGTTATTATGAGCTGTCTTTGTAATAATATGCGGGACTTGAGATATACTACTCAAGATTCTCAAGTGTAAACTTATTAATGTTTTGACGAAGTTTCTACTCAACGTGTCTAATAATAAAAATACCGTAGTATTACAGTAATACCTAGTTGGTATCCATTTTATTATCTTCTTGGTAAGCGACGCAAAAGTAGTAAAGATACTGTACTTTAAACATTTTCATTGATAGAAGTATGGATAAGTAAGGATAAGAATAAGGATTTAATCATTTAAATGCCCGTACTTATGTACGTTTAGGAAATTAAAATATTTTTTGATTAACTAAGTGGATCCTTTCATTGAAGTCATCGTACAGTTCGTACTCGTACATCGCACTTCGTTAATTTTTTTTTTATATATTAAATGGGTTTGCACTTGACCTCATTTCACCTGATGGAAAGTGACAATAAGGTCTAAGATGTAGCGTGCTTACCCAGAAGAAGCCTATTCACTCTCGGATCTAAAGACACCCCAATTGTAGCTCTTTGATTTGATTTGTTTGTTGTTGCCCATTACTTTCCTTCGTTGTTTAACTCCTTGGTGTTATAATTTATTTTAATAATCATAATTAATATCCTCTCAGCGTACCTACTCGTAATTAAGAGTGGGTGCTGCTCCTTGGAATCTTCATATTTAACCGTTTTATTAAATTTATCTATTAATAAATACCTACGCATCGCTGGAAAGACGTCGTCGAGACTGATATGCAAGAACTTCAGGTTAGTGACTGGCAAGAAATAGTGCAGGATCGACCAAAGTGGACTCTCTTGTTTCGGTGGCCAAGACTCTGTTCGTGTTGTGAAGCCAGCGGAGTAAGTAAGTATTAAATTTTCTTAGTAATAAGATACTTAGGTCCTTCAGCTAAAAGGCGTTTATAGGTAAAAAAATAAAAGACAGATCTGTAAAAAAGGTCGTGGTTGAATAAACAACAAAAATGTTTAGTAATCAAGTAAACCATGTTATCAATTGGATATCTCTAATTAGATTATACGACGAATTTACGATGATACCTAGTCAGCATAAAAAAATATCTTAGCGTTCAAACCTATCAAAAATAACTAAGCATTTTACAAAAACCGCTTTTAGTACAATACTTTAAGGTGTACTTTCATTAGTCAAGACTAGTACTCGAAGAACAAATGAAAATGCACCTTCGCGTTTACTGACATACTTTCAGTTGTCTTTTGTCAATTGCTCGGATATTTTTGGTTGGCTTGAACGCTAAGATAATTTTGATACTGACTGCAACTAACTGTACCGTAACGTGGCGTTTATCGAAATGGTCCGATAGGGTAAACAACGAGTTCTTAGTAAGGGAATGTACCAGTGTTGCATCAGCAATTAGTTCGGCATCCGGAGTTCATTAGGAACCGTAATAAAGGAGCATAATCGTGTTACAAGTTTCCCGTTTGAAATTACCGCACAGTTCTCTACCAGAAACTTCTTTGTAACTCGCCAATTTTTGTAACTCGACGTCACTTAGTCTTCGTCAAAGGCACAAAGGAAGTAAGATTGGGCTCTTGTAAACTTTGATTGGACACTTCAGTGCTTCTCTTCATTATGAATGTTAAAATAAAATGATTTCTTCAGGCTAAAGGTATCTTTTAGAAGGTTCACTGTCAAGAAGCATAAAATAAGTTAGCATAATGTAATTACTACTAATGATAATTTCGCATAATACTAATAAGCACAAAGTAGTTAACCATAAGTATTAAAAAACGGCTTACGGGTGGCCAGACACGCCGCACCTAAACCTACTTTTACTCTATATAATATAGGAAATACTGGTTACTTACTTTTTTATTTTTAAGATTCAAACAACCATGAATACCTAAAAAAAATTATGCATAAATGCATTATGCTAAATAATAATTATGCCACAGTACTCGTACATATTATGCTAAAACCAAATTCGGCTAAATATATAATATTTTAATTAAATTATGCCAATTTCATTATACCAATCCATTTTAGGACAAAACTCATTATGCCAATTAAAGGGATCCTCTATTAGAATGGAGGTATCGGAAGCTATATTAATTATATTAATATCCTTTAGAATTGAAGTACCTATTTAAAATGGAGATTAATAAGCGAGCTACAGTTATGCATATTAATTTGAACTATCTTTTAATATTTTTTACAATTATTGGATACCTACGAGAATTAAGGTACTGTGTCGGAATCAGTAGGTTCCAATAAAAAATTTACCATCCGGCAAGTAGCCTCGCTGGTCCAGTTGCTTGCGGGTCCACTCGCCGGAAACTTCCTTTATACCAGCCGTATTACTTTATGACCAATAATGCCTGTACTTTATGACTAATGATGGCCACTAGGTCAAAATTTAGTCTGAACTAAGCTAAGCTACCTGGTTTGCAAGTTGTATCGATTTTGAACTCGATACATTTTCCGACGACCTATTTTATTAGTTGTTGTGCAAGTTATTACGTCAGGTCAAATTGTTTAGTTGCTGGCGCGAAACTTCCAAATTGTTATGGCAACTCCCAACTTCGCTGAGATTGGCTCCGAAGTTCTCTAGGGATCTGGGCAGGGAAATTAATATTTAAACGTTGCTACTGTTCTGTCTGACACCCTTTGTTAAAGTAGTACATAAGATCAGTGCGTACGGTCAGCATCAAAAGAAGCTTAACACATTAGTACCATGTCGAAGTAACATTTTGTACGTACCCCTTAGAAACTGACTATATAATCGGCAGAACGGTTACTTTGACATACTTTTGATGCTGATCGTACGCGCCCATCATAGTTGTAGATTCGACTATAAGCATGCACCCCTGCTGGATTTTTTAAATCTATGAGTGTATTTTTACCATTACCTGAGCGGTTCGGGAAAACATCGTGACCAAGCCAAATAAAATGACATCGTAATACTATCACATGTCATTTTATTTCTATGTACCTATAGTCATTTTATTTCTAGTTATAGTCTGTGCTGAGTTCCGCTGCGTGAGTGAGGGTACCGGAAGCCCAATCCGGGGGAATGGGGGAATGGTTGGCAGCGCACTTCTTGTTGATCCGTCTACTCGTCTGCCACCTATGACATAAAAAATTAACCCAACTTATCGGGGATGACTATACATATAACAAAATTTACTAAATTGAAATTGTTGCGGAACAATTTATGTATACTTTTTTATGTCATTAACATACAAGCAAATAAAATCAATTATGCTTCAGTCAAAACGCCAGTTCATTAAGGTGACTTATTTATTTTAAATGACCTTGCTTTAAATAGCCTAAGGCTTGATTAGCAACAAAGAAATACCTGAGGTCGGGTTGATTGACTTGACGTTTGACTAATTATTCTGAATGGTCAGAACTCGAACATGACCATTTGGCAGGTCAGATTGTATCGGATGGTAGCTGCAGCACGGAGAAGGGTTGCCAGAGTAAGACAGAACAGGACAGGCGCCAAAAGTTGACGTTGTAGATGGAAACTACCTATAGTGCGCAGCGATCATTTAGTTTTTTTTTATTAGAATAGATAGACATTTGACCACAATCTCACCTAATGGTAAGTGATGACGTGGCCGAGGATGGATCATGTCTGTCTAGTAACAGCCTATTCACACTTTTCTTCAATATGTCCAAGATGATATCGTTCAGGGAACACATCACACACATCATCACACATCGCACAGGAGTTTGCGGGCGTGCCAGCACTGTGACCATAGGCGACCTCGGTGTTTCGGAGAAAGCATCTTTTTGGTTAGCCCAAACTGTCCTACTGCTAGGCAAAAGTCTCTTCTAAACTCCTCGAATGGTCTCTGAATCTAGCGCTTGCCAATCCTGACATTGGCGGTCTAAATCTTCATGCCATCTTTTTCGGGGTCTGCCTCTCAACCATCGCCCACCGTGACGATTTTAGTGTACCTCTCCGGGTCCTCGGGGAAAGCATCTTATATTTTTTAATTTCTAGAGATTATTTCTAATGAAAAATCGCGTCTTGTAATATCGACCGGAGGATATAAATTCGACCGTTGGAGAGCTACGCTTCGGCATGAATGAGCCGGCTCGATCGGTGTGATACCACGGCCTCACAGAAAACCAGCGTGAAGCAGCACTGTGTTGTGTTTCGCTGCGTGAGTAAGGGTACCGGAGGCCCGATCCGGGGGAGGGGACTCCACTGGTGTCGCGGGTGTCCATGGGCGGCGGCAATCGCTTATCATCAGGTGATCCGCCTGCTCGTCTGCCACCTATCACATAAAAAAAAAACTCATCGAGTGAACGAAACTACAAATTATTTTTTGAATCAATTAGTTTGGCAACATTGCCGTTGCAGTCTGGCGCGGCGTACCCTTGATTGAATAGACGATAAGCTGATGTCTTGTCAAATGAATTACCCCACGTTTCACTTCGTTTCGAAATCCATGAAAGCTCTGTTCTAATTCTAGACATCCGTTTGACGGTCTCCACTCAAACCGAGGGTCGAGGGCGCACTATATTTCAGTGTCGCTGACATATGATTTTTAAGTGCCGCGTTTGGTAGGGAAAAACACTAACGTGCCGCCGCCTCAAAGACGTCATTTAAGGTGACGGGTAGGGCACACTAGCGACGCCAATCGATTTTAATTTTAAGCAACTAAACCGGATCTATTTTAAACAAATTCGGGGTTACAACCTCTCGGCAAACACTAATACTATTTATTAAATAACCATGCACAAATGTTGGGTCCGTTTTTGTACCCGAAAAATTTATTCACGCCAAAAGTGGCCGCTTTTGGCGTGAATCAATTTTTTGCGTGCGCGTTGGACTCAACATTTGTGCATGGTTATTTAATAAATATTATTAGTGTTTGCCGAGAAGTTGTCACCCCGAAATTGTTCAAAATAGATCCAGTTTAGTAGCTAAAAGTTTAAATCGATTGGCGTCGCTAGTGTGACCTACCCGTCACCTTAAGCTAATGTTCATTAACTTTAGTATCGGTAGTCTTTATGCGTATCAAAATAAGGGTCATTATTTTTTCTTAAGTAGCCAACTAAGTTAATCAACGACTCTTGAGTGTGGCAGTTTAAAGATGAACTACGAAATATTGACAAACTCCTTTCTATTTAAAGTGGGTTTACCCTATTAAATAAGTATACTCTAGTATTGTTTATTAGCAGAGCAGCATGCAAAAGGCATCGATATTCAGTCAAATTAAGAGGCATCATTACTATCAACCTTTATTTTGTACCTTGGTGTCATGACTTTGCATCTTTCATGAACATGCTCCTCTGATTGCAAAATAAGATCTAAGAAAAGTTCCGGAACTGCCGTTTTGACGTGAAACTTGAATATGGTAATAATAACTCAAGGTCGCGTTAGGTAGTAGTAGGTAATAGTGAAGTCGCAATGTCGTTGCAGCAATGGACAACATTTCAAAATTGCTAAGCTCTGAAACAAAAAATACCAATTCTTTGTTTACTTTTCCGCTGCTCGAATATATATTTATTCATTTTTTATATTGCTTATTTACTGAGAAAAAAATTAAAAACTAAAAAACGTAAGATGACGTCATCGGACGGCAGAATGTAAAATATTTCTTTGCTTAGCACATTATAGTTTTAAATTTACGAAATGCCAAACCCATGACATGTAACTGTCAAAAAAAAAGACAACTTGTCAACGTTGAATGTATGAATGACGTTGACAATGTTGACACTAGTATTATTTACCTTTGACAGTAGTACCTTTTTTTTATTAAAACAATAATAAGCAAAGGAATATCGCTGATTCAGCCGTCCGATGACGTCATTTGGCGCTTACGTCTATTTAGAATAAAAAGAATTTCAATAATTATTTTATGCATGAAAATGGACAAATTTTGAAAAAAGAAAAAATATGGGTCTGTTCATTTTATGACTACTTTCATATAAAAAAACAATATGGACATGTTAAAAATTTGAAATGTTGTCCATTGAAACAGACACTCAAACAAACCAAACACGCACACACGCACGCACACGCGCACACACACACACACACACACACACACACACACACACACACACACACACACACACACACACACACACACACACACACACACACACACACACACACACGCACGCACGCACGGACGCACACGCACACGCCCACTCACACGCACACGCACACGCGCACGCACACTCACGCATACACACGCACACACACACGCACGCACGCACACACACACACACACACACACACACACACACACACACACACACACACACACACGCACACACACACACACACACACACACACACACACACACTCACGCGCGCGCGCGCGCACATGCACATAGTCGAATAACATCACAGTCGATAAATAATTTGGGTACATATCCACTGTGTTATCGTTTAGAACTATAGTTTGACTTTGAATATGTGTGACTTCAAAAGTTCAAAGTCAAGTTTGAACCATTGTTTTTTTAGTAAAATAAATATTTACTTTCAAATTATTTTGAAGCAATATCTTGTTTCACAAGCTCGATCAATCAGATACTTTAGCCGAAAAACAATTTAATGAGATGGTAATAAAGTAATATCTAAATGGTTTATCTAATTCATTAACCTTCAGATACCTTCATTGACTGCGACATGTGTTTTACTTTCTTATTTTTTAAAAATATCAGCCCAATTCACCGCAAGGACGTGATATAATATTGAATGCGAGATTTTCATACATTCGTCAATAATGGCAAATTCGATATCTATGCATATCACATCCCGAGATTTAGGCTCCTGGTATATTTTTTACTTATCAAATTATGTTTCCATGATTTTCCAATTTATTGCCAAATGCCAACTAGACTACTAACATCAAATCTATCATTGTTGAGTTATACCTACTATTTATACATACTCGAAAGACTGCACCGGATAAGGAAATTGACAAAATAAGTATTACAAATACCACATACAAATTGTTATTCACGTGGAGTCTCAAGGCGATCAACTGCGGAGGTCAGGTGTAGCGGGCACGTACCATAAATAATATACTTTTGTGTTTTCTTTCCGTCTCTCCAAGGAAAGGCTAGTACACACGGTGTCACATGCCGTTACCCTGGTTGGACTTTGGATCGTCCTGATGACTGAGACACAAGTGCTATTTTGCACTGCGGGGGGTAACTTAACCTGACGCCGTCTGTACAATGTTTCTATGTAAGGAAACATTAAGCTTGGTCTATGAATTAATTAGTATCCTTATTATTGCTAGGCACGATCTCATCATCCATGATTCCATTGTCAAGAAGAGCAATCCGCCGCCATATCAGTGGAGTCACCAGTCCAAAGTAAAGTAAAGTATCAGCCTATACATATAATGTCCCACTGCTGTGCAAAGGCCTTCATCATAGACATAATTAGACCAATTCTCGTGCTCGTGACATTATTTTCATACGACATATATCACTAAAACACAGTTTTTTTTGTATGGTTTTCAGGTGATATCCGCCATGTTTTCAAAATATCACTAGCACGAGAATTGGGGTCAATGTCATCGCTATTATGATGATATGGTTTCACTTATTAGGCAACTAATGCGGATTGGTGATCGACCACAAACCCCGAGCTATTTTCGAAAAATTCGAAATATACTTTTTGCTTTACCTAGGCAGATCACAAGTGTAAATACTTAATTCAAAAATACCTCAAAATTACCTTTGCAAATAAAAATTCTAAATGTACATATGGCAATTCCTCTACCCAAAACTTAGGGGTGATGTACCTACTCACTTCGCAGTGATTTAGGAAAAGGGAAAACGTAGCGAGGAAACTCTTGCACTCAAATTAATCTGGATTTGTAACTGTGATCCGGTCAAAGAGCGAAGTCAGATCGTAATCTCATCTATTTAATTAAAGACGAACGACTCGTATGCACAGTCCAAGAAAACATCACAAGGGAAGAATCTATTGATGAAGTTATTAAATTCTGGAATTTGTGGAAAAGGTTTACTTATACTTTATTATTTATCTCTGGATAGATGCCATTACCGCCCCGACATACCGATTGAACTTCCAGCTGCATTTCCTCATCGCTTGATTGGGGAGGTGGAAGACAAACGAATATTACCCTACAACTACTACTTCTGTGGTCGCGCTGTCACACATAGATTTGGGTTTGCCCAAAATAAAAGTAAAAAAACTAAAACCCAACTACGACAAAAAACGTCGCTGAAAAAGTACAAAACAAGCCTTCGTTGTCAATTTATGCAATATTCACTATGTAGAGATAAAATTTCATGTTTGGAAATCCGCAGTCACACGTTGTCAAAGGGTAGTATATTTAACGTGTGACTACGCCTTTCCAAACATGAAATTTTATCTCTACATAGTGAATATTGCATAAATTGACAACGAAGGCTTGTTTTGTACTTTTTCAGCGACGTTTTTTGTCGTAGTTGGGTTTTAGTTTTTTTACTTTTATTTTATTTGTACTATTTTGGTGTCCAAGTGCTAGTAATATATATATATTCAAAATGTACAAGTCAAGCGCTTTCAAATGATACCAAACACGGCATATTTATCATAACTTTATTTTTTTACTCTGTATGTTTTGTCCGCTAGAGGGCGCCACATTAGATTTTGTGAAACTTCATATAGCCTATAACCAGCGGACGATCAAGACGCTTATAATGATATGTCATTTGTCGAATTCTGATAAGTAGTTAAGAAGTTAAGTGGAAACAGATGAACATACATACATACATACATACATACATACATACATAGCCTGTCAAAATCATAACCCTCCTTTTGCTTTGCCGTAGTCGGGTAAAAATAATGTGGTTTTAAAGTTGTGATATCTCAGGTAGTTTAAATGAGAATCAAGTAATTCTTTCAACGATGTTTCTATCATTGAGAGGTCTTTATATTACAAAAATAAAAAAAATATAGTCAAATACCGTATTCTATGTTCTCATAACGTCTTCATGGCTGCCGTCTAAAAGTGGACGGCAGTGAAACTCATCTATTTTATCAGCCAATCCTAGTAACTTCTACTACGAAAAATAAACTTTAAGAAGTTTTCTGAAACTAAGTCGTTAACAAAGTCAGTTTAAAATACTGTTTACCTCGATACAACCGGCGCCCTCAGTCTGTTTTTGAGTTTCGCTCATAATCATAAATAACGAACGTCCATTTTATAGACCACTGGGTGGTTTTTAAGGATGCATTGTTGCAAAAATAATAAAGAAGGTTTTATGAAAGTTTAAATTTAACTCGAATTGTAATGTAATTTTTAATATAGTTTTTCTTTTGTAAGCCAGGATTCATCCTGTCTTCCCTTTCATTTATTCAAATTACGGCCGACGGAAACATTATAAATAGCCTACGAAATCTTTTCTGGGAAAGTAATATAATTTTATTAGGTACTTTACCTTCATTGTCCATATCTTTATCAAAATGATTTACTAAAATACTAAATTATACGCGCAATGGTTTTAGTCACAGCAAGTTAAGTTGTTTTTATTCTGCTTCACGTCGCAATTTACATTTGTTGAATTTTAACGTACGATAAGATGAAGTGGTTACAAAAACGTTATGTTAAAGAATAGTTAATGTTGAGTCATGGAATAATACTTATATGTATTGCTCTGTTTCTGCTTATGTGTGAAATCATGAAATGCTTAATGTTCCCCAGTCTTGCCGCTGCGGTTCCACCAGAGATGTGCTAAGAAAATTACTGGTGCAAAGATCCCGTAGCACACATTTCTCGGAAACATCTCTCAGTTACATCTCCCCTAACACATACCTCGTTTGTTTTGAACTAAAAAAACCTCATGCCGCTAAGTTATTTCCACCAAATGTGAGCTGAAAGAAGCTAGGTAAAGGAAAATTACAGACTTATACCTCGCAACGCATCCTCGCACATCACTTGTGCCAACCAAAGCTATGGCTGCGAAGGTCAGAAAGTGAATGTTCTGTAATGGCTAGACTTGTCACATTATGGATTATGGCTTGAGCGCAGTCTTATGGATTGTTTATTACCTGCTCTCTTCCTTCATCAAAAAGAAGAGAGCAGGTAATGTGATTCCATTACAGATACTATGATGAGCGTTAAATCTAACATCTTGATCTTTTTTATTGTATAGGTATAATAAGAGCGATGGTATCTCAATGGATACGAACGCGCCTTCCACGCAGGTTGGTCGAGGTTCGAATCTAAACATGCACCAATGGGTTTTTCAAATCTATGTGCGTATTTCTAGCAATACCATCTGCTCGTCAGTGAAGGAAAACATCGTGAGGAAATCTGCACGTTTCGGAAAAAGTTTCTGAAACGTGTAACCATGATTTAGTTGGTCTGGTTCCCCTGTTAAAGGGTTGCGAAGGTCAGACGGCAGTCGCTTCATTGTAAATACCAGACCCCCCAATCCTGAATCATGGTCTAAGCGTACCCTGGGCTCCAAAGCGACAGCTATGGACGCATCCAGGAATTACACGCTAAGATGATAAAGAAGAAGGTATAATAAATACTCGTGGATACTTAATTGTAAAACTTTTATCTTTTCATTAATATATCTAACTAATTTCATTGCTGAAATTATTCTAAAAAAAAAGACTGCTGCTAATTACTTTTGCGTTTTTTTTGTAACGTGACAATTACTTATGTGGTATGTTTTTCCTACAGATAAGTAATTGTTTTCTCTCTCTCCATGTTCCATTTCCTGAACAAAGTAATTAACAATAGAATTCTAATCTTTCGAAGTAAATCCAAAGAAGCCGTACAATTAAACCCAGATTCCGTTAATTAAGACAAATATATACTTGCAGATTCCGCAGCTAGATAAAATTATCTAGATTTATTTAATCAATGAGAGATATTTTATGTCCTCCCGTTTCTTATTACTTCTGACTAACACACAGTAGCAGAAAGACTAATAAAAATTTAAATTAAGATATTTAAGCAATATTAATAGCCCCAGTTAAGAAAAGACAAATATTTATTAGAGCTTAAGGCGACGGGTAAGGCACACTAGCGATGCCAATCGATTTAAATTTTTAGCTACTAAACCGGATCTGTGTTGAACGATTTCTGGGTTACAACTTCTCGGCAAACACTTATACTATTTATTAAATACACAAGCACAAATGCGGACCCAACATTTGTACGCGAAAAATTGACTCACGCTAAAAGTGGCCGCTTTTGGCGGTAATCAATTTTTCGCGTACAAAAACGGACCCAACATTTGTGAATGGTTATTTAATAAATAGTATTAGTGTTTGCCCAGAGGTTGTAACCCCGAAATTGTTTAAAATAGATCCGGCTTAGTAGCTAACAATTAAAATCGAATGGTGTCGCTAGTTAGGGCTACCCGTCGCCTTAAAGTCGTAGCTTAGTAATAAATTAAAAGCTTAAAGGTACCAAGTCAGAGTTAGATTGGAATTGTTCGATTTTTATCTTACCCTTATTCTACCGGAGTGATATGAGCCGTGTGGTCCCCGACAGAGTAGAATAGGCCACCCTCACTCTTACCGAGGTGTCGTAAAAGGCGACTAAGGTAAATCTGCTGGCATGATCATCAGCACCCAGAGAAGGAAAACTCTGCATTTATATCTAAACCCTCGCCAACCCGTCTGCCAAGCGTGGTGAGTATGGCAATTACCCCTCATGCGAATGAGGGAGGCCCGTGCCCCAGCAGTGGGGACTTAAATGGGCTGATGATGATGATGATGATGATGATATGAGCCTCCTTCAGTCTAGCCGCACCGTCTCTCGATCTTGAGTGACTTCGATTTAATGCACTTCCGCTGCTTTCAAAGGCTGTCATAACAAAGTATGTTCCATTATTCAGTAATTATTTCTTAAAACAAAAGGACTAACAAAATTACTGGCGATTATCATTGATGGACATGATAAGTCTACTAGTGATCCAGTTAATTATTTCTTTATTTTTTTTACAAAGTCAAACGAGCAGACAGCTCATGTGATAGTAAGTGATTACGGCCGCCTATGGACATCTGCGACCGGACGTGCCCCCTTTTGCTTCCTCAAGGGCTGTGTAAGGGCAAGGTCCTTTTTTGTGACTCAGGTGAAATTCCGGCCCGAGGGACAACGGGCCAGTATTCTTATACCACCGCATTAAGCAGACAGGTAATGTCGGGATCTCCGTAGGGATGTTGACTCAGAGGCAAACCGACTAAATCCCCTGGGACGCTCCCTCATAGTAAATGGGTAGGAAAAATGAGCAACTGGTTCATGAAAGGACAAGTCTCAAGACACTCAAATTGGAAGCCTGATTTTCTATAGAGTTGTGAAATTTTATTTTCTTTCATTATGGAAAAGAACATTTGTGCCCGCTTCTGCGCGCTTTTTCCTTAGGCTGTGACTGTGCTGCCCCCTTTGGTTTCACCAGGTCTGTTGCTGTAGGGAGTAAAGAAACTCACCGGAGAAAAAGCCCTTAGCAAGTGCATACATACTTGGTGAGCGTCTCCCAAGATTAGTCTTCCTTCCTTTCTATCTTCGCGATTAAGTCAGTCTTTTCCTAATATAATGACCCTTCCAGGGTTACAGATAAATTTGCCGCGATGTCGTGGGGTCGAACGCCACCTCCGGCCGTGACATTACATTAGTTTATGTAAGGTCGTCGGACACAACCGAATTTGTGTGCTAGATGCACTTGGCAGGGTTATGGACATCTGCGACACACGGGGCTACACAGGTGCATTGCCGGTATCTGTCCGGAAACACCATCGTTGGTAGCTGATTCCATAGTTTTACTACGAGCGGTAGGAAGTGGCGTGAGAAGCGCACTGTGGTGCAATAAAATCCATCCAAGTGATGTGGGTGAAATTTGGAGTTCTGGCGTGATGTAATGTATGTATTTGTGAAGAATAAGTAAATAAATAAATATTTCACAACATCACATACATTGATCTGACTCCGAGATAGGTAGCTCACGCACGGTACGAGTGTTAATTAAGATAGACAGGTAGCCCAAGAAGTAAAACACAGAAATTAAAAATATCGCCTTTTTACCAAAAACCAAAAAATAGATGTCTCGGAAGTATTTATTCTTTATTGCACAAGAAAAAAAGTACAATTTGCGGACGTAAGTATTGTTAATATAGTCAGGTAATCCTAAAAGTAAAGTAAACATAAGTTAAAAAAATATGGTTTTTTTTTTACAAATATGGTGTTTTTAATCGAGTTTATAGTAAATAAAGAGAGATTTATATTGAGTGCGTTCTGAAGTTGCGCAATCGCCGCGATCCGTAGGCGGTATTTTATTTGCTGTTGGACAGCTTTACTGACGGTGTGCGTTCTGATAAATTTTAAACGATCTGTTAAATATTTAATTTGTAATTGCAAGATAGATTCATGATTACTTACACTAACTAAATTAGCTCTTTACTACCTCATTGCCAAATGTCCATCCCACTTTTATTTGGTTTGAGATAATGCATAGTCAGTCACGCTTTTAGGGTAGTTGATTTTTTTGTGTAGTAAGTAATTTGGCGTCGGAGATGTGCAGAAGATTTTACGAGACATCCCGCTATGCTTTGCCCTACTTGCAATAAATGAGTTTCCGTATTTTTTATCAAAATTAATTCATTATCTCACTTTCTTAGAAAAAAAAAATGGGTAACTCTGGCGCCTATATATCGTATTTGTATGTATGTACGACCGAGGAATCTGGCGCTAACCCACCTGAAGAGCAAAAATCGCTTGCAGCGTGCTAAGTTTTTTGTGTGAAATCACATCATTTTTGTGAGGTGCGTGCAAGCGATTTTCGTTTGAAAGTGGTAAACCGCCAGATTCCTCGACCGTACATGCAGCTTTCTGGTAAATCTGCCACTGATAATGGGTCAAGGAAATGATGGATTACGAATAATCCACGTAATCTAACCAGTTGCCAGCTGCCTACATGAAATGCGACCACTTTAAAGGCCGTGTACTTGTAAGAGACATTATGAATTAAATCATGACCATCTCATCTAAAGTGGTAATGATCACTTATTATGATCATATTCCATTCAAGATTTTCTTAATGCATAAATGGATAAGCATTTGACCTCGATCACGCCTGATGTTGAGTAGATATATGAGGTCCAAGATGGGATGCCTCTCGAGGAAAAGCCTATTAAAACAAGTATTCAAGAGGGCTATTAATTAATCGATCGTTCGTTGTTCGACGTTGATCGATTTGCTTTGTTAGGCCGACGAATATCGCTTCATAAAACGTCCACGAACGAATCGAACGACGTTGACTCCTTCATTATAGATCAATCGATTTCGACAATCGATCAACCAGTATGGTATAAAGTATCGATGTACGTAGACTAATCCATTTTTTTATCGATCGACGACCGATTCTTTCGATTCGATTATTCTGTTAATATGTACCATAAGAATAATCGAATAGGGTTCAGGGATAGCGAATATCCCAATTCGTACCTATACTTAGTCGTTCGCAGAATTACCTATGTATACCTGACCTATAGGCTTAGTTTTAAGTGCGTGCGCCATGTGTATACGAGCGTAGTACACAGACTGACCTTATTTGAATAAGATAACGATAATCTGCTAAATATGGACCGGAATATAGGTTGAACTATCGTTCTTGAGACGTTATCACTTAGCTTGTTTTATTGTCGGCGAAAGAAGCTTAGTGTTACTGAGTCTTACTGGATATTACGTCATTGTAATCCGTTTATACAGCACTGTGACGCAGGTAAAACCGGAGGATATGCTAGTTAATTTTAATTGGATACGTGGAGTGGGTGACAGTGGACTGTCACCGCGGAGTAGAAAGTTATTTTTTTAATGTTCATTCCGAAATAGGAATATAGTGTGTTTTTGCATGTCATGTGGCATGGCACGTCATGTGATATTAGCGGTTCTTTTACTCAACAACAATAAAGTAAATGTAATTCCACCTTTGGAATAATCGAGTTGATGCTTGTGTAAACTAAATATTTTATCAGCGTAACGTAACTAATCGCATAACATAATCGATTTGACAGCGTTATTTATTATGAGCTGTCAAACCAAATAAAAACAAACATGTTGACATTTTATTCGTTAACGACTTAATAGTGTTAGAGGATAAAATAACTTGTTGCGTTTAAATAGCACGCATATTGTTAAGATAAGAAAATAATTAGGTTTGTAAATAGTTGGAGTTTTAAATAACACAGCTATAAAAATGCCAACTCTATTTAATATTTAAGCTGTTTAGCTTAGCTAGTAAAAATTAATAGACATGAGTAATAAAATAATAATGGCGTCAGGCACGGTAGGCTAATATAATTTGTTGGTGTTTAATATTCTGCTTAAGAGATATCTTGTGATTGCGGTTCAATGAAACGCTTAATTTGGAACATCGACTCTCAGATAGATCCGTGATTCATTCCGCTCATTCGGCTCACTCGAATAATTCAGCTCATTCGGATCATTCGGCTCATCGGATCATTCAGCGCAATTCAGATCATTCGGTTCACCCGAACTCGAGATCCATTTGAGTCGAATGATACTTTCGGAGAGAACATTAGAGATTCGGAATAGTGTATCATTTGGCTAAGTCGGATCACTGAGTGGTTTCAGTAAAGGCTTTCACACGTCTAGAATCAAACTTGCTTCAACCCAGGCGGAGTGTTTTAGTCCTACCGCCAAAATCCAAATTTTTGATGTGAATCAAATTCCTAAAGGAAGTAGATAGGATGTCCACTTCAATTCAAAATTGAGGCAAGACTGACGTCAGACGGTATTTATTCAAAATTGAATAATACATTCTAAATTCCTCCAGTACTAATACTTCATTCGTGTCGGCTAATGATTCGTGTAGCAAATTACTGGGTCGTCGGGAATAGTCGCCCTTGGCCGCGGTCACTTCCGCGCGCTTTTGACTTATGGCCAAACACAACAACGATGGCCGCGATGCGATGGCTGGGGGTCGCCACCCACCGGACGTGCCCCCTTTTGCTTCCTCAAGGGCTGTGTAAGGGCAAGGTCCTTTTTTGTGACTCAGGTGAAATTCCGGCCCGAGGGACAACGGGCCGGTATCCTTATACCTCCGCATTAAGCAGACAGGTAATGTCGGGATCTCCGTTGGGATGTTGACTCAGAGGCAAACCGACTAAATCCCCTGGGACGCTCCCTCATAGTAAATGGGTAGGAAAAATGAGCAACTGGTTCATGAAAGGATAAGTCTCAAGACACTCAAATTGGAAGCCTGATTATCAAATCTGACATTTATTATCGATTTTCTATAGAGTTGTGAAATTTTATTTTCTTTCATTATGGAATAGAACATTTGTGCCCGCTTCTGCGCGCTTTTTCCTTAGGCTGTGAAACCAAATGGGGGCACCCATTTGGTTTCACCAGGTCTGTCGCTGTAGGGAGTATAGAAACTCACCGGAGAAAAAGCCCTTAGCAAGTGCATACATACTTGGTGAGCGTCTCCCAAGATTAGTCTTCCTTCCTTTCTATCTTCGCGATTAAGTCAGTCTTTTCCTAATATAATGACCCTTCCAGGGTTACAGATAAATTTGCCGCGATGTCGTGGGGTCGAACGCCACCTCCGGCCGTGACATTACATTAGTTTATGTAAGGTCGTCGGACACAACCGAATTTGTGTGCTAGAAGCACTTGGCAGGGTTATTGACAGGTGCTTCACAAACTGAACTGAACTGAAATGGTCGCTCTGTGATAGCCGAGAGTCGCACGTCAATCGCCAACCATTCCAAATGTTTGGTTTAACTAGGCTGTCTTAGGGCCGATTTCACTGATGAAATTGAACATATTCAAATCAGTATTACTAGTAGGTAGATATTGGTCAATTTCCAAATCTAATGAAATATACCAAAGTTCTACCACTTTTTAAATTAGGTGATAGAAGTCACCCATCTTATTATAGACCAGTATCCATTTTACTTGCCCTTAGTAATGAATGAATGAATATACTTTGATTGCACGTCGAAATAAAGTATGAACACTTAAAAACTAATATTTGAAAAAAAAATATTCCTTCTATTATTGGGTTATTTTAATCCTTCACAAATTATTACATAATAAACCATTCGGATTTACTAAAGGCAAACTACTGATGCGGGAGTTGCACTAATCAAGCACGTTTTTGATGCATGGCAAAATAAGCAAGATGCTGTAGGTATATTTTGCGACCCATCCAAAGCATTCGACTGCGTTAATAATCAAACATTGCTAATGAAGATACAGCATTACGGTCTCAAAGATAGCTGTCTGAGCTTAGTACGGTCATACCTAAGTGATAGAATTCAAAAAGTCAATATTAATGGCACTAACTCTTCTGGCGCCCTTTCACAGACGGGAGTGCCCCAGGACTCAATATTGGGCCCCTGACTGTTTATTATATATGTAAATGACCTTCTTTACTTTACTAAAAACTTGTGTGACATAGTTATATGCAGATTTTTAAAACTAATAATCATAAAGATAACATTGACGCTGTAAATAATACTCTCAAGTGCTACAATTGTTTACTGTAAATAACTTTCCTTCTCAATGCTTAAAAAATCAAAAGTGCCAAATTTACATTGCACATCGTAAGACAGATCAGCACTGGGATTAATATGAATAGTCAAAATGTTGAAGTAATTAATTCTTCAGTATTTCTGGGCATCAGGTTGGACTCAAAATTTCAGTGGAGTTCTCATATTGAGACTTAGTTCGGCTGCATATGCAGTCAAAAAAATAAGACATCTGACCGATATTGAAGCAGCCAGACTTAGTGTTCAGTTATTTCCATAGCGTTATGAAGACATAACATAACAGCAGACCATAAGAATGGTCTGCTGTTATGGGGCTCTGCGGCTGATATTCAAGCTATTTTGTGCTACAGAAACGAGCAGTCAGGGCTATACGCGAGTGACTCTGAAAGTTTTTGGAAAACCAAAAACTGAACAAACTAGCAAGTTATCACTTGTTTTATATCTTTTCAAAAATAGTGTCCCTTCACAGCAAATATCCCTGCATTCCATAAAACCAATGAGAAAAGCATTTTGCCGACTCTTCCTTAGTGGTCTCTTCAACGGCCTTTTGATACGCAGTCATTGCTTCTTCCGCGTTCATGAAACTTTCCCCTGAAAGATTTTCTTTTTATTGTTGGAAATAGTTAAAAGCCACATGGTGCGAGGTCAGGGCTATACTGCAGGTGTCACAGTAATTCCACGTCTGACGTTGCCAAATACACGATTGTTGGCTTGGACGTTTGTGATGAGACGTTGTATATGTTTAATTACATGTATAATATACATAGTTATAATGGATATTTTACATGTATGACGATTTGCAAAAGCTGTGTACAAGCTTATGCACATAATTTATTTTTGAATTTTGAACTTTAAATCTAGTCTTTCGCAAAAAATACTCATCAGAGAAAGCTAAGTGCTAACTTCCATAGACGTGTAGACAAGATAGGTATTTATGTTAAAAGGTGTGACTTTTGATACCTACACTAAGTCTCAAAGTGTGCAAATAATTAGGGTATTGAACCTGTATTTAGGGTAATATTGTATCGCCTTTTATCAATGGTCATTGCCTTTTATACTAAAAGGCAAAGTGGTACCAACAGTGATCGAATTATTGTAAGATTCATTGTAATTACCACTTACAAAATCATGGATCAATCCTACATGGAATGCTCAGGATATGAATAGAAGTCTCAATTCAATGCTTATTTAAAAATCAAGGTACATATTGGTATTATAGCGATGATGGTTGGGTTGTAAAAAGCCGCGTACAGACTGAGAAGAGCCAGAACATGATACGCAACGTGTAGAAAACACCACGTCGCTGAAGTTCTAACACCACTTAAGTCATTATTGGGCGGTTTTAACATTTCGTTAAATGCTATTCGCTAGAGAATCCATAGACGCGTCATTTCACCCAATCAGAATCAAGATACGACCAATAAAAACCTTTAGAATTATGAAAAAGTAACAGCACAGAGGTCTTAAAATGACCTACGCTTTCTAGATGACCACGTAAATCACATTTTTTTTTAAATATTTATTGGTTTAATTATTATGACATTTTGATACCATTCCTTAGATACTTGGAAGACGGGTCGTTTTTTTTTCAATCAGAATTCTGTTACGGCCATCCAAAACCTTTTAAATGTTGAATAGGTAACAGAACGGAAGTCAACAATTGAATACTAATGGAAATAGCACGTAAGTCTCCGATCACTTTTTTTAGTTCAGCTTTCCTAAAATGAGTTACGTGGTGTAAGAACTTCACCGACGCACCGGCTTTATTTAGCGTCTAACTTTTGAATTGTTTGATTTAGAGTCTATTATTTAACTTGCTCGATAGAAACTTTAGATTCAGATGTCTGATAAAGGCAGCCGCCTCAGGGGCTAAATGTCAAGATTGATATCTCTCTATCGATTCCACTAACTTTAATACCATTCTTAACATTTTGGGTGAACTTGACTTTACGAGCATGCCGACCCTATTGAGTTCGTTAAAAGTTGTAGGTTTATACTTTTGTCTGAAAATTTATGGAGATAACTTCAGCCCTGTCTGGTGCAAACTTTATTGTAGGTCCAATTCCACATTTGCAATGACCTCAAAAGATGTTTGGATCTTGCTACTCGTTTGCCACCTACTGTTTTTGACAAGGACAGACTTATTAAACTGTATTTGAGATGACATATATTACAAACGAACAAAGTTTTGAAGTAGGTACAGAAAGTCATACATCACTACCCGGTAGCGTTTACCAAATGTTATATCTTGTTCCCTGAAAAATAAATACAAATTGGTTCCCGAGCCGTATAAAAACTTGGCATTGCCCTTTGAGAAATTCAATAAGGTTCCTGCCCTACTTTATTTATAACCCGTCCCCCTAAGTTAGTTCTCTTTGCAAAATAACAATGGTTTTTTTTTGTACGACGACCTCGCTGGTTTGGTTACAAAATGTTTATTCGGATTGGAGGATTTCCTTGGATCTGAGCACTTTGCGACACGACATAAATTGCCAGGATAATTAAATTTACCGACAATAAATGAATTTTATAGCTTGAATAAGTATTTTCGTGGCACTGCGTTCGTAGGAACTTGGGGATATTGCCTTTTTTTAATTATCCTAGGTGGAATGCCACTGCCTGAAGAAGCAATGAAGTGAATAATCCTTGCCAATACCAGGACCCCAATTCTCGTGCTAGTGACATTTATTTTCATGCGACATATATCACTAAAACATAGTTTTTTTGTATGGTTTTCAGGTGATATTCGCCATGTTTTCAAAATATCACGAGCACGAGAATTGGGATCCAGGAGCCCAATTCTCGGGCTCGTGACATTTCTTTTCATGCGACATATATGACCAAAACACAGTTTTTTTGTATGGTTTTCAGGTGATATTCGCCATGTTCTCAAAATTTCACGAGCACGAGAATTGGGCTCCTGATACTTGACAAACGGGGATATTTCGCGATATGGTGAGCTCTGGAGTCCAATTCTCGGGCTCGTGACAATTATTTTCATACGACATATATCACTAAAACATAGTTTTTTTGTATGGTTTTCGGGTGATATCCGCCATGTTTTCAAAATATCACAAGCACGAGAATTGGGCTCCTGGGCTATGATTTTATGATACCTACTCAAATCTATGAATTACGACGTGACGCTCAAGCAATTATATTGGGAGAGAACGCGGGCTTCTTGGTTCTAACAAAAATATAATTTTGTTTGACAATCATACTGTAATTAGCAGTTTGAGTTTGGGATAGCTGTCAAAACGTTCGCAAGAGTCCGGTATGCGGCGCGTCATTTCCAGCTGCTAATTTGGATCAATTCAAACACCTCACCGAAGTATTTTTGCATAAATAAATTATTTTTGAAGACAGTAGAAACGTTATTACAAAGTTTTAAATAGCTGTATAAATTCATACACCGGCACGTTTATTTTAGCGGCCAATGTCGGAACACTGGCGGAGACTGGCGATGACAGATCCCCGTTTGGAGTACGAATTTAATTTTATTGCTTTTCGCAGTGAATGTATATCTTCCCAATAAATGTAAGAACAAATAATATGTCTTTTTTACCTATTAAAATGCTGATTTTTCTAGTCACAATTTATTTTTAAATTTAGTCTGCAGAGTCCCATTGCTGTGCAAAGACCTCCCCCATATATGTCCATTCCTCCCTATCCAATGCCTAGTCTCAATAATATGTATAAGTAGGTACTTTAATAAGCAAAAAGTCACCACACTAATTTTATTTTGATTTAAGACTTTAATTTAAGGTTTATATTAAATAGAGATCACATATTAATGTATGTGTGATGCAAAAAAAAATACCTTTTTACTTGTCAAAATTGACATTTTATCAATAGTAAATAACTTTTTTATTTTTTTTCTGCAAAACTATCTTACACGTTCCTAAATACAAATAAAAAAAAGTTAGTATGGAAAATATAACTTCTGAGAAAACCTACAAAACGGAAATTTCATAGGTATTATTGTATTTCTTTGTTCTTTCTCGTAACTGAAATATTTAATTTTCATGACTATGTAGTTGGATCAGTGGTAGTGAACGCTGCATGTGGTCTAAGGGTTGCGGGTTCTATCCCCGTACGGTACAAACAATTGTGTGCATGAACATGTCTGTCTGTTTGTCTTATGCTAACTAGTAGAAAATTCATTTTAAAAGCCAAGTATTAAAAATAGTCTAGTTTGTCATTTTATACACTCCGTCGATGCTTTTCGCTCGTACATATTTCCTTTCACTCTAATAGTTGGGCAGGAGCCCATTACTCCAGCTGATTTACAGCAGATTAAAGATAAATGTGTTTGTGCCAATAATTTTGTTTTATTTTCAGTTCTGTTTCGTTTTCATAACGTTTATGAAATAATATTTGTTGTGCAGCTTTGACAACGATTTAGAAATTATTCGTGTGATATTTATTTTTAAAATACGTAATATGTATTTACTGACCGTGGGCCGTGGAGACTATCTCTAAGAGGGAACGGAGGCCACAATAGATCCAATGTGGTCGCAGTGGCCACTCGGCAACGAACGTTCCCCACAAACTAAAAAGTAATGTATTTTTTTAAGATTTTTTAGCCTGTATAATATTTGTAATTCCACTGTTGGTTCTGATATCCGTAACACAGGTGCTTGAGCTACCTATCTCGGTGTCAGATCAATGTATGTGATGTTGTGAAATACTTATTTATTTACTGTTTGTATGTTGGGGCGCGGATAGTGATTTTGCAAAGACAAGTTAAGCGATAAGCAATAGCAAATCTAACTTTCTCGAAATCTATTATACTTGTGTCGGTTATAACTCGCAAGGACAACACTTTTGAGTAAAAGCCATCATTCGCTGCCAAGATTTATATGTGGTTAATCATACGCGAACAAGCTAGAGAGAGAAGCAGAAATAACATATGATAGCGAAGATGCAGTAACTCAATGATCGTGATTTATATGACGTAAGCACCGAGTTAATGGTTAGGACACTAACTATTACTATTGTAACTACTTGGGATAATCGCATTCGCTAATGTGATGATTACTACAAATTGAATTGGTCTAGCGACTAGAAATCTCATATATTGGACCTGCCTAAATTGAGCGAGTGACGTCCCGCGCGTCAAGTTATGAGGTCGTCCATCTTGTGCTGCTTTAATTACGCACTCGTATGATCCCAGGGGAATCATAGCAACTTTGAGTATAGCATGATCCCATTATGTCATACCTACTAAAATGTTGAGTTTTGCTCATGCAATCATTACGATATCATTCCCAGCATGCATCAGGATGAATAAAAAAAAACTACTCAGCTGGCACACACTGGTGTTTTATTGACCCGCGACCTCAGCGCCCAAATTTGTATAAGCCCAGTTGCATCATACAGGCTAAAGTGAAAAATTCGATCTGCCGATACACTGTTTCAATCGCAAAAAAGTACCCTGAATTTAATGAAACATTCTTGTCCCGTTTGGTAGTTACGTAACTCGCCGGTAAAAATAACGCCCATAATAAGTAGAGCACTTGAAAGCTAATTTCTTTATCTCGGCCGCAGAAAGCAATTTGCGCTGTGAACATAACGAAATCATGAAACTATGCTACGTACGTACAAGTATAGTTTGAATAGTTGCCATTCCCCAGGGCACTGTTTACATATTCTCTAACTGTGGTTTTTGTAAAGCGGGGCACTAGACCTGGCAACAACGTATCATTTAAAAGATTGGAACATTTGCATCTGGATCAGTGCTAAGATGCGGAACAGTGAAACGCCATATTTGAATCATTTGGAACATCAACTGTCGGACAGCCCACAGATTACTCTTTCGCTCTGAATTCTGATCATATCGCTCATTTGAATCATTCGGCTCTCTGGGATCATTCAGCTCATTCGTATCATTCCGTTTATTCGGATCATTCAGCTCATTCAGATCATTCCGCTCATTCGGCTCACTCTCTAGATCTATTTGAGTCGAATGATACATTCGGAGCGAACATTAGAGATTCGGAACAGTGTATCATTTCGCTGAATCGTATCACTGAGTCGTTTCAGTGATGATTTACACACGTCTACGGGGCACCCAGCCGAAATCGTAGAGGCGGCTAAAGATGTTACAAGTGCAGGTGAAGTTACTTTCAGCGGGGGTGGAATTATATTTTTGGGGTTCGAGAAAAAAAATACGTATAGGACGTTAGGTTGTTAGGGTCCTAACTAAAGGACTTACGAAATAAAAGGTGGTCTGTAGATTTAAATAATGTTTATTGCTGGCAAAAAAGGGGAGACGCGCCTATTGCCTAGCCTGTCGGATCACGGAGTGTCGTTGGTGGCAGACGCGTAGGCGCCGGGCGTCCCCGCGCTCCCCGCTGCGCGTTGGTTGGTGCGATGCTGTCCGAGAGTTGCCGATTCGACCCGAGAGCGCTCGCGCGCCCACATACTCCCGGGGTTGAAGGGAAGTCTTCAATGGATAGGAAGAGAATGATGCCCCTCTTCGTCTTCAGTTCAGCCACCCTTGTGATGCCGTCCACGCCAGGATATGTCCTCATGACTCGACCCAGAGACCACATCAGTGGTGGGGGGGGGGGGGGTTTTCTCTTTAATAAGAGCCAATGTTCCAGGCTTCACCTCTCCTTGGGACTTGAACCACTTTGTCTTCATCTGTAGCATAGAAATATACTCATTGTGAAAGCGTTGCCAAAAAAATTTGTTTAATATGTTGTATCCGCCTCCATCGGTCCAGACGGGTGATTTTCACGTCTGCCACCTGTGGGTGCGGTACAGTCAACAGTGGTCGTCCAATTAGAAAGAAAGAGAATGAAAGAGCAGAAAAATCATGAGGAGCAGATGAAAAAGGGGTAAGAGGGCGTGAATTGAGGACAGCCTCAATTTGAGCCAAGCAGGTGGCCATTTCCTCGTAAGTGAGGTGAGTAAGATGCAGCAGTCTTTTAAGGTGATGCTTACAAGATTTGACTGCTGCCTTCAGCTAAAGAATTAAAATGTGGAGAATAGGCAAGGGTGAAATATGAATTCGATCCCCTTATGCGGTATCTCAGATGCAACATTTGACTCTACAACTACTAATATCTATGCAACTACAATCCGCCAAAAATCTTATTACCCACATTTGGTTCAATATTATTTGAGACCACTTGACAATATAACCGATATGTGGTTGTCTTTATAACATCAGTAGTGGCCCGCCCTCACTTTTTTCAAGACATTAGTTCCACTTTATACCGATAGTTGGCGCTAAGTGTCGATTACATTGCGCAAGCGTTTCGTGTTTACGGATTCCCTATAAGTGTTGTCGCTATCTGTACGATTTACCTCTTTAAATAATATAGATTATGAAATGGTGGTATGCTTTCTTCACGAGACGATGCTCGTCCAGTCTCTCGAGGTGACCAAGCCAGCGAAGACGATGCGCCTTGGTCTCGCCGATGATAGGCGTGTCTACAATCTTCTCTATTTCGACATTTGTGCGTATCCTCCAGCCATCGTCTTGTAATTTTACTGGGCCCAGAATTTTGCGGAGTACCTTTCTTTCCGCAACGAGTAGTTTTTGCTCTTCTTTTAAAGTTAGCGTCCAAGCCTCACAGCCGTACATCAGTATAGGTCGTATTACTGTCTTGTATATTCTCAATTTCGTACTTCTGCTGAGAAGCTTGGACGATAATACTTTATGTAGGGCTGCACTGCAACGTAGGGTGTTATGGATGCGGAAATCAATCTCGTCATCTCTCGTGTTTGTGTCAGTAATAGTGCAGCCCAAGTATTTGAACTTGCTCAGTCCTTTATACGTTGTATCTCCAACATGAAGATCTTCTCGCTTTGCATGTGTGTTTTTATATCTTTTCATGTGGAGATACTCTGTCTTTTCGTGATTGATTCTGAGCCCAACATTCCTCGCCTCTTCCTCCAACGCCCTTACAGACCGGATCACCTCCTCCCTATTTGCGCCTAGCAGGGCAAGATCGTCCGCATACCCTATCACCGTATACTTGCCATCTAGTTGCAGTCGATGGGCCGACACCCGGTAGGCCGGCCTAGGTATCGCTGGAAGGACGTCGTCGATAATGATCTGCGAGAACTTCAGGCCGGTGACTGGCGACAAGTAGTGCAGGATCGATCAAAGTGGCGTTCTCTTGTTTCGGAGGCCAAGACTCGCTTCGGGTCGCTGAGCCAGTGGAGTAAGTAAGTAAGTTTGAAATGGTGGGGTTTCAGTACTTACGTTCTTCCACAGCTAGGCTAGCGAGGCTAGAAATAAAAGTTTCAGAAGCGCTGCTACCATTTCACCTGTGGCATAGTTCAGTCAGTCGGATAGATATAAATAGCTACAGTTATGTTGATGTCTATGTTTAAGTCAATCATCATCAGCAACCCACACTCGTCCACTGCTAGACATAGGTCTCTCCTAATGCACGCCATTGCTTCCGATTTTCGGCCACTCTCAATCTCATCCAGCCCACACCACCCAGCCTTCGAATGTCATCATCCCATCTTGTCGCAGGGCGTCCAATACTACGCTAACCGAGTCGCGGTCTCCACTCAAGGACTTTACGGCTCCAACGGCTGTCAGTTAAGTCAATGTATGCATTGAATGTACATATTTTATTCTCACTTTGGTAGATTAACATACAGAGTACTTGTATGTGTCCAAAGTGGGCTAGTTCTGTTGATTTTAGATCCTATTTTTGATTCTATTTGTTTGAACAGCGTTATTATAGGGATGAACTCCCGAATATATCGATAATTGTATGTCATTGTTACATTAGATACAAAACATATTTTTTACGATAATTTTTTAACCCTTATCAAAACCTTATGCTAAATTGATGGGAACTCTGTATGTTCCTAGATCCCGCTATAAAAAGATGAAGTAAACCAGTCAATCTGTACATAATTAGATTGTATTGACCATATCAACGGATGCGATAAGTCGAGCGCATTCCTACCATGCGGTTCGTTTGTAGTAAAAAAACGAAATGAGAATGCATAAAGCTCCTTAATTGCATGACTTTACTGGGGCGTGAATCATTCGGAGGTAACGAGGGAGGCTTCCTCTCTAGGGATGCGAAGGTATTTTTAATATCACCGATAAAATATCACATTCAATTATTTTAAGATACTGTGGTGGTATATAATAAGGTAAATAGTTCTATCCCTATTTTCAAAAATGAGTTTTTTGTGATATATTAATAAAGCCATCAGATAATTTAAAAAAAAGTTTCGAAATGTATTGGCGACCTACTTAAAATCTGCTTAACCACTGAAAAATCTATGATTATTAAATTAAGTGATCCGAATTCTTTCATGGCTGATAAGTTATTTCGATAATTTGGACTCGACGTTGTTGATTTATCGATAGGTACATCATCCCAGCCCTACTCGCCTCGACTCTGACTCAATATCACTAGCGATGCAGGTAAAAAAGTAAATAAGCTTCATTTTCTGTTTCAAATTAAACACAGTATTTCCCTCGCGCGGTGCTGGAGTGTTGGGAAAATATTTGGATGCAATAAGTGTTTGGTCTTGTGATTTATTTACATTTAATTATAGGTTTACGACCGTTTAGCGCAGGGGCACAAAATAGATAAACACAGAATGCCAACTGCCTAATTCCCGTGCTAAAGCTACTCAGGGGCATCTACCTATAGTGCAGGGGGTGCGGTACACGTGCACCCGTGCGCCGTAATTTAGAGGGCGCCAAGAGCCCCTCGCTACACATAGAGCCTCTACTGTAACGCTCCGCAAGGAGCGGGAAGCGAGTACTGATCGTTCTCCTCATCTTAGCGTGTTACTCCCAGTAGTACTAGTACCGACGGCTGCTCAAGATGTTCCGGTTTCGATCCCCGGATCGGGCGAAAATTTGTACCCAAGTTTTCGGTGAGAAATCCTTAGTGTCAGCCTGGAGTCTGGAAGTTGGCGGTCTTGTACCCCCGTGCCTCGGAAAGCCGTTCCGTTATGCCGTTGGTCCTGCGCCCAATCCCTCACCGGTCTTGTCAGTCTGGTGTCCCATCGGAATATGAGGCTAAGAGAATAGAGAGTGCACTTGTGTTTGCGCGCACGCTTGAACACTATAATATATCCTGCGTACCTGGCTGATCGTTGAGATTGGCCGTCGTAGCCGTAATCGGTTGGAGGATATTATGTAATATTAGGTCGTATGTTAATGAAAGATGTAACACTTAAGATAAATGGACCGTGTAGTTGGTACCACTTATAGTCATCTTCATCTGTCACCTGCATTCAATAGAATACTGCGAACCTTATTATTTGTCACTGAACAGGCTTCTTCGCGATTCCGAAAGGTCCTCGAGCCGTGGCAGGCCCCCCAAAAGGTGTACCGACGATCTGGCGAAAGTCGCACGAATCCCTTGGATGCAGGCGGCACAGGACCGATCTGTGTGGAGATCGTTGGGGAGGCCTATGTCCAGCTGTGGACGTTTATTGGCTGAAATTATGATGATGTGGCATCTTCTAGGCAAACGCGTTACAAACTAGACAGCATCGACGCTTTCCATCAGGTGAGATTGTGTTCAAGCGGCATTCTTTAATATTAATATCCTCTAATCGATTTCGGCTAAGGCGGCCAATCTCAACGATCAGCCACTTACGCAGGATATATTATTGTGCTCAAGTGTGTGCGCAAACACAAGTGCACTTTCTATTCCCTTGCCCTCATAATACGATGGGACACCAGTGTGACACGACCAGAAAGGGATCGGGCGTAGGACCAACGGCTTAACGTGATTTCTGAGGCAACGGGGGTACAAGACCGCCAACTTCCAGATTATAGGCTGACACTGAGAATTTCTTAACAGAAAATCTTAGGTACAAATTTTAGCCCGACCCGGGGATCGAACCCGGGACCTCAAGCGCAGCCGTCGCTTTAAAGTCTCTACGCCAACGAGGCAGTCGATTAGTACTTCCGAACATATCGGATAGGGCTCTGTGTCAATATCTATCGATTATCTCTGAAACGAAAACTTCAAGTATGTGTGACAAAATTGGTTACAATTTCAATATTTTTGTTTCTTTCGACCTTACAAAGCGTAGGAACTATATTTTCCCAGATTAAATATAGCTGTTCACTACAAATAGCCCGCTTTTTATTCATGTCGACATCTGTGGTTTTTGTTTGCTTCGCCAAAGAGGCATTTGAGCTGGCGAGGCCCGATTTTTTGTACCGTCTGTCGGAGTACTTTATGTGGTACATTAGGCTTTCAGGGCTACTCAGTGATATATAATAGGGTGGAGAAATCATTCATGCCACGACGGTTTGGCGGCGCATTCTGTTTTTAGCCTAAGTAAATTATGATATCAGGTCTTTACCTATGGATTTTGTACGGAGATTTTCTTAGAACTTGTATTTTCCATACCAACTTTTTTATTAGCTGTTATTTAATAAATAAATAAATAAGAAAAAAATTTTTAAAAGTTATTCTTGATAAAAACGTCAATTCTGTCAAGTAGTAAAGGGGTCATTAGTATCTGATCTTTATTTATTATAAACTAAGATTAAATCAAAATAGCGGAAGACTCGTCTATACCGCGTGGACCGCTTAAATTAGGCGCCCGGCGCCTAATTTCACCAATGACTAAGAAATTTAGTCATTGAATTTCACGCAGTCGCAAATGTCAGTTTGACAAGCGGTCGCGTCACCCAAAAATATTCATTAATTTTATTGTTTTAAGTGGGATAAAGGCTATCAAAATGCCTACGTGCGCTTTTACGCGCTGTACAAATAATTCAAAACGTAAAAATAAATCTCATGGAATCACATTTCACTCGTAGGTACAAGATATTTTTTAATTTTTTTATGATATTTCGGTCTTTTACCATGTTGTGGTCGCCATTTTGCCAAGTGATATTACGTCACACAGTGATAGCGTCAGCATAAAAATATCAAAAAATATAATTGCAAACTATTTATTGTTAATTTATTCAGAGTAGTAGTAGTAGTGAAAATTTTATTTATTTATTAATTTATTTTATGCACGTTCCCCAACTAGGTAGGTACCAACTGGAAGATGATTAGATTATTTTGTAAAAAAAAAGTCTTTAAATGAGTATGTTTCCTTGGTAATCCTATTCTTAGCATGTCATGATCTAACGATGGGATCCCATAATAATCAAGGGCAACGTTCAGATTTTATAGACACAAGTGAAACAAACTGTCCGTCCCTATTCGAAGGAAAGTCAACTTTGTGTAAGTGTAATATTCAATCATAATTTATTATAGTACCAACAATATTTATGATAATTTCGACTGTTATAAAAATAAATGATTTAGAAATCAGTTTTTTTTGTTGACCCTATTTTCTCCTTTTGACACGACGCGTAGCATGCGCGTAGCGCGTTTGATGACTCCCTCAAGCGTATGTCAAAACAAATTGGTCCGTTTTCAGTTGTCTAATTGAAGGGATCTTGCGTATATTCCGCTATTTTGATTTAATGTTAGATTATAAACCTTCAAATATGGGTAAAATTATAGTATGGTGACTTTTGCTTATTAAGGTGACGGGTAGGGCTCACTAGCGACGCCAATCCATTTTAATTGTTAGCCATTAAACCGGATCTATTTTAAACAATTTCGAGGCTACAACCTCTCGGCAAACACATGAACTATTTATTAAATAACCATGCGCCAATGCGGACCCAACATTTGTACGCGAAAAACTGATTCACGCTAAAAGTGGCCGCTTTTGGCGGTAATACATTTTTCGCGTACAAAAACGGTCCCGACATTTGTATAATAGTATAAGTGTTTTCCGAGAGATTGTAACGCTGAAATTGTTTAAAATAGATTCGGTTTAGTAGCTAACAATTAAAAACGAATGGTGTCGCCAGTGAGGGCTACCCGGCGCCTTAAAGGAGTTTTGTTGTGTCTAGAAAAGAAACAGCAATTTCATAGGAAAATACCTTAATAATAAATTTGGTGCCATATTTTTTATTTATTTGGTTTACCATTAATTGATACATTTTAAGTTTCTGTGTAACAATTTCAATGACTTAAAGCTAAATGTACAATTGTAGATCGGTAAACACTGCATGCTTGAAGTATTATCTAATTGGTAATTAAGAATTTAATATATAATAAAATAAAAGAAGAACAAGAATTGCTTATCTACTTACTTAACATATAATTGGTTTAGCTGCCATTTAAGTTTAGGTAAAGACGTGCAAAATAAATCTATTTCACTGCTATGAGTGTTGTAAAGCTTGCAGAGTCTCGGAATAGGGAATGAAATGAAATGAAATGAAAATTGTTTATTCAATTTAGGTCCATACAGAACACTTATGAATGTCAACATGTTTACCCAGTGGTTCTTCTTGGCAGAAAACTACATACCGAACCAGTGTTCGGAATGTAGTTTTCTGCCAAGAAGACACCAGCAAGAAACTCAGCAGTTACTCTTTTAAAAAAAAATATTTTACAAAATGTCACCATTAACTTAAAAATATAGTACAGTTTTTGTGTTACTAATATGTCCCTAAATTATTGTCATTCAAAAAATCGTCTATTTTATAATAGCCTTTCTTCATTAAACAGTTTTTTATATACAATTTAAACTTATGTGTGGGCAAGTCAATAATAATCTGAGGTAACTTATTAAACATTTTTATGCTCAATCCTATAAATGAACTGCCAAAAAGGGGAGTTTGAACCTAGTACGGTTTTACGGAAGGGAGGACATATTGTAATTTGGGTGATGAAAAATCTCAATTGTAAAGTGAGGTATCAAGGGAAATAACATGACAGTAATACATTACTATATGTAATATTGTCGCTTACATTTGAGCATAGTAAAAACGTCAACATTTTTGGATGTTTCTTAACTACTCTGCCGTTGCCAAAAACATCACCCGTCATAACGCTACCCTGCTCGTCTTCACTCATATTTCCGCTGATGAACACCCGTAACACCAATGCAGTCACAAGTAGTTTGCCAACCTTTTCACTCCTCTTCACCCTTTGGCCCTGCGGTACCTTCACTCACTCTGCAAAACACAGAGCATTCTGTGAGGCCGTGGTAGCACTCAGGTCGAGCATAGATAATTAGTTTGATGAGGGGCTAAATGTTTGTATTGTGTACGGCATATTGCAGTGTCCGGTCTATATCACCCTGTCATTGGGATCGACTGATCAATTATATAACAAAGAGACTAGTGCGACTGACCCGCAGCGCGTTGTCGCTGTCAGCGGCCGTAGTAATGAGATTAACTCTAACACCAACGGGATGATGAGGTATAAATTGGACTAGCGTGATGATAATGTACTCATCGGACTACGTCTACAAATTACAATATGTGGAGTCATTATTCGTCTTCCTCTGCCATCTATCACATTATTATTAATGTGATCGGTGGCAGACGAGCAGACGGATCACCTGATGGTAAGCGATTGCCGCCGCCCATAGACACCTACAACACCAGTGGAGCCACAAGTGCGCTGCCAACCATTAAACTCCCTTTCCCCTGGAGAAAGGGACCCTCTGCTACCCTCACTCACGCAGCGAAACATAGTACAGTGCTGCTTCACGCCGGTTTTCTGTGAGGCCGTGGTATCACTCCAGTTGAGCTGGCCCATGCATGTCGAAGCGTAGCTCTCCCACGGTGACGATACACGGTGGATTAGTTACATGTGGCACAATTTCAAGTGAGACCCTATTTTCTGTGTCACAACAGATTTGATTGAAGTAAAGTTTAAGCAGAAAAATATATTTATAAATTGCAAGACCTACTCTTGCCATGGCGATAAGCGCCGCTATCACAATTTGTTAGTGGACTAATCCTTCACGCGAAAAGAGGACATGGATAAATATATTCTATGGTTGTGAATTCGTTTTCAGAGTAGGCCTCTTAACCCTAAACTTGATCATCATGCGGGGGTGACTAACAATGGCGGAGTGCAAATAATTAAGTCATATACATTTTAATATCATAAATGTTTAAAAAGTGAGCAACAAATACTTTTAGGAGGGTACTAACAAATTTTTGAGATGAACGTATGAAAATAATTCACGCTAAAAGGGGCCGCTTTTGGCGGTAATCAATTTTTCGCGTACAAAAACGGACCCAACATTTGTGCATGGTTATTTAATAAATAGTATAAGTGTTTGCCGAGAGTTTGTAACCCCGAAATTGTTTAAAATAGACTCACGCTTAGTAGCTAAAAACGGTTTCAGGGTTTAGTAAATTTAAAATCGATTGGCGTCCCTAGTGTGCCCTACCCGTCACCTAAATTAATGCCGCCATTAAAATAACATTAATAAAGATAATAAAATACCATCCGCATTTGATCATCTTAGATCTATGACTCAATACAAACACCCTGGTGTAACACTGACATATGATTCAGGATATGATTATTAATTTAGTGACTTGCTTAGCAAGTTGCTATGAGATATGAATAAGATACAAGCATCACTACCACTATACGTCATCACTACATTCATGCGAATAAAACAGTCTTTGTTTGCTTTGGATATCTGTCCCGACGCCGCTATGTCCCTATGTATGATTAGAATTAAAACTACACAACTTATTCTGATGAGGTATTTTTATACCTCAGAGTAATTAAAGAGGAAGGTTTATACCAGGTATAATGTATAATAACAATACACTCGCGAGCAACCAAATCGACTCAGGACCTAATTTTCAACCGACTTTAAAAAAACGAGGAAGTTCTCAATTCGACCCGTATGTTTTTTTTCTATGTTTGTTACGCGATAACTCCGCCAATTATGTACCGATTTGAACAAATCTTTTTTCGGCGTATAGGTGGTCCCATTTAAATTTAATAACAAAAAAAAAACAACCCCCAAGGGTGGAAAATTGGGGATGAACTTTTTTATACGCAATATCTCCGCCAATTATAAACCAATTTGAACAATTATTTGTGTTCACGCATTTGAAGTCGGTTTTTTTTTAAAGTTGATTATCATACAAACAAACATATACTAACATCAGAGGTCTAAATAAATATGAAAGTATCTGTGCTTTAGTGATAATTTTATAGTAAATCGATTAAGTGTTCAAATTTCAATTAATTATCTTAACAGATTACATAAACTTGCCGATTTCTTAAAAAGATAAAGAAATTGTGGTTGATTTTCGCATCCTATAATATTCCATGGAGAAAGACAAACCACTTACTGAATCCTAATTTAAAGAAAATTGGCATGTTTCTGAAGGCTTGTTAAACGATTCACTAAAAGAAGAAAATTTTTGACATTGATTTACATTAAAATTATCACTAAAGCACATATACTTTCATATTTAAACTATGTCATAAAAAAATAAAAAAATATATAGGCCTCTGAAGTTAGTATGTTTGTATAAAAATTAGGTCCTGGGTCGATTTGATTGCTCGCGAGTGTATTCTATCCTTCGCACGAATACTATCCGTGCGAAGCCGAGGCAGGTCACTCAGGATGACAGTATCAAATAAACGGAAGAATGGTAATGGGTCGGCTTTTTTATTCCCGGAAACCAAATGATCTAGAGAGTGATGAAAAATGCGTCCGAGAGAGAATTTGTGGGTGAAAACTACGTTGAGATTGAATGAATGACATTTATAATCTATCTTCTATGTTTTAAGACAGGCATCGTCATCTTAACGTTAGAAATAATTCCTTAAATAAAATCCCGGTTACATTCCAAGCCTTCCAATATAATTTTAGTCTATGGGCGCTTCGGAGCTTAGAGTCCGCCAATGTGATATGACTTGATTAATAATAATGATAGGTAAACCGAAATCGGGAGACACTTGCGTGGAGCAATCCAGATTTAGCGCCATCTATTGGTTCCGAATCGAAGTGACGGGTGACAGATTTCGGGCAAAAAAGATCAAAGTTCTGCCATAATGATGAATAGACAACATCGCATTTTTGTATGGAAAATAGAAACTATGAAAACGGGTCCAAGTCATTTGTGTGAATCAGAACCCACGACCCTTTCATCTCGCCGCTCGAACTACTTACCAAACTAATTAAATACCCAACATTAATTTAGCTTCCTCACCAATGCGTGGGCCATGAGAATGATTTTCCTCACACACACGCGCCCCATGATGACGGCCCATGCATGTTGTTTTCTGATTGATGTTCGTAGACATATTGTATACTTATGTTTGGTCGTATTGTAATCCAACAAACAAATGTTCTCTGATCTATGTTTAATAAGACGTAATTTATTATAACACGTCTTAGTTTTGATTTGAACGCGCGTCAGTAGTTGCCTAATACCCGTGAGTTTTTTGGCCATTAGTTTTTTTATCTCGTTATTTATCAGAATGTCTGGATGGAAGTCTTCGTTAATATCATTTAAATATGAAGGCACGGTTATGGGGGCAATAAGCTATTCAATGAACTTGTGCCCACATGGTACAAGCTAGCACAGCAGAACAAAATCGAGTGGCAGACTTTAATGTTGGAGGACAAGCCCAATTTTAAATCCACTCACCCAGAGATAAGTAATTAAGTATGTAAGATTGAAAAGCGAAAATGCTAAATCATGATCATGGGCGGCGTTGATTACTTTCCATCAGGTGACTCGCTTGCTCGTTTGTCGCCTCTAGCTCAAAAAAATCTAACCTATCAATTATTTATTTTTTTATATATTAAATGGATTTGCACTTGACCTCATTTCACCTGATGGAAAGTGACAATAAGGTCTAAGATGTAGCGTGCTTACCCAGAAAAAGCCTATTCACTCTCGACTTAAAGACACCCAAATTGGGCTCTCATTTATCCTTATGTGATGGTAGCTCAGTGGTTCGCAACGCGGTCCGTAAGGAGTTGTGGTTCGAATCCGAGCATGCATATCTGGATTTTTCTAATCTATGTGCGTATTTCTACCATTATCTCGGCGGTGAGGGAAAACATCGTGAGGAAACCTGCACGTTTCGGATAGTTTCTGAACTCAGCGGTAGCTTTGGACGCAACCGGGAACCACACGCCACGATGAGGAGGCTAAATCTAACCTATCATTTTTGCCGTAGAAGAACCTCCTATCGGCCCATATTCTCCTGACTGTTATGCGCCGGGATATAACCGTATTCTAGCTTAGTTGAACCTACCTTTAGGGTTGCCAGATGGTCAAAAGGTCAATGGGATTAAGTTACTACTACTAGTGCGGTCCCCGGCAGAGTAGAATAGGCCACCCTCACTCTTACCGAGGGGTCTAAGGTAAAGCTGCTGGCATGATCATCAGCATCCAGAGAAGGAAAACTCTGCATTTATTTAAAAACCCTCGCCAACCCGTCTGCCAAGCGTGGTGAGTATGGCAATTACCCCTCATGTGATTTAGGGAGGCCCGTGCCCCAGCAGTGGGGACTTAAATGGGCTGACACATTTTTTTTTATGCACATACGTCATACTTGTGAACAGGTGCCACCTTTGGGGACTGGTCTGCTTCAGTTTACCTCATAATATTAATTTAATTATTTCCTTCATTTTATTTATGGCTTGGTATGATGAGATGACACAGCATTGTATAAAAGTTTGGCGAATAACTGGCGAGTTTCTTGCCGGATCTTCTCGACCAGAAACAACTTTCCGAGCCGGTGTATGTTTATTAGGGTTCCGTACCTCAAAAGGAAAAAACGGAACCCTTATAGGATCACTTTGTTGTCCGTCCGTCCGTCTGTCAAGACCCTTTTTCTCAGGAACGCGTGGAGGTATGAAGCTGAAATTTATATCAATTACTCAGGTCTACTGTCCCTTAAAGCTGTGAAATAATCAAACTTCTAAGCCAACGCAATCAAAAGATACAGCTGTTTATGCCGCAAATTTTCGTCACTTGCAAGGGAATCAAAACCTACAGGGTGCTTCCCGTGAACTCAGAATCTTGAAATTTGGTACGAAGCAACGTCTTATAGCATAGATAAAGGAAAAATTACGAAAACCATAAATTTTTAGTTACATCATATAATATATTTTTTTTAATAATGTTAAACTTGCTACCCATTTCCTCATAAACGCGCAGAGGTATTAAATTGAAATTCATACCAAATACTCAGGTCTATAATACCTTTAAGCTGTAACAAAATCAAACTTCTATGTCAACGCAATCAAAAGAAACAGCAATTTAAGCTGCATATTTTGAAACTCGCAAGTACTCGCAAGGGAATCAAAACCTAAAGGGTACTTCCAGTCGACCTAGAATCTTGAAATTTGGCATGAAGCAACGTTTTATAGCACACATAAAGGGAAAATTCCGAAAACCTTAAATATTTAGTTACATTACAAAATATATATTTGTAGGAACAGTCACCCCATCAGGGGCCTCCGGCTCAGCCGGTAAAGACATTGAAGCCCCATCCGGTTCGTCCATGATCTTTTAGTAATGTGGCGTGAGTAATCGGGCGAGGAGACTGACAAAAACACTTTTATTCGGCAATCACTTTAATTACAATTCACATTAATCTTGTTGGAAATGAACACTCAATTTCTAAATTAAATAACTGCAACGATCGAGACGTTCCGTGATACACATAGCAGGCAAGTCCGTACTTGTCGAGCGCACACCAAAATATGCGGGTCGCCCGCGCAGTTTGAATTGCAACTGACGCGCCTTACTAGCGTACCGCGTTACATCAAGCGAATCAGTTCGCTTCGATCGATATAACTAGGTAAGTAACGACAAAACAATCAAAGCGCCGTCACGGCCATGCTGACATACGCACGTCCCTGTGCGTGCGTTCTATTTGCGCAGTGCACGTCTCTCGTTATCTGCAAATAAAGGAAAGAAATCTGGTAGAGATACCATTTATCTCCCCTAGCTCGTCCATCCCTGACAGAATCTAAACGTCACGCTACCAACTTCTTCAGTGATGTATAGTGCTGCCTTGTTTATACTTTCTGATGCGCTTTTTCGGATTGAATCTAGATCTAATCTATTAATGGCCTCTTTATGTGGTGAAATCGCTGCTATACCTAATGATTGAGCATTGATACCGAACATCAACTCAGTGGGAGTATAACCTGTTACGCGGCAACGAGTAGAGTTGAGAGCTAATTGGACCTCTGGCAGCTCTTCGCGCCAAGTCTTGTGTGGGTCATTTTCTATGATGGTAAGGAGGCATTTAAGAGTACGCATAACCCTCTCTACTTGCCCATTGGCTCTGCTAGATCCTGTGGCAATAAGGTGAAGTTCGATGCCATGACTACTACAGAATTCTTTAAATTCTGTACTTATATAGCAGCGACCTTGATCTGATATGATGCGTTTGGGGGCTCCAAAGAGACATACAGCTTTTTTTAAGGATTTGATGGCACATATTGCATTCAGAGAAGGAGTATGTTCTAAAAGGACATACTTTGTGAAAGAGTCAATTAGCACGGATACGTATTCCTTTTGGTCGCTTTTACCACTTAATTTTCCTGAAATATCAACGTGCACAGTATGCCACGGAGTGGCAACTTTAGGAATGGGGTGCAAGCGAACCTGTTGAGGTCCGGAAGATCCTTTGGAGGTTTTGCAAACAATACACGAATCAACGAACATTCGCACCTGCTTTGCCATTTGGGGGAACCAATACTGTTCGTACAATTTATCAAGTGTCTTTTCTGCTCCTAAATGTTTGATTTCCATGTGGATGTGATTGATTAATGTCCACACTAATGATTGGGGTACTATAGGCAACCACCGACTAATTTTATTACGTTCTATTTTGCGATAAAGGACTCCCTCTCTAATATCATATGTGTGCCTAACAGCTTCTGGCAGCTGGCCATTGGAGTGCTTCAAAATAAGATCTTGAATAAAATTGTCACGCGCTTGTTCGACAGCTAACCATCCTTGATGGAGCTCTACAAAGTTAACAGCCTTACCAGGCTGATTTGAAACTGGTTTATTCGCATGAGAAGTACTGGGTTCGGGACCAGGCAGGGGGTTTCTAGAAAGGAAGTCTGCATGCTCCATTGAACTGCCCTGTTTGTGGACTATTTCAAAGTCATATCCTTGAAGAATTGCCCACCAGCGGTGAACTCTGGGTGTCAAGTCGGTCTTTGCTTTGGACGCCTTTAACGAGTTACAGTCAGTAAAAACCGTAAAGTGCTGGCCATACAGGTAATGACGAAAGTTCTCCACCGCCCGAACAACTGCCAGCGTTTCGAGTTCATAGGAATGATACCTCGACTCGGTGTCAGTTGTTCGTCGGCTAAAGTAGGAGACAACATGAGGAACGGTATTTTTTCTTTGAATTAGTATGCCACCATATCCTTCAGCACTGGCGTCGGTGTGCAGTTCTATGGGAAGCTCGCGGTCAAATATGGTCAGTACCGGTTCAGTCGTTAGAATTCGCACAATACTTTTGTGGATGTTATCGTGTACCTCAGTCCATTTAATCGGGCCTTTCAGTTTGGTAAGCGGGTATAGTGGACCGACAAGGCGGGTATAATTGGGAATGAACCGTCTGAAGTAAGACGCCAAACCTAAAAACTGACGAACATGGGAAGCTGTCTTTGGAGTAGGAGCATCTTTCAAAGCCTGTACTTTTCGAGGGTTGGGAGTGACTTCCCCTTCTCTTATTACATATCCAAGATAATCTACCTCCTTTTTCATGAATTTACACTTGTGTATGTTAAAAGAAAAGCCAGCCTCAGAAAGCGCTTTCAGAGTCATGTCTAGTCGCATCAGGCCTTCGTGAACGTTTTTAGAGAAAACAAGAACATCGTCCATGTAGGCTAGAGCTAGTTGGTCTTTAAAAGAGCCCAGGGCTTTATTTATGCAACGCTGGTACACGGAAGCGGCATTACGTAGCCCAAAAGGCATGGCCAGGTACTCAAACTGGCCGTCAGGAGTCACGAAGGCTGTGCGCGCGACACTATCACCTTCCAGGTCAATAGGGATCTGGTGGTATCCTGACGCCATGTCTAAAGAAGAGAAGTAATGAGCACCAGTTAGCCTGTCTATTTGTTCGTCTATGATGGGCAGGGGATAGTGTTCGGGCTTAGTATTCGAATTTAGCTCCCTATAATCTACACACATCCTATCTGAATTGTCCTTCTTTTTCACCAGTAAAATAGGACTGGCGAATGGTGAGTTACTTTCCCTAATAACACCTGCCTGAAGTAACGAGTTGACCTTATCTTTAACAATATCTTTCTCAGCCGGAGAGAGTCTATAAAGTTGTAAACCCAATGATAAACTAGATTTCTCAATTCGCAACAAACATTTATTTAAGCATAATGACAGACATAAAACAGACATTGACATGAGTTTCTTTTTAATAAAATTAAAACCTCAATACTCCCCCTTAATTTTATGAAACTAGACCCCTTACAACTTAATCAACTCTGTGTTATAACGAAAACAATCTTACTTCTCAATACAAACAACATTATAAAATGGTTAACAATATATCTCTCAAACTTTCGAACCTAACGGCAGGTAAGGCCTTAGTTAAAATGTCTGCCAACTGATCAGAACTTTGCACATATTTAATAGTTATTAACTTCTCCTTAACTTTCTCCCGAATAAAATTAAATTTGACATCAATATGCTTAGTCTTCTTATGATAGACTGGATTATTGATTAATTTAATCGTACTCTGATTATCTATGCACAAAGTTGTGCATTCTTGAGAAACATCAAATTCTTTAAAAAAATGCCGTAACCATAAAAGGTTTTTTGCAGCTTCGCAACCAGCCATAAATTCGGCCTCAGTTGTTGACAACGCAACACAAGATTGTTTTAAGCTGGCCCATGAAATAGGGCCACCATTAACCATAAACACATACCCAGAAGTTGATTTTCTCGTATCTAAGTCCCCAGCAAAATCCGAGTCCGAATATCCGATTAAACCTTCACGACCTTGATACTTAATACACAAATCTTTAGTCTTGATTAGATACTTAATTATTCTCTTAAGTTGAACAATATGGTTCGGACCTGGATTATTGATGTAACGACTTAGTAAGTTAACGCCGTAGGATATATCTGGCCTAGATGCTAGAGACAGAAACAACAAAGAACCTATGGCCACTCTGTAGGGAAAATCGACACGTTCATTATCAACATTTTTGGTAACTTGTACATTCACATCAATAGGTGTATGACATGGATGTGCATTACCCATATTGAACTTTTGGATCAACTGTTCGATGTAACGCTTTTGTCTGATACAAATACAACTATCGGACTTAAAAATTTCTAGGCCAACGAATTTGTGTAGATTCAATTCTTTAATTTCGAATTCTTGTTTCAAGTAACTCAAAATCTGAATCAATATCTTATCTGACTTAGACAAAATCAAGGCATCATCAACATATAAAATTAATACAGCTTTTATACCTTCAAAGTTCCCAACGAACACACAATTGTCCGCTTGCATCTGAACAAAACCAAACTTAAGCAAAAAATCAGTAAACCTCTTGTTCCAGCAACGTGCAGCTTGTTTTAAACCGTAGAGTGACTTATTCAATTTGCAAATCATATTAGGAGGTGCTTTCACTCCATCTGGGACTTCCATAAATATATCCTCTTCCAGCTCTCCATATAAAAAAGCTGTTTTAACATCCAGTTGTCTAATATTCCAGTTATGTTCTGCAGCAATAGACAACACAATCCTTATTGACTCATATCTAGTAGTAGGTGAAAATATTTCTCCATAGTCAACTCCTTCGACCTGCGTGAATCCACGCGCGCACAATCGGGCTTTATATCTTTCTATTTCACCGCTAGGTTTTCTCTTAATAACAAAGACCCATTTTGATGTTATAGCTCTCTGATCTGCTCTAATAACAAAACTCCAGGTATTATTACTCTCATGCGACTCCAATTCTTCCTTTATAGCTTTCTGCCATAGCTCAGATTCTTTACCATTGACAGCATCATCATAAGTCCTAGGAACATCTAACTCCATTAAATTTGCTTCAAAATATTGATTCTGTCGTGGTCGTAACGTAATATTGAAACGATCAATATTGCCAATATCAACTTGTGGCGAGGGTTCATACGTTTCGTCATTTTCATCTATAGCAGTGTGAGTGCTTTCATCACTTTCATCAGTTCCAACAGTCATGTTTCTATCTATATTCTCCAATGAGTCTATTACTTCTTCATCTCTTTCTTCGATTTCTCTCGGTTCTTCTTCGCTAATGTAAATATGGGCTTGATTTCTTAGCAAATCTAGACTACTACGTTCATCGAAAATAACGTTTCTTGAAATAGTTATCTTTTGTGTTTGAGGATCATACATTTTGTAGTTGTTGGTATTATCATAGCCAACTAACATCATCATTTTGCTTTTACTCTCTAGCTTGTTTCTCAGCTGATCTGGTACATGCACATAGCCCTTACATCCAAACACCCTGATATGTTCTAAAGAGGGCTTCACACCACTCCATAGCTCCAATGGTGTAACATCAGGTGTTTGAGTAGATGTTGTACGATTCAGCAAGTACACCGCACAGTTCACAGCTTCTGCCCAGAGGTTGAGTGGGACATTACGGGCGTAAAGCATTGACCGAGCACTCTCCACAATAGTCCTCATTTCTCTCTCCGCGCGCCCGTTTTGCTCTGGCGTATAGGGAGCTGTCAGTTCATGAGTAATACCCTCACTGTCAAGATATTCCCTGAAGTTTCTGCTTGTATATTCCCCTCCATTATCTGTGTGTAGCACACGCACACTGTGCAGGAAAAAGTTTTTAACTTTGACGTTAAACTTTTTGAAACAGTCAATCACATCACTTTTGTTCTTTATTATATACACGTACCTGTAGCTTGTGGCACCGTCTTTAAAAATAACGAAATATCTCATACCTTGTACTGATGGCTCGCTGAACGGGCCACATACATCGCTATATATGACATCACCTGGCTGTAGGGCTCCTCTCATCGACTTATGGAATGGCCGACGAGCTTGCTTGCCATAAGCACAGCCTTCACACACAAATTTATCACTCTCAGATAGGTCCACGCCACTGATCACATTGTTTTTGCACATTTTCTGTATTTCTTTCACATTCAAGTGTCCTAAGCGTTCATGCCATGTTTTAAGGTCTAACTTTTGTACTACATTACACACCGGGTTCAGCAATGTTTTCGCTTTTAATTGATATAAGTTATTACCTTGTAACACTGCACATAACACTAGTTTATTGTCTTTGTATATAAATGCGTCACTGTCTTTCTTTATAATTTTATAGCCCTGCCTGGTCACTACTCCCTCCGAAAATAGGTTTCTTCTCAATGTGGGCACATAGAGCACATTCTTAAGTACACTAGTCTCCCACTGTCCATGAACACATTTGCTGATTAAAACATTACCACATCCAGCCACTTCAATGGCTTCTTGGTTTCCTAGCTTCAATGGACACCCTGTATACGTCAACAATTCCACAAAGTGCTCCTTCTTGTATGACATGTGAGCTGAAGCTCCACTGTCTAAAATCCAAATGTTGCTCTCTTCAGTCTCACACCCAAAAATATTAGTCACATTGAAAGCCGACATATCTTTATCTTCCTCCTTTGTTTTTCTATGTGTACGACAATCTTTAGCGAAATGGCCACGTTTCCCACAATTATAGCAAACAAATCGGTGTTGTTTTTCACTAGAGTAACTATTTTCTCTACTGATTTTCATGGGCGGTGTAGAATATGGCTTCTTTATTGCACCCTGTCTCGCCACCAACAATGCCGTTTCATTTTCTTCTTCAACACATAGGCTGGCTTCTTCATCTAACAGCCTAGCTGTCAAATTGACAATGGTTTGATTCTTTGGATCAAGTGACATCCATGCTTGTCTAAGTGATCTGTACTTCGGTGGCAGTGAGCTCATAATTTTTGTCATAATTGCGGTGTCGCTAATTTCTTCACCACTTTCTTTCAATTGCTTGGCTAGACTTTCTACCTTAGCAATATGTTGAGCAATGCCATCCCCCATTGACATTTTGTAATTGTAGAAACGCTCATGCATCATCATCTTAGTCAACTCTGACTTTTGTTCGTAGATGGACTCGAGTTTGGTCATCACTTCCAATGCGGTCTCACAGTTCTCTACAAGGGCGATTTGTTTCAAGTCCATGGCCGACGTCATGACGAACATCGCCATCCCGTCATCTTTGTTCCAATTACCGTCGTCTTTTTCAGGTTTTGGCGCACAGATGTTCAGCCCTTTTGCACGTAGGGCACATTTTATTTGGAATTTCCATTGTTTGAAATTGGTACCATCGAATTTTTCGACATTCATTTTTCCGACTTCCATTTTACTTTCGGAATACAATTGACGCGATCCTATTTTTCACTATCAATTCCCTGCTCTTAATTTATCATAAAACGGCGTACTCCCCCATAACCAGTTGTAAACCCAATGATAAACTAGATTTCTCAATTCGCAACAAACATTTATTTAAGCATAATGACAGACATAAAACAGACATTGACATGAGTTTCTTTTTAATAAAATTAAAACCTCAATATATAAGGCCTTCTCTGAACCGTTTTATGGGGATCTATGGGATCTATACGTAAAACACCAGTCGTTACTCTGCGGGTAGGTATACCTTCAATGAATGAAGCCCTATATTTTTGCAAGATATTTAGCAAGGCCTCCCTCTCATCACCTTCTAAATCAGTTTCAATACTAGAAATATTTAAGTTACCTTCGTCTTTACTCAAGTTAAAATTTTCTAAAAGGGAAAATTCAATGCGGTCACTGTCTATTTCTACTCTAACCCCTTGGTCTAATAAATCTCTCCCTATGATGATAGGCTCGCTTATGATACCATCCGGCACAACGTGAAGCAAAAGTGATATCGGAATACTTTGAATAATGACAGGACTTAGGATCTGTGTGACACAATGAACATTAGATTTTCCTATACCTTTTAAACATACTACTTCATTACGGTAAGTACCCAGAAACTTCTTCGACAAGCTATCGGTAATGAGCGAGCAGGCGGACCCACTGTCAAAAAGAAAAGAAACTGTCTCACCGGACGATGTTGTTAGCTCAGCTCTAATAGGTGTGCGCTCGCAGAGGTGCACCTCCTTCACAGCTCCCGCAGCCCCAGCACCACCCTTCCGTTCAGCACAGGTGGACGCCAGGTGTCCAGGTTGCCCACAGACATAGCATAGGATTGGCTGCATCTTCTCACCGGGTCCTCGCGGCTTGTCTGATGTTCTTGACATAGTTGTAACTTCTTTTTCTCGCTTGCGACAATCCACAGCTCTGTGTCCCAATATACCACAGTTGTGACATACTCCTGTGAACCGGTTTTCAGCATATCGTGGTCTCTTCATTTCGGATTCATGACCTTCAGAGTATTCAGAACGCCTTTTTGTAGGCACACCATTTAATATTCGGCATAGCTGTGATCTAGTTGTTATTGAGCGAGAATTAAGCTCGCGACGTAAAAAGGTGTCCTTGTGACAAAGCAAAGACGTCACAAAACCCGTCATCATATCTTCGGACATTTCTATGCGCGGGATACGCTCAATAAGGCTCCATAAGCGCATAGCTGCTTCAGAAGCTGTCTCTTTAGCACCAATTTGGAAACGCATAACTTCGTCAAAATAATCCTGTGGCATCATTGGCCTTGAAAACTTGGCCAACAGCAGCTCTTTAATTCGTGGCCATTCTAGCTGAGATACGTCTAATTTGGTCAAGCACGAAGCTGCTCTGCCCTTTAAAGCATGCGTCAGTACCAGTAATAATTCTGCCCCTTGCAACTTTCTACTATGGATAATGATCTCAGTTACACGGCACCAACCTTCAATATCGGCATCAGCGTCATCAGGATCGAAATGTATCAGCTGCGTCGTCACAATGGTTGGTTCAATTTGTTGAGGGGTGGCCATTAATCGCGTCAGTAGCGTCTCCATTCCTTGAAGCCAGTTTGGCGTGCCTGCTTGACTATTCTGTCGTTGCTCCTCATGATGATGCCCTCTAGATCCCACATCTGATGTAGGAACAGTCACCCCATCAGGGGCCTCCGGCTCAGCCGGTAAAGACATTGAAGCCCCATCCGGTTCGTCCATGATCTTTTAGTAATGTGGCGTGAGTAATCGGGCGAGGAGACTGACAAAAACACTTTTATTCGGCAATCACTTTAATTACAATTCACATTAATCTTGTTGGAAATGAACACTCAATTTCTAAATTAAATAACTGCAACGATCGAGACGTTCCGTGATACACATAGCAGGCAAGTCCGTACTTGTCGAGCGCACACCAAAATATGCGGGTCGCCCGCGCAGTTTGAATTGCAACTGACGCGCCTTACTAGCGTACCGCGTTACATCAAGCGAATCAGTTCGCTTCGATCGATATAACTAGGTAAGTAACGACAAAACAATCAAAGCGCCGTCATATTTTTTAATAAATATAAACTTATTACTTTTTTCCTCATGAACGCGTAGAGCTATCAAGTTGAAATTCATATCAAATACTTAGATCTAATTGCCCTTGCAGGTTTGTACGGAACCCTCGGTGCGCGAATCCGACTCGCACTTGGCCGGTTTTTTAGTATATTTTATGTAGCAACATACATGTAAATTATACATAAGTACTTATAAATAGTTTTAAGTCATTAATATGTATGACGATTTGTAAGTGCTGTGTACAAGCCTATGCAAATAAATAATTATTTGAGTTGAGTTGAGGTCGGGATTCGGCGGGGTTTTCCCGCTTTTTTGTATGTCCTCCCGACAAATTGAAAAAAAAATTCCCGGAAAACCACTTCGACTTTTCCCGATGTGACACCGAAACTCTTGGACTTTTGAACTGTCAAATTGATTTTCGCTGAATTGATTTCTCCAAATCAAAAGTACTAAAATACTGAAAAATTTATAATTGCTCCCGACTATAGGAAAATTAAATCTGGCAACCCTACTTACCTTAATAACCTATTCCGTCTGCGGCTTTCCCCGCTTGTTTAGGGATATAAGGAATCCTGTGGGATTTCTCCGCTGAATAAGGACTAGATTTTATACAAAATGTCAGAGAAACCTTAAAATAAGTCTCGGAAGTCTGACAATAGGACTAAATTTAGTCCACGAATTGAGGGTACCCAAGGCCTAATCCAGGAAAAGAGGGTTTAAAAGTTTGCAATCCATAGATACCCCACACGTATAGGTTTGATGAAAAAAATATTCTGAGTTTCAGTATCTAGTATGGAGACCTCCCAATTTTTTTATTTTTTCCAATTTTTGTGTAAAAATCGTAATGCGGTTAACAAAATACATCTTTTTTACCAAGTTTCAATACTATAATTCTTATAGTTTCGGAGAAACGTGGCTGTGACTTACGGACGGACGGACAGACGGACAGGCATGACGAATCTATAAGGGTTCCGTTTTTAGCCATTTGGCTACGGAACCCTAAAAACGAGCCATTGGCGAGTTTTAAATAGCATTTGCGAGTGCTTCAATGCCGATTTATGTGCAGTCTCATACTACTTATCTACATTAACGTTTTAATCATCAATGTTTAAGAAATCATAGGGAAACTATATTTGACAAGCTATAAAGACATACCTGATGATAACCTAGTAGATTTTCTTAGGAAAAGACTATTTTAAACTCTTGATGCTTTTGCTAAAATATCTGGTGGAGTCAAATCTTGAAATAATTTTTTCTCACTTTCATACTCTAAATAAAATAGATAAATTCTAACCTTATAATATTGTCATTTAAGAAATTTGCCTGTTTCCCCGCTCACGGTTATTTTGCACGTGGCAAAAGTAAAAAAAAAATGAACTTAAACCTAGACTTACTTGTAACAGGTGTAAATTTTAGATGTATCTTTCATTGAAACACGACCTAAATCACTAAATGTATTACGGATTGGCGCCTGCAGTTTCAAAATCTCATTTCATTTCAAGTGTTCAATTTAGATGATAAGACGCAATTCAAATTTACACGTGGCTAGCACTAAAACCCACTTTAACTGTGTATTTGTCTGGGGTTGCAAGTTGCATTTAGGCACTTCATTGACTGCATTTTGTAGTTATGCGCAGAGACGGGCGGACAGAGTGCGGAGAAGTCGCGCGCACTGTTTGAGATCGTCGGCGTAGTAAATGGGAAAATAAGTTGACTGAAGCCGTTTGCCGTGAAGTTTTTGTACGATAGTTTATTGAGATTGTTTAAGTGGGTGACAAAAATACCCAAAAGTAAATAGGTATGTAAATACAATCAAACTTTGAACACATGAAGTTTAATAATTCATTGATTTGAACAAAAGCTGTCATTGTAATGTGAAAATATCTATTACCTATCCGTGAATATCGTGAATTTTCCAAGATATTATAGCTTAAGCTGAATTCGTTTCCTAAAATGGTATACTTTCCTATTTTTTTTACTATGAGCCCGCCGTCTGCGGCGCTACTCGCGAGTTTATTGACCCGGCGACCGTGACACACCCCCCTGCGGTTAGCCGCTGCCGTGCTCTCTAGTGATGCGTCTCGAGTCAAATTTCGGCGTCCGAGTCATTACTCATTCGAGTAATTTTTCAATTCCACTCGAATACACTCGAGTGGTCGAGTCACGATGCGGAAATCTTAAGGTGACGGGCAGGAGCCCAATTCTCGGGTTTGTGACATTTCAAAAACATGGCGGATATCACTTGAAAATCATACAAAAAAACTATGTTTTAGTGATATATATCGTATGAAAAGAAGAATTGGGCTCCAGGGCACACTAGCGACGCCTATCGATTTTAATTTTTAGCTACTAAACCGGTTCTATTTTAAACAATGTCGTACACCTAGCAGATACTCTCTGCTAGGTAGACACCTAGCAGGAGTATTTGCTAGGTGTACACATTCCCATTTACATTATTGTGTCTCAAAGGGCCTCCTTCATGTTGGATCTGTATCCCCATGTACGCCTTCCAAAAGGACAGGCCGCGTGCCGTGATTTTCCGCAGGAGAGTTCATAAAATAAAAATAATAATAGTAAACCATCCAATCCAATATGTTGTGTCTGTTCTGTCTGACATATCTCAGTGGAAGGATGATCCCAGATTGCCGGGTTACGCGCACGTTAGTCAATCTCCCATCTAGGTCGTATGGATGGTCGATACCATCTGCTAAGATTACTTCTTGCGAATGATGAAAACACTTTTTTCACTCGATTCATATTTTTTCTGAAAGTTACTCGAGTGAATTTGTACACGAGTCTCAATGCTATACTTCCGTCTTATTTGTTCTCCTAATTCCGTTTTTCTTACGAGGATTATCCCGCCGATTTCCTGTTATTATATTTTTCGTAATCCGATCAAATTTGCTGTCGAATTGGTGCGATTTTCTTTTTCTACCCGTGAAATGAGTTGAGCGGTGTTGCTTTTTTTGCGCAAATATTTTTTGAAAATGGAATTATATTTGCTGTATCCGAGGCAGATAGTTCTTGAGAAACGTACAGTGATTGCCAGCCATTCAAATGGAAGGTATGTAACTGTCGCGGATTGAAGCAGCAGGAATCGGATCGAATAATGACTTAAACTTATCCAGTGAGTGATGACATTTTGTAATTAACCTATCACTGGATAAGTTTAAGTCTCATATCAAAACCTGCCTAATGAAGAAAGGTTACTATAGTGTACAAGACTATTTAAATGATAAGGATTCTTGGTCATGTTAATTGATTAATCCTTTGAGTTGTTATTCATAGTAGTCTATTAACCTTCATAATCGTATTTTTTTCTCTTCTCAATTGAAACTCTGTAACATCATCAATATTTGAAAAGAGTAACTACTGAGTTTCTTGCTGGTGTCTTCTCAGTAGAAATCAACATTCCGAACCAGCGGTAGATATTATGTTCCTATTTTGACATTCATAAGTGTTCTGTGTGGACCTAAATTGAATAAAGAATTTTTTATCTTATCTTTATCTTTACTCGGTGCATTCCTTATGGTATTTGCGGTCCTACCTACAAGATCAATCAATCGCTTACCATCAGGTGATCCGTCTGCTCGTCTGGCACCTATTACATAAATAAAGGATGCATAGCTAGCTAGCTCTACGCTGCGCTACAGAGTCTAGTCAGTCGATTTGAAATATCTTGGCTGTCAAGAATCTGAGTCGCCCTCTTTTGAATCAGGTCTATAGGGAATTCTGTAAAATATTGTTTATAAAGATTATTTATCTATCTATCTATCTGATACATCGCTGGCCAAAGACAATATTAAGCCGTCGAAACTGCGCCTTATAGATTAAGTAGGAGGCGGTGGACTGAAGTAAAATACCTACTATTTCAATAACTACGCTAAGCATCTTTAAGGTGACGGGTAGGGCACACTAGCGACGCCAATCGATTTTAATTTTTACCTACTAAACCGGGTCTATTTTAAACGATTTCGGGTTTACAACCTGTCGGAAAACACTTATGCTATTTATTAAATAACCATGCACAAATGTTGGGTCCGTGCACAAACGCGAAAAATTGATTACCGCCAAATGCGGTCACTTTGCGGTACAAAAACGGACCCAACATTTGTGCATGGTTATTTAATAAATAGTATAAGTGTTTGCTGAGAGGTTGTAACCCCGAAATTGTTTAAAATATATCCGGTTTACTAGCTAAAAATTAAAATCGATTGACGTCGCTAGTGTGCCCTACCCGTCGCCTTAAGGCTAATTTTGCTTGCCCTATACAATATTCAACATTCAACGCTCGATAGGAGGACGCTCGGTATAAGAGGTACTCGCAAAATAAGCGTAAACTACTCATCGTGGTAGGTACTTAGAATAAATAATAGCAGGTAGGTATGATACATTGTACATAAGTATGCTACTTATGCAAAAAATAGAAATAGAAAGTATTCTATTTCTATTATACAGTAGTATCGGTTACCTAATACCGGTTTATATTAATTTATTTATATTACATAATGTTGTATTTTTTTTATTGGATCTGTATGCACTTATGCGTTTTGTAATTCATGTTCACGTTATAGATGTACTTTGTATCGTTCCGTTTTGTATTAATATAAATTGTCAGTTTTTTTTTTATGTTGTATGTTTTACTATGAGTCGTCGCTCGAAGGTACAGCCTGAAAATCAGCGCTGCAGCGGCTGCTTAGCGGTTGTTGTAGCACATGCTGAGGCTGAACCTTGTTGGCCGCAACTTGATAATGTTTTGTCCTTATTCAGATTTGTATGTAATGTGTTGTGGTCAATAAATTATTTCTTATTCTTATTCTTAGTATAGTAGGAATAAATTGTATTATTGCGTATGCACAATACATTTTATTTGAATCACGTTCTCTTCTGTAAATCTCTCGACAAACACATACACGAATATTCAAATTACCTGCGTCTGTACAGCTTCATCGTTATTTATTTTATCAAACGATCCAAACACACTTAATCAAATGCGTATGAGAAGAATCGAGACCAATCGCTAACATAGTCATTAAATAAACAAACACAGAAGAGAAATGTACCAAATACTCGATTCAAATTTCCCTTAGGGAACGTACCCATTCATCGTAATCAATTAAGGAGGGTCTTTACAGGAATATTAGGTACATAATGTTACGCTTGGTCACAGTGGGATTGATACAGACAATCTATATGATTCAATGGGGAGGGTGGTTTCGGTTTTTCTGAATTACATGTTAATTCACTCTCTTTGTCAAATGAACCTAAAATACAATTATTAATTAATGTCCTAGATAGTAACTTCATCTAAGTTTTACTACGCATCTTCACCAAAGAGAAGGGAGGGGTGGTAACACATTGGGTCACGTTTTGGGTACGCTCCCTAAACAGGTGAGCTTCTTACTCAGCCGAGGCTCGATAAGGACGGATATATCTTATCAACAGACGTCTGCTTTTCGTTTCATCTCTAATCCTGCTACAAGTATTGTTTACAAGATTCATTTTTAAATACTGGATCCCAATTCTCGGGTTCGTGATATTTATTTTCATACGACATATATCACTAAAACATAGTTTTATTGTATGGTTTTAAGTGATGTCCGCCATGTTTTCAAAATGTCACGGGCACGATAATTGGGCTCCTGCTCTCTTTATAAATAACGCTAAGTATATTTTGAGAAAATATGTTTACTTGTATTTCATTTACTGTTCAATCAATAAAACCCTGTAGAACCAACAAATAGAGAACACTCCCGTTTTTTTTTACTTTATCATGTCTGTGATGGAGACACAATTAATTTTGCCATTTTCCAGGTGTTTAAAGAAACATGGTTCTTGCTGAATTCTAGGTGAATTTAGCAGGTTTGATTTGGCAGATATAATAATGTGTCACTGAAAACAATATCTGGACCAGTGTTGTCAACCCTAAAATCAGAAAAGTGGTAGATGAAGTGCCGAGACTACTCAGTGCCTCCTCGCCTCTTCTCCACTGGTGTGTGCATCACTGGCCTCCGTATCAACATCAGTCATCATACTACATAGTCATAACTAAAACTTCATTTAGTTGACTGTTTAAGCAGGCTAAGCCGACAACTTTTCGTACTATCAAATTCAGTAATATAATAATATTTGTGTTGTAACGAACATTTCGGAAAGTAGGTAGTGTTATGTTACTGGTAAGTAGGTAGGTAGACCAAACACAAAAGTAGGTAGATCTACCTAAAAGTAGTAAGAGTTTTTTTTGTTCTATTTTTAGTTTAGGGACTTTAACCTTGTGTTATGTCAGTCCCATCGTAACCTAAACATTATTATTACAATTTAAGAGATATAGTTAACTACGTTACATTTATATTAAATAGACACTATATAGGCACATAGTTCAATCACCGATGAAGAATCATCTCGCACACTATTTTAGCCGCGTCTGATGCAGGTTCAGCCAAAATAGATTGGAATACCCCTAAGTCAAAGTGTTTAAGATGCAAGTTGTTCATCAGTGATCAAGTAGGTAGAGTTGGCAACACTGATCTGAACACTCAGTCTTTAGTAAATCTACATACATTTGCAAACTTGTATAATTTAGTCATCATTTGATAAAGTTACTCATTTGATAATACTCCGGAAAAAGATAAAGAAACTGAACTAGTAATACAAACTGCTCCATTGAAGTAGTGCTGTAGTCATTTTTATTGTTTATCTCAGTATTTTCATGAGTCAGACTTGTGAAACAAGTTTTATGGTTAAGAAACGAGTTCACCATCTTTAAAACAACGGTAATCACACTTTAACCGTGCTTGCTATTGGTGCTTGCATGGTTAAAGCCGTTGTTTGAAAAGTTAGGTGAACTCGGCCCTTTATGATATTTGATTGGTTGGATTCGACTTGGCCCCGACTAGAGTATAGCAAAATATCGAACTAAAAAGCATTTTTTTTATTACGGGTCGACTAGTAGTTTTTAAACCCCATTCAAGCAAAAAGATTCAAGTTGACAATATTGAAATATTTTATTAATGTTATTTCCAATAGTTCAACAATATTGGATAAATTCGTAGTAGCCAACAAATTTCTTGTAGGTAATTTTCGTTCCCGGTCAGGGATTTGTTGGGATATAGTTTCCGCCCCAATTTAGTGACGTAATATAGACCATCTTCCGGAATGCGCTGTTGTCGGTCAGAGGGCACGGTCCATACCGTTATCAAATACGCGATGGAACCGATTATACCAAACAATATTTTTACTATGACGTAACGTAACGAGTACAAGTTCAAGTTCGTTTAATAAAATGATTACAGAGTTACTTGGTAAATATATTTACTGCAATAATAAAGAGTATTCTGTTATTTGAACGTAACACACGCAACCACGCGCAAGCGATTGTCATTCCATCCCCATCATCTCGATGGATGGCGCTCTAATACAGTCCGTTTTTCGCGGAACTTTCTACCACGTACCTTTGTCCTGTGGAACTATCTGGCTGCAGGAGTATTTCCCGACGGCTACGACTTAGGGACCTACAAGAGAAGAGCGTACTTTTTTATTGATCTCTCTGATTTTGCGGATTTTCATGGGCGGCGTTGATTACTTTCCATCAGGTGACTCGCTTGCTCGTTTGTCCGCCTCTAGCATTAAAAAAATGCACACATCAGGTGCTCCACATGCCTTGAATAAAATTGCACAATAATATTGAGATCCCCTTTGCCTTCGTCACCCTTCGTCATATCATTTGGCGCCATGTTCCATTTGGTACCTACTAGCCCTACATTTTTAATTATTTGTACAATCAGATGATTGTACATAATAATTAAAAATATTCATCATCATCATCAGCAACCCACACTCGTCCACTGCTGGACATAGGTCTCCCCTAATGCACGCCACTGCTCCCGATTTTCGGCCACTCTCATCCAGCCCACACCAGCCAGCCTTCGAATGTCATCATCCCATCTTGTCGCAGGGCGTCCTACACTACGCTTACCGAGTCGCGGTCTCCACTCAAGGACTTTATGGCTCCAACGGCTGTCAGTTCTGCGGCTAATATGACCAGCCCACTGCCACTTCAGTTTGCTAATTCGGTGGGCTATGTCGGTGACTCTGGTTCTCTAAAACTGGTGGTCTGGTTAAAAATATTACCTATACAATATTATGGAAGGTATGGCACAAACAATACATACACTTGATGGCTCTATTTAGCTTGCATGCCTAATCCTATCATATGCCCTGCAGCGGTACAGTTTATAGGCTGATACGAGTACTTTTAGCTTGCATAGCTCAAGTCGCTGTGGCAATGAACAAGTTACCTATGTTTACTGTCAGAAGACCCTAGACATAATACTGCGTCAAGAAAGTCGTGACAACGGATTTTTGAGGAAGTAACTTAGTTCCCATGTTTTATAACCAATGGGATTACCGTACTTATGACGTAAGCGCCAGTGGCCCCATAAATTATTTTCACGACTTAATTAACAGAGTATAGGATGCGCCGCATTCTATGGGTCAAATTGCGCCATATTACATGGTTATGGTAAAAGTATGACGGCCCTGAGCAACCAATTTCTTCCTTACAAAGACTGTCACATAATCGATTCAACATTTCCTTGCAAGCTTCCACGTATACGTAGTAAACTCCGCTTGGGTAAAAGCACAGATTTAATATAAGAGGCTCTTAAACTTAGCGCTTACGTTGAGCGCCGTCTGCCTCCAAGTTTGCTTATGTTTACGAGTGTGCCTGCGGTAGTTATGTAAGGTTTCAAATCATGGAGTATGGTTATGATAGTTATTGTAGGTTAATTAGCAGTCTTTCATACTGTAATTTAATAAATTTGATGCATACCTTATTGCTTTAAAATAATTTACCAAGAATATTATTATCTATTCCTTGCATTAATGTACTATAAATTTGGGTTATCTGTGGAATGACAGAATGACATAAGAAAAAAGAGAAAGGATTTGACAAAAAGATCGCGCGTATAAAGATAGTTTTTGTTATGATTTGTAATAACGGAAAATACGACAAAAAATATGTTTTATATGCTTTTCGTATAAAGAAAGAAAAAAAAGATGACCCGTATTTTTTAGTTTTCATTAAATGTGTTTTTATTGAATAAAAATTTTTATAAAAGATAGATAAAAATGCAGGAAGTGACATAGTCCTGAGGCTCTACGTAGGAGATGTCTTTGATATACAATAAAAAAAGTTGACTCTCTCTGTCTTATTCACTTCTGCCATTGTCAGCCATTTTCTTTTTTCTTAAGTCAACGTGAGCAAAGGCGTCATTAATTTGTCATGCCGAGCTGTGACGTCACACAGGGATTTTTACATTTTATTTAATTTCTCCTTACTTAAATATCTTTTAAAGAAATTCTAAAACATTTTTCTTAAAATCCTATAAGGCTAATCTAGAAAGCGGTATTTTTCATTATGAAAAAAAAATGTCGTGTTGTCCATTAGTATGTTTGATAAGGAATCTCAGATAATATCAATGTGAAATTAGAAACTTATATAAATAAACCATTAGAAAGAGTTATCTGTGTTTGCTGTGATCTTATAGTTAACAACACGCAGTCTTATTTGTGAAGTTGGGTATTAGAGCATCCTTGTCTAGTAAACCCTATGGTATTGCTATATTTAGTTACTATATGCCGCCTTGCAGTGATTCATCATCATCATCATCATCAGCCCATTTAAGTCCCCACTGCTGGGGCGCGGGCCTCCCTCAATCACATGAGGGATAATTGCCATACTCACCACGCTTGGCAGACGGTTTGGCGAGGGTTTTGATATAAATGCAGAGTTTACCTTCTTGCAGTGATTATTAAGAATAGAATAAGAATAAGAATAAAATAATTTATTCAGCGCCAAACATACACAAAAAAATAAAAATATAACGAAATTATTAGTAGGTATTATCAAATCATCATCATCATCATTATCATTTCAGCCAATAGACGTCCACTGCTGGACATAGGCCTCCCCCAATGTTCTCCACACAGATCGGTCAAGGACCTTTCCGCCCCAACGGCCGTCTGTGGTCCTCGCTATGTGCCCTGCCCATTGCCACTTGAGGCATGCAATCCTTTGGGCTATGTCTGTGACCTTAGTTCTCCTGCGGATCTCATCATTACTGATACGATCAAGCAGGGATACCACCTAATGCTAGTATTTAATCGAGACTTCAACCGTGGGAGAGCCACGCTTCGGCATGAATCGACCGGAGTGGTACCACGGAGTCACAGAAAACCGGCGTGAAGCAGCACTGTGCTGTATTTTGAGTGAGGGTACCGGAGATCCAATCGGGGGAAGGGGGGGGTTTAAAGGTTCTCAGCGCACTTGTAACTTCACTGCGCGTTGGCAATCGCTTACCATCAGGTGACCCGTCTGCTCGTCTGCCACCTATGACATAAAAAACCTTTCGATATCACTGTCAGCTAGCTGGATCTAGAGCCGACCTTGTGTGTCTATTAATTTTGTGCTAACCGACACCTACAAATTAGATAAAATCAAATGGATATGCGATTAAGCATGTCCATGGTTGTCATGGGCGGCGGCAATCGCTTACCATCAGGTGATCCGTCTGCCACATATGACATAAAAAGAAAATTTGTGGAGAATCTTTAGAAAAAACGTCGTCGCTGTTATTTTATGGGAATACAGATTGTAACAGCAATAAAGAGGGAAAGAAAATAGCCTAACTTTTTTTTTACACTAATGGATACAAAATACTACAATGAGGTAATAGGGTATTTGACTAAGCTCGAAAGTTTACAAAATATAAATATTTTTTCAAAATATAGGTGAATATGTGCCAATAGCAAAAATTCTCAATTAAAAATATAACGTCTAGCCGGTTTTATGGTCATTCAAAGATTCATGGGCAAGTCCATTTTAAAAGTATGAAATTATTCAAAAATAATTATACCATTGAATAACCTATACAATTTGCACTAACTATTATAATAGAACCATTGACACAAACGAAACATTTGATAAAGCTACCATACAAAATTCAAATGAAATGCATAAAAAATACTGTCGTGTGACGTCATATCTTAGCAGCCATTTGTATGGAGCGTTTTGGGTTTGCCCAAAATAATGTAATTTTAAAGTTGTGATATCTCAGGTAGTTTAAATTAGAATGAAGTAATTCTTTTAACGATGTTTCAATCATTGAGAGGTCTTTTGATTACAAAAAAAAGTAGTCAAATACCTTATTGTTTAACAATACATATTTACAACGAGACAATGTCCCTTATACATCGACGGGTATTGTGTCCAGAAGACGGCCGATGGTATTATTTTTTATTAACTAGTCAAACTTAATTCGTTCATTCATTAAAAAATATTAATGTATTCGTAATGTCTCTTTTTATCTACACTTCAGTGCAAAAAAAAAAACGACTGACTTTGTAATTTTCACAAAGAATAGCTCGAACATGGCAATATTAGTCTCAGAAAACCAAAACCATACCAATATGAAGCAATACTGATTATGATTACTATGATTAAACAAATGATATGGCCTTATTGCACGCCCAAAATGCTGTTCTTTTAATTAAGATTTTTAATCGTTATGTTCATAATTTCAAATATCTCAAATCAGATAAAAGGCTCGACCGGAGTGATACCACGGCCTCACAGAAAACCGTCGTGAAGCAGCACTGTGCTGTGTTTCGCTGCGTGAGTGAGGGTACCGGACGTAAAGTCAAATCCGGCTCAATCCGGGAGAAAGGGGGGTTTAAAGGTTGGCAGCGCACTTGTGACTCCACTGGTGTCGCGGGTGTCCATGGGCGTCAGCGATCGCTTACCATCAGGTGATCCGTCTCCTCGTCTGTCACCTATCACATAAAGAAAGGGTAAATTATTATTTTTCCAAAATAATTTATATGGGGCGCGTGTATCGATTTTTCTGCACGCAAAGTGTAGTTTCTAGGCTGGCAACACTTGTTACAAAGTTGCCGAAGGAATTACCAGCCATTTCCACTTGTAGTTGAGAGGCACGTCTCACGCCCGCTTGACTTTCCTGTGCTAGATCAGCCGAATGAACTAAAGGTTAACAGGAAAAGGTGAAGTTATACATGTGAAAAGTTACATAGGCGTCTCACAGAAAAGAGAATAACAGCGAAGTATCTTCATTGTGGCCATAAATTGGCCGTCGTGTGCGCTTGTGGTGTCGGGCTGCATCGCATTATGCGTGGCACTCCAGAGAGCCGTAAATACAGAGTCATAAACATAACTGAACAGGCATTGTAGTGCAGCCAGGAGTATGCAAGCCTCCCAATTTATGCAAAGAGATCGGTAATATTCTCACACAATAGGTATTTATAGGTTGGTGGTTTCTACCGCATTTGTAGGTCTGTCGTTGTGGTATTGTTATTTGGGTTAATATACCTCGGTACCACTTTAAGCGATGGCTGCGCTTTGGGTCCCTGATTCAATCCTTGGGTCGGTCGGGCTAAAATTTGCACCTGAGTTTTTCTGTTAAGAAATTCTCAGTGTCAACCCGGAGTCTGGAAATTAGCTGTCTTGTACCCCCGTGCCTCGGAAAGCACGTTAAGCCGCTGGTCCTGAGCCCGATCCCTCTCCGGTCGTATCACATTGGTGTCTCATCGTTATATGATGGCAAGGGAATATAGAGTGCACTTGTGTTTGCGCACACACTTGATTACTATAATATATCCTGCGCTGATTTATCATTGAGATTGGCCGTCTTAGCCGAAATCGGTTGGAGAATATTTAGTTATTATTTGGGTTAATAGGTACTAAAACATATCTACTTACAATTAGAGGATTCAATCCCGAACCCTTTTCCTAATCCCGGGACTTCGGGATTATACTCGTAAGATTCGGGATCCCGTGATTGCATCCTCTACATACAATGCATAGCTGACAACATTCGACATGTTATGTACTAGTCATAGTTCTTGTGTGCTGAATCTATTATATGTACTTACAATTGATTTGCTAAGCTTATTTTAAAGCAAAACAAAGTGGACTTTGTTAGTGACGCTTGTGATATTTTTATCATCTGTAGTTGCAAAACACTCATATCTTCATCATTGAAGTGAAACTGGTTTATGGATAAGCGTACTATCTACTTATAAAATTGGGTATGGTTACCATTACTACAATTTAACGTTAGTGTATAATACATTGTATGTTTATTTGTGATAATGTTTTGATGTTTTCGACTATGCCATCGTTCACATGATAGAAAGAAACGTAAATATCTTTATTTATGTAATTATACTATAAGAAATAGTTTATATATTTATTCTTTACAAGTTTTTGCCCGCGGCTTCGCTCGCGTTAGAAAAAGATGAAAGTAGTAAACTATGTCACTGTCAATCCTTCAACTATCTCCACTTAAAAATCACGTTAATCCGTCGCTCCGTGTTTTTTTATGATAGAGTGATGATACATATGGAGCCCAATTCTCGTGCTTCGTGATATTTTGAAAACATGGCGGATATCACCTGAAAGCCATACAAAAAAACTATGTTTTAGTGATATATGTCGTATGACAATAAATGTCACGAGCACGAGAATAGGGCTCTAGCTCGTCTATTTATACGATATATAGACGAGCAGACGTATCACCTGATGGTAAGCGATTACCGCCGCCCATGGACATCTGCCACGTCAAAGAAGTCACAGGTGCGCTGCCGGCCCTTTTAAAAGGGAGTACACTCTTTTCTTGAAGGTTTGCAGGTCAGGTTTTTGGAGTGAAAACGGACAAAACAGACAGATAGACACACGCACTTTATCATTTATAACATTACTATGGAACATAGATGGATTACACGAGAAAAAAAGAACAATTGGTGGATTTAAGATGACGGGTAGGGACGCCATTTTTTTTAAATTGTTAGTAACTAAACTGGATATCGTTTTAACAATTTCGAAGCTGCGGCCTATCGGAAAACACTTATACTTTTTATTTAATACTTAAACTTAACTTTCTGTCTGCTTTTGTACTCAAAATTTGAATTACCGCCAAAACCGGCCCCGTATGGCGTTAATCTAAATTTCGAGTGCAAAAACAGATCAAAAAGTAGTGCACAACTATTAAATAAATAGTATGAATGTTTGCTTTAGAGACTCCCGCTCCAAAATTGTTGAAATAGATCCGGTTTAGTAGCTAACGATTTAAATCGATTGGTGTCGCTTTAAGGCTACCCGTCGCCTTAATGTTGTACGGTATTCTCTACCATGGGGTAATTAGTTATTGATCTCTTAAAATTACTTTACTGTTAATGTTCATCATGTTGTGGCATCGATTAGTAATCGGCTTTACGGAAGATTGTCCGTACTTCTCTTGTGTCAGGGGAATGGATCGACATTAGCTAGACAGGTTAATATTACTAAAATGTTATAGAAGAAATTACGGGCGATTGCTGCGGTGAATCAGGTCAGGTCACTCAGGCAGGTCATGTCGATGTTGCATTTATCAGTATTCCGCATGCATTTTTATTCTGATAAATAATTAATAAATAAATCAATACTTCACAACATCAAATACATTGATCTGACTCCTAGATAGGTAGCTCAAGCACCTGTGTTACGTATATGAGAACCAACAGCGGAATTACAAGTATATACTTTTCTTTTGTAAATAAATACTTTATAATACATAGAAAATACCCAGACATGTTCATGTACAAACTGTGCGGATAAAGAATGGGATCAGAAATGGCGGCGCATCTATTCACTTCTCGCTCGCACACTATTTGCGTCTATACTCGCACCCCACAAGTGCAAGTATAGACGCAAATAGTGTGCGAGCAAGAAGTGAATAGATGCGCCGCCATTTCTGGTCCCATTCTTTATCCGCACAGGTTGTACACAAAATGTTTGTGCTGTGCGGGGATCGTACTCGCAACCCTAAGTCCGCCCTTGGACTGCACGAGAATAAGCAGCCTTTGTTGCGTTCAAAGCAGTCTCACGAATTCACGACCGAATGTTTATCCCTGATCCTTTCAGAAGTGCTGTGCTTATCTTTTGTTACGATGCGACAGGTATATTCTCATTCGTACAGGATGGTTTCGTTGTAGGCCCTCTAGGTATTTACTTCCGCTGAACTGAAAAGTCATAATTGCGTTTAGCGTCTTTAATATATAGGCACCGAAATTGGGCATATAAATACTAAACTTCTCAGCCGCAGATCTTGTAAAGCTGTCCGTTACTTCGCAAAGAAGGGCACATATTAAATTCATTTAATTCTTATTTATACCGTATTTGGGATGCCAGAGCGGTGCATCCTGCTCTCTGAATATTTTAGGGATAGCGCACGTGTGGCCTTTTACCCGAAACCGCCACATAGACTTGAAGCTCGACAAATGCAAGGCATGTAATAAAACCAGTGTTGCACTGTTGCCATATACAATCCAGAGAATAGCGCCATGTTGGGTACAATAATGCATTAGGTTGGAAATTAGAGCAAAAATAAAAACCGTAAAAATTAAAATTAAATTAAAGATTTTTAAATATTCTTTGTGGATGAGATGAATGGATGAGAGTGACCGAAAATCGGGAGCAGTGGAGTGCATTAGGGGAGACCTATGTCCAGCAGTTGACGGGTGTGGGTTGCTGATGATGATGATGATGAAATATTCTTTACTTTTTTATGTGATAGGTGGCGATTGCCGCCGCCCATGGATACCCGCGACACCAGTGGAGTCACAAGTGCGCAGCCAACCTTTAAACCCCCCTTTCCCCTTTGGGCCTCCGGTACCCTTACTCACTTTACATAACTTATTAATAATGTATTTTTCAAATCATGTAGTAGTTTATAATACAAATATGCGATTAAAATTTACATAATTTAATTGATCTTAAAAGAAACAATATTTTACATGGCTATTTATGATTTATATGATATTATTGTATCAGCTGATGGTCACTTTGGAAGAATTATAAAAATCACAGGCTATTATATGTTATTGAACTGCTGTACTTTCGCGGGTTGCTCTGTCATCGTATTACTCTGTGCCACTTTTTATGCACTAGGTGCTAAAAGTTCTCTGTACAATTTCTGTAGATTCGAGCATTAATATCTCACCAACTGCTCTATACCTTTAAGTACTAAAAGTAAGAAAGTAAGTAGGCAACATTAAAAAGCTCTAAAGAACTGTTATATGTGAATTGAAACCCACTGTCCATGTAGTTACTCCTACGCTTAATGTATAGAGAAACTCTAGTGGGTGGTGCCGGGAGTTAATTTATTATAGTAATTCGTCGTTGTCTTCTTATTAATGTCGCATAGTTTCGAAGTTAATGAACGGGGAGCGTAATTTGCTTACAAACTTCATTACGACGAGGTGCTACTCGAATATGGTGTACTCATTACTCGTACTGTAATACTTCCTTATCGACATTTTGGCAATGAAATATTCTTTATTCAGTTAAGATCCATACATAAATAACAGTTAAGAATGTAGCATGGTTATGGCGGCCTATTTCAACGATCAGCCATCAACGCAGGACATATTCCATGAGTTTGTGCACAGACACAAGTGCATTCAATATTTCTTACACTCATATTTCGTAAGAAAGAAATAAAAAATTATTATTTTGGATATCACAACACTACATACGAGTACAACATTAGTTACAAAAAAACAAACAAACAAAAAAAAATAGATACAGAAAAAAAAGAAAACAAAACAAAGGAAAAACAAAATAATGAGTACAAATAACCAGGCAGTGCAAATAATATATTATAAGGACCGGCGTGACACGACCGACGAGAGATCAAGCGCAGGATCACGCCAAATTCAAAAATGTACTACTCGTATGAGCGGGTCTTCTCCTTTAAACATCCTGACTTGATACTACTTACTGGCTAAAATCACAATCGTGTACTGCTTTCTTTGTCTATACTTTGAAAAATTAATTCCGCATGCATTAAAATTACACTGAATAGCTTTTCAACGTCTTCAAATGAAATGTAGATGGGATTGCGGTAAAACTATATTGTACTGTAAGTAAATTAAATGTGTTTTTTTTTGCCAAATTTTTCAATCTGTTATCATTCGTGTTATATCCATCCATCGCTCTGTGTGTGTGTGTCTCTGTGTGTGGATTTTCTTGCCACTATGTACTTCTTGAACTTAATAATTAAAACCTATAAATTGCCTATATGTATTATGCTAGCGCTGTCTGGATCACGACTTTAATTGAATTTAATAAGTAGTCCAATGATAATGAAATGATTATATTTTTTTACATGTTTGCCAAACGATAAGAGGAAGGTGGCAGACGAGCAGACGTATCAGCTGATGATAAAGGATTGATCCGCCCATAGGCATCAAGTGGAGTGGCAACACCAGTGGAGTCACAAGTGCGCTGTCAACCTTTTCCCTTTTTCCCTGAAATCATCCGGTCCAATCTCACTCAGCGAATCAAGCGCAAGTTCCGATTCGCCGGCTTTCAGTGAGGCTGTGGTATCACAGCAGTTCATCCCGAGGCGTAGTTCTTCCACGGGCAATACTTGAAGGTTTTGTTTGTTTGTGCAGATGAGGCGGCGCGTGGTGTACCGCTCGGCGGCGAGGTGAGGAGCCGGGTATGGACCACGCGGTGAAGGCGATGTCGGCGCGCGGGCCGCTCTCCCGGCTGGTGGCGCGCCGCCGCTTCGAGTCCGCCGAGCTGGAGGAGCTGTACGCGCGCTACGCGTGCAAGCTGCAGCGCACCTCCGTGGGCTCCGCGCTGGCGCTGTGGGCCACGCTCGCGGCCGCGCTCGCCGCGGTGGAGGCCACGCGCGGCTGGCGGAGAGCACCGCAGGTCAGTCTGACTCAGTTCTCGTTCTTAGTCGGGTAGTCTTGGCACAGTGGTGACGGCGCGCTACTGGTTTCCATGGCAGCCGCACGTTGCGCGATGTCTCTCCATTTTGTGACTACACTGTACTGCGGTCGACTGCGTAGATTTGCTGATAAAGTCAATCTAATGAGTCGGAAAATGGCCTCGCGCATTCTTCTCTTCAGAGAGGTCAACTATTATCGCTGAGCTTAGTGGTAGAAATACGTACATAGATTAGCAAGATTCAGAGGTGTGCTCGGATTAGAGCCTGCCACCTCCTCACTGGGTTCTACTTAAACTGGGTGACTGGTCTAAACCACTGAGTTATTCAAGGGGTTAGTATAGTAAGTGCTTTTCATAAAGAGATCCTTCTTGGCACAAATTTAATCAAACTGAAAGGATATTTCCGGCACCCTATATAAAAAGCGTGGTGAGTATGGCAACTACCCCTCATGTGATTGAGGGAGGCCCGTGCCCCAGCAGTGGGGACTTAAATGGGCTGCCGATGATGATGATATAAAAATCACTGAAATTAAAAAAAAATCTTGTAATTATTGATGACCCGTTCGGAACAGTGGTAGTGAACGCTGCCTCTAGTGCAAAGGTTGCGGGTTGAATCCCCGCACAGTAAAAACATTTGTGTGCATGAACATGTCTGTTTGTATTGGTCTGGGTATTTTCTCTCAAATGCTTGAGCTACCTATCTCTGAGTCAGATCAATGTATGTGATGTTGTGAAATATATTTTTAATCAGGTGGGCGTATTGAGCGCCCATGCAGTGCTCTGCGGCGGCTTAGCATGGTGGTGCGGGCGCGCGGGCGGGGTGGCGCCCGAGCGGCGGCTACCCCGCGCCTGCTGGCTGGCCCTGATCGGCGGCGGAGTGGCCCTGGCCGCCACGCTGCCCGCCTGGGGCCCCGGCTCTGCAGCCGAGGGCGCCGCGCACGTCGTGTGGGCAGTCTTCGCGGCGTACGCGCTGCTGCCCGTAGGCGCGCCCGTCGCAGCGGCGTTTGGCGTCCTTCTGCCAACGGTGCACACGATTGCAGCTGCTCTGGTTGCCAGCCGCTTCCCGTTCCATGTTTGGCAACAGGTCAGTCAATATCCTTACTTGTCTTGTCTTACTAAATGTCGTTTCATCCTCATTACCAAGATAGATGGCGGTATAGTGCTTGTATTAGCAACATTTATGACGTATCTTAGTTGTACAGTTTGGCTGTTGCGGTATTTCTGACGGTTATCATAGGTCATATTCGTCAAGACAGGCACCTTCAAGAGATAAATGTAGGTATCGTAAAGGAACGGCAATGCATCAGCGACCCCTCTGATCTCGTATATGTTCTTGGACGGCGGTTATCACTTACCATCCGGTGACGCGCTTTTAAGTTTGCTGCCTCTTGCATATAAAAACTTCAGTTTGAAGGACACATTGACGTAAATGACAAGAATCTTTCAAAGGATAGGGGAGGTACAAAAGATTCTATTAAAAGATTCTATAGGGTCGACGTAACCAAAAATAAATGCTAAATACGACGACTCCTGGAGTCCAATTCTCGTGCTTGTGATATTTTGAGAACATGGCTGATATCACTTGAAAACCATACAAAAAAACTATGCTTTAGTTGATATAAGTCGTATGAAAATAAATGTCACGAGCACGAGAATTGGGCTCCTGGAAGTCATTCTCGTGCTCGTGACATTTATATCATTGCGAAATATATCACTAAGACATAGTTTTTTGTGTGGATTTCATGCGACATCTGCCATGTTTTCAAAATTTCATCAGTATGAGGATTTGGCTCCTGAAATTTTTCTTCGGGCGGTCCTGTAAAGCAAAGCTGCAGGTTTGAATGTAACACTGGATTCCACACTGCGCGGTCCTGCCTAGCCAATAGACAGTTACTCGGTTTGTCATGCGAGCTACTTTCTAGCTCGCTCCTGCGAGTTAAACGTAGGTGACAGACATCCAAACAGTGCGAGTTACTGCAGTGTAGCTACTCGGCAGACTGACTCGTAAAGCTTATGTAAACCAGCTTCATCATCAGCCCATTTAAGTCCCCACTGCTGGGGCACGGGCCTCCCTCAATCACATGAGGGTCAATTGCCATACTCACCACGCTTGGCAGACGGGTTGGCGAGGGTTTTGATATAAATGCAGAGTTTTCCTTCTCTGAGTGCTGATGATCATGCCAGCAGCTTTACCTTAGTCGCCTTTTACGGCACCTCGGTAAGAGTGAGGGTGGCCTATTCTACTCTGCCGGGGACCACACGGCGACCAACCAGCTTAACCGGACTTTACTTATACATAATATATGTAATGTAAAAAATATCACTTACATTTCATTACATCATCCATGGTTCTCCTCGAGGAAGGGAAGACTCATTCCTCTGCAGTTTGGACTTTAGTATCAACATTCGCTGCTTGCCCTGCCATGACTCTGCCTCTTTTTTTATGCTAGAGGCGACAAACGAGCAAGCGAGTCATCTGATGGAAAGTAATCAACACCGCCCATGAACATCCGCGAAATCAGAGAGATCGCTAATGTGTTGCCGGCCTTTTTTAAAAAGAGTACACTCTTCTCTTGAAGGTCCCTAATTCGTAGCCATCGGGAAATACTCCCGCAGTCAAATTTTCCACTACTCAAAAAAGCTTTAAAGAAAAAAAATATTTCGCTCACGCACAGTATTGCACTTAAACATACCACAATGAATTTATAAAAGATAATGGGCATAATCCTCATAAATTAAGTAATTAATCCGCGGTAATGGTTATGTTTACCCGTCTTGTTAATTACATATGACATTATCTCACTTTTATGTTTAAAAAAGCAACGCAATTGTTTTACTACAAATGGATTATTCTTAAGCCTTGACTTTTCCATAAGTGCTGAGGTAAAGGCCGTTCTTTGCGGTGCTTCGAACAAAGAAGTCACGTAGCAAATTAACGGGAGTGTTTCCAATATGTTTAATGCGTCGTTTGATGTATTCAATTGAATGCTCAAGGTCGCAACCTTGTTTGCGGCAGGTACCCGGGAGTCGAACAGGGTTGCCAGTGGTCATAGTCGAAACTTACGTAATGGGTCCACATTTTCAGAGTTCTGAGAGAAACATTCATACTTTTTCCTAACCTTACTCAAACCTCATGTTAAATGTGATTGAATGTTCCAATTGGGTGATGTAGCTCTATCGTTACGTTTGAGTTGACTCAAATGTGGATGGCTAGTGAAAATATTAAAAATTTAAGAAACTTTAATGTCTTTCTATATAATAATATCGGAGTATCTCTGAAGGACCGCATCAGAAATGATGTAATCCGACAGAGAACCAGAGTCACCGACATAGCCCACCGAATTAGCAAACTGAAGTGGCAGTGGGCTGGTCATATTAGCCGCAGAACTGACAGCCGTTGGAGCCGTAAAGTCCTTGAGTGGAGACCGCGACTCGGTAAGCGTAGTGTAGGACGCCCTGCGACAAGATGGGATAATGACTTTCGAAGGCTGGCTGGTGTGGGCTGGATGAGAGTGGCCGAAAATCGGGAGCAGTGGCGTGCATTAGGGGAGACCTATGTCCAGCAGTGGACGAGTGTGGGTTGCTGATGATGATGATGATGATATAATACCTAATATATATATATCAATAACTCAGAGAGAACACTAATTCCTTTATTTACCTGTACAGTGTAGTATGGGACACACCTCCCCGTAGGCTTTAGATTTTTTATGTGATAGGTGGCAGACGAGCTGACGGATCACCTGATGGTAAGCGATTGCCGCCGCCCATTTACACCCGCGACACCAGTGGAGTCACAAGTGCGCTGCCAACCTTTGAACCCCCTTCCCCGGATAGGGCCTCTGGTACCCTCACTCACGCAGCGAAATAGACTATAGTGCTGCTTCACGCCGGTTTTCTGTAAGGCCGTGTTTTCACTCCGGTCGAACCGGCCTATTTATGCTGAAGAGTGGTTCTCCCACGGTGTAATAAAATATAATTATAATGCATCACTTTTTTTATTAAGTCGTCCTCGTCACTGCAACAGTAAGTTCTTCCTCATGATCTTCGAACAGACTGCTCAGAACTCACCCGATCCCATCACCTGTCTCGTGTGACACAGGTAAATCAACTATCAAAATCAGTTTACCCTTCTATAATCATAGACGATAGAGAAGTGACAATCTGGCAAGGCCGAAGTCCACCCTCGCGTGAATCATGACGTAACTGTGACACCTAAACAAACGCAACCTAGCTCATAGAACTACCTTGAAGGTTCCACTGCCTTTTAGATAGTGCCAGATTATATTTCATGAATATTTATAGGCTCGCGCACTCACCCTCGCTTTTGTTAAACTCTGGGTGACATGGAAGGGGTAATGTCTTTGTTGAATGTTGCCACGTTGAGACGGCCATTGCTGCACATAGGCCTCGTCCATAGATTAAAGTATTTTGAATAAAGACTAGGACATCCTGGTCAATAACTTTTACATTTATATTATTATTATGTTTGTCAGTTGTTCCATAACCACGGGCAATTATGTCCCGGACTTTTGGAAGGCGTGCGTGGGGCCGAAGCCAACACGTAGAGGCCCGTTCAATTGACAGTTTTACTATAATGTGATGTGACACCAGCCGGCGACTATCCCTGTATACACTACAGAAGTGTAGCCAAGGACAGTCTCCGGTTGGCATAAGACTATTGAAAATAATGGAAAACAAAATGAACTGGGCTATTGGGTTGAGGTGTTAGTGGACCGGTTAACTGGTACTATGGAGAGACTATGGCACCTGCCCGATCAATGATAAAAATCACGAAAAAATGGGCAGGTGGTGACTTGCCACTCACTAGATGGGCCCCCTATAATAAGCTACCAGGAAGCCAAGCAAAAGCTAGCTACCAGATATAGCAAGGCGGGCAACATTGGTGTGAGCAGCTCAGGGTGCCGAGAGGTGTACACCGCTTTCTACCCAGTGTCTGTGGTGACAGACACTGTGCCAACTCGCGACTTATGCATCTTTCACTTCCACCCTGCGAGCATATAGCTCTGACATCCCACTCTGGCCGGCTGGTGAAGGCAAGCCAGAGGTGAAAGTCCTGCAGCCCCTGCTGGGGTCCACCCCAGCCGGCCAATAAAGGCAAGCCGGGGAGAGGGGCCTGATCGACTTTCGGGGATATGGGACCTAAGGGACGTCACTTCCCATTCAGCGCGCCACAACGCTGCCCTGGGGAGACTAACTGCACTGATGAGAGTTGTTGCTCTTAAGCAAGAGCACCAACTCTCGCCAGCGGGCGATGGGGTCGTCACTTCCCTACGCACTTCAATTATTATTATTTATTCATCTATGTGAATTGCTGACTGAACTACTGATTCAATTGAACTCAAACAGCTGTTTTATTATTTTTCTAAAATTCGATGTTTCTGACTAATAACAACCTTTAAATACCTTTTATTATATAACATAGACCTTGACAGAGATATTTTCACCTCAGATAATTTCCTCCAACCGATTACTGCTACGGCGACCATTCTCATCGATTACCCACGTACGCAGGATATATTATAGTGCTCAAGTGTGTGCGCAAACACAAGTGCACTATCTATTCCCTTACCCTCATATTTCGTTGGGACACCAGCGTGACACGACCGGAGAGCGATTGGGCGCAGGACCAACTGCTTAACGTGCTTTAGGAGGCACGGGGGTACAAGACCGCCTACTTCCAAACTCCGGGCTAACACTAAGAACTTTATACTGAACATTTAAACTGAATTTTTTACTGAAAACACGGGACAGTACGACCCAATAACCGCTACGCCACCGTCCTCGGTGGTACTCATTGTTCATTATGTGTATATCTGAGGTGACTGCCTAGTCACCTCAGATATACACATAATAAAACAGTGAATAAAGTTCTCATACCTGCTTCAATAATAAATAAGTGGCCTCGGTCGTCTCTCTAGAATTTTTATGTTATAGGTATGATATTTCGGGTTGCCAACTAAGAGTAGATTTTTAGACTAATAATAATGTCCCCCTAACCGATAACGAACGAACCGATTTCGGCTCATCATCATCCTCAGCCCATTTAAGTCCCCACTGCTGGGGCACGGGCCTCCCTCAATCACATGAGGGGTAATTGCCATACTCACCACGCTTGGCAGACGGGTTGGCGAGGGTTTAGATATAAATGCAGAGTTTTCTTTCTCTGGGTGCTGATGATTATGCCAGCAACTTTACCTTAGTCGCCTTTTACGACACCTCGGTAAGAGTGAGGGTTTTCGGCTAATCTCAATGATCAGCCGTCGACGCAGTACATTAATAGTGCACATACAAATGTATGAGCAGACACAAGCGCACTCTCTTGATCATATTATCTTACCTCATATCTGCTCATTTTTTTTTTTTTTTTTTTTACTGTAGATAGGTAAGCGTTTGACCATATTTCACCTGATGGTAAGTGATAATATGGTCTAAGATGTAGCACGATTACCTAGAAGATACCTATTGTAGCCACTAGGGAACACCTCTTCAGGCAACTGATTCCACTGTTTCGCAGTACGAATAAGAAAACAGGAGTTAAACCTCTTTGTGCGGACTTTTGGTATTTCTACCATGTACCGGTGTCGATTGAGGGTCTGCCTGGTGGAGTAGTGGAAGAACGAGATGCTCCAATGTCATTGTACAGTTCCGTGGCGCACTCTCCAAAATGTATCCGATAGAAGACCGATAAGCTTGCTACCTTGCGTCGGTAATGAAATATTCGTGCCACTGGTGTCCTACCAGTGGCAAACGATCGGAAAAGTGACCAGGCGCCAACGGCGTTGGTCCTCAACGACTTGACGTGCTTTAAAGCACGGGGTATACGACCGCACCCATCATCATCATCAGTACCCAGAGAAGGAAAACTCTGCATTTATATCAAAACCCTCGCCAACCCGTCTGCCAAGCGTGGTGAGTATGGCCATTACCCCTTATGTGATTGAGGAAGGCCCGTGCCCCAGCAGTGGGGACTTGAATGGGCTGACGATGATGATGATACGACCGCCAACTTTAAGTTTAAAACTTATCATATTTGCGGAACCGTCACGCTTTTGCGAAAAGTTAAGTTGCATTTTGGTCTTTTTTTTTAATGAGACTGATATATTTTCATTACTCTAAAATCAGCGGTAGACTCAGACGAGATAAAGCCTTATGAAAATTTGTAAATATTTCATGAGTAGTTGTGCAAAGGACAGTGGCCGTGTGGTCCCCGGCAGAGTAGAATAAGCCACCCTCACTCTTACCGAGGTGTCGTATAAGGCGACTAAGGTAAAGCTGCTGGCATGATCATCAGCACCCAGAGAAGGAAAACTCTGCATTTATATCAAAACCCTCGCCAACCCGTCTGCCAAGCGTGGTGAGTATGGCAATTACCCCTTATGTGATTGAGGGAGGCCCGTGCCCCAGCAGTGGGGATTTAAATGGGCTGATGATGATGATGATGAGTGCAAAGGATAGGGGATGAACAAAACATTCCATAGGGCATAGGGTCGCTTTGCCCATGAAATTGGCCCCTGACAGACTTATTTTTGACTAATTATATTGTTATATATTTTCATGGTCACTAAAGTTAGAATAGTTATTTACTTTAGTTACTCCGTCACCATGGCGCTCGCAACAGCGCCGAAATAATATAATACTCGTATAAATATCGGAAACTCAAAAATAAAGTGCATGGTAGAAATCTCGTAATAGCTATTTTAATTTTATACTACTACGGCTGTCTACGGCAAAACCAAAAAGGAAGGGTTATGATTTTAGCAGTCTATGAATGTCTTATTATATAAAAAAAACCGGCCAAGTGCGAGTCTGACTCGCGCACCGAGGGTTCCGCCGGTATCTTTTGATTGCGTTAACTTTTGTTTGATTTTTTCACAGCTTAAAGGGACAGTAAACGTAGGTATTTGGTATAAATTTCAATTTGATACCTTTATTCGTTCGTGAGAAATAAAGTAGTAAATTTCATTTTATTAAAATATTTTTATTATTTTATATAACTAAAAAAATGTGATTTTCGCAATTTTTCCTATATTTGCATTATATGACAATGCTTCATGCCAAATTTCAAGATTCTGAGTTTACGGGAAGTACCCTGTAGGTTTTGATTCCTTTGCGAGTGTCGAATATTTGATGAAAATATCGATATAATCGGCTGTATCTTTTGATTGCGTTGGCTTAGAAGTTTGATTTTTTCACAGCTTCAAGGGACAGTAGACCTGAGTAATTGATATAAATTTCAGCTTCATACCTCCACGCGTTCCTGAGAAAAAGGGTCTTGACAGACGGACGGACGGACGGACAACAAAGTGATCCTATAAGGGTTCCGTTTTTTCCTTTTGAGGTACGGAACCCTAAAAAGGAGTGACACTTGCGTCTCATTGCCACTGCGCCTCTGTATGTAAGTATGTTTGTATGTTCCAAGATTCTGCCTAAACTACCCAGGCGATTTTGATGAATGAGCTAGCCTTACTTTTCCATATCATCCGCTAGATTTAGACAAAGTGTGTGAAGTGACTAATTTGGCAACACTGTCGGCTTTCTTCTTTGTCAGTCACATTATTTCCAGTCATGTGATGTAATAGTCGCACAAGTATTTATACATCGAATTTTTAATGCTAACGAAGAATGAGTATTATTGGATTTGGAAATGTGATAGGAATGATGCAATATTATAAGTTAACCTTAAACATTTTATTTGAAATCGTATCGACCAGTAAATAAGGTCGCTGCCTCTCGCTCCAAAGGATGTGAGTTTGAATGCCACACTGACGCTGAGACAGATAGAGACTATATGGAAAGAATGCAGGAGAGACACGGTACGATATACTGCTTAGCGTAGGTCAACGAACTCTTCGATATCACTCAGCTAGAGCCGGCTTGCTGTGTCTTTCACACTGATATTCCCTGTTCTGCCGTACCAAGGTTACATTACGCATTTACTATTGAAAACATATTATTTTGTATGTTGATTTCTATGAAAAGTTCTGCAAAAGTATCATTCCCGTGCTTCAAACAGTTCAGTTTTGACAAACATATCCACAAATAAGAGTGCAGTCATTCGAGAGTTAAAACGGTTTTAATTGACAGGACACTAAACAGTTAAAGCCATTATGTTGGGTGTACATTTGCGGTAAGGTCTGCCACCAGGGCCGCATTTGACGCCTCGGGGAACTTACGGGTTATTTTGTAGATTACTGGAATGTTCTGAATGTGTCCCAAAAACTCTCTTGTCTTGATCTCACATTTTGCAGGGGAACACAAGTGTAACATGAGTGGTTCTAGTTTTAAATCCATACGTCACAAAGCCAAAAAAAGGGGCTTTGATATACGGACGACAGACGAACAGACATACATGAAGAATATACAAGGATTTCGGTTTTTGCCATTTGGTTAAGTAACCCTGAAAAGGGGTGTTATTATAAATTTAATTTACCATGTGTGTTGTAAAGTCTGTGTATGGCCCCAAATGAATGGATCAATTTCGATAGTTATTTATTCAATTGTTTTTTTTAAAGGTGATCTGGAGTATATAGGTTGTAGATATCATGATAGGCTTTTTCAAATTGTTTGATGAATAAGTTCTAAAAACATTAGATTCTTATCTGTTAGGGGCCATTTTCATATACTTTGCACTCCTACTCACGAAAGATTCGTTTCATCAGCGTCACGAGGTCTTTCGGATTGAAGAGCCTGTAGTCTTCTGGATTAGGATAAGCGGTTACCTAGAAAACACATTCTGCCTGTGGCTAGTGAGTTGCATGCACATAAAAGATGTTCTAAGGTTTCCGTCTCCTCCTTGCATGCTCTGCTGTCGCTGTTCCATGTTCATCTTCATCAGCATTTTGTTCTTTGCATAATGCCCTGTTAACGCTCCTATGAGCATCCTTGTCTGTTGTTTATTGCCTCCATAAAGATTGTTTCTTCCATACCTTAGTATTAAATTATTCTTCGATTGAATCACCCTATTTTTTATGATATAGGTGGCAGACGAGCCGACGGATCACCTGATGATTTTCTTAAATAATGAAGGGTTTTCAGCTTGGAGGTTAAATTGTCGATCCCGATCGCCTTAGTATTGATCTTTATTGGTTCTAAACTCATACACCAGTGCTTAACCGGTATCATGATAAAAAAGTGGCGCGACGAGATATTAATGTACGCCGTAATGTTTGGGCCTCAAATTTATAAAGTTTACGATCGTTCATAAGTGGCTATCCAGAACAAAGTATGCTATTAAGGAAGTGCTTAAAAATCAAAAGCGTTTGCTTTCAACGCCGCAACAAAAGTTAATTGTAGTTGAAGAGAGTATAAATGTAATTCGGGTCATTTAGTGGAATTAATATAAAAGCCTTGTTGTTGAATTTTTGAAAGGCATCTTTCTGCTATGTGGCAGAAATATTTTTTTTAATTTTTTTTTTATAGGAGAGGTGGCAGACGAGAAGACGGATTACCTGATGGTAAGCAATTCCGCCGCCCATGGACACCCGCAACACCAGTGGAGTCACAAGTGCGCTGCCAACCTTCCAATTATCTGGTTTCACAATTTTTTTTGTAGCCTCTACAGATATGTGCAAAAGGAATAGACTTACTTCACATTTCCTCTGTCCTGACCAATTATTAATTACTTCATGAGTAGGTATATTAAATGCGTGTATTTAACACTTCTCAAAAGTCCGGGACATAATCGCCTGGATGGATCGAGTGGATTTGGAACGAATGACAAATATCATAATTTTATACAATTTCACATTCACATGCATTTACCATCCGGTGAATGCATGTGAAATTGTTTAAAATACGTACTAAGTAGCTTGATCTTAATTTACTAATACTCCCAGACACCTGAAACGTTAATACCGAAGTCGAGGTGTTGAATAAATATACGAGGATATAGTGGGCTGATCACTAGCGCGATGAGGTATTAATGTCGCTGAATGTCAGCGAGTTAACATTGAACTTCTTTATTTAGTTTTCGAGCTTTCATAAGCGGCGATGCAGGGCGAAATAAAAGGAAACGATTAGAGGAAACATTCTTTCAGCAACACAGTGTAAAGATTTTTTTTTATATAGTTACTTGAATTTTAGATATAAAATAATTGATGAATGTGTAAAAATAAAAATTAGTAAATTGTTTTAAAAATAATGATATCAGCTAGATTTTCAGTGTTTAAATTGTTTATTTTTGATGTTAGATGGAGCTTATTGATTGGTTTAATATGTCAACATACACACATAGCTCTTCAATTATTTGGCTCGTTATTATACTCCTTTCGCGCGCTCTGCTTTCAAATCTCTTTTAGATGTTCGTATGTTTTGCTGAAGTCTAGGCATAATTTGAATACCTGTGTTGCTTGACATACCGACCTACGAAGAGTGGTACTGTATAAACCACATTTGACGTTGTTCAAACACGCTTTGGTTTCCAAGATGCGCTTCCGTTCGTGATGTGTAGGTCATGGTGCAAATATGTTTCATCAGCATTATCTAGAGGGCGGGGGCTGTAAGCTTTCGTCCTCTGGTAAAGCCTCTATAGCAATGTGCCATTTAGAGGCTATTACCATTGTAGGTGATTCTCTTTTCACCAATCTTTTTTCATGGTTCATCTATTCTTTTATAATATGTCTCAAAAGTACGAATCTGCGGTTTAAATAGTTCCACTTGACACTCAGAGCATCTAGTCCACTCGCTTTATTCTAGATAGACTATCTAAATTCGGTCCTGAGCATTGGATACATATCTACCTACACACTTACGACTAGACGCAAGGGTCGTGGGCTCGGTTCGCGAATACGCAAATATTGGTCAGAACTAAAAAAGGGTGTCAACGATTTTGTGATTCCACTACATCGCGGTTATCCCATGGATGGACAGTGCCGATCGCCTCAGCTGATCCGACGTCAATCCCTATCACAAGTGTTTTACAATAGTATGTCATGTGAAATGAAACTACGATATGCCACCACTCCAAACCCCTTAAATGCGGCATACCCCTGCCCCGTGCGGGACAATTCTGAGGTAAGCCCAAAATGTAGAACGGTCCCTACAAACACGGGATGTATGGATACGCTGATCTTTTTTTTAATACTACGTCCGTGGCAACCAAGCACGCGGCTCGCCTAATGGTAAGCGATTACCGCACTGCACAGAGCTTGCAGTAACTCGTCGCAACAAGTACCGAATTGACCTTTGCTTCTCGATTCGCTCTAAATCGGCACTCGCATTTATTTTCGGACGCATTCGTTCTGTAGATAGTTTTGCACTGTAATCGATTAATATGTTTAGTCGTATGAATGATTCTGATAAATGACTTGGTACGCTAGTAACTACCATAGGGTTAATATAGCTGCCAGTGGCTCCAATTGATTTATATAATTGACTGGCCCAATGCCGCATTTGTTAGTGATCCTGCCTAGCCTGCGAAAACGTCTTGGCTTCGTTTCTTATAAACATTTGTGTGATGAACACTTGTGTTAAACCAGCCTGGGTGTAATCATCACCATCATCATATACAACCACTGCAGGACATAGACCTCCCCCAATCTCCACACATATCGGTTTTGTGCCGCCGCATCCAGGGTATTCCTGCGACCTTTACCAGATCTTCGGTCCACCTTTTGGGGGTTCTGCCACGGCTGCGACCTCCTATACGCGACCTGCACTCGATCAACTTTCCCATGTCTCCATTGGCCGTCTACTCTCCCCGAAGTGTGACCTACCCACTGTCACTTGAGGCCTGCAATTCTTAGGGCTATGTATTTGACCTTAGTTCTCCTGCGGATCTTATCATGACCGATCCTGTATATCTGATGGCTGATACGATCACGCCCTGGGTGTAATACATTTTGTTTAGGTATTAAATTGGTAATTTTATTCCTGTCTAAGTACTTGAGCTACTTAGTACGGTATCAGGTCAAAATGTCTTTATTTGCGGAAACCCTATTTGCACTAGGCAGTTTTTAAACACCAGTTAACAACATTGCAATTTCATATTAGCAAATGAAATGTTAATGACAAAAATCTTTTATTGATTCTCTTCTATCGCCTTTAATGTTACTATTTTGATCGAGATAGAATCACCATATGAAAACGTTTATTACGTAACCCAATTGTGAATCATATAATAGTTTGTAATATACAATGTTGCATGCATAATGCCTATTAAACGTCCGCCTAAGCTTCGTCACGCTTCACTGGGCGCAGAGGTCACCAATCATAGCTGGCGGATAATGTATTCTAAATATCAATATGCATATTGATATTGGAAAAGTCAGAGGGACGTTGAAAAGTTGTTCTATACATATAATGGTGGCTAAGAGGATCTCCATAAATGTATAACTTATACCTGCGTATTCGCTCAGCGTATCCATATTGACCCCAAATGATGCTATTCAATCTATGGTATCTGTTAATACTTTATTTATGAAAATGCGAGGTTGAAATGAAAACAAACTATTTGAATTTGAAAGTAGTTAGGTGCTTTTGATGCGTTGAATTTAAGGTTTGTAGTTAATTTTAAAAGTAAATATTATCTTGTTTGTTCTACTTGTGTTTATTGGATCAACATAGGCCGTGAAGAATAAATAAATGAATATACATATTTTTATAGCACACTACTTACCTTGTTGTTCTTTACCTAAAGGTTGTCTGGTAAAGATCGCTCCCAGCCATAAAACTGCCTAATTGTAGGTACACTGTGTAGCGTTTTAAGTGTTTTTGTGTTGTGCAATAAAGTATACTTATTGGCTGTCCTCAGCCTGATGGTAGGCAAGAAAAGAGTCCACGTTGCAATTACAACGGACGCGATGTCAAGGCATCAACTGGCTTCGGACTGATTCCACTGTGAAGCTGTGACAGCGTTGTCCGGCACGTCTAGTTCTGTAACGGAAAAGGGCAGGTTGTATGAGGGAGAAAGCGTTGAGTTTTTCTGAGCGCACACCGTGATACAGACGGTAAAAGACGCTAAGCGACCCGGTGTCTCTACGCAGTTGAAGAGGTTCAAAGGTATTGGTGACTCTTCGTCACCTATGATACGGACAGCCCGTCGCTGTAGTCTATCGAGAGCATCCATTAGGTATTTAGCGGAGCCATCCCAGAGATGCGAGCAGTACTCGGTATCGATATCTATAACGGTAATGGTACATAGGAAAATAATTTAAAAACGAATTAAAGATCTACTGTCAGGGTTTCAAACCGTCATAAAGTTCTTGGTTTGGTTAACAATCACTATCCAAGTTATGGAATCGAGGGCTTACGGATAATTGTATCCACGGGATGTAACTTTTGTACGGTTCCTTCAAGATGAAGAAAAAAGTTAATTTAGTTAATTTTTTTAGTACCAAAAAATATTGTGAATTTTAATTGATAAGTTCGACGTTTTCCACTTTCAACGCTGCAGGGTAGGTAAAGTGGCACATGTATGAGGTGCAGCTCTAGAAAATCTGGAAAATTTGCATATTTATGAGGATAAGTTTCCTCCCGTTCCCGCTGCCAAGTTTCTGAAATATACGTTGATCCAACTCGACGTGTTCCTACTTATTTACATAATAAATTGCGATTTTATTACACAAAGAAGACTTGTATGAGAACCTAACATACTCATAACGACATCTGTACCAACTTAAACTAAAACTTAAACTTACTTAGGTACGAGTAGATTCTTGTTACCGTGTGGGATGTTCTGTAAAGACCTGGTGAAGGAGTTTCATACCACCTTAGGATCTCTGATGTAAAAATAACGACCCATATTAAGTGACGGGACCGACGGCTTAGCATTAATTTTAATACATAGAAATTGCACAGTTGGACACTAACATACTCGTACAACGAAGATTGTTATTTGCCCAGGCTTGGCATACAAATAAATAATCGAGAGAAGAGCTTTGCTTATGCGAAATCTTCTGAAGATTTCTTAAATATCACGCAGCCAGCTTTAGTTATCTTTGCAAGAGAAATGTCAAAAAAAAATCGATTGATTTCTGTGATGAAAGCCGCAAAATTATTATCTATGACATGATTGTGTTAGAAACTAAAAAAATACTAAATAGTAAATGCATTCTATATTTTCGTACTTATTTTTATTTTTAGTTATGAATATTTATGGTATTAAAATTATCAATTTCATTTTTGTATAGATAGAAATTAAAATAATTAATATTTCAAATAATCACTCCATTTTAAATCAATTAGTTATAAATATTTAATACTTCCAGTCATGGGTCGGTGGAAATACGTAAAATTCAAAGTTGCTAAAACGATTTAAAGTGAGGGAATTATATTTTAAGGCGGTCTTGAGTATGGCAGGCTGTCTTGAAGTGAACGTCAAAGAGTGTAGAAGTCGAACCTAGACTCTGTGCAAATAGTGGCGCCTAAGCAATAATAGCATGCCGTGTGTAGAATAGGCCACCCTCACTCTTACTGAGGTGTCGTAAAAGGCGACTAAGGTAAAGCTGCTGGCATGATCATCAGCACCCAGAGAAGGAAAACTCTGCATTTATATCAAAACCCTCACCAACCCGTCTGCCAAGCGTGGTGAGTATGGCAATTACCCCTCATGTGATTGAGGGAGGCCCGTGCCCCAGCAGTGGGGACTTAAATGTGCTGATGATGATGATGAAGCAATAATAAACGTAGTATCGTGAAGTAACCTCTTTCAATTCGTCGGCGCGTTGCTCGGACCGCACCCCATCAATTGTTTCCCGCATTCCTACCTTTACGATGTGTCTGTATCTGATGATTATATTAGCAATATATCGTATTGTGTGTTGGTGCAATTATTATGTTCATGATTTGCAGCCCCAACACAATTTTAATACCCCTCGTGTTATAGATTTTATGTCTATGTCTGTGTTGCCGTGCGTGGCACTTGAAAACAATAATCGATTTTGAAAGTTTACTTTTTTATATTATTTGAAAACAAATGTAGTTTAATAGTAAGTAGTTTAATAGTATTTTCCAAATTTGTTTAATGGTCTTATAATGACTAAAAACCTATTGAACGGTATTTGGTCTACTTAATTGGAGTTTTGATAGGTATGATAACAAAGAACAATTGTTTTATGATGACAGTATAAAAAGACAATGATTACAGATTGATAGTGTTTGTTGTTTTTGGTAGGTACTCTTAATTGACTCGACGGCCGACGTGGGTACGATTGGAAAGTAATTTACAGTGAGAGGTCTTTAATAATAATGATTAAAAAAGAGTATATTGAATACTCTTTTTTACAAACAAACGGTAAGGAGATATCGGGACATCGAAATGCTGAAGTGAGAACAAAGTTTCTTAATTAACAAAGATTCATCGGTCATTAGACAAAGTCCAAAGAAACTTAGCTGTATTTTAATAATTATCTTATTTTCATTAGCATTTGACTGTAATCTCATCTTTAAAGTTCTGCCATTCATTATACTTACGTAATAGTTTTAGATTACTGAAATTCAAAACTTTGTAGGCATTAATTTTGATGAAGACAAAAGCAAACCTTGTTTTTGCAGAACAGTAATAGCAAACGAGCAAACAGGTCACCCAAATGTGGGCTTCATCCTTCCAACCATCGTCAAGTTACACCCGATAGGCTTGTTTCTTTACATTATTATTATTTTAGTGGACTTGTATGCGTCAAGGGTCTAAAGGAATACAACTCCACAATTAGACTCCTTTCACTTTATTACCGTACTAAAGCTCATGGAGCCTCATGCCATCCCGTTCCAACACGTAATATTAAAAGGGGCAGGCACGAATTTTGATACGGGAGTATCCTTTGTTTGAGATTTGTGATAAGTGGGCTTAAGTTTCGTGTTTGAGGTAGGGCACATTAGGGACGATTTTAAATTGATTGACGCCAAAAGCGGCCACTTTTGGCGTGAATCAATTTTTCGCGTTTGTTAACGGACCCAAAATTTGTGCATGGTTATTTAATAAATAGTATAAGTGTTTGCCGAGAGATTGTATTTAAATTGCACTTAATTATTTAATATAGATCCAGTTTCGTAGCTAAAAATTAAAATCGAATGGCGTCGCTAGTGTGCCCTACCCGTCACCGTAATTTATCGTGGTGGAAAAGTTTAAAAATGTGCGACACACCTTGCTGTCTAAATTGTTCACCTGTTGCCTTATTATCGCTACATCAGAAAGTGCTTGTCGCGTGCGCGGGCGCACACGGTTCAAAACACGTCTTGACTGACGGCGAACATTTGCAATCGCGCTATGTCCGACAAGTGTGTTCTTGTCACTTACCGCTGTCATTGATTAAGTAACTTTCATGGTACAATAATCGAGTCAGTGCTGTTTATTCAAATCAACTTGAAATTGGTAAAGAAAGTAAAAAGTGATTTGATGAAATATAGTAGTTTATGTGACTGTCACATAATAAGGGTTATTAAAACACGAACGAGATTTTGAAAAACGCGAATATTTAATAGCATTCGCGATACTGATTTATGTACAGTCTCATTCACTCATCATCAACATCCTCCTGCCCTTTTCCCAAGTTATCTAGCGTCGGCGCAGTATGTTTTTTTTCCATACGTTTCTGTCCTACGTCATTGAATCATCCACCCCTTATCCCATCATGTTATTCTTCACCATCCATCTCTTTTTCGGCCATCCTCTGTTCCTCCACCCATTTACATTTAAACTCATTATTTTTTGTTAGTGCATATATCTCATCTCATATACTATTTTATCATAATATCGTTCATGTCTTTATCTGAAAAGTAAGAAATCATAGTTAAATAATTTTGACAAGCTTTTATACATAGCTAATAATCGAATATATTTTCCTCGTAAAAGATCATTTGTAACTCTTAATGGTTTTGCTATAATATCTATCCTGAAAATACTGATATACTATCTTCTAACTTTCAGACTTTAAAAAAAATTGATAATTCTAATCTATTCTAATACAACATATTATTTTATATCAAAGATTATACTATATACATAAATATTTACAAAAAAATATATATTCCCCAAATCGCTGCCCACAGGCAACGTGCCCAGGAGACTGCGTATTTTCTTTCTAGCGTTTTATACGATGGCCCAGAAATACGCTAGCTCTCCTGTCACCCCTGGCAGATTTTGCATTAAGTGCCAAAAAAGAGATCATTATGCAACAGTGCAACACCCTAACTTTTGTTTGCTTTTTAAACTATCAATGTTATAATTAAATTAATACTTCATAATTATCAGCCTGTCATAAAGTCTGGACATACGAGTAGGCTATCCGATTCAGAGACGCCTGCTGAGTTTTAAGACAAGAAATTCTCAGTGTTGGAACAAGACCGCCAACGTCTAGACTCCCAGTGTCTTGTTCTTTCGTGTTAAAGGGACGGTCATAAATATTCTTGAATTCAAGTAGCTCATAGGTTCATATTGGATGAACCTATAACTTGAATTCACGAAACACAACAATTGACGAGTACACAAAAATTAATCGTTGATTAAATTATCGTAATGTATTACCAATCAAACTTCGGCTCCAGAAGTGATATTTTTTATTGAACCAATTATTAAAATAAAAGTACAGTTACCTTTTAAAATGGATGTCGAATAAATCCTCGAGCCAATGATAGCAGCTTACTGTGAGACAGGTCGTTTGCCTATCATGATTTACACTTATCGGATATATTGAATTCTTTTTATTGATAGCTTTTCACCTTTCACATCTTTTGCATCATACTCTCATCTCAGCGTGTAATGTGGCTTTGAAGCCCAGACTACACCTAAACCATGATTCAGTATTTGGGGAGTCTAGAAATTACAAAGAAACCACTACTGTCTGATCTTCTCTACCTATAAACAGGGAAACCGGACCAACTGGATCATGGTTGCACTTTTTAGAAACTATTTGGAAAATGTTGGTTTCCACACGATGTGTCCCTTACCACCGAAATAATGGTAGAAATACGCACATAGATTTGAAAAATCTAAAGGTTTATGTTCACTATCCACTGAGCTGCCATCGTTCACTTTTACTTTATAATGGCCTACTATTGAAATTTCTACCAGTAAGTTTATTTCTCTACGATTCGATCCGTTGCTGCAACTTTTGCGGTGTGCGAGTAGTCGTCAGATTTGGATTTACCTTTACAATATGTATACACCTTAGGCGTGCGTAACCGTTGGTGACCGGAACTCTTGCCGATCAAGCGTTAAAAAGGTATCAAAGAAAGATGATCATTAATATAAATTTATTCGTCGTTCAAATAACTATGAAAGAGCCAAACCCGATTGAGCTCGGTTTAAAAATCGTCGAATCAGAAGCTAAGAAAGTCGTTAGAAAGATATGGTAATTTCGGAAACACGGTTGAGATCGGTATAATTTGTCGATGAGTCGCTCGCGGGGGCGGCGCGGGCGGGACAGGTCCTATTTGCATACCTCTGGATAATGCACGCCTCGGTGCCTACCGCATAAACATCGAATGCACAGTATACGGCAGTATATAAATTATCAGCAGCAATTATTTAGAAACTGACGGTGACGTGGAAGAGCCACGCTCCGACATGAATCTAAGCTGGAGTGGACACAGTAGTAAACCGCTTGCACTGTGTCGCCGAGTGATCGAGGGTACCGGACCCCCAAAGGTGTTGCAGGTGTCTATGTGTGGCAACAATCGTTTACCATCAGGTGATCCGTCTGCTCGTCTAACACCTATCACTGAAAAAAAAAAAACAATGAAAGCATCGGACCAAAGGCTTTGAGAATGAAAAGTTCCACAGGGCGCAATAAGGGCCAAACCAATTAATTTCTCATCGTCATCGTCAGCCCATTTAAGTCGCCACTGCTGGGGCACGGGCCTCCCTCAATCACATGAGGGGTAATTGCCATACTCACCACGCTTGGCAGACGGGTTGGCGAGGGTTTTGATATAAATGCAGAGTTTTCCTTCTCGGGTGCTGATGATCATGCCAGCAGCTTTACCTTAGTCGCCTTTTACGACACCTCGGTAAGAGTGAGGGTGGCCTATTCTACTCTGCCGGGACCACACGGCCCGGCAGATTAATTTCTATCACACTGATAAATATATGGTAGAATGCATTAGTCGAAGTTGACTAATTTACTTTGTTGGTAGCAAAACTATTGCTCGAGCTGCTGATTCATTAGCTGAAGTTTGACGATATGGTGGCTACTGATAGACTTCGATCGATGTGATGACCTGTTAGCCTCTTGATCGCAGGTGTCTGTGTTGCGACAGCTATCCGACTAGTTTTAAGGCGAATGCGCTAATTAGCTTGGAGCACTGTTTGGCACTGCATTGAACTTTCAGAGTAAATAGAAAATTGAACTGGATAAACAAAGTCCTGGACTGCCACATGTGAAGAATAAGACCTACAAAAAAGTTACATTGTTTTTTATGTACCATTGTACTGGAAATATTTATACTGTGATACCGCACAAACACTGTAAATAAATTAGACGCCACAGACCAGTGACTCAATGAAGACGAGTGGATTAATCGCTGGAGCACTGACTCAATCAGCAGGCGCGTGGACACACTAGAACTTATTGGCCTTATTGCCCGATTACACTAGCGTTTTGTTGTCCATGAGCTTTACTCATACACACAGGAATTACACAAATGCATACTAGGGCAAGAGCCCATGACGGCCAGACTTTTGTCATTTTATAAAAGCTCTCACCATATTATTCTGCTATCTATATATAAAACAAAGTCGTTTTCGCTGTCCGTCCATACGTAAGCTTAGATGTCTAAAACTACGCAACGGATTTTGTTGCCGTTTTATTTATTGCCGTATTTTTATGTGGAGAGAAGAGAGGAGCAGGTAAAGTTTTTGGAAAATTTGAGGTCAAAAGTTTTTGGAATTGAAAAAGTGACAAATGAGCAAGCGGGCCACCTGATGGGTCAAGGAGTAATCAACGCCGCCGCGCATGAACATCCGCGAAATAGAGTAATTTTAAATTTAGGAGAAAGGTGTATATGTATAATCGGTACTATTTATAAAGAGGTAAATCCTACAGACAGCGGCAACGCTTATAGGCAATCCGAAAACACGAAACGCTAGCTCGATATAGTCGACACCTGGCGTAAAATAATGTAAAATGTAACTAATGTCCCCAAATGAAGTGGAGGCTACAGTTATGTAATAAATGCATGATATTGCACCCATGTGAAGCCAGGGCAGGTCGCTAGTCTAAGGTAAGAACCACCAGCGATTATAAGGATTTGTTTGTGATTTCCAATTAGGACTTTCCGAGATACCTTGTTCTGAAAGTGGCTAAAAAAATGTACCTAACCTAAACCTAATTTTTGTATTTCCTTTAAGTTCACTGTACAAATCTAATCCAAATCATCCGAGAAACTTTCAGCTTTTATAAAATAACAGAGTCTTAGTCTATATGAAGACATATTTATTAAATGTAGCCTAAATCTGTTTCAACTTCAATTCATAACAATGGAGGAATACTATTTATACCTATACCTCGGCCTAGTAGTGAGCGTAGCACATGGATTGGAAAACATGCTCTTGTTTAGTATACTCCCTGCCTTGTCTGCTTCTTACCATGCAATGGTCCGTCTTTGTCTGCAGTGATTTATAGCCTGATGTTGCATAATCAATCTCGAACTAAAGCTCAAGCCTTTATTCACTTCGTTTCTCCTAGGACATATTTCAAACGGATTTAGTAAAAAATTAAGCTCCTCAGACCAGTGAGTTAGTGGGGGGTTGGATTCATTGGAGTTGCGCAAATCACTGGGCGTTATTATAAAGAGATGGTTTTCTCACAGCTCTTAGGTCTGTTTTTGCACTACTGAGCATGTGGCATGACCCAGTTTTCACTGTTTTGTTTTACTTTGCTAGTCTTTCCTAGACTAAATTCGAATAAGCTATCCTTTGAAATGTTTATTTTATATATTATCTATCTATGAAATTGCCGTTTTGTATGGCGATTAACTTGAAGTTGAATTTTCCATACTAAATTTTTTTATTTGTAAAGTGACTGACCGTATGGCGCAATTGGTAGTGACCCTGCCTCTTACGCCAAAGGTCGTGGGTTCGATCCCCACCCTGGACAAACATTGTGCGATGAACACTTGTGTTTGTTCGGTGTCTGGGTGTAATATATGTATTTAAGTATATATTTGTGTTCCTCTGTTGTCTGATATCTGTAACACAAGTGCTTAAGCTACTTAGTACGGAATCAGGTCAATGTATGAGATGTGAGAATTATTATTATTATTATTATAACTATTAATGATACTACTCCATAATTTACTGTGCTCATATGAACAACGTTAGGAACGAGTAGAATAGTTTTTCAGATAAAACAATTTTTTTATTAATAATTCAAATAATAATAATTCTCACAAAATCTCATACGTTGACCTGATTCCGTACTAAGTAGCTTAAGCACTTGTGTTATAGATATCAAGCAACAGATTAATTGAAAAGATATTATTGATAAAAACGTCAATTCTGCCAAGTAAGAAAGAAAACAAATTATCAGCTGGTTTCTCAAATGAAAATTTGAAGTTAAGTGGTACCTACAGACTTGAGTCGCTTGAAATTGGCAAAGTCCTTGTCATAGCATTCTTTCGACACTACAAGAATTTACTCCAACTATTATAACCTTACACTATCGTTTACTCTCGCTTTTTGCTGACGAAGTTGATGATTGTGATTGAGGCCTGTCTATTTCATCAAGGGCTGCCTTGCTCAATACAATTTATACAATTAAATTATATTAGGGTAGAATAAGCATAAAAAGGGCTAGAGCTAGCCCCGTAAGGGCTAAGTTGGCAACATTGATGATCAATGCGAAAACCGACACACGGTAAGAGTAACTTGCGAGATTGATTTAGATTTTTCATTAACGAAAAAAGCGGAGGAGGTGGAAATGAGACCACGCGTATTTATATGGAAGAAATCGCTACAAGCAACCTAGCTACCGCTTTATTGTGCTGTCTGTTGTTATTGTATCATACTTGTATTTTTGTTTTTGTGCAATAAATAATATCTTTCTATCTATCTATTGTATTTTTTTATCAACATTTTTTTTAAGTGGAAATGAGTGAGTTATACATATCTTTTAAAATACCTCTGATTTTATCATAAAATAAAATACCGCGGTGACTAAATACAAGTGTAAATGCATAGTCTATTATGGTAAAGTTATTTATATAATAATGTACTATTGTATGGTAATGAACGCGCTGAATCCAAAGTATGCAATAATAATTAAGATTCCATTTTAGCAGAAATATTCCTACAATGTAAGTTCTTGAAGATAGAAATCCATTCATTGCTAAATGAACGTTTCAAACACTCAATCATTAGTCTTAATTTTCTTTCTAATTACTTCTTTAACAAGTTCATTAACAGAAATGTGCTGTTTAATTGAAGTCCAGGTCCTAAGCGTTTGCTGGAAGGTTTTTTCTTTTAAATTGAATCGTGTGTGTTAAAAACATTAATCGAGGAGTGGTCCCCCTCCCCCTCCGTCGGAGTATTACGTACTCCGGATATTTTTAATTGAATTCTTGGTCTGAGGGCGTGGGCTACGATGCATTACAGGACCCCAATTCTCGGGCTTGTGACATTTATTTTCCTACGACATATATCACTAAAACATAGTTTTTTTGTATGGTTTTCGGGTGATATCCGCCATGTTCTCAAAATATCACAAGCACGAGAATTGGGCTCTAGGTAATCTTTTGTCTTTGCTTTACTCAAATTGTAACTTTTAAACCTTTTTGCGAAGAAAGTACACTTAGAGTGTTGTAGAAATTAGATACGTATCTATATTCGAAAGAATCGGGAAAACCAGTTTTTACTTTTCCTTTGACTGCAAATGCCGCCTTTGAATGCCGAACTTAGGAAAAAACCGTCCGCTCGTGACCACGGCTGCTGTAACGTAGCCGAAACGTCGAGCCAAATATGTGAGTACACAATGTTGTTTCACATAATAAATATCGTGTTAATCCCCGTATTGATACATTATAGTAATATACATTATAGTATAGTAGGAAAAAACCTATGGACTTTGTTACTAAATAAGTAAATGTGTGTTTTCAGGTTGCCTCGATATGATAATGTTTTTTTACGGAAAAACCAGTGTTTCTTTCAAAGGTTGTTTTCCTATGGCATTCAGTTTACAAGTACGACCAGTTGTAGTAACACTTTGAAAAACGTATTATTTTCATTAGTATTTTTAACTAAGAGTAATTTAAATGGAGTCCTTGTATCAGATAAAGTTAATTTGAGTCGGCGAGTTTATTTTAACTCAGTTCTATTACAATTTTGTGCTCCTTGAATAGTAATTGCTTTGTTTCAACGCGGGCCCAGTGCACTTAACAAATGTGAGATTAAATCTTTAGTACCTACCTATAGCTCCATTAAAATTCAATTTAAAAAAAATACTTCTTGAGCAAAATTGGAAATGACTTTATTTTACTAAATTGTTTAATATATATCGTTTTCTAAATTTAATGATAAAAAAACCGCCATCAACAAACACGTTTTACACTTTTCAGTTCGTGGATTTCGAAGGCGGTTTTTATTTCCTAGAATTTTTTTCATGCTTTTAGTGTCTAATTTTTTAGGCAGCAGAATTGAAATGGTGAAAATCATATCAACTTGAGCCAAATATGTGAGTGCACATAATAAATATCGTGTTAAACCCCGTATTGATACATTGTAACTTGAGCTGTGTTCTTTTAAATAAAAAAGAATTGTGTCGGTCAATATGGCACAGAAATCGGTGAACATACATATAAAATAACTACCTAGAACCTCCTCTCTTTTCGGTCTTAGGGACCTTCAAAAGAAGAGCGTACTCTTTTTTAATAAGACCGGCAACACATTAGCTGATCTCTCTGATTTTGCAGATGTTCATGGGCGGCGATGATTACTTTACATTCAGGTGACTCGCTTGCTCGTTTGTCCGCCTCTAGCATAAAAAAAAAATCGGTAAAAAAACTTACGTTTGAATTCTAAAATAGTATTTTATATAGATTGGCTTCATCGTCATCGTCAGCCCATTTAAGTCCCCACTGCTGGGGCACGAGCCTCCCTCAATCACATGAGGGGTAATTGCCATACTCACCACGCTTGGCAGACGGGTTGGCGAGGGATTTGATATAAATGCAGAGTTTTCCTTCTCTGGGTGCTGATGATCGTGCCAGCAGCTTTACCTTAGTCGCCTTTTACGACACCTCGGTAAGAGTGAGGGTGGCCTATTCTACTCTGCCGGGGCCCACACGGCGTACACATAGATTGGCTTATATGTAATATAATGTATCAACCGATATTTTAGGTGTTTTCTTAAGATTAACAATCAAACATAACACGTATTTGGACCTGAAATTAAAACTAAAGCAATTTACTGTATGGGTGTCATAATCAACTATTAACCACAAATACATAATGTAACACCCAGACACTGACCAAACAGAAGTGTGCACTCGAGTGTAATAATCCCTTCATTACCACATCAGAGAGTTCAAATTCAAGATAAACTGGTTACTATACCAAAGAAAATAAACAAGACGGACGACACTATTTTCTCGTTGTGCCCCCTCATTTTCTTTAGGAGGCCTTGATCGGAATTCCGTGTCTGTGAATAATTCATTACTGAGCTACAATTTGTGGTCCCGTCTATTAGTTAGGGCTACGCGCCATTTGCAAAGCCTTGTCGATCTTCGAACCTAAAGATATTTATCACCCTGTACCTTGCCTTGAGTAGAAAGGCAGTATAATTATAGTATATTCACCAATTCACAGCTCTTCGGGTTGCGTAGAAGACAGTAATTTACGGGAGAACCGATTTATGATAACGATTTCGAATCATAACCAAGTTAAGTCTTATTTACTTAAGTAAATTGAGGCTTTCAGTTAAACCTACGTGATATGCTTCAGTGTGGGTGCCAGAACATAAAAGAGCTTCAAAATACTCGTATGTTAACTACTTAGTATTCTTCCTGGCTGACTTTTCCAAATCCTTGTAGGTCTGCCTGTAGTCTCGTGTACGCCTCTAGATTTTAATTGTTATTGTGTCTATTGCATTGAGTAATATTGTTTGTTGTACTTTTATTTTTAAGTAATTAATTCAACTAATGTAATTGAAAATTGTTATTTTTTAAAATCCAAATAAATAAACAAACATCATTTTTTAGGGTTCCGTATCCAAATGGCAAAAAACGGAACCCTTATAGATTCGTCACGTATGTCCTTCTGTCCGTCCGTCCGTCTTTCCAGTATTGAAACTGAAACTAAAAATTTTTTTTTCATCTAACCTATACGTGTGGGGTATCTATGGATAGGTCTTTAAAAATGATGTTGAGGTTTTTGACATCACTTTTTTTCTTAACACAATACTTTGCGCAAGAGACGCTCCCAAAGTCTAGACTCTAACTTCTATAATAAATGAATCATAAAACTAAAAAAAATATATGATGTACATAATCATGAGAACTAACAACGAAAATTGGTTTGAACTAGATATAGTGAGTAGTTTTTTTTAATACGTTATAAACCGTAAACCGCAATTTACCTTCCATATATCTTACTTGCTGTTACGGAACCCTTCATGGGCGAGTCCGACTCGCACTTGGCCGGTTTTTTATACTTCCCGCTGTAAATTTACTACGGCCGTTTCCAATATGGACATCTTTATTACAATATTCTAAGGTAAACAAACAATTTTGCCTTCCTTAATGAATGGAGAGGTGTGTTTTAGCTATTTCGAGTTAATGATGACTATTTAAATTTTTATTATTAATAAATAAAGTTTTTACTTCTTCGAATATTTACTATTAACATTGTTGAAATTATTGGGCACTTAAATTTAGTACGTACTTTATTGCAACAGGTTGCTATTTATGATCCTTTTGTGAAAACTTGTATTTTATGTGTCTTAAAATTTGATGTGTCGAAAACTTGTTGTGTAACTTTTGTTAAAAGGAAGGTCAAGTTGGTAATTGTGCAATTATTTGTGTCATTTCCTTGTTTTGGGATCTTGTTTTAGAGCATAAAGTGATAACGTAGTAGGTATCTAGTTCTCTCGCATCCTAGCGTGTGATTCCCGGTTACGTTCCTAAGCTGTCGCTCTGGAGCCCGAGGTTCTAGATTCAGGATATAAGGAGTCTGGCTTAGATTAAATTTTGATTTATTCTAAGGAGTCCTGGTAATTACAATGCTGAGACTGTCGTCTGACCTTCCGAAATGTGCAGGTTTTCTTAGGATGTTTTCCTTCACCGCCGAGATGATGGTAGAAATACGCACATAGACTTGAAAAATCTAGAGGTGCATGCTGGGATTCGAACCATGATCCTCGTATGGAAGACGCGTTCTTATCCACTGAGCTATCGTCGTTCTAGTAGGTATCAGCTAGTTATCCTCGTCTGAGCCTCTTAATCCCAGTTGCGTCCAAGTTGTCGCTCTGGAGCCCGGAGTACGCTTTGACCATGTTTTTTTTAATGTGATAGGTGGCAGGCGAGCACACGGATCGTCTGATGGTAAGCGATTGCCGGCGCCCATGGACACTCGCGACATTAGTGGAGTCACAAGTGCACTGGCAACCTTTGAATCCCTGGCATTGGGCCCCCTCCCCCGGATAATGCCTGCGGTACCCTCACTCACGTAGCGAAACACAGCGCAGTGCTGCTTAACGCCGGTTTTCTGTGAGGCTGTGGTATCACTCCGGTCAAGCCGGCCCATTCATGCCGAAACGTGGCTCTCCCACAGTCAAAAAAGGGAAATTTGGTAAAAATTACAATGAAGCGACTGCCGTCTGGCCTTCGCGACATTTTAATAGACGAACCAAACCAACTGAATCTGAATGAATGTTTCCTCTCTATGCTTCTCTCCCCCCGAGCCACCCCGAGCTAATGGTAGAAATACGCACATAGATTTGAAAAGTCTAGAGGTGCATGCTCGGAATTGAACCACGACCCCATGTATTATCTACTGAGCTACCATCTCAGTAGTAGGTGTCTTCTAAGTCTAAGTAATTGTAAATCGAGATTGTGCACCAGGTTGTGTTCTGAGAGATTTTCTACAAGCGCGCAAAGTCATTTACAGAATTAGCCAATTACCTGACATACACTGCCTCGCTGTTAGTTAATTAGGTACACATTTCTCGCCCCACCTAACCTGTGTTGCAGCGAATTCCAAAATTCAAACCCTTCCCCGGCAGAGGTGCAATTCGCTACAAAAATAATTGAAAGAACATAATCGTGTTATTTACTTTTAATATTCTAAAAGGAAGGGAAAGAAATGTCTGGCCATGGCACCACCGCCGGGTCCCGGCAGAAGGGGTAGACCTAAAAAGGTGTGGCTTGACATCGTAAGGGATGACATGCGTGCTAATAAACTTCCACTACGGATACACAAGACCGCGCGAAGTGGAGGAGTCTAGGTATGAAAGCGGACCCCGGCCCGGGCTCCAAAGCGACAGCTTTGGACGCAACCGGGACATAGCGCTAATATGATGATGATGATGATGATTCTAATATTCTATAACTCGTAGCTGAACTTTTGGCAGTGAGCGTGGTCGATAGCACTTCAAAGCAAGAACAGATCTCCTCATACTAAATTAAAGTATGAAGGCGAATTAAAGGTATTATAGTTAATAAAAATACGTTTATTTGCCAAAAGAAATAGTTAGTCACTGTAGATACATTTTCTGTGACTCCCACACTAGGCAGAGCCTGTCCTGTGGGGGCAAAATAAGCGTTACCTTAGATACAGATTGGCTATTGTCAAAATACATTTTACATTTATTATGATTAAATTTAGTTGAATTTAATTGAGTTATATAATTTTTAGTTGATTTTAAATATATTAAGGACATAAATTTGAAAATATTAAATTAAAACTAACACTAGGATAATACTATTGTTAATATTGTTAATTAAAATAAACAGTCAGAATGGATATGTGGTCTGGAACAAACATAACAACATTATCAGGCTAGACATTACAAATTACAAACATTCTGTCCTTTGCGAAGTATATACTATTTATTTATACACATTTATATTCATTGTCCGCGCTATTAATTCATATAGCTAATGAAACATATTTTGCTCTTAGATTCGCAAACCTACGCTTTCTAGCGTTAATGTTTTTTTTTTTATGTCGTAGAGGAAGGAACTAGTACCTATAGCACAGGCTCGGCCTGGTTTCGGTACTAGTGAAATGTACACTGTCACAAAGCTAAATTAATAAGATATGTATAATAAAAAAAAAGTTTTGAAAATAGTTCTTAGGTTAAGTAGGGGCTATAGTTCTGCTCGCGACACGCGCACGAACTTCACGCATGTTTACATCCAACGATGCTGAGCGCGCTGCGCTTGCGCCTTGATATGCGGGTAGATACTTGTTTAATTGTTTAAGATTTCTGTACTAGTTTTATGTTATGCTTATTTGTTCCAAATAAATATTTTCATTTTCATTTTTTCATAGCTTACTTACCTTTTTGGTTTTTTTGTCGCTGGGAAATGCGTCTATGCAAACCCTCCTGTTGGGAAGCAGGAGGGTTAAGCCGGGCTCTCCTCTGGTGGTGGTTTCTCCTAACTAGAGGCTGGCCAGAGGCTTACCGACGAAACTCCAGCGGTTTTCCCTCATCGCCCTTTAGTGGGGAGGAGTCATGGGTTCAAAAGGGCGAACCTTGGCACCAAGACCTCACTTACTGTGCTAGCTCAATGATTTGAAGTAAAACACGGCCTCCGAAAATTTGCCATTTTGTTTTCAGATAACAATTAAGGTGACAGGTAAGGCGCACTAGCAACGCCAATCGATGTAAATTTTTAGCTACTAAACCGGATCTATTTTAAACAATTTCGGGGTTACAACCTCTCGGCTAACACTTATACTATTTATTAAATAACCATGCACAAATGTTGGGTCCGTTTTTGTACGCGAAAAATTGATTCACGCTAAAAGTGGCCGCTTTTGGCGGTAATCCATTTTTCGCGTACTCGTTGGACCCAACATTTGTGCATGGTTTTTTAATAAATAGTATAAGTGTTTGCCGAGAAGTAGTAACCCCAAAGTTGTTTAAAATAGATCTGGTTTAGTAGCTAAAAATCATAATCGATTGGCGTCGCTAGTGTGCCCTACCCGCCACCTTAATAGTTTTAATTGAAACTGGTTATTTTATGCTAGCGGCTGGTCAAACATATGCGAGATTTTGATCTGGATCTGGAGTCGCTATGTTATTTCTTACTACGCCAGTCGCTAGCCTTTTTTTACATAATTTCAAACAAACGAGCAAACGGCTCACCTGATGGTAAGTGATTACCACCGCCCATGGACATCTGCGACACACGGGGCATCACAGATGCGTTGCCGGCTCTAAAGGGAGGAATAAGCTCTTTTCTTGAAGATCACCCGGTCGTATCTGTTCGGAAACACCATCGTTGGTAGCTGATTCCATAGTTTTACTACTCGCGGTAGGAAGAGGCGTGAGAAGCTCACTGTGGTGGAATAAAATCCATCCAAGTCCATCTTCTTCGTCTGCTGCGTTATAGTTCTGCGTAATCTTAGACTAATTCTGTTTTTCTTTTACCAGATGGTGGCAAACGTGGTGGTGTTCTTGTGTGTGAACGTGGTGGGGGCGCTGATGCACTCGCTGATGGAGACAGCTCAGCGACGCGCCTTCCTCGACACCAGGAACTGCATCGCAGCGCGCCTGGATATGGAGGACGAGAATGAGAAACTGGTGAGAACATGCTTACGTGAAGAAATAAGAAACAAAGGCATTAGCGCGAACCGGACGTAACGACCGAATCGGAGTTCTCTCACACGCGCGATTTTATGTTATGTGATAGGTGGCAGATGAGCAGACGGTTCACTTGATCGTAAGCGATTGCCGCCGCCCATGGACACCCGTGACACCAGTAGAGTCTCAAGTGCGCTGTCAACCTTTAAACCCCGTTTCCCTTGATGGGGCCTCCGCTACCCTCACTTACTCAGCGAAACAGCACAGTGCTGCTTAACGTCGGTTTTCTGTGAGGTCGCGGTATCACTCCTGTCGAGCCGGCCCATTCATGAAGAAGCATGGCTCTCCCACGGTCAAAACAACGATGTTTCTCGTTTGTTTGGTTATTCTCATTCGTTACGGGACGACTTACGATACCCTGGTTTGGTATGCTAAGACCCCTTACAGATGGCACCCGGGTATTAGAGGAGGAACATACTATGGTTCTAACGCTGATATGTCTATAAGCTTAAGAAACTTATGATCCCCGGCCCAATAACACGGCTTTCTCGACACAATAAATCAGGTGAGATAACATGACTCCTGAGCTGGTATTCTTATGAACTTGATAGGGGTGACGAGAGAAGACGGCGCAGCGAAGTGTCCACCACCTGCCCTGGACCAAAGGATTTTGCATAGCAGTAGTTAGCGATTATTTTCGTCGGGTTAAGCCCTGATTTATGAATCTTAGTAATGCAACGCGAACGTAGTAACGATTAGACCACTATCAAAAGATAAACTACCAAGGATTCTAGAAATATTGTTATATTAGGTTAACGATTGTTGTTTTGTACCTCGCTCGATATGATAGGAGCTCTGATACAAATTATCTTTGAGTAGTGTAGTACAATTCCGTACAGTACGATTTTTGAAAATGGTCTAAAATATTCACATCATTCAGTAACGATCACGAACGCAATTTGTAATTTAAACTTGTTTGAATTTAAATTCGGTTCTGCATTGCCCACTATTTCCCGCACGAGAGACTAACAAATAGTGGACCAATTTAACTCAAAGTGACTTGCACCAAGTCTGGGGACTTCACGAATGCATAAACTGCTGCAATTTGTTTGAGGTTCTTACTTTGAAATGCTCAAGCTATTAGCAAAATAAAATGAATTTACGGTGCATATTTCAATTAGTCAGATATGTCTTACGGCCGCACTCAGAGACGTCATTTAAGCTAATGTTCATTAACTAGACTCTCTAGTATCGGTAGTCTTTATGCGTATAAAATAAGTGTTAATATTTTTTCTTAAGTACTCGTAGCCAACTAAGTTAATCAGATTGTAGCAGTTAAGAAAAACTTGTGAAGTGATCAACATATGCGCATAGTACGATTCCTTTAAAAATGCTTGAATATTCAAGTTCTTACGTCAACATTATAAAGTCCATGATTGCTTTGCAAGTTTTTTGGCCTATTAATTTGCTTCACAAAAAACTTAAGGTATATTAAAGCTTCTTGTATTACATTTTTTGTAGAGGATATGGCTACTGCTTCGATGATGTAATTTTATCATTCGTAGTGTACTTTGGATTATTATTATGTTCAAATCGAGCCGGGAAGTTGGTGGGAGGATTAGTGTGTTCTAATAGGCCACTATTAAAACGATATTTAGGTGATTTTTTATGCTAAATTACAGATCTCACTCCGGTTTGAAAATACTCGTAAATATTTAATTTTATATCTGGAGCTAGAGCGTTTTATCGGCACCTAATCGTATGTTATTTATTACAGCTTCTGCAAGTTGAACAATACAAATAAGCATTTCATAATGCCGATTAGGGCTTTATTCATAAACGTTAAATAAACCTTCGTAAGCTGTAACGGTGTTATATAATTTTCATACAAAAATTGCGAAAAAAGAACGAAAACTGCTGCTGCTTTTAAAACTGTTTTAGTTAGCAAAGGTTTAACAAGCATTTATGAATAAGACCCTTAGTACCTTTTTCTTTCTTTTTATGATATAGGTAGCAGAGAGCTGACGGATCACCTGATATGTCACCTTTACTGTTTTAGTTATCAGTATCATTCATTTGGCGTCAAAAGTGACACATTTGGTAGTGATTTCATCCTTGTTTCTTAATTCGTAAACTACTCAAATGTATTATATGTAAAGAATGGGAGCATAAGCAAAGCACTGAATTTTGGAAAACACTACCTCTACTAACAGTCCAAGGCGTTGATACAGGCGTCCGACCAGAAACGAGCTGTAGAAATAATAAAACTGAGTAGAGGACGTGTTAGGGCACTCACTCGGACTCTCACGGGGCACTGCAAATTAAACAAGTAACTGCACGGCATAGGCCTTTCAGATACCAAAATCTGCAGATTCTGTCGCGAGGACGAGGAAACGATTATGCACGTCCTCAGCGAGTGCATAGCGCTGCACCGCTGCAGAAGCCGGCACCTAGGAGCACACATGATCTCGGCAGACGAAATCAAAAGCTCTCCCATCAGCTCCATTCTCGGGTTTATCCGGGAATTGGAGCTACATGAGGTGCTGTAATAGGTTCTGGGGCTGCCACAACAGCTCATATACTGGTCGTAGTGGCTATGATACGCAAGGCTCCCCCCATTTCTTTCAAATAATAATAAATAATTATATGTAAGATTGTAGCTACTACTTGATATAGCGCAGCCATATAGCAACATAACACTATCACCATTAACCACATGTTACGATAATAACCCTATCTACTACACAGTCAATTATAATGATTTGTGGGCTATCAACGTCTCATTTGTATGAAGAAACATCGACTCTTAACACATTGTACATGTGATAACCAAGTCACATATCAGAATGCCTACTAATAACTCAGATGTGACTCTGAAACACAGCCATAATTTAATATTCCAATGTAAATATAAGTAGCTCGTGGATCGACATAGTGAAGCGAAAAAGGGACGTAGTCTTAGATCGAACCACACGCGGATGAGTTAGGCACCTTCAAGATGGGCATAGTCCTTTTTAAAAGTCCGGTTTAAAACACATCAGCGACTTCAGGTGACCCATTAGCACGTTCGTCGCCTCTAGTATAAAAATAAATAGGGTATAAGACATAGGGACCTCTTAAGGGTCAATTTTTTTTAAACAGCCTATAAACTGTCCGACTGCAGGGCAAAGGCCTCCATCATCAAGTTATCGCTACTATGATGGGATTAGGCTTAATCACCACGCTTGCCAAATGCGAATTGGTAATCACGAACCCGAGCTATGTCCGAAAAATTCGAAACATACTTCTCGCTCGACCCGGGAATCGAAGCCAGGACCCTGAGATCACGGCCCAGTACTTAAACCACTAGACCAACAGGGCGTTTGTCAATGCTGAAGTCAAGGGTCAATGCTGAAGTAAAAATCAGATGAGGGGGACCTTATGGCGATCCGCGCGGTCGTCGTACTCGATATTCTAGTGACAGCGCGGACGAGCAAATATACAAAGTCTTCGACGCATGTCTTGTTGTGTCATAAGTTTCACCATACAAGGTCGCGGAGAGCCTCCCCCTCGTAAAAAAGTTGTAAATCCTGGTATTGACTATCTTTATGTTGTCTTATTTTATTATTTTAACACTACATGACATGTGTTGGTTATTTTAAGGGAATAAAGTTTAAAATGGACATAGGGATTCTATGTTGCGACGATACGTGATCTATCATAATTTACTTATATTATACGACATAGGTTTTAGTTACGACCTCGTTGAGACGATCTTACATATAACGCTCAACGCAAGAATTATAAGAATTCTTCAAGCAGTTCACTTTTGGAAAGTGGCTGGCTCATCATACGATTCGGACGATTTAACTGAGGTGGTTAGGCCTAGGAGTCCCACGCCGCACCTTGTTCCCCGCATGTGACAAGCTGACGACCATGATGGTCGCGCCCATAAAGACACTGCTTTAGTTAGTTAGGGTATAATATATGTGCTATTTTAGTATTCAAAGGGTGAACTAATTTTAAAAATCCTGAATTAATAAACCGTTTCAAGGAATGTTTCATTTAGTTTCTTAGAAGAAACGCTCAGTTGTCCATGGGCATAGAGCAAGAAAATAAAAATTATATTAGTAATAATAAACGCATATACATAGGAAATTAGTTACAACTTACTCAGATTGACGGAAAAGTGACACTTCACTACTAGTGATGCGAGTATGCGTAACGAGTAGTGATGCGCAAAAACTTCGTTTTACTCCACTAACATTAAGTATCTATGTTAGTTATTTCAAATGTTTTTTTTTATTACCAGGAACGGCTGCTACTATCAGTGTTGCCTCAGCACGTTGCAATGGAAATGAAGAACGACATCATCTCGCCAGTGGAGGGACAGTTCCACAAGATCTACATCCAAAAACACGAGCAAGTCAGGTGAGTCTCCAGATTTTGTAAATGTCATTGCCGTTTGGACATGAAGTTCTCCAGAATTGTATAGCACCAACTGATCTACATTCAACGATATGTACTAGGTAGTGGTCCCTTTTTTGACGACTAGCTACACAAATACTCTTACATCACATTGATCCCTCAAGAAAAAAAAATCGTTGTGGTTATTCAAATTGCGTAAATTGGTCAGTCGTATGTATATCATTGAGTGACTAATTGAGCCATCCAGCTTTGGGTCAGTTTGGCAATGGCATTGACCATTACTATAATCATAGACTAATTATGCTATAATGTCGTCTCATTTAAACCTAGGCGTTGTAATTAGTACTGCCATTACTACTTGCGTGGAATGACACTGGGATGATATATTGACATTTAGCATAAAGCATATAATGGTAAGTAGAGATGTCGAAAAAAATATCGACTACGTATCGACGAGGATTTTGCTCAAACTTGCAGGGCGTACATCTTAAAATTTCATATGACATGCAATAAATAAAATTTGAATTTGATTATAGTTGAGTAAACAATTTCTGAACCTAAAACAAAATTGTATTGTAAACCTGTATTCATTCTACTTTATAGCGAATTTTTCTAAGGCTTAAACTGAAAACATAGGTATTAGGTGTCCTATATTTAGCGTATAAAATTTAATAGGCGTTGAATATAGTCCACTTTTAGTTATCTATTACTGCCTATGGTTTTACACAAAAGATGTTTAACTATGTAATATTATTATTTTGCAATTTACGAGTGACATTTCCACCGAGAAAGAAGTGTAACGTTTATTCTTGTTTAATATTTTTTATTGTCAAGTATAAAACTCGATACAAAGTTATCGATGTAGCGATGTTTTGTGGAAAGTCACATCTCTACTCTAAAATAGTAGGAAGGCGCCTATTGTTGACAGATTTGTTGGCGAAGAATTTTGGATTTATGTCCTAGCTTATTCATACTGAGGTAATTTAGTTGCCAATTTGTGGTAGGATTAAGATGAAAGAAACGTTTTTCATATTTCACAAGATCTTTCGTCTTTGTTCTTAAGATGAAGACTTGGAGTAATAAATAATGTTTTCTATTGAGTAAAATCTTCTAATTTAAGATTTAAGGTAGTTTCCCTCCAGACCCAGGTGTTTTGTTTTCTCTCTGTATTATGTATTAGAAAGCTACTTTTACTGCCTCTTTTGCCAACGAAAAGAAATAAACCTAATTAGGTGCATCGAGTAATTGACTCGATAAGATCATTACTAGTTAGTTTACTATATAATAAATTGTCAAAATTATTTAGTCACTTGTCATTTTAGGCCAATATTTCTAGTTTTGCTTCTTAGTAGAAAGTTATTCATATGACAGTTTCGGACAGCTTTATTCGCATATCATTTGCATATCTCATAAACTTATCCGGTTGCAGTTTTTTAGTTGTATATTTTCTAACTATGAATTTAACTTTATCTCTTCGTATGTACAGTTGCCGCCAAAAAGATATAAACACTATTCAAAATTCAAAATATCTTTATTTGCATAGGCTTGTATACATACAGTACTTTCAAATCGTCATACCTATATTAAAAATTATAACTATTTATTTGTAAGTATAATATAGGTACATGTAATCACACATACATATATGTCGATACATAAAATATATTAAGAAATTAATAAACATATTTAATGTGATTCTACCACCGGATTCGGAAAGTTGATTCTGACGAGAAGATCCGATAACAAACTCGCCAGTTACTATTACTATATTTCTCGCATAAATAAGTCGATTTCATGTCCAACAATAAATATATCCATTACAATGTCTAATGTGTAGGCGAACAGTTTATCATTTCCACAAATTCTTGTCATTTAAATAATCATCAACTGTATAATAGGCTTTTGCCATTAAATAATTTTTAATTTGTGTTTTAAATTTAGGCATTGGTAAGTCAACAAGCTTTTGTGGTAACTTGTTAAATATTTTAATACTCATTCCAACAAATGAATTACCAACCTTATGAAGTCTGAGATTTGGAACAGCAAGCCTATGTTTATTTCTAGTGTTGACGCTATGTTTATCAGATTTTTTAGGGAAAAATTACCAGATTTTTATAAATATACATAATACAGTCAAAGATGTACTTGTGATGCTAATGTTAAGATGTTAATTTTCATGAACAAATTTCTAAGTGAGGTCCCGTGGCCTGAGTCCGTATATGGCCCTGACAGCTCGCTTCTGTAGCAAAATAGTAAGAAGTCAACTAGATATTACTTGTCAAAGTAGCTAGTTGACTTCTTACTATTTTCTTACACTGAAGGTGTAGTACCTACATGTTGTGACTAGTTACTAAATATCTTTTTGCAGCCGACCTGTACAATATAAATAGATCATTAGGTGGAAAGTTTGGATCTTCATGTAAATTATGTCCTATATTTATCTTAGCGTATTTGTAACTGCGTCGAATGGCCTACGTAAAACGCCTATACCAAGTAACTGTTAAACACTAAACTACTTGGCATTTAATAGCCGTATCTTATCTTATGAGACGCGGTTTTGGACCTACTCCAAATTGAGCTGAACTCGAATTCAATGCTTTGCGCAAGTTTCTCGACCAATCAGGGCTGTCAGATGTCTGGCAATTATCTGCTTCGATTTGTAATTTAATGGTCAGGTGAAATATAGGATCCTCGGTTGGAAAACGTGTTTCGTTTGGAACCGTTCCGTTCTTCTACTTACAAGTCAACCTACTACCGATTTTTACATTGTGTGTGGCGCTCACACTTCACGAATTCAAAGATCGAAAAAGTTTTCCTATTTGGTGAAGAAAGATACTCGTACCCATCTTTCTACCTGACTGGTAAATTGCGGATTGAGATTTGATAGTGACCCTATCTACCAATCCCAAGTTGTTGGTTTGATATTTAAATTTCTGTGATCAATGTTTTTTCTTTAGAGTCTGACTGGGTTTTAAAGTATTCGTTAAAGCGTACCCCGGGCTCCGAAGCGACGACAGCTTTGGAGGCAACTAGAAATAACACGCTAAGATGAGGAGAACCTTCGTTAAACAAATGACATTCATCATCATCATTTTAGCCAAAATATGTCCACTGCTGGACATAGGCCTTCCCCAATGATCTCCACACAGATCGGTCCGCTCCCAAACAAATGACATTAAAAAACCAATCAACAAAAAATAAACAAGCACATAATTGCTAATAAATAATGGTAATATAATGAATGTAAAGAAAAATAAAGGAACAAAATTGAAACTATAAATTATCTCAGGTAAACTTATTTTTTTATCAGATTATTAGACAACATTAAATAGAAGGGGATTAAGTTTAATTAAAAGTGTCTGTAGCAATTAGGCTCATATCAAATGTGACGTTATTTAAAGACCCGATGACAGTTTGATAGTATCTTGTTTGGTTCCAGTTGTCAATTAAGATTACTGGTAAGAAGTAGGTACATAATCGAACATTAACGTATTTGCAACTTGTGTGACTGTGCTTTTCTGGGTGTATTTTTAGATGATGTATTTTTAGATGTATGGGCAGAGTAGAATAGGCCACCCGCACTCTTACCGAGGTGTCGTAAAAGGCGACTAAGGTAAAGCTGCTGGCATGATCATCAGCACCCAGAGAAGGAAAACTCTGCATTTATATCAAAACCCTCGCCAACCCGTCTGCCAAGCGTGGTGAGTATGGCAATTACCCCTCATGTGATTGAGTAAGGCCCGTGCCCCAGCAGTGGGGACTTAAATGGGCGGATGATGAAGTTTTATTTATGTAATTCCTTAGCTACTTAGTACGGCATCTGGTCAATATATAGATTTAGCGGCAACCTCGAGCCGTACAATATTTAAGTAATGATGGCAAGAGGCATGATGGATCGTCCGTCTTGCTTGAAAGATGGGACGTCCTCTGTTGATTGGCTCTTCATGGGACCCTTAAGAGTTCTGGAGTTGTGGCAGATAAATTAGATGTTACAAACTTAACAGGCTTTTACCTATAGCTAGGTATACTTTGTAGCTTTCAGTGTTGAAACATTGTGCTCGTGGGGGCTCGATGCATTAGGTGTGATAGCATTTAGTTGAAGCTACGAGAGATTCAAGATGTACCCAGGATGTAACGCTCGATCCAGCAGATCCAAAATTAATTTATCTGGTAAAATGTCACATCCCTGAAATAAATTAGGCATCCATCCCCATGCTAGATGCTAACTCGAGCGAAAAATTGTGTTTGCATACGCGATGAGTACCAGTAAGAAGGACGCCTGTTATAACTCACATATTAATGTTCACTGACACGGAATAAACAGATGACAGGAAATTATTTATGACCTCTATATCTTCGATCTATAACACAGACTTTTTTTTTTGGTTATTTGTGATAGGTGGCAGACGAGCAGACGGATCACCTGATGGTAAGCGATTGCCGCCGCCCATGACAACCGCGACACCAGTGGACTCACAAGTGCGCTGCAAACCTTTAAACCCCCCTTTCCCCCGGATTGGGCCTCCGGTACCCTCACTAACGCAGCGAAACACAGCACAGTGCTGTTTCACGATGGTTTTCTGTGAGGCCGTCGTATCACTCCGGTCGAGCCGGGCTATTAATGCCGAAGCATAGCTCTCCCACGGTCACTTATTTAGTTTTACCAGATTTCCTACTATATTCCGAAAAATATGACTTGATTAGAATGACAGATGGATTTTACCTTTATTTCAATGAGCATAAGGTTTATCATTTAACCAACCTTTATTCCATAGATTTTTATTACTATAGATCATTATTCTCATTCGTTAAAATTAAAGCTTATATGTATTAATGTTAATGGATTACCTACCGATTCATGATTAAAAGTAACAATGAGCGATGGTAGCTTCGTGGAATCAGGACCTTCCATACTGGGGCGAAGTTCAAATTCGTTACTTAAGCCCTATTTCTATTTCTCGCTCGGCGATGAGGGAAAACATCGTGAGGAAACCTGCACGTTTCGGATGTTTTCTGAAACGTGTAATCATGATTCCGTTGGTCTGTGGCTGGTTCCCCTGCTAAAGGGTTGCAAAGGTCAAACTGCAGTCTTTTGAAATTACCAGACTCCCCAAATGCTGGATCATTGCCTTTGGTCTTGAGAGGTATCACTGAGCAAGTAAATGCTCCATTAGGCAGCCATCAAAAAGTATATATATAAAGATATGTAATCAACAAACATAACCATGACAACGCACGTCATAGACATAACAGGTCTAAACCGGGAATTACACACTAAATAGATAAGACGAAGAATTAAATTAAGTGTGTAATTCCTGGTAATTCCCGGTAAATGTTCAGATGTAATCCTAGATTTCATACTCAAAATACATACTTGTGTGCTTATGATGACAACAAACTAAAATCCATTAGATTTTAGTTCGTTGTACATAATTTTGTCAACAGTAATCCTAAGTGCACACGTGTCGTGTGGTGTGGTGATGCACCATCCAGACAGTTTGACGTCAGAACTCAGAGAAATAGCTGCGATTCCATAAATCACAACAACCATTAATAATCACATTGTTCATTCCAGCTGTCGACGGAACCCCAATTCATATTAAGTGATTGGTTAATTTATGTGGAATATGAAAAATTGTAGCGAAATTCTATTCTCTTCAAAATAGTTTTGATACATAGTGCAGTACCTACCAATTGTGTGATTTGTTTGCATACAAAAGACTCATTTCTGTTTACTAATGAGAAAATAAAATTTATGGCTTCTACTAAGCTGAAACGATGTTTTTTCTTTTCTTACTTTGTTTGTCTAAAGATGATTCCCGGCTAATCCAGGATTATCTTGAGCTTATCACGAAGCTTAGTCCTCACTTTTCGTGAAGAGATAAATTTACTCGGGGATTCATATTGTTTTAGCTTGTGTAAACATTTGGTTGCCATTAAATTGCATCACACTGGATTCATATTATTTTTGCTTGTGTGGACACTTGATTGTCATAACCGTTGTGCTTAACCGTACCGCATCACATTTACACTCTATTTAAATGCGTCGCGCAACTAGAGTTGCATAAACAACTGTAGGTGAATGTTTGTATTGTCTATATTAGCTTTTTTTTAAACAATGGTTTTGTTTATTATACTGGCCGTGTGGTCCCGGCAGAGTAGAATAGGCCACCCTCACTCTTACTGAGGTGTCGTAAAAGGCGACTAAGGTAAAGCTGCTGGCATGATCATCAGCACCCAGAGAAGGAAAACTCTGCATTTATATCAAAACCCTCGCCAACCCGTCTGCCAAGCGTGGTGAGTATGGCGATTACCCCTCATGTGATTGAGGGGGGGGGGGGGGGGGGGTAATCGCCATACGCCATAAATAACACTATTTTGCATTGTTGTAAGTACAGAGTTTCGTTATACCACCTAGCCTAATGACTCTGCGGCTCTAGTGACGTTAACTTAGACAATTTAAATTGTCTAAGGACGTAAACGAAACTCAAGTGTATTCATCATCAGTCCATTTTAGTCCCCCGTGCTGGGGCACGGGCCTCCCTCAATCACATGAGGGGTTTTGATATAAATGTAGAGTTTTCCTTCTCTGGGTGCTGATGATCATGCCAGCAGCTTTACCTTAGTCGCCTTTTACGACACCTCGGTAAGAGTGAGGGTGGCCTATTCTACTCGGCCGGGGACCACACGGCTTAAATAATACACGGCAAGTGTATTATTTCAGTAGTCTTCTGAAATGAATTTATTTATGCATAACACTAATATCGTGTGCTTACGGCTTGATACAAAATCCGGTAGCTAGGTAACGGCTAGCGTGTGTGGCCTCACGAACATTGTCATATCAGCGTCCGCTACGGTAAGTGGTTCCATCATTAAGATAAACGCCCTTATCGGCACTAATTACTTGTCCGGACGCGTTCGGCACCTAAGTTCACTAAACTATGTCGGATCGAATGTATTAGATTCCCAGCTGTCGTCTGCAGCTGCGGCGAAATGACGCTATTTATCATAGGCAGGGCTGCCTTAGTCAAATTTTGTAATCCCAGACCTGCAGAACCCCTTTTTTATTTTGAATAGGAAGCCTGAACATTTTTCAACTGATGTCTAAGGTGTGACGCGCTTACATTGAAGATAAATTATCACGCGATTTGAGGACTGTTGGTTGTCATTAGAAAACACACACAGTGGCAGAGTTCGAAATTTTTGCTATACGTGAAAAGGAATTGCCTCGTCGGTGGAACATTCACCGTAAAACGATGTCCGATTTCAAGCTGCAGTCGATTGAATATCGAATATCTAGAGGCGTAGGAAGTCGCGTCTCATCCCAGCGCGTCATTCCAGTTACGTCCAAAGCCGTCACTTCGGACCCCGGAGTACATTTTCTCATTGGAAAATTTCTTTTTTCAGGCGTCCCATCCATTGTTAATTATCTCCTTATCATCTGTTTTACTGAGCGCAAATAATATTAGGGGTTAAAGTATGAAATTGCCGTTTTGAATGGCGATTTCCTTAGAAGTTGAGTTTTCCATAGTAACATTTTTTTCATTTGCAAAGTAACTATTAATGCTACTTCTTCATAATTAAATGTGGTTTAATGGACAACGTCAAGGAACGTGTAAGATAGTGTATCAGATAAAAAATATTGTTTAATAAAAAGTTATTCGTGATAAAAACGTCAATTCTGCCAAGTTAAAAAGGGTCATTTTCAAGATTTTTTTATTGCATCAGGAATACCTATAATGTATTATGAGCTCTATTTAATATAAACCTTAAAAATATAGTCTTAAATCAAAATAAAAATATAGTGTGGTGGCTTTTTGCTTATTATAGGAGTTATACGTCTTATTGTGTCTAGAAAAAAAACGGCAATTTCATACTTTAACCCCTATTATTACTCTTACTCAATCGGTCATCTATATAATTAAAAGCCGTAAGTATAGAATTCATACTAATACAGGGTGTATCTGTGATAATTACACCCCTTTAACCACGTGTTCTATCAACCATTCTGAATAACATTTTTACTATGACTTTATGAAATTCACATAAAAAATGGCACTTCTCATACAAAGTCGGTCACGTGACTTGGTCATTTTGTATGGGGAGTCGAAAAATGTTTGGACTAATTTCGAAAAGTCGTAGAACAAATGTTATTCAGAATGGTAATAACATTTGTGGTAAAAGGGCTGTAAATGTCCACAGATGCACGCTGTATTATAATTTTATACAATTTAAATCTATTTTTTATTTTTAGGAAATCACTTAACACTAGGTCTAGGAAACAGCTTCATAGACAACCCTATCCTAGTACAAACTTAGTGCCTACGTAAGGAGGAATCTGGGCAATGCTGTTAGTTCCACGGTTGCAAATCCTTGACATATCATTTTAATCCGAGAAATTGCATTGCACTGTATATCTTTGCATAGTAAGCTGAGTTCACCGTGTATCGTCAATCATTCACCTTTTTTGAGACATTATTACTTACTTCTATTTTTGTATGTCCCTTTATGACGACCCGTTTGGATCAGTGGTAGTGCCCGCTGCCTCTGTACAAGGGTTCCGGGTTCGATCCCCGCACAATAAAAACATTTGTGTGCATGAATATGTCTGATTGTATTGGTCTGGGTATAACCAAAAAAACTTTACAAAAGAAAAGTATTAAATGTATATATTTGTAATTCCGCTGTTGGTTCTGATATCCGTAACAAAGGTGCTTGAACCTCCGAGATAGGTAGAGCTACCTATCTCGGAGTCTGATCAATGTACGAGTATATGATGTTGTGAAATTATTTTATTTATTTGTATGTATTCTAGCGTATTCTATGTTATCATCAGTTGTATCACTTCAGTGCCCGCCGACCTCATTGAATATTTACCTTAATACCTATACATGATTATCCCAAAATATGGAACAGCGGGCAGTCCGCCCAGGTCAATAGCGATATAGGTCAGATTTGAGGGTAGTTGATACGTGTACGAGTAAATCATGTCGTCATAAACAATTCAGAGGGATCGTTGCCCTGCAGCCCTTTAGCCCTCCACGGTCCGATTAAACGTCCAATTTAGCTTTTAAAAATAACCTATCGCAATCTGTTGTCATTGTACAGTACGACAAACTATGTATAGTTACACTTTGAGATCGGTATGAAGTTTTTTTTACATTATGGCAGCCAAGCGAGCAGATAGGGTCACCTGGTGGTAAGTGATTACCGCCGCCTATGGACTTCTGCGACACACGGGGCATCACAGATGCGTTGGTAACTGATTCCATAGTTATACTACGCGCGGTAGGAGGTGACGCGTGAAGCGCGCTGTGGTGGAATAAAATCCATCCAAGTGATGTGGGTGAAATTTGGAGTTCTGGCGTGATGTACGATGGTGAAAATTTGCAGCTGGAATAAGGCACAGCTCCTTCGGAACACTCCCCATTGTAGATGCGATAGAAGTACACATAGCGAATGCTACATCTCTACGCAACGAGAATTGGTATAAGATAATCTTAATTATCGCCATCGAAACAAAGTTGTTCAAAATGGTTGGTAGAAGTGATGTACACCCTGTATAATTCCTTATATATCCCTGTATAATACCTTATGGGCCTTGAGAGACAAGGTGAAAAGAAATTTACCGTAATAATAATAAAGTAGATTCTCTTTCTTTCTACACCTATTTATGAATGCGGCTTCGCTCTTTTAGTATCTCTCAGAAGTGTGGGCGAGCTTATTCTCGGAAAGAACGGCTCCAGTAAATGACACAAGTGTTTATTTTAGTTAATTAACCTTGGTAATGATAATAACCTCTAAAGGAATAGTAAAGTGAAGCAGTGAGGTAGCTTCGCCTTAGTTCGAATACTACGTGTCGTTCGTACGACAAGCTAAGGCGAAGCTTATTAATGTCAAAATTATACATTATAATCTATATATAGATTAACTCTCAAAGTGAGTTGTGCGTCGTACTTTTAAAGCGACGGCTACGCTTGGGATCCGGGTTCGATCCCCGGGTCAGGCCAATTGTGTACCTGAGTTTTTCTGTAACAACCGGAGTCTGGGAGTTGGCGGTCTTGTAACCCCGTGCCTCGGAAAGTACGTTAAGCCGTTGGTCCTGCGCCCGATCCCTCTCCGGTCGTGTCACACTAGTGTCCCATCGGATTATGAGGGCAAGGAAATAGAGAGTACACTTATGTTTGCGCACACACACGAGCACTATATTATATCCTGCGTAAGTGGCTGATCGTTGAGATTGGCCGCCTTAGCCGAAATGGGTTGGACGATACTATACTCAGATATTCGCCACTTATCGACACCTGTCCAAGGGAGTCGGTGGTGACCATTTACCATCACGCGACTTGGTTGTTGGTTTGCCTATTTTCACTAGATCGATTCAGTACTATTAGCTAGTTTTTGGTCCAAGAAATCAATTCTACCTGGTACCTCTACCCCAGTTTACCGGAAAACCTAGATTTTTTTTATGTGATAGGTGTTAGACATCACCTAATCGTAAGCGATTGTCGCCGCCATAGATACCCCAACACCATTGGAATCAAAAGTGCGCTGCCAACCTTTTCCTCTTCCCCCTGAATTGTCGCTGCAGTATGCTCATTTACACGCAAAACTGCGCAGGCGCTACTGCACGCCTGTTTTCAGTGAGGCCGTTGTATCAACCCGGTCGAGCTCGTCCATTCACACCGAAGCGTGGCTCTCCCACGGTTTAATACGAATAAATCAAAATTAGTATTAATTACGGGAGAAGGCCCTTGCATTGCGGTACGAAACGTTTATTATTATATTACCTTACCACTCCCATTTCAGGCCAATGTTTACCAGCGGCACGCCGAAGTTTGTAAACAAACATCAAACTTATATTATGTATCCGCCTGCTGACTAATTTCGTTCAACGACCTAATAACATGTTAAATAAATTAACTTACTTGCCTCTGTGTCGAGGATTTGCTTCATTCATATTAATGTAGCTAATTTATTCATGGAATTGAATGTATCAAGAGCCTTTGTACATGTCAACCAAAATAGTGAGGTTGATTGTTATGTTAATAGATGGTCAATTATATTTTAATCTATCACTGATCTGATCACATTTGACTGTCGTTAGTTTACTTTCCGGTTTTAGTATTTTATTGATTCAATTATTTATTCAGGTTTACTAGCGTTTGTATATACTAAAACTAACAATAACAACATCACTATCTAACTAACTAAGCGCAACAATCTTTTAAGATAAACACCGCATGTAAAATAAGAAACATAACTAAAGATACATAAACTGGTAAATTACTCTTTTAAAACTAAACATTTTTTCTTCTTTTTTTTATTTAATAATGGCTCTGCGTCTTGCCGCAACTTGCCAATGTCAAGTGATTAAAGAGAAACATTTTTTCTTTTAAACTTATACAAAACAATAATCTAACTACGAGTATAATTATAGATCGCCCTTTAAATATTTTGATGTCATAAGTTGTGTTTTGTTTTAGATGATGTAAAACTTAATTTAGAAGATTCAAATCGTCTAAAACGGTAATTTTGCAAAAACAACATTATTCTATTATTCCATAACATCTCGACCGTTATTTGTCAGAATAATGTTCTCTGTCACAGATACAATAGAAAAATAGAAATCATTATTAAATACGGAAACCAAAAAAGCGGCCAATTGGGAGTCGCACCCACCCCCGAGGAAGGTTCTGTAATTTGTTCGGTTTGATCTATTTAAGGTGACGAGTAGGGCACACTAGCGACGCCAATCGATTTTAGTTTTTAGCTACTAAACCGGATCTCTTTTAAACAATTTCGGGGTTATAACCTCTCGGCAAACACTTATACTATTTATTTAATAACCATGCATAAATGTTGGGTCCGTTTTTGTACGCGAAAAATTGATTAAAATAGATCCGGTTTAGTAGCTAAAAATTAGAATCGATTGGCGTCGCTAGTGTGCCCTACCTGTCACCTTAAATGGAGAGTTCTGGAAGCATAATAACCCATTTTTTTCTAATATTATTCAAATCAATGGGGGGGGGGGGGGAAGGGAAAAGGTTGGCAGCGCACTTGTGACTCCACTGGTGTTGCGGGTGTCCATGGGCGGCGGAATTGCTTACCATCAGGTGATCCGTCTGCCACCTCTCATATAAAAAAGAAATTTTTGTATGTTTCGAATTTCGTTTCATCAACAGAAACGACGCTCTGTGTTTGCTACTGTGTATAATATTATAAAAATATACTGTGTTAAATAAAACTTAAAAGCTGTGATTTTGTAAGCATTATCTACAGTAATGGTAATTATGAACCAACAGTTAGCGTTCAAAGTCACGAAAGTAAGGAATACAGTGATAAGAATTAGAAAGAAGTCTTAAATCACTGTGGAACAATGAAACATTATCAACTTTATGGTTTCCCACGACGATTAATACAATTACTGGGAGATGAAAAGATAATAAAAATGATTGCATGTTTTGTCCTTTGAGCCAACACAGTACCTAAGCGTTATCTCTTGATTGCATTCAGAATAAAACGCGACTACGCGATCATCGCGAGTTCGCGCGACTCATGCGCAATGACGAATTGAAGTGTTCTGTTCCAACAAATTAAGCTATTTATTTGTCGGGTCGGTCGGTACTGTCAACCTACCTATAAACAGTTTGGTTTTGAACATGGTTGTATGGTTCATCTAGTCGAAGATGAAATCGCAGCTATCGCTTGTCTCGCTCGCATGTGACAAATAAATATATTAATAAATTGAGACAACATCACATTGACTAAGGTTTAAGGCAATGCTCGCATAGTCTGCTGAGAATATGAGAGCATTGTCTTTATTGCTTCAACGCCGTCTTCTTTTTGATATTCCATAACTTTTATTACCTACAGTATCTATTTACACACTAATAAAATTAAACCTATTGTGTTGATAATAGTAGGTACTGTTTTCATGGGGTTCATGAACGTTTTATGGCGCATTGTATTTCGATACAATAACATTATTTCGACATTGACACTTGATTAATAAAATAATCCTTATCTCGAGCGAATTAAGGCTGCATTTCTCTGCTGGAGTATCTGAACTAAGCAGGAGGAGCCACATGGCGATTGGTCGTGATAAATAAAGCTAGCTGACCTAAATTTATGAATTCCATAAACTATTTCACCATTTTCATCGAGCTGGCGGGGATTTTGCAAACCTCGTCCGAAGCTGTAAACTTTTTTTTAAACCTTTCGCATTTTTAGTGTTCAATCAGCGCACTTCATTAATTTAATTTGAAGCTCAAAGTCATGTCGTGATTTCGTTTGTCGCCTTTGTCACGCATAGCAAAAAGAAAAAAACGCGTGACAGCGTGTCCGTCCATCCAATATTTTGGCGACCATAAAAATAAAACATAATTATGAGTACCTACAAGTACAATTGTACACAAAATTTCTGTAATGCCTAGTACTTAAGTTGTGTATTTTGTGCAATAAAGTATATCTATCTATCTATCTATCTACAATGACCTTTCATTAATATATAATAAAGATTGTCTCTTTCCTGCACGCCATTATTATTGTATAATAACGCTCTACACGTTGAAATGCTATTAATATGTATATATTAATAGCATTTCAACGTGTAGAGCGTAAAATGGAGACCTCAAATAGTGCTTACTCAGTACTTCAGAGCTCACCCAATCTGAGCTTATTTATTCGCCTGAAAGCCAATTATTCGATTAAACGTCATCACCCGTTCCTTCTATCTCACTTCGTGTACTATTCCACTTCGGTCAGCAAGCAAAATCTTCATTGATTAGAATCGAATGTCGACAAAAAATAACCAGAAACTCTCTGGCAGCCGTTGTCTCTGGTTTATTTGCCAAGAAAGTCGTGACTCGAATTGTGACTCGAATTGTCGTGCTCAGCTTGTCGAGATGACCCATCGCTTGTAATATACCACTGTTGCCAATTACTTTCTCATGTAGTACGAGTAAGTTTTGAATTTGGAGATTTGTGGTATTGTTATCAATATTATATAATTGGTCTATGTCATTATGAAGAATGAGAAAACGAATTGTAGTCTACCAGGTTGTGGAAAGGGTTATGATACCCATGTGCACCCGACAACATGAGGTTTTCACTAGGACACATTTGGTCTTTGAGTATCCGTTTGGATCAGTGGTAGTTAACGCTGCCCCAGGTGCAAGGGTTGCGGGCTCGATCCCCGCACTTTACAAACATTTGTGTGCATGAATATGTCTGTCTGTATTGGTCTGGGTGTTTTCTATGTATTATAAGTATGTATTTATATAAGAAAAGTATACGCCGTGTGGTCCCGGCAGAGTAGAATAGGCCACCCTCACTCTTACCGAGGTGTCGTAAAAGGCGACTAAGTAAAGCTGCTGGCATGATCATCAGCACCCAGAGAAGGAAAACTCTGCATTTACATCAAAACCCTCGCCAACCCGTCTGGCAAGCGTGGTGAGTATGGCAATTACCCCTCATGTGATTGTGATGATGATGATGATAAAGAAAAGTATTATATGTGTATATTTGTAATCCCGCTGTTAGCTCTGTCCGGTCAATATTAGGTGAAGTTGTGAAATATTTATTTATTTGTGTTATTATTTATGTTTTACTTCTATTTATCAATTTCTACTACGTGTTGGTTTTTAATTATACATCTTAGAAATTGATTATGTAGGTCAGGTAAAATGGTGTTTGTAAAGTCCATTCAACATTTGTACAGCTGAAACGTAATTTGCTCGCATACTAAAACTTACGCCTTAGTCACAAACTTTGTAAAATTCGACAAAAAACCATTTTTATATATTTTGCTGAAGTAGTTGCTTAATTTAGTATGTAACAATAGTATTTTGACATCGTTTCACATACAAGAGAACAAGAGACGAAAAGAGGAGTGTTGGCGGACAAACTGCCAAATAGTCCGATGACATCAAGGCTCAAGCTGGAATAGCGTGGTCCAGGAAAACCGACGACAGCAGAAAGTGGAGAGAAATTGGAGAGGCATATGCTCTGCAGTGGGCAAACTCATGCTGCTGAAGAAGAAGAGAAGAGATACACTAAAGTATTTCAATCTGGGTATACTATTTGTAACTTCGCTTTAACTGAATTATTAGATATTGTAGTAAATATGATGTGTACCAGTGTGTACCTGTATTCTTGTTAGATTTGAACGCTTGGTGCGGTTTTAGATAAGATTTAATTACAAATGTGTTTCTGTACCTAAAATAAACAGATTTTCGCGTTTGTGGCAGCAATTCAATTCAATTAGTGCAGAAACAATATCAACTGTGTCAATGGAAGCCACAATTTTACAAATGAACTGTAAATTTTTATAATTCACTTAATTTAGGTAGGTACTCAAGCCGATTTAGATAAATATATGATTATACGTATTATTTTCCATATTCACAACTATAGAAATAATTGATAGTTACAACTAGATTCTTGACGGAAGATGGTATCAACGAACTTTACCTCCAGGCTAAACTGCATCTTATATCGTTTTAATTACGTTCTTTAGCCATATAAACAGGTCAGGGTTTCGTAGAAATCAGTACAATAACTATAATAGTTATTGTAGATTCATTATTTTATCTGGTGGATGACTGGCAGGAGGTGGCGCAGGACCGACCTAGATGGAGACTTATTATCGGAGGCCGAAGCTCACTTTGAGTCGCTGCGCCATCTAGTTAGTTAGTTTAGTTAATATTAGTAATCACCATAGTTAACGAAAGCTTACACTCTTATTATGTATTTGGTTTTTTTTCCGAAACTAAGCATTATTTCTATAGTAGTTACAGCTCCTAGGAAGTGAAGTGGCCTAAAACCTGGCGGCTTATAATGAACGAGAATATATCTGTCGGATCCAAACAAAGGGAAGCAGGTGTTAAAGGAGGTGTTACTCACTGATTCGGTCGTAACGTCAGGTTCGTTGTAGACCACCTGTTTAAAGTTCATAAAAGTCGTTACTCATTGAAGATATGGCTTTATGTGCTAAGTTACGACGTCGCGTCACATTTCTTTCGAGTGCTTATGTCCTGTCTTATCTTCATTAATACACAACGTGTAAAAAAAATGAGCAATAATACTCAAAGGTGTGAACATATACCGTGTAATTACTTCACTGCCAAAATAGTGGAGTCCCCATATTGCTGCCTTGGCAGGAAGACTAAGTTCCGCTGCATATGCAGTAAGAAAAATTAGGCGTCTGACTGATATCGAAACGGCAAGACTGGTCTATTTCAGCTATTTCCACAGTGTGATGTCATATGGCCTACTGTTGTGGGGGTCTGCTGCTGACATACAAACTATTTTTGTATTACAGAAAAGGGCCATCCGCGCTATATACAGCCTTAGATCACGTGACTCACTTAGGGAAATATTTAAAGAAATAAATATTTTAACCGTGGCTTCCCAATTTATCCTCGACTGCATTATGTATGTACGTAAGAACTTGCACACTTTTCCAAAAAAGTCCGATAGTCATAGTCTTAACACCAGAAATAAACATAGGCTTGCCGTCCCGGTCCTCAGACTTCATAAAATCGGTAATTCGTTTGTTGGCTTAAGTATTAAGATATTTAATAAGCTACCACAAAATGTCATTAACCTATCACTGGATAAGTTTAAGTCCCATATTAAAACCTGCCTAATGAAGAAAGGTTACTATAGTGTACAAGACTATTTAAATGATAAGGATTCTTGGTCATGTTAATTCATTAATCTTTTGAGTTGTTATTCATAGTAGTCTATTAACTTTCATAATTGTATTTTTTTCTCTCTTCTCAATTGAAACTCTGTAACATCATCAATATTTGAAAAGAGTAACTACTGAGTTTCTTGCTGGTGTCTTCTCAGTAGAAATCGACATTCCGAACCAGCGGTAGATAATATGTACTATTTTGACATTCATAAGTGTTCTGTGTGGACCTAAATTGAATAAAGATTTTTTTATCTTTATCTTTATCTAATATGAGCATCTTCTGACCAAAAAAAAAAATAGCTCTTCTATACATTATTGACGCGCGGGGTATTCTATTTAGTATGGAACAGCAGATTTTTTTTTTGGTCAGATTATGCTCATATTTTGGCGGTAAAGTCTTAACACGGTATATGTTCACACCCTTAAGTATTATTGCAATTCTTTTTACACGTTGTATGTTAACAAATCTAAACGGAAGAGGTAACTCGCTTGTTATAGTGCCATCAAACTGTTATTGTAGGTGTAGAACGTATATGTCTGAACATTTGTTTTACTGTGTGTTAGAGATTCGAGATTGGCGTTCGTATAAATACGATATTTCTTGTGAATTATGATTGTGTTTCATAGATCCTTTTCTTTGTATCTGTGAATTTCTTCGACTGTTTACATCTATTGCATGCATTTATTCGATAGACTAATTCGTCATCATTTTTTCATATTCTTTATCAATTTAAAAATGTGTAGGGAAAAAGTTCTAGTAACTCCAAATAAGATCCTTCTCTTGAGTTCATATTTCGTGAATATTGTAGCATGTTTCTTTGGCTGTTATTATTATTTGTTTGTTTTAATTTTAAATAAACCACTCCTATTTTAGTGTTTGTATGACATAAAATCTATGCCTGGGAATGAATCACCCTGATTCCACTGTCAGATTGATTTCTGTAGCGTATGGCACTTTATGACCATAACATGATTCATGTGTCGACGCCGTGGTCCATAAAACACGCATAGTTTCTTGGCGTGAGTTCTTTACTACGTCTATTTCCTTAGTTTTACAACCTTATATGATAGAATCTTGCACAGTGTGGCATACATTTTCCTAGGCAACACATATCATAAAGAGGTACGAATAAGTATATGTAAATTATTTACCCTGTACACATAATTATCTTAATTAAATTTTATTTGTTACGAAAAAAGTTTTCAAATGCAAAATAAGATTTTTATATAAAAATACGTAAGTTACTACGTAAAGATTATGATGTCGCTAAGGTGAGATTCACAAAATGCTGGCAGCATTACCCGCATAAACGCGGTAAAATTCCCTGGACAAAATAACCAGAGTTAGGATCCTAGTGTAGAATTCTGGCAGTGTAGATATGTAAAAAATAAGAAATATGTACTCAATGATATTTTTTATGGAGTTTCATGAATTATTATGAGAAAGTATAGCAACAGTAACAGGACATCCAGACCGGATTTGCAGCTTTATTTTTCATTTACAAACGTAATACACCCTTGTTTTCTTAACATCTGACTGTTCGTTTACATTGTCAGATCACCGCGGTCCTAAAACGTTTATTGAATGAATCATTTACCAAATTAGATTTTCTTTTAAAATTTTGCTGTAGGATTGTTTTCACGTCTTAATTGCAAAAATAGCATATAACTTTTACCTTCTTGTAACATTATAAAACTTCGTTCGTAGAAGCTAGAACATTATTTTCTTCAGGGACTCAAGAAAATCTCAAGGTAAATTTTGTCAGTCTGTGAACAGTGTCGATGGAACTAAAGAAAAAAAAGGAAAGCAATCCTGATCGATTTGGTGTGGGAGGTCAAATCTGACAGGTTTACCCTCGTTACTTCAGAATTTTGTCATATAATACAATAAGTAGAACCCATTGCCAAAAAAGTATTTTCGTAAATAAAGCTTGTAATATGATAAGTAAGATTTTCCGGACAATCTTTTCCCAATACATCAATCTTCTAAGGAGTACAATATGTTTGGCTCCTTTATGTCGTGTAACGTAATTGTGTAACTACTTTATGCTTGTTCGGTACAATAAGAAAATATTTCAGAAAAGGCCTTTATTTTGCGAATAGTCGTCCATGCGAGTCGCTAGCCGACTTCTGGACTAGTGATGCGCGACTCAATCTTTACTTTAGTGACAACGAAAATATTTTATTCGAGTAAAATTGTCGACTCAAGTTCATTTTGGATTTGAATCAATGAAATGAACTCGAGTTCCTCGAACCTTACTAGACGTCGTAGTCACTTCAACCGCGAGAGGGTTGTTTACTTGGTCTCCTAAATTGCTGATTTTTGCTAAGCCTGTACCACAGATGGTATCTTCTACACAGAGTTATTATGACTTGCAAAAATCGGAACCCATGATCGGTAATAAAGATACTTCTTGTTAAACTGTGATATTACTGTGCAATGCTGTTTTCTTAGCAAATGTCAACATAGACAACAGTTTGACATTATCCTAAAGAGTAGACGCTATTGTGCTTAAAATGCCGCCCAGACCTTTTAATTCTATTGGTTTAGTTAATTTCTATTGCGGAGCCTTGTGCCCTGCAGTAGGACAAGAAAATAGCCTGATAATTTACTTAAGGCGACGGGTAGCCTTAACTAGAGTATAGGGCTCTAGATTTGGGCAGATTGATTAAATATCAATACGACCTTAAGGTGACGGGTAGGGCGCACTAGCGACGCCAATCGATTTAAATTGTTAGCTACTAAAACCGGATCTATTTTAACAATTTCGGAGCGGGAGTCTCTTAGCTAACATTTATACAATTTATTTAATTATTTAGAACTACTTTTTGATCTCTTTTTGCACTCGAAATTTAGAATAACGCCATAAGTAGCTGTGTTTGTCGGTAATTTAAATTTCGCATTTTTTTATGATATAGGTGGCAGACGAGCAGACGGGTCACCTGATGGTAAGCGATTACCGCCGCCGATAGACGCCTGCAACACCAGTGGTGTCACAAGTGCGCTGCTTACCTTTTAACCCCCCTTCAATACGCATACAAAAACACGCATACAAAATCAGACCCAAAAGTTAAGTATAAGTATTAAATAAATAGTATAAGTATTTTCCGAGAGGCTGAAGCTTCGAAATTGTTAAACAGATATCCGGTTTAGTTGCTAACAATTTAATTCAATTGGCTTCGCTAGTGTGCCCTACCCGTCACACCTTAAGGTTTATTGCGTCGTCGACGTACGTTTTTGGCCTAAACTTCCACTTTGTAAAATTAAGCTCCATTCGCATCTCTACCATGGACTTGCTTGTGCTAAAATTAATAACGGATCGGTCTGGTGTTTGTTGGAGTGTTTTTTTTTTCGTTTACAATTTCTGGGAGTTGGGATCCGTTGTATTGTTTTTCGCTGTGATTGTTAATCGGAGCTCGGAAAAAGGTTTGCGAATTGTTTCGTGTAGTAAACATTGTTTAATTATTAACATAGTGTTACGTTAGTTCAATAAAAAATGAGTAGATGTTTTTATTTGATGGTCTAGGCTTACTTTCGGTATTTATGAGGAATGATAGATTTGTTTATTGAATATTTTGAAAACTCACCTGCCTGATTTAAAATTTCATATAGATATTATACCGGATGTCCGTAGGAGCAAGGTGTATCATCATCATCAGCAACCCACACTCGTCCACTGCTGGACATAGGTCTCCCCTAATGCACGCCACTGCTCCCGATTCTCGGCCACTCTCATCCAGCCCACACCAGTGCAGCCTTCGAATGTCATCATCCCATCTTGTCGCAGGGCGTCCTAGACTACGCTTACCGAGTCGCGGTCTCCACTCAAGGACTTTACGGCTCCAATGGCTGTCAGTTCTGCGGCTAATATGACCAGCCCACTGCCACTTCAGTTTGCTAATTCGGTGGGCTATGTCGGTGACTCTGGTTCTCTGTCGGATTACATCATTTCTGATGCGGTCCTTCAGAGATACTCCGAGCATAGCCCTTTCCATAGCTCTTTGAGCGACTTTGAACCGGTGGACTAGTCCAGCCGTGAGTCGAAGACTTTCGACTTAAGACTTTGAGGAGCAAGGTGTATACTATTAAATAACATGTACTAAATTTGATAGGTAGGTACAAAAACTGCCTTTGTCTCTAATGCTATGTATCACCAACCACAGCTACAGGTATTTTGTTGTTTGTTTGTCACAAATATGATTAAGGTAAAGAACCTTCATTTCAAAGTTGATGTCACTTAAGCAAAACATGTTTATTTGGCTGTCCGATTCTCTAAGCTTGTCGTACCTAAATTAATAAGAATGGGGATTAATGCGAAGATAATAAGGTATAATGCAACGCACTATTTGTCATACCTCTAATTATTTATAGCAGTTAGCTAACTGTTATCTGATAGTCAAGATATGGGTTACTCTAAGTCTTGTTAACTACTATGGCTCAACGACAATCGTTGAGCCATAGTAAGATGCTATGCCTGGGGAGTGGCTTGCACAGCACAACACTCCGCCGGGGTCGACGACACCGGGTGTCCTGGTCGTACAGCGATGAAGGGCTGCATTGCACCAGGTAGGGGTGAAGCGACGAACGCTATTAGCGGTACGGTCTAGTCCCGGGTGTGGGGTTTTCGACCGCGATTGCGCGGAGAAGGAGTGATTTTGGTTAGGGTTAGAGTCCCACACATGTGCCAAGGCGACGGCCATTATGGATTCCCCTGGGAAAAAAATGGTAAGATGCTATGTAATAAATGACATATTGCTGTTGTGCGCGCGCCATCCAAGTTATTTCTACCCAGTTGTTATTTTAGGAAACCTATTTTAAGAGCTTGTTGATATTGTAGATGCAGGAAATCTTCAGGGTATCTAGAATAGAACTCGTCCGTGGTTATTACGTTGCTGGCTTCACTTGTCATTTGTTTGGCTTGTGCCCAGACTTTATATTTATGATACAATAAATTCAAGTTTTTTAGTATTTTCTTGTGAACGATTTGTGTATTAAGTTGTCTAACTGATAGAGTCAGTTACACAACTTTATACACAAATCGTTTAATTTGAGATAAAACTAAAATATCGAAAAGAGACATTTGCACTTGTATGTCGTAATAAAACATTCTTCAGCAGTCCATTATATGTATGGCCGTAAAATGTAGCTTGATTAAATGACAGCTAAACAGCTATGGTGTGACACCATAGCTAAAGTGTGTTGTGTAGAAAATGATCTTTAGGTCTTTAATAACAAAAATTTAAAGAAAGTTACTTGGTGCAATTTCAAACTTTTATGCTCATAGACATAAAGGTAAAGTGTTTTGTATAATATTAAATATTTTTTTTATATAAACAAATAAAAATCAATTTTTGCTTAAAAAAAAACAGTTAATAGTTTGAATCAATGAATATACTTTTATTGCACCCGAAATAAAGTATTAAAACTTAAAAATTAAGTATTACAGGATGTGTACAACGAAGGCGTCACTTGACACTTGATGAAGGTGAAGGGCGGTGCAATCTTAAATATTTATATACTTACAAAGAAAGTTTAAATACAAATACACAAATAAAATATCAATATACTAATAGATAAATATAGCAACTAAATTAATAACAATAGATCTCAAAGCAGACGAATGATTCTCAGAGGAAAGGAAGAGATGGGTGAGGGAAAGTGAGAACAGTGGTATCAAAGGTTCAGAAAATGTGATTTAATTTGGGCTTTAAAGATGGGTAAGGAATTGGATTGCCTGATTGTCAGAGGTAAAGCATTCCACAGTCGGATAGACTGCGCGGTGAAGGATTGGGAGTAGGATTGAGATGAATGAGGAGGGAACTTAAGATGGAGAAGTTTTTACAATATTTATATATATTATTATATGTCTTTTGTTCCCGATACCGCGACGAATCTTCTTGTAAGTAGGTATTTGCGTAGTCTTATAGCTTAGGTAATTCTACGTATTTCTCGGGACACGTTTCGCAATTTATATGAATATGTTATTTGTGTTATGAATGATATCCTCCTTTGAGTAGACGTGTGTAACTCTTTACTGAAACGACTCGGTGATCCGACTCAGCCAAATGATACACTGTTCTGAATCTCTAATGTTCGCTCCGAATGTATTCGACTCAAATGGATCTCGAGTCCGATTGAACCGAATGATCCGAATGAGCTGAATTATCCAATGAGCCGAATGAGATGAATGATCCGAATGAGCGGAACTAATCACTGATCTATCTGAGAGTCGATGTTCCAAATAAAGCGTTTCACTGTTCCGCATCTCTTCACTGACCCAGATGAAAATGTTCGAATCTTTTGAAAGATTCGCTTTTGCCAGGTCTACCTTTGAGTATAACAGTAAATATTATGATCCAATGTTTGTGGTTGATACGCTTCACGATTTCACGATACCACAATGTCGTTTACATTTACATAAGTATTATTTACTTATACTACTAGCATTATGTATTATCAATATTATTACGGATCTGCGAGATTTTTAGATTACTTGTAAATAAGTACAATTGACATAATGTAGTATCTTAGAATAATAGGTTATTATTCTAAGGGTAGTATTTATTTCAATTAATTAAAGTTTTCTATAAAAATATGTCCTACTTACGGCCGATTGCCAGATTTGTATGAAATGACAGCGCTATACCGTAGATTTAGGATTCGCAATAAAGGCCTTTAGAGCTTGTATGCAAGAGTATGCATGTTTTTTTGCGACGTCTTATGTAATCTCAATAACGGGCGGGCGGGTTCGATCCCCGCACAGTACAAACATTTGTGTGCATGAACATGGGTGTTTTCTATGTATTATAAGTATATTATACAAAGAAAAATATTAAATGTATATATTTGTAATTCTGCTGTTCGATTTGATATCCGTAACACGCTGGAGCTACCTATCTCAGAGTCAGATCAATGAATGTGATATTGGGAAATATTTATTTTAATAACACCCGTCATTTTTAAACAACCCACAGATAACCCATTTTATTCACACATACTTAATTATTTTGTGTTAATTGTCGACATTGTACCTGTTTACGAATGAGGAAGTTTTAGAAATGGTAAAGGAGAAGACGTCTTTGCTCGAACTATAGATATCAGGAGGGGAAATATGAAGGGACACCTAGTGGGACATGACATGTTTATAAAAATAACAATGAAAGGAAAAAGTGAAAAGAAAGAGAGGAAGAGGAAGACTAAGAAGAAATTACGTCCAACAACTTAAGGTGACGGGTAGGGCACACTAGCGACGCCAATCGATTTTAATTGTTAGCTACTAAACCGGATCTATTTTTACAATTTCGGGGTTACAACCTCTCGGCAAACACTTATACTATTTATTAAATAACCATGCACAAATGTTGGGCCCGTGTTTGTACGCGAAAAATTGATTCACGCCAAAAGTAACAGCTTTTGGCGTGAATCAATTTTTGGCGTACGCGTGGACCAAACATTTGTGCATGGTTATTTAATAAATAGTATAAGTGTTTGCCTAGAGGTTGTAACCCCGAAATTGTTTAAAATATATCCGGTTTAGTAGCTAAAAATTAAAACGATTGGCGTCGCTAGTGAGCCCTACCCGTCACCTTAATAAAGGAAAAAGTAAATGTCATGCCGTACAAGGCTTTAGAGGTGCTCGCAAAGTAGAGAGAGGAATGGAGACGACTCCACCGACAAGAGCTTCATTTAGAGAGAAAGAGACAAGCTTATTTGTGTAGGTAAAGGCATTCTCTGATTGCAAAAAGTCTACGAACTATATCACTGTAACCAAATCAAACTCGAACTTCTATAGTACAACGAGCGCGAACTTATAATTACAAATGAACGTGGATTTCAGAAGTAAGTACTGTTTTAACGCTTACGTACTTACCCGAGTGTACCGTACGCATGGAGAGTGTGTAACTATAAACGCTTTTCATATTAAAACTAAAATAATGGTAAAGAAATGCTATTTTATATCCCTTTTATTATATTTTTCTATGTATACATTTTACTTAGACATGCTTTTAAACCACACCGTCTTATACCACCGCTCACTGTTTACGAAATAAAAACATATATTTTTAGCTTTGGGCTAGTTCCCAAAAAGCAAGTTATTTCCTTCCGAAAAAAACCTCATCATCATTTCAGCCAATATACATCCATTGCTGGACATAGGCCTCCCCATAAAAATCCGAAAAAGTCACGGATATAAATCGCAGAAAAATATTTTTCATGATGTGTTTATTTTCCTATAGAAAAATAACATCCTTGGGTCCGGGCGTCCCAAGACATTACGTATTCATGATTGAATATTTACTATTATTAAGATTGTTGTATATTTTATTCATAACAAAGTAGAAGTTTACTCGTGTCGAATCTATTTATTATAATTTTGTTTATTTTCGCGGAAGTATCTTTTTATTATACAGCTACTAAAATGCTATAAGTATATATTTATATTTAAGTATATATGTGCATAACAAGGTTAACACATGGATTTCGGAAAGATTCATAAAATTGCAACATAATAACAAACAACCGAAATAAGGTTAAATAAGAGGTTTAATAAAATTTCTATGGAGCTTGGATCACCTAAATATCCGACATTTTTATGTTTTTTAAAATCGTGGTCAATGAACCTTAAAAATTCGATAGACCAAATTATAATCCTTAGGTAAGTCCTTAGTTAAAACCCTGTAAAGCGTTAAGTTTTCGAGCTGCTGCTAAATAAATAAATAAATTAAAATATGCTTTATTCAGAAAGATCCGTAACCATTATTGAACGGGGCTTCCCGGTAAGTAATCAAAGAAAGATTATTTAGGATTTTAATTAAATCTTAAATGTAACACCAATTTTATAAAATATTACAATAAAATATTTAGGTATTACAAGTTACAGCTAGACTTAATTTAATGTGTCTACGTGTGCTTTCGAGTGAGTAAAGGCGTGTGTTTGCGTGTGTGTGTGTGTGTGTGTGTGTGTACGTGTGTGTGTGTGTGTGTGTGTGTGTGTGTGTGTGTACGTGTGTGTCTACGTATTATGTAGGGTGCTTTTGCTTAGGTACTGCTAAGCAAAATAAAATGCTGCTAAAGATGTAACGAATGAATAAATATACTTTTATTGCACTCAAAATAATGTATGACAACTTAAAACTAGGAAAAAACTTGCGAGAACGAAAATTTAAAAATTATTGTTTTTTTTTACATCATAATTACTGCATTACTCGAAAACCTGACGCTTTACAAGGATTTATCCTAGAACGTTTTCGATGTATCTGGATGTGATCTATCAATTTTTAAAGGATTTATCATTGGCCGCTATTTTGAGAGAACAGCAAAATGGCGAACACAGGTAGTGGGCCAAAAGTACTAAACCCCTTTAATATTTGTGAAAGTAGGTACAACCCCTTAGCGTGTCGTTGTAATTGCAGCAATCAACTAATAGCTACTGCCGCTTGATTGAACACTTGTTGGCATACCCTAATAAGTTACACACTACCTACTCGTCGAGTCAACCGCAGCACCCCGATTCTCGTGCTCGTGACATTTATCATCATACGACATATAACAACAAAACATGGCGGATATCGTATGAAAACGTTTTTGCTTATTCTCGTGATGTTGAATGGTGACATATGTCACATATGTTAGTGTTTGCCGAGAGGTTGTAACCCCGAATTGTTTAAAATAGATCCGGTTTAGTAGCTAACAATTAAAATCGATTGGCGTCGCTAGTGTGCCCTTCCCGTCACCTTAAAGCTGCGTCAGGGTCGGTTAAATCTCTTTCACACTGTTTGACGTTTTTTCCAAAAATGGTACATTCCGTTAATACGCACGTTTTGTAGTTGCATGATTTACTTTTATGACAATGGGCAGTAAGTAATATATTGTGCCCAAATTCCTCAAGTCAATGTAGGCAATCGAAAAGTAACTACCCGTCGCCTTAAATAGCACGTTGTCTAGTCAAAGTTAGCAACGCCCGTGTATGCCAGATTAAGCGTACTCGCTACCTATACCCGCGGAAAAATCGCTAATCTAATAAGGATCAAGTCGGAACTACCTAAGCTCGTGAGGCAATTTGTACACCATGTACAGTTGAAAGCTAAGTCAGGGTTGCCATTGACCATAAAAACGGTTTTTTATTTACACAAAACAAAAAAAAAATGAACTGGCTTCTAGAAGACTCGTGGCGTTTCTACTTAGTTGGAGCACCACATAATTACAATAATGATATCCTCCAACCGATTTTGGCTAAGTTTTTAGATTGCAGAACCTATAAAGGTGCCAGTTTACGTAGAATATCAAATTTTATAAAGAAGTGAGGCTAAGTAGTAAGTACTTATTAACTAAAGGAGGTAATTTGTTATGTAACAGAAAAAAAACCGTCAATCCTAATATCCCTTATTACATAGTCGATATTTTTTATAGCTATCTTTTGCAATTTATTCTTAAGTAAATACACACATAAAAATTTAAGGCAGTGTCCCCCCTGAATACAATGGAAACTTGGTACTATAATGTATCAATACTGGGATTACACGATATTTATTGATGTGACAACATTGTTTACCACCATATTTGGCCTCGACGTTTAGTACGGTACAACGGACGGGCGTTTTAGTACGGTAATAACTTTAGATCGCGATTTATTATTTGGTGGTATATCTGTAGTTGATCATCATGATTTCAGTCAAGAGACGCCCACTGCTAGATTTAGGTCTCGCTCAATCTGTAGTTTCATAAAAAATCCTTCCTGTCATGGACGAATAATTTACATTTGTAAAACTTACCCTCGTTACGCTAGTCCGACTTGGAAATTAAGTGTATTTTATACCTCAATGATATGATATAAAAACCGATAGACCTCGAATCACCTGCCGCGGAGCGTGCAATGTTGCCCGCCCCAAGTTCGCAAGCGTATTAATTGGTGGGTCTACACCAAACGATCCATATTGGATTAGCCATCTTGAATTACGAACCCCGATACATGCTCCACGTTTCGGGATCGCGGATCGCAGGATCGCTGATCCAATGTGGATCATTTGGTGTGGGTGGACCCACCTAATTAGGTGGAGCAGTTCTGCAACTGTAGAGCAGTTTTTACTGGAGCGCGGAGAGTAAAAAATAAAAGATTCACGAACATAGTGAATACCCACACTTGGAAGTTATGAAAAGGTGGCTATCTAAAATAGGTACCTAATTTGTCTTTGTCAGAGAGGAGACCTTTTTTTAACAAAAGTATGGTAGGTGCGTCGTCCTTTGTAAGAATTTGAAAGCTTTATATTATTAGTTCTATGTGATTGTTGCGTTGGTGTGCCTCAATTAGTACTTGATATAAAACGATCGCCAAAAATATCATACATCTTATTAATTTACTTGATTTCGCCCTAACAAGCTTAATATAAGCATTTGTGTTACGGATATCGGACAACAGGATAATTACAAATACAATACTTACTTAAATACACTCAGACTCTAAACAAACACAAGTGTTCATCATACGAATGTTTGTCCAGGGTGGGGATACATACGAACCCAATTTATCCGTTTGCGTATCTATTAACAAACATAAAAATATTTTGGTAAGCTTTATAATCATCATCAGCCTATATGCGTCCATTGCTGGACATAGGCGTCTCCTATTGGCACACCACTAAACTCATGGTAGTCCTCCAATACGTTTTCCGAGTCGTTTTTGGTAGACCTGGCAAAAACTTATACACTTAACATTTGCATCTGGATCTTTGCATTAGGATGATTCGGCTCACTTTGATCATTCAGCTCATTCGGTTCATCGGATCATTCCTCTCATTCGGATCATTCGGCTCACTCGGATCATTCAGCTCATTCGAATCATTCGGTTCACTCGAACTCGAGATCCATTCGAGTCGAACATTAGAGATTCGGAACAGTTTATCATTTGGCTGAGTCGGATCACTGAGTCGTTTTAGTAAAGAGTTACCCACGTCTAATTTTTGGCAGCCCTAAAGAGGAGCAAATAGAATTCTGCGGTATCTTGCTGGCAAATTACACATATATTCGCGTTTCAGAATCGCATTAGCCAGGAGTATTAATCGCACAGTCGCGCAGTCGGCCAATTAGTCCTCTCCCTCAGGATAACGAGTACGACGCAGCCGCTTCCCGTTAATTAATTGCCTTTGTAAATTAAAAACGGGACAATTATCTCTAGACCTTCTCCAGATACTCATAGGGTTCTTTAGAACGTAAAAAACGAAAAACCAGAATACTCAGTATATGTTTTTGTCCGTCAAGACTAAAGGTCATTTACAGATCTTATCTAAGGACGAATTTATGATTAATGTTCTAAATAGGAAATCGTGTGAGTTTACGATTTACGAGTGTCAAGTCTCTGAAAACTCGGTGTTAGATTTTTGAATATATGAAGTATGCCAGTTTACGTAGAATGAAAAAAAAATAGTAAGAAGTGAGACTAAGTAGTAAGTACTTAAGTAACTAAAGGAGGTAACCGTGGTAGAGCCACGCTTCAGCATGAATGAACCAGCTCGATCGAAGTGATACCACGGCCTCACAGAAAAAGCACTGTGCTGTGTTTCGCTGCATGAGTGAGGGTACCGGAAGAGGGAAAAGTTGGGTTTAAAGGTTGGCAGCGTACTTGTGACTCTTCTTGTGTCGCGGGTGTCCATGGGCGGCGGCAACCGCTTATCATCAGGTGATCTGCTTGTCTGCCACCTATCACAAAAAACTTGTTATGTAAAACATGTTATGCTACAGAAAACAAAAACCGGTAAAACCTTATGTCTGTAGTTGATCATCATCATTTCAGTCAAGAGTCCCACTGCTGGACATAGGCCTCCCCCTATCTGTAGTTTCATAAAATAACCTTCCTGTAATGGACGAATATTTTACATTTCTAAAACTTAGTACGGCACCCTTGTTACGCTAGACCGGCTCTGAAATTAACGGTATTTTATACCTCAATGATATAGTATAAAAAAGTAATAGCCCTATTAATAAACCTCTGAGTAGATGGCTTTTGTTACAATGAGACCGCTTACATTTTATTAATTTCGTACAGTTAATTGGAATAAGAAGATTAAGTCTCGGAGGGACAGGATTTCATTGCGAGTCAGCGTGACCGGAGGCCCAATAAAAGGATAGACAGGACACCGACTTGAATAGGATCGTTCTATTTTCGTTTAATCTTTTTTTTATCTATGTGATTTTCTCCTTATTTGTACTGATAAACTAACATTGACTCATACATACAGACACATAGAAATGTATAAAATTATCCTCCAACCGATTTCGGCTAAGGCGGCCAATCTCATATCTATCAGCCACTAACGCAAGATATATTATAGTGCTCAAGTGTGTGCGCAAACACAAGTGCACTCTCTATTCCCTTGCCCTCATAGTCCGATGGGACACAAGTGTGACACGACCTGGGAGGGATCGGGCGCAGGACCAAAGGCTCCGAGGCACGGGAGCACAAGACCGCTAACTTCCATACTCCGGGTTGACACTGAGAATTTCTCAACAGAAAAACTCAGGTACAAATTTTAACCCGACACGGGGATCGAACGCGGGACTCCAATCGCAGCCGTCGCTTTAAAGTGCGACCCACTACCCACTGCGCCACCGAGGCAACCAACCAATGTATACAACGTTAATTTATCCCAATGTAATTTAAAATATAATTTGATTTAATTTGAGTTATATTGTGACCTATTTGTAAACTGCTGAATGTATCCCATATAATGTAGCGTCATCGTCACCCCATTTAAGTCCCCACTGCTGGGGCACGGGCCTCCCTCAATCACATGAGGGGTAATTGCCATACTCACCACGCTCGGCAGACGGGTTGGCGAGGGTTTTGATATAAATGCAGAGTTTTCCTTCTCTAGGTGCTGATGATCATGCCAGCAGCTTTACCTTAGTCGCCTTTTACGACACCTCGGGAAGAGTGAGGGTGGCCTATTCTACTCTGCCGGGGACCACACGGCTAGTAATGTAGCGTAATCAATTCAATATAATTGACTAATTCCTAATAATAAACATTGGCCCAATTTTGCATGCCGTCTTTGGCCTCATATGGCGAACCATTGTACAAAACTTAACAGCTTTTATAATTTGTATTTGTATTTCTACGTTATTGATTCTCACCTTTTTAACCGACTTCAAAAAAGGGGGGAGGATCTCAATTCGATATGTAGGTATATTTTTCTTTTTTCCTGTCCCTATCACACATGTTACGGGACGGTTATGTTCTACGCCCACTGATATGTGGCTGTCTGTTCGTACATATCTGTCATGTTTAATAATAGCAGATGGGTAGTTGCACAAGTATGTCCATACACTTAATCGTTTTTATGCAAACATAACATACTCGTAATAGTAGTTAAGTGTGAACAATTGCGTTAAAAGCAAACTGTTGACATTCGCGGAAGGGTGTGGTCAACCAATAAATTACACAAAAAGGCACTTCATAAGGCAGGGGGCCGATTCTTGTAAATTAGAAAATGCTTTTTCAACATTTTATTTCGTTTCTAAAGTTCTATAGTGCGATATCGATAAAATTGGCGAGTGTATAAAATTAACAGTTGGACGTGTAAAATCATATAATGTTAAGCCGCTGATGCTTTCTAAAGGTTATTAGTTTCCATTTCAACAGTTTGGACAAGCATTTGCGAGAAACTTGTGTTTGTTCAGTGTTTGGTTTTTAAATGTTAAGTTACTTATATCTTTTAAGTAGGTATAATATATTTTGTGTCATTCGTTGATTTTGAAATCTATATTAACAACACAAAGTATTTTAAGGTGACGGGTAGGGCACACTAGCGACGCCAATCGATTTAAATTTTTTGCTACTAAACCGGATCTAATTCAAACAATTTCGGGTTACAACCTCTCGGCAAACACTTATAATATTTATTAAATAACCATGCACAAAATTTGAGTCCGATTTTGTACGCGAAAAATGTATTCACGCTAAAAGTGCTTGCCGAGAGGTTGTAACCCCGAAATTGTTTAAAATAGATCCGGTTTAGTAGCTAACAATTTAAATCGATTGGTGTCGCTAGTTAGGGCTACCCGTCGCCTTCAGCTTCGTTATTAGAGATTAGATCGATTTATATTCTGTTGTTACAAACTCATATTTTTAGTCGACAACAATATTTAAGAAATATTCCTAAGCTAAAAGCATTACTTCTGATCTTATTTGTTTCTAAGATCAGAAATAATGCTTTAGCTTAGGATAAAAAGTAAAGATCTTTGTCGCCTGTAAATATGTTTGGTATAAAGATGCTTTTTGTTGTATACAATTCACTCAGTCCCTCAAAGAAACTTCAGGATAGCTTTATCTCTTTCCCTAAGCTGTCCATGGGTCCACTTCCTGCATCGTTAGTCAGAGACCGTATCCTCTCTAACATGGACCATTTCCTTCAACGTATCGTTCGCATCCCAGGAGAGTGTCCTGGGATGGGAATTAACGGATTGTATTAAGGTGACGGGTAGGGCACACTAGCGACGCCAATCGATTTAAATTTTTTGCTACTAAACCCGTGATCTAATCAAACAATTTTCGGGTTACAACCTCTCGACAAAAACCACTTATAATATTTATTACATACCTGCACAAAAATTTGAGTCCGATTTTGTACGCGAAAAATGTATTCACGCTAAAAGTGCTTGCCGAGAGGTTGTAACCCCGAAATTGTTTAAAATAGATCCGGTTTAGTAGCTAACAATTTAAATCGATTGGTGTCGCTAGTTAGGGCTACCCGTCGCCTTCAGCTTCGTTATTAGAGATTAGATCGATTTATATTCTGTTGTTACAAACTCATATTTTTAGTAGACAACAATATTTAAGAAATATTCCTAAGCTAAAAGCATTACTTCTGATCTTATTTGTTTCTAAGATCAGAAATAATGCTTTTAGCTTAGGAAAAAAGTAAAGATCTTTGTCGCCTGTAAATAATGTTTGGTAATAAAGATGCTTTTTGTATACCATTCACTCAGTCTCAAGAAACATTCAGGATAGCTTTATCTCTTTCCCTAAGCTGTCCATGGGTCCACTTCCTGCATCGTTAGTCAGAGACCGTATCCTCTCTAACATGGACCATTTCCTTCAAAGTATCGTTCGCATCCCAGGAGAGTGTCCTGGGATGGGAATTAACGGATTGTATTAAGGTGACGGGTAGGGCACACTAGCGACGCCAATCGATTTTAATTTTTAGCTACTAAACCGGATCTATTTAAAAAAATTCGGGGTTACAATCTCTCGGCCAACACCTATACTATTTATTTAATACTTATAGTTAACGGTTTGGTCTGCTTTTGCACTCTAATTTTGGATTACCGCCAAAAGTGGTCCGCTTTTGGCGTGACTCAATTTTTCGCGTACAAAAATAGGACCCAACATTTGTGCATGGTTATTTAATAATAGTATGAAGTGTTTGCCGAGAGATTGTATTCCCGAAATTGTTTAAAATAGATCCGGTTAGTAGCTTAAAATTAAAATCTATTGGCGTTGCTAGTGTGCCCTACCCGTCACCTTAAGGCCCAATTCGACCAATCCAGGACCCCAATTCTCGTGCTTGTGACTATTTTGAAAACATGGCGGGTATCGTCTGAAAACCATACAAAATAACTATGTTTTAGTGATATTATGTCGTATGAAAATAAATATCACAGCACAGTATGACAGCGTTATACCATAGATTTATTCTCGAATATTGGTCGAATCTAGCCTAAGTACATAGGTTTATTGTCTAGTATAGTTTAATGTCAAGAGACAAGTATGGTACTTATATTAAGTGAGTGTAGCGAGTTATGTTCTTCTTAAATTTTATTTAGTTTTACGCCAAACCAAAATATACACAGATTACAGATTACATGCAGAGATTAACGACGACAATATGTCTTTAAGTTACACAAGTACTTAAGTTACTTCGTACGGAATCAGGTTAATGTATGAGATGTTATTTAATTCATTATTATTATTAAGTTAGAGCCTACAACGACGGGATTCACGACCAAATCTTTGTTCCTGTCCCTTTCAAAGTGTAGGTTTTTTTTTGTTTGATGCGACAGGTATATTTTCATTCGTTACTGGACGGACGGCCCTCAGATTGCAAACTTCTAAATGTAGTGTACGAAAACTCATGGCAACATAATATGATAACTGCTTTCCCATTTCAACAGTCGGTATCTAGATAAAGAGTTTTTTTTTTTCATTTTTTCTAGCAAGGATCGAACCCTTACAGGTTGTTGCTACTTTCAGCATAATAGTGTTGAACTCAGGTGTCACATTACTAAGAAGAAGTCCTTCAGCGCCTATTAGGCACGTTCAATCGATATGTACGACGCGACTGATAATTCCTATATGGTATTTCAAGTACATAAATGGCTTCTCAATTCTAGATAAAATTGATGAAAAACTAAAACCCGACCATCAAAAAAACACGCTCTCAAAAGTACGAAACAAGAAAATTGTCTCTGCTGAAATTACTATGCCGTATGCCGTGGCTGAGCCTCAAGCTAAAAATTGTTTTTAAAAGCCTGTATCAGTCTACCGTCTGCCACGAGTCTTTGCGTCTAGTATAGTAACTTCGTGAACTATTAATTTTTTTTAATACGACTTGTACGTAAGCTGTTTACACAACAACACCTTTGCGAGTAAACATGTTGTACATTTCGTGTTTGTAATAACTTCGCAGCGGTGTGTGGTTACTATAATTAAGTAATTAACAAACATGGAAACTCTTCTACGTAAACAAACAATTTGGGTTGTTTGATAACGTAAAAAGTATTATCATGTATGTTGGAATAATATTTGAGGCTCTTAAATGTTTTCACTAAATCTATCATTTATCTATAATCGCATCACATTTTTTTTACATTTTAATATTTGTCGATGCGTGACGTCAATGGCATATAATGATTTATGTCACATAAATAAATAAATATTAAATATTTCACAACATCACATACATTGATCTGACTCCGAGATAGGTAGCTCAAGCACCTGTGTTACGGATATCAGAATCAACCGTAGGATTACAAATATACACATATACTACTTTTCTTTTGTAAATACATACTTATAATACATAGGAAACACCCAGACCAATACAAACAGACATGTTCATGCACACAAATGTTTGTGCTGTGCGGGGATCGAACCCGCAACCCTTGGACCAAAGGCAGCGTTCACTACCACTGTTCCAAACGGGCGTCACATGATACGAAACTTGTGCTATTTGACGTACAATTACGTCATAACTTTAAAGCAACGCCATATTTCAATACGTTATTACGTGTTATGGAAACAGTGCATAAAGCTAAAGCAAAATACATTGGACCGGAACCTTTTGTTGGACTGCCGGGCTGCACCATCAATATGGCCTTCCGGCAATATGTATACGAAGAGTAAACTAAGGAATGGGAGAAAAAACTAGGAATGAAACATTCAAAGGCCTTCATAGGAGACAATACAAAGATATGGAAAAAACATCTTCTTGCAGGCAGTAGACAACAGACAAGGATGCTCATAGGAGCGTTAACAGGGCATTATGCAACGAACAAAATGCTGATGAATATGAACATAACATCGAACTAGCAACTGCAGAGCATGCAAGGAGGAGACGGAAACCATAGAACATCTTTTATGTGAATGCGACTCACTAGCCAGAGGCAGAATGTGTCTTCTAGGTAACTCTTATCCTAAACTAGGAGACTACAGGCACTTCAATCCGAAAGACATCGTGACGCTGATGACGTGTGCCATGAAAAAGGCCCCTAACAGATAAGATAAGATTATCATTAGAAATTTAATTACTACTCTCTACAAATTTAACATAATTACCAGTTTTGGCTATCGTCAGTTAAATAGCCTAGGTATTGTGCGAAATAATCGATCTATGATCTCAAACTGCTTATAATTTGTAAATAAAATGAATTCGACGACTTTTCACAATTCTCATTTTATTTTTATGTGATAGGTGGCAGACGAGCAGATCCGTCTGCTCGTCTACCGGATGGTAAGTGACTGTCGCCGCCCATGGACACCCGCGACACCAGTGGAGACACAATTGCGCTGCCAACCTTTGAACTCCCCTCTCCCCCAGATTGGGCCTCCGGTACCCTCACTTACTAAATAATAAAAAAACATATCATAAAAGAAATTACTGGTCATTTGTCGATACGAGAACGATAAAAGTAATTTATCCAAAATTGTGTGTGTGTAACCGTTAACCCTTGGGAATTGGGAAAATATTGGTGTTGATTAAAAATGCATTCACCCTTTTGTTAACATTCCATCATCGTGGCACTCGGGTAGGTTTCCTCGAAGCACTTAGTTTTTCGACACAATGGGTATATCAGGCAAACAGTTAACCGCTACATTTTTAACTACAACCTATTTATCACCAATATGATACATGGAAGAATTTTTTTTAAGAATTACGACTTAGGGACCTTCAAGAGAAGAGCGTACTCTTTTTAAAAAGGCCGGCAACACATTAGCGATCTCTCTGATTTCGCGGATGTTCATGGGCGGCGACGATTACTTTCCATCAAGTGACTCGCTTGCTCGTTTGTCCGCCTCTAGCATAAAAAAAAACCTTTAATATTCTGTTTTTAAACACATTTTAAAGCGAATTTGAATTAAAAAAATATGAAAACATAAGAATCGGTGTTATCTATTACTCACTTATTCTGCTCATCATTTGGATACATTTTAGGGATAATGGAGCACAAAATGAAATCAAATAGACAAAGTCGTATGAACAGTCAATAAAGTTCGTTAAAACTTGTCCGTTTACTACAACAACCCCCTAAAGCTTAATCTCAATTTCATTTCTATTCTCATAAAATAGCTTACAGTACAATCATAATAATAAACCCACGTACAAGTAATAAAAACCGTGAACAAATTTTTCCATTTCGCAAAATCCATAACGGTGGAAATTCTTGGTATTCTGTCACGGAAAAATTGATTGTAAGGAAGATCATCTCGATTTTGTATCTGGCTTTTATGGCACTGTATAGACAGTTATTTTAGTCATAACAAATCTGGCTAAATCTAAATAGTTTAAGTTAAGTTTGTAGTCTATCGTTTGTAGACTTCTTCGGTGTCTTGTCTCCGACGGATCCAAGGAGACCTGGGATCGATGCGGTATGATGATCCAGTAGATGAAGACGCTACCACTTATCGAACTATCTATCACACGATATAAAATTAATCACTAATAGAGTAGTAGAGTTGTGTGTTTTTAATTTATCGAACAGCCCCAACATGAAGGTCGCCTAAATATTTGATCGTCCATCTAATATGTTAAGTTGGTGTTGGTACTTAATACAAAAAGGTTTTCAAGTATCTTGAGCGCGTCACCCATCCTCTGTTTACCAAAGTTTCAAACTGGTTTATACATACAACATTAAGTCACAGTATAAAGACAGCCAGCAATACAAAGACGTATCTGTCCCTATTGCGAAAGCCATCCCGACTGGAGCACGCTAACACGCGAAGCTCATAGCGCACCCCACTCCGATTTCTTCCAACCTTAGCGTTGATCTTTGATGGTTTCATCAGGAGCCCAATTCTCGTGCTTGGGATATTTTGAAAACATGGCGGATATCACCTGAAAACCATACAAAAAACTATGTTTTAGTGATTATATGTCGCATGAAAATAAATATCAAGAGCACGAGAATTAGGCTCCAGGTATCTTTCTAGAAATTGTATCCGGATCAGTGCAAAGATTTGGGATAATGAATCGCTTCATTTGGATCCTCGATTCTTATACAGATACTCGAACAGAGAGCGGCTAGTTAATTTCTTTGCGAATTTGTAAAACAACACCTCGCTTTAGTTGACTTTATGAACCTCGACCCGCGGATAAAACTTAATAACACATTTTTTTAGTATTAAAAACTGGTTTTCATTTCAAATGGTCACGAGCTCCATTTGAGCTAAGTGGTTATATATTCGGAGCGACATTCGAGGTTCGGATCTGTGGATCATTTCAAAACTCAATATTTTATGTACATTATAAGATCTTAACTATTATCAATCTATATTAGACGTGTATAACTCTTTACTGAAACGACTCAGTGATCCGACTGAGCCAAATGATACACTGTTCCGAATCTCTAATGTTCGTTCCGAATGTATCATTTGACTCAAATGGATCTCGAGTCCGAGTGAACCGAATGATCTGAGTGAGCCGCATGGTCCGAATGAGTTTAATGATCCGAATGAGCTGAATTATCGGAGAGAGCCGAATGATCAGAATGAGTGGAATGATCCGAATGATCCAAATGAGCGGAATAAATCACGGATCTATCCTGAGAGTCGATGTTCCAAATAAAGCGTTTCACTGTTCCGCATCTCTGCACTGATCCAGATGCAAATATTCCAAAATTTTGAAAGATACGTTTTGCCAGGTCTAATATAGATCACTGTAAACCCTGTCGGGCACAACAAAAAATGTAAAGGAGGATTTTGCTTCACCTCAGTCTCTGATCAGTGATAACTGAGTCGTTACAGCAAAGAGTTTTTACATGTCTGCTAAAATAAATAGTGTGTGTTCTAGATGTAACATATAATACTTTCTTTTGTAATACATACTTATTACATATGGCAAACACCCAGAACCAATACAAACAAACATGTTCATGCACACAAATGTTTGTACTGGGTGGCGGGGATCGAACCCGCAACACTTGTATCAGAGGCAGCGTTCACATACCACTGGTTCCAATCGTGTCGTCAAATGTGTTCTTAGACAATTTATTGTCTAAGTCATCATCATCATCATCATCATCAGGGCCACCCACACATCTCCACTGCTGGACATAGGTCTCCCCTAATGCACGCCAACTGCTCCCGATGTTTCGGCCACTCTCCTCCAGCCCCACACCTGCCGCCTTCGAATGTCTCATTCCCTCCTTGTCGCAGGGGCGTCCCTACACTACTGCTTACCGAGTAATATGACCGCCCACTGCCACTTCAGTTTGCTAATTCGGTGGGCTATGTCGGTGATTGTCTAAGTGTGTGTGTAATATCGAAATTCTGCGTCAAATTATCACAAGCGCGCTGTCTGTTATACGGAATACTAAGTCTTGTAACAATTTCATAGTGAGCTCGTTTATAGTAAATACGTGTCGGCTACCTTTAAAGCTGTAAATACAAATAAATAAATTATTCATTTCATATTTTTCATGCTTTCTTGGCTTATTAAACCGCGTCGAGTTCTTGAATAAGTGAAGAAAAATAGCTCGGAGAGATTACGTAGCATTTGAATATCTGATGCGGAGTACTTATTTCTTGCGGGGTTCTTATTATTTTACCGTACCTCGCAAACTAAACGGAAAATGAAACAATAAGCTAATAGTCTGCACTGAGGATTCCACCTTTATAGAAGATCCTCATCTTAGCGTGTAATTCCCGGTTGCGTCCTAAGCTATCGCTCTGTAGCCCGGGGTATCTTAGACCATGATTCAGTATTTACGTAGTCTGACAATTAAAATGATGCGACTGCGGTCTGACCTTCGCTACCCTTTACAAGGGAACCATTTTTTTATTATAAGCAGGCGGCTGTGCAGGTCTTATTCAGACCAGTATCACTGCGACAATTTGATAAATGCAAATATATTTAAGTTTGATTAGAAAAAATATTAAACATAGGGGGGGGGAGGCCACGTACAGGAAGTCGCAGCCGTGGCAGGCCTCCTACAAGGTGGACCGACAATCTGGTGAAGATCGCGGGAATCCATTGGATGCGGGAGGCACAGGACCGATCTGTGTGGAGAACATTGGGGGAGGCCTTTGTCCAGCAGCGGACGTCTATTGGCTGAAATGATGATGATGAGAAAAATTATGATGTGTCTCTTTTTTGTTAGAAAATTGTAAGAAGGATATTTCGAGAAAAGGAAATTATGAGAAAAGGATTTTTTTGAGAAAAGGACATTTTGAGAAAAGGACAATATGAGACAGGCCATTTCGCGATAAAGACATTATGCGCCGATATCATATCATAGGTCCCAAACCCTACAGGGAACTATACCAACTGAATCATGTTTACACGTTTCAGAAACTATTCGAAACGTACAGGTTTCCTCACGATGTTTTACCTCACCGCCGAGCTAATGGTACAAATACGCACATTGGTTGACATGACATGAAAAGTCCAGTGGTGCATGCTCAGATTCGAACCACGACACCACGTATGGAAGGCGTTTTTTGAACCACTGTGCTACCATTGTACTATAGAAGAATATAAACGTGATATGATGGGTCTTGGTAATGGTCATTTTTAGAAACCAGAACCTTCAAGATAGCAGATCAAATATTGTTTGCGAAACTGGTTCCAACTCCTCCTCATCGAATTTTGTGTAATTGGAACATAAGTAAATACATTTTTTTTATGCGATAGGTGGCAGACGAGCAGACGGATCGCCTGATGGTAAGCGATCGCCGCAGCCCATAGATACCTGCGACACCAGCGGAGTCACCAGTGCGCTGTCAACTTTTAAACCCCCCTTTCCCCCAGATTGCGCCTCCGGTACCCTCACTCAAGCAGCGAAACACAGCACAGTGCTGCTTCTCGCCGGTTTTCTGTGAGGCCGTGGTATCATTTCGGTCGAGCCGGCCGATACATGCCGAAGCGTGGCTCTCCCTCGGTCAATAAGTTTCTTTCTTTCTCTCAATCACTCATCTCTTCCGACTTTCCTCATGCAGTCGCACCTTGGTGCACTGAGTCTTCCTAAGATTACCAGTCAGTCAGGCAGGGCGTCCTACAATAGGTTTGCCTAGTTGCGATCTCTACTCCAAGGCGCGTCACGAAGAGAAAATGCATTAAAGTAAACGTAAAAAGTCACGACAGACGTTAGAGTATTTATTTACATTCATTAATTATGAATGAAATGTGTCACCGCCTGCCACGAGCCTTGGCTCGAGTATAACAGTTTCTTCCCTTTAAATCTTCTGACCTTTCGGGACATATTTACTGTCAAATATAAGCCAATAAACTACTGTCTGCCACAAGTCTTTGTGTCACCTTTCTGTCAGGTGGGGGGGTTCTATTCACACGCAATAAGCCCTCTGCCAGAGCGTGTTGATTCGTCGGGCTATGTCAAGCCTATTCTAGCGGTAGGAGTCAAACATTCCGGGTGGGCTGATGCAATCAAAAGGTTTTAAATTATGTAGTATCTGGTGGTGTTTAGTGTACAAATTTGGTGTTTATTTGTGCAGTGAAGTGCCGCAAAGTGATTCTGATAATAAGAATCGTTGAATTGTATTGTTTTTAACACTGCTGTGTCGAGTGAATTGTCATGGACAACTAACTTCATCATCATCATCAGCCCATTTAAGTCCCCACTGCTGGGGCACGGGCCTCCCTCAATCACATGAGGGGTAATTGCCATACTCACCACGCTTTGCAGACGGGTTGGCGAGGGTTTTGATATAAATGCAGAGTTTTCCTTCTCTGGGTGCTGATGATAATGCCAGCAGCTTTACCTTAGTCGCCTTTTACGACACCTCGGTAAGAGTGAGGGTGGCCTATTCTACTCTGCCGGGGACCACACGGCCAACTACAACGCAAGCAAGGTACAACTAACTTGCTTGGACCTAATAGAGTCTTAAAACCCGCGATTGTGTTTAGAGTGGTATCGGCAGAATCTTTAGGTCGATGAAACGTAAAACACTATTCTTTGATTGACTTCGACTGTTGACTACCCATTTATTCTCAATAAGTTACTTGGCATTGGCAAGATATCTTCGGGTAGAGATATAATATAAAAAATAAATATTTCAAAGCCTTTTCTCCTTGAACAACTGAGGTATTTCTTATTTGACATTTGTAACGTATGCAAATCAGATGCTGCACCCGACCTCAATTCGCAAGCGGAATGCGTCTACATCTTACTTGTAAACCATCGCTCTGCTTACATTTCTATTCTAATGATAATTAAGTGCACGATCTGACATCAGTACTGCACTAGTCTGAGATCCGGTGAAGAAATATATGCGATCATTCGTTATTTGACAGTTTTTTTTTAATGACAGATTATTTCACTTTTTATCTCTCAGGCACTATTAGCATGGTCATAATGTGTCTGTTATTTTATGTTCGCGTTTAAGTCGTCCTAAGCATTCTTGGAGTTTCTTCTACAATTCTTTAGAGAAATGATACAGTCGTCTTGCCATTTTAAAATCCTCTGTGATTTTGATTTAACCACTTGATTTCGATTTGATCATATCTCAGCGACATATAGATCTCATCAACCTAGGAGCTGCTTCGTTTTTATTCTTAAGTTTTTTATGCTAGATTTTTTATGCTAGGATCGGGCCACCTGATAATGGTAAGTAATTATCGCCGACCCAAAATGTGTCTTGGCTTCCGGTACGAGAGTCCTACACTGGCCCCGATCACTCGTGGTTTTACTCAAGCCGCTGATTCGCAGCTCGCGAAGATCTGCCTGCTCGACATCATCAGATATCTGGGGCGGCCGACCGGGCGTTTATTACACATTATATATTTCATCTTTGTTGGTTTTATATATTACATGAGGACATATTTTGTTCACCGGATCCCCTACTACACTATTAATTCGCCGGGCACGTCTCCTCGCGATCGCCGAGCCACAAAGGAGTGACATCACAGCCAGGAAATCTATTGCCGGTTGATCCTTTTAGGCTGAGCGGATGGCGTGACATGCTTGTCTGACATAGGGTACCTAAAGGCATTCAATGTACCTATTAAGTACAGACAGACACATGTAATTGTGATACTGTAATATTACCAACTGTGTTTGTTTGACATTTTTGTTTCATTTGATAAGGCGGTCTTTAACTAGTAATTGCTGAGGTGATGCCTTGACTTCGCTTCCGTTGTTCAACTTGGGCTCTTCTCTTGCTTACTATCAGGCTGAGGAGAGCCAATATATTGTGCCTCTATATATATAAAAAAAAAAGTAATCCAAGCGACCCTTATAAATATGCATTTATGAAGCTAACGTTCTCTGTCAAATTATGCATCTACAGTCGAATCTACCCGTTTTATTTTGATCCCAGCTTTTAGACAGCAAATCCCGTCTCTACCCCGTCTACTAATTGGCGCTGGCGCACAAAGCGAGCGACGTCACTGTCAGTCTATTACCACTTGATCCTTTTAGGCCAAGCCAGAAATTCCCAAACTTTGCCAGTTCGCGCCGCATATCAGGTATAGGATTTGCCCCGGACCTAACACTTTAGACATAGGTTTCATGCTAGTCAAATGCTGGAAAATAAAGTAACAGAGCGCCCGCATATCTTTCAGTGTCCGTTTGAGTATACCATAGAAACCTCTAATGGTACCCTTAAACGTAGTTAAAAGTGTAATGATATAAGGAAACGATCTAAAAAGCCTTAACTTAATTTATATATACTTTTATAGAGAGTGAAACTGTCTGCTTTGTTCCGGACGGTTTTTTTTTGGCCTGAAGTCCGGAGGCCTATTGAAAATCGAATCTTTATCCCCGTCCCTTTCACGAAACGCACAAGGCTTGTTTAAGGGATGGAACATTCAGCTGTGAGTTCGTTTCTAGTGAAAGCCTTCTGGAAGATCCCGTCACAACCGACACGTCTGGCAAAGATGCCTTTTGGGCAGGCACCTCACACTTTGAGAACTCTTAGTGTTGCGCAACTATCAATCAGATCAAATCAAAATCAATGTGATCAATACTATTGATAACGACAATCCTGTCGTTACTATCGATTGTTTAATACCCGATACTATCGACAGTATCGATAGTTTGCTACTATCGATAGTCAGCTTTGTTTCGTTAGTATTGCTGCCTGATTAAATGTGTCATGTGACAGTATATATATGATACTGATACTATTGACAACCAGCAATACTATTGATAGACTATCGATACTATTGATTTTACTTTAACTATCGATAGTCTATTGATAGAAGACTATCGATAAGCAACACTAACTCTTACGCTAAGCGGATATTCCGTGACGGGATTGCCTGCGCCTGCTGCCCAGCCTGTCTGCGAACTTCATTTCGCTAGCAAAAACGACCAATTCGACGCTCAGACGGCGTGATATTACAAATCTCCATTACAATAGTTTGAGAGTTCTGTTGTTCAGCTACCGTCTGGCCTAGGTCATTTTTCAACTGTGTAATGTTAAAAGTCAAATTAAATGTTTGCTATACGAAGCTTAAGCTGAGTGGAATAACCTTTATTTGAATAATCGTATTAATAAATTGCTTTGGATTTTATTTTTTTACTTGGAGCTAAGCATTTGTAAGGCTCTCGAAAATGTGTTGGTAGTAAAAAAATAACGTTTGTAGAAAAAGTATTTGTGTTTTAATAAGATAACATAGGGTAGAAGAGGGTAATGGGGGTCACTGAAGCGAAAACTCAAATATTTGTTTAATTAAAAAGAAAGTATTAATTGCAACCGCCTTTACATAATTTACTTATTAAACTATCATTACAAATCAATTTCAGTCACTTTGGAAATCAACTTTGGAAATTATAAAAGTTTAAAAAAAAATAACAGATTTAACTCCCAATACACCAACGTCGGGGTACACACACTGGTGTGGGCAATCGGAGTCAAATAAAATCTAGCATACATCGCAAACATAACCTTTATCTGACTCCCATCTAGTGCACTCCGCGGGAGCCCATAGTCTATACGAAATACACCTGTACCACATTTCGTTGTTTCTTTCGAATTCCTCGCATACTAGGCATCTGTTTCTAGCGTCTTCTGCGTCATCATCCTCATAGCCCTGGCACAAGTCGCCAGTGCCAACATCTGGTACAGAAGTTTCGTTCTGTTCTTGTCTTGGCGCTTTGCCTGTTCAGGACCCTTCTTCTGTGCTCGTCTTTTTTCCTTGTCCTTTTCCTTTCCATGTCACCTGACTCTCATTTCCCACAACTACACTAATGAGTAAAAAATATATTGAATACACTGATATAATCTGAACTGCACTTCACAATTTGAAACGTCTAACTAAATAAGTGTAAATGTCATAATCGCATACTGCAAGATATTTGGCCCTTACCTTCTAATTTGCATTTACATAAAATACGTCAGGGGAGCGCTTAAACAAAACATGGTCGTTTCTCAGTGACGCATGGGTCCACTGGCGCGAGCCGTTCGTGGCTGCGCGGGGGCCCGAACCAGGGGCTGAGGACGCCGTTTACTCGTCGGTCTCATGTAGAGTTTCGTGGTGGTGTGGGTGACTCCCATTACCCTACTCACTCATACCTGTTACAGTACTTCGTAATATATTTATATTTTTTTATTTATGAAGCATACTTTCTTATTAATACTGAGAAATCTAAAAAAAAACTGAAAATTTATGTAGCTTACGTAGGTTCGGAATCCACTATAAGCGAGCCCGACTCGCACTTGGCCGGTTTTTTCATTTCAATAACCATTTCCGAGTTACAAATTACCATAAAGCCAAGAAATATCTAGACTTTCGATTTTGAAATGTCCAAGTTTATTAGTGTTTTGCGTGTTCGAGCTAGTTTTTGTACCTAAAAGGCTGTCAGACGGCTTTCTACGATGTCTGTCCTTAAGTAGATTAGTGCTTCCTGAGTTCAAGTATGAAATGAAGCATTTAGGGAGGTTACATACAACCTGATACGTTTACATTTTTTCGCCTCTGCGACCATGCGTAGTAAGTATTCGTTTATAACTCAGATTAAAGTATACACGTAGTATTGAAGAGACTGCTTAACGGTTTGGTGAACAAACCCTTCGATGTCACTGTCATCTAGAGTCGACAGTTTGTGTTATTATTAAAAATGTTTTGGCAACCTTTTACAAGGAGTGGCCCTCATCGAATCGTTCTAAACTGTATTTTATATTTAAAATACAGGTTATCTCCGTATTATTATCATAGTTTTTTTGGCGTTATAGGCTAGTTTTGATATAAATGCAGAGTTTTCCTTCTCTGAGTGCTGATGATCATGCCAGCAGCTTCACCTTAGTCGCCTTTTACGACACCTCGTTAAGAGTGAGGGTGGCCTATTCTACTCTGCCGGGGACCACACTGCGTCCCGCCAACCCTCGCCAACCCGTCTGCCAAGCGTGGTGAGTACCTCTCATGTGATTGAGGGAGGCCCGTTTCCCAGCAATGGGGCTTAAATGGGCTGACGATGATGAATAGGCCACTATTTTTATTATTTGATAGAACAGTTCATTACGATTATATTACGCGTTAAAAAAAATTTTTTTTGAAGCACCTTTCCTACTATATTTTATATTTTAAATTATATTTTCGCTATAAAGCCATAAAAGCTGTCCTCTATAATTGGCTATTAATTATCTTAGTCGTAAGTGTCCACGTTTCGGCTCCGCATGTCATGACGGGTAGGACGCACTGATTGAAGACTTTCGTCTTTAGGCACTGTGGAGTGGCCCTATCGACGATATGAAGACACGACGTAGTTTTCCAAATGCTGCCCAACCTAACTGGATTCTTCTGTTCACCTCATCCTCGAGGTTGTTTTTACCCAATTGCAAAGTCTGCCCGAGGTATACGTATTTTTGAACAACTTCGAGAACGGCACCGTGAATTGCAATCGGTTCCGGTAGAACATGTTCATTGAACATGACTGGCTGGTCCACAAGTTAAAGGTCGCTCAGCGGGCTATGTAACGAGCAATGCTCGGCGTCTCTCTCCGAGATCGAATCCGAAATGAGGTGATCCGGCAGAGAACCAAAGTTATCGACATTGCTCACCGGATTAGCAAGCTTGTGGCAGTGGGCTGGCCATATTAGCCGCAGAACCGACAACCGATGGGGCAAACGAGTTCTGGAGTGGAGACCGCGTCTTGGCAAACGTAATGTAGGGCGCCCTCTGGCTAGGTGGGAGGACGATCTGCGCAGGATGGCTGGCAAGAGCTGGATGCGAGAAGCCATGGATAGATCACAGTGGCGAACAATTGGAGAGGCCTACGTCCAGCAGTGGACTGCGATAGGCTGATGATGATGATGATGATATCTTAGTCGTGACGTAACTGTTACTGTAAGCAATTCGCCTGACTGTCATGACTGTTAGTTCACTAGTCATTTGAAGCAAAAAAGTGTTAAATAACGATAGTCTACGAGGACAGTTTACAGCTTTGTTTGTAGGTAATCATTATTTTTTACGATGTACGTATTCCCAAGGGTATAAAGTAAACGCCATTACCTTTAAGTAATAAGTTACTAGGTACAGGCAGCTACACATCAAGTTACTACAATCAGTCATTAATGTGAGAATCGAATGAAGGTGGTTGACATTAAGGTGAGAATCGAATGAAGGTGGTTGATATTAAGGTGAGAATCAAATGAAGGTGGTTGACATTAAGGTGAGAATCGAATGAAGGTGGTTGACATTAAGGTGAGAATCGAATGAAGGTGGTTGACATTAAGGTGAGAATCGAATGAAGGTGGTTGACATTAAGGTGAGAATCGAATGAAGGTGGTTGACATTAAGGTGAGAATCGAATGAAAAAATTTTGTCAGTTTTCTATGCGTTATAGTGTTGCTTATCGATAGTCTATTTATAGTAAAAGTAAATTCAATAGTATCGGAAGTTTTTCCATGAATACCAGCGACACCAATGGAGTCACAAGTGCAGTGCTAACATTTAAACCCAGGGGGGTTTTTCCCCGGATTTGGGAGTCTATCGATAGTATCGATAGTAAAATTAGATCAATACTATTGATAACGCGAATACTATCGATTGTTTAATGTCCGATACTATCGATAGTTCGGATACATTTAATCAGGCAGCAATACTATCGAAACATAGCAGACTATCGATAGTATTGGGCATTAAACAATCGATATCGATAGTATTGATAAAAATTTTCTCTCGATAGTATCGATAGTTTTGACAAATAGCAATACTATCGATAGTTTCGAGGTCAACTATCGATAGGAAACCTATCGATATTTCCGCTACACTAATACGTTGATGTGTGGCTGTACTTACAACCATTACTCAGAAAGTTCTTCGGTCAATACTGGCGAACTTCTGTAACAACCGCTTGTATTATATTAAAACTTCTGCATCCCGGCATCGGTCTTTTCATGGAAGTACGTACAATAGAAGAATAAAAATTGTTTTCAAGTAATACTTCACTGAATCGAATGCTACAATAGAATTTGATTTCATATTCATCATAGTTTGATATCAATGAGGTAATAAATAGTAGAAGTTTATGTGACTGTCCTATTGAGCGACGAGCGTGGTAGGTTTCGAGTTCGATTGCCGGTCTGCAATCGAACCGGTCGGTCAATTATAAAATAATTACGATAGTCGAAGCATATTTAGATTTTATCAATGTCGCCACCTAAACCACCGAGCGTATAGTGGGATCGATTATGGAAAACACTTCTTTAATTAATAGGTACTTGTATTTTTTATGATTTTTTGTTTCAAACGTCAAAACTGCTCTATAACACTGCTGTATGTTTTTGCTAAAAAGATGTATTAAATGTTTATGAATAGTAGTAGAATAATAGAAAAGTATAATACAGTGAGTATGAAGAGTTCAGACCAGACATATTGTGAAGCCCCTCGGTGGATCCCGAGGATCAGCGGAGCTTATTAGTTAGGATTATGAGCAAAACATTATATTCCTCCTGAGTAGGTACATATTACATTTAGTGTTGTTTCTAGCAAATAGAGCCAATTAAGTAAGACCTACTCCAGCTTATGGATTTTGTAAGAATGTTCAATGATGATTTTAATGTCTTTTTCATTTCGTGTAATTGTTGTAAAATTCCAGATGGAAAATAATAAAATACTAAATATAATTTTTACTTTTAAAATTCATTATTTACTGATTTACAGTGCCTGTGGGACCTCCCTTACCATCAAAAACTAACGCTTCCTTTTGCTACATTCTCTGTGCATACAAAATTTGAAGAATTCTCTCGATTTCTCCAGAATCTCATCATTATGATATGATACAAGTTACAAACTGTTACTGACTCTTTGGAGGGTAAACCTCCGTCGACATTATAAGTGTCTTAAGTTTTGACTATCGATAGCTGTCATTGATTACTGTTTGTTTAAAGTATCAGCCTATAAATGTCCCACTGCAGGGCAAAGGCCTCCATCATAGAAATCAAGTCATCTCTACTATGATGGAATTAGGCTTAAACACCACGCAAATGCAGATTGGTGATCACAAACCCGAGCTATGTTCGAAAAATTCGAAACACACTTTTTGCTCGACCCAGGAATCGAACCCAGGACCCCGAGATCACGGCCCGGTACTTAAACCACTAGACCAACAGGGTGTCTTACTGTTTGTTTATTTATTGTGGAAACATATAGAAAAAAAAGGAAATTTCTGTAAATATATATTATTATATTATCTACTTTATATTTTTGTTATTATTACGTATATAGTGATAGATAAGAGACCACTTGAAACGCAAATAATACGATATCTGATTTTATAATTGATTCGTCGGTACGAATTTATGTTAAGAGCATCACTATAAGTAGCTGCCTTGTGCCTTATATTGACAAATAAAATATTGATAAATAAATACATACGTTGCTCTTTTGGTGCAAAATTGGCATTCCCTGACTTAAGAAACGAATTAAGAATTAGCCAATTAATTAATTGATAAAGTCACGTAATGTTAATAATCTACTTTAGAATTCATGATGTCTTATTTAACCTTACAATAACGTTTTAGGCTAAAAATGAACGTACTTTTAGCGTTTGCGTATTGTGAATAATGTATTAGTTTCGTTCTTTGTACGGGCTTTGCAATGGGTATTATGAATTTAACTGTTAATAAGTGGGTATACAATTCTTTGTTCCCTTTTAAAATAATCACTTCTACCATTTCAATATTTGCTTAGTAACAAAAACCATTTATATTAGGAATTTATTTTATTAAGTAATATGAATTTCTAAATCTGACTTTGAACACTCGGGTAATTTTGATTTGTTGCATCTTTAAGCATTTTTTTTTCTTATAATGGCTCAGTCACATAAATTGACAGTGGGAGAGCCACGCTTCGTCATGACTGGGCCGGCTCGACCGGAGTGATACCACGGTCTCACAGAAAATCGGCGTGAAACAGCACTGTGCTATGTTTCGCTGCGTGAGTGAGGGTACCGAAGTCCAATCCGGGGGAAAGGGGGATTTATAGGTTGGCAGCGCACTTGTGACTCCACTGATGTTGCGAGTGTCCATGGGTGGCGGCAATCGCTTACCATCAGGTGATCCGTCTTCTCGTCTGCCACCTATCACATAAAAAGTATATATTTTTAAACAGATTTTTGACAAGTCGGTGAACTCCACCACTAATAGACGTCTATTTAACTAGTTCTCGTACCTATACCCAATATAGTTTTTTTTTATGTTAAGTTAAAGTAAAGCGTTTACCTCGCCTGGCAATGTTAGTTCTTCGGAAAGTAAACACTGTTAGTCGAGCTAGAATTATGCAAATGAAGTCAGTTGATTGTATTTTGGAAATCGTATTAGTCTTCTCCTCCCCCGCTCGAGGGATTCAAGTAATTACTAAATGTTGGCTATGTGTTATTTAGTTTAGAATTTACGAATATACATAGGTATTTTATGTCCCGCCACCAACCCATTGTCATTCCTATCGTCTCGGTATTGGGACCGAATCTTGGGAGACGCTCACCAGGTACTTGCTCTGGAACTCTTTCCCCGGTGCGTTTCTTTACTCTCTACAAAGTCTATGTCCTGTCCCTTATCATTATCACTTCTCCCCAAATGGGGCGTCAAACACCATAATACAAGCGACTAATGCTCGGGCATTTCCTCATCAACTGTCAAACTCCTTCCTTATTTCGAGCCTTTTATGTGCAAATGCAGGCTACCGTCGAAAACCTTCTTCGGATTGTACCATCTCTTGATAGTACACTGGTTCTATCTCGCTCCTGTACCAGTCGTTCACCATCTGTTGCCGCTCCTCTTCATACAGCTGACATTCCCACAGAACATGGTCCCTCACATGGTTCTTTACAGGGACTTACAGGTGACTCCCTAAACTACACTATCATCATAATCATCTTCAGCAACCCACACTCGTCCACTGCTGGACATAGGTCTCCCCTAATGCACGCCACTGCTCCCGATTTTCGGCCACTCTCATCCAGCCCACACCAGCCAGCCTTCGAATGTCATCATCCCATCTTGTCGCAGGGCGTCCTACACTATATACTATACTATGCATAGGTATTATGGAGTACAAATCGCAACCGTGGCAGGCCCTCCACTAGGTGGACCGACGCAGGAATACATTGGATGCGGGCGGCACAGGACCGATCTTTGTAGAGAACATTGGGGGAGACCTATGTCCAGACCTATGGACGTCTATTGTCTGAAATGATGATAGGTATTGTGAAGTAAATGTGTATACTTAATCTACTTTTAGTACTATTTCTACTAGCCAAACCAGATAGCGATGATGATACTTCCCAAGGTGGAACAAATGTAGTGAGGCCTAGAACCAAAAGTAGTCATAAAATGTGGTTTTTCCTCTCCTATTTAAAAAAAAAATATATTTCACAACGTCACATACATTCATCTGACTCCGAGATAGGTAGCTCAAGCACCTATGTTTCGGATATCAGAATTAACAGTGGGATTACAAATATTTACATATAATACTTTTTTTCTTTTGTACTTATAATACATAGAAAACACCCAGACCAATACAAACAGACATGTTCATGCACACAAATGTTTGTAGTGTGCGGGGATCGAACCCGCAACCCTTGGACCATAGGCAGCGTTCACTACCACTGTTCCAAACGGGTCGGGTCTATTTATGAAAAGTGGGTTCGATGTTTACCTAATACTTGACTGCTTCGTTGGCGCAGTGGATACTGCGTCGCACTTTAAAGCGACAGCTGCGCTTAGAGTCCCGAGTTCGAGACCCGTGTCGGGCCAGAATTTGTACCTGAGTTTTTCTGTTAAGAAATTCTCAGTGTCAGCCCGGAGTCTGGAAGTTTGTTGGTTGGTCTCGGAAAGCACGGTAAGCCGTTGATACTGCTCCCTATCCCTCTCCGGTCGTGTTAGACTGTTGTTCCATCGGATTATGAGGGCAAGGGAATAGAGTGCACTTGTGTTTGCGCACACATTTGAGCGCTATAATATATCCTGCGTAAGTGGCTGATTGTTGAGATTGGCCGCCTTAGCCGAAATCGGTTTCAGGATATTATTATTATAATACTTGAACGCCCCCTTGCCAAACAGTTCCGCAACCCATGTCTTGAAATGTATTTGCAATCGTCAGCAAGACTAAGTTATCATTTACAACGATAACTAACAGACTTACTTTTGCTGTTACTTTCCGATTCCGGTGGTAGAATCACATTATATTTATTAATTTCTTAGTATATTTTTTGTATCGACATAAATGTTTAATTACATGTATAATATACATAGCTATAATTTATATATTTTTCATGTATGACGATTTGTAAGAGCTGTATATAAGCCTATGCAAATAAAGTACTTTTGAATTTTGAAAAATTTTGCAAATTAAAATATAAGCAAGGCTTTTTTCCCTTTGACAGAGGATCACGAGTTCAACTCGGCACATATCTATAGTTTTCTATTGTTCCCGCCGCTGGTAAAGTGTTAAGCTACCATTGCTATTGTCATTGTTCTACTTGTATAGGTGTCTAATATGACTGCTGTGCGTTACATAATAATCATTAATTCTAAAAGAAATGCATAGTAAAGTCGTATTTTGTAGATCTTTAAATTACGAATCGTCCATCGAAGACACAGAGATATGAGCCAATTTAAAAACTAAATTGACCGTTGTTGATTGATGACCAGAATGAAACATTCACACGGACCGTCAACGTCAACGTGCCACTCTGTTGTGTGATGACTTATTCATCTATCACAACAGTTGTAAGTGCAGTGCGACAAGACTGATTTGGCACAAGACTGATTTATTTTTACCCGTTTTTATAGAAAATTTAGTCATAGTTAGATAGATAGATACTCTTTATTGCACAACATACAAAACTTAAAAGCTAGGTATACAGAGATACAATGTACAATTTAGGCGGTATTATCGCTGGGAGCGATCTCTACCAGACAACCTTCAGGTAAAGGACATTAGATAGAAGAGGGGAGGGTGGTGCAATCCTTTTGATTTTGAACATTGATTAAGTAAATTTATAGTATAAATACATATATCTAGATAATAAATAAACACGTCATCATACACTAATATCATATACGAATGTTACCTTACTATAATACAATATAACCTACACAAATTATATAAAATATACTACTATAAGGTTATAATAGAGAAGATATATTTCTATCAACATTTTCTATCGGTGAAAACAGATAGGTTGCACTTATCTACCCGATAACTTCGACAAGTCTGTTTTTGGCCATATCGTAAAAACGTAAAGATAATTGGGATTAAAATGTATTTATTAATTTGTAATACCACTAAACGCCCCCAGTCAATGTCACTGGTGCAAAAACAGCTTTGTCACACTGTATGGGACTTGTTCATTTGTGATGATACGGCTGGTACAAGTTGGCGTTTACATCATCATTATGCTCACAACTCAAAATAGTCTCCAAATATGCGTCATCAGCTTCATGTATCCGACCCATTCACGCAAGTGGTCACGCCACTTTTTCATTACCCCGAAATTGGCGTGTATTGTGAACTAGGCGATAAAAATACGAGTAAATCATTGTTATTATCAGCCGTAGAATGTCCGGTCAACACAGGCCTCCCAAATAAGGGTCATGGGGGCCATGACCCCCCGGGCTTAGTCAAGGAAGACCCAGCGCAGGGGGTATTTTATTTATAAGTGGGTACATACTTTAAATATTGAATTAAATTAATATTCGTAATACCTTGTCGGCAAACACATTATTAATGAACTATACATTTTACTGTAATTCTGCACAGAAATTAACGGCATTGTTTTTTTCATACGGTTTAAGACATTTATTTCTCAAAAAGAATACATTATTCACTTATATGAGAAATACAAGATTATGTGGGTATATAATAAAAATCCATGCTCTTAGTGCGCGGCGCGCGCACATTCCAAAGCGTTAAAGTATTCAGTAATTGAACGCGACATTTAAATACTCCAATGTTTACATTTCGTTCTTTCACATCATAAGAGAATATTTTTACATAGTATTATTTTAACATTAAAATAGCATCTACATGAAACAATTTTGAAAACATATTATAATTATAATTACATTAATATTGAATTATTTTATTTATTTATTTAACTGTTTCCATAGTAAATTTTTACTGTGGCCTTGGTACGGCGAGAAAGAGACAGTTGCGTAGAGCCGCGAAAAAAATCAACATCTTAAAATACCTACAGTGATGAAGTAAGTATTAATTTTTGTCAGAAAACAAAAAAACAACTCCATCTACTAATACCCTAAAATTAGGTACACTTGAGCGAAAACAATCACTTTCACTCGAATGCAATGCAATACCAGTATATGAGTATCTATCTGCTTGTTTATTGCTAAATTGGTGCGGAAAACATTTTCCAATTGAATCGTTGGAAGCCCTAGAAGTAAATTCCCGTTACGAAAGCTGAGTCTATGTAAATGGTTTCTTTTATGAATAGAGGCGCTCATTAGTATACGGAAATTGGAGTATTTGCCATGTGAACTTCACTCGTAGTCATTGGTAGAAATCAAATGACAGCTGCGTCGAAATTTACTTATAATTGTTACTGGAAATAGAAATCATTTTTCCAAAATATTTCCTTTACAAGACAAGATAAAAACTTATGTGTTGAGTTCTCAATAGAATCGGCTGTACTCACGTCGTACTCGATGGAAGGATTTTTAACTTGATATTTTTACGAGATGAAGAATCATAGTTGAGTCTTATTATGATCATGTCGCCGCGTCCACTATACAGTCTATCAGATTAACTTAATAGATATTGATTCTATCGTTTTTGACATGGAGGTGAGAATCGAATGATGAAATTCGACAGTCTGTAGGAACCCATCGTGTGAGTGTTTGTAATTGTTATCCGCATTTATATACCTCGTTCTATACGATCAATTAAGGTGAAACAAGCAATCAATTAGGTACATAATACTCGATGCCTGGCGCGGTTTCTTTGATGCCGACTTAAAATTGATTAAGTGATTGATAATGAGTATTTTTTCCTATTAGTTTTTCGGCGGTCAACGCCGACTAGCTAACTGGCTGGCTACTGGCATTTTTGTTAAAAAGCTTTCGTTTTCTATGTAATATGTAACCCATTTTCACTTTTCCCGTAAACAGGCTCCTTCAATATTCCAGAAAGTAGTGCTCACGTAATACCTAAGTAAGATACCGTGTCTGCTACTCTGAAAGGACAATACGAATTCCCCGGGCGCGATACAAAGAGCAATGAAAGCCTCGGTGTTCGCGGGCCACATGCTCACGCGCACGTGAGACACAATGGCGCCTGATTCTATCGCTAGTCAAAGTTCACTCCCAAGACAATGATGGGTATTTGCGATATCACGTGAAGGTGAATGGGAATGTAATGGTTTCCATTTCAACGAGCGAACCTTGTTCGATCGAAAATAGAGGATTATGTCGGGATTTAGATGGGTGAATGACACTTTTTATCGCACAAAAGGTTACAGAACTTATGCTATTGTCATATGTAAATCTCTGCGGTCTTATCGGTAATAACTCTTTAAGAAAACCTTGGATTAGAGGAATAGGTGTGCAATTGCATAAAATATAGGCTCATGATATTCTGCTTTTGTGGCAGTATTTGTGAGAAAATGGTAATATATTTTTGATAATATCTCATTTAGATTTGTAGGTATCCAAATGAAGTTCAAATTAGTTCGATACATTTTTCGACATATTCTCGAGTACTTGATGTTGAAGTCGATTTAGAGATTTGTATGGACGAATGTATGAAATCTCTAAATTCGACTGTAACGTCGAGTGCACAAGCAATATAGAGGGGCTGGTATTATCAGTAACAAAAAGACGTCGATCCGTATTCATCATCATCATCATCATTTCAGCCCACATCCACCAACTGCTGAGTATATGCCTCTTCTTTATCACGGCACTACCTTCTGTCCCCTGCCCGCCCTATCCATTGTTTCCCCCACTGTCGTTACAATATCGTCGGACTCGTATAAGATTTCCTGCGGCTTAAGTAGAAACTGTGAAGCTTGTATAAAGCCTACTGATACGAAATACTCTCATAATAAAGCTCCACCACGATCTATCGCAGGGTTGGCGACCCTTCAACCGCAGTACCTTGACAAAATGTCCATTCTTTATATTTACTCTTTCAGGTGAACATATTTCGGAAACGAAACATTTTCTATTGTTGCCTGCCAGTTGGCTGCCTTCAACACCTGCGGGGATATTCATATTAAAAACTATGATTTCGGTTTCTTATGCTGCTTTTTTGACCTTTTATTCAGTGTTATGGATAATATTATCCATTTAGTAACAGTTTTTACTATAATGCTGTATGATTGATAATATAAATTAAAAGTAGCAAATACTACTAATGGCAAAAAACAACTTATATTCAAATCATCAAAAAAAATATCATCAGATGACTTGCTTGATAGTTTGCCTCCTTTTTTTCATATAAAACGTAGTCTCCTGGCCGATTTACTTACAGAAAGTAAAAATAAAATTATTGCATATTTTTACTTATGCTTTTTTTATGTGATAGGTGACAGACGAGCAGACTTATCACCTGGTGGTAAGCGATTGCCGCAGCCCATCGATACTCGCGACACCACTGCGATGTCAACCTTTAAACCCCCCTTTTCCCCGGATTAGACCTCCGGTACTCTTACTCCACGCAGCGAAACAGTGCTACTTCGCGCCTGCTGCGCGCTTATTCAGAATATTACCTCGGAATGTAATATTAGCCACACTCTTTGTATTATAATTCTCAAGAAACTATTAATTAAAAATAATTATTTCAATATGATAATTATGTTCGTTTCCATCCAAGGGAAGCCTTGATAAACCCGCATGCAAATATCTTGAACTTCCAAACCCAGCAAACTTCTCGGTTCACAAGTAGTGGTGCTATCCAGTTTAATTCCACATAAACCATTACTCAACGTAGCAGACAGGGCAGGACAGCTCACAACCTATCCAGCAGATATATATTGTAGGCACTCCTCCTGGGAGCCATTTTTATAGAAATACGCGTAATATAAGAACGCGAGTGACGCCACCAAACGGAAAATGGAAAAGTTACTTGTAAATTCTCATATTCCGCTAAAAACCTCTGATTTTATCATTTTTCTGCGAATGAGACCCATATACTAAATAAAATAAATGACGTCCATTAAGGTACTGTTACACATGCTTATTTTCATACTTTAAGCATGCTACTTTTGAGCAAGTGCTACTTAGTAGCATGTGTCGACGGACGTGCTACTAATAAGCATGCTAATTTGGAGCATACTCATATTTGGCATGCTACAAAGGAGCATGCGTAACAGTAGTTTTATACGTCCTAAATAAACTACAGGATGCCTAATTCAGCGCCTTTGCTGATCGCATTGTATGCATGAACTAAAAGTGCCACTTGGAAAGCGTAGTGTAGAGTGCTAGATGGAGTGACGTGCGAGAATGGTATTAGACTTGGTGCATCATGCTGGCGTCAAGCCAAAAAACAGGGTGACAGGGAATGACGAATCCCGGAGGGGTCAGTCCAGCAGTGGAGCGACTGTTGATGATGATGACTAAAAGTGCATGGTGTTGTTGCAGTATCCTGTTCGCGGACATCGTGGGGTTCACGGTGCTCGCATCGCAGTGCAGTGCGCAGGAGCTGGTGCGGTTGCTCAATGAACTCTTCGGCCGGTTCGACCAGCTTGCCAATGTAAGTCTTCTTACCTTTGATATTTGATATATGCTTTTTTGACCTTTTATTCAGTGTTATGGATAATATTATCCATTTAGTAACAGTTTTTACTATAATGCTGTATGATTGATAATATAAATTAAAAGTAGCAAATACTACTAATGGCAAAAAACATCTTATATTCAAATCATCAAAAAAATATCATCAGATGACTTGCTTGATAGTTTGCCTCCTTTTTTTCATATAAAACGTAGTCTCCTGGCCGATTTACTTACAGAAAGTAAAAATAAAATTATTGCATATTTTTACTTATGCTTTTTTTATGTGATAGGTGACAGACGAGCAGACTTATCACCTGGTGGTAAGCGATTGCCGCAGCCCATCGATACTCGCGACACCACTGCGCTGTCAACCTTTAAACCCCCCTTTTCCCCGGATTAGACCTCCGGTACTCTTACTCCACGCAGCGAAACAGTGCTACTTCGCGCCTGCTGCGCGCTTATTCAGAATATTACCTCGGAATGTAATATTAGCCACACTCTTTGTATTATAATTCTCAAGAAACTATTAATTAAAAAGAATTATTTCAATATGATAATTATGTTCGTTTCCATCCAAGGGAAGCCTTGATAAACCCGCATGCAAATATCTTGAACTTCCAAACCCAGCAAACTTCTCGGTTCACAAGTACTGGTTCTATCCAGTTTAATTCCACATAAACCATTACTCAACGTAGCAGACAGGGCAGGACAGCTCACAACCTATCCAGCAGATATATATTGTAGGCACTCCTCCTGGGAGCCATTTTTATAGAAATCCGCGTAATATACGAGCGCGAGTGACGCCACCAAACGGAAAATGGAAAAGTTACTTGTAAATTCTCATATTCCGCTAAAAACCTCTGATTTTATCATTTTTCTGCGAATGAGACCCATATATTAAATAAAATAAATGACGTCAATTAAGGTACACATGCTTATTTTCATACTTAAAGCATGCTACTTTTGAGCAAGTGCTACTTAGTAGCATGTGTCGACGGACGTGCTACTAATAAGCATGCTAATATGGAGCTTACTCATATTTGGCATGCTACAAAGGAGCATGCGTAACAGTAGTTTTATACCTCTTAAATAAACTACTGGATGCCTAATTCAGCGACTTTGCTGATCGCATTGTATGCATGAACTAAAAGTGCCACTTGGAAAGCGTAATGTAGAGTGCTAGATGGAGTGACGTGCGAGAATGGTATTAGACCTGGTGCATCATGCTGGCGTCAAGCCAAAAAACAGGGTGACAGGGAATGACGAATCCCGGAGGGGTCAGTCCAGCAGTGGAGCGACTGTTGATGATGATGACTAAAAGTGCATGGTGTTGTTGCAGTATCCTGTTCGCGGACATCGTGGGGTTCACGGTGCTCGCATCGCAGTGCAGTGCGCAGGAGCTGGTGCGGCTGCTCAATGAACTCTTCGGCCGATTCGACCAGCTTGCCAATGTAAGTCTTCTTTACCTTTGATATTTGATATATATAAAACTTAATTGTATTATTTAGACCCGGGTATGTTCACAAGACGCGTATATTCGGCGAAGCTCGAAATTTGTTGTCATACAATAGGCGCTGCTGGGGCGTTGTTCCTCAAATTTAGACGCTCGAGTGGCTCTCAAGCTGAGGGTTGTGGATAGAAACAAAAATATATATGAGTATGTATGTGTTTGTCTTGTTATTCGTGAGACAATGCCAACGGCTTTACACACAGGAACTTGAATTTAGGAAGGTGTGAAGTGTGTATAATGGTTGAGATACTGAATTCGTTGTAATGTCAATAGGAAGAAGGAATATTCGTCTTACTGTAGAGAGTCCTTTGGAATAATTACGAGTACCTTTTTTGAAGATACATTCTAGAATAAAAGTCGAGTTGAGTTTTAATTGAATTTAAGATTGTATTTTTACAAAAGTTTAGCTACCTGGTCTTCTAATGTATAATAATTTCTTAATCTATGAAATTCTCAAGAGTATTGCTAAGGTTTTAACAAGTTATTCTTTCTGCCTAACATACCTTCCCCCAAGTGATATTCTAGCTAGAGGAAGATATAAAATGAAATGAAATGAAATGAAAATTGTTTATTCAATTTAGGTCCATACAGAACACTTATGAATGTCAACATGTTTACCACTGGTTCGGAATGTAGTTTTCTGCCAAGAAGACACCAGCAAGAAACTCAGCAGTTACTCTTTTAAAAAAAAAATGTTTACAAAATGTCACCATTAACTTAAAATATAGTACAATTTTTTGTGTTACTAATATGTCCCTAAATTATTGTCATTCAAAAAATCGTCTATTTTATAATAGCCTTTCTTCATTAAACAGTTTTTTATATACAATTTAAACTTATGTGTGGGCAAGTCAATAATAATCTGAGGTAACTTATTAAACATTTTTATGCTCAATCCTATAAATGAACTACCAACCTTATGGAGCCTGATATTTGGAACGGCCAGTCTGTGCTTATTTCTGGTGTTAAGGCTGTGACAGTCGGACTTCTTTGAGAACAGATGGAGATTCTTATGAACGTACATAAGGCAATCAAGGATGTATTGAGAAGCCACGGTAAGTATGTCGATTTCTTTAAACAAATCTCTAAGGGAGTCGTGCGATCTAAGGCCATAAATGGCGCGGATGGCTCTCTTCTGTAATACGAAAATAGTCTGTATATCAGCAGCTGATCCCCATAGTAATAGACCATATGACATGATGCTATGAAAGTAGCTGAAATAAACCAGCCTCGCCGTTTCAACATCAGTTAGTTGTCTTATCTTTCTAACTGCATATGCAGCAGAACTAAGTCTACCTGCCAGGCCATCAATAAGGGGACCCCATTGCAGCTTAGAATCTAATTTGATTCCTAGAAATACTGTTGAATTTACAAGCGCAAGATGCTCATTATTTATGGTTATATTTGTATTAACCTGCCTCACATTTGGCATTGTGAATTTAACACATTTAGTCTTTTTGGCATTAAGTAGTAAATTATTAGTTGTAAACCAATATACCACTTGTGAGAGTGCATCGTTTACGTCGTCGAATACTTGCTTAAGCCTATCAACTCTAAAAATCAGAGAAGTGTCATCGGCAAACAATACAGTCTCACATAGGTCTTTTGTAAAGTGAGGAAGGTCATTAATATAAATTAAAAAAAGTAGAGGTCCCAATATGGAGCCCTGCGGCACTCCCATGAGTAGAGGGGCACCAGTAGAATTTATTCCATTAACACTCACTTTTTGGATTCTACAAGAAAGGTATGATTGCAGTATTGAAAGTGCATTGTCTGAGACACCATAATGCCGTAGCTTCATTATTAAAGTTTCATGGTTAACACAATCAAAGGCTTTTGATAAATCGCAGAAAACACCAACAGCATCTTGCTTATTTTCCCACGCATTGAAGACATGTTTCATTAGTGCCACTCCTGCATCAGTAGTGGATTTCCCTTTAGTGAATCCGTACTGGTTATTATGAAATAAGTTATTTATTTTGAAGTGAGCTGCTAATTGAGTGAATATTATTTTTTCAAAGATCTTACTCATTGCTGGTAATATAGATATTGGTCTAAAATTTGATGGGTCATTTTTGTCCCCTGACTTATGCAGTGGTACAATTTTACTAAATTTCATTAAATTTGGAAAGTGACCCGTATCTACACATTTGTTAAATATAATAGCTAAATGTGAGGCAATAGTAGATATAATAGATTTTAAAATTTCTGTTGAAATACCCCATAGGTCCTCAGTTTTTTTTAACTTAAGGTCCTTAAATGTTTTTATAATTATATGGTCAGTAACATGACTAAAGCAAAAAGTAGCTTGACACTTCTCCACACAATCTTTCAGCAGGGACTCAGCAAGATGTGGACAAGAATTTAATGACTGAGTAGTAGTGATTGCTATATTGGAGAAAAAAGATTCAAATGCGTCCGCTATTTCAGCATCAGCGTAAAGATTTTTATTATTTATTTTAAGAGAGATCTTGGTATCATATGATTTTGTTTTGCAAGTCTCTTTATTAAAGTTTTGCAAGTCTCTTTAATGATCATCTTATGTTCAGGATAACCACTGCCTCCGCATCAAGATCCTGGGCGACTGCTACTACTGCGTGTCCGGACTGCCCGAGCCGCGGTCCGACCACGCGCGCTGCACCGTCGAGATGGGCCTCGACATGATCGACGCCATTGCGTGAGTACTTCATTTTTAGCTCAGTGATCACTGCCTCCGGATCTGATCCTGGGCAACTGCTACCACTGCATGTCTACGCGCGCTGCACCGTCAAGACTAGCCTTGCCATGATCAACGCCATTGCGCGAGTGGTTCTCTCTTTATCTTTATCAGCTTAGTGACCTCTGCCTCCACGTCAATTTTTGGAGCAACTGCTAATACTTACTGTGTTTTTGAACGCATTCACGCACGTGGTAGATTCTGTTCTGTTTATCCGTTGTAACTGCTTTATTGTTAGAACTTGTTAAGTCCACAGGTGACCACTTCTACTTCCACCAGAAGTATTTTTTAAAGTCTGCTATTGTATTACGTACGATCCTTTCTTAGAATGGTATTTAATTTTTTTGCTAGGATATGGTTATCTTCAAGTACCCACTACGCGTACGCGTACGCGCGTTTGCGTATGTGTTGCCAGTGAACGGAACGAAACCGAAACGTGGCCGCTTACAATGTGCCAGATGTTTACAGAAATGATGATATCCGCAGGAGAACTAAGGTCACAGATATAGCCCAAAAGGATTGCATGCCTCAAGTGGCAATGGGCAGGGCACATAGCGAGGAGAACAGACGGCGGTTGGGGTGGAAAGGTCCTCGAATGGAGGCCACGTACAGGAAATCGCAGCCGTGGCAGGCCCCCCACAAGGTGGACCGACGATCTAGTGAAGATCGCGGGAATCCATTGGATGCGAGTGGCACAGGACCGATCTGTGATGCGATGATCTGAGAACATTGGGGGAGGCCTTTGTCCAGCAGTAGACGTCTATTGGCTGAAATGATGATGATGATGATGAAGTACCCACTACCCATACTTATTTTTTACACGAAAGCAAACTGTAGTGTCTGAATATGCTGTAATCCATAATGTGTATGAAATAATCAAAAGATACCAAATTATAGGGCGTCTGCGTATACCATCCACCATAATTTAGTTACATTATTGTGGTCTCGTAAATTGATAATAATCATTTCCGAGAAATATCAGCACGAGAAAACAATATTTGACCTGATTTCGTTTGACATTACAGGAAAAATAGCTGCGCCCCGCGGTTTCACTCGGATGGTAGTAGAATTATCGTTATGTTTTGGAAAATATAATGTCCTCCAAACTGATATTTTGGTCATGGCGGCGATCAGCCATCGACGCAGGACATATTATAGTGCACAAGTTTTTGCGCAGACACAAATTCACTTTCTATTCCCGTACCCTCTGATTGCGATGGGACACTAGTGTGACACGACCAAAGAGAGATTAGGCGCAGGACCAACGGCTTAACGTGCTTTCGATGGCGAGGCACGAGGGTACAAGACCGCCAACTTTCCGACTTCGGGCTAACACTGAGAATTTCTTAACAGAAACACTCAGGTACTAATTTTTGCCCGACTCGGGGATCGAAGCCTGGACCCCAGGCGCAACCGTCGCTTTAAAGTGCGACCCACTAACCATTGCGCCACCGAGGCAGTCATTGGAAAATATACAATGTATGTTTATGAACATAGGCCATCTGCCTAGCATATCAGAATATGTAAGCTATATTATTCTAAAGAATCATTAAAATCCATTCAGTATTTTTGCGTGAAAGAGCAACAAACATCCTTCCTAACAATATTACTAAGATATATTTGGACACTTTCACGCGAATTAAAGCCAAAGAACAAACATACCCGGATGTTTCTCTTCGGATCAAGATTAGTTTGGGGGCTTTTGTGACACGTTACTTAGAAAGTAATGCAAAGGAAAGAAACAGGATACGCAGTGAAAAGCTTTTTACTATTCTAATATGAATAGAAGCTTCATTCTTAAAGATTTTTTCCGGATATCGAATTTGCTCACTAGTGACTCGACTGCTCGGATACTTGTTACAGAATAATTGTTAAGATAATTGTTAAGGTGACGGGTAGGGCACACTAGCGACGCCAATCGATTTTAATTTTTAGCTACTAAACCGGATCCATTTTAAACAATTTCGGGGCTAAAACCTCTAGGCAAACACTTATACTATTTATTAAATAACCATGCACAAATGTTGGGTCCGTTTTTGTACGCGAAAAATTGATTACCGCCAATGTGGCCGCTTTTGGCGTGAATCAATTTTTCGCGTACGCGTTGAACCCAAAATTTGTGCATGGTTATTTAATAAATAGTATAAGTGTTTGCTTATAAATTGTTTAAAATAGATCAGGTTTAGTAGCTAAAAATTAAAATCGATTGGCGTCGCTACTGTGCCCTACCCGTCACCTTAACATATAGATTTGCCGAGTCTCAGACGGTTCACAATTGGTGAAAATAGTTCCAGTTTAGTAGTTGTACTTGCACTACTGTGCATCAATCAGATTCATCATTTCATTCATTCGAATCATCCAGATTTAAGGCGAAGGGTACCTCGCCTTAAATCTGGGTGATTAAAACTTTTTAAGAGTTCTTCTAAAAAGATTAGTTTAAAACAGCCTGGGAAAAAAACAGGTTTATTTTAACTCTTAACTGTTAGGGACACCTCGATAATATTGATTGGTTTTTCATAATCGGAGGGGAAGAAAGGGCGACATTTCCTTTGAAAATGTATATTTCAAATTGCTTGCTAATGCCAATGCCTTCAGTTCATACAATTACTAAGGGCGTATTTTTTTTGATGTCGAGAATATTTATGAATCAAGGATAAATTATAAATTTTCTTAAATTTGAGTGCTTACTTAATTCAATATTATTCAATTTTCTACGTCTTCAATGAGTCTATTATTGTTTTCTGCTCAACGGAACATCTTTCGGGGAAAGTGTATTGCCTTATTTTACTGTTCACTGAATTTAATTGAATTTAGTAGATACTTAATATAGGGTCTCGTAAAGAAACATTTACACAGGATTATTCATTCACTTAGACACCTTGGAGTATTCATCACTAAAGCCTCTAGAAGGCTCAGAGTTAATAGGTTTATATTTGCATTATTAAATACAGTCACGCTTTGGATACTTAAAAGCCGTTTTAATTCCGTTTTTACAAAACGCTTGCTAACTTTTAAACAATGCGAGTTACATTATATTCTATTCATTCACCCGTTACCTGCGGAACATTTTACCTATAAGCTAGTTGTACAGTTCGATTTATCCTACAGAACTTGTACTTTGGCTTGATAATATGTATCATCAAAAACGTTTCATGCTCCTTCCGCTATACTAAACTTTACCCACCTCGATTTTGTCGTCACATCTGTTTAATTACTATAATACATAAGTTCTTGCCATGTATTCCTACATTTCCTTTTGTTACACAACAGCCTTTAAGGCGCTATGCGACTACGGAAATGTTGCAATAAGAAAACGACGTGTGTCAACTCTTTACTGAAACGACTCAGTGATCCGACTCAGCCAAATGATACACTGTTCCGAATCTCTAATATTCGCTCCGAATGTATCATTCGACTCAAATGGATCTCGAGTCCGAGTGAACCGAATGATCCGAGTGAGCCGAATGATCCGAATGAGCGGAATGATCCGATGAGCCGAATCTGCAGAGTGAGGCGAATGATGAATGAATCACCGATCTACCTGAAAGTGATCCGACTCAGCCAAATGATACACTGTTCCGAATATCTAATATTCGCTCCGAATGTATCATTCGACTCAAATGAATCTCGAGTCCGAGTGTACCGAAGAGCCGAATGATCCGAGTGAGCCGAATGATCCGAATGAGCGGAATGATCCGATGAGCCGAATCTGCAGAGTGAGGCGAATGATGAATGAATCACCGATCTACCTGAGAGTCGATGTTCTAAATGAAGCGTTTCACTGTTCCGCATCTCGGCACTGATCCAGATTCAAATGTTCTTATCTTCTTTTGAATGATAGGTTTTTGCCAGGTTAATAAGAAACGTGAAATCTGTGTGTTTGAATCCAATGCTGGGTATTGTCTTAGATTGACGGTTCCTTCTGTTTTTCTTGACTTTAAACCAGTGTAAAAATTTTTTACTACTTTGCATGCTCAGATTACCTATAATTGTAAGTACAGTTATGAAAGGAAAATAATTCACTTTCATATGTAATAAACGAAAACCTCATGTTTATTGTTAAAAAATTCGCGGACGATACGCTCACACTTAAATTTTATACATAAGTCAAAGTCAGTATGTACAATGAAACTCCGAAAACGATAGTAGTAAGCAAGAACAATGGAACGAAAAACTTAGAAAAAAATATATTATCTTACCACTTGAATATGAATGAATGAATTTCCTAATAGCAGTGTATCCTCAAAATATACGAAGATGTCTACAATTCAAGCGAAATGGAGGATAAAAATACAATTCTCCGTAAAAGCACCGAAAATAATAATGGAGAAACTTTTTTTGGTGGATCGTGGATCTTTTTTGTGTTGTTACTTCCCTGTCATTTACGTGTCGATTTATCTATGTTTGTATTAAAATTCATAAATAATAAAGAGGGTCGCAGGCAGGGCTGCCCTACGTTGGTGATGCAGAGAAAAGGACAGCGACTCTGTTTTACCAATGGAACTTAAAAACTCGGGCTTTAAACGGAATGTGCCATTTTCGGAAAAAAAGTCACATTGTAAAAGAAATCCAACGGCCCTGACGCAGCTTAGGTGACGGGTAGGGCACACTAGCGACGCCAATCGATTTTAATTGTTAGCTACTAAACCGGATCTATTTTAAACAATTTCGAGGTTTCAACCTCTCGGCAAACACTTATACTATTTATTAAATAACCATGCACAAATGCGGACTCAACATTTGTACGCGAAAAATTGATTCACGCTAAAAGTGGCCGCTTTTGGCGGTAATCAATTTTTCGCGTACAAAAACGGACCCAACATTTGTGCATGGTTAATTAATAAATAGTATAACTGTTTGCCGAGAGGTTGTAACCCCGGAATTGTTGAAAATATATCCGGTTTAGTAGCTAACAATTAAAACGAATGGTGTCGCTAGTTAGGGCTACCCGTCGCCTTAATTCAACTCCGTACGGGTGCGGTAGTGAAAGAAAGCCGCCAGGCACGTCACTCCCACGTACAAGGTTCGCGCAGTTTTTCAAATATGACTTTCATGAATAGGCTCAGTCTAATTAAGGCGCATGTCTGTGGTATTACTACAGTGTTAATACGAGTATAGCGAGTAGCTCGCTAGGCGGCTAATATCGCTTAGACCAAGATTCAAGATGTGGGGAATCTTACATTGAAACGGCTACTGTATGACCTTCGCAACCCTTTAACAGGGAATCCAGACCAACTGCTTCCGTTGTAATTGCAACGTGGGCTCTTCTCTTTCTTACCTGAGGAGAGCCAATATACTGTCACTATGAAAAAAAACTGATCCACTGTGACACGTTTCAGAATCTATCCGAAACGTGCAGGTTTCCTTACAATTATTCCTTCACTGCCGAGATAATAGCAGAAATACGCTCATATATTTTTGAGAAATTCAGAGGTGCAAGGTCGGATTCCAATCATGACCGTTATGTTCAGGCGGGTTCATTATCCCTGAGCTTCCATCATTCTCAAACAGTGACGGATTTACACATTTGCCGCCCGTAGACTTGAAATTTTGCTGCTCCTACTGACCTCCATTCAATACCCTACAAGGTTTCTCCAAGTTTCAAGTCAGTTATATGTAGATTATTGTCTGATAATTTTCCAGCGGTTCCAGGCCTTGCCAGCCCTGGGCCTGGCACGTGCGCCGTACGGGCGGGGCGCGCACCGGAGCGAACCGATACGTGCTTATCGGCGCAGGGGCTCATCAAAGGAGCACGGCTAAAATTAAATACCCTCTTTGTGATCGTACCTTGCTACAGGGTTACCAGGACAGTAGAGTCAATTAGGCTGGCTGGAGTAATTGTTGTCGTAAAGAGCAATGGTATTCTCGGTGGATAAGAACGAGCATTCCATACCTGGGCTCGTGGTTTGGATCCGACCTCTGTATATTTCAAATCTATGTGCATATTTCTACCATTCGCTAAATAAAATATTTATTGCCAACAAAGTTTTACAAACAAGTTTCAGCAAACAGTGTTCTGACATCTTCAAAAAAACTAGTCAAGGTACATAAATAACCATTTATTTACTCCAATAGGCCGAACGGATTAATGTAAAAATATTTATATTTTATTCTATGATTGAATGATTGGTAAGTGAATGTGTGTTGTCGTGAAAAAAACCTGTACGTCTTGGATAGTTTCTTAAAATTGTTAATACCTATTACAATATTTGAAACAATCCAGATCCAGTTGGTCTGATTCCCCCGTATAAGTTTTGCGAAGGTCAGCCGGCAGCCGCTTGATCGTAATTACCAGATTTCCCAAATCCTGTGGTCCAAACGCACCCTAACAGGCTCCGAAGCGAAAGCTTTGAACCATCTGGGAATTACACGCTCAAATGTAGGAGGACTAATGGTTGTTGTAAGTCAGTTCGGAATATCGAAAATGCTGTATAAATATAACTTCAAAACCATATTATTTGGAAATGTCTTCACGAGCAGGATTGCTTACAAAACATCAGACAAATTTTGTAAAACAACAAATTTCCTTAATGGCACCCACGAGATGTTTATAAAAGAAAGAATGCCCAACAATTTATGTACGACAAAGGTGATTGCCACCCTTGTAGTGATGGGGCTTATTCAAATTCTGCCACTCGAGTCCTTTTATATTTTCACTCGAACACACTCGAAAATCGCTGAAGTGGCAATGGGTGTGCCACTTCCGTAGAACCGACGTTGAAAGAGGAATTGTTAGAGTTGAAATGTCTCGGAGTAAACCGCGCTTAGACAACATAGCTTACACATGTCACAACTTGGACTTGTAACCTTGGGTTAAGTGTAGGTGATAGATTAGATAAGAAAAGCCTAGGATAGAAATCTGCGGCTCAGGTTGCAATGCCTACGATGACAATGGTCGTGTGATGAACACTTGTATTTGTTCAATGTCCTGGTGAAGTCTGTAGGTATTTAAGTTTATATTTATAATTCCTTCGTTGTCTGATATCCGTAACACAAGTGCTTAAGCTAATTAGTACGGAATCAGGTCAATGTAGATGTTGTATGAATTTATTTACTGATGGCTTGATAATTGCTACTTGAGTGGTTCTGCGGGAAATATAGAGCGAATGGAGTGGTTTGGACGTGTTTGTTTGTGAACTCGAGTCGAATTGAGTAAATTTAGTTTAAAGTTGCATCACTATGAGTAACGAGGGACAATCACGGAGAGCTCATTGAAACCACCACTCCTGGCTTCCTTTGTTTCTGTGTGCGGTAGATTCGTTTGACTGCTATGGCTTGTTAACACCCGAACTGAATGGCGAGATTAATTACGTTTAAGCTTTGTCTTTATGTCCAATACTAAACGTTCGCTTTAGTAAAAGCATAGTAGCACTTAAATAGTATATTCTTAACACAGTGCTATCGAGTCTTGGTTATGAATATCAAATTCATACTTATAAGATTAGCAAGAAATTTACACATGGCAAATCGGATAGGATTTTATTTGCATTTATAACAATACAAATGTACCTTTTACATAAACGCTTGGCTATAAACACCTATATAACCTGTAAATCAAATATTATACAGTTACACCCTATTAGTGTTCCATGGTTTACTTCAAAGGCTACCTATAGACGCGTGGAGGGACATGTAGGTAAAGATTGCCAGTAGCGACATTACAGGATGTTTAGACGAAGGCCCGATGGCCTTGAAGTCACCTATGATAAATATATTTTCATAGTCTTAAATAAAAATACAAAAATAAATAGTGATATTATGAATTTTACCTCAAAATAATGAAATACTAAAATCGTAGCTGTCACTTCCTTGCGTGTTACAGTTTTTCACACTGTGTCATTAAAATAAATATAGTGCTTGCGAAGTATGAACTATGAATAATTTAGGCTATAAATATTACTTTTTAATGTTATTTTGTACATTCGTACAAAATAAAAAAAAACATATTTTGTAACAAAGTAAAAAATAAAAAATACAGATGTGTAAATCTACGTTTTATTTGACGTATATTAGAACGGTAGGTGTTCTACGATATATTTCACGAACATTTTTTGGATAAGTATTTAGATTAAGATTGATAGAGGTATTGCGTAAGAAGAAAGTTATTTGGTAGTAGTACATTTGTATGACTGCTGACTCTATAAAAATAGTATTTTTACAATTTTGGTATTAAATATTCGACGAGCACTTTCGAATAGGTGATCTGTTCGATTTTGTGAATATTTTAGCATGTAGGTCATGGGTTTACAAGATAATATATCGTTCATTAGCATTTTGCACACGACGGCAACCCTGAGGCACGCCTTGTGTGGCCCACCCTCCGATAGTTGAGGAAGGTCAATAGGTCTTTCGATGGAATGCAAGTATTGCAAGTTTATCGTTGCTCCCAAGGAATTCTGGTTGGGTGGCCACTGACTGACGAGTTTTTGTTCTACTTTTGACATGTTGGAACCATCATTCAGGTTATAGGCGGTTTTAGTGTTGCCCGCTTTCGAGACGGAGATATCTTGTTCCTTTCATGTTTTTTAAACACTAGTGGCCAGACCTCGCTTCGCTACGGTAATATAATTAAAAAAAAATGTTAAGAAATTGTATTTTTCTATACGAACTTGATTTGTAGTTAACCAATTCTGAATAAGTCGGTAGGTATTAAACGGAGACTTAAAATGAGACTAAAATACTAAAAATACTGAAATGCCATTCATAATTTTTTTGTAGATTTTCATGACTGATGAGCAGTAAATATTGCGAATCTTCATACAACGTTTTATCCCCATTTCACTCTTATAGGAGTTGAATTAAAAACTCTCTTAAACGTTGACTCTAGCTTTTAAAATAACGACACTTCTATACGTCGTTGTAACGCACGTTCAGCCTTTTAGGGATTGAATAAAAAAGTGCTAAAAAAATCTGTTTGAATAGGGACCAATATAATTTTTCATGACTCTAGCTTTAAAAATAACAATACTTTATACGGCGTATTAACCCCCGTTCATCCTTTTAGCGGTAGATTAAAAAGTGCTAAAATGTTCTAAATCTAATTTTCATAAATTTGAGCATCAAATATGGCGAACTTCCCATACGACGTTTTTTTAACCCCATTTCACCCCTTTAGGAGTTGAGCAAAAAATGCTAAATATTATAATTTTTATAAAAAGTAATTTTCATGACTCTAGCTTTTAAAATGACCAAACTTCCATCCGACGTTTTAACCCCCGCTAACCCCTTTAGGGGGTTGAATATAAAATATACTGAAAATACTGATATTAATTTGGTATGAAATATACTACAATATGGCGAAAAATACGACGCTCCTACCCCCATTTTACCCCTTTGGGGGTTGAAGAAAAAAAAATGCTCAAATCACTTTTTTTAAACTTGTATGATGAGCCGAAATAACAATTTTCATGACTAACTTTAATAATGACTATTCTTCCATACAATGTTTCTACCCCATTATACCCCTTTACGGGTTAAATAAAAAACCGGGAACTGGAAAATTTTATTTTTTTATCAATAACGTGATTCGAATTTTCAAAACTCTAACATGAAAATGCGCGCTTACACAATAAAAACTACCATGTTCCAAATTTCATGATTTTCGGTCCAGTAGTTTCGGCTGGGCGTTGATTTCGTAATCACTTCAGCCGGCAGTGAATTTTATTACACATCAAACATGACAACAAGTTTTAAAATAAAATCAAACTTCCCGAATCGAGGATCATGGTCCAAGCGTACCCCTAGGCTCCGAAGCGACAGTTATGGACGCAACAAGGAATAACACACTAACTGCCACACTCAGAGTCGTTGATTAACTTAATTGGCCATTTAAGAAAAAATATTGACACTTATTTTGATACACATAAAGACTACCGATGCTAAAGTTAATGAAAATTAGCTTAAATGACGTCTCTGAGTGCAGCCGTAAGATGAGGTCAGGTTTTGCGTTTTTGTAAGACCAAGGTTTTGAACACCACCTACGTTTTCCGAATTGCCGCAGAAACCGTGACGAATTTAAAGTTCTCTCCATTTCCTCATACCCTCATAAGTCGGATTTCTTTATTTGACTGTTATTAGCGTTGGTGCATTCGGAGATCAAAATTAATGTGACTATTTTGTCTCTCGGGGTCGGACATGAATGACTTGCATACGATTTAATACGCACCCAAGTATGAGACATCAGATGAGCAATATTTCTAAATAGAACTAAAATTCAAACAAAAATGTAATTTCAGAAACATTATTGCCGGTTTTAAATAGCTTATTTTTACATGAGGAGCAATTTTGGAAATGGGTTCTTTTAGATGAAATGGGAAATGCTAACGAGCTCCCGGATTACACCGGACTTTCGTAAGTGGTCCCGACGCGACAATCAACACAATTTCGCAACCACTTTAGCTTTCTGTTGTGTGCTTGATATCATATAACACAATTTCATGGGAAAATTACATATGGCTTTTAGACTGCTATTTTGGTACCTGACCTCTTTAGAAATAGTAAGGATTCGACTTAATCATTAGATACGTCGATACCTACACGTAATGTCCCTTATGATATGTAACAATGCCAGCAACACTATTTAATTTTCTTCTACAAAGCAAGGTGGATTGTCGATTGAAATACGAATTTGAAAAACGAACTCAAGAATTCATTTTAAAAATGGCAACGGTCCTGCCATATCCATATATCAGTTATCTAACAGAGCATAATCCCTTATAGCTAACATCTGCAGTTTAGTGGTGTTCTCTTGTAATAAGTGTTCTTTAAACACCATAGGTTATGAATGACTATCAGACCAAGTTTGTAGTTAACATTAGCTGTCGGTTTTCAGCAGCGTCTGCTCATAAAAGCAAAGATATTAGCTGAAACTTCAAGCTCATTCTCGTACATAGAAAGTTAGACCAAAGTAGTAAAGTGCTAATTTGACCTAGAACGTTATTTAATTTACAAAGCAAACTGCTAATGAAGAACTGTTGATCTGGTTGTTACTAGAGATTGGTAGGAACGTGAGTGTATTTGGATCTTTAGTCGTAAAGAACTATCCAGTTAGACTTTTAAGTTCTGTTATAATATGGTTTCAAATACCTGACAGCCAGTGTAATAATCATCTATAACGAAGACTTCAAAAATGAAGGAGGTTTTCCGTCTTATTTCATTGAGATTGGGGTCTGATACCCTATAGCTTCTCGTCACCCATCCCTCAAAGTCTTAAGTCGAAAGTCTTCGACCAGTGCGTCCTCCCGGTCATGACTTGACTCACGGCTGGACCACATTAGCCGCAGAACTGACAGCCGTTGGGGCCGTAAAGTCATTGAGTGGAGACCGCGACTCGGTAAGCGTACCGATGCGTTTCTCAGGTCCTCGATGCAGCCCCTCTCGAATGAGAGAGTCCCGGACGAGTGCTATTCAACACAGCCTATTTATACCCTAACCCAATTCGTACCGCATTAATTTTTAAAAACAACTCTTTTACATTCATGAATTAAATAGTTTTCCCTATGAAATACAGTGGTACCCGAACATATTCATTCATTTATTAATACATTCAAGCGGTGTAAATGTCCGCGGACAATCTACACCGCCGGCCGACCGCAGCCAACCTCAGGGTGTGATGTTTCAGGCGCTGCGGTCGCCTGCTGTGCCGTAATAATCCTGTTTGTGCCACATTGCTGTGCAACTTTGCATACTTACTATTGCGCAGCACCCGGCGAATGTCTTAAAAAACACCTTTATTCCCTAATCGAAAAAAATATTTACAAAAGATATATAATTAAAAAGATTGCACCTGACTTTTCTTTTAGTAAATTGGAAAATAATCGGTAAGCACCAGATACTGATCATGGGTTTATTACTCATCATCAGTGTCCCGCACTTAGCGATGACGGACGGATGGTAGGCCTACCTGAATCGCGTGGACGTGACGAGTTAGTTTTATAGAATGAAAATATGACGACCTTAAGCATTTATTATTTATTGGGCCGTGTGGTCCCCGGCAGAGTAGAATAGGCCACCCTCACTCTTACCGAGGTGTCGTAAAAGGCGACTAAGGTAAAGCTGCTGGCATGATCATCAGCACCCAGAGAAGGAAAACTCTGCATTTATATCTAAACCCTCGCCAAACCCGTCAGCCAAGCGTGGTGAGTATGGCAATTACCCCTCATGTGATTGAGGGAGGCCCGTGCTCCAGCAGTGGGGACTTAAATGGGCTGATGATGATGATGATGATGAAGCATTTATTAATAATGGATAACAGTACATCTGACAGTTACCGTAATACGATACGAACGATGTAGATTGCATGAGGATGCACAAGGATGCTGTGCATCTGCGTTAAGTGAAGTTCGTCCTTCTTCGTGAAGCGCACTGCCAAGGAGTGAACCCCCTTCATGGGTCTGTTTCTCCCATTGACTATTTACAACCTTATTATAAGCTGCTTCCAGAAGCAGTCTGTTCGCTTTAGCTTTAAAAAATAGCTCACCCAAGTCAGCTCGCTCCATATCGTCTTTCGTTTCTCTTCTCTTCAAATAGGGATAAGTGTGAAGCCAAAAGAAACCGTTACCGTTTGGCGTAAGATCTTTACGCCAAATTATTCGGAAGAACGCCCCGTTGGTCTAATGATTTAAGTACCGGGTCATGATCTTGGGGTCCTGGGTTCGATTCCCGGGTTGAGCAAAGGTATGTTTCGAATTTTTCGAACATAGCTCGGGTTTGTGATCACCAATCCGCATTTAGGCAAGCGTGGTGATTAAGCATAATCCCATCATAGTAGCGATGACTTAATTTCTACTGATTTAGGCTTTTGCCTTGCATTGGGACAGTATATAGGCTGATACTTTTACTATTCAGAAGAGGTTTGAGGAATGTTATAAAAAGATGTGTAGAAGGAGGAAGATTTCGGGTTTATACGAACTCGTTCGGTTGGATTAATATAAGTGGCAAGGACAATGAGTTTGTGTTCTCTGATTCTGTGTATTCTAATAATTGACCGACCTAACAGATGGACCTGCGCAGAGATAGTACACACATAAAACTTATAATTAAATTAAATTAAATATTATTTATTTCAGACCATAGACCCATTTGTCTTCGTAAGATTACTTAAGGTGACGTGTAGGGCACACTAGCGACGCCAATAGATTTTAACTTGTAGCTACTAAACTGGATCTATTTAAACAATTACGGAGTTACAACCTCTAGGCAAACACTTATATTATTAATAACCATGCAAAAATGTTGGATCCAACGCGTCGATTGGCGTCGCTAGGGTGCCCTACGCGTCACCTTAATATTATTGTTAGTTAGTAACATATATAGATGAAATTAAATAAATTCGTGCTGAGGTGAGCATCGCGTGAGAGGGTAGATTCCCGTATTCATCACTCTCAGCACAAAGCACCTCCATAGCGACGACGTGTGTCGGTCCGTCAATGTCTTCAGGATGCTGTTCGAACTGATTCTCACTTTAGTGATCAGGGAACTCGTTTTCTTGTGTATAACGGCTTCGAAGCCGTCAGTTTGATATTCGGCGATATAATAACACTTTTATGTATGGTTTGTATCAGGGGCTCAAAATACGATAACACTTAACAATAGTAGAAGATTTCGAGTGCAATAGAATAATTCACAAACCCTCAGACGAACACCTGAGCACATTATAGAAAAGTATAAATGTTATCTTCGCGGAATACGGGTGGAGTAAAATGTATAATTTATTTCAAAGCACTACCCGGCTTCAATTTATCACGGGAAAGCTGTCGGGATGTGAATACGCTCAAAGAGTTCCCTCCATTCCCGGTTCCTATTCTGATTTTTATTTGTTCAAGTAGGCATGTCTACTCGTAATAGTGAATGTATGTTCAATATAGTAACTTACTGGTCTGGAAGGTTAAATGAAGTCTTTGTTTTGAATGTACGTTTCATTGGCCTTTTGTTGGAGTTGTGTAAGCTAGGTCGTATATTGCAAAATCAGAATAAAATGTAGGCGCGTTGGTCTTTTAATAATATTTGTACTAGTATAGGTAAAGTCAGGTTTTTAGGGTTCCGTAGCAAAATGGCATAAAACGAAACCCTTATAGATTCGTCTGGTCTGTCCGTCCGTCCGTATGTCACAGCCACTTTTCTCCGAAACTATAAAAACTATATTGAAACTTGGTAAATATGTCTATTTTGTTAACCGCATTACGATTTTTACACAAATTGAATTAAAAAATTGGGGGGTCTCCATACTTGAAACTGAAACTTAAAAAGTGTCGTCCTCCCCCAACTCTTTAAATGAATTATAAAACAAAAAAATATATGATGTACATAATCATGAAAACTAACAACGAAAATTGGTTTGAACTAGATAAAGTGAGAAGTTTTTTTTAATACGTTATAAACCGTAAACCGCAATTTACCTTCCATATATCTTACTTGCTGCTACGGAACCCTTCATGGGCGAGTCCAACTCGCATTTGCCGGTTTTTTTGCATGGAGGAATTAAATATTCGATTCTAACGTAGTCTGAAATATTCCTACATTGTCCGAGAATGTGTGTCAGGCATCTAAGAAAGTTCTGTACATCCTGTTCAAAAGCAAATAAACTATTCTTATTCGTTCAATAATGGTCCCGAATTAATCATAAAATGTAGTTACTAACGTAAACCCGTAGGTCAAGACTAGTTGACCAAGCTTTTCATAACCTCCTAGCGTTTTCCTTGTTTTTCGTACTTTTTACTTGTTACAGAAAAGATTACATTTCTTTCAACAACATTGATAAAGCTATTAGAACGAACAAATATATTACTGAACATTCGCTAAGATAAAATATTGTATACAAACCGTAAAAAATCGAATAAATTCCAGACTATTTTATTGAGAATATGAAAAGCATACAATCTATTTTGCTACTCAATCTTATAACATACCTAAAGCATATAGTGTACAGATTTACGTTCTTGCCAAGACTTTTATTAATGTTTTCTATATTCACAATAGAACATATTTCTTCAACTATGAGCTTGTGGCTTTTATTCACAAGCATTCATATAGAATTAATTGAATTACTGATTTATTGGACTCTGAACGTTTCATTTTCCAGATTCCATTGTATTGCTACTTTTTTGCACAACTTCCTGATAACTTTCAAGTTGGTTGCTTCGGTTTCAGTTCAGATTTCAGAGATTCGATTTTCTAGATCGCCCTCTTTGCCACACTCAGAGTCGTTAATTAACTAAGTTGGCTACTTAAGAAAAAATATTGACACTTATTTTGATACGCATAAAGACTACTGATACTAAAGTTAATGAAAATTAGCTTAAATTACGTCTCTAAGTGCGGCCGTTAGAATATCGAGAGTAAGCAAAGCAATGAAAGATCTTTGCACATATGTATGTACAACAGGGAAGTAACAAACTTCATACTAAAGATGAATTAGCAAAAAAGTTTTGACAGGCGAGAAACAGCAAATAACACGAAACATCATCAAGCTCAGTTATGATTTTATATGAGTTTTAACGAAAAAGTGAATGCGATGCGAATCCTCACCTTATTGTCAAATAATTTGGTCCAAAATAAATTAAGGAAGTTTGAGTAACTACTGCTTTGTTTTTCAGACTGTTAATTTTCTTAAAGCATTATTCTCCATCAGATAAAATTCTTTCCTCAAAATTGTATGAAGCTTGAACTATATTTACTCAAGTGCCCTTGTCTTTCCGGTTCGTTGTTATAGGCCCGCTGTCTACGATGACATAGTTTCAAGGTTGAGATGAAAATTCATCGCTGTTATTTTTCTCCATTGTCATGGAAAAGTTTATAAAATCCAAAGAGACGTCTTCTAGACAAGATTCATTACTTTTTGACATTTCATTATTCCAAAAATGTTATGAATAATGTTTTGTTTACGAAAATTCTCACGGGTTTTGTAAAACTTAGGATTGTTCTATTAAAACTACGCACAGTTTGAACCAAGTTTATTCAAGAATAGATGCATTCCTGTACTCGAACTTGGCCTACATTTAGCTCTCTTAAATAATTGACTTACGACTCTAAAGGGTGTTTGTTCCGTCTACTAGTCCCACCATATTTTTTTAATAATTGCGATGTGTTTTAGTACAATTAAAAAGAAATTTCTTCGGAATGTACTCGGGGGAACCGTTTTCATGGCTTTCATTGTTTTCATTGCATTGTTTTGCTGCTGATCAATTTTAACTATATTCATATTTACTCTGTACAAGTACGACAGTCATGATCTTTGACCGATTGTCACATGAGAAACAACAAGTAAATAGATTGATATTCTTTACTGCACAAAAATCACACACAGTATCACAATGTTGTGTACTTTCTACTTTCTACATACATACTGATTTTGAATGATGATTTTTATCAAAATATAAATTTAATAAATTACAAATATTTTAGTTACAGTACACTACGAAGAGATTTTTACTGTAAATATCTTAAATTAATCACAATTATTAAAATCCAAATGGCAGCTCTAGTGGAATGAACCATCACCCTTAACAATATAACTGTCAAAGTGCTCTTGCGTAACGAGTTCGGGCGTGATGTTCTCGCGGCCATTACTCATTTTAATAAAAACTGACATTAACAGATGTTTCTAGTGTCTTTTTAGTGTAGTCTTCACATTGACATTGAACTGTGGTCATTTCTTCAGAAGACACGACTATTAAGATTGGTATGATACCAATACCTACCAGTGTGGAAAATTCTTCACTTCATTCGTTTGATAAATTAAATGTAATTTTATTAATTGTCTAAATGTGAACATGAAAATGAGGCGGGCGCTGGTGAATGCGACACAGTCGACGACCAATGCTATCATTAACGCTACAATTGTTTTTTTTATATTAAATGGGTTTGCACTTGACCTCATTTCACCTGATGGAAAGTGACAATAAGGTCTAAGATGTAGCGTGCTTACCCAGAAGAAGCCTATTCACTCTCGACTTAAAGACACCCAAATTGTAGCTCTCTGGGAATACAGAAGCCGGCAAGTTGTTCCATTCCCTAGCAGTAAGAAAGAAGAAGCGAAACGCTTAGTACGAGCTGGTGGAACTTGCACAGTGTACCTAAGGGTGGATTCCTAAAAAAACATTATTTTACTGGTGGTAAAATAATGTTACTGGTTTCAATAAAGATTTATTAATAATTTTGCTACTTCGGTGAGTTTCAGCTCTTTCCTTACATACTTAATATGTTTTTTTTTTATTATTATGATAGGTGGCAGACGAGCAGACGGATCACCTGATGGTAAGCGATTGCCGCCGCCCATGCACACCCGCGACACCAGAGCAGTCACAAGTGTGCTGCAAACGTTTAAACCCCCCTTCCCCCGGATTGGGCCTCTGGTACCCTCACTCACGCAGCGAAACACAGCACAGTGCTGCTTCACGCGGATTTTCTGAGAGGCCGTGGTATCACTCCGGTCGAGCCGGCCCATTCATGCCGAAGTGTGGCTCTCCCACGGTTAAAATTTGTTTCGGATTGTTGCTGTAGTACTCGCAAAGACTTGCGGCAGACGGTAGAGAATTTCATTTATTAATTATAAATGAAATATACACTGACTGCCACGAGTCTTTGGCTCGAATATTATTACAGGTATGACACAAGATGGTAATTAAAAATATCAAAATATCGTCGTCGTCGTTTTTGTTCAAATGCCATAAACTCACATCATAGTGAACAAAAATTAAATGGCACACAATCTATCACCGCTATTGCACCGCACAAACAGCCTAAACAACTTAAATATGGAGAGGTTTAAGCCGGTGCATTGGCAAAATCGTTTCAAAATAAAACCACCTGTCGTGCCCTTTTCTTTTTGACGCTGAAGAATGCCTCCTTATACATACCTTCCTGCCGGGGGGCAGGCGGGTTATGTCGTACTCTCCTCTCGAGGGAGTTTTTCCTAACGAGAAGCCGGCCAGAGGTATACCGACTAAACCTCAGAGACGCTCTCTCATCGCCAGAGTAGGGAGGGGATATAGGGGGTTGAAGAACCTTACTTCACGTGCCTCCCCAGACCTTTCGTGCCCGTGGATCGGCCAGCGATGCGACGGGCCTGTGACTTGGGTATATATATTTATTTTTCTTGTTAGAAAGAAAGAAAGAATATACATTTATTGACCATCACAACACAAACAAAATAAATACAGTAGGCATAACACCAGAGAAGGAAAACTCTGCATTTATATCAAAACCCTCGCCAACCCGTCCGCCAAGCGTGGTGAGTATGGCAATTACCCCTCATGTGATTGAGGGAGGCCCGTGCCCCAGCAGTGGGGACTTAAATGGGCTGATGATGATGATGATCATGAGGCATAACACGACACGACACAGATAATAAAGTTAGGTATCCAACATGGTTGACTCAAGTAAATAACACACTTAAAATTTCCATTTTGTGTTCAGGCCGGACTCGAACCCACATCTTCGACAACCCGGGTGGCTGTTCTACCAAATTAGACCACTGAACACGTTACTAAGCCGACGAAATTTGTAAGTGCTTGATTCGATGAGCTGTCGATAGTCTCATCAATATTGTGGGTATATTTACAATATGCAGTGGAAATATTATTACAAATTGAAAATTGAATTGACCCTGAACATGAAGTTTTTAAGTGTGTTATTTACTTGAGAATAAATTGCAAAAGATTGCTATAAAAATATCAACTATGGTTGAGTAAATTTTGGAAATTAGATCCGGATCCGACCAGACGAAAATAGGACTGATTTGCAATCCAAACAACGCTTTCCGCACTAAAGAGTGCAATATCTCCGTTGTTACTCTCACAAACACGTAGTTGTCAGTTTATTGGCGTGTTCGTCGTGTCTGGGTTCGATATTGAGGAAAAACAAACACTGTTCATGCCTGGCGTTTCGAGTCTGAGGAGTCGGGGCTGCCAAAAATATTAAACTTTTTAGGAACATTTTTGTTTATTTTGACTCTTAAAATAAACGAGCCTTAACCTTCCTAAATGGCGGCACCACATCTGCATTCCCCCTAGTGCCCTTTCTTCCAATAAATAAGCTAAGAAAGAATTAAGTATGCTCTCACTAAACCAATTCCCACCATGCCTTTGTGATTCATTGCTCAAAAATTTCTGCTTTCTCGTAGGTATTATTGAGTAGACGTTTTCCATTTGGTCAAGCTATTTTTTATTTACATTACACATAAATAAATAAAATAAAGACCTCTGTATCTCTAAAAGGTACCTTTTTTTAATAATAATAATAATAATTCTTACAACATCTCATACGATGACCTGATTCCGTATTAAGTAGCCTAAGCACTTGTGTTACAGATATCAGACAACAGAGGTACACAAATATATACATAAATACATATATTACACCCAGACACTGAACAAACACAAATGTTCATCGCACGAATGTTTGTCCAGGGTGGGGATCGAACCCACGACCTTTGGCGTAAGAGGCAGGGTCACTACCAATTGCGCCATCCGGTTTTTTTAAATACGAGTATTTGTGAACACGAAATAAAAACACGGGATCGTTATTATATAGGTCGCGTTAGTGATATTACTTAAGCGAAAAATGATTTTTCGAAATATAAAGTTTTAACTTGATACTCTCCTGCAAAGTTTATTCTAACAAACTTGAAACCGGTGCACGTATTTATTTACGCAAGAACACTCACGGCTCACTCTGTTCATATATCTGAATGAATCTCTGTGCATATCTCAAAGATTTGCGTTCCCACCCCTGAGCAAACGTTACCCAGCCGCCTCATATCATCGAAACTGCGGCTCAAACGCGCATGTTGTTGACAGGGACCTTGCACTCATGCCTCGTGTGAGTACACGAGAGTATATACTTGCGCAAACAGATCACTGAAGTGAAAAGAGTAAACTACATCACAGATTTAGTTCAGTAGCTCTTTAGAATTGGCTAACATAATCAGAGGAAATTCGTCGGGAACTAGTCAAAAACTTATATTCACAATGCCTCGTGTGAGTACACGAAAGTATATACTTGCGCAAACAGATCACTGAAGTGAAAAGAGTAAACTACATCACAGATTTAGTTCAGAAGCTCTTTAGAATTGGCTAACATAATCAGAGGAAATTCGTCGGGAACTAGTCAAAAACTTATATTCACAAACAAACTTGACCTTGACCACAATCGCACCTGATGAAAAGCGACAATGAGGTCTGGGATGATACGCGTCTGCCTAAAAGATGCCTGTTCACTCTTGCCTTAAAGATGCCCAGATTATAGTGGTCAGGAAAAACAGACCTCGGCTAAGAGTTCCATTTATTAGCCGTCTGCATTATAAATGTGGAAGCAAATCGCTTCGTCCTTACTTGAATTGGTTTAGAATAATGTAACTTATTTTGTTAAAGACTCAACTAATCCTGCAGACAAACTAAACAGTAAACAGTTTTGCAGGTCAAGTGCAATTTGTAAACAAAATATGCAAGTTTAATTCTTAAATAAAAATATTAAAGAATTGAATAAAATGGTTTGTTGATCATGGGTTAGAAATTTGTAAAAGATTCGATTTAACTGGTATCTAGATTAATGATACAGTATCATTTATCGCCGACGTAAACTCTTTTTTCACTTAAGGATCAACTGAACCAGGAGTTAGATGGGACAAGAACAAGTGAGAGAACTAACTCGAGTGAACTGATCCAGAAAACTACACTGGTCTTAATACATACAGTTTGTCAATACAATCGGCCTCTCGGATTCACTTTATGCATATCATGTTTGCATAATGGCGCAGCTGCTTTTGCAGTAAACATTATGTTAACAAGGGGTGTTTGTTTGTTGGAAACGAGAACGCAATAGTTGTAAAAAGATATGCATTTGAAATTCCTGGCTGATAAAAAGTGACACTTTTATAATTTACGGCTGTTTAACTAAATGGCGAAAGGGAAAGAAGAGCCTCATTTGCTATGGAAACTGACAGGAAACTATTGACAGTTGACACTGGCCCGTCCGTCGGTTCGACTAAATCTTTTCGCGTACAATAAAATTGAAACCAGTTGCCCACGGTGGTCTTTCCGATTATATAAGGAGGTTGTTCTTGAATAAAAGAGTCCATCCCTTAGTTCAAACCCGGTAACGCGCATATGATGCCTCTGGTGCTGCAGAGCAGATGTTTATGGGCGGCGGTGAACACTTATTGTTCCATCAAGTGTCGTCTGCTCGTTAACTTGCTATAATATAAAAAATGTACATCAATTATCTAGTCTCAAACTAAATGCCCTGCAGCTCATTCATCATCATCATCATCATCAGCCCATTTAAGTCCCCACTGCTGGGGCACGGGCCTCCCTCAAACACATGAGGGGTAATTGCCATACTCACTCACCACGCTTGGCAGACGGGTTGGCGAGGGTTTTGATATAAATGCAGAGTTTTCCTTCTCTGGGCGTTGATGATCATGCCAGCAGCTTTACCTTAGTCGCCTTTTACGACACCTCGGTAAGAGTGAGGGTGGCCTATTCTACTCTGCCGGGGACCACACGGCTTCATTCAGACCTCATTCAGAACTAAGATTATTTAGAATAGTCTGTATTAAAAAAATTACCGACTGTGAGGCTGGAATTAAATAATCCAAAAAGCATTTTGCTAAAGGTTTTAAGCCTGTGTGTAGTCTGGAAATGTCGTTTTTATTTCTTGAAAGCTTGTGTAGCTTAAGTAAAAGCTAAAGTTTATAGAAGATAGGTTAATGTCTTGTGGCATAGCACTTTAATCTGTTAATCAATGTTTAATTTGCAAATTGTACAAGTTGTATTAAATGAAGACAACATAACTCTAAAATGGTGTCTTGGAATGGAATTTATCAACATGACATAATTCGTAACTCAATTAACTATTTGGCAATTTAGTGAATGCGAAAATTCGTCAAATTTCTGTAACAAAAGTTGTCAGACTGTTGGCTTGAAGGGATGTAATTGTTTAATGCGTGATACTCGTTTGTGTATAGGTACACGTGCTTGTTTACTATTGATTAAATACGGGAGGGGGAGGAGGCAGGGTTTGCGTACGTGGTTCCGTACAAAAGTCGCGCGGGCAAACGCCTGGAGCACTCTTCCAGGGGTTCCTTGTTGGCCGTAGCTTATGTATCGTGTATGTACAGTTGACGAATTTTCTGGTGTGCCAGCGCTAGTCGATAACCGCTTACACATACAGCGGGGCGGGCAAAGCTAATTTCTGCGCACACGCATAGCGTAGTGCAAACTATCTGGATAGCTTGCAGCAGTGGAAGTGCCACGCTTCGGCATGATTGGGCCGGCTCGACCGGAGTAATACCACGTCCTCACAGAAAACCGGCGTGAAGCAGTGCATGCGCTGTGTTTCGCTGCGTGAGTGAGGGTACCGGAGGCCCAATCCAGGGGAAGGGGGGTTAAAAGGTAAGCAGCGCACTTGTGACACCACTGGTTTTGCAGGTGTCCATGGGCGGCGGTAATCGCTTACCATTAGGTGATCCGTCGGCTCGTCTGCCACCTATATCATAAAAAAGAAAAAAAAGCTAGGCGGCTATCTGGAACACCTCAACGTTTGCTGACCGTTTTTACTTATGTAAGTAATGATTTCTATCTACGATATTGAAAAAGAAAATATTATTATATAAGCTCATTGCATCCAACCAATATTGCATATTGGCACCGTCGATATGATCGAAGCTTGGTGCGATTTGTCTAATTGAGATATAATCATAATCTTTGGTTCATTGTCTGATTGCATGACTTAATGATTTTATTACATTCAATGTATTACAGTGTAACGTTGACTGGCCTGATGGCACACATGGTAGTGACCCCTACCTCAAGTTCTAACTTCCACACTCAGAGTCGTTGATTAACTTAGTTGGCTACTTAAGAAAAAATATTGACCCTTATTTTGATACGCATAAAGACTACCGATACTAAAGTTAATGCACATTAGCTTAAATGACGTCTCTGAGTGCGGCCGTAAGTATTGGAGATTAATTGCCCACTCTGGCCAAGCATTTCGTGTGATGAATACTTTGTGTTATGTCAGTTTCTAGGTGTTTTTATATCTATTAAGTATGGTGACTTTTACTATAAATACTACCATAAGTGTTTACGGTTCACCATACTTTTCAGGTTGAAGTGGGAGCAATAGGGTCTCATAATTATCGTCTAGATTTTACATGATAATATTATTGTTGGGAATTATTATTCAGCCTAGAAAACGCCTCTTCTACTAAAGAACTTCAGACCAGTGTCACAATAGATACTAAGACTGACAATCTAGAATTCTAACAATGGTTATTTACGACTGGTTGGTGACTTCTCGGTTTTCCCCGAACCTGTGTTTGGCGTAATTTATGAACGTCCGTCATGCCAGATTGCCAAGCCCAACATTTGTGATAACTCGGCGTGGCTACCCCGCATATGTTACTCAACATTCGTACATTTGTCATTTATCAATGCTCGGCTTTGTTAGAATTTTTAGACCTTTATTGCAGAAAATCTATATTCTAGGTACGGATACATACGCTGGATTACTACATACTTAATCCGATGACTCTCTGTCTTTCTTAGGTCGATTCCCTCACTGCTGAGAAACGTGACTCCTTCCGACTCTGTCAACCAGCTGTCTCCATCGGAACACTCACTCCGATCACTCAGCGAAATAAAATTAATTAGTCTCCGATATGAGATCTCACTAATTGTCTCGGTCTTGTGCAGCTTTAGAGCACGAGAATTGGGCTCCTGAAGGCAGGCCTTCAGGAGCCCAATTCTCGTGCTCGTGACATTTATTATCATACGAAATATTGATATATGTTTAGTGATCTAAACATTGTTTTTTTGTATGGTATTCAGGTGATATCCGCCATGTTTTTAAAATATCGCGAGTACCATAATTAGGCTCCAGTTCTTGCTCGTCAGCGTTCACTACATCTCGCCAGCGGTAGCTTTGACCCCTAACTGGCCGTCGCCCTGTAGGTTGTCCGAGATAACAATATATAAAATATCTTAGTACGATTGTCACTTTAAAATCTGATACTCACCCCTATCAGAATCGGTGTAAAATATTCGAGATTATGTTATTTTTTACGAGATAAGGGGGCAAACGAACCAGAGAATTGGGCTCCTGCAACTGCAGAGAAGTCACACTTACGCCGGCTATTTAAAAAAGAATACGGCCTTCTATCTTCGACGTTCTATCAAAGCTACCTTATGCGTGAGAAACTTACCTTAAAAATAAGATTTGTTTGAGTCTAACATAGAAAACATTGCCAGGCAATTTCAAATATAAAACGATAGCTCTATTTCGAGAAAGCAATGATATCTCTACTGGGAGCACTTAAGTTCTTTCCGTAAACGCGAGCCCGCGCCTGTCTGAACGGCTTTGAACATTTCCATTTTCGTATTTTAATCTTATTATTTGGACTGTTTGAGATTTCCTTTCATTTATTTTATGGCATGTATTTTTTAAAAGGTTTTGGGCCAATTTTTTTTTAGTCTCGTGTACTTTGTGAAGGTAGTTTCGCAGTAGAGAAGTACCTATGAGTAATATAAATAAATGAATATAAATAATAAAAATAAAATATTGTTTATTGCTCAATAAGGGTTTACAATGTAGTGAAGAAGTAAATCCTTTAAGTAATGTAATACTTGTGACGGAGTGCCTCGCTCTTGCCTGAGTGCTAGGTACATTATTGAGTACAATTAATTAATTAATATACATTTATTAATTGACTCGATTTGGTTCTGTCTGATTCATATGGTTCAAAAATATTGCTTACACCTAAACACCTTTACTTGAAATGAATAATTATCTATAATTTGATCAATATTTTACCATATGAATGAGGTGGAGTCGGAAGGCAGTATATATCCCGTCGAGTTACCGATATGACATCAATAAAATACATTTTCCATTATAAACAAAAAGCACAACTGTTTACACGAGAATAACACGAAATGAATACTCAGAGAAAGGCGTGCAATGTTTACCCGGGCAGCCGTCCACCCCATGTCACCATCGAGGGCCGGCGGAATACGGGATCACTCAGGTCACGACCCGGGTGTTTACCGAACAATACGAGACTTGAGTAGTTTTTGCTAATTTGACGGGTTGTAGAACAAACGCATAACTACGCTCGACTTGTTCGACTATACTGTGCTCGTATGGTCTCGCATAATAAAAAACTTTTTTGTAAGTATGAGGTAGGTCAGAACCTTAGGCTTTCGAATGGAACGTCCGAGCACGCACTTCTGAAATTTTCAATCTTCTAATCTTCTACAAATCAGCTCAGTGTGCAGTGGTGAGGGATATCATCGTGAGGAACGCACGTTTCAAATAGTTTCGCAAATTGCGGATGGAAATTATGGCCGATGTACTCATCGGGTCAGTACCCGATCGCGTTTTTGGTAGTGACCTTGACTCATACGCTAAGGTCGACAAAGGTTTGTTTCGACTCTCCAGATTTCGATTCGTGTGATGAACACTTGTGTTGAGAATGCTTGCCTACTAAAACGTTTGTAGACAGTTCAACCACATCATAACATACCTAGTGTGCCCAATATCATTGAAGTAGCAACAATAGAGCATTAACATTCATAATTGCGTTAGGCGTCTTCGGATTAGCGCCTACGCCGACTTGCGACGGATTATCATTCAATTTCGTCGCCTGTTCCGTGTCGAACCACCCCCGGGTATTACAAACGTATGTAACTCTTGTAATATTGAAATTGTCTTTTAATATCTTGCGTACGGCTAAGAAATTGAACTCTTTGCCGGAAGATGTCTTCCCTCAACGATATGATTTGAACAAATTCAAGAAAAGAGTGAATAAACTGTTACTAGACAGACATGATCCATCCTCGGCCACGTCATCACTTACCATCAGGTGAGATTGTGGTGGAAATGTCTGGCTATTCTAATATTAAAAAATAGGCGCCATAATATCTGGGAGGAACGCATGGAAAGTAAGATTAAAGATCAAATACGTAATGTTGACCGTTGTTTAGATCAGGGAATCTTAAAATCATAGGTACTGAGCATCTAGCTAGACATTTTTTTTTGCGTAGGGGGAATGCCGCCGCCCCGGAGTGCAATGGGCCGACGTCGCCTCTATTCGGCGGCGCCTTTCGTCCACCGGGGGCGACTACCGACTTAACCCTTGACGGCGCACCGTTTTTCGCTTGAGGTGGAAGGAGACATGTGGAAATATAACTAGGGTTCTGCATAATTGCATTTGTCGGTAGTTAACGGTAACTTTTGCATCGGACGGCGCGGGTGACCACTTAACGCAATTTCAGCCTTAACACAATTGACAGATCTGATTACAAGTCAAGAGCTATTTAATGAGTACATGTGAATAGTATTCGTAAACAGTATTCAATCTAGACGTAATTAGAAATACAATGTTGGTGACGTCTTCGTATTTATTCCCGGTCGTCACTTGTTTATGTCGCCCGGCATTACGGACTGACATCGATGACGTCATACGGACATGTGTAGCCATGGTAGCCATGAGCTATATTTAGAATAACTTGGTATTCTGATAAATACTTAATACAGTCACTATACTTCATATTAAATCGCGACGTGACGCTATTTTGTAAAAGTTCTGTTTTGCAATAAATCATTTTTGTTTATGGTGGTATTATACCTGGAGCCCAATTCTCGTACTCGTGATATTTTGAAAACATGGCGGATATCATAGTAAAACTATGTTTTACTGGTATATGTCGTATGATGATAAATGTCACGAGCCCGAGAATTGGGCCCTAGAACAATCCAAATCTAGGTAGCATTTATCGCATTTTTTGTAGATTTTCCTGGCAACTACTATTTGAACTCAAATAAAAGCATCAATTTTGATATCATGGAGTCAAATCCTGGAAATTACTTTTCTCACTCGTAGGCTCTAAATAAAATAGATGAATTATATTCTACTAACACAATCACAAAACAAAATGGTGCGAAATAGACCAATCGTCTGCAGACTCGGATAACTATATTGTTGCGCGCGCATGTAGGTGCTTTTTGGGGTGCCATTTTGTAACTTTTTTAGCTTTTTTGGCAGTTCTTACGAATGATATCATTATATCACTTGTCCTAATTTTGACATTTAATTAAATATGACTGTTGCATGAAGTGATAGCTATTGCATAAAGAGAAAAATGGGCATTATGCAATGCCTTAACTTTTTTCTTTTTTTAAAAGCTATCATAGTAACGCCCTGTTGGTCTAGTGGTTTAAGTACCGGGCCGTGATCTTGGAGGTTAGATTCCCGGGTCGAGCGAAAAGTATTTTCGAAGTTTTCGACGGTTTGTAATCGCCAATCCGCATTTGGCAAGACTTGATTTCTATGATGGAGGCCTTTGCCCTGCTTTGGGACAGTTTATAGGCTGATACTTTTATCATAGAAATGTGTTTACCTCTGATTTTTTTGAAGACGATGACGTGAGTTTAGAAAAATAAATATATTTTATTAAATTATGTATCTATACACCCACTATGTGCAATTCATCTGAAATGTTTCCACCTGAATTATACAGAAAAAAAAATTTTTTTTTGAAAAATTATAATAATGGAAATAAATAGTACTGTTTATTATCAACGCCTGTCAATAAAGAGCGCAATCGCGTGAAACGTCGTGAAACTTTCCGCAACTCTACACGTTATTAAAATGCGCAGCAAAAAATAAACAATAAGTCAAAATGTGTTTTGTACATTTCAATCCGTAGATAGTACCGCCGTTGACCGCGCAGCTGGCCTAGTGATATGAAAACAAAAATATCGATTATAAAAACACCGATTTACCAATGTAAATGAACCTTTTTGATAAAACATTATTATATGATATTTGTCCATTTTTAGGGTTCCGTACCTCAAAAGGAAAGAACGGAACCATATATATAGGATCACTTTGTTGTTCGTCTGTCTGTCTGTATGTCAAGACCCTTTATCTAAAGAACTCGTGGACCTACCAAGCTGAAATTCACATGAAATACTCAGGTCTATTGTCCCTTTAAGCTGTGAAAATATCAAACTTCTAAGCCAAGCCAATCAAAAGATACAGCCGATTATGTCGATATTTTCAACAAATTTTCGACGCTCGCAAAGGAATCCAAACCTACAGGGTACTTCCCGTAAACTCAGAATCTTGAAATTTGGCATGAAGCATTGTCATATAATGCAAATATAAGAAAAATTGCGAAAATCACATTTATTTAGTTATATAATATAATAAAAATATTTTAATAAAATGAAACTTACTACCTTATTTCTCACGAACGATTAAAGGTATCAAATTGAAATTTGTACCAAATACTTCTGGTCTACTGTCCCTTTAAGCTGTTAAAAAATCAAACTTCTAAGTTAACGCGATCAAAAGCTACAGCTGTTTATACCGACACTTCGATTGTAAACCGCTACGTTTGTACAGCGGAACCCTCGGTGCGCGAATCAGATTCGCTCTTGGCCGGTTTTTTTCCACTTTGTCCACTTTGAATACCTCAAAATTTTGATTAACATTAAAAGTGGTTTTAAAAGTACAAAAACAGACCAAAAAGTAGTGCACACAAATAAATACTGTACAGGTTTGCCGAAAAAATAAAGTTTAAAAACTAAAACCCGATTGCCAAAAAAACGCGCTCTAAAAGGTACGAAACAAGAAAACTCTCCGCTGAAATTATTATGCCGTATTGCCGTGGTCGTATGCCTTAAGCTCTGAATCAAAACTTGCCCGCCCGGCAATGCGTTATAAGTTTTGATTGCTGATTAGAAATTGATTTGAAAATTAAAATTATCGTTTTTATATTAAATTTAACATCTCTACAGGCAGCCCAGTCCATCCTATCGGATAACACAGCTTGACCCACTTCCAGCAAATAGATTCTTTATCCAATTATGCGACTCGACGCGTTAAACAGTACTTTCAATTGACTGCCGAGCATTGGAAAGTTTCCCTATAAATAGCCTTAATGAAATTGGCGGTCGCAATGAACATTGTATTTGTAGGTTCTTGTAATATAAGTGCAGGACGAAAAAAACCATATACGCCGGATGGAAACTGCCTAAAATTCCATAAGAATAAATTACTCATCTGTCTTTAGATAGGTTCACTTAAACCAGTTTCTAGGTTCGCAAGATGTTTTCCAGATATAGAACGACTATTTTGCTCAGATTTTGCTAAATTTACAGAACAGTTTTCGTAACCAAGTTTTTAGAGTTTAAAGAAAATGTTGGTAGATAACGAGCTGTTTCTTGGCAGTATTTATAACAGAAACTCCAAAGGAAAAGCAGGCACAATTTCTTGCATATTCATTCTGCCAGTGTCGACCGAGTATCATCGGCTAACGAGGAAAAATGGCTTTGAACCTGGGAAATGCTTTATTACTTCAACTTAGCCAAATCGCATAATTTCTTATTAAAATCTGACACTTCGAAAGCATTTTATATGCTACACAAAAGTTTTCAAAATGTCTACTAGCCGTTACATAGAGCTATACTATAAGATAATAGCCTTTTTATTTCAAAGCGGGGTTTAAAATAACTAATGGGATGAATACTACTAAATTCTACTGGTTCAGGCGCTCGTGGTGCCGCTTTTGGACTATGCCGATGCCTGCTGCACGAATCTTTCGCAAGTTTTTCTTAATAAACTGGAACGTCTCCTTAATAACTGCCTACGTTTATCTTCGGCGTACGCAAGTACGACCATATTTCCCCCATACCGTACTCGGCTTAAATGGCTTCCAATCGCCAACGCAGAAACCTCAGACTGCTCTGTTCCCTTTTTAGTATCCTTAGAGATCCTCACGCCCCAGAATATTTGAAATGCAGGTTCAAATTTAAAAGTGAGTCAGCTCCCGCAATCTTCGTTCGAGTAGCCTCCTTAAGCTTTATACGCCTATAAATAAGTCAGCAAGTGTCTCCAACTCCTTCACCCTGTCTGGCCAATCAGGCTCTGGAACTCGCTACCTGATGACATCAAAAAGTCCTCCACCAAATTTACATCAAGCGTTCAGTCGTGATCATTTTCTCCGCTCACTAGAATTTACTTAACTTTTTTTTCTTGTTTTATGACTTCATGTGGCAAGATGTATTGTGTCTGTTTCAACCCTTTAATGCTTACAATGTAGGTTAGCCGGTATTCGTCGCTTCTGTTTTTTTTTTTTATGATTAATTGTAGTATAAAGTAGGTTTATTGTATTGTATGGTTATGTATGTATATTTAATCATATTATATATTACTCACATGTATGTTTATGGATATAAATTTAGTTAGCCGTCATACATATTTCTGCATCGCCTAATGGTTGACTGGTAGAGAATGCTGTATAGCATTAAGTCCGCCAATTGTACTTTACTTTCTTGTGCAATAAAGAATAAATAAATAAATAAATAAATACTAGAAATAATTGAAGAACTAGAATAAACATTATTACAAAACTAAGTTTAACGTCAGTTAGTATATCAACTATAATACTAATGCTAAACCACCCGGACCCCTGGTTTAAAATAAGTACTAAAATAATAACCTCAAAGTAACGATTCAATGACAATGACCGTTATTACAAAACTAAGTTTAACGTCAGTTAGTATATCAACTATAATACTAATGCTAAACCACCCGGACCCCTGGTTTAAAATAAGTACTAAAATAATAACCTCAAAGTAACGATTCAATGACAATGACCGTTTATCCATGTAAAAGTTCATTCCGTTATACGGTAAGTTATTTGTGAGAAAGTAGTTAACTTATTTTTTTTATATATAATCCCAAAAATAGAAGGAATTCCTAATCATATTACTTGGACACCTTACTAAATACAATATTATAAATTTATTGATGCCTAAAAACATTTTTACTTCCGACAACAAAACAAGGTTATGTAAAACGAAACGTCACTGAACGAATGATTGAATGATTTGATCAATTTTGATTTGATCAAATTGATCAATGTTCTATGGTTAGTCGAGAATTTGTAAAAAAATAATTAAGAACTAACACTATTCCGTAAATAATCAACTTGCTAGTTTAGGATTAAAGCCGGTATCAGAGTAGTTTTTTTATGATAAGATAGTTATCGTTTTTTTATTTCAAAGTTATTTAAATTGTTCGGTAAAATAAGGTCGCCACTTTTCCACACAAATAGTCGTTACATTAGTTTGTACTTAGCTTTATAGAGATGTGGCCTTCACATAATATTTTTTCGTCTGTTCCACATTATAAGGTAAACCTCCTTTTAAACATTTTAAAACATGGGCGGGCAAGGAAACCTGATCTTTCCTTCAGAATTCGAAACGACATGGCGACCGTAAAACGACTGTAAAGCCAAGTTAATTTGTCACCGTTTCCCACTGTGGGAATGACATCCAGTGTTACCAGATTAATTTTCAACTAAAAAAAATACCTGAGATAAAGAACCGTTTCCTTTAGGTGCAATATCATCACCAGCTTACAGCAGAGACTAGGTGTCGTATGAGTTCGTAAGTATAATCTTAATCAAAAGGTTATACCTAGATATTATTAAACTCTGATTTTTAATTATGTGGACTAAAATAACAGATGTCAAATTGCCATTAATTTGAACTCTTTTGATGAATGCAAAATGTCAAAATTAAATTTATAAGATTTTGGTTTAGACATCTGTCAGTTTAATCTAAATAATTAAGAATCAGAGGTAACCGTGCGCGGGATAACACCATAAAAAAAAAAGAATCAGAGGACCGACAGGATGGATGGATGGATGGATGCAGGCCGCCTGCGACCGGATAGGTACTCTGGAAGTCAATGGAAGACATCTCGTTTCGGATGTTAATTCGATTTGGGTTGCTGTCAGTCGCGTCGAGTTAGTAATTAATGTCACTTAAAAAGTATCAACTGGCAACACTGCCGCCCCCATAAACTCGGGTTACGCGCATTACAAAGGAGATCATAAAACTCACATAATTAATTCTGCACGGCTTTACTTATTCCGAGAATCTATAATTTCGTGTTTGTAAACGTTAAACAAAGGCGCTCAAATTAGTACCCTTTATAGGTTAAACTCGTTTGATTTACTGGAGTGCACTGCATTGTAGTAATTAATTTAAAGCGCTTTTATTAAGTAGACTTAAACTTTTCATAAGCGTACAAGGCATTTAATTAAGAATTAGCATTTCACACGCGCCTATTAGGTGGTTCTACTCTGAGCGAGCTGAGTATGATCTGAGCGAGCCACGCTCTTTACTCTCAGTATCAAGAGTGGACGTAAAGTCAGTGACACGTCATGTAAGCCCCACGCAGTTCAAAATAGCACTTGTGTTTCAGAAATAAAGGACGGTCGAAAGATCAATGATGTAACTCTAAGCGATCGCGATGTGTTACTGTGTGTACAACGAGCCGACGAAAAGCTCTTTCATCGAACTCAGAGTCGAGCGAGAGCTAAAAGCTACTGTTACAGGGCGGTACTATCACAGGATCAGAGATGTCAACTTACTGACTAGCGTTTTCACAACCTGGATAGTCACATTATTTGATCTTCATGCCCCAGTGACTACTAGAAAATTTCGACACCCTCCCCACCCCTGGATCACTGATTGTGTCAGAGATATGATGGAAATTAGAGACAAATACCACACTCAATATAAATTTGATAAGTCAAATGGCAGCAGGGAGTGTTATAAAAATATGAAACACTTGGTAATTGAGGCCATTGAACGTGAAAAAAGAATTTTTTTCTCCACACACATCTGTTCGCACATTAGCAATTCAAAAAAATTGTGGAAGAACATGAAATCTACAATATTACCTAACAAAAAAAGTACAAATGATCTTCCACCACATTACAACAACCCCAGTGAAATAAATGAACACTTTCTCAACATACCTCACAATGAGCGAGTGTCAATATCCCAGCTGACATATTTCCAGCACCACAGACATGGCACAGCAACCTTTTCTCTGCAGCCAGTCTCGGAAGACGCGGTGCTGAGGGTTATCAATGGGCTTAAGTCAAACGCTCAGGGAAGTGATGGAGTGTCATTGGACATGGTGAGGCTAACGCTACCTCAATCCCTGGCTGCTATCACTGCCATCATCAACCAATCAATAGTGGATGGAGCCTTTCCTGACAGCTGGAAGATAGCAATTATTAAGCCCTTACCAAAAACCAGTGTCCCATCAACCATGACTGACCTACGACCAATCAGTCTCCTGCCCATCATCTCCAAGGTCTTGGAAAGAGTCGTCTGTGACCAACTGACGAAATATCTTGAAGACAACAACATACTTCCTCAAAGGCAGTCAGGCTTCCGCAGAGGTCATGGTACTGACACTGCTCTGGCAGACGTTATTGACAATCTGCTGGCAGCTCAGCATGCTGCTGCTCTTGGACTTCTCCCGCGCGTTTGATACAATAGATCCCACGTTATTGCTAGCAAAACTTGCCTACTACGGAATTGAGTCAAGCACAATCAATTGGTTCTATAGTTATCTTCATGGGAGACAGCAGTATGTCGAGTTGACGAAGGCTGATGGGACTAAACTGAAATCAGCTCCACGCGAGGTCAACCGTGGTGTGCCCCAGGGGTCCATCTTAGGACCTATCTTGTATACTCTGTACAGCGCAGACATCACTGATTGTATTAAGAACTGCAATCACCATCTTTATGCCGATGACTTACAGATGTATCTATCCTTTGGGGCAAGTGATCATGAAGATGCAGTGACCAGAGTAAATGACGATTTAAGGCGTATCACTGAGTAGTGCAATGCCAGCTGCCTTGTATTGAATCCAAAAAAGTCGAAACTTCTGTTGGTTGGCTCTAAATATAACATAAAAAAACTAGACAATAAGCCTCTTAATGTACACATTAACGGGGAGTTGATAGAGCGCGTAAACGAAGCTAGGAATCTAGGACTGATCATTGATACCCATCTGAATTTCGAAAGCCATATTGCCGAGTGCTCGCGTAATTGCTTCTACCGATTAAAATTACTGTACAAAATCAGACCATATTTGTGCGAGAAACTGAGGAAACTGCTTTGCGAGTCATTAATCATGTCAAAACTAAACTATTGTGATGTTGTGTACGGGCCATGTATTTTGGGTAGAACACGCAATTTAATCCAAAAAGTACAGAATGCTTGCGCTCGCTTCTGTTATCACATCCCTCCACGCTCACATGTCACACCTTTCATCAATGACTCCAATATGCTTAAGATGGAGGCACGTAGGAAAGTGCACCTAGCTACCCTACTCTTTGGCATCATCAAAACAGGAAAGCCACACTACCTGTTCGAGAAACTCGATTGGGCTCGTGTTCGGAGCAGGTATCCTCGTAGAACATGCACACACACCTTCGTAACTGCGAAGCACCGCACTCAGGCTTTCCGGGGTTCCTTTAGGTACGCCTCTTCCCACTGTTGGAACAATTTGCCCCCTCCTCTGCGTGACCTGAAATCAGTATTCACTTTTAAAAGACGGTTAAAGGAACACTTACTACACATGCAAAAAACGACACACTTACCGTCGGCGATTTCACGTCACGTGATGATGAATAAGCAATATAAAAAATAAATAAATATATATTCGAGAAGCGGAAAAGTAAATAAAGAATTGGTATTTTTTTGTTTCATAGCTCAGCAATTTTGAAATGTTGTTCATTATCTGTCTGTGTTCTAATTTAATGTCTTTGTGTGTATGGATGCTTCAATCTGAAATAAATATTTATTCATTCATTTTACGTACTGTTGATACTATTTAAAGTATACTTAAATCTACAGAAATCCAGCTGCTTTTTAAATACTATCTCATTCATTACATAATGACATTCCAAGCGTGTTTTAAACTCATTAACTCGCTTCGTTTTTATAACAGGCAGGTCTTTTGTCACTGATCTAGGTCTAACGCTCTTTATGTGCCGTCATTAAGCTTTGCAGCTGCGCTGCGATGCCTAATTGGGGGGGGTAACTCACTTTTAGAAGTTTACAGCAGTTTACAGTTACGGCGCGACAGCATTCGGGAGATTTTATTACTTTTAATTGCACTGGAGGGAGCCCAATTCTCGTGCTAGTGACATTTACTATCGTACGACATATATCACTAAAACAAAGTTTTTTTTGTATGGTTTTCAGGTGATATCCGTCATGTTTTCAAAATATCACGAGCCCGAGAATTGGGCTCCTGGAAGTAGGAGCGGGGGTAGAGATGTGCCATTCTAAATGAACATTTATTCGAGAATAATCAGTTTTAATTAAACACGAAAAAATTTATAATTTCTTTATATTTGACATGATATGTGCTTCCATTTACATACATAATTAAATATTGTTGTTTGCTTTCATGTTGTATAAAATTTTCATCATTTAATTCAGATTGCGTATTCTGTAATTACGCCGTGTGGTCCCCGGCAGAGTAGAATAGGCCACCCTCACTCTTACCAAGGTGTTGTCAAAGGCACCTAAGGTAAAGCTGCTGGCATAATCATCAGCACCCAGAGAAGGAAAACTCTGCATTTATATCAAAACCCTCGCCAACCCGTCTGCCAAGCGTGGTGAGTAAGGCAATTACCCTTCATGTGATTGAGGGAGGCCCGTGTCCCAGCAGTGGGGACTTAAATGGGCTGACGATGATTCTGTAATTAGACAATATTTCTTTCTCCCTCGCCTCATCATGCTGCAATGAGTGAGTGGGATGGAAAGTAAGTTACATACTAGAGTGTTAGTTACTTACACAGTATTTAGTTCCATGCAGCATACAGGAAACAAACTAATTTAATCCTCCTGCCCTGTTCCCAGGTTATCTGGTGTCGGCACAGTATGTCTTCCTTTTCCATACGTCCCTGTCATTCGTCATTGAATCATCCACCCCTTTTCCCATCAGGTCATTCTTCACACAATCCATCCAAATCTTTTTCGGCCGTCCTCTGTTCCTCTACCCCTGTAAAATTGGAGGAATAAAACACATCAAATTGTAATTTTAAAATAATCGTTTTTAATGAACGAATAATGTTTTATTTTTTCACATCTCTAGCCTTGAACCTGGGGAGCCAACCGGAAATAACGTTGCTTGTGAACAGTGAATTCGGCATTACGTAAATACCGGGCTAAATTGGATTCCGATTCGATAAATATTGGTAATTCGTTGGAAATAGCAGCAGTCGCCGTTGACATGATGGATTCAAGGTGAAACATCGGATGTTGAATGAGGGACTGGGATTTATTGGCTAACTGAAATGCCTTGCAAACATGTTTGTTTAAATACATAAATTAACCGCTTTACCATTACTCTCTTGTACACACCTAATTGGTTACGTCAGGTTGGCTTTGCTGTAGAATCAAAGGGGCTGAAATGGTTTCTTTGATATTTGAACTCCGATTTTGCAATATTCGATTATAATTAAACACATCAAGAACATTCTATAGCTTAATTTTAACATGTAGCATGCGTTTCAAGGTGCCGTTATACGCTTGGTCTTTTCCACAAACAAACATATGCCAAACACCGACTACAACAAACAGACGTCTTCATTCTTCATGCTTGGCAAACATCTACTTAGTACCTATTTACTCCGGATTGGCGTTTGGCGAACGAAACGTGCCTAACCTAACATACCTTTAATCTTTTTCTCTCTAAAAAAGAGAACTTAGTTCTGTAACCGTGATCAAATTAATGTATTGTATAATGTTAGTGATAAGTCACCATTTTCCTTACAAGCAAAATAGATGGCGCCAACACCAAGTAGCTTGGCATAATGGTCTTTAAGCGTGAACAGTGGCCGTTACCTTTATTTTTTCTTTACAAAATCTCTGTTGTCGCTGACTTTGTTCAGTTTTTCTAAACATTATTCATATGAATTGGATAAAACCTTGAAATTAACATGAATTCCTGTTCATATCACGCACTCTTTTCGTGGTGCCCGCGCTATCATTACCATATGATCTTGTAAACAGTTCTTTATTTTGGGTTGCTATGAATGTTACTAGGGATGTATGATATTAATATGTCATTTCGATTCGATATGACAAATGACACATCTGGATAAGTGGGGATATTGCAATCGATAGGGGAGGGTGAGCTTCATCAAGGATTCAACGAGGCGACTTACAATTTGTGAGGCATATGACCAGCAGTAGAATAGATAGATATGTAGCCGCTGAATCGCTGACACGTGAATCGCTGGACGGAATCAAATCAAGAAATTTAATGATCTCGCACGGTATTTGACTATTTTTTTTTCATTTGTGTAATCAAAAGACCTCTCAATGATAGAAACATCGTTGAAAGAATTATTTGATTCTCATTTAAACTACCTGAGATATCACAACTTTAAAATCACATTATTTTGGGCAAACCCAAAACGCTCCATACAAATGGCTACAGAGATGTGACGTCACACGACAGTATTTTGTATGCATTTCATTTGAATTTTGTATGGTAGCTATATCAAATGTTTCGTTTATATCAATGTTTCCATTATAATAGTTGGTGTAAATTGTATGGGTTATTCAATGGTATAATTATTTTTTTAAAATTTCATACTTTGAAAATGGACTTGCCCATGAATCTTTGAATGACCAAAAAACCGGCTAGACGTTATATTTTTAATTGAGAATTTTTGCTATTCGCACATATTTACCTATATTTTGATAAAATATTTATATTTTGTAAAATCTCGAGCTTAGTCAAATACCCTATTTCGTCTACGTAGTAATGGATATTTTTTTTTATTCCGTATATCCGACAGTACGGCTTCGGAGCTCAATAACATCCCTGTTGTGAGTCAAACAAGTAATGGAAGTCGTTCAATCATACTTTGAGTTGGTGTCACTTTTAACTAACTGACCCTCGCAACCTCGTTTGTGTAAATAAGTGCCTCCACACCCAGCGTGTTACGGAATAAATGGTTTTCATGATAATTGTGTGTGTGGAAGTTAGAAGAATATTGCGAGCTGTCCTTAACCCGTAGAGCGTCTCTCGAACTCCGGGATGGATTACAAAATATTTTAAGACGGTACGCGACTTTAGTTTTAATACAGAAAAAGTGTGTCCGAGCTATGTGTGGTGCGGGGCCATTGGATTCCTGTCGACCACTGTTTAAAAAATTTAATTTGCTAACGTTGCCTTGCATGTACATTTATGAAATCTGTGTGTTCACGAAAACTAACTTAAAAAAATTTCAAAAGAAGAATGAGACTTGTAAATTTGCGACTAGATATCCAAATCGATTGGTAATACCATAGTCGTTTACAACTCTCTTTCAAAAAAATGTTTTCTACATGTGCGTGAGAATCTTCAACAAATTGCCGGACATACTTAAAGATTTCCCTATAAATAAATTCAAATTTATTCTATATAAGTTATTATGTGATAAATGTTTTTACAGTATTGATGAATTTATGAATTACAAATTTAATTAATTGTTATGTATTTTTATGCTCAAAGTCTTATTTAATTTATTTTATATGTTTAATAACAATACATTAATAGCCTTTCTCAAATTGAATATTGTGTGCCAAATGTTTTGGTTAAATGTGCGTAATTGTACTGTGTTCCATCTTTTGTAACCACATTTATAGCAATAAAGTTATTCTATTCTATTCTATTCTATTCTAGGACTTAACTAAGGATTTTTTTAAACATGGGTAGTTAAATCAGAGGTCAGAGCGATGTACGCGACTGAATAAGTTTACCCGTGTGTACCCACCAAATGATTTCGTTTATATCTTCCCTCGAGCCCTACTAAAGAAAGACTTCATTCGGAATGTGAGGATCTTCAGAAAAATAAGTTGCATAATTAGTAAAAGTTAGAATTGGGGTTTTAAGACCTGATCCCAGTTATAAATAAATATTTCACAACATCACATACATTGATCTGACTCCGAGATAGGTAGCTCAAGCACCTTTGTTACGGATATCAGAATCAACAGTGGGATTACAAATATATACATATAATACTTTTCTGTTGTAAATGCATACTTATAATACATATAAAACACCCAGACCAATACAAACAGTGATGTTCATGCACACAAAGGTTTGTACTGTGCGGGGATCGAACCCCCAACCCTTGGACCAAAGGCAGCGTTCACTACCACTATTCATATATTTAGTTATAGTTTCATATATTTGTATAAGCCAAAAGCCCCCTTAATTATTTTCATTGTCCTAGGTCTCTAGCATAGATTAAGGTAATACTCCCTCGAGTTAATTCCAACCGAAGGATTCGCTGCACCTTTGTGATGTGGTCCCTGTATCGACATTAATCCGGCTAACGTGTACGACGTACAGTGGCGGACAGGTCACGCTATACAAAACTGTCAAATTTCCTCAATCGATTTCGAACTCAATGTGTAACAATATAAGGTTTATAATCAAATGAAGAAATTTGACAGTTTTGTATAGCTTGATGTGTCCGCCACTGTACGTCCATCAGGACAGGGGATGATCGATTCCCAGTCGCCAATCACGGACGTCACATTCAACAGTTATCGACATCGGATTGACGTGACTATTATTACATTACACTAGCCAATTTGGTAACAGTGAAGCGCTATTTTTAAATCGATTGACAAAACCAGAAGTACTTATTATTTAGAAATCTTTTACCCAGCTGTTGAGCGTACATTAAGTATAAACTATTATTATATACTTACTATAACTATTATTATAAGTATTAGTGATAAACTTAAATCCGTATTTATACAGTTTAGAATTGTATTCGTTTCTTTACTTGTCAGACTGAGTCAATACCTACCGAGTTATGTTTAAACTCGACGATTTACGTCCCAAATGTTTAGCTGACGGAACGCTTCGAAATCTGCGTATTTTCCTTCGTTTAACTTGATTTATATTGCATTTTCTTTGCTACATCCTGGACCATTGCCTTCCGTACGCTTTCCAGTCGTAATTCCGTTTACATAAATCTCCGACTCATTCCGTGAAAATCCGAACACTTGGTATAAAGATGAGTGCTACTGACAGGACTTGGGAATGTCTTGCCAATTTTCATATTCTATATAGAGTTGTATAATCAAGTGTCTACGGGGAAATCGGGTTAAAGTCATAATGTGGAAATGAAATTATAACTGTTTTGCAGTTGCCCGCGGCAACTCTGCTTGAATATTTGATTAGAGAATTTAAAATATGGGTAATCGATACTTTATATCCGAATTTGGTTTGTAGCTGAGGTGATACGCATACTTTAGTACATATTCGTAGATTGAAAAGGTTTGTGGGGGATAAATTGTGATAATAATAATTCTTCATGGATGTTTTGCCGGCTAAGTAAAATAAAAAAAACTGGCCAAGTGCGAGTCGGACTCGCCCATGAAGGGTTCCGTAGCAGCATGTAAGATATATGGAAGGTAAATTGCGGTTTACGGTTAATAATGTATTATATATAGACCTATCCATAGATATCCCACACGTATAGGTTTATTGAAAAAAAAAAAAACATTTTTTTGAGTTTCAGTTTCAAGTATGGAGACCCCTAAATTTTTTTATTTTCTCCAATTTTTATGTAAAAATAGTAGTGCGGTTAACAAAATACATCTATTTACCAAGTTTCAATAGTATATTCTTTCGGAGAAAAGTGGCTGTGACATACGGACGGCCACACAGACGGACAGACATGACGAATCTATAAGGGTTCCGTTTTTTGCTACATGGCTACGGAACCCTAAAAACAAGTTAATGAAACAATGTATTTATTGGAACGAAAACCAATTTTGACAAAATGTTAGCAAACGATTACAACCGTATTAGTTTCGAAAACTGTGTTACGGGGAGGGAGGGAGCGTTCCTTTTATAATAATATATAACTCAAAAACAATTATCACGTTACATGGATAGGAAAAAATAACTTTTTGCCGAAAATGATTCATCTGCGATCTCTCTGATTTCGCAGATGTTCAATGTTCATGGTCGGCGATTATTTACCGTCAGGTGACACGCTTGCTAGTATGTCACCTCTAGCATCAAAAATACACATTTGCATACTTAATTACAATGTGTCCTAATATTTGAACGCAATAGCCTAAATCGGTCTAAGGATATTACTAACCCTGCTTTTAGTACTATAGTCAACGCAAAGACTCGCGGCAGACGGTAGAGTATTTCAATCATTAATAATGTGTGATATATGACAGTTATGTTGTTCAGAGTGGCCAGTAGGTTCAAAGGGAAGTAACTGTTATACTCAACCTAAACTCGTTTCTATCATGGCATATTACATTCATAATTATTACCTAATGAACGAAATAACACCGACTGCCACGACTCTTTGGGTTGACTATAGTTTAAATATCAGACTATATACTGTCCCAATGCAGGGCAAAATCCTCCATCATAAAAATCAAGTCATCGCTACTATGATGGGATTAGGCTTAATCACCACGCTTGCCAAATGCGGATTGGTGATCACAAACCCGAGCTATGTTCGAAAAATTCGAAATATACTTTTTGCTTGACCCGGGAATCGAACCGTCCTCAACGAGCGGTGGAGGTGCCAGTGACAGTGCCGGCACAAGGACCCTCGTCCCTGTTGCCGGCTGGCCACCTCCACGGAGAGGACGAAGAGTTCTCCGCCGAACTCGTCCTCTCCTTGCTGGAAGCGGGCCTGCGAGGGGGTTAGTCTCGCGCTCCCGCTCCGCCGCTCCTTCTGCGCCACCACTTCTTCGCAGAAGTGGGCGGTACTTAAACCACTAGACCAACCGTTCTGACTATAGTTTACATTACCCAAAAATTCGTAGACCGTCAAAAATTGCCCCTATCTGAAGTTTCAGTAATAAGAATTATAAGTAATAAAGTTTGTAAGAGTATGTACTCTACCGTATATAATAAAACGTTTACAAATTGGAAACGGGCACAGGGATATCGAATGCACATTCTTAATGCAGCAAAAATTTCTATATTTGCCGTAGGGGAAAGAAATTGGTTTGTTCTCTCAGGCATAGCCCGGGAATGAGACGGTGCGGCTTGCATGTGAAGGAACACGTATACACATCTCGGTGACACGTCTAGTTACACATTTTAGACTTTATACCGTTTCTATGTCAGAGACACAAGTGCTATTTTTGCTCCGCGGAGGGGTATCTTGATCTGACGCCGTTTGTACGTGGTGTATAGCTGCTACTTACTAAGGATCCTGCTATCACATGTACACTGGTGTCACATTTCATTATACGATAGATGCGATACCAGCAATTGGATCACTTGATGGTGAGACATTGCCTCCGCCCAAGGATACTCGCATGGAGTACTATAGGAGTGAGGTACATATATAATTTGATTGGTTATTTTTAAACGTGATTTGTCAAAATATCAATTTTACAAACTAAACAACCAATGCGGTTGATGTTGGACCTCAGTCCAACAGTACGCCATCTAGCGGATTTTTCTCCTTGAGTAAAAGTAAAATAATAATCAAAATAACATACATTTGAGTCGAATTAGTGTGAGTGTGTGTGATATAAACAACCATTCGATTGATCCGTTGATTGTGGACACGTAAACATTCGCAGTCGTAAGAAAATATATTGGTTTGTTCTCTCGGGCATGGTGGAACCAGACATTGCAGCTTGCAGTAATTGAGCACGTAGTAGGACGTGCAGCCACTTATCGGCCAAATACCAGCTGGATCTACCTGTATTGCTCGTAAAAGATACAAATTCAGACGATGTTCTGAAAGTACTTATGTATATGTTTGGACGCAAGCAATTCTTTTGTATCATTAAGTAGCATGCAGTGATAGAAGGTTTTGCATCTTGCGTTAATAAGATACTGCTGTAATAAAAAACAAATATTATGTAAACCTTTTGAAACCATCCAGAGATTACAATTTGAATTTTTGGACTTAATAAATTATTCATAATCATAAATATTTATTGCTTCATTTGGTATACAATTAGGTCTTAAATATAACATACTGTCCTCAAATGACCCTGCTACGGTATCACAACATATACCTACTATTTTCTTTATTACATAAATATTTCTATTCATAAGTATAAAATAACTACTTTGTATAAATTCTTAATAAATAATAATAAAGACATTGCAAATTAAATAATTGTTATACTGACATTTATACATTTAATATTATAATTATATGTTCAAAACAGAAGCAAGATTAGTTATATATTTATTTTATTAGGACAAACCACAAGATAAACACTGTTACAAGCAAAAAAGAACATAGACAAACATAATATAGCGGTAGATATTATGTACCTATTTTGACATTCATAAGTGTTCTGTGTGGACCTAAATTGAATAAAGAATTTTTTATCTTTTATCTAATCTTAAAGCTTACTTATAGATTGAATTATAAAACTATTTCTGAAAAATTATAAAGTTCTAGTCTAGGTATTACCGCTAAAGTAAAACTAGATAAGGTGTTATTATCTACCGCGACGGTAAATGTTGTAGTACGAGTATTAAGCAAATTGTAAAAAAACGTATAAATAAATAATATATCGCGAAGTTCAAAACTGGAATGCCGCAACGTATTTTAATGAGTAATTGGAGTGCTTTATACTCCTTTTACTCATAAAAATACGTTCCCAAATATTTTCTCTGAAATATCAGCCAAAATATTTTCTCACTACAGGGCAAAGGCCATAATAGAAATTATGTCATCGTTAGGTACTATGATGTGATTAGGATTTATCACCCACGTTAGTAAAAGGAATGTTGTTAAAAAAATTGTCCAAGATCAACTACCTACAGAATATGTCCACTTTCAGTAGTTTGTGTGTATCATATCATATTAATCGAGCATTTATAGCGCAAAAACAATGCGTGAGAGCAATTTGTAACATTGACTCTCGAACATCCTGTAGGCCGTTTTTTAGGGAGCTAAATCTCTTAACAGTACCCTGCTTGTATATTTACGAAATATGCGTCTTTGTGAAAAATAATTCAAATTTATACAAAACGCGAATGGAAACGCATAAAACAAGAACAAGATACCCCAAAAAACTGATGCTAAACACAATAACTACAAAATTGAACAATATGAATAGTTATCAAATGTCAGTCAAAATATTCAACAGATTGAGCGATGAGCTGAAGTCTTTACCGTTGGGAATGTTCAAGAGGAGATTGAGAAGCTGGTTGATACAAAACTGTTTCTATTCTGTTAATGAATTTTTTTGAATCTTTTAGAAAAGTGTAATTTATTGATTTTTTATGATTGTTTAAATTTTATTATATTAATAGATTATTTTAAAATACTTTAATTTGCATGTCAGGTTCTGACAAAATGTGTGAAACTCCATTATGTTTTAAGATCATCATGTACCACCTTTTAAGCGAAATAAATATTATTCTTATTCTTATGTAGTGTTTATCTATAAGTAAACAAGTATTGATCGTCTGTTGCATTCATTCAAAGAACAAGCTAACCTCAAGCTAATCTCACGAAGAGCAATGGGTACTTACATAAAAGAGCAGCCATGTTCAATTTTAGTTCCCACGTGTTTAAATTGCTTGTACCGTGTACTCGTATAAGTAAGATACATTTTCTGTTCTTCTCGAACAGACGCTTTCATTTACTTAGCTAGATTTAGTTTCAAAGCTTTCAACTAGACATCGACGTCTGTTCCAATAGAGTCTTGCTTTTTTATCTGTCTTTATTGTTACGTACACTACTTATTTATACGACAGACATATAATATCCTCCAGATTACGGCTATGGCGGCCAATCTCAACGATCAGCCACGTACGCAGGATATATTATAGTGCTCAAGTGTGTGCAAAAAGACAAGTACACTCTCTATTTCCTTATCCTCATATTCCGATGGGACACCAGGGTGACACCACCGTGACACGACGGGGGAGTGATTGGGCGCAGGAACAACGGCTTAACTTGCTTTCCGAGGCGATCTTGTACCCACTAGATCGCCCACTTTCAGACTCCGGGCTGACACTAAGAATTTCTTACCGAAAACGTAGGTACAACCTGTGCGGGTAAAGAATGGAAACAGAAATGGCGGCGCATCTATTCACTTCTCGCTCGCACACCCACGAAAGCGTGTATAGACGCAAATAGTGTGCGAGCGAGAAGTGAATAGATGCGCCGCCATTTCTCATCCTATTCTTTATCCGCACAGGTTGTACGAATTTTTGGCCCGACCCGAAGATCAAACCCGAGACCAAAGAGTCTCGGGTTCGGGGGTAGCTTTATAGTGCGACCCAATAACCACTATGCCACCGAGGCAGTCAGACATAATACTACGTAATAGAACGACAGACATAACCAACATGCAAAATTAATAAATAAATATTTCACAACATCACATACATTGATCTGACTCCGAGCTAGGTAGCTCAAGCACCTGTGTTACGGATATCAGAATCAACAGTGGGATTACAAATATATACATATAATACTTTTATTTTGTAAAAACATACTTACAATACATAGCATACACCCAGACCAATACAAACAAACATGTTCAAGCACACAAATGTTTAACTGTGCGGGGATCGAACCCGCAACCTTTGTATCAGAGGCAGCGTTCACTACCACTGTTCCAATCGGGTCGTCAAAAAATTGTAAGCATATATATCATGCTTCCAAAGAATTTAGTAGTATTTCAGATTCAGATTAAAGTTTATGATGTTGATAATGATCATGCGTAGGAGTCAGACGGAGATGGTTCGATTCGTTCGGCCATTCCGACGCTCCTCCCTTTGGTAGGGGCTGTTTTAGACCCGCCGAGCATCTGCTCGGCGGGTCTAAAACAGCCAGTAAGATGTCTATATATAAACAGTAGGATGTCTATCTAGACATTTTAACCTGATCTGACCTGGCAGGTTGTTGAGCCAAGATTATGGTACATTCCTATAATCTCCCATAGTATGGTGAGATGCACAGCTGGTGTTTTCGTGGGTATTCCTCTGGGCTTCATTCTCAGATGGAGAGCCCCACATAATCCATGTCAGTCCTCGCCCAGCAGGGTATACGCCGGCCAATCTTAACGATCAGCCACGTACTCAGGATATATTATAGTGCTCAAGTATGTTCGCAAACACAAGTGCACTCTTTATTCCTTTACCCTCCTATTCCGATGGGACACTACTGTGAGACGACCGGAGAGGGATCGGGCGCACGACCAATAGCTTAATGTGCTTCCCGAGGCACGGGGGTACAAGACCGCCAACTTCCAGACTCCGGACTGCTACTAAGTCATTCTTACCGAAAACTTAGGTACAAATTCTTGGCCATTTAACATGTGACCCACTAACCACTGCGCCACCGAGGCAGTCACCGAGGCGTGCATAAGGCATGGTCGGCCCATTGCACTTCGGGAAAGCCCTATTTCAACACCACCAGTGATATCAAAAAACCACGTAGAGTCGGGACCACGTCTCTGGTCAGATGGAGTGACGATCTGCACAGGATGGTTGGCTGGAGCTGGATGCGAGTAGCCAAATATCGATCGATGAAGATGAAAAATAGGGGCGTATATTTATGGAATACTCAACTTTCTTAACTTTAAAATCTGTCCAAACATTTGGTTTCTATAAAAAAGTTGACTCACGTTTTTTTATAATAATAATTCTCACAACATCACATACGTTGACCTGATTCCATACTAAGTAGCTTAAGCACTTGTGTTACAGATATCAGACAACAGAGGAACACAAATATATACTTAAATACATATATTACACCCAGACACCGAACAAACACAAGTGTTCATCGCACGAATGTTTGTCCAGGGTGGGGATCGAACCCACGACCTTTGGCGTACGAGGCAGGGTCACTACCAATTGCGCCATCCAGTCAGTCACGTTTGAACTACTTCAGAAATTTAACTATATTACAAGTAGGATTCGGGAAGTAGCATACGAACATACGAACGAACTCGCCGCAATAATGATATAGGTATACGTACGTGTAGTATGTACGCTCATCTGGTTTGTGAAAACATAGTGAGTGTAGGCGCGTATACTCACTGATTAATACGTTAGTCTGAAAGAGCTTTAAAGCTTCGTCGTGACCTTGGGGTACGTCAAGTCTCTGAGGCACGTTACGTAAACATATTGCTGGGTTTGCCAATTTGTCCACATACATTATGTAAATTTGGTCATGGTTTCTGTACCATTTGGGCACAGATTCGCTCGTTACGTATATTCAGTTTGCTCAAAAGGTTCAGAGGTTGTTTATTATTTTAGGATAGCAGGAAAAATGATTTTTCTGCTTTTATTATGAAATCCGTGGGGTAGTACAAAAATATTAGCTATCATGAAGCTAATGTTGAGGATCTACATTTTATTGATCTATCGATGTTACGTTTCTTTTTTTAGACTGGTCAACCAAGGTACGACAAATATACTCAAGTAGATACATTTATTAAAGTGGTACGTTTAGAGTGCAAATCGAACCCAGGACTCTTGGGGCGTGAGGCAGGGCCGGCATTACTGAATGCGTCATCAGGTCAGACGAGTAACACAGTCCTGTTCCTGACGACCTCGGCAGGAACATCATCTGATGCTACTTGTCCAGTTAGTAATTGGATTCATTCATTCCGACCCTACGACCTTCTTTATCCCCGTATATTCCTCTTACGATGCGCGTCTCTTTTCCTTCCATGCGACAGGTATATTCTCGTCGATACAGAACAGTTTCGTTGTAAACTTATTTGATTTATAGATCAAAATAATAAATCTGGTCTATTGTTTCCAGTTCCGTGGTGGAGGCGACGGATGTGCAACTGAACATGCGCGTAGGCATCCACACGGGGCGTGTGCTGTGCGGCGTGCTGGGCCTGCGCAAGTGGCAGTACGACGTGTGGTCCAATGACGTCACGCTCGCCAACAACATGGAGGCTGGAGGGGAACCGGGGTATGGCATATTTTAAAATGATAGAAAATGAAAACAACGGCGATCCTCCTGTAAATACTACGTTAATCAACTGCATAAGGATTTGTATCAGTCGGAATCTACGGACCGGTTGGGGCTTAGGTTTGGCCTGGTTTCGCCACGCTTGGTTAAGCTTCATAAACTCTAAACATGCGGCGGAGCATTGGGCTAGGCCAGCGCAAGTGGAAGTAGACGTGGTCCTATGACGTCACGCTCGCCATGAACATAAATGCTTGTGCGGATACCGGGGTAAGGCGTATCACCTTTTGCAATCTGTCTTGAATTTCAAACCAATTCAAACGCTCTTGCTAACTCCCAGCCTTAGTAATACCTGATCGGTTACATGTACTTTTTTAAACGAGGTTTGAATATAATTATTTTTCTACTTTAAGAAGTGGCACGACTATGCCCCGCCATTGTCGATATCTATGATCGGAGGTTACCATTTACAATCAGATAGGCCGTAGGCTTATCTCCCTATTAAAGAAATAGCTCGTGTTAAATCTTAACCATGGTTTCTTATACATATGCATAGTGTACATACATATGTACACTATGAATAACCAATTGATTTACTTAACATTTTCATTATTAATAAATTGTCACTGCTTTCCGAACTTAGGAAGTTGCCATACTGGCGGATTACTGGCGTTTCAAAGCGGAGCGACGACGCAGTGACTACGTCGCGGCTGCGCAGTGTTCACGCCGCGGATGCGCAACGGATTTGCCGGCGTGTTTCTGCGTGACCGCCACAAAAAACAATAGCGTTCAGACTTATCGCCGTTGCTAATCCATCGCGCATCCATTGCGCAGCCGTGATGTGGTCGCTGCGTCGCCACTCCGCTTTGAAAACGCTCGCACTCCGCCAGTGTGGCAACTCCCTTACATTGTCCAAAAGTCATTATTAAAGAAAAGTTTTACTTTCAGTCGCGTGCACATAACGCAGGCGACCCTGGAATGCCTCGGTGGCTCGTACGAGGTGGAGCCCGGCCACGGCGCCAACAGGAACGCTTACCTGCGCGACCACTCTGTGCAGACCTACTTCATCATACCCCCGCCTAGGCGGAGAAAAGTAAGTCACAATAACACGTTATTTTTAAGCAAATGTGGGACTCAGCGGATAGTGCGAGGTAAAACCCGAGCACGGAACCAACAAAAACGTCTACTAATGTGACCACTCGGTGCAGACCTACTTCATCATAACCCCGTTTAGGCGGAGAAAAGTAAGTTAAACAACACAATTCCTAGGCAAATGTGTGTGCGTAACGCAGGAGATATTAGAAGGACTCGGAGGATAGTGCGAGATGGAGCCCGAGCACGGAATAAATAGAAATGGCTACTAATGTGACCACTCGGTGCAGACCTACTTCATCATATACCCGCCTAGGCGAAGAAAAGTATGTACGAACAACACATAATTCCAAGACAAATTTATGACCGTTACGCAGGGACCTTATAAGGACTCGGCGGATAGTACGAGATGAAGACAGAGCACGAGCCGTCTCTGCTCGCTTGTCCGCGATAATGTAAAAAAATGACTACTAATGTGATCACTCGGTGCAGGTCCACTTACGACAAGCACACGTACGTCCGTATACTTAATACTTGGCGACATGGTGTGCCTCGACGTCTCGTTCGAGTTAGAATCCGCCTACTACACCATCAGGAGTGTCTGTCTAATGTACGCGACTTATGGTAGAAGTCATCAAACAGCTAATGGCCATTCACTGCTGAGCGTGACTGGGATGGATGGCACTCTTTGGTGGAGGGCTTCCACGTCCTGGTCCTGCGCAGTCTGCATCCGACTTACACCAGTCACATATCAAATCGTCGGTCCATCGAGTTGTAGAATGCCTATTCTCGAACAATTCGAAGTTGAGATACCGATTTGTATGGACGTATGTATGAAATCTGTAAATTAGACATTAATGTCGAGTGCACGAGAATTGACACTCAGGGCGTCTTATCAAATTGCGACTACCTCTCTTTGCTAGGGAGGTGAAAACGTAGGTAACACTAACACCGGGCAGAGTAAGTTACGACCACAATATATACTTGTGGAGGCTTTACGCAAAGGTGTCTAAATCTCCGTCGACATCAGTATGTACTTGACACGTGATCGGCCACCTCTCGAACCGTTCCCCGTTCAATCCTACTCGAACCTCCCGTGCTTAGCTAGACTAAGTGAAAACATTTAACTGATATTTTGGAGAATCTCTCAAGAGCTTGTAAGCTGGGCTATACTGTAGTATAGCGGAGATCAAACAAGAATACAATGGTCGTTGTCTAAGATGAGATATCAGGAGATTTGTCAAAACCAATAGGGAAAGATAGAGGACCACTTTAAAGTATGAGCACCTCTCAAGTCAAAATTAATTACAACCTTAGGTCCTCAGACCTATTCTAATTTGCTTTCTACTTGTGATCATTGATTGATACCTATTAATTTGAATAATGTATATATTAAAGTATGGCAGTGCGATCGATACGTACTTAATAGGTACAATTATTTAATTGGAATTGTGTGAAATAAAAAAAAACACAACAAATAAGATGCCATGGAGTCAGAAAACGTAAATACTTTTTCAAATGAAAGTGTTTCAAATTACGAGTACAATCAATGGGTAACTATTTATCGATACAACTTGTACAATATAGCATGGTAAGATGATAAACAGGCTTAGTTCATAAGCTTTAGGGGAAATTTTACTAATAATAACAATAAAAGATATTTCTTTATCTCGACGTGTCACCTTTTGCCAGAGCCTCGCTCTCTTCTATCATTTGGGAGTGTCCACTAAAACCAACGTCGTGGTTATACCTATGGCACATGCTGAGAAAAAGTCAATGAGTTTTTAGTTTGAATATTGTTTTTTTTTCTCTATTTGCAGATGTGCCTCGGAACAGGAGTCGGTCTGGGAGGTTCAGGCTCTCGGCGGAAGCTCTCCTTCAAGAATGTCTCCAACGTGGTCGTCCAGCTGCTCCATTCCATTAAGTTCAATGTAGACGTGCCTTTCTCCAACATGGCTGCCTCGCCCCAAGAACTCAAGGCCAACGCCGCTAGGAAGGTACGTCAAATACTTTCAACAGATGTACTATCGAATAATTTCACTTGGGAAATAGGGTAATGTGATGTCATTGATGATTGTCAACGATAATCGAACAATAATTGCGTTAAACAATTTCAAAGAAATGACCATAGTAGATACCTCTATTTATTGATTATGAATGTGTATATTGCACAATGCACATTATGTTAACGTTTTATAAAACTTCGCCTAGCACTGCGACATAGCTTAACAATACGAAGCATATGTCCCGGCTTTCTTTGCTCTTCAGAACATTTCGAGTGATTTCATTTCTCGGTCCGAGTCTTCCAACAAGAAAGGTAAGCTCTCTTTATTCTATTTCGTGAGATCTATGACATGTTGTGTTTCAATGTCGTCGGTAGTTACTTCGTATTTAATGGAGTAGTTAAGTGGTGTGTCTACTCGTATATGAAAAGTTTTTTATGTATACAGTGAGTGTCAATGTTTCTTTACGATTGTAGGTAAGCCCCTCTATCTACTAGGTACTTATATCTTATGAATCTACTGTATGTAAAACAATAGGCGTTCTTCGGCCATCACAAGAAACATCAGAAACCGACTAAAACGTCAAATTAGTAAACAGAAGTATTATAATTTATTACTCTAAAAACGGACACTATAAATTAATAAACCTTTTATATTACGTTACCTAAACGTTACATGCCATCAGCTTGAAGCAGTCTCTGTGGATTTTGCTTTCAAAAATAAAAATAAAAGCTTAAAAATTCGGGATTTTGTAAGCTCTACGCATCACCGCAAAAGTTCAACAATACAGTAGGTACCCATTGAGTCACAAGAGAAGTGTTTGGAACTTGTAATGTTTACGTACTTGACTTATTATCCTATGTCCCCGAGCTGAGGGCGTCCACAGTGGTCTTCAATTGCGTTCGGTCTTGAGCTTCGCGTTTGACCTTACTCCAAAACCTGCCGATGTTCTTCAGCTCGCCTGCTACAGTGCGTCGCCAAGTTTGTTTGGGACGGCCACGTTTGCGTTTCCCTTGGGGATTCCAATCCATAATATAATGATTATTACGTACGTAAAAAAAAGATATATCAGAGGTACTTAAACTTAGTTTATAATCAAATAGTCGTTTTTTCAATTTCATGATGAATTCAAAATAAAACAATCAAAATAGAGCATCTTCTCGCTCGTACATTCTCTGGGATTAGCTCCCAGTAGCCGCACTGTTCCCTGATCGCTATAACAGCTTACTTACTTGAAAGAGTACTACACGGTAGGCAGCGGCATTACTGTGCCCTGTGGTATCATTGACGTCTTTGAGCGGCGGTTACCATTTACCATCAGATGGACCGCATTTCTATTTAAAAAAATATAAACACAACAAGGGGTCAGACACGACGTTTGCATTTTTTATGTCTGTCCCTTTCAAACACGTTGTGTCTGTACTTTCCTTTTTGCCAAGCAGTTGCAAATGTGTGGATTGGGCATTAACAATTAAAAAAACATTGACACTCACTTTAGTGCCAACCGCCTCCTAGAGTCGGTGACGAAAGCCCTCTGTGTCCAGGTATTGGACCTGCGGCGCGCACTGCACGCGGAGCCGGGCTCGGCGGAGGCGCTGCGGCTGGCGTCGCTGCGGGCCGAAGACGTGAGCGCCGCGCTGCACCCCCCCGCCGCCCCGCCCTGTCCCGCCAACGCCCCGCACCACCACACCTTCGACGCCGTCATGCAGCACCACGCCCTCCGCACACACCCCACGGTCGTCACGGCCTCATCATCATACTCTGGCGGGGTTACGTTCTTTACCTATGTTCAGGTGTCGTGAGACATCGAATAGATTTTAGTTTTTCTCTTACAGCTGAGGTATTCCTTAGTCTCAGTCTCCTTTTTTTTATGTAATCTGAGATTGGCATTTGGCACGTCGACTGTTATATTTTTATCTGTTTTAATGAATGCCTATTATGTATTCTATATATTGGTTATTATATAATGTATTATTTTTAATTATCTGAAGGGCAACAGCGCGTCAACTGTGTTGGAGAAAAATTTCAATTCCAACCAAGGGCCATGTTTGGATGGATTACAATCCAACATGCTGATGTAACAGCTTCTAAGAAATATAGTGTGACACGACTTGTCTGGCATAAAAATGACGTAGAATAGGTACTATATAAAAACATTACCCTCCGCAGTCGGGTAAAAAATCTCAGTAAATACTGACGCTCATTTGACTTTTGCATGCTTTTGCTAATAAACAACATTTTTCTACGCAGCTAAGTGCCAAATGAGAGCTGTCGCACTGTAACATTAGTTTCGATTTTTGCCATATAGATCAAAACCTATGTGTCGCATTACTAATAATCGGGACACATAGTGCTGATTTTGTTTTTATTTCAAGACTGAGGAATCTACTGTAGAAAGCCAGTCATTCAGTAATAGCTACATATAAAGAGACATGGATAAGTATTTAGATTTTCTCTATAGGTAAAAACGTAACACTGCACAGATAGTTTAGATTTACGTGCGCAACAGATAAGGGGCTTACACACGGTTGAATTAACATTGTTTTCGTAACACTGTGTGTGAGTTCCGCCTGCACTTAGGGATGATATAGAATATGGTTCGCAACTAGTTCTAGGCAGACGAAACCATATTGCTACCTCACCCGTGGTTTATTTTGCTTAGATGACGATCGCATCTCATAATGGGCGCATCGGCGTGATGCCGCTCGCTTCGAACGATAACCTCGCTTAATGGTTTCCTAGTAGTTGGTTTGGTTTTTGAGTGGTGGTTTTTGAACTAAATCTATTCTGCTTCCTCTTGAATTTAAGGTGCAAGCTTCGTGTTCGATACGCAATGAGTCTGCTTCGACCGAGTTTAATTGCAAATTAGAAGGAAAATGTATGAGGATCACACGCAATAGATGTCACTATCCCTTGAACACAATTAGATGACCTAGATGTGTGAGCACGGTCTTCTGGATGTTCCCTTGTTTCTATTATTTTAGTTGCTGGTTCTTCAAGCTTTCACTCATTGATATTTTTAATGGAACGAACTGTTTCCTGTTCTGTACTGTGGTTTTCACTGGTCAATTTTTCTTTCACTGGTTTTATTAATAGTTTTCAAAAACAAGAATAATCAGGCCTCCGAATGAATTAAATTTTGATTTACCTATAAAGTTTATTTAATTTTATCAAGTCTTCAAAATTATTTTACGTGAAACTATTTGAATTAATAAAGACGAATGTAGTATCCAAAAGTATGGGAATGATGATGGACTTTGCTGTGGAAGACCCACCAGCAACTAACGTGAGACGTCTGCTCATTGATTTTCAGATATTCCGACCTTGGACATTAGTTCTACAACAAATACCCGCTGAAACCGTAAGCGCAGACAAATGTTGTTCATGTGTATTATTGTTATCCACCATACCACCGGACAAGACACTAAATATCCCAAAGTATTAGGTTCGCAATCTACCTCAAATTGTCTGTGGATCACACTTAAAAGACGACGTTCGCTCAATTACTCACAATACAAAATTAGGTGAACAATGGTTAATAATAAAATAAATTATGGTTGGTTTTAACGTGTGCACTCAAAACCGTTCTCTCAATTTCTCTGCCACTGTTTGTGATTGGTAGTACTTTTAATTTCGAAATTGTCAAACTGTTAATGAATTGTTTGATTTTGTTTGAGAATAAAGCCGAACGCACCGAACTGTGTTTCACTCGCTGCCCCCACTAGCCACCTCGAGCACGCATGGCATGACCCCTGCGCTGAATAACTTGCATGGAACCCGCCAATTACTTCTAACATACTGATAATGTTTATTCTGTTTTATGTTTGCTCATTTCTCATTATCTTCCTCATTTTAACAAACTTAAATCAATGAGAATACAGATTTGAGAAATTATCAAACATTAACATACTGTATTAGTTGTAAGATTTCTCTGCGTAGTAGTGTACAATGTACATAAAGCTTCTATAAAAAGGAAGAATTAAATATCTTTGATGTACTGTAACTCTTGTAAACTCCAATTAAAAATCCATAAGAAGATACTAGTTACTTCCGTAAACTATAATCTTTGCAAACATCTCTGTTTCAATTTGTGTCTGTATTTACTACTTCTACTAATGTGATGCTGCTTCGGAGACCGGAACTTTTTGATTCGAAGGTCAGTTCGAAATCTGTTTGGAGCATGGCGTCGGAATGCTGTGGAACCCATATGCCCCTCACCCTGTTACGCCCCATCTTATTTTCAATGTTGATTTTAATTACCCTGTAACCGAAATCCTTGTGTCGAATGTGTTTCAGTGGGAGTAAAAGGGAATGAAGTCGGTTTTTTTAGAATGTTGTTGAAATTTGCAGAATAAAGTAACGGAGAAGTTTAAGCGGCCTCTGAAAAAGCGTCACTCGTCTGTGTACCACCAGCCCACGAACCGGGTGAACAAGTACCTGGCGCAGGCGATCGACGCGCGCTCCGTGCACCGGGAGAAGGCCACTCATGTGCACCTGCTGACGCTCTGCTTCAAGGATAGTGCGAAGGAGTCGCAGGTAATAAGGCGTGAAATAACGAATAGCAGACGGCCCGCCTGATGGTAAGTGATCGATCACCGCCGCTTTTGACCATCACAAATCTGTTGCCAGCATTAATAAGCTCTTTTCTTGAAGGTTACCAGATCGTATCTATTCGGGAATACTAACAATGGCAGAATACCAGCTCCACGCCCTGTTGGCCCTAATGGTTTAAGTACCGGGCCGTGATCTCAGGGTTCTGGGTTTTCTTCTTGGTTCGAGCAAAAAGTGGGTTTTTGATCACCAATCCGCATTTGGCAAGCGTGGTGATTAAGCCTACCCCATCATTGTAGCGAAGACTTGGTTTCTATCATGGAGGTCTTTGCCCGGCAGTGGGGCAGTTATATAGGCTGATACTTTACAGCGCCACGGGGACCTCGCGTATCCATGGCAGACGCTGAGTGGAGACCTTTTTAAGTGTCTTTTTAATGTTTTAAATAAGATGTAATTTTTGGTACTTACTTAAATAAATAATTTCTAATTTCTAACAATGGCAGCTGAATCCACAGGTTTATTGTGTTCGATAAGAAGAAACGTAAGAAACTCACTCTACTGGAAATAATGTCTATAAAAGCTATTGATGCGATGAACACTTGTGTTTGTTCGGTGTCTGGGTGTAATATATGTATTTAAGTATATATTTGTGTTCCTCTGTTGTCTGATATCTGTAACACAAGTGCTTAAGCTACTTAGTACGGAATCAGGTCAACGTATGAGATGTTGTGAGAATTATTATTATTATTATTGAAATTATGACAAGAAATACTTATAAGTACATTACCTACCCTACCTTTTTTATGTGATAGGTGGCATACGAGCAGACGGATTACCTGATGGTAAGCGATTGCCGCCGCCCATGGACTCCCGCGATACCAGTGCAGTCACAAGTGCACTGCCAACCTTCAAACTCCCCTCTCCCCCGGATCAGGCCTCCGGTACCCTCACTCACGCAGCGAAACACTACACAGCGCTGTTTCACACTGACTTTCTGCTAGGCCGTGGTATCGGTCGAGTCGACCCATTCATGCCGAAGCGTGGTCCTCCCAAGGTCACCGAAGTGTGGCTCTCCGACAGGGTTACCTACCTATGAAACAATTTTCTAGATAAAATTGCAAGTGTTGTATTTTTTTTTATAAAAATGTGACTGAAAGCATTCCTTATTTCAGTATCGAGCATCAACCGATGGTGGTTGGGCGGGTTCTCTCGGAGCAGCCTTGGGCGCTCTAGTTGCGGCGGGGGCACTCCAAGCGGCCATCCTCCCCCGTACCACGATAGTGCTACTTCTGTTCGTGACCGCGTTCGCGTGGTCAGCTGCAGTGCTAGCACTAACTCTGGCGGCACGGTTGAGGCTCGTGCCGTGCGATGTGTCGAGACCTTTTGCGTTGAGAAACGCGATCACGACGTTTACTATCGTGTTGGGGTACGCGGTGGGACAGGCCAATGTGGTGAGTAGACTTTTCTTGGCATTTTTTTTTATTGAAGATGGGTTTGCTCTTGGCTTCATACTGAACTCTAGAGTTGAGATAAAAACCAACGATGGAGCGAGCTTACCCAAAAGCAGCCTACTCACTACTCAAAACTGGAATTCAAGACCAAAAAAACTACGACAGATATGTCAGTGTCAAATCTATCAATGCCATTTATGTCAAATCAAGTTTTCAGGTTTTTTCAACCTTTTTATAATATGCTTTTTTTCTTAGTATAGGCTAGCACAATTCATGATAAGGATTCTCTGAAAAAAAAAAACTTAAATACATTTTTATCTTCACCATCACTAATGTCAGAATCTCTGACTACGGAATCTGAGTCGGTCGCTTGTAGAATAAAGTTTTCTACCACTTCAGTAATTAATTCGTCCAGTTTTGCCCAAGTTTTAGATTGAACGCGTTACTAGGCGAAATAACTCTTAAGGAAAATTGTCAAGTGATATTTTGACAAAGTGGGTAGTGAACAGTCGAAGTCAGTCAAAGTCTCAGTCACTCAATAAAACGGGCGCGTTATTGACCTACGGATTCAGCCGAGACTACTCTCTTAGGTCGTAGCAAGTTGTTCACGTGACAACTCAGTTTAAAACGATCAAAATTCAAAGATTCCCATTATTAATATCATTTTGCGGCACCTCACTGCACGAAACAACAACACGTAAGTTCTAATGTTGTACCAAATGTTATTAACACCTGAAGTGACACAAGCTCAATACCAGATTTTCTACCAAACATTACAGATGATTAAGTTTTAACTAAAGTGTCTTGGATTTATCTAAATATAAGTCAATAAAATTACTTCTTAATATTATAGAATAAACATTGCCAATAAACAAATAATCTCGGCGTATGTTTTTAACAAATAGGTATATACTATTGAACGATCATTTTATTGTAGTGGCAACATTGTAGTAGATTTTTTGGTCTTGAATTCCAGTTTTGGGTATAGCTTTGAAATTTTTGGGGTTGTACCTATTCACTGGGAAAAACAAGACGCTGGCAGGGCGTTCCACTCCTTGGCTGTGCGCATCACGAAGGAAGAGGAAAAGCGCTTTGTACGCAATTGAGGAATATTCACCAAGAAGGGATGATATCCCCCAGTTGGCCTGCTCTCTCGATGGTAGAAAGGGGATGGCATATTATGCGTTTAGATTCTGCGGTTTTATGTCATAGGAGGCAGACGAGCAGCCGGATCACTTGATGGTAATCCATTACCCATGGATACCCGCGACACCAGTGGAGGCACAAGTTCGCTGCCAACCTTTAAATCCCGCCTTCCCCCGGATTGGGCCTCCGGTACCATCTCTCACGCAGTGAAACACAGCACGATGCTGTTTCACGCCGGTTTCTGTGAGGCCGTGGTATCACTCCGGTTGAGCCGGATTTATGCCGAAGCGTGGCTCTCATTACTTTGCTAAAAAATGAGAACCCTCAAATTTTAACAAGGTCTTTTTAGTGTCTCATTTTTTTGCCAAAAATGAAACACAAAAAGCTTTAAAAAAAATTCTGCGAAAAAAAACAGTCTTCAAAAACCACGAACATAAAAGTTTATTAATAATATTTTTATCACTTTATACACTTCAACATAATAGTACACTCGAGAAAAAGTTTTACCGTAGTCGATATTAATCTCGATTGAAATATTATTTTATTGTTAAAATGCAGGTTTATGCATTTATGCAGGTTTTTTCACTACAATCTGGACATTTTTAAGGCATGAGTGAACAGGCATCCTTTAAGCAAACGCGAACCTATCATCCTAGACCTCATCGTCGCTTTCCATCAGGTGCGATTGTGGTCAAGCGTTAGCCTATAGACCAAAAAAAATGGTTTTATACCCACGGATTACCTTGTCTCACTCTTTACCGTTTCCAATTTCAGGTAACATGCGAAGAAGTGAATGTGTGCAAGAACCTAACTGCAAACGTTACCACGATGGACGAGATTCGGCGCATGGGTGCCGACGTAGCTTCCGCCCTGTGGAGCAGCACCGATCACCGGGCCTGCCCTGTACCCCTCTACATCACGCTGGGGTGCTGCCTCACCATGCTCACTGTGGCTGTGTTCCTAAGACTGCCTATCCTGGTGAAGGGAATCCTGCTAGCCATCATCACGGCGGGGTATATGACAGTGATCATGGCATACCATAAGGACCTGTTTGATTGCTACGATCTTATAACCCAGTGAGTACTACGAGTATAGAACTTTACCCCTTCTTTATCGCCTTAGGGTGCTGTCTTACAAGCCTGTGTCTGTGTCCTTGAGACTACTCTGGTGAAGTGAATTCTGTTATTATCACGGCTGTAATAACATAAGTACGTGTGACATTTAGGTTAGGTTAGGACCTTTTGAACTGCTACGATCTCAAACCTCATCTAATGAAACCTTTTTTGGATGAACCACCAGGCGCTCAATGGAGGCGTGGTGCTAATTCGCCGCGACCAAGAATAAATCCGAGCTGAACTATATACCTCTTCTTAATATCCAGATCCTCAAAGGTTGAAAGATACTCAATACTCAATTGTTTATTGCTTTCCATAAGGTACAATAAGGTGGTGCTTATATAATTTAGTAGAACACATTATGGACCCTGTTAGGGCACAACAAAATTTAAGAGAGAAGAAGCGAGTTTTATTAAAAATGTCTTCTTTTATAATATATCATTTAATAAGTTACACCTTTTAAATTTAAATAAATTGCAACTTATGTATTTATTTTTGTTCTGTATTATATTTATACTTATTATTAGATAGAGACAGGAGGTACCTATTAAAGAATAAATAATAAATAAATAAATAAATATTTCACAACATCACATACATTGATCTGACTCCGAGATAGGTAGCTCAAGCACCTGTGTTACGGATATCAGAATCAACAGTGGGATTACAAATATATACATATAATACTTTTCTTTTGTAAATACATACTTATAATACATAGCAAACACCCAGACCAATACAAACAAACATGTTCATGCACACAAATGTTTGTACTGTGCGGGGATCGAACCCGCAACCCTTGTATCAGAAGCAGCGTTCACTACCACTGTTCCAATCGGGTCGTCTGAAAGAAGGGTCAAGGGTAGTCTCCAGGAAATCTTCTGCAACGTTAAGGCGCTGTCAATATTCCAGGAAGAACTTGGCTTTGCTTGGTTATAGTGCCCTGTGGTTAGAGACATTTAAGAATATTGCCAAGGTATTCCCGGCCTGTCGTAAAAGGTGACTAAACGGGCTTTCGGAGTACGTGAGTGTAGAAACTGCTGGGGAGTGGCTAGCTCAGCATACGTCCCCGCGAGGGACGCCGCTACCGGATGTCCTGGTAGGTCGTACCTCGGTGAGCGCGATCAGCGGTGCGGTCTAGTCCCGGCTGTGGAGTTTCCGACCGCTATTGCGCAGAGATGGACACCCCAGGTGTTTTGGTTAGGATTAGAGTCCCACACAACCTTGTTCCCTACACGTAGCAAGGTGACGGCCATGATGGCTTCCCCTGGGAAAAAAAGGAACTAACCTAACCTATCTTAACTGGCCGATTTCACCCTCATAAGACGCTCGATTACGGAAACCGTCCCTATACAAAACGAAGTAGAAAGTACAAAATAATGACCCATTTTGAACTTTTATTGTTTCAGGCCAGGCATAGTAGGGTCTGCGTACATAGCGTCGGCGTGGACGCTAGCTCTGGCGCTGGCGGTGCTGCTCCACGCGCGGCAGACGGAGTGGACGGCGCGCCTCGACTTCCTCTGGCAGGCGCAGGCCAGAGACGAAAAGAGAGATATGGATGCGTTGCAGGTAACATCATCATCGATATCATTGCAGTCAATAAATGTCTACTTCTGGACTATGTCCTCCCCCAAGGTTCTCCACATAGATTCCTGTCAGGCCATTTCGGTCCATCTTGTGGGTGTCTGCCACGGCTGCGATTCCCTGCGATCGACGGCGCTGCCAACTGAACATGTATTTGAACTTAATTTTTCCTGTTAGTCAGTACAAAGTGCTGCCACCCACGCCAAGACGGTGCTGCCAAGGTGCCATGAAATTGAACTTAATTATCCCTGTTAGTCAGACAAAGTCCTGCCACCTACAGTTACTGCCAAGACGGTGCTGCCAAGGTGCCATGAAATTGAACTTAATTATCCCTGTTAGTCAGACAAAGTCCTGCCACCTACAGTTACTGCCAAGACGGTGCTGCCAAGGTACCATGAAATTGAAATTAATTATCCTGTTAGTACAAAGTGCTGCCACCTACAGTTACTGCCAAGACGGTGCTGCCAAGGTGCCATGAAATTTGACTTAATTTGCCCTGTTAGTCAGTACAAAGTACTGCCACATACAGTTACTGCCAAGACGGTGCTGCCAAGGTGCCATGAAATTGAACTTAATTATCCCTGTTAGTCAGACAATGTCCTGCCACCTACAGTTACTGCCAAGACGGTGCTGCCAAGGTACCATGAAATTGAACTTAATTATCCTGTTAGTACAAAGTGCTGCCACCTACAGTTACTGCCAAGACGGTGCTGCCAAGGTGCCATGAAATTGAACTTAATTATCCCTGTTAGTCAGACAAAGTCCTGCCACCTACAGTTACTGGCAAGACGGTGCTGCCAAGGTACCATGAAATTGAACTTAATTATCCTGTTAGTCAGAACAAAGTGCTGCCACCTACAGTTACTTCCAAAACGGTGATGCCAAGGTGCCATGAAATTGAACTTAATTTGCCCTGTTAGTCAGTACAAAGTCCTGGCACCTACAGCCACTGCCAAGACGGTGCTGCCAAGGTGGCATGAAAACGAACTTAATTTGCCCGGTTAGTCAATACAACCTATAGAGTTACTGCACGTGCCCTATCTCTCTGTATATTAATATGCCACGCTTGAGTAAACCCCAAAATCCCTTCTTGGCTCCACCTCGGAGCCGTATGCTGAGCGGACCACTCCCCAGTAGTACACACGTGAACTTCCTAAGGCCCGTACATTCTCCTCTTTCGACAGGCAGGTCTAACCTTGGCAGTTTTATACCTACAGTTGATGTAGGTAATTATTGATCTTCAATTACTTTAAAATCAAAATTATGTTTTTAATTGTTTTCAGGCGTCAAACAGAAGGATTTTATTCAATTTGCTGCCAGCCCATGTTGCCACGCACTTCCTGGACAACCAGTTCAGAACAAACATGGTAACTATTACTGGAAGATTTCAAAAATTGTTGATTTCCATATAAATGTAAAGTGAAATAATCAGAAACATTCTGTAAAATAGCACGACTCGAGGTTGATTATTCAATTGTCAGAATACGATATAAGGCCTTTGTTTTTAGGGACAGTTTGACAAAGATATTATTTATCGGATTTTTATAGCGAAAAGAGCAACTAAATACCTAATCATTAGAAAAAAAATATAACAACGTCCTCCCTAGCTATAGAATCCATCCGCAAGGACATCTTTGTCTCAGTGTATGGTGAACCAAAGGGCATACAACGAAACAGAATTCACGATCAAATCGTTATCTTCGTTTCCTTCACACGCGTTGTGTGTCTCTTTTAATTGAATGTGACGGGTATTTTCTCGTTCATTACGGGACGGTTTCGTTGTAGGCCCTCCGGTAACTTTTTTTTATGTCATAGGTGGCAGACGAGCTGAGTTCACCTGATGGTAAGCGATTGCCGCCGCCCATGGACACCCGCTGACACCAGTTACTATTTGCGAGTGAATATTATTTATTTGTTATCCCAAACAACAATAATGTAACATAATTATCTCGATTGACAGTATACACCTTTTTGATATTTGAAAAATCAACCTTAGCCGTGTATCGCTTAAACTGCGGTAGCTTAATGTGCTTTGCATAAGTTTCTAATCTTTGAAAACACTGCATTATTGCATGGACTTTATCGTTAAAATTCAATGTCAGAATTTCATTATCACACTGCTTATTGGCGTAACTTGAGTTAAGTCGTTATTCGACATTGCATAGCATTCATTGGACATATCTTGAGCCTCGCAACTCATTATTATTGCTTTGTCAATAGTTATCATCATTTTTAATTATGCTTTTGTATGACGCTTCTCCAAACGGGGTTAAGTGACAGATAAAATTAAATGAAAATAGGTATACTTATATAATCTATAAAAACTCAAAGAGAATTCCAATGAGTTATTAATATCGTGATAAAGATTTAAAAGCAAGGGTACATTTTATTCTAAAAAGCTTGTCTCTTAAGTTTTGGTCGATAAAAGTATTAAAATTAAAGTATGTTTCTAGATATTCTATTATTTCAAAAAAAAAATTCATCTTTTGTTATATAAATTACAATATGTGCATGTAATTTCATTGCCACGTCCATAACCAACGTAACCGTTAATAAATGTAACCTTATCCATTACCCAAATAAAACTTTAACGTAACATAACGTTAAAAAACATTTAACAACAGTCAATTATAACTATATCGTACCATAACCATAACTTACCAAAACCATTACGTACCATAACCATAACTTACCATAGTTATAACTTACCATAATCATAATGTAATGTTACCTAAATTCACCATAACCATAACGTACCATAACCATAACGTACTATAACCATAACGCAACCTTGCACCTCACTAACGTCTAACACGCATAACGCACTGTCACGCCCCACCCGCCGCCTCGCTTGCCCGCTCAACCCAGAGGCGTTGGCAGGACCTGTATCACCAGTCGTACCAGCGAGTGGGCGTCGTATTTGCGTCCATCACCAACTACCACGAGTTCTACATGGAGCTGGATGGGAACAACCAGGGGATGGAGTGTCTGCGTCTGCTGAATGAGATTATTGCGGACTTTGATGAGGTTAGTTAATTTTTTTTTTTATGTCATTGGAGGCAGACGAGCCGACGGATCACCTGATGGTAAGCGATTACCGCCGCCCATGGACACCTGCAACACCGGTGGTGTCACAAGTGCGCTGCTTACCTTTTAACATCCCATCCCCTGGATTGGGCCTCCGGTACCCTCACTCACGCAGCGAAACAGCGCATGCACTGCTGCACGCCGGTTTTCTGTGAGGACGTGGTATTACTCCGGTCGAGCCGGCCCATCCATGTCGCAGCGTGGCTCTCCCACTGTTAAATTGACATAATATTGTAACGTTTTTTTATATTATTGGTGACAAGACCAGCAGACGGGTCACCTGATAGTAAGCGATTGTCGCCATCTATAGACTACCACATTACCAGTGGAGTCATAAGTGCGCTGCCATCTTTTTACCCTTACTTTTTAACGCCGTGTAGTCCCCGGCAGAGTAGAATAGGCCACCCTCACTCTTACCGAGGTGTCGTAAAAGGCGACTAAGGTAAAGCTGCTGGCATGATCATCAGCACCCAGAGAAGGAAAACTCTGCATTTATATCAAAACCCTCTTCAACCCGTCTGCCAAGTGTGGCGAGTATGGAAATTACCCCTCATGTGATTGAGGGAGGCCCGTGCCCTAGCAGTGGGGACTTAAATGGGCTGATGATGATGATTACCAGTGGAGTCATAAGTGCGCTGCCATCTTTTTACCCTTACTTTTTAATTGGGCCTGCGAAACACAGCGCAAGCCGTGTATCACATGTGTTTCCAGACTTTCCAGTGAGGCCGTGGTATCACTATGGTCGAGCCAGCCTATTCATGCCGAAGCGTAGTTCTTACATTAAAATTGTTTGTAGTGTACCATAACCCCTAACCAGGCAACTAGATATAATTTATTTCATTGGTTTTCAACCTTATCTGCAGAAAGTTCAATTAAAATCCCGTTTTGTTAATTAACTGCCTGGTTAAACGATAAAAACCATTCCGTTCATTGCAGCTGTTAGGTGAAGACCGGTTTAGCGCCATAGACAAGATCAAGACAGTAGGCTCCACGTACATGGCGGCCGTGGGGCTGATCCCCGACAAGAAGATGACGGACGAAGCCAGCTCGCGGAAGCACATGGCCACGCTGGTGGAGTTCGTCTTCGCCATGAGGGACAAGCTGAAGGATATCAACGACAACTCGTATAACAACTTCATGCTACGAGTCGGTTAGTGGACTTTTTTATGTTATACATATGTAGTGTTATAGGTAGGTGAGAAAGGAGTTAATCTTAAATTCACTTCCACCCTTTGACTGGTCCTCCAGTACCTAACCTCACTCACTCGGCGAAACAAAGCGCAAGCGCTGCATCACCCCGGTTATCTGTAAGACCATTGTAACACTCTGGTCGAACCGGCCCATTCATGCCGAAGCGTGACTCTCCTACAGTTTACTAGCAATAGGAAAATACAACGTACATATGTCCATTTGTCCTTTCTCAGGTATAAATGTTGGTCCAGTTGTCGCTGGAGTGATTGGTGCCAGAAAACCCCAATATGATATATGGGGTAACACTGTGAATGTAGCCTCCCGCATGGACTCCACTGGGCTGCCGAACCACACTCAAGTCACCGAGGAAGTGTTCCAGGTGCTCAAAGACCTGCCTTACCAGTTCGTGTGCAGGGGCAAAGTTAAAGTTAAGGGCAAGGGCGAGATGACGACTTACTTTTTAACCGATAGAGCGCCCTCCAACGGCAGCGGAACTAACCCCCCCAACGGGCAGCCTCCGAACCCGCCCTCCGCATACGGGGGAGTAGCCACGCCTCTCGCGATGTTGCAAAACTCCGCCAGAAGAGCCGCAGCTCAACCCTCGCGATTGCCACCGGTCAGAGAAACTTCCGTAGCAGGCGAGAACGAGCCACTGCTGCCTTCCAACGGTCACCAAAGTAACGGCAACAATCACAAAGGTAGTAAAGGGAGGAGGAACAAAGATTGCGACGACACTCCGCCCCCTCCGCCCCCTCATGGAATCTCAGCCAACCCGAGGTGGCCGCCGCCGCGCGCGCTAGTGCCGCCGTGGCCGCGGCCCCAGGAGCCGCGCCCGCCCGCGCACAAGCGCAGACCGCCAGCCCGCCTACCGCGCCCGCGCTCCAGCGAGAGCTTGCCCTTAGCCCGGAGTCCGCGAGTCCACTCCTCTGCCGACGAATTAAGTTCTCTCACTCGATCTCCTAGCTTAAGCTCGTCCGACGAAAGTTACTCGAGAACCACTGACGCCTCCCCGTCGCCTCCTCGTCCGGCTCAGTGGCTCCCCCCGGCGCCGCGGCCGCAGCGGACCAACCCTGCGTACGACTACCCACCGGTGAGAGCGGCCAAGCCCACCCCTAACCACATCAACGAAATATATGCAAAACACAAGTTGAACAAGAAGGCCTCTCTCGAGGACAAGTTCATGGACGGCAGCTTGAACTTTCAAAAGGAGGACGATAAGCTGCAGAGGAGCATAATAAATATGCTGCAAGCGTCGGCAAAGAGAGACGGGTGCTGTCAAACGGATAAGAAGGACGTGTCGAGTAGGTTGGCGCACAGAACCAATTCGTTCTCCAGTTCGGGCAGCAGACCGAATAATCTTAAGCACCTTGAACCATGACAGCCGCGAGGTGTTCACCAAGCGGAGTCCAACCGACGTGGCCTGCGTGCCGCCCTTCGAGAGAGAGATCCAAAGGCTGCTCGACGATAAGAATCTTATCAAGAATAATCCAATGAAGGTGGAGAGAAAGGAATTGAAATTAGAACTTAGGTAAGTGTTATTAATTTATCATAATTTGAAATAGACGCAAGCGAACGAATAATAAAAAGCTTGGTTTTTATGATTGTAGTGGATCAATCATTATGCTTGCTTACCTTAAAATATCTTTAATTACCAGAAGCCCAATTCTCGGGACGTCATATTTTGTCATCATACGATATATATCACCAAAATATAGTTTTTTTTGTATGGTGTTCAGGTGATATCCCCCATGAATATTCATATCAAAATCCCCAGAATTGGGGTCCAGACTGGCCAAATCGTGCTAATAGTCCTTGTAAAAAGTGGGATGATGACTGATAATGAATATACCTAGATTGCACACGATAACATAATTTACTTCATTTCTTTATACGCATTGTAATACCGCAAGCTCATAATAATTACGATCAAAAAACCCACCTACGGTTAAAACACCTGAAAATAGACCAAAAGTACAAAATGGCGATATCTGAAATACCGAAGATTTGAATGTCGATTTTCAAATAATCTGAATGTACAAATCCCGAAATTTTAAATAGTCGAATGTGTAAATTCTTGTGGGTGTTGATCACCTGGCTAGAATCAAATTTTGTAAATTCGGGATTTCGTGCTTTTGGTGAAGTGTTCTTTCGGGAATTTTAACTTTCGGTCAAATAAACATTCGACATTTTGATATTCGTCATTCCGTTGATAGGTGTTATGAATTTCGGCATTATGTTCCTGATGATGATTTCTGTAAGTGGCTCGTTCAGTCATTATTCACCAAACATATTCGATTTCAGGGGCCAAAACCCAGCCTTAGAACCGCTCCGCAACTGCAACAACAACAGCAGCCCGCTGCACGCGGTGGGGCTGGCCGCCATCACGCAGCTGGCCCGGGCCGACACGGCCAGCCCGGGCCGCGGCTCGCAGCACGCCGCCTCCCCGCTGCGGCCCTCCGCGGAGTTCCCTGGGGTCCTGCCCACGGACGTGGTCGTGGAACTGCCTTCGCCGACGCACTCGCGGGAGAATATTGCTAGGTTGGTGAAACAATTAATCATCTATATGTTAGCGTTTAGTCCTGTTTGCGTCCCATCCCAAGCTATCGATTCGAAGTCCAAGGTCCGATTTCCTGCTACAACTTCTCCACTTCGTATGGTCTTCAGCATCGATTTAGGTCAGTTTATTGGCACGCATGTCATCCCTTACGACGTCAAGCCACATCTTTTTAATTCAACCACTTCTACTAGAAGCCGATGGTGGTGGCATGGCTTGAAATTCATTTCCCACGTAGCTGTCCGGGTAAGAAATAGAAAAAACTTTTTTTTATGTGATAGGTGGCAGACGAGGAGACGGATCACCTGATGGTGAGCGATTGCCGTCGCCCATAGACACCCGTGACACCAGTGGAGTCACAAGTGCGCTACTAACCTTTAAACACCCCTTTCTCCCAGATTGGCCCTCCGGTGCCCTCACTCACGCAGCAAAATACTTGTGCTGCTGTGCTGCAGTGCTGCTTCAAGCAGGTTTTCTGTGAGGCCGTGGTATCACTTCGCTCATGCCGGCCCATTCATGCCGAAGCGTGGCTCTTCCACTGTTAAAGCAGCCAAATTTGAGCAGGTAGTTTGAATTGAACATTATAAATTATATTAGATACTTTTTTTGCAGTCCACCGTGTGAGCGGAAAGCGGATGCAGCTACTTCGAAAGAGAAACACGAAAAAGAAATTCAGGAGAGACTACATACCCGGGTAAGATTATGACTTTAACAAGGAACTTAGTTAGGGTAATATAGATAAATAAATATTTCACAACATCACATACATCGATTTGACTCCGAGATAGGTAGCTCAAGCACTTGTGTTACGGATATCAGAATCAACAGTGGGATTACAAATATATACATATAATACTTTTCTTTTGTAAATACATACTTATATTCAATAATACATAGAAAACACCCAGACCAATATAAATAAACATGTTCATGCACACAAATGTTTGTACTGTGCGGGGATCGAACCCGCAACCCAGAGGCAGCGAACCACTGTTCCAATAGGGTCGCCAAATATAATAACAAGTATCAGAATTGAACGTATCACGTAATGTATCGCGAACAGGTGACCGCTTCGCATCATAGAGAAATGGGCCTCTACGGGGAAAGTCAATCCGAGTGGAGCTCGTCGTGCTCCGAGGGCGAGGGCGACGGCGAGGGCGGGCAGCCCGAGAGCACGGGCTACACCACCGACGACCCCGCGCTCGAGAACGTGTCCATGCTCAACGAGGCCGGGCTCACGGACGCGGAAGCCGCTCTCAGCGACGTCAACTCCTGCTACTTCGACCGCGACGACGACGTCTCCTCGCGGGCCTCCTCCCGCCTCCTCGACTCCGAGGCTCTCGTCTCCCTCGAGTCCCTCAGCGCCATCTACGACTCCGACGAGCCCGCGCACCGGTACCTGGCCAACATCCGCACCGTCAGCGAGTCCATCACTCGCAACTTCGGCCAGCCCGCGCACGTCACCGACGGCGAGAGCGACGTCTAGTGACACTTTGTGAATGTGATACGTTTCGATTACGACTCTGAACGGTGGAAACTCTCTCGCGCTCCTAAGTTCTCCGAACTACTCTCGCGTGTTGCCTTCGGTTATAGTTTACGAATATTGTGATAAGAGAAGTGATGGGCGTGACAGAGATCTTTTACGTGTGATTGGTTTGAGTGAGATACTTGGCTCTCTATTCAAAGAATGTAACGAATACTCAAAACGGTGTTAATGTCGCACGAAATTGCATCGAGTAATTGACGATTCTGAATTCGAGACGAGCGCATTGTTAACCTTGATATTTGAAATGTTCGTCATCATCGCTGATCAACATTGCTGATGTGCCTGTTTAATTAATGATTTACAATGTAAATTGTGTCAATATGTACCTAATACCTATGTAGTTAATGTGTATGATATTCATGTACAGCTGAAGGTGCCATGTGATGGCTTGTGCATCATCTAGGGAATATGCGATGATCTCTACAATTATAAGGTGCTCTGAATTAGAATTATTTGTGGTTTGTCTTGTGATATGGAATAAGGAATTTGCATTCGAGTGACCAATCTCTGTAGAATTCAGTGTTAAGCGTAAGGGCTGGCCCCTGCCTGAGCTGTTGAACGATTTGCCTTCAAATTTGTACTAGTTTAAATCTGAGGCGAATTAGATATCTGTGACTCCGTGTTTACGGTGAGTAAGTAACTCTTGCATTTCAATTTAATCTTAGAATAAAGTATATTGTTACCATAATAGACTGGAGAACTTTAGAGTCTAGAAACTTTGTAACGAGTGTAATGCATAAATAGCTGCATTTATAACTCAACAAATATTTGTTCGCCGCCTTTCCACATATCAGAATATTTTAGAACCGATGTCAAAGGCTCCCTTACTACACTCGGATACCTTCTTGTACCAGTTAAACGATACCGCCCATTTTGTTTATATTCTAGGATTCTAGTCACTGCTCTTAGAATGCGTCAATTGAAGTGATTTCTTGGAATTTATCTCTGTTTGCCATCTACGTTATTAGTATATTTAGAGTTGTCCCACGTTTAACTTAATTTAATACGAACGAGTTCTGATTTGACCGGTCAACGTTAAAATCTTTGAGGAACAAAATCTACCATGCAGTACCCTTAGTTGTTATCTCGAAACTCGATAGTACAATCAACACGTAAAACAACACTAGTGAATATTTGTTGTAAAATATTCTTGGTATTAGTGAAATATTGCGTTAATTTTTATTATTTAACTTTAACATAACTTTCGTGTCAATTTCATGTAATGAATGTTGTTTTAGGATTAAGATATACTCGGTTGAAATTAAAATATGTATGATTATCCAGTTTTAGGCACTTGTAGCCTTTGTATTTTTTAATCTATGCAGCATTATTTGTCTAAGCATGTACTTAATATGGCTGCGGTGAGAGCTTGTACTCCGTGAGAGTTTGCTGGTCGTGGAACACTGATTTATTATTCTACATAGTTATTTTTGTACTGTTTGTTGCCTTTATGGTTTTTTTATATATTTTTTCTCGATAAATCAATTGCGTGAAATTAATTCTACGGTGTTTTTATTTGTGCGCCCAATAGAGTAGAAGGCACCAGTTTATCAGGTTAATAATGTTCGCAATGTGTATCCGTTTGCCACAAGGTAGAACGATCGACTCCAAAAAGATGTATACACTTTTCCTTGTCATAGTAGCTCTTATCTGACTTCTACTTCCTTACCTGCAAGGCATGTGATATAATATATAGTATTGTACTCTACTCTGATTTTTACTTATGCGAACTAAACTGACAGATGCAAACGTCAAGTTCCCATACATTTTGACACTTTGCATCTGTCAAAAGTAACAAAAATGTATGGGAATGACGTTAACAACAGTCAGTTTAGTGCACATAATTAAAAATCATAATTAAGGTACTATTTAGTGCATACATGTTTTTGGATTCGACTGAACATGACGATGTCGTCGGTTGTACATAGCAGGAGCGGACGGGCTCCAGTGAGAACTAGTAAATTGTTAACCTTTGTAAATATTGTTATCGTCTAAAGTGCTATTCCACTTTAATTAATACATAGGTGTATCAAGCTGTGAAGAGACGTTATTTTTTGAAGAAATCCTCTTGTTTGCTATTTCTACGCCCTATATTTCGACTCGAATGTTTTTCTTGTTAACGTGTTTACATATAGTGCCAAACTATTTTATGTATACGCTTGTAGTCAACTTTTTTATTCGAATGTGCTTTCATATTCTAATTTACTAAATAGTTTCACGATTGAAATTGGCTCAGGAATACTTGAAATTGACAAATTAGCTCTGAAGGTTAGGGTAAATCTTGTAGTCGAGTAGGTATTTAAACAAGAATTTGACAACTGTTTAATATACTCTATACAGAGTTTAACATTTTATTAAAATATTCAACGTATGGATCAATAATAATATTATCAAAAAATGTTTAAGTCGAATTTTAGCCCATAATAACATTGTGTAACGTAAAAAAAATAATCAAAATACTGTTCTATGAATTGTCATTTCAAAGGCATTAATCATGATTAAACATGAAACAAATATCGGATATCATAGAAGGAGTTCTTCGACAACTAGCGTTATGGCGGACAGACCGACAGTATACCGAATATTTACAACGTAATAGCGAAAATGTATTGTAAAATTATTTTTTTAGAATCTTCAATTGCGCCTTGTGTAGAAATGTATTGTGTATTTTATTTATTTCAATTCAATTAAGCAATATTAATTACTTACCAATTAAAAGTGGTTTACATGACCGGTGATTGAGTTTTATTTCATATTTAAGTTATAGGATACTTAATTTATTAATTATTATCTTTTTTATTTAACACTAACTTATATTAAAGGGGAATTTTGATACTTCTTAGTAGGGAATAGTCTTGGTACACAAATAACTCAAAAAATTCAAAATTATTTAAAATGATCAAACACATTAGTAATAATTGACATACTTAATCATAAATGAATTTTATAATTTTATGATATGACGTCATAAAAAATAATAACATCACATGATATCAAAAATGTAGCTTCAACGTAACTACTTACCTATAACATAATAGCAACATCTAAGCGAAAGTAAATTCTATATGATCGTATCGTAATGACTGTTGAGAAATGATAATGACAAGCCACTTCACATGTATGATATTGCAAATCTTATAATCTTTATTTTATTTAAGTTTAAAAGTGATCAGCGATAAATATACAGGATGTACTTATCGGTTAATATAAGCACTATTTTTATTGCTTTATTTTCTGCAATAAATTTTGTGGAAAAATTTAAAGATATCCTTTCAGGCAATTCAAAAATTGTTAGCTACTAAACCGGATCCATTTAAAACAATTTCGGAGCTTCAGCATCTAATTTATTTAATAATTGTGCCCTACTTTTCGTGTACGTGCGAATGCTATGTCAGTTTTGCATTAACACTGCGCTGTAAGTGGCAGTCTTGGCAATAATTTCAATTTCGAGTACAAAAACAGACTAAAAAGTTAAGTATGTTTTAAATAAATAGTATAAGGGCTATCCGAGAGGCTGGAGCCTCGAAATTGTTAAAAAGAGATGGTTTAGTTGCTATCAATTTATATCAATTGACGTCGCTAGTGTGCCCTACCCGTCACCTTAAAAGTGGTAAATAAGTGGAATACATATTTACAATTTTCATAATATCGGTGCGTCATTGGCGTGAGTTCCATAGCCAATACTCACTCACGCCCCATAAGTTTACATCACATAAGTTTGCGGGTCAGGTACGCAGTGGCGGTTGCCTCCTCTTCCGCATACAAATGCCCTTCGCCTTGAAAACTGAGTAGGTACTCACTCGACACCGCGGATGTCGTAAAAACGGCTAAGGTGTTGTATAACACCACGTGGCTTTGGCTAGATGCTGGTACTGCATGGAGAAAAACCGTTAAATTTCGCATACACATACTAAGAATAAATGTCGTGATGTGTGAAGTACAATTAAATTTAGAACCTATATTTTTCGGAAGTTCGTAGATAAGTATTGTTTATTGTAATCTTTTTTTATTTAACACGAAACGTATCATTGGTATCACGGGTGACAGGCCACCTTCCGGTCGGCCGGAAAAGACCTACATAGACATATATATATATATATATATATATATATTTTAATTTCCGCGTCTGTTTCTATATTTTTTATTTTCAAAATGTTGGATAGTAGTACAAAAATAAAACACCCATTATTAAAAATCTAGATCTAAGAAAAGTTCCGGAACTAAAGTTGATCCAGCCCTTTTTAACATTGCCCCCTTATTACAAATCGCGAACTAAGGATAGTCCCGGGACACAACACTCGTGCCAGCCTCTTTTAACATGACGTGTTGGAAAGGGATGACATGAGCTTTAGTATGCGATTTGTAATAGGGTGGTGCGTGTTGGAACAAGATGACATGTAAATTAGTACGGTAATAACTTAACATCCCGTTTTGTAGTAAAGGGGAAAGTTAGCTGAAAACGATATGTATTTCACCATCTATGTAGGTGCTTGCCATAAAAACATTTCAGAAAAATTACAAAACCGCATAAAATGTAAAACCAAAAATGAAATCATCATCATCATCATCATCAGCCCATTTAAGTCCCCACTGCTGGGGCACGGGCCTCCCTCAATCACATGAGGGGTAATTGCCATACTCACCACGCTTGGCAGACGGGTTGGCGAGGGTTTTGAACTAAATGCAGAGTTTTCCTTCTCTGGGTGCTGATGATTATGCCAGCAGCTTTACCTTAGTCGCCTTTTACGACACCTCGGTAAGAGTGAGGGTGGCCTATTCTACTCTGCCGGGGACCACACGGCCTCTGCCGGGGACCACACGGCACAAAAAAAATGAAATGCTTTGCAATAATTCAAAAGGAACTTGCAAATCAAACATTATGTATATTACAGTTACCTACATACATAGTATGTAGTACCTAAATTACCTAGAAATTTTTCCTAATATTTCTACTCCAAATCTCAAAATCTTTATGTAACAGAACAGGTAACAGATCAGTCACCCAACGAAAAACAACAATTTAATCAAAGAACGTAAAATATTTTTGCAAATCGACTGCACTTCACGACGTGAAGTGATTCACCATTTGATTGTGATAAGTAATAAATAAGTACTTATACCTACATAAAAAAATTGTGGCTACTTAAACAGGTTATCAACACTAAAGCGTTGGCATGGTAATATTGATCAAGCAAAACAATGCGTTTTAAGTGCGCCTTAAGGAACCCAATAACAGAGTTCCTTCCTTATGTGGCTCATTGCATGACATCAGCAATAAATCATCAGGTAGGTAGGTATCTAGTAAGACTATGATGATGCATAGATGTGTGCTGTGTGTGTGCAACAGCGAATTCCAACGCACACAAGGTTACAAACTCGTAACAGATTAATTTCGTGAAAGGCTGGTGTAAGTATCGCGCTGGTGGTGCGGCTATGAGTCCTCGCAACCCATGACTCAAACATGGCTGTTCCATCAAGGCAGTTTCATTCAAAATAACGAGGAATAGTTGGTATGCAAGTGAAATACAAACCGATCCGAGGCAGGTATGACGCGGCGCGCCGGGCCACCACCACAAGCGCACAGCTGCCCGCCGTGACGCGGCTGCCGATTGGCTGGTGGCGGGAACCGGTCGGAGCTCGGCCCGCGCCCCCCTCCCCCCTCACCGCTACAAACAACTTCAAATTCTTATTCATGTTCCTTGCCACGACCGTTGCTGTCGTTGAGAGCGCGCGCTTTGCGCCCGTATTTCGCGTAATCTTATCGTAATGTGCTCGATGTTATACGATTTGTGAATACAGTGTGTTAATTTTACAATAAAGTGATATAGCGAATCCTGTGGTGCGTCTGGACGCTCCGTCTACGATATGAAAACACACGGACGATCCAGTGGTTTTGTCCTTTTTGTTTTACCGGTGGTTCGTGAGGTCCGAGTTACCTTTGCCATGTGCATCAGATAGTGTTGTGCTCGTATTAGTTTGCCGACAAACTAATATGTTAGCTGGTGGATACTGTGCAGGCGTGGTTGGTGATTCATAGTGTGGAGATGAAGGTGACGGTGTGCTTCGGGTCGGTGCGTGTGCTGGTGCCGTGCGGCGCCGGCGACCTCCTGGTCAGGGACCTCGTGCGGGAGGCGACGCTGCGCTACAAGAAAGCCACAGGACAGGTCAGTCCTTATTACTCATTTGTTTTCGCGCGATTTCCGCGGCTTTCCATTGGACGATACGTCTGTTTATGTTTGTTAATGGTTGAGTAATAGCGGCTACTCCACTTGCATCACTTGACGGATGAATAATAGAGTACCTTATCAAAAGGCCGACAAAGAAATATGTAAAAGTTGGGCACAGTTGCGCAAAAATAAAGCAAGAACAGCCGGTACAGAACCCTGACTGCATACCTATAGGAGGACCAGTTTTTTCAACTGTATTTGAAAGCTTGCATGTTGTAGATTAGTAGGTAAAGTGGATGTGTTACATTCATGCATTAAAACACACAATAGTTTCTTATTTTTACAAACAACCTAATTTTGTAGATAACAACCTCAAAAATATTAGTTTGGTACACCCGAGGTTTCCGAGTTTGGGTTTATTTAAATGTAAAGTATCGACTAGCAGTTACTACACAATTCTCTCCAAAATGTTTGCAGTGCCCTACAGGGTCCATATTGGAACGTAAAATAATCTAAACTAAGATCTTTGTTCAACATATGAGAAAGCAATAAAGAGATTGAATTGAATAAAGATGGTTTTGTCGTCTCAAGTAATTTAGAAAAACCCGGGGTAAACTGCTTTGACTCAAACATAGGCACGAAGAAGTACATAAACAAAGAAACAAGTAGGTAGATAGTTATTTTAATAAAACGCACTATAATTCTATCTCTCTATGCCTAATAGGTACACTTACAAAACATTTCTAAAATAAGGGAATGGACATTGTAGACTTCTTTGTGCATTTTTCCTCAAATGCTAGACCAGAAGAAGTTCAATACCTACTCATATAAACTCTACAGGCCACATACCTACCTAAAACCCTAACGTGATGGTTAAATCGCCCCAAACCGTAATTTCCCGATCAAGTTCAAGAATCCCAGTTTCTGGAGTAATTTTGGACCCTAAGGTTTCTAACTAAGGTGTGAAGAAGATTTTCAGTTTATCCTATAGTCGTCTTTGGGTAGTTTTCAAGTTTGCTTTTACGTTATCTTCACATTGCGCATTCTTCTTCTTAGGCGTTTGAGCAAACCCCGTGGTCTTAATCTCCTACTGCCTTCCGCTAAGAATCTTGAAGCATAAGAAGACCAAAGTCACATTCTTCATCGAAAGTGAAGACCGCTTTTACAATTTGCTTCATTCCGTTCGCCTGTTACTGTCTTCGGCTGTCATAAGAGCAGTCGTAAAGGGAATTAAGTTAACGTGGCGATGAGCCTCGGGGTCGTTCAACCTCCACCTTTCTTAATACCACTACTTTCTTCAGATTATCATAATATGAACTCTCGTTTACTTAACACATTAACCTAGGTAAGTAACTAATTTTCAGGGAAGTGTAACAAAACATTCAATAAAATTGCAATAAATGAAAGCTTTTCCAAGAATCGAGTACCTATGAGTTACTGGAGTTCAAATAACCCCTCACATTTACTTCACGAAGTGCTATTACACTGTTTTGTAACCTGCGTCTTGTTTTTGCGCTAATGATCGTTGGTTATGGAATGTACGATCTTGGCAGAGCAAGAACTACTTTCGCGACGATATACCATTCAGAGTAGACATTAGCTAGCGGTCAAACTAGATTCATGCGTTAGTTTCATAACTGTGATGGCAAGTTTTGGCCGTCACACCTCCAAATGTAAGTTAGTAGGTGGAGCGTCCAAATAGAGTATTATTATGAGCAAAGAATACCCAGAGAGCGATTCGACGGGCGCCCTACTGGTGACCCCGTGAATGAAACCTTAAGGTTCTAAAAACAGTCAGTCGAACCAGTCGATCATACTTCTTCATGTGAAAGATTGTGCCAATTAGGTGTTTACCGAACGCGTAAATAATGCGAACCGGTTCCCTAATCTTTGCCATATCATCAGTGTGTTTTATTGAGTATACTATATTAGGCGTAATTACTGGACTTCTCAAATCCTGAATCATGGTTCTAAGCGGGTTCTGAAGGAACAGATGCAAAGCAGCAGGGAAAGTCACATCATCGGCCCGGGAAGTACTTACCCATTCTGGTAGGTCTTTTACGGCAAAATTGGATCCTGCTCAATTGAAGATGAATTTCTCGGATCCATGTAGTTCAATCTTATATATCATCGACCCATAGCAAAACTGGTCGAAATGGATTAAGATCATCCTGCCGTCGCTGCGCCTTGCTAGCTGTCCTTTCTAATTTCAGTTATGTAACGTACCATTAGTTTCTGTTATTCCTACTTTGTGTTATCCTGAACTTTTCACGATGTCTTGCGACGAATTTCAGGGTTCCGGACTCGATCTTGGAGTTTGATGCCGAGCATGTTTCTCTCCATCATCAAAGTTGCAGAAAGGGTCATCCCCTTCTGCAACTTTGATTTTGTGCACACTAGAGTCCATGTTTCGCTAGATACAGTGATGTATGTGAATAAAGATTGCAAAAGAAGAGACGCCTCCACTCAGGCCAAAATGTTTCGTGAGGCATATTGCTGCTTCTGTCAATGTTATGTTAGTACGGTGTTCGCACCTATCGACCGGGTGATTAATTCTACCAAAAAGTTCTCGCAACCTTGAACGTGCGTTACCTAATACGTCTGGTGTTTTGATGTGAAGTTTGTTTGGTCTTGACTTCATATTGGTTGTAATAGTGGCATCATTCTGCCTATACATATTTTCACACTCATTTTATGTAAACTGTTGTTGAAGCTGTAAATTCTTGTGTTTATTTGTTATTTTTCCTTAAATTGTGCGTCAAGCAAGTTACAAAATAACGATTATTCGATTCTGTTACTGTTTTAGAATTATTGTTCTTACCTACTTTGCTAAATTTACTGTAACTGATTCACTTTTAATGAAACAATTTGAAATGATCTAAAAATCTTAATTTTATTAAATTATTTTGTAAGCTTAATTGTTTGTGTGTTACATCGTTTCGCGGCACACAATGTCATCATGTGTACCTACGTTTACCATATTTCCTAACGAGATGATTTGTTTACCTACATTTTCTATCAAATATTGTTGCATGTCTAGAAAAGGCTTTGATGCTACGTTCACATTGAATCGTCGAGCAAGGACAGGGTTCTATGTAACGCAGATAGACGTTACAATCACCTGCATCTCGCACCTGCAGCCCACCAGCGCATGCTCAGGCGCCTGTAGGCGGCCGACCTTGCCTACCAACACACTAATTATATTTAACGCCGACACTTACCATACACCATAACACGTAACTACTACCTATTATCATATGTGTGTGGTGTACTTGTCTCTTACGCAATGGGTAACATTTTTCGCAAACGGCTTTCTTGGCAATTCTTCACGTTTACCCAATACAATATTCATGAAGCTCGATTACAGCAAGTCAGCGTATCGGTAACTCAGTTTTGTTTTGGTAAAGTTTGCATTTCTGCATGATTGGTCGCCGTTGCGCAAGCTCGATGCGAGTCAACCGGCGGTAAAGTGCGTGCCGCTCCATCAACCATACGATATGATATCCACGAAACAGTAACATTTTTTGCCAAAATATCGTGTTCGATGCCTTTTGTCACGTCACGTACTGTTTACCTCGTGCAGCAATAAACGTATCGTTAAAACATTCGAGACTTCAAAAATGCTACGATTGAAACAATGAGAGCGTGCACCGTGCTGGTAAAACGCTTTTAACGGTCCAATGCAAAAGTAGTCCTTATCGTGATCCAATAAAGTTCACCAGGCGTAATTGACCTGTGGCCCAGTGTGGCCAGGTATGCGAGAGGAGCGGACGCCCGAGAAGTTGAAACACCTATTGTATGGTGCTGTATGGATGTTGTTCGGGACCGGTTCTCGGAAAAATGACGAGACATTCCTATGGGCATTCCTATACTATAGATCCGTGGTTTCGGGCACGGATTGACGCCGGCTCATCATTTTAATGTAGTCATGATTTCATTTAAGGTTCCTTTTCTAGTTCATTCCCTTTCTAGTTGTATGCCTATAAGTTTGGTATGCCCATGAGCTTGAATTATACCTGCCAGTAGTCTAAAAAGCGATTTATTGTTAGAAGATGACGTCAGGATTTCAGCTAATCCCTGGATCATACTGTAGCTCGAATTTTAAACAAAAGGATATTGTTATTTTAGTGCTGCTAGACGAAATATGAGCGGCTTTGTTATTAAAATTAAACAGCCGTCCGTTAAGGTTGTGATTTTTTGAAATTTAAACAGTCTGTCGACATCGGTTTACGTTTGTTTGATCAAAATGGGGAAAATGAATAGTTTTTATGACTAACCGTTAACGTCCATCGTGGAAAGAATAACAAAGATCGCTTCCCAAAGCCACATCTTATACTAAACTACATCCATATTGTGGCTACTTGACCACATGTTAAGGATAGCGGCAAGTGTATCCGACCTCTTTGCCCGCCCTATTGAGCTTTTTCTTGCTGTGATGGCGATTAATGGCTCCCATATGTTACCCATTCAAAATGAAGATTGATTTCAAGTGCCGCCAGATTCATCGTCGAAACATAAAAAAGCCAAAAAGGAAGGGAATTTGCTTCCAACTTTATAAATGTGTTAACTAATTTTGTAGTCTGCTGCAAGTTTCCGAAGTAGTCAATGATAACGAGAGGTGGAGGTCAACGTATTAGTATTCTTTTAAATTAAATTAATCTTATCTAAACAACGTACCTCATTTGTTTAAGTAGGTCGCTAGCTCAACTACCCACATAAACTGACTGACACAATATTTTACTCAGTAGGTATTATGGATAACAAAACAAGTTACATAAAAACAGACTTAAACGTTCCTGGACTTATCCTGGATTTTTAAGGATTCCTTCCTATGTCGAACAGGATTAAACGTTGGATATTGAAAACGAAGCCTACAAAGTACGTTACAATTTAAAGCTCATTGGTGTTACTTAAATAAACGGACTTTTATTAGTGAATTTTCTACTTAACCCACAAGTCATATTTTGCTTATACATCAAAATTAGTTTTGGATACTGAAATTACAAATAAAGAAGTCTCTTATGACGTGAGCATGATTCTGAAAAATAAAATGAGGTTATTATCAAATGTGTGTCAAAATGGTCCCAAACAAGTAGTGTGCGTCATGTAAAGATAAGAGAAATCAAACAGTTTCAGACTCGCAATTGGGATCATAGCCAAGGTACCAACTAGTATATTTATAAGGTTACAAGGTTTTATATTGTACAGAATTGAAACAATTATTTTATTTTAGACGACCTGTTTGGAACAGTGGTAGTGAACGCTGCCTCTGGTACATTTGTGTGCATGAACATATCTGTTTGTATTGGTCTGGCCGTTATCTATGTATTATAAGTATGTATTTACAAAAAAAAAGTATTATATGCATATATTTGTAATCCCACTGTTGATTCTGATATCCGTAACACAGGTCCTTGAGCTACCTATCTCGGAGTCAGATCAATTTATGTGATGTTGTGAAATATTTATTTATTTATTTGTCAAGAATAACGAGATCACAGCATGTCCGTTTCGCCTGTATTAGCCATAGCCTTGCTGACCTAGCTCTGTGGCGGATGAGTAATACCATTTATGGCGGTCGGTCGTTTGAAACAGGACTACGTCTTTGACTTAGTGCCCGAACGGCTTACTGGCCTCAACTACATCCGCCGTAGGAAGAGCTTAAAGCCAGTATCAAATCAATCTTGGCAAAGGTGATGTGGCGATTGGACTGTATATAATTTGGCGATAGGAATCTAATGAAACTATTTGCTGATAGCAAAATAGTGTAGACACAGTGCACAGGTTCATCAGATACTGACACCAAGACAATACAATAACTAAGACAATCATCAAAAACAAAACAATAATCTATCAAAACCAGTAAAAGTATAAAAATAAAAAATATAAAAGAGGCTGGTCCAGCCGATCCTCAACAGATGATATCGAAAATTCGAATGTCATTTTTTTTTTAATTTATCGATTACGCTAAATTATCAGATTGTTAATACAGACTACTCTGCATTTAATGCTATTATACAGTCTTAAAAAGAGATTTAAGTACATACGAGAAAACAAAGACTCAATAGTTCAACTTCAATTGTACGGTTTAAAATGTTGTTTTTTCATGAGATAGGTGTCAAACTAGCTGACTGATCGCCTGATGGTGATCTTAAAACTGTTACACTAGAAACTTCTTTAACATTTCTCTACATCGCCATATAACGCTCCTTCTTAGGTAATTTATTTTATTAGTCAAAACATCTAAAACTATAGCAAAGTACATGAACAGTATTTCCAGGATACCAGAATCATGAGATCAAACAGTACAACCTGTAGGTTATATAGCCTAGTAAACGAATTAACCTTATTGGTGAGGGAGCTAACATTGCTCCACGAATAATCTACCATAACCATAAAGTAATTTGGTAGTCTATGATCTAACTGTATTTGTACGGGCTTGTTCCCGCCATATTTAACTATATGAAACACGACGCGTCCCTTGATGTCTTATACAAGTTATAAAATATTCAGGCAGTCGAATGTCTTGAAGTGTTCACACGGTTCGGACGAGTAAACACTTCAGTATTAAGAGGCATATGCATTGAGACATGTGTCGAAGTTAACAACACAAGTGCTGGATGATGTTTAGGAACATTAAGGGCTCAATTTTGGGCGAAGATACAATTCGCAAAATAACTTTTTTTGTTGGACTATAGGCTAACGCTTACCACAAACGCGCCTGATGGAAAGCGACGATGAGGTCTAGGATGATACGCTTTTGCCTAGAAGATGCCTGTTCGCTCTTGCCGATGAGATTATAGTGGTCTATTGTGTCATATTATAGTAGCAAAGGCAGTAACATACAACAATGTCATATAGGAACAAAAAAATCAACATCTATTTTGATTTTTTATGGATAACTGTAAAGTCACCAGCCCATAAACTGTCCCACTGAAGGGCAAAGGCCTCCATCATAGAAATCAAGTCATCGCCATTATGATGGGATTAGGCTTAATCACCACGCTTGCCAAATGCAGATTGGTGATCACAAAATCCCGAGCTATGTTCGAAAAATTCGAAACATACTTTTCACTCGAACCCAGGACCCCGAATCACGGCCCGGTACTTAAACCACTAGACCAATGGGGCGTTACTGCAGGATGGGGGGAGGGGGGGATTACTGTACAAATCTAAAATGAATGTTTTGCTGTTTACTATGGTTCTACGGGTGAGCCCATTTGATGATGTCGAATGATAATGCCAAAAAGCCGCCATTAGTAAGGGAGTGACTTTCACTCAAAATGTCACAGTATGTGTGCAGTTAAGTTACGATCTATGTCCATAATCAGCGTGCGTCGCGGCGTGGTGTGGGCAGATCGACTGACTCACGCGCACGTGCACCCGCGTCTTGTCCCATGTCCAATTATGCCATTCTCACATAATTGCTGCACTAGACACGTCGCAGTATCCCGAACCAGTTGCCGGTGTATGACATTTGATATTCAAAGCAATCCTTCTATTTTGCGGCTTGAGTTTGGCAACGAGAAACGCTTATTTGATACCTATATGTATTGAGGATCAAGAAATATGTAATCTGTCATCTTCGGCCATCAGACTTTGCTAACATATTAACACATGGCTGCCTCGGTGGCGCAGTGGTTAGTGGGTCGCACTTTAAAGCGACGGCTGCGCAAGAGGTCCCGGGTTCAATCCCCGGGTCGGGCCAAAAATTTGTACCTAAGTTTTTGGTAATAAATTCTTAGTGGCAGCCCGGAGTTTGGAAGTTGGCGTTCTTGTACCCCCGTGCCTCGGAGAGCACGTTAAGCCGTTGGTCCTGCGCCCAATCCCTCCCTGGTCGTGTCACAGTAGTGTCCCATCGGAATATGAGGGTAAGGGAATAGAGAGTGCACTTGTGTCTGCGCACACACTTGAGCACTATAATACACATCCTGCGTACGTGGCTGATCGTTGCAATTGGCTGCCGTAGCCGTAATCGGTTGGAGGATATTATAACAAATAACATAATCATCTCGGTAAGCGTAGTGTAGGACGCCCTGCGACAAGATGGAATGATGACATTCGAAGGCTGGCTGGTGTGGGCTGGATGAGAGTGGCCGAAAATCGGGAGCAGTGGCGTGCATTAGGGGAGACCTATGTCCAGCAGTGGACGAGAGTGGGTTGCTGATGATGATGATGATGAACATAATCAAAAAATTTAACATCGATTTTGCCACGGAGCCGTCGCGGGTTTTAACAAAACATGACATATCACGTCACAGTATAATTTCAACTGCCATACAGTAGCTAAAGAGCTGACATACTCAGTAATACCTACATAATTTACTAAAAATGTCTACAGCAAAACTTACTCGGTAATTTTATAACGATATGTAGGTGCGTAAAGGCTTGCAAATAATCGACAACAAGAAAGAAAATGTTAGACTAACCTTTACATTTAAAAAAACTAAACGTTTATTCTAATATTTGTTGGCATGTAGAAAGTAATGGTCTATTCAAGTAGTAGCCTATTGTAGGTGGATGGCCGGTACATATGACTCATATTGTAAGCTAGCGTGTGTAATCTCAAACTTAACACGGGCGACTTATTTAAAAACACTAATGTTTATTTAACTACCGCTGAACACAATCCAACTATCTATAGAGTGTGAGCTTGTGTAGTGTTTCTTTAAAAGCAAGCGACGAGTAAATAAACAAAACTTACGCATGTCAAATATGTTATTACATGTCAAGTATATACTAAAGTCTTAATTATTTTAATGTGCGACGACTTGTAAGTATCTACTTGTTAGGTTAAAAAGGCCTATTCAAATATTATTTTTCTTGCAATGAAAGTTGATAAACCCAAGACAGCTTTATATATAAAAAAGTTCATGTCTGTGTTCATAGTAAGTTAAAAAGTAGAGTATCAGCCTATAAACTGTCCCACTGCGGGGCAAAGGCCTCCATCATAGAATTTAAGTCATCGCTACTATGATTGGATCAGGCTTGATCCAATCATAGTAGCGATACTTCACCGCGCTTGCCTAATGCGGATTGGTGATAACAAACCCGAGCTGTGTTTGAAAAACTCGAAACATACTTTGCTCGACCCGGGATTCGAACCCAGGACCCCGAGATCATGCTTAAACCACTAGACCAACAGACCGTTTCCAATATCTGTTAGTATTTTTACATATTTTTTACATTTAGAAAGTTTTTTTCTTACAAATGGTTAACATTTAGGCTGCGTTTTTTTTATTGGAGTTGAGAAAAAAGCCTATGATGGAGCGAGCTTACCCAGAAGTAGCCTATTCACTCTAGGTTTTACTATTTACTAGTCCCTAATGAACCATTAAATTACTTTTGATAATTATAACGAAATGCGCTATGTGATGATGCTTTTACATCTTAAAATTCAACGTGAGGACTACATTTACCATTAGAAAAGTTTGTTTACAGTAAGGAATTTTAGATAAATTATTCAAGCACAATTTTTTTCATTAAATACAGAGGTAAATAATTATTTCCTGTGAGCTCATTCATCTTAGTAAGAATACCAACCATTAGTTTCTAATTTTAACTTTAGATTTTATTGGCGGCGTCTTTGAAGTCTACGGGGTTTTCATGGTATATCTTGGTGGCCCAGTGTCTAGTGGGTCGCACTTCAAAGCGTTGGTTGGAGTCTCAGGTCCGGTTTCCGGGAAGGGCTGGAATTTGTACCTGAGTTTTTCGGCTACAAATTTTTAGCCCAGAAAGATTTTTCGGACCAATTTGTTAACTCATTGGTCCTAGGCGCCCGATCCCTCTCCGGTCGTGTCACACTGGTGTCCCATCACTATTCGGAATATGAAGGCGAGGAAATCAAGGAAAAGATAGTGACTTGTATTTGCACACATACTTGTGCACTTATTTTTATGCTAGAGGCGAACAAACGAGCTAGCGAGTCACCTGATGGAAAGTAAATTACTTAATATTACAGTACAGTCCTAATTTTTAAAAGATCGCAATGTTTGATGGATGTGAGTGAACGTAAACTTTTGAAAACGTTGCGAACTAATTACGTAAACTGTTGGTTCTCGTTTCTCAATAGAAATTCGGCAAATAATTAAGGAAGCGATAGTCTAGAGCGTCAAGTATGGTATGACATCATCTTTAGAACTAATGAAGTGAAATTAATGACTTGGTGAACATTCGAGGACAATGGGAGATGTCAGCGCGTGCGCAATTTATTTAAGTGTTCTTTTCAAAGGATACTCTGAACTGATAGCATCAACCTTCGAAGAGGCGATGCTGGTAGGTAACGTCAGGAATGTGTATTAACATATAAATTGGTTTATTAAAGTACAATGTCAGTATTTACATTTTTAAGAACGAATTCTGCTTCATACTTATATAATTAGTGAAGAAGGTACCACGTGATGTCTTCGTAAACAGACTACCACGTAAATGCAATCTGACAATTTTCTTCAATTCAGTAAAAAAAAACAAAAAATTTTTGGAGATTATTAAATTTAAGGCATTGGGAGATTCAAAACGAAATTATAAGGGTGTCTTTCCACCAGAGATGTGCTTTGCAGTTAAGGTGATGGGTAGGGCACAGTAGCGACGCCAATCGATTTTAATTTTTAGCTACTAAATTTCGGATTTTCAACCTCTCGGCAAACACTTATACTATTTATTAAATAACCATGCACAAATGATGGGTCCGATTTTGAACGCGAAAAATTGATTTACAGTGGCCGCTTTTGGCGGTAATCAATTTTTACCTACCCGTCACCTTAAGTATACTGCGAAGATTGAAATCTACGCTAGGAATCTATTTAACCGTTCATTACTCTCAGCACAAAGCACCTCCAGGCGGCGATGCCACCACCAGTGTCTTTAGGATGCTGTTTGGTGGACTGTTTCGCACTCTAGTGATCAGGGAATATTCGTAGCACGCACCTATCGCACGCATCCGTCGCACGCATCTATCGCATCCGTAGCACGCATACATTGCACGCATCCATCGCATCCGTAGCACGCACCCAATCGCACGCATCCATAGCACGCATCTATCGCATCCATCACATCCGTAGCACGCAACCATCGCACGCATCTATAGTACGCATCCATAGCACGCATCCGTAGCACGCATCCGCATCTTTCCATACAAAAGTCATAGCTTAACTGACCCGTTTTCACCACTGCTACGTATGCTTTGTAAAACAATGAACATGATTAGTGGAAGTCGAACGTAACCCACAGAAACCAACCCATAGCAATGTAGCGATCTCGTCCAGGCAAACAAAGAACTTACACTTCTTTCAAATTATCTTAATTTAATGGTTGCCTGGACCAATCCTTTCATATAATACTCACCTACACAAATAATAATGATAATACTTTAATGGAATAAAGATTAATTAAAATCTGTACGTACGAGTAGGTAGGGAACTACCAAAATATTGGTTTTTCCCTTAGATTAAATCAAATTTGGTTTTGGTTTAATCTAAGGTTTTTCCAGTCAATACAAGTATAACTGCCGCATATTTAGTAACCGTCTGCATCATAACCGTGGTAACCGATTCTAATCTACGCCGTAAAAGAAGCAACAATAGGTAATGGGTTGAGCAAATGTGAACAAAAGCCTATCATCGTACCGTTTCCTAAAATACCACTAACGCAGTCCGCGGTTTCGTTGCGTTCTCAAGGCCAATTACTTTGCCAGTACCAATGTAGAACAGGCGTGATATAATTTAGCTTTCACACATGGCTTTTATACCTACAACCTACAACCATATTGTCTACACAAAAAAACATGTTTCAAATTAAATCAATCCGTCAAAATGTACTGTTAGTCTTTACTCTTTTTTAAAAGGCCGGCAACACATTAGCGATCTCTCTGATATCGCGGATGCCATTGGGCAGAGTTGATCACTTTCCATCAAGGGTCACTTGCTCGTTTGTCACCACTGGCATAGCAAAAAAAAAACCTAAATACATACTCCAAAAATTCTTATACATGTATCTTTTACCCTTGAGTTAAAATCTCTCATCTACATAGATGTTTTTACCTTAAAATCTGTGTTTTTATTATTTCATATTTACATTTTATTTGTCTTTCTGAGTTATGTCCTCCTCCAAAGTCAAATATTTGTAGGTATTAAGATAGGTAAACTGATTCAGTGGTGTAGGCGTATAATAATAATTATATAATTTAACAGACAGACAGGGTCACTTTCGCATTAACGTATAGGTAATAATCGTACTTGGCATTAATTATATTAAAGTATTAAATACGAGTATTTGCCTTTAGTATAAAAAAAGAAAATGGATAGTGAATAGGTGGTTTTATGACTTCTTTTTATGTCATAGGTGGCAGACGAGCAGGTGGTTCACCTGATGGTAAGCGATTGCCGCCTCCCATAGACACCCGCGACACCAGTGGAGTCACTAGTGCGCTGCCAACCTTCAAACACCCCCTTCCCCCAGATTGGGCTTCCAGTACCCTCACTCACACAGCGAAACACAGCACAGTGCTGCTGTAAATCTAAACCTAATGTCTAAGAAAATACAAATTAAATTTGCTTGAAAGAGTCAATGTTTCAAGTATTTTGATCCACCATAATGTCTTTGTTAAGCTGATATGACCATTTCTGTTCACTAGGTGCACTTAATTATGGATATTGTTGACACACCCCATAGTTGACATTTGTGGTGAACCTTTGACCCACATCTGCATAAAATATGGTTTCAAAAGTCTCTGTTCTAGAACCAAAGGAACTTTGTCGCACGAAACTACGGCTATTTCTCACGTTCGCTATCAAAAGCCATGCATTTAAAAGATACCACCATTCCTCTAATACATATAATAAATAATGCAGACTGTATAATATTATATTTATTAGACTACTTATTTACGAGATTTTTACCATGTACCTTATTTTTGAGTTTCCGATATTTCAGCGCTGTTGCAAGCTCCATGGTCACATCATCAGCCCATTTAAGTCCCCACTGCTGGGGCAAGGGCCTCCCTCAATCACATGATTGGTAATTGCCATACTCACCACGCTTGGTAGACGGGTTGGCGAGGGTTTTCATATAAATGCAGAGTTTTCCTTCTCTGGGTGCTGATGATCATGCCAGCAGCTTTACCTTAGTCGCCTTTTACGACACCTTAAGAGTGAGGGTGGCCTATTCTACTCTGCCGGGGACCACACAGCAGGGGGTCACGGAAACTCAAAAATAAGGTTCATAGTAGAAGTCTGAAATAACTATTCTAATGTTAGTGACCATGAAAGTTTCAAACAATAAATCTATTTATTTTCATCCAATTATAACATTGTTATAAGTAAGCAATTAAGTAGGCACAAGTTACAAGACATACTGCCAAAAATACAGTGCTTGCGTAAGAAGTAATTAGTAATTTTAGTAGGTAGGTAAAGGTAGTGATGTAGGTATTTTTAATAATATAAATATTAATAACATCAAATTCACTCACAGAATTGTTAGCTAGCTTCTCTCCGCGCACAATTTGTACTCACTAGTACATCTACTATAAATATGACATGGTAATGAATAAATCACTCCTTAACATTTTGCATATATCACTATGCTTTGTAATGCTTTGTAATTGATGATATCCCATATAATTACCGTGATGGTGTCCTCTCCTGCCCGACGCGCAACCGCACATTTAGCGCCAAGATAGGCTATGCCAGCTACTGGCGCGCGCACGAGAGGGCAGTCCAACAGGCATTTGACTTGTAATGGGAGTCCGTAAGCGGTCCCTGTAGCCGAAATCGGCTAGGACTAATATATATATATAATTGATGATACTGATTGGGCTTAAAATAGGAAGTAAATTCCAGAAATATTAAAAAAAATGCTTCCTACTTCATTATTTCCTAGCTGAATTACTTAGTAGATTCTTTTAGGTAGGCAATCAAAGAGGTCAGCGCGCTCATTGAGCTTCTTCAAGCCGGCGAACACCATTTTGGTTCCAGGGATGTATTTCTTGGGGTTTTCCAGGTACTCGAAAAAGGGTATCGCCATTCCAGGTGATACATTTAGCTTTGTTAGCATCTGAGTATGCGAACCCAGCTGCCTGTCCAGTCTTCCGTCCATAAAATCCGTGTAGGTTGGGTCCTACTTTGTGTTTGCCACCAGATTCAACAGGGCTTCGCTCCTAGAAATATCACATTTTAAAAACGCCACCAGTTATCGGACTTTGTAGAAAATAATGCTTAGTATTCCTCAGGTAAGACTCCACAAAATTTAAAAACACGCCCAAATTGTATTGGTACGTTGTTCACGCAGAACATTTCTCTAGAAACGGGCCTGTTTGGAAACATTTTTGTACCTGGAACCCGATCCTTGATTAGAACAAAAAAGTCGAGTTTTTGTGTGTCGTGTCGCTACTCGAGTCTATCCGATGTCTCGAGATTGGAGATGCTTGGTAGGTATCGTGATGGATAATTCGATTAAATTACTGGTCATTATGGTTTAGCTCCATGTTTCTACGTCACGATTCCCATGTTGATACCTGATGTCTAAAATCACTAGTTCACTTTTACGTTGGGTTACCACAAACCGTCAATCGTTTTTAGCCAATTCTCAACTTAGTGTTTAATACATTTTAGTTCAATATTAGAAAACTTTTGCATTTTGTGGTTACCGTACTATTGACTGGATAAAAACACGGGTCAGGAACAAATTATCTACACATGAAGCATTACATGGGAATCATTTTCCTTGTTTCGCATTCGCTACGGACTGCTGTAAAACAAATGGTTTGTATTTAAAAGTTGGCAATATCGTAGGGTTTTTTGTTTGCATAAAATAATTGGCTATAAGATTTTGCCACATTTATTTAAACTTGTTCCTTCTTATTGCAAATCGCGAACTAAGCCCTGGAACAAAACTAGTGTCAGCTCGTTTTAACATTACGTGTTGAAACTGAATGACGTGAGCTTTAGTACGGTATTAACTTTAGATCGCGATTTGTAATTAGGAGGTTAATGATAAAAGCCTAAAATACATAATGGGTTGACGATAAAGGAAAGGTACCTAATTTGTTTTTACTTTCAGAAATAAAAAATGGGAAACCGTGGGAGAGCCACGCTTCGACATGAATGGGGGGTTTAAAGATTGGCAGCGTGCGCACTTGTGACTCCACTGCAGCACTGGTGTCTCGGGTGTCTATGGGCGGCGGCAATCGCTTACCATCAGGCGATCCGTCTGCTCGTCTCCCGCCTATCACATAAAAAAATTCATAGGGCAACATCAGTTACTACAAGTTCACAGAGTATTATTACGTTACTCTATGAGTTTCACATAGAAAATGTACGGTGTTCTAAGTTACCATAAATTGCTGTCCTATTTTTAGTCGCATACTAACAAATCGTTCCATTACTGTTCCACTTATTCAGTTAAATGCTCTGTCTGTAATTATAGATACCTACAAACTATTAATTCCTTTTTTTTGTGTAGGGCAATGGACACGAAGCCAGTCTGGCATGGGTACGTGTGTCTTTGGTCTCGTGGAACCGTTTTTATCTGCTCTATGTAATTACAGTGGCCACTACGGGTTGCCATCTTGTTTCCAACTTTTTTTTTTACAAAACTATCGGAGAAAGAAATGAGGCGTGTTTTAAAAAAGAAAGGGAACCAAACTCATTATTTATGGATGAGAGTTTTGTTAAGAGGTTATTACATAACGTCTTCCGTGTTCTTGAGGCGAAAATTTTAATAACTATTTAACTAGAAAGTAAGTCTACTAGGTAAATTTTACCTCATAAAGAGTTCAGTTCAGTTCTTGAGATGTGTGTATTGAGACCTTGTCCTCTATTGATAAAATTGTAAGGTTTTACTTTCATGTATAATGTTTTGACGACCCGATTGGAACAGTGGTAGTGAACACTGCCTTTGGTCCAAGGGTTGCGCGTTCGATCCCCGCACAGTACAAACATTTGTGTGCATGAACATGTCTGTTTGTATTGGTCTGGGTGTTTTCTATGTATTATAAGTATGTATTTACAAAAGAAAAGTATTATTGTGTATATATTTGTAATCCCACTGTTGATTCTGATATCCATAACACAGGTGCTCGAGCTACCTATCTCGGAGTCAGATCAATGTATGTGATGTTGTGAAATATTTATAAAAACAAAAAAAAAATGTATTAGTAAAAAAGAATAGTTTTAATTTATTCGGTTTCTAGTTTGCTCATTACCACGGTAGAGGAAAATTCGAAAAGTAGATATATTTTCTTTATTATTTGGAAAGTAGTCGTAAAGTAAGGTATGAACAGCCACACATCAAAATATAGGTACAACAGTCGAATTTTGTCAATCAACTCTCGCCTTAATGTCAAAAACTTTTGGTTCAATATCAATTGAGGAGACAGATTGTAGCAACGTGATACTCGTATGTAATTATTTTAATGTCAGTACTAAAATATAACCAAATTCTCCATAAAATGTTAAATGTCAGTTGTTTAGGGATATGCTGAATAGTTAAAAACACGTGGTACTATTTAGAATGAAACAGGTGTTAACCCTAACAATCCTCGGGCCCTTAAAAAAGCTACCTGTCCAACGATCCCACCCTCTCCGCCATAGACAACTTGTTCATCCTCGTCTACGAATAGACAATCTATTTACAGCACTCGTTTATTTTTTCGATCAATCGAGACTGGGTGATGGAAAAATTGTGCAGACATGGATACCCATATGAATCTTCGCAGCTCCTTAATATTTATGAAGTATAAAAGCGAAAGGATGAAAATAATAATCATACATATCCAGTAATACCTACTGCCACACTCAAGAGTCGTTGATTAACTTAGTTGGCTACTTAAGAAAAAATATTGACACTTATTTTGATACGCATAAAGACTACCGATACTAAAGTTAATGAACATTAGCTTAAACGACGTCTCTGAGTGCGGCCGTTAGTCTTAAATTTCCGTCCAGTACTTTGAGTGGAATAAAAGTATATTCATTCTATAAAAATGATGCTAAGTAAAAAATAAAACAACAATGACAACAAATGATTATATTTGAAGAGATAATTGATACTTACTAGTCACTTTCACTATGACTTGATAGAAACAAAGAAATCTTTTAAATATTGTACAGACGGCGTCAGGTCGAGTTATACCCCGCAGTGCGAAAGTAACTCTTGTGTCTGAGACATAAGGAAAGTCCAAGAAGGGTGATTCCACGTGACGCCATCATCGACCACTTGCTGACACCTTGTATTATTCTTAGTTGTTTCAAATGTTCTTTGCGATCACTTCAAATTATTTGTGTCTTTCCATTAGTATTTAGAATAGGCTTGTTAAGGTGATGGGTAGGGCGCTGTCGATTTTAATTTTTAGCTACTAAACCGGATCTATTTTAAAGATAAGATAAAGATAAGATAAAAATTTCTTTATTACATTAAGGTCCACACAGAGTCCTTATAAATGTCAAAATAGGTACATAATATGTATCTACCGCTGGTTCGGAATGTCGATTTCTACTGAGAAGACTCCAGCAAGAAACTCAGTGGTTACTCTTTTCAAATATTGATGATGTTACAGAATTTTAATTGAGAAGAGAAAAAGAAATACAATTATGAAAGTTAATAGACTACTATGAATAACAACTCAAAAGATTAATCAATTAACATGACCAAGAATCCTTATCATTTAAATAGTCTTTTTCTTCATTAGGCAGGTTTTAATATGAGACTTAAACTTATCCAGTGATAGGTTAATGACATTTTGTGGTAGCTTATTAAATGACTTAATACTTAAGCCAACACTTGAATTACCGATTTTATGAAGTTTGTGGGCCGGGAACAATTTCGGAGTTACAATCTCTCGGCAAACACTTGTACTATTTATTAAATCGATTGGCGTCGCTAGTGCGCCCTAGCTGTCACCTCGAAAGATGTCTGTTATTATTTTACTTGAAACTAGTTAAATGTCATCATACGTTTAAATGAAACAGCCAAAATTGTATAATCGGTTCATTAAAGTCATTACCAATCCGGTACTTTATTGCATTACATAATTTCACGCCAGAATCACTAGTGTTGCCGATATAACATTTTTGAAATCAACTTATATACATAAACTGCTTACCTTTTTTTAAAATATATAATACGCCTGATATTGATAACCATCCCCGCGCCCCGTTACCGTGAGAACGCCCTGTTGGTCTAGTGGTTTAAGTACCGGATCGTGCTCTCGGGGTCCTGGTTTCGCTCCCGGGTCGAGCGAAAAGTATGTTTCGAATTTTTCGAACATAGCTCGGGTTTGTGATCACCAATCCGCATTTGGCAAGCGTGGTGATTGAGTCTAATCCCATCATAGTAGCGATGACTTGATTTCTATGATGGAGGCCTTTGCCCTGCAGTGGGACAGTATATAGGCTGATACTAATATTGAAAGGATAGTAGGTAAGAAAGGAGAGTGGTCATGATGGCCCAACGGTTACCGCTCTAAAGAAATATATCTTAGGATTTTCGTTAAGGTGGGGCATCTCCAAACTAGTACCGCCAATAGATTTGTTTTAATTGTGGCAATTATGAGACATTTTTAAAAGAAGTACAACGGTGAATCCTGTTTTTTATGTGATAGGTGGCAGACGAGCAGGCGGATCACCTGATGGTAAACGATTGTCGCCGCCCATTGACACTTGCGACACCAGTGGAGTTACAAGTGCGCTGCCAACCTTTAAACCCCGCTTTCCCCTGGATTGGGCCTCCGGTACCCTCACTCACGCAGCGAAACAGCACAATGCTGCTTCTCGCAGGTTTTCTGTCAGGCCGTTTCTTTCATTCGTGCCGAAGCGTGGCTCTCCCACGGTCTACCCAAAGGTTGTCTGTAAGAAATCGCTATAAGTGATAAGACCTACCTTATTGTAGGTACTGTCTATTGTAGTTGTTGTTATACCCCCTACCTCTATTTTCTTTCTGTGCCATAAATGTATCTATGAATGAATGAACGAATGAATGAATATAACATTTATGAATTATATATAATACGTAATAATTATCTAATATTGGCAACACTGCTGAACCAGTAACTTGCAATCGGGTTGCTATTTTCCATAGGAATGGAGTTAATTGTACAGATCAAGCTTGGCATTACATTCCTCAGAGCTGGCATTATTCATAGTCTAGTTGCGCGTGGGCGTGAGTGCAAATGCCGGCAAGATCCGACGCACAATCCGAGGCTTAGATCTCGTGCGCGTGGGCAAAGTTTTACCTACAGTAATTACGTGTTCTTACAAGAACGTCTGTTCTCTTTTACTAAATGGTACACGACGTTTTTACACAATCTGATATTTTTGTCATATATTTTTTTCAATAGAACTATACTACCGTCGGTCCTGTCTGAGTATTGGCATCCAACTTTCACCAGGTATTTTCCATAAATCGTCAATACATCGTGCCCCAGGGTATTTTGTACTATATTTCTCTAAGTGTCCGCTTTACTTTAGTACATGTTAGTTCCATAAGTAAGTCTAGAGACTAGATCGGACCGCTTCCACTTTAGCGTGCCGATTCTGTGCGTAAGTTAATGGCTTTGGTTTCCTGACGAATATCTTCTATATAGAGAACCCCCCTGAGTAGTGTTAGATGGCAGGCGAGCAGACGGATCACTTAATGATAAGCGATTGCCGCCGCCCATGGACCGCCCACCTGCAAACCCCCCTGGCCCCCGGATAGGGCTTCTGGTACCCTCACTCACGCAGCGAAACACACCACAATGCTGCTTCACGCCGGTTTTCTGTGAGGCCGTGGTATTACCCCGGTCGACCCAGCCCATTCATGCTGAAGCGTGGCTCTCCTACGGTCCCTTATGCCAGTGATCAGTATCGACCACGGCTGGACACAGGCCTCCAAATGTTCGCCACTTCGATTAGCATACTCGCATCCTGCTCCTGTTAGCCATCGTGTGCAAATCGTGACTCGATCTGGTCTGACGTTTTATTGTACTCTAAAATACGTTTACTCCAACAGTTTTCTACCAAAGTTTTGGCCGAAACCTTTCTGACTGAAACGCCCCGTTGGGCTAGTGGTTTAAGTACCGGGCCGTGATCTCAGGGTCCGGGGTTCGTTTCTCGGGTCGAGCAAAGGTATGTTTCGAAATTTTATAGCTCGGGTTTGTGATCACCAAGCCGTATAAGTGATAAGACCACAAAGCCGTGTGGTTCCCGGCAGAGTAGAATAGGCCACCCTCACTCTTACCGAGGTGTCGTAAGAGGCGACTAAGGTAAAGCTGCTGGCATGATCATCAGCACCCAGAGAAGGAAAACTCTGCATTTATAACAAAACCCTCGCCAACCCGTCTGCCAAGCGTGGTGAGTATGGCAATTACCCCTCATGTGATTGAGGGAGGCCCGTGCCCCAGCAGTGGGGACTTAAATGGGCTGATGATGATGATGATGATGAAGCCGTATTTGCAAGCGTGGTGTTTAATCACTACGCTTGCAAATGCGGATTAGCCCCATCATAGCAGCGATAAGTTAGATAGATTAGTGAACGCTGCCTCTGATACAATGGGTTGCGGGTTCGATCCCCGCACAGTACAAACATTTGTGTGCATGAACATATTTGTTTGTATGGTCTGGGTGTTTGCTATGTATTATAAGTATGTCACAAAAGAAAAGTATTATATGTATATATTTGTAATCCCACTATTGATTCTGATATCCGTAACACAGGTGCTTGAGCTACCTATCTCGGAGTCAGATCAATGTATGTGATGTTGTGAAGTATTTATATTTTTTTAACTTGATTTCTATGATGGAGGCCCTTGCAATGCAGTGGGACAGTTTAAAGGCCGATACTTTGTTATCTGACTGAGGCCGACTTAGTCCAGAGCGGCTGACTGGCTTCGAGGCTGCTAGCCCACAGTTACTGGTACATCGACTAATAGCCAATCCACTGCCACTTAAGCTTATTTAAATTAAAGAAATAAGTAATGCTAACTAGTAACATGTCGAACCTTGTTAAAATTGCTGCAATGCATTCTGCAATTGTTTTTCACCAAACTCGTTGCGAAGGTCGCACGCGCATTGACTTACTTAATTAATGTGTTTGTTTAAAATTAAGATACTTTCGCTAATACATGTAGTACAAAAAGGACATTTTGTTTGATCTGTTTTATTTCATCATCATCATCATCTGCCCATTTAAGTCCCCACTGCTGGGGCACGGGCCTCCCTCAATCACATGAGGGGTAATTGCTATACTCACCACGCTTGGCAGACGGGTTGGCGAGGGTTTTGATATAAATGCTGAGTTTTCTCTCCTCTCTGGGTGCTGATGATCATACCAGCAGCTTTACCTTAGTCGCCTTTTACGACACCTCGGTAAGAGTGAGGGTGGCCTATTCTACTCTGCCGGGGACCACATGGCGGTTTCTATATTTATTTAGGGGCTTTTGATTAAAAATACATGCCAGCCCCATCGTAGCCTAATTATACATTTCGTATTCGTACTTAAGTATAATATAGTTACGCGAGCGGGAAAATTCACCGATTCTTAAACATTTCTGCTAAACATTTTGCAGCTTGAGAATTAGGTTCGGCTAAAATATTTATAAACGCACCTATTTCATACATATTGATGTTAAATTGATTAATCTTGATTAAATATCTTAAATATCTTGAATCGTGACTTTCTCTCTCGCTCATATTTCTTATAATCTGTTAGTAAGTCATGTGATGTGATGTTACATCATCTATGTTGTCACAAACTTCGCAATTTGGTTTCTTCTCCAAATTGCGAAGTTTGTGAGTCTCTTTTCATGACGTAAGCAAATTTGTTTGACGGATAATGTCCAGACTTCAATCTCCTACTTAATCTATTACTAAAAACACTGGCATCGAGGGAGCTGACACTGTATAGTTTTAAACCATATACCTTTTGCGGCACTTCTTTCATCAAAATAAAATCTGAATCTGAATGATCTGAATTAAATTAGGCATAATGAAATTAAAAAAAATTGTGGAGAATTTTCTCGCTCCTCAAAGTTGGTGAAACTCTCAAAATAGCAATAAGTATATTTTTCGGAGCCTCTTTAAATGTTACATGGAAATGATCAAGTAACGAGTTTTCTTGAAATTGTCTAAAATAATGATGAACGGTTCGTCGGAATTGTTTATATGGAAAGTTGTGAGTCGCCAAGGGAGAAAGATTGCTCACCCGGTCGAATGTGAAAATAAATCTGATGATCAATTTTAGGCTGGATTCGACCAATCTTTATCAGTGGATAAATCTATGGTATAACGTCAGATTTGTATAGAATGACAGCGCTATACCATAGATTTATTATCGGAATAAGGTTGGTCGAATCAGCCCTTAATCCTATTTTATACAAATCTGACGTTATACGGATAAATGATTAGTCGAATCTGCACGTAGCAAGCTACACTAGTAGGTGTATAAGTGTAAAATTGGTGGAAACACTTCGACGCAATTTCCTGTTACACCGCTTCATCCAGGGCTAGAACAAAGCGCGTGCTACAATTGAAACAATACTGACACGCTGTGCAGCACGCCAGTGCAGGGCTGCTACATGCTTACATACATAATAAATGTACCCACATTTCATCCATTTATAATATCCCATACTCATGGTGGAAGTCTGTTATTTTTTATGTGATAGGTAGCAGAGAAGCAGACATATCATCTGATGGTAAGCGATTGCCGCCGCCCATGGACACCCGCGACATCAGTGAGGTCACCAGAGCCAACCTTTAAACCCCCTTTTCTCCCGGATTGGGCCTGCGGTACCTCACCTCTCGCAGGGAAACACAGCGCATTGCTGCTTCACGCTACGCCAGTTGTCTGTGAGCCGGCCCATTCATGCCAAAGCCTGTCTCTCCCACGGTTCCACACCCATGAAAATTCCCCACATGCATGGGTGATGAGAGCACTCCTGTGATTTTTAGTTGCTACGTCTCTGCTTCTACCCGATGGGGAGCTCGATATAATTCGTGTTGGCTTCCACCAAAAGGCAAGAATTACACATACACAAACGTCAGAAGACACACCAATCGTGTACCTATTCTCAAACTAGAATTCCCTGTAGATGCTTTGTGTGTAGTGTGGAAGTTGATATAGGTAATGAAAATAGCCTCTCCCTCAACTCCTAAGTGGGGGTCTCCCAGCTCATCATTTGGATGTCCTTATCTCTTAGATGGATCCTTAACTAATATAGGAAAAGTATTTTTTTCTGAGCCCAACAAATCCTATTGTGTATTTCCATATGTAAAGAAAACTGCCTTAGTATAATCCGGATCTACAATAAACAAAATGCGTAGTGCTTATCGCCCATATCAAGTAGGCAGCCCTGACGCAGTCGCGCGGGCCTTTGTTCGTGCTCCGGCGCATGTGACCTACGCACTATTGTGCGGCGACAGTTTCCGCGAGCCTGCCCGATCCCTTATCAGGGCGCGAACTTTAATGCAACTAATGTAGAACTAGCTGGATATAGCTGCAACAAAGTACCTAAGTATATATACTTACGTAAGTATTTCGTAGATCCTAATTATTACCTCTGTCTACAAAACTAGAGCGTGAGTTGTCCCTCCCTTTTTGCATTGAATACGCGATCATCATCATTTCGGCTCAATACACGTCCACTGCCGGAACTATTTCCTGGAACATTGGGGGAGGCCTATGCCTCCCCCAATGTTCTCCACACAGATCGGTCCTGTGCCGTCCGCATCCAATGGATTCCCGCGATCTTCACCAGATCGTCGGTCCACCTTGTGGGGGGCCTGCCACGGCTGCAACTTCAAGTACGCGGCCTACATTCGAGGACCTTTCCGCCCCAACCGCCGTCTGTTCTCCTCGCTATGTGTCCTGCCCATTGCCACTTGAGGCATGCAATCCTTTGGGCTATGTCTGTGACCTTACGCTTATGTGTGTGAATACGCGATGGTGAAGAAAAATTGGTAATTATACATTTTAAAAGCTTCTGCTGTTTAGGATCCTTTTGTCTCCATTGCACTCTTTGGTATTAACCAAAATCTTTAAACAAACTTAGGAAGTGTATTCAGTTGTAGAAACGATCTTTAAGGTTCAATGATGACTTTAAGCTTGCTAATAAATTTCCAAACTGATGACCATCGCTCCTTTTGTTTCTCAAGTTGTTGATCAAAATCTCGATAAAGTTAGTGAGTAAGTAAACCATCAAGCAGGCGTTTAACAAAATGAGATTTAAATTAAACAAAGGAAATTACGAGTATAACATGGGAACCATTAGAATTACTTTAACAATGGCGCTTTATAGAGAATAAAAATAACAGTAAGAATAAAAGTAAGTTAGTAAGTAAGCATGTACAGTCAGCGTCAGATCAAGTTACCCCCCTGCATTGGAAAAATAGCACTTGTGCCCCAGACATAAGGACGGTCAAAGGTCAACAAGGGTAACTCGACGTGACTCCGTGTGTACCTACCGAAATGCCTGAGTTTAATAGAATATGCATTTTATTAGACTCAGGAATTTCGCCTCAGCCTAGTCATATTTTTTATTTGGATTCATTTACTATGTACGTAATGTGACTACTAGAAATATTATTTTTCTTAAATAAAAGCAGCATATACCTATGACCTTATTTTGACTAGATTTGAATAGTCTGATGTGGTAGGTTTTAATCTAATCTAACTGCAAAATGGTTACCATGTCTAAACACTAAAAATATTAACGTCAAGAACCTCCTCCATTGTTTGAAGTCGGTTAATTACAGACAGGTTAATTATAATTACATATCCAAATTCGTAGCACATTTTTTTGAAATTTATCATATTCATCTTAGTAACTAAACTAACTAGGCTAATACGCCCATTTAGTCATACATGGGTGGGATACAGTAAAAATCATCATCATCATCAGCGTTTCAGTCAATAGTCGTCCACTGCTGGGCATAGGCCTCCCCCAATGTTCTCCACACAGATCTGTCCTGTGCCGCCCGCATCCAATGGATTCCCGCGATCTTCACCAGATCATCGGTCCACCTGGTGGAGGGCCTGCCACGGCTGCGACTTCCTGTACGTGGCCTCCATTCGAGGACCTTTCCGAACCCCTTTGGGCTTTAACACAGTAAAAACAGCAGTTTTTACAGTAAATATAGCAGTAATAAACTACTGACACGAAAAAGATGAATTAGTTTACAGACAGTTACTCATACAACGTCATTTAGCATTTGTATTCATTAGCGATAAATGTAGGTACCTATTTATCCGTCAAATATAGGTAAGTATCTACCTACTTATGTCTTCGTAGCTATAGTATTAACGGAACTATACCTACAGTCAATGATAGTCCATGTCCGTCAGTCAGATTATAACGAAATGTGAAATTGACTATAATTAGGTAGACTTAGGTAGACTTTGTTTTGTAATTTTAGGTCATCATTGATGCCTATAATTTTATCATCAATGAAATAATTAAGTAGCCTATCGATCCTATCAAGTAGTTGTTCGTACATAAGTATGTGTTGCTTTGTAGATTCAACAAAAAAAATATTAAAGAAAGGTGTATGGTGGCTGCAAAATAGATTGAAGAAATACAGGCATATATACATTATAGTTTCTTGTCACCGTACTTTCGTGTAAGAAAGATGAAGTCAGATAGCTAACTCTTATGACACGATAGTAAAGTGTTTACATATTCTTACTGCAGACTGTACAGCCTCATCTATCAAATTTCTTCAACCAACTTTCAACTTAATGGTCATCAACACATTCGGTTCAATGTCAATTGCGAATATTTTACAGATTTTTGTGATCCCATGTAAGTGTAAGTAGCTATCTGTACAATTCACAATTTAAGACAGTGATGTGACTAATATTGTCCCATAACCTTTCGATGCCGGATGTAGTTAATATACGAGTAAAAGCCATGACGCGACCTACAATAAAAATGTGTTTCTTACAGTGTCACCCCTTCTGTATCTAATTCTGCCTGAGTCACAGGAACCCAATTCTCGTGCTCGTGATATTTTGAAAACATGGCGGATATCACCAAAAAAACCATACGAAAAAAATACGTTTTAGTGATATATGTCGTATGATAATAAATGTCACGAGCACGAGAATTGGGGTCCTGGTTTGCCCGTGACTCAATATAGCCAGCTAAATTGTCTTCACGAGGAAGAGCCCCACTGAGCTCTCCTTATCTTATCGTTTCCCATTGTAACAATGTTTCCCACTTGTTAAGCTTGTTGTACTGATTATGTTGGGGGTGTCAAGAGGTGATGAGAAGTGTCTATCCAATTACTACTCCATTATTACTGAAAGTAAACTCGGATGCTTTTGGAAGATGTAGAAGAATAGGTGTCAGCTTATCTTATAACATTAGGGCATCATGGGCCCTGATTGCATATCCTGTGAATCCTGGTTTGGCTGCAGGAGTATTTCCGGACGGCTAAAACTTAGGGACCTTCATGAGAAGAGCGTACTCTTTTTTAAAAAGGCCGGCAACACATTAGCGGTCTCTCTGATTTCGAGGATGTTCATGGGCGGCGTTGATTACTTTCCATCAGTTGTCTCGCTTGCTCGTTTGTCCGCCTCTAGCATTAAAAAAAAATCTGTGTATTTTTTCAAGCAAATTTTTAAAATTGTGGAAAAATATATTGTTTTCGGTAGGCAGAGGCAGTATTTTTTTTTTATTTTAAGCGGGCGGCTATTCAGGTCCTATTCAGACCAGTATCACTGCGACCAGATTGATCAATTGTGATCGCCACTGTGCTACATATCAGTCCCAAACCCTACACTTTTCAGAAAGTGTATTAACTGTTTGGGACTGAGATCCAGATAGCAGCGGCAGTAATTACCAGACTCCCCAAATCCTGAATCATGGTCTAAGCGTATCCCGGGTGACAGCTTTGGATGCACCCGGGAATTACACGCTTGAGGAGGCAGCGGCAGTAAATATCTACCTAAACAATAAAAAAAACATGCATCTCGTTGACCCCATTATAGATGTATACAATTTTGTACTTTTCCTGTATGCTTCTCTTTTTCTATATGGTTCTCTTCATAAATATCGATCCGAGTTGTCAGTTAGTCCTTTGGTGTTTGACTATGCTTTCTCAATTCGTTCATAACGTATTTATTTACCTACTTAAACACACTTCAGGACTACATTAAACTTATACCTTAAGAGACATCCCAATATAGTTAAAAAAAGGTGTTTCAGAAATCATCTTTACCTTCAAAGGAATTGAGCTTCTGATAATAATCTCGCTACATTTTAACATAGTCACATATTATATTAAACAGTTAAAAATAGGCTTACTGTCCGACGATCGCCTAGGAAACCCGGTTTTTATAATGATATTGGTGGCAAACGAGCCGACGGATCACCTGCTTGGTAAGCGATTACCGCCGCCCATAGTCACCTGCAACACCAGATTATGAATTCGTTGTGCAACCGTCGATTGTCAATGTTTTATGACTGTTGACATTTGCTCGTCTGACCTTCAGGCACAATAGCCCCGAATGAAGTCACGTCTCGCAGTTGGCCAACCTGGCGTCTAGTGGACACACTCTCCCTATCGCGGTTTCTCTCCCACGAACGTCACCGTCTGTTGGCCACCCCTCGAGTCAGATCCATTGACTGACTAGGTCGGGTTCCCATCGTTCAATCTACAGGTATGAACCTGTTATGTAAGTCAACATTTAAAAGGTGTTGGGAATTTTATTTATAAAAATATAAAGTTTACATACATACCAATAAGAATATAAACCAATAAAGTCCCTACCTTTTTACAATATCCTCAGTTTTTCCTCGGACCTACATCAAATTACAGAAACATATTGAAAGTCGGCGTTAGTAAAAGCACAGATAAAAGCGGCATTACCGGTACAATTTCAATGAATATCTAAGCCACGATTTTAGAAACGATACATTTATATGTATCTTGTGGCTAAACTTTTTTAGTAAAAATTTTATAAATGTTCTTCCCACTTTTTTATCAGCATACAATTAAATATATTACATTACTCTTCGGTATAGATCTTTGTGTTGTTGATTTTACTACCGTGAAATTGATAATTTTATTCTTGGTCATTCCTCTTCCCTTTTAAATTGCTCAGTTCACCATAATCTGGACAGTGAACAGACATCTTCAGGCAAACGCGTATCATCCTAAAACTCATCGTCGCTTTCTATCAGGTGCGATTGTGGTCAAGCGTTAGCACATAGTCCCACAAGAAGTTGCGTTTTTAACACCGTAATTTCCCACTCGCATATTATTACGACGGGCTCCTAGCCTAAAGGTGGCATCAAAATGGCGTAATTACGCACTTTCCGCCTTCAACCGGCCTGTTTCCGGCCGGGCGCTAACGAAAGTGCTCTCACGTCTTACCTGTGGTTCAACTTCACTTCACTGGCACTGGGTCGCGTCCGAATCGTAATAGGAAAGAGATTACAATTGAAATTCGAATATTTTTGTTTTTTTTTTGCTTCAGAACTACTTAATGGCATAGTACCTATAACAAGAGAGTTCTTGATATACTGTGCTAATGGTATGTTACCTACCTACAAGGCTACATGTAGGTAGGTAGATACATTATCTTCAAAACTAAACCACTATTATAATTTTTGGTACTTAGCGATTCGACCAATCTTATTCCGATACTAAATCTATGCTGTCATTCAATACAAATCTGACGTTACACCATTGATTTATCCACGGATAAAGATTGGTCGAATTGGGCATAAGGTATTTTAACTTTGGAAATCTTTGTGTAAGAACCTATTCGCAATTTATAGATTGAAAAATTACAAAAATGACATGTTGGTACCTACGCATACAAGTATTTATTTTAAACTAATGACCCAGTTTTTATTTATCATTAGGCAGTAACGTAGTGTAAATAAGATAGCATAATCGTTTGTTTGCATTTGTAATGTAGTACGAGCATGTATTAACAGACAAGTTTTATTTACTACATTCTATCAAAGTGATACTTATTGAACCAATTGTGGTTCTTATTAAGGTGATGAAATTAGACAGATTGTAGGTCCTGACCATAGACTTATGATGTCGCTCTCTAATTCTATGATTCTGACAGAAGGAGATTTGGCTTGATCGTCGCACGGATGACATGTTCTTAATATCCACCACAGACTAGTTAGTAGTTATGCTATATAGTACTACTCTTTGAGTTATGCTTACTACTATAGATGGCAAAGATCGTGCGAATTGGAGGAGGTGTAGCAGGAAAGCGAACCCCGGGCTTCGAAGCGACCGCTTGGAATGCAGCCGGGACATAACGCTATGATGATGATGTTGATGACTCGGGAGGAAGGGCAAAGGGTTGGTAGCGCACTTGTGACTTCACTGGAGTTACCATGGTCGGCGAGAATAGCCTCCCATCAGGTGATCCGTCTGCTCGTCTGCCTCCTGTTACATTAAAAAAAACTGTAACATATTTAGACATCTGTATCTTATCGTTCTTGTGGTGTGTGTATGGCAAAGTGGTCGTTAAGCTATTGATTCATTTGGCGGACGATTGAGTCATCTATATATTCTTCTAAGAACAAAGAACGCTTAAACAGCTAATCATCATTAGCCATTACATGGTTGAGAATTAGTACCAGGTACTTTATTTGTATTTTAATGGAAGTAACAATTTATATTGAACACCGGTTGAGCATTTATTATCACATCCTTTATTAACCACAGGTTATGAGGCAATATCCTTTCGACATAACACTTGAATTCTTACTTATAATTACTAATCATTTTGATTACTAATTAAATAAAAATCAGCTGATCTAATGATAATGAGGTAATTATGCGTATGTATTTATTTGTATCGGGTGGCTCACTTCTGAACCACGCGCCTTCCATACGTACATGCCATACTTCCGTCGTGGTTCAAATCCGAGCATGCATGTATGGATTTATCATGTGTGCGTATTTCTACCATTAGCTCGGCGGTGAGGGAAAACATCGTGAGGAAACTTACCCGTTTCTGGAGAGTTTCTGAAACGTGTAAACATGATTCAGTTGGTCTGTTTCCCCAGTAAAAGGGTTGCGAAGGTCAGACGGCAGTCCCTTCATTGTAATTACCTAGACCCCCCCTCCCCCCAAATCCTGAATCTTGATCCAAGCGCACCCCGGGCTCCAGAGCGACAGCTTTGGACGCAACTGGGAATTACACGCCAAGATGAGGAGGTGGGTGCGCTTGCGCTCGTGATACTAGACTTCATCTAATAAACTGTTAGATATAGATAACTCTAAGTAGCTTAGGTAGATTTGTCCTATTAGACCAAGTTGCACTATCGTCAGCCCATTAAGTTCCCACTGCTGGGGCACGGGCCTCCCTCAATTACATGAGGGGTAATTGCCATACTCACCACGCTTGGCAGACGGGTTGGCGAGGGTTTTGATATAAATGCAGAGTTTTCCTTCTCTGGGTGCTGATGATCATGCCAGCAGCTTTACCTTAGTCGCCTTTTACGACTACCTCGGTAAGAGTGAGGGTGGCCTATTCTACTCTGCCGGGAACCACACGGCGAGTTGCACTATAGCAAGCACATAAGTAACATACGTAATAGTCGTTAAAAGATGTACTATATGGAGGTAGGTAGGTACTAACTGTTACAAGAGGTAAAAGTGAGGCAATGCGACCATTCGGTTACATGATGGGGAGTGCGCTCGTTAGGGTATTGGTGAAGAATTTCAAAAAGAAACTTAGAACGAACCCTACATAACACATAGGTACTGGTTACAAAATATATTTTAGGGCTGTTTTTTTAATAATGTAATTTTATTATCTTTGTTACAGGTAATTACATCAAGAAATCCATCTTGTTAGTTTTATCAGCAAAACCTACAGCAGCTTTGGAGTAAGAATGGACCACCTTTGATTTTCTTAATACTATCCTTATCATTGGTACGACTTGATGACAAATATACATTTTGGAGACAAGAAATATATTCCCCCTTTTTATTTATATTAGGTTGCAGATGTGCACCTGATGGTAAGCGACTTCCGCCGCCCATGGACACCAGTGTAGTCATAAGTGCGCAGCCAACCTTTAAACTCTCCTTTCCCTCGGATCGGGCCTCCGGCCTCCTCTCACTCACGCAGCGAAACACAGCACAATAACACAGCCCCTTCTCTAATTCTTGTCATTATACTTCCTGAATCTAAATAAAATGCTTCATTATTTTTTATATGAGAGGTGGCAGACGAGCTGACGGATCACCTGATGGTAAGCAATTCCGCCGCCCATGGACACCCGCAACACCAGTGGAGTCACAAGTGCACTGCCAACCTTTTCCCCGATCCCCCCCCCATTGGGCCTCCGGTAATCTCACTCACACGGCGAAACACAGCGCAGGCGCTGCTTCACGCCGGTCTTCTGTGAGGCAGTGAACATCATCATCATATCATGAGCCTGTCTCAGCCCAACTTTCCAATGTTCACCACTTCTCTCTGTCTTCGGCTTGAGGCATTAAGTCTCTACCAACAACCTTTCGCCGATCTTCACTCGTCTAGCCTAAGGGTGTTATCTATACTCATCCTAGCGTTTTGTTCCGGTCCGCTTTTCTGCTTTGACTTCTCCACTTCGCGCGATCTTGTGACGCATCCACTATGGTAAATTTATTAGCACGTATCCTGTTGAAGAGGAAATATGAGGCGCCTGCCTAGCGTTCGTGGCAGCGGCACTACAACAGAGATAAGGGGACTCACCTTTGGCGTCAGCCAGTGAAACACCAATAACACATTCCCAAATTTTAAATTACGTTAACTAAAAACAACCTTACCTGTGGTACCCTGAATTACACTAAAAAAAGAAATAAAAAAAAGAACATCCAATAAAAAAGGAACAAATTCAAATATATAAAAAAGAACACATAAAAAGGAGGTCCGTTCACTTGATGGTGTCGCTAATCTGTTTAAATCTATTCAATAATAAGCAATGGCGACGCCCACATGTCGGTCACCTGCCGTAATCGGCCGATGACCGAAGGAAAATGTGTCAAAGTATTAGGTATTATCAAATCGGACGAAATAGTAATCGTAATGTGTACTTACAATGCAAATACTTACCTGATAATTTTGCTATTACGATATCGAAAATGTATTTTTAAAGGTATCTATTACTTAAGTATGTAACTATGTATGTGACACACATGTGTGCACATATGTATGTGAGTATGGCAACTACCCCTCATGTGATTGAGGGAGGCCCGTGCCCCAGCAGTGGGGACTTAAATGGGCTGATGATGATGATGATGATGACTTAAGTAGAAAAATAAACAAAACGTATTTAATAAATTGATGCCTATTTGAATCATCAAATTTATAAAAGAAGTTGTACCTATGACGTCGCAAAAAATAATGTATGAAAAATAAATTTTAAAGAAAAATCATAGCACCATATTTGACGGATAAAAGTACCTAAGAAGGTTTCAATCTTTAGGGTATTAAAATAAAACCATTAAAACATCCAAACAAACACTAGACTGGCAATTATTCCTCTAGAAAATAAGAAAGACGCCGTTAACTTTATTAAGAAAAATAACATTTGACAATAAATTTTTCCTCTAATATTATGGCGTTTCAATTTTAATATTTTTTTCTTACATTTATTGCTTAACTGAACAAAAAGTTCCATAATAATTTTGTCTTACAATCAAAAAGGTTTTAACCAAATAACTACGTATTGTGTTGTCGGGAAGTCTGGTAGGTAATTATCCCAATAAGCGTATTGGACTAATTATTTTTCCTCTATTTGTAGGTATATTCCAAAACTAAAACAACAAATAAAAAATATATTAAAGTGAGTATGTTTTTAGGTCAAAAAATTGCAATAAAGGGATTGTCTATTATTAATCTAACCTTAGGTGGGATAACATATTATTAATTATATTGTTTTTCATTATTATTTTTCTCTAAGTACTTATCTATTTTTAATTCAAACATATTGAGTTACCGGAACAGAATTGGTTGCGTCCAATGAATTGAAACTGAATTAACATTTAAATCTGTTTTCTGTGGTAAAATATCCAACTGTATTTGCTATCAAATCAAATTGAAATGTTCTGCTTCAGTGGCTTTATAGTATAAATAAAATTTATTTTTACAACAAAAGTAATTTCTGTCCAGCTATGAGCTAGTATGTTACTTCAAGGTTAAATTGGATTGAACTTGGAAGTTTCTGCGTAGGTTGCGTGAACGTACCTAATTGCAAAGATGTTAGTCATCTATCATAAACATGATTATTAAAACGAGTAAAAACCATACCAGTGTTCCTCCGAGAAAAACTCCACTTTGGAGAGAAATTCAAAATAAGTGTACAGCGTTACGTTTATCGTTTACGTCCCGAAAACCTCATTATAGGTGTCGTGAATGAAATCCATTAAGCATGTAGATCTAACAATATACACAATATTTAAAAAAAAATGCTGTTCCATACAAAAAATAATATCCACCCGCCAATAATGTATGGAATAGCAGATTTTCTTTTCGCTTTCATTGTTGCTCTAAAATGCTAAATGAACTTCATATGCAATACCTATTATGAGGTTTTGGGAGGTAAACGATAAAAAATTACTGTTTATACGTACAGTTATCTTGATCACTTAGCAATCGACCAATTTCATATTTAGTTTGACATATATGTATGTTATTCTTTCTGAAATTGTTCATAGGTACGGACAGGTACATGCAAAAGTATCCAAATCTGTAAATCTTTTCAATATCACTTGAGGAAATACAGTCTGTACAGTTACTCTGTAGATAACCTACTTTACAACCCACCACAGTATCTCCTAAGGTCTTCATCCCGCCTTCATACCTACATGATCTGATTGTCACGATGTGAATCCGAAAGTGCGCACGCGGCGCGAGCCGTTCAAGTAAACATGAACATTATGATGTTTTCATTAATATCTCTATTGTTCAAGGAGATGGGAAACTGTTTCTAATGACTCATACAAACTCTTGGAAATTCATCGGAAATTGTGATTTCAAAATTAGTGTTGGGAAAGAAGAAAATTGCAGTTTTTGTGTGGTGGAAAAGCTGTGTTTTACTATGTACTTACGAGAATAACTTTATAGATCATGAAATTCTTATAGTTTACACACAAAGTATACCAATAGAAACGTTTTGTGATCTCACATTTTTATTAGTACTGTGCATTTACTCGACCAATCAAGAAAGTAATGTTGGACGAATTATAAACTCAACTAGAAAAAAAATATCGTAGACTTACGACTGGCGTCTCTACCAGACAGGTAGTTTCCCCAAGTAATCCAGTAAAAAGGCTTAGAAGTAATAGATCTTTACTAGGAGGGCGTTCGGGCGCCGACTCTTCATGAGCATTTATTGGGTTTCTATTCTAGAGATTGACTTTTTAAGTGAATTAACAGTTCTGTTGTGTTTGCCTATTGAGTGTGACTCTTCCGTGTAGAGTAGACTCTATCCCGTTATGTGATAGTTTTTTTTTAATAAATCATAGTTTGTAGGTAATTAAGCCCATGGTAGAGTGCATTAAGGTCGTATTTATATACTTAATATACGAGAAAATATATTTCTAAATAGAATATTGTTCATAGAGCACCTACGAGAATTGAATCTGATCCGTGTGTGTATCTGATATATTTTACAGTTTGAAATTTAAACCTAAGAACGCATTTACGCATTTAATTCAGTATACATATAGGAAAACATATTTAAACTTAAGTCAAAACACTTATGACATGTGGTCGCATAAAAATAATGTAAAACTCTGAGGTTCTTATTCATAAAAAAGCTGAAAAAGTGGTTAATAACTCTTTATAGTATTTAATCCAGGAATTTCTATCAAAAATGCATGTTAATGTATGTTAACAGGATAGAGCACTAATAATATTTTTGTAATATCGTGTGCTATAACTATTCTATGAAAATAAATGTTTTCAATCTTTGAATCTCAATGTTTGTTAAACCTTTGCTGAATAAACCGGTATTATAAAGCTGTTTTTATTCTGTTATAAAAAAAAAATTCAGACATCAAAACCGCTCTATAACACCGTTATAACTAACAAAGCTTTATTGATCATTTATGAATGAAGCCCTGAATATTTTGTAACTTTAATTTCGCATCCTATTCCACAACAGCAACACAAACCAGACAACGTTGTGAGTCAGCAAAAAATACGTAAAAAAGTTGTTAAAATGCAAACTACAAAACAGGTGGTGCAGGTGGCGTGGGGGAGGAGACGTCCGTTACACGTTATCTACCCTTCTCCCTATCCCTGTCTCTATTGCATTAGCTTGCATAATAAATACACAGTTCTAAAGCAACGACTCTACACTAGACTGGTGGAGACATCTATTGATATGTCAAAGAAACAAAATGCAAGGAAATTGCTAGTTTTATTACCACTGCTATATATTATAATTGATTATTATATATTTTTCAAACTAAAATTATAGCGGATGAAACCACTGGCTAAAAAGTTCTAGAACTAATTTAAAATAGTTTTTCTAGTCGACTCTACATAGTGCGTGCTTTCTTGTGCTATCCAAGGCGTCAGCATACTTTTTAACAAGCTCAGTAGGTGGCGCTACTAAGTCTTTGTTGAGTAATAAAAACACATTTTGGGAAGTAGTATTATTGGTATATTTATGGTCTTTTATCATTTACCATATACTCAGAAAAAACAAATATTATGTATCGCTGCATCTTTGTATTTTAAAGATGGTTAATTGGGTACTTGAAAGCAAAAAATGTCATATCATTTCGGTTGAGAAAGCTTTAATTTTTACTATAGGTATTACAGGACATGTACAATGAAGGCGGCCTTATAACTATAAGCAATCTCTTCCAGGCAGCCTTTGGGTAAAGGACACTATGAAGGTACTCTTGATATAATACCTACTTAGGCATTTTTTAACTTTATTACTAACTTTGTGGATCGCATTCTATGGAGCGCTATTTTACAAACTTCTTTTTATGTAAATAGAGACAAGTAGGTATTTTTTATGGAGTCACCTTTACAATGTCATCTGGCATGATGTGACTCATTAGACGTTGAAACTCTTAAATTGTGGTTTAATTAGTGTCATTGTGATGATCAAGCCATAGTCGAAGTAATAAATAGTAGTTCATGTTTTTGTAAACAAATAATGTAGAGACTTCAGACTTCGCACAGTTTGCATTATGTGAGCAGTAAGGTATGATAATCATAAATCTTTATTGTTTCATTTGGTATACAGGTCTTAAAAATAGCATAATGTCCTCAAATGAACCCTGCAAAGGGTATCACAATGAAAATAATAATAAAAATAATAGCATAACATTTACATTTCCTCTTAATTATTAAGTAATTATATTAAATGTCTAATAGCAATCGAATGAAAATGAAGTAGATAAATTTATGTATAAATATTAAATTATATATTTTAAGGGTTCAAATATTCATTCAGACTGTAGTAGGTGTATCAGGAAAGTGGCCACCCCGGTATCTTTAGCAATACTTTTAATATCTTTGGGTGTTAGGTATATGTATGTTGCGGATTGGAGCAGGTGTATCAGGAAAGTGGCCACCCCGGGCTCATATGCGACATATCACTAATTACTAATCGAAGCTATGATGAGCACTTATGTTTGTTCCATGTCTGGGTGTAATAAGGTATTTAAGCAGTATATCTATATATTTTATCTGCCGACAAACTGTTAAACAGTTTGGCAGATGTATCTTTATTGTATGTATTTGTATTAATTGTGTTTTTATGGTTATAATAATATTTAAAAAAAAACATCTATTTCTTCTATTGGCTGGTATTTGTAACATAAGTGCTAAAGCTACTAAATCCAAGTCCAATCCAATGTATGAGGTTTATACGAAATTTTTTATATTATTGGTTATGTCACGTTTTGGTTACATCGAACCACACGCAAGCGATTGTCATTCCATCCTCGCATCTCAATGGATGGCGGTCTAGTACTGTACGTTTCTCGCGGAACTTTTTACCACGTACCTCAGTTCTGTGGAACGGTTTGGCTGCAGGAGTATTTCCCAACGGCTACGACTTAGGGACCTTCAAGACAAGAGCGTACTCTTTAAAAAACAGGCAGGCATCACTTAGCGATCTCTTTGGTTTCGCGAATGTTCTTGGACGTTGATTCCTTTCCATCAGGTGACCCGCTTGCTCGTTTTTCACCTCTAGCATATAAAAGGTAAGTGGCACGCTACATAAATGTATTGTATTATCCATAATTTAAATCCATTGCTCAATCATCTTTGATAGATAGATAGATAGATACTCTTTATTGCACAACATACAACACTTAAAAGCTAGGTATACAGAGATACAATATACAATTTAGGCGGTCTTTGAAAATATGCAAATGGATTCTGCAACCTTGACGACTGTTTGATGCTCAGCCCTGTGCACCTGCAATGAGGGCACACCATAGGCTATAATTTGGTGATAGTTCCAATTATTTTAAATGTAGACATTTTACGTTCTGCATCTACTTTTGTTCTACTTTTACATCCACCACTTGCCACAGGGCGCCCCAGGCGACGCGTTCCGCTGTGCGCCCGCGCCGTCGCGCTCGGCCAGGCCCGCGCGCCACTGACCCTAGCTTCATCCTCTTTGCCCACCCTTCGAGGAATCCCTTACAAATAACCAAATGACTGACACGCTTCCTCTTTTACGGGAATTCAGGACCATGAGCAGGACAGGGATCTTCGCTTCGTTTCCTCTTTTGATTATGTCCTGATTTTGAATTTTATGGGCGACTATATTTTTTATTATTTAATGTTAAAACATATTATCTACTCGTAGTAGAATCACAAGTCAAGTCAGTTTATAAAATACCGAGTTTTATCGTTTCACTAATTCTCATCCCCATCATAGAGGAATTCTGTTATGATCCATGTTTACTGTTACGGGAATTGGTGACGATGAGCTGGACAGAGATCTTTGATTCGCTGCTCCATTTAATATATGTACATATACCTAGTTGCTAAATTTGATGGGTGACTCTACACACAATCTACTCGTACATTCGTTTCATTGAAAAGCTGGAAAAAATCTTGCTTTTTTATGGGAATAGAAGGCAAAGAAGCATAAGGTTCGGCTGATGGTAAGTGATTATCGCGGCCTATAGAAATCCGCTACAGAAGGAACGCACATGTTTTAGGAAGATGTAAGTTAGTTCCTTAAAGATTTGAATGTCATATCGATTTGAAAATACATTATATGTATAAGTTTTACAATTATTTGCGTAATATGTTAGAGTATTTAGCTGCCTCAGTAACTAAGAGGTGTTGAAGCTAGCACTTACCGCCAAGTTGACCTTCGTCAACTTTCAGTTCAGTTTACCCTTCAGACGACTAAACTTAATGATGATTGATCGTTGCAACTACGCCATTTCTCGTAAACAAATGCCAATTTTGCATAGATTTCGAATAATCGACCTAGCCATATTATTTACGTCACCAATCACTTTGTCTTAAACTGGGGCATAGTCGAAGATTAGATTGTGCTTCTCCACAGTATGTACTTCGATTAGACTAGAAATAGGATTTGTTTCATATTCAGAAACAAATTTATTCGTTTCAGCATTGTTCTTAGCAACATCTAAGTCAATATCGAGGTCGTTGAATGTTATTACGAAACAATAGATTTCTTTTACGTTCAGTGCTTAAAGAATCAAGGTCCCCACTTCCACGTAAATACCTCATGGAGCCGATAAAATAATATATTTAGTTTGATTTAGCTCCATTGCTGGCGGCACAGGTGTAACTATTGTTTACATGGCGTGTGAGCTTGAATGGCCGGGGCGGGGGGGCGGTGACCTGCGCCCTCCCCCCGCGGCCGGCCGCGGCTGCGCGCGCGCCGAAAGCCGAGCCAGTTGCTCGCAGCGCAGCCTCCTGTTTGTTTACATTCTATGTTATAAATCGTGCTTTTACAACTATTCGCAAACACTTCCGCAATTTACACGTACTAGTACATGATGTTTAAAGTGATTATTTCGAAGACATAACACGTTCATTGGTTGGTGGTCAGTGATTGTCCAGTGCTGTGAAACTGGATTGTCGTGTTGCACGTTTTGTCACTTAGTGTTGCACCGAAATTGCACAGCTGGTTTCAGTGATCATTTTATCGTCATTTCTATTTATTCCACGTCTTCTTTAATCCTTGGAATGTTATTATCTTCATTTTGTGTGACGTTTTAAATGTTTTTGCTACATAGTTCCATTCTATTGTAGTCTTGGTACCTACTTATCTCATTAGCGATACGGTTAAGTATTTTACTTTTTGTGTCTAGCTTAATTACATTTGTAATTCAAAAAAATATATTAACATATTTCACAAATGCAGGTGTATTAAATCTAAAAGTTTTGTATTTAAATTACCAAAATAATCTCAAAGGCATGAGCTCAGTTGGTGTCCATCGCACAGACTCAGTGTTGCATGACAGCACGCAAGTCCGTTGCTCCGTGGCTGACCGTAGTTATGTTGTTATAATTCACCAGAATATTTTTTACTTGTAATCATTTAATGGAAATCATAGAAATGGTAATAGCACATAGAATATGGAGAGTAACAAAATTAAAAACCATACATGGATCGCTACGAGCGAGTCTGCAAAACGGTTTTGCAGTAGTGAGTCACAGAATTTAACATTCACTGACACAAAACGATGGCAAAGATATAAAACTGGTGGTCGAAGAATAGAAAGTAAATAATGCTAAACCGCTTGCAAAGGAAATCGTAAAGTTATTGTCAATAGAGTACAGTGAGACTAATGGGAATCATGGCCTCGAGATTACTGTGGCATTGTTATTTGACGAGTGTGTCGGTAACATAATAACTGGCATCGATCTAGATACACCGATCTCGAGATATAGAAAGCAAAGTCACGTCTTTCCTGACTGTCACTGAGATTTCTTATTACAACTTCTGTAATTGTAATGACTTTATTTGTAACGGTGAAGATTGAGAGTTCGTATTTTAATCTTCCGTTGTGTAAAAACTCATGAGCATCTATCATTAGAAATTATCGTACAGAAAGATCAGGCTGCAAATAAAACTGTACACATGAGCTTCGTGTTTCCACGACATAGTTTCCTGTTGAAACAAAAGGAAATTAACATGGAAATGTCTCAATTAATATCGTTGAAAACTCTTAATTAAATGGCTCGTTGAAACCATTTCCTTCATACTGTTCGGTGCACGCAAGATCCCACGTATACTAGTAATTAGTTTACTTTCCTTGAACTTTATGTCAATGCAGTAAGGTGCATCCGTTTTGTTTTGATTGTTGGGTTGTCTGTACTTCTTGGTTAACCTCCACATTGAATCGGCGACAATGGAGTTGGTTTGGTAACGTCGGTTTATAGTCAATTGTGAGTTGGCACACCACGCGATTACACGTGGAACGTAAAACATTCAAATTACTGTCCAATGCACAAAGTTTAGTGCAACCCGTTATTTTTGTCTCTAGAAGACGTGACAATCAATCTCATTAGACGTTGCAATCCTAGTATATACACATTTATTTATTCATCACCACCGGTTGCACTGCGACCATGTTCGGTGCAGAAAGTATGGATTGATGAACAGACTTCGATGATTTTTATTCGCAAAGACTTAGTTCCATTTATTACTTTGGTTGACATCGTGAATGATATGTAAAATCTGTTGAATATTAACGAATAGATTTACATGTCTAAACTTATTCTGTGTCCAAACACTGTGGCATATCGTTGATTATAATTCAGAAACATTGTGTAGGTATCGTTGTATTGCCCATAAGAGTTCGTATACAAATATGTGGTTTCTACTTTTGCGGCATATTATTGCCTTTTAATCAAAAAAGTTTCACTTTTATACTTGATTCTGCTGGAGATATAGACCAGGTTTCATTTGAGTTTGATATTTCATTGAGATAATTCTAGTTTGAAAATCATTTCATTAAATTTTGTTAATTTTGCTGCTGAAATCACATATCAGCTGGTTTTGTACCTACATATTCGTCTTCGGATCTTTTAAGGCTTGTATCCGTGCAACGGTACCCTAGAAATACGAGCAACTTGGTAATTTTGTCCAACACGAGCGCAATATCGTCTAGCTAGATGCAATTTCGATCATAGATAGAGCATGCCGGCTCGCCGCGTTTGGAAGTGAATGTGCAGCGTAGGGGGGGTGATAGAGATAACGACGCGGCGATAACGGGAGGCCGCGGCAGCGCGCCGCCATGCGCCAGCGTCACTCGCTAATTTTTTCAAGACTTTTTGCGCGTCTATCGCCAGACCTTCTAGCGGTGTTTGCGGAACGATAAAGTTGTCAGTACAGGCAATCTGGTTCTACTAGCAATATTGCTTCAGTGAAGTGTGTCAGAAGTGTAAACAGAACCTTTTGGTCTGGAATTATCAGTGTACATCTACATCAAACGATTGTGTTGATGGAACTTTAAAATATTCTGAAGACAAGTTTTAGTGAAGTGGAGATAAGTTTTTGAAATGAAGGACTCTGCTCCTCGCTGTGAGGACGTTGCTGACAAACTGGTGCGTCTGTTCGGATGGAGGCAGACCTACCCGGTGCAGAAACTTCAGAGGAATATCTTGCCTAAACCTAATGAGAGGGTAAGAATACTTTTTTATATTTGATCCCTCTCCTCTCCCTCATTTGGAACCCTTTGACTCTCTTGAACTTTAAATAATTTGTTAAAATATATAAAATCCGTAATTAGCTGTAATATTGTACAAGAGCTGTGGATTTTGTATAAATGGAAAAATAAAAAATAAAATTCATATAGACTTTCACACCAGAAGCCCGATTCTCGTGCTCGTGATATTTATTTTCATACGACATATATCACTAAAACACCGTTTGCTTGTATGGTTTTCAGGTGATATGTTTTCAAAATATCACGAGCACGAGAATTGGGCTCCAGATGTTAAGCGACGATATGATCTAAGATGTGATATACCTGCCAGACTTCCAAACTTTCCGTACGAACATTATTTATTATTACGAATATTATTTGACGACAGTATGTTATTTTTAAGACCTAATTATACATATACCATATGTATATATGGTTGATAAACATGAGGAATTGGATCTCTACCCGTACAACCTACATCAATTCAAGAGGTCTGTTTTGCAATGCATCTGTGGTGCGTTGTAACACACTATCCCTCCTCTTTATCTTCTTTGCATGTGAGGGGGTAACTGTGGATTTTAGTTTTAAGTTAATTATAGTTTAATTTTAATTTTTAATTTTATTGTAACTGTTAGCTTTCGATTGATTTTCTGTCTGTGTATACATGTTTTTGTATTGCAATCGGGTACTTGTCGAATGTATTGTATAAATTATTCTTATTAGATAGTAATATGTTTTGTATACCAAATAAAATAAATAAATAAATATACCAAATGAAGCAATAAATATTTATGATTATTAAATGTGGAAGCATATGACTTCGTTAGAATCGGTAGTTTCGATACATAGTTACTGCTAAGCATTTATTGAATTAACATCTCCTACTCCTAGTGAATGGTATTAAGTTCAATACATTACATTAAAATTGATTTGCTGAACCATCAATAAGCTCAAGCATAGCTGTGAAAAAATATTCTACCATTTTCTGTGAACTGTTATTCAAATCGCTTCAAGCAATGTATTGAAAATATCTTTAGATTTCATATCTAATTATACTTAGCAAGTTTTTAATGTATCCAGTTGCTTTTATAATGATATCGACGAAATTGAAATATTCATGTTTCCTATTGTATTTCATAAAAAGGAGACCACTTGTTTTCCTATGTTTTTATCCCTTATATGCTTCATTGATTTATTCATTACCACGATCACATACAACATCGTAAGCAATTTGCACAACATTTTGCGTACTAGGTTGAATTTAATTTCCGCAATTATTCAAACAAATGATAATTAAATTTATACAAGTCCCATAATCTAGATTGCAATTGTTGTAGTTTTGTTACATAATACAGTTCCCGCGCCTTGTTTCTTCATTGCATCATACATTTAGCTGCAATTGTATCTACCTAGACACCGTTTTGCCAATGTAATAAGGTTGAGGGTTGCAATAGCAATGTACACTCAGCATGTATGTACCCATGACTTCCTGCATTCGCGATAGAACAGCGTTCGGGCCGTCATCGGTACTTTCACGGCCTTTGTGATCTGAAAGTGTTGGAAAGCATTTCATTAGGCTTGGTAGCTATTACCTCGATGGTGTGGTGGTACGTTGGTAGCACCGCAGCCTTCACGCGAGGGGTCAATGGCCCCGCTTAGTGGCGTGCGAACCCGGGTTCATGAATCATGTGTGCGACCTGTGTATTCACAATACATATTGGAACATGTAAATTGTGCTAACGGAAATGTATATCTAAATGAGATGATACTATATTGTTTTCTTTTACGTTAAGTAACGGACATCAGAACAGTTCCCATACATTTGATTCATAACATTATGTATCTACTTACATCCTATATATTTCAACTTCTACGTTTGTTATTTGTAGTTCCCTATTTGGTTACTTGTATCAAAATATTAAAATATTTTTATACAGATATGTCTCAAAAGCTGCAAATATTTTCTCATATTCGTCACAGTAAATTAAAATTGACTGACAGCGCTAGCTTCGACGAGGTATCCCCTTAAGCCTATCATTTAAAATACTGATGACGGTATCTCTCTTTGACTGAAAAATTACATCGTATAATTCAGTAAAAATTTATTTATTTTACCTGTAATTCTAGACATTATTTTACGTAAACCTTTATTATTATTTGTACGTTTGGAGTTGAAATTCATACAATTGAAACCGCCACATATGACATTACCGCTAGTAACAGCAACACGATCACTACCAGTGTCCACAACGACCTCTGTCGATGTGCATTGTGTTGCTGCGCAAGCGCATACGCCGCGCCTAGCACCAGCAACGGTTGCCTGTAATGAAAACACTTCCGCTGCGTTTGTATGAAACACTACCAACAGACTGGGGTGGACTTACTTTTGCTTACTTTTTAGTACCAATTTTTGATGGGAGAATAAATATTTCCTGTCGGTAGAATTATAAGCAAAATTCAGCTCGATGGCAACCTAACGCTGACAAAAATGTTTTGTCGCCGTTGACTAAACTTTACGAGTGCCTACACAGACATAATAGTCCAGTAAAGGATGACAGTATACGTCAAATCAAGTAATTCTGTTTTTTTTTGCAGGCTTGTTTATGATATTGTTCTAATGAATAATCTAAGTTTGTGACAAAATGTAAAAAACGCGTTTATTTTTGTCGATTTTTACCCGAAAGGAGTGTTTGAAAGCTGTGTGAACACTCTGTGAACTTTTTAAAGTATTTAAACTAAATTGGCTGCAATATGATGTTAGAATTGACTCTGTAGACCTAATATTTTTTCAGATTACACCGCAGTCAGAGACGTCAATAATGCTACCTAAATGTTCATTAAGTTAATTATGGAAAGGCTTTACGCGTATTGAAATAAGTGTCAATATTTTTTCTTAAATAAACATTAACGTTAATTTGACTTCTCTGAGTGTGACAGTTAAAGTTACTGCGATTTCAAACCAACAACGTGAACTTTTTTAACTATAAATAAGGAAAAGGCCAAGCAACAGATGTCATGTCTGATGTTGGTTTCTGAAATAAGTGCGAGCATCAGGGAGGTATAATTGGGCCCTTCGCTTCATAAATTGGTGTCACGAGAGCAATAATATTATGAGTACATGCAGTAGTTGAAATTAAATTAAAAATCTTTATTCAATTTAGGATTCGTACCTATGAGTGTCATATTATATCTTACGTATACATACATATACGTGTAGGAAAGGCAGTGCAAAGCAATGTTATAAATGATACATGCTGATATTATTATTTGACATTATCATTATTGAAATGACATCTTATTATTAAAAATTATATTTTTTTAGTGCCAAAAGCAAAAGACATCAACGCGTCTTTTTAAATTCTCTTTCTCTACATTTCGAGCCGAAACGCAGATTTTCTATAGGTACCACAGATACTACACATGCACAGACCATTCTTGCGGGGATACCTAGGTATACTTTTTTTATGTGATAGGTGGCAGACGAGCAGGCGGATCACCTGATGGTAAGCGATTGCCGCCGCCCATGGACACCCGTGACACCAGTGCGCTGCCGACCTTAGAATCCCCCCTTTCCCGTCGGATTGGGCATCCTTTTATACATTGTTCTAATACATCTCCTGTTTGTGGTTTACTGTCAATAGTAATTTTTAAAACAAACGCGTGGCACAGGCACTTCATGGTTTCAACAAAAACCTTGGACCATGTTCTAATATCTTTTAAATAGTTTGACTAGGGCATCATGTCAAATCTATTAGTCTAGGTTTGATTAGTTAAAGGCCCAGTTCTCCTAACTCTAAAACAACGGTAATCATACTTCAACCGTGCTTGCTATTGGTGCTTGCATGGTTAAATCAGTGATTACTATTGTTTGAAAACTTGGTGAACTCTGCCCTAAACCTAGGGCCAAAAAAAGCACCTATAGTACTTTGACTATTAATTCCAGTCTTAATTAGCCAAAGTAAAATCTTTAAAAGAGTCTGTATTATGCCGAGTTAATCTAACTGGCAGGAGACATAATAAAAACATTCTTATAAATTCAACATGGCCTCTTTATGACCAATAGACAAACTCCATTCCAATTATGAATATTCGTAAACACAAGGGCGTTTCTCATGATTATCATTTATCGAATTCCAAATATTTAATCAGCTCGTTTAGCACCGCTTAGCATCGAGTATACGAGTTGGGTTTACTTCGGCGATAACAGTCGATAGTATGTACAGACAATAAACAAGACACGCCAATTGAATAATGCCTTAATTACTTAACAATAGAGACTACAATGCAATGATGTGTAACTTATTTTACATGTCCATTATCTTCGCATTATTCATAGGTAAAGGATTGGCAGTTATAAATCGATATTGACTTATTGATTTCGTCATTCTAGGAATTATTAATGCTAAAAATTACCAACGCACTAAAAAGTTATTTTAATATTTAGGGTTTGCTAATGTGTTTATATTAGGACATATGAACCTTATCTTGTTAATTACTCATTGCATTGTAGTTACCTGGTGTGTCTGAACATATTTGCTGTTATCTCAGTATACTAATTTATTTTTCCCATACATCATCAATCATACATACCTATATTTTCTAGTGTCCAAGTAGGTATGTTAGGTTAGGTTATTGGTCATTTTTATCTTAATATGCCTCATAGGTAGGATGGACCCTAAATCAATTTCTACTAGGTATGTGGTGAAACCGCGGGCATCTCACAGTAAATCCAGACCAGAGACAAATTAAGATAGTTATTGTTCACAACTTTATAAATTGTCCCGACAACGAATTGAATTAGGAATCTTCCGCTTTTGGCCTACACCATCAAGGTCCTAGATTTTTTCTCTAATTACCTCACGCATGCGTGGCAGCCTTTATGTCGTGACATAGCAGACAAACTGTTGGAGAGTCGCCAACGTTGGTACGAACATGTCCTGCGAAAACCGGACAGCTACTTGGGAAACAAATTTCTGGCCAAGCCACCACCGCCGGGGCCCGAGAGAAGGGGTAGACCTAAAAAGTGTGTGCTTGACAGTATCGTATGTATGACATGCGTGCCAATATAAACTGACCACTAGGGATGCACAAGACCGTGCGATGTGGAGAGGAGTCGAAGTGGAGGAAAGCGGACCTCGGGCTCCGAAGTGACTGACAGCTTGGGACTAAGATGATGATGAAATACCTCATCATCAGCCCATTTAAGTCCCCACATGCTGGGGCACGAGCCTCCCTCAATCACATGAGGGGTAATTGCCATACTCACCACGCTTGGCAGACGGGTTGGCGAGGGTTTTTTATATAAATGCAGAGTTTTCCTTCTCCGGGTGCTGATGATCATGCCAGCAGCTTTACCTTAGTCGCCTTTTACGACACCTCGGTAAGAGTGAGGGTGGCCTATTCTACTCTGCCGGGGACCACACGCCAAATAGTCTGTATTTAGGTATTTCTATCATCAGTCTTATTGATGCTTCAGTGACAGTAGTGATTTTTCTTTTGCCGGTGACCATTAGCCGGCCGGGTGGGCGGCAGCACAGTAGACACCATTTCCTTGCACTAACGGTCGCCAACGTAACCGTTACACTTGTGTTTACACGCATTTGCTTTTGTGCTAATTTTGAAATGCTGTCAATTTCTGTCACATAATCTATTATATACTCGATCATAGACATAGCACTCTAGTCAGACTGGGCCTTTTCATAGAAAGCCATACTTGAAAAACTGCGCGAAGCCGTTAGTACTGGGGTGACGTGCTGAGTGACGTTCTTTCTCTACCGCATCCGTATAGAGAATAGAGATGCATTAAAGCTGCGTCAGGTTTGCGGTTGGTTCTCTTTCACACTCTGTGACTTTTTTTTCCAAATGAATTCCAAATTTTCTAGTTCCATGTACTTGATAGACAGATGCGACCTAAGTGTCTAAGGCCCGATTTCACCGTCGAAATTGAACGCGATCAATGCGAGCGAAAACAAAGGAACGAAACTCAGTTTAGCGCGTAAACCGAGTTCAAGTGAATTGATCGCGTTCAATTTCAAAGGTGAAATCTAAGGATGCAACGTATAGATACCATTGCCGTAGTAGCAGCCATGGATGCTACAAGTCTCTTATGGTTTTTGCCCGATAGAAGACATCGATGGGGGGGGGGGATATTGCCAAATGACTAGAGCCCTCGCCACCGGACAGAAGTCCGCAGGAGCTGTGACTGTATTTCCGTGAAAACCGCGCTTTCCGCCAGAAACAATCACATTTGAGCTTTATGTCTAGGAGTAAGAGGAATATAAAATTTTAGTTCCGTGTTTTGCCGCGCGACTTCTTTAGTAGCATAGACTCTATCGAAAGTATTAATGATGTTTTTGAATGTAGAACTGTCAGGATCAAAGACGTGGTTAGAGTGAGATTTACTGTATTTTTTCTTTTTCGGACTAGTCGGGAAAGTAAGCAATCATAGTTTAAAGTTTTATTTTATTTATTTATTCTTTATTGCACAAGGTAAAAAAAAAAGTACAATTGGCGGACTTAATGCCTTACAGCATTCTCTACCAGTCAACCATTGGGCGAAGCAGAAAATTTGTGGCGGCAAAATATGATATTATATAATAAATATTAATAACTACTAATACATATTTAAAATATGGAATATATATATAATACATATGGAAGGTATTATAAGTAATAATCTGAAGACTTTAAACATACATACATACACATTATCAAATACATAAATATAATTATTAGCATCACGGAAAACAGATTTTTTTTTATTATTATTAATCAATTTATCAACATTATAAGCCGACTTTAAAAAATAAAAAAGGAGGTTCTCAATTCGACATGTATATATTTTTATAAAGTCACTTGAGTGATTGAACTAGCTTGAAACTAGGCGAAGAAAATGCTCTCGTACTGACCGCTTGAAAGAGAATTTGCTGGGAGACTTTTTAATTTCATCAGGCAGCGAGTTCCAGAGCCTGATAGCAGACAGAGTATAAGAGTTTTATAACCAGGTGGTGAAACGACTATTAATAGGGGACATTTTAAGTTACAATTAGACCGAATCTGAATACAATAGACAATTCTAAAAATTATTATATCTAAAGGATCTTTACTTTAGAACAGCATTTGTTATTGATTTTAACTCCTACGAGTAAAGTACCAAAGTCGAAAGAAAATGTAGAAATTGTATGCAAAGCCAGAGCGTGTTGCTACTCGTAGTATCATTAAAAATTATGCATTTTAAATGTGGGCACGTGCCCATAGAGAATAATAAATGAACATTATCTCCATGCATTGTAGGTACATACATCTCCACCAGTCCGTAAAGACGCTAATAGCAAACCGGCATGTTTTAATTGCAAGAAGAAATGGGGAAATTAAACAGTGAAACTCTAATTGACGATCGTAATTTATAATGTAGATCATGTCGTCTTTGTCACACACATGGGAAAATCTCATGTTAAACAAAAAAAAGCTAAAGATAGTTTTAAAAACTTATGTGTGGTCGGGGAATCAGAGGGTCTAACTTAAGGCAGACGTTACGACCGAATCGGAGTTTCCCTCTCTTCAAAAATCGCTTCCACGCACGTCACAAAAATTATGACATTTCAAACAAAAAATTGGTACAGTAAGGTGAGGATGAACTTTGGTAGGTATGGCTATGTATTGAGAATAATAATAATAATAATTCTCACAACATCTCATACGTTGACCTGATTCCGTACTAAGTAGCTTAAGCACTTGTGTTACAGATATCAGACAACAGAGGAACACAAATATATACTTTAATACATATATTACACCCAGACACCGAACAAATACAAGTGTTCATCGCACGAATGTTTGTCCAGGATGGGGATTGAACCCACGACCTTTGGCGTAAGAGGCAGGGTCACTACCAATTGCGCCATCCGGTCAGTCAATCTTGAATCTGACTTGATTTAGTATTTTTGAGAAGGCTATGACCTTATCCAATGTCCATACAACATCTTACAAATCGATTAAAGTGTGAAAGCGTTACAAACAAACAGACACAGACTTCACTTTCCAAGTTAGTTTAAAAGATAAAATAATAATATGGAAAATATATTTTATTCTACAACTAGTTGGCTTATCTGACGATTTCTCAATAGGTACAATTAACCTTAATTGATTTGAGCTCAGCTTCGGACCTAATCGATTAATTAACAAAATATTAGTTAATCCGACCGCTTCAAATAAGTCCACTATCCTAATTCCTTAGCCCTTCTAATCTGTAACACTCATCCGTCCATAGCTCCCTTAATACCTACAACAAAACATCAACATTTGACCTAATTCTAAAATAGGTAGATATCTCACATATTTCCAGAGAAGACCGATAAATATTTTTTAATTATTGCGTGTAGGCCATGTGCCGTGAAAAAAACAGATAAAAAATCTTGCGTTTTATTTCTGTTGTGAGATCTTTCTAATCGTTCCGGCTTCAGCTCCATTCAGTTCTATTTGATCCGCGGAGCCGCGCGACTGTGTGTGTCGATTCGATTTTTAAAACCGCGATGTTCTATGGTTTCTTTCGTGTTTATTTTGCAAACGTGTGATTAGTGTGCGTGAAATGGAACGTGCAGTTTGAAAACGCAATTGTTATTTTTAATCTGTGGAATGTTTTAATTTGTATTTTTTGGAAGTGTTTTAGGAACTTGAAAGTAGGTATTTCCAAAAATGCCTGTTTAGTGTGATGAACGCAAACGTAGTATTTTTTTATTTTGATCTTATAAAGCGCTAGTTTGTAGTGCAGATAAAAAGTTACTGAGAAAAACACGCGATAAAGCAATGAATCTATTTCCTTCCTGTTATTTATAATGGCTTCCTATTCTTATTAACATTTCAATATAGTTGCTCAAAATAAGCACCAGTAAAAATAAATTTCATCACCATACTTGACTGATTTGACAGGTTGATTATTAGAATAACTTGATAACCTACGTTGGTAAAGTCTAGCATTTGACCAAGACGGCCATACACTTTCTTCGATATGTATTGCATTGCACAAAGCAGTAAAACATTGATGAATGCTTATTGCACAAAACATTTGCATAACGGCTTAGCGAGTCTCCTTGAGGCATATTTGCACTTAGCAAAAAATATAGAATATGCGATCTTCGCACATTGAAGTGACTACACATCACGTCTAGGACCTTATTGATTTTTTGTTTGATCCTTGTCGTATGACATCTCAAATAGTCTACGAAAGCGTGAAACGTACGCAATGTCCGCTAATTTAATGTCTAGGCGAATATTTTATGGCTGTCTGTTGTAATGTTTTACAGCTCATCTGTCAAATTATGAAATGGTCAATATTAAAAGTTCAAAATGTCTAAAACTTGGAGATTTTTTAAAATTTCTTATACATACGCGGTAGTGTGTCATAGCCAAGTTATGTGTTTCATCTCACCTAAATAATGACCATAAGGGTAGACAGCAAGATCGTTATCTCTCCTTAATTATCGAATGATGTATAAGGCAGCGTAGGTCAGTACCTAGTCAAAGATAATTGTGATGGCGATCTCATCTGTTATTTGTCAGTATCTGCACAGGGCAATATTTTTTTCTGCCATTTCCAAAGCTATAGCTCTATCTGACATCTAGATTCTATATTGAAGCTTTGTATCCTACCTATAATAATCCAACATCTTTCTAAACGGGTGGTAATCTAACCTCCAATGAACGATGATTATGGGCTCTAATCGCTTACCATGGTGGCTCACTTGCTCATTTTGATCCTAAAAAATATCCCTATTTTCTTGTCATTGTTTTAATTTTCCACAAAGGTCCATTGACGCAATGGCCCTGCTTGGCATTCGGTGCACGCGCCAGACCATAACGCCTGCATTTCCGCTGGCCTGCCAGGTTAGGACATCGACGAATTAGTCCACTTAGATAATAGCTCATGAATAACCATCGGCGTTTGTCAGGCTAAACATGTGCTGAAATTCCTCATTCAAGTTTGCGATAAGCCCGGTACTAAGTATGCATATTTGCATAAGATTTAAGTTTTATTTGTGCTATGTAAAAAGATGCCGTAAAAATTAATACATCCTATATTTTAGGACACCGGTGAACAGTAAAAAGTTATTCCTCATAGTATTTGAATTTTTTTTTTGTACATAGGTACTCACAGACAATTTACTTATAGAAATTACGAACAGTTTCTAATATTGTTACGATTGGTATAAAGTATAATAATAACAAATTCGCACATAAGTAAATTAAATGGGTTTCGTTTGATTTTAACAATCAAATCATAAACTCATCTTTTTCGTATACACAAATAGATAAAACAAAAATAATTTAAAGGCAAAAATGTACAAAAACCAACTAGGTACCCACTCTCCCTGCTATTATACGCGTTTAAACAATTTTATCACAAAACATCACCGCAAGAAATCTGCCTAAGAAAATTGTGTGTACGCAATATTCATTAGACGCGGTGTGTTCATGGCTGCGCGCACGCAAGCCAAGATTGATAAGATGCGTTGCGATGTTGTGAAGCCAAGCACCGGTGCTAATAATAAATAAATTAATTGAGGCACACGTATATCGCCTTGAACTCAAACTAAGGTCTTCATTTGTATAACAAACTAATGTTAGCGCAGTGGTTTGAGCGAGGGTCGTGGGTTCAATTTCCAGACCACCTTTGTTTGTTAATGAAAAACATGCCTCGGTGGCGTAGTGGTTAGTGGGTCGCACTCTAAAGCGACGGCTGCGCAAGAGCTCCCGGTTTCGATGCCCGGGATTGGCCCAAAAATGTCTACCTAAGTTTTCGGTAACAAATTCTTAGTGTCGGCCCGGAGCCTGGAAGTTGCGGTCTTGTATCCACGGGTCTCTGAAAACACATTAAGCCGTTGGTCCTGCACCCAATCCGTCTCCGGTCGTGTCATGCTGGTGTCCTATTGGAATATAAGGGTATGGCAATAGAGAGCTCACTAGAGGGAATAGAGAGTGCACTTGTGTTTGCGCACACACTTGAGCACTATAATATATCCTGCGCACGTGGCTGATCGTTGAGATTGGTCGCCGTAGCCGTAATCGGTTGGAGGATATTAATGAAAAAGATATTTGGATTTTGGGATAAGAGGCTGACCTCTTTGTGGTAGCTTCGAACTTGTTTCCATAGTACAAGGGAAAACCTTAGCTTGGGAGCATGAAAATGTTTGTGTAAGGATAAAAATCAAACCCGCGACCCATTCGTCTAAAACCGACGCTTTAAACTGGTCAGCCAATTATTGCTATTTAATTACTTGTTTACTTAAATGAGTTTCCTGATTATTCAGCCCCTGACATGGGTGGTTTAAGTTTTATGTACCTACTTGATAGTAGATAAAACTTTATGGCGCAGGCTTTAGCCAAAGGGTCTTAAACTGAACACCTACATGTTAAAGTTGCAATCTTGCTTTATATTAGATTGAATTCTAAAGAGATTATTATATGTTTTCCTACTGATAGCTTTCTATCATATGTATTAATTAATTCTAGCAATGTTGCATCGAACAGGTAGATAAGAATCTAGCTTTTGTAATTTTCATCAATATTTTTAGAAAAATGTTTTGTATTCTAGCGTTATCATTTTAAATGGCATCAGCAAAAATAGATCTTTTAGTTCTGCTGATCTCGAGTAGTCAGCTTCACGAAGCTAGTCTTCATTAATTACTCTTACCATAAGAATATATTAAATCTTCCGAGTAAATGATAATAATAATAAATAAATGAATTGAGAAAACATCACATACATTGACATGGTCTCAAACTAAGGTTCTCCTTTGTATTATGAAAACCAAAAACAACGACGCTAACACAAACACCCAGATCCTACACAAGAATCTGTATCATCAACAAACATTTGTGTTCGTGCGGGAATGGCTAATTAAAACTGTGTAAATGTGCAAAACTACGTTTATTAAGACTTAAATAGCTATCATCATCTATGGGGCGTAACATCTGGCCGTGCTGGTCTGTGTTTGGTCAGTGGTGCGCGAAGGTCAAGGCTCCAGGCCAACCTGCCAGAGACCTAACGAGCTTCAGATCAATCGAAGCCGTTCACGTGGCAACGTTAGGACCTTTTATCACCAAGATATTAATCGTGGGTACTAAAAATATTAATATACGAATTTTGATCATGTTGTAGGATCAGTGAAGTGCGTGTACACCTAATGCTAAACATGTACGAGTAATTCCATTTTGCTTTGGTAGAATATTACAGTAAAGTGATCAGTGAAATCGATGAATTCGATACTGAATTTATTTTAATAACTAAACAAGTGCCTTTACATTAAATACTTGAAATTTAAAAACTGCGTTCTGTACATAATATGTAGAGATGCTATTATGTTTGCGTTCACTTGCAAATTGTATTAAATTTTGTGTGAAAAAGGTTTGAGTGCTTAACACGAAATATTTATATACCAATACCATTTATTTATTTACCACATTTAAAACATTCTGGTCTGTAATACCTAAACAGTCAAGAAACATAAATAGAGATATACTTAAATTACGGACGTAAAAAAGTGCATACGAAAACTCGAAGCGTCGATTCACGACTTTAAAGTCCAAAGTGAGTGAAATCGATGAGCTAGCTCAATGTTTGGCGAGGTGTGGAAGTGAAGGGTCGATGGCAGTGGTGATGCAGCGGCCGGGGACCCTGGAGAGGCCGGTGCCTCCGCCGCGGTTCAAGAAGCTGGCTCGGCTGGCAGCGGCCAAGGAGCGTCAGCGGCGAGCAGTCACGTGGGTACGACTCGAACATTCATTATGGATACTATTGAAGAATAAAAATTAATTCTATAAAACTAGCTAACTTCCCGAGGTGTCACCAGCGTGGTGATAAAAATAACGAAGTATGATATTTTGGATAATATCTTTATAGTCTATGAGCTTATGTGTTATTAAGATATGTATGCTATTTATTGTGAAGTTTCATTAAAATCCATTCAGTAGTTTTTGCGTGAAAAAAGAACAAATATCCTCATACTCCTTATTATAACATACTTCCTCATAAACATTCGCGTTTATTACATTAAGCAGGATAGATACGTTTTTTTCTGCACAGAAGTTGATTTATTATAACAGAGTGTATCTGTGAACATAGACATGCCTTCAACCACGTGTTCCTAAAACAAATGTCAACAACTTTTGTTTTATGTCTTTGGAAATTCGCATACAAAATTTCAACTTTTCATACAAAGTCGGTTACGTGACTTGGTAACTTTTTATGAGGCGTCGAAAAAAAAATCGATGAATTTCAAAAAGTCGAAAAAAAAATTTCTTCTGAATGGTTAGTAAATGTTCACAGAGACACTCTGTAAAAAATAAAAGTATGTTACTTAATTTAAATAAAACCCATCTACTGTTTAAAATTGAGAGAATTGTGCCTGGAGCCCAATTCTCGTACTCGTGACATTTTGAAAACATGGCGGATATCACCTGAAAACCATACAAAAAAAAACATGTTTTAGTGATATATGTCGTATGAAAAGAAATGTCACGAGCACGAGAATTGGGCTCCTGCAGTGGCTGAATCGGTCGCATGGATGATATTGCATAAAAAGTTTACAGAAGTCTCTGTAGATACCTAATAGGTTTTTAGGTCATGTGGTTGGTTGTAGTTTTGTTATTTAGTACATCCATATTATTATTCCCACATTATCTGTTTATGAACTAAGTCGTATTGGACCAGATCCACCTCTTATTTGATCTGCGCAAAGACCCGGAATGAATTGCAATCGCTTTTCAGATTCGCTAACAAAACTCGCCTACACAAAACCTTTTGATTGGAGCGAACCGCGGTGACAGTCACACAAAGACCGATGGACGAACGAACAAAGCGTATGAGGAACATTGTATGGGCCATTCAGAAAATACAGTCGACCAAAAATATTTAGACTCTCATGCTGACGCAATAACGGTCAAAATTATTAAGTACAAGTACGAGTGGATGACTGTACCCCCGGTGAATAGAACCAGAGCTACGTAAATACCGCGTGGGAAACGTTCCTGTTCAGGCAGAGTTGTCTCTGTTGAGAAAAACATTAAATTCACTAAACAAACCAACAATGCGACTATTTTCGCACATTATCATACAGTTAGGTTTTGTGGTACGTATCGCTCGTAAAATGTCGTTTCCCGTTACATGTACAATCAGCGGTGTTATTTTTAATTACCGTGAAGTGGTTTCATTTGGCTACTGTACTTAAATTTTCCAAAGATTTTTGATGTCTTCTAAACGTACAGTTTAGAGGACATTAATTTTTATGACCTTCCAATAAGCAATAACGATTGTTATTTCTAGCATTTGTTAATTCAAAAAAAACATAACTTTTGTCATCAGTATCATGTCAACTGCGTAAAAATGAACAATAAGTTTTTTAAGTAGGCTGTAAGCTTGACTGCCACGGGTACAGAGATGGCAGTGCCACCTTTGGATTGCCAAGACATACTATGGGTATATGAATGAAAAAAATCTTCCAGGGGTCCATTTTAATTGTAAATGGACCTCCATTTTCGTAGTGTTAGATATTTTGTAATACTCAAATTTTCTGTAACACAGCAATCCATCAGTTACAGAAATTTTAATTTGACAATTCCACAATATGGCGACAGGTTTCTTATTTTGAATAATTTTTAGGTTAGATTCTAAAATTTCATTCATTATTGTTTTGCACTGCCTTACCCTATTACCAATACGTACCTACACTGTTTATTTCATCTAAGTACTAAAGGTTGCCTAGAAGAATTCGCTACAAGCGATAATACATGGCCTCGGTATACCTGTTTTTTTTGTGCAGTAAAGAATTTATCTATCTTCACAGTTTTTCTGAAAATCATCTTCCTCTATTCCAGGGTCCAGAGACATGGGTGGGTGTCCGGGCACTGCGCGCCAGCTCCGGCGGCATCCTGGACCCGGACGACCGGGTGCGCGACGTGGCGGACGACCGGGAGACCCTGACGGCGGAGTGCACGGGACAGGCCCCCCAGCCCAGGGCGGCGCAAGCTGATGGTGCCAGTGGCTCATCGGCCGGCACCGCGTCCCCTGATATGTTTCGGGTATGTTTAATTCGTAGCCATATAGTAGGTACCGCGCGTACGTGTAGGTTTCCTCATGATGTTTTTCATCACCGTCGAGGTAATGGTAGGAATGCGCACATAGATTTGAAAAGTCCGTATACTTGAAAGGTGTTCTTATGCACTGAGCGAACATCGCTTCATACCGTGTTCAATTAGTGATTTTTTTATGACAAGGTGGCAGACGTGCTGACGGATCACCTGATAACTAGTGGAGTCACAAGTGCAAAACCAGTGGAGTCACAAGTGCGCTGCCGAACTTTAAACTCCCCTTCCCCCCGGATTGGGCCTCTGTTACCCTCACTCACGCAGCAAAACACAGCACAGTGATTACTTGCTTAGTGTTGAATATAGACAAATAAGATTCCACAGAATCCGCGCCACGAAAGAAGTCCCACGGAAAAACACGGAACTAGGATTTGGGATTCCTTGTGTTCATGAACATAAAGCTCAAATTTGAATGTTGATGGCGACTAAATCATGCTTTTCGCGGGACTTCTTTGGTGGCGCAAACTCTATAAAAAATAGAACGAAAAAAATATTAATAAAATCGTGTTCTAAAATCAAAAAATATTTAAAGCAAAGTTTTATTTTTTTATTTCGAGACGTTCCATTTGCCAAATTTAAAAATAGTGCTATCGTAAACATTAATCTATTATTGTCTACAGAGGTTGTATAGATTTTGATATCTTTGATTATTCGAGGGTAGAAAAGAAAAATCTTATTTAGGCGGGAAAGTGCTAAGAAGAAGAAAACTAGAAAGTGAAGGAAAATCTGTGGAAATTCCTGTCGAGACTTGTTTTATCAGTAGACAAAAACTTGTGAAACCAAATGGAGACTTTTCAGAACATGTCCGTGGAAGGTGAAGACGGCCATCGTGTTTTGTTCTTCAATTGCAATTGTGGTTTTAAAATGGGTCTGTGTTTTTCGCGATGTTCTTGCAATAAAAAGGCGAAGAAGGTTAGTCTATTTCTATTGTTTGCGATCGTCAATTAAGTAGTACCTGGGTATTTACTTGGAAGCTACTTCTGGATCTTTCAATGACCTAGATTTACGATGATTTTAGGGCGAATTATGTTTACAAACCTTTTTAAAGTTTACGCGTTTACCATAAACTAACTACCTACTTAAATATTATTGTTTAGTGAGTAACCCGAATTGAGTGGCGTATCATAAGAGAAGCCTAGTAGCCTATGCCCAGCAGTGGAATAATTAAGGCTGATGATGATGGTAGTACGTAAATGTTTTTTTTTATTATATGATAGGTGGCAGACGAGACCTAACACCTGATGGTAAGCAACTGCCGACGCCCATGGACACACGCGACACCATTGGAGTCACAAGTGCGCTGCCAACCTTTAAACCCCCCTTTCCCCCGGATTAGGGCTCACTCACGCAGTGAAACATCACAGTGCTGTTCCACTATGGTTTTCTGTGAGGCCGTGGTATTACTCCTGTTGAGCCGGCCCATTCATGCCGAATCGTGCTCTCCCATGGTCGGCTAATTGTGCTTATACATACAATAATAAGCAAAACTTTTCGTACGTGATTTTGATATGTATTAATTTACTTAGCTATACTTATTCTTTATGTTAAAAAGTGCCAAATTATGAAATCCATATATATATTCAGGTATTCTATTCGTATTTAGATAATTTAATAACTGGGATATTTCGTTATTATTGCTCCATGTAGTCTGTACATACTTGTACATATATAATATAATAAATTTCGGAACCTCCATCTCAGCGACACAATTATACACTGTTGGACCTTATTTAATAAGACATAAGAGTCAACAGCGTGCAGTTTTGCCACTGTATAAAATATGCAGAGTTTAGTAGTTATATTAAAAAAATAATTTATTAGTTCATTGTTCTTCCAACGACATAAACCAGACACGAATGAATCACAAATCACATGTGGCCGGTGCGCCTGCGCCTCGTATCGAAAGTACTAGGCGTTGCTAGATAACAGGCTGAAACTGGGCTAACAGGATTACAGACCTCGTCGCCGCTCAACCGTATAGCGCCTACAATAACCAACTTACACCTTCACTCTTATACGTTAGCTATAAGGTTCGGAATTGAATAAGGCTGTATACCTAGTGCACGTGACTGTACCTCATGCAGCCATACCTATTATAATACCAAAGACTTACCGTACAATATTCCTCCTTATTACTAGGACGTAAGATCCGTCTTATTGCGATGCTTGAAAGGGGTGTGGTAAAAATATTGCCATAATTCTCGTGTTACCGTAAAGTCTCGGTTTAAGCCTGTTGAGGATATATTGTAAAGAATGAGTGATATACAGTTTCTGTCATGGAAATCCATATACCTAGTAGACATTATGTCGACGCTCGTAATCTATTGGACAAATAAAGAATAGGGACCTAAGACTTCTTCCACTATTTGTCTATATGTGTAGACTGACATTTTCCCTTTAATGGGAATAATCTTCATGGCTGTTCTTAATATGATTCTCATTGCTAAATTTCCACTTTCAGGGAGGTGGTGGTGTCGGAGGCAGTATGCGCGTACCCAATACAGACTCATGCGTGGAAGTCGGCGAGGCTGACCTCGAGGACGGCGCCAACGGACTGCAAGTCCGCCGGGGCAGCGAGCCCACTCTGCACCAGGATACCCTGCCCCCTCAAAGAACGGTATGAACTCTGAGCGATATTAGCCTTAAAGTTATCTGTTAAGGGCCAATTTCATGGAACACCTCAACCCTTTTGTACATTCCCTATCCGTTGTACTCCTTATCACAAGAAATTCTTCTCATCAGCGGCACTGTTTCTCGGATTGGAATGCCTGTTTTCTTCCGGTTTCGGGTAAGAGTTACTTAGAAGACACATCCAACGCAAGCCAGTGTGTCTACTATAAAGGTGTTCCATGAAAAACTACATTATATGGTTAAAGACTTGCGAGGCAGACGATGCCAATAGGCTACAAGTCCGCGGTGGTAGAGATCCCACCATTCCTCCCAGGTAACGACTTCTGCTTGTTTTTATTCGATATCTGATCAGTTCGTTACTTCGGGTGCGTTTAATCATCGGCAATCTCGTCTATGATGAATTTCTCTTCCTTTGGTTTCTTGAAAGACAACTGTTTAGTGTTCAACGTCCGGTCATTGGCCTTTTGTTCTCATAGATCCTTTCCCATTTTCGCTACGAATATTATATAGTTTACTACTTCTTTTTAACTTCTCTTGATTTCTCCATTACATGGAGAAATCAAGAGAAGTTACCCGAGTATAGATAGATAGATAGATAGATAGATAGATATACTTTATTGCACAAAATACACAACTTAAGTACTAGGCATTACAGAAATTTTGTGTACAATTTCGGCGGTCTTATCGCTGAAAGCGATACCCGAGTTTACCCTAAGTATACCCGAGTAGAGAGAACCTAGCTAACATCAGTATTTTTGTTTTTCTAGGCAACAGCAGAACAAACGAAGCGGTGGTCAGCAGCGGTGGTGTGCCGCGACGACAGCAGTCGCGTCACGCAGAAGGTCCACCCGTTACCGGACGGGCGGTCGCCGGACCCACACGCCCATTCCGGACAACACTTCCAGAGGCAGTCCAATCGTCTGTCGATGCAGTTCTCTGGACCTGGGTAAGCATCTTAGTACAAAGAGTCTATTATTGGCCATTAGGTACACCTTAAATAATGCTCTGAATTTTTCTGGTATCTTCGTCATTCCTGTTTCTATGCTACGCTGAGTACGCTTGGGAGATGATCCAGGTGTTGGGAGGGCTTGTAATAATATCATTATCAGACTTTCGCAACAAGGATAACAGACCAATCGTATCTCAAATATTAAGGATATAAAGTACTCAGTCTTGAAAAACTATCTGAGACGTACAGATTACCTATAGAGGTCTCTCTTTTATGCACAGTCAACTTTTGGCGGAGAGGGTTTCCTCACATAGTTCTCTATTCAATTTCTTTTAGTTAGAGCCACACCAAAATTGGTCTCAAAATAGAAAACCGCATCAAATCGATAGTCACGATACTTAACTCGAAATACCATCAAATTTTCACGCGTTTGTTGACCTACTTCTAACAGCTTTTGCAATGCAAATCGATAGCATAGGCTGATTTGCAGGACTGTAGTTGAATGGTTTTTGAGAACCGGAAACTATTTTCAGACGTAGTGTGTAGCGAAAAGCCGTAAATCACCTAACAAAACTAAAAATGAGACCAAAAAAATGTCTCATAGCAATAGTCTGAAAACTTTTTTATTAGTAAACTGTTGGTTATTTGATGCGAACAAAACATTTTCAGATGGAAATGTTGAACGAATTAAATTTTGAGACCGTTTTGAAAATTGTTAACAAATTGACCGATCGGATCATAGCAATATGTTCTGAAAATTGTTGGGACATGATAAAATAAGTCGTCACATGTGCAAAAAATGTCTATCAGACAAGTTAAGTGTAAGTTACCTTCTCTATCAGAAAAACTTTTCGGATATACCCAGATATCATTAAAAATCGTATTGAGGCATATTGAATTTTCTGTTACAAATCATTGAATCCGTTGCGACCTTGAAATTTATTAGATGAAATTAACAAGAATCTTACCCGAACCGTAAACATGTGAAAGTTGAAGGACTGAAATAAATCGCACAAAAGGAAACTAGGAGAAGTTGAAAAAAAAAAAACGGTTTATTAAAAGTTAACAAAATATTATGTATTCAACTCGCTGCGGATTCGGAATCGCGTCTTCAAAATCACTCTCGACGTCGCTCAGGAGATCTCAACGTCCTCTTCTGTAAAAATATAAACATTACTTTAGTGGCAAAATCACGAACTTATTTATGAAATTAAAGCAAAAATCCATGTAAATGTACCTGTTGTGGGACGATGATTTGGTCGTAAAAAAATACACGTCGCTCACCTTTCAGGTAGTTGGGTAGCCAGAGAACACGAAAATGAAATGTCCCTCGTTTCATACCATCCGCAGTCTGCAGGGCTTTCAGTTCGGTTGGGGTTTTGGTATGCAGCGTTGCTCCAGATTGTTGCTATTTAAAAAAAATTTTTTGTTCGTAATAAATGTTTCTCCAATTCGTTTGCATGGTGGTAGATGCAGGCGTTCGTATTGGATAAATGGAGATTCAGAGGTTGTCGAAGCCCTCGGCGTTTTTAATTTTATATGTCTTCGAAAAAATGTTGAGTCGAGCTAATCGACGTTATTAATTTTTTTTTCGTTGTACAAATCTGCAGTGAATTACTTCCAAATGGGGAATACCCCTGTCCCTATAGAAAGTATAGCTGCCAAAATCACCGAAAGCTTCTTTCTTGATAGCGTTTCGAATTTTTAGCATCGTAAATGGTCTTTTTTATCTTTGCGATATAACGCGGATTATAATCGCAGGCCGGTCATTGCATGGAAAGCAGGGTAAAGATTGCCAGAAGGGGATCCCAATGCTCGTATAAAACGTGAAACATCAATGTAAACGCCGGAATTGCCAACACCAACATCCATAGAAATTTGGACGCCAGTTTACCACTCCATAGCCTCCGCACTTTACCACTCAATCAACTCCAAAAATAAGTTGACGGAAGAATCCAAGAGGCCAGGAATAAGGACTTCAAAAGACACAGGGTAACAATTCCAGAAAATTTGGTCGAGAATAATCAAATAGAGATTTTTTTTTATTGAGATCAGATCCCGTGATTACCAGCAAGCAGAAAATCTAAGAAAAGAAATCCTCAGACTCTTCCAAAAGAACATCTCAAATTTTATTAAAAGATCCATCTTCAAACAAAATTCCGATCAAGTAACGCAGATCGAGACGAGATGATGATGATGACGATAGATGAGTTGATGAAGATGATTGATGAGCTAGCATATCTCTAGAAATGTAGGTTCAGAATAATTTTAATAAAATTAGAGCGTGTTTAGTCTTTCTGTCTTCATTATTTGTGTCTAAAGTACATAAAAAACCATACATTTATGTATTTAAATTCATATTATAAATGATTATTAAATCATCGAAAACATTATTTTATTTCAATAGGACTACAAAAGCCATTTAGCCAGTAAACTGATTTAATGCCAGAAATAAGGGTAATCCTTTGCCCCCAGTGTTGCGTCTGTCAGGCGACTCCGAAAACGTTCTATTTTCGTTTTTGGGAGTATATGCTGACTACACTGAAGTTGTACTGAAAACAGGTTTTTGGTAATCTGGCAGCAATACAAAAATATGAAAAAACCGTTTTTTTTACACGCTTACGTATGTAAGCCATCGTATCCCAACCATGGTAAGGGGAGACGTGAGTTAACGTCTCAGTCCATTGATTTTGCACAACTATGGCTGCGAAGCGATGAACGAAGTTGATGACAGAAATAAATGTCAAAATTAAGAAGAGGGCTACTGAGCTGTGGGTTTAAGTGGCTTGAGATGATATTGACGATGTTTTTCATTCCAGTGGGCAGTAGCGAACGTGCCATATCAGGCCTGGAGGTGCCCGTGAGCCCGAGCAGTAAGCCGATATCGGGCGCCATGCAGACTGTGTCTGTGACTCTAGTGAAAGGGGAGAAAGGGCTCGGGTTCACCATCACGACGCGGGACAACCCTACCGGCGGTCACTGCCCTATTTATATCAAAACTATACTGCCGAAGGTGAGATAATATTTTTTTTGTTTTTATTATGTACAAGCAGTCACAAGTGAGTTAGGTGATCACCGCCGTCCATGTATATATTTTTGGAGGAGTACGCTCGTCTTTTGATCAATATCGATCGTGTTGTGAAAAAGGGAAAAAAGGCGAAAACTTCAACATCCCCATTCCCTTGCCAAAACTTTAGGGACATTTAGTATTTTTAAGGAATCTTGCCATGAAAATATTGATATCAATAAAACTTTTCTTGTACAAATTACATAGTCCTTTAAAACGTGAGGGCTTATAATGAAAATGTCCCATGTGGTAATACACCTGTCGCATTAAAATAAAAGAGACGACATCGCTTGTGAAAGCGTCTGAGAAAAAGATTCGGTCGTGAATAACGTTTTGTTGAAAGCCCTTTGTTTATGACAGTGAGTAATCATCATCATCATCATCATCATCAGCCCATTCAAGTCCCCACTGCTGGGGCACGGGCCTCCCTCAATCCCATGAGGGGTAATTGCCATACTCACCACGCTTGGCAGACGGGTTGTCGAGGGTTTTGATATAAGTGCAGAGTTTTCCTTCTCTGGGTGTTGATGATCATGCCAGCATTTAATTTACCTTAGTCGCCTTTTACGACACCTCGGTAAGAGTGAGGGTGGCCTATTCTACTCTTCCGGGGACCACACGGCGAGTAATATTTATCTTAAATTTAAGTATTAGACCAAAAAGTTTTTGACTTTGTTACAAAATGTTCTTGATAGGACAGGTTCTTTGGTCGTGTGTGAATGTGAAAGTGTTAGGTAATTCATTAGAAGATATTGTCAAGCGTTCACGTTGTAATTAGTAGATGTTGTTGGCAGGGTGCAGCAGTAACGGACGGGCGGCTGCGCGCGGGCGACCGGCTCGTGTCCGTGAACAAGGTGTCGGTGTCGGGGCCTGACGCAGCAGCAGGTGTGGCGCTGCTGCGCACCACGCCCACCCGATCCGCCGCGAGATCGTCTCGAGAGGAACTGGCCCGAACAGGACGCAGGTACTCCTATCTGTCTCTCACTCCCTCACTAGAGCACAAGCTTGCATGTATCGACGGCTTTCTGAACGACACATGGCTCGTGTCCCGGGGGAACAAGGTGTATGCGAGGAGGGTAGAGGGGTTGTGGCGGGGTGGGCCTTACCGGGTGCCAGTAGTGGGGAGCAGCATGTTGTAGAAGGCCGTTTGTCGTGGGCAGATGGGGGGCAGAGTAGGGGCGTAGTGAGAGGATAAATCAACACACAACTAAGACGGACCCACCGTCGCGTGTCAGAGCAGGAGGAGATGATCGCAGCCGGTGGTGAAGGGGCGAGGATGAATGGGGTATCGTCGTCGAGGTGTGATGGAGGGTGCAGAGAGGGGGACGGTGGGAGGAGGGGGCGTCCGAGGAGAAACAGAGGAGGCTGGGCCTGGAAATGTCTACTGGCCTATTAGAGTCGCGTGAAGAGAGAAATGAGTCGATGGGGAAGCGTAGAGCCAAAAAGTGACTCTGCGGCGTGAAAATTAAAAGATGCGGATGAGAGGAAGCTTGCAAAGATATACATAAATAAAAGGTGAGAGCAAGGGGGGATGAAGTAGGACGGGTGATAGGGGAGAAGAGACGTGTGGCGATGGTAAGACGGAACAGGAAGGTGGGACATCGTGTCCGTGAACAGGTGTCGGTGCGGGCCTGACGCAGCAGCAGGTGGTGGCGCCTGCTGCGCGACCACGTCCCACCGACTCCGCCGTCGAGGATCTTCGTCTCGAGAGGACGTGGCGTCCGTCAACAGGACGGAGGTGTACTGGCCTATCTGTCCTCTCAGCATACCCTCCCTTAGAGCAAAGCTTGTCATAGTAATCGGACGGCTCGTCTGAACGTGACCACATGGCTCGTGCCGTAACAAGGTGTCGGTGTCGGGCCTGACGCGCACGCAAGTGTGGCGCTGCTGCGCCACGCCCACCGATCCGCCGTCAGATGCGTCGTCGAGAGGACGGCCCGAGCAGGAACGCAGGTTACTGCCTATCTTGTCTCTGCACGGATCGCCACACATAGAGCAGAAGCTTTGCTAGTCTCGGACGGCTGTTTGAACGGCCGCCATGGCTCCGTGTCCGTGAACAAAAAGGGTGTCGTTGTCCGGCCTGACCAGCAGCAAAAGGTGGGGGCGCTGCTGCGCACCCACGACCCAACGACTCCGCCGTTCGAATCGTTCGTCCGAGAGGACGGGTCCGACAGGATCTGGCAGGGTTACTGGCCTATCTGTCTCTCCACATCCCTCAATAGAGCAAAGCTTGCATATATCGGACGGCTTTCTGAACGGCACACATGGCTCGTGTCCGTGAACAAGGTGTCGGTGTCGGGCCTGACGCAGCAGGCATGTGGTGGCGCTGCTGCGCAGCGGCACGCCCACCGACTCCGCCGTCGAGATCGGCGTCGAGAGATACGGGGCCCGAACAGGACTGCAGGTGCTATGCTGGGCCGATTCTGTCTCTCCAGGAGACGCGATCCTCACTAGAGCAAAGCTTGCATATATCGGACGGCTGTCTGAACGACACATGGCTCGTGTCCGTAACAAGGTGTCTGTGGATGTCGGGCCTGACGCAGTCAGCAGGTGGGTGGCGCTGCTGCGCCCACGCCCACCGCTCAGCCGTCGAGATCGTCGTCGAGAGACGGGCCGAAACAGGACGCAGGTTACCTGGCCTATCTGTCTCTCACATCCCTCACTAGAGCAAAGCTTGCATAGTATCGGACGGCTGTCTGAACGGACACATGGCTCGTGTCCGTGAACAAGGTGTCGTGTCGGGACCTGACGCAGCAGCAGGTGGTGGCGCTGCTGCGCACACACGCCCACCGACTCCGCCGTCGAGATCGTCGTCGAGAGGACGGGCCCGAACAGGACGGCAGGTTACTGGCCTATCTGTCTCTCACATCCCTCACTAGAGCAAAGCTTGCATAGTAATCGGACGGCTGTCTGAACGGACACATGGCTCGTGTCCGTGAACAAGGTGTCGGTGTCGGGCCTGACGCAGCAGGCAGGTGGTGGCGCTGCTGCGCACCACGCCCCCGACTCCGCCGTCGAGGATCGTCGTTCGAGAGGAGCGGGCCCGAACAGGACGCAGGTTACTTGGCCTATCTGTCTCTCACATCCCTCACTAGAGCAAAGCTTGCATAGTATAGGACGGCTGTCTGAACGGACACATGGCTCGTGTCCGTGGAACAAGGTGTCGGTGTCGGGCCTGACGCAGCAGCAGGTGGTGGCGCTGCTGCGCACCACGCCCACCGACTCCGCCGTCGAGATCGTCGTCGAGAGGACGGGGCCCGAACAGGACGCAGGTTACTGGCCTATCTTTCTCTCACATCCCTCACTAGAGCAAAGCTTGCATAGTATCGGACGGCTGTCTGAACGGACACATGGCTCGTGTCCGTGAACAAGGTGTCGGTGTCGGGGCCTGACGCAGCAGCAGGTGGTGGCGCTGCTGCGCACCACGCCCACCGACTCCGCCGTCGAGATCGTCGTCGAGAGGACGGGCCCGAACAGGACGCAGGTTACGGGCCTATCTGGTCTCTCACATCCCTCACTAGAGCAAAGCTTGCATAGTATCGGACGGCTGTCTGAACGGACACATGGCTCGTGTCCGTGAACAAGGTGTCGGTGTCGGGCCTGACGCAGCAGCAGGTGGTGGCGCTGCTGCGCACCACGCCCACCGACTCCGCCGTCGAGATCGTCGTCGAGAGGACGGGCCCGAACAGGACGCAGGTTACTGGCCTATCTGTCTCTCACATCCCTCACTAGAGCAAAGCTTGCATAGTATCGGACGGCTGTCTGAACGGACACATGGCTCGTGTCCGTGAACAAGGTGTCGGTGTCGGGCCTGACGCAGCAGCAGGTGGTGGCGCTGCTGCGCACCACGCCCACCGACTCCGCCGTCGAAGATCGTCGTCGAGAGGACGGGCCCGAACAGGACGCAGGTTACTGGCCTATCTGTCTCTCACATCCCTCACTAGAGCAAAGCTTGCATAGTATCGGACGGCTGTCTGAACGGACACATGGCTCGTGTCCGTGAACAAGGTGTCGGTGTCGGGCCTGACGCAGCAAGCAGGTGGTGGCGCTGCTGCGCACCACGCCCACCGACTCCGCCGTCGAGATCGTCGTCGAGAGGACGGGCCCGAACAGGACGCAGGTTACTGGCCTATCTGTCTCTCACATCCCTCACTAGAGCAAAGCTTGCATAGTATCGGACGGCTGTCTGAACGGACACATGGCTCGTGTCCGTGAACAAGGTGTCGGTGTCGGGCCTGACGCAGCAGCAGGTGGTGGCGCTGCTGCGCACCACGCCCACCGACTCCGCCGTCGAGATCGTCGTCGAGAGGACGGGCCCGAACAGGACGCAGGTTACTGGCCTATCTGTCTCTCACATCCCTCACTAGAGCAAAGCTTGCATAGTATCGGACGGCTGTCTGAACGGACACATGGCTCGTGTCCGTGAACAAGGTGTCGGTGTCGGGCCTGACGCAGCAGCAGGTGGTGGCGCTGCTGCGCACCACGCCCACCGACTCCGCCGTCGAGATCGTCGTCGAGAGGACGGGCCCGAACAGGACGCAGGTTACTGGCCTATCTGTCTCTCACATCCCTCACTAGAGCAAAGCTTGCATAGTATCGGACGGCTGTCTGAACGGACACATGGCTCGTGTCCGTGAACAAGGTGTCGGTGTCGGGCCTGACGCAGCAGCAGGTGGTGGCGCTGCTGCGCACCACGCCCACCGACTCCGCCGTCGAGATCGTCGTCGAGAGGACGGGCCCGAACAGGACGCAGGTTACTGGCCTATCTGTCTCTCACATCCCTCCACTAGAGCAAAGCTTGCCATAGTATCGGACGGCTGTCTGAACGGACACATGGCTCGTGTCCGTGAACAAGGTGTCGGTGTCGGGCCTGACGCAGCAGCAGGTGGTGGCGCTGCTGCGCACCACGCCCACCGACTCCGCCGTCGAGATCGTCGTCGAGAGGACGGGCCCGAACAGGACGCAGGTTACTGGCCAAATTAGATTATTTGTATAGTGGCGGACGATTGTCCCTGGTGATCGACTGTGAAATGGCGAAATATTTGTTGAGTTATTTATTTATTTTATTTATTTATTCTTTATTGCACAAGAAAGTAAAGTACAATTGGCGGACTTAATGCTATACAGCATTCTCTACCAGTCAACCATTAGGCGATGCAGAAAAATGTATGACGGCTAACTAAATTTATATCCATAAACATATATGTGAGTAATATATAATGACTAAATATACTAACATTTAGCGTCTTAAAATATCGTTATTACGAAATGACGTCACATAAATTAATAGGATTTTTCACACTTTAATCTAGTTCTGACTAAGTCCAAAAAAATAATGCTAGTTATTTAAAAGGAGCTCAATATGTCTTATATGAAATATACATATGTCTTATATGAAATTACAGTTTTTTTTATCTTGGCTTCGACATGCAGGTGGAGCGGATTCGCGAGCCATTAGGGCAGTCCCAACAGAGGTGATACCTTGACATCGCTTCCGTTGTGATTACAACTTGGGCTCTTCTCTTTCTTACCATCAGTCTGAGGAGAGCCAATATACTGTGTTCGCTCGCTGCTTCTTCGCGCGCAATACGCAACTAAGTGTGGAGTGGGCTTTTGGGGTTTAACCAGTGATATCACCTTGGTCAAACCTGACCTCTTGGAAGTCCAAGTAAACAGAAGTGTTTAAAGACTTATCAAACTAAATATAACTTCAAAAACTTCAAACTGATAGTATATCTTTGTTTCCTGACTTACGACAGTCGTGTACCTAACGTCAATTTGTTGAGGAATTCCAAGCTGTATATTATTACATATGTTTCATACCAAGACGCATTAGAATACTAACAAAAATGTTATATGGCGGTCCGCCATTGTCCTTTCAACTGTCTAACTGCTATGCACATAAGATGCAGATAAAGAGACGGACTAGACTGGACTGGACTGACGGAATGGAATCTTCAGTAATATTTTTTTGGAGTACGGAACCCTATAGTTTCAACTTTCGCATGCAACAAAATAGGTATTTTCTGGATGCAAATTTTAATTTTCGATCAGTACATACAAACATTTTACTTAGAAAAGGTCAAAAGGCTTTTTCGAGTGAAAGAGTATGTCTTCTATCATTTACTTAATGCCTAATAAAATGTTTTTTTTTTCAGAGGGTAGAACCCCAACAAAGTCCAAACAAATACGTCGAAAAAGCGATAGGGTCCCCCAACGCCCCCACGACTGTAGAAGTGAAAACCGAGAACGGCCGCGTGTCGAGCATAGTGAATGCCATCAACAATAACTCCATGAGAGGACGAATACCGAAGAGTTCGTCCAAAGATGACCTGCTGAAGGAAGTCGAGAGTGCAGCACAGGATGTTCTTAATTGCTCGACCAATTCTGTGAGTAAACTTTAGAGATGCAGTAATATAATAATATCCTTCAATCGATTACGGCTACGGCGGCCACTTTCCACGATCAGGCACGTACGCCAGATATATTATAGTGCTCAAGTGTGTGCGCAAACACAAGTGCACTATCTATTCCCTTACCCTCATATTCCGATGGGACACTAATGTGACGCGACCGGAGAGGAATCGGGCGCAGGACCAACGTTTTAACGTGCTTTCTGAGGCACGGGGGTGCAAGACCTCCAAGTTCCAGACTCCGGGCTGCCACTAAGACAATTTTTATTTCGAAAATAATTATGATATGTACACAATAAAATGTTAGAGAACATGTAAGGAATAACTTTTTTAACAAATTGCTTTGCAAATTGACAAATTATAGCAAAAAATCCTTACCTTCGTATCGATATATACTTAGTGGTATTATAACTGCCGTCTCGAAGCACCATCAGGTACCTATTTAAAAAAGAAAAAAGCAGGTTATTATCATTTCGCTAATTTCAACATATATTTCAACAGGTCCTTCGAAATAGGCTAATTCTCCGGCTAGACGTGCCTGTCCACGACTCCGAGAAGGCAGGGCTGGGTATCAGCGTCAAGGGCAAGGTCACCGTGGGGCCTGACCCTCAGGACCTGGGCATCTTCATCAAGTCGGTGCTGCATGGTGGTGCCGCTTCAAGGGATGGAAGGTTAGAACATGATATTTCAATTGAAAATAAGTTTAAATGATTTTTAGGAACGTTCCTACCAAGGAAAGTTTTTTTTTTAATTTAAATTACCTGTAGAAATAAAAGAATGCGATAAGCAAAATTTGAAGAGGTTGACAAATGTTTAACACTAACTAAAATTAATAACACACTTTTCTTTATCAGTATTCGAAAATTAGTAAAAGAAAAAAAAAGTCTCTTTAAAATTACATGTAGTTTAAGGTAAGTAACGGGACTAATATTTTAAGAAGCTCTCTTATTCGATTTTTAGTAAAATGACATCTGCAATTTTCGATTGAATTTTTTTCCATCAATCAATCAGCCTATCGCCGTCCACTGCTGAACGTAGGCCTCCACCAAAGATCGCCAACCAACCCGGTCCTGAGCCGTCTGCATCCAGTTCACACCAGCCATCTTTCTCAAATCGACAGTCCTTCGCGCCGCAATTGTTTAATTCCGTTTCATTCCCAGACATTTGCAAGGCCTCTTTTTCCTCTTCAATCAATCAATCAAAAATATTTATTTGTTTTTATTTTTTGAAATTTTACTTTTATTTAAAGCCTTAATAATTGACTTTCAAATACAGTCATCATCATCATCATCATCAGCCCATTTAAGTCCCCACTGCTGGGGCACGGGCCTCCCTCAATCACATGAGGGGTAATTGCCATACTCACCACGCTTGGCAGACGGGTTGGCGAGGGTTTTGATATAAATGCAGAGTTTTCCTTCTCTGGGTGCTGATGATCATGCCAGCAGCTTTACCTTAGTCGCCTTTTACGACACCTCGGTAAGAGTGAGGGTGGCCTATTCTACTCTGCCGGGGACCACACGGCTCAAATACAGTAATGAATAATAAATAAAATAATGTTTTTTGTCCCTAGATTACACACAAACGACCAACTACTAAACGTAAATGGCGTGTCTCTGGTGGGACAGTCGAACGCCGAGGCGATGGAGACCTTGCGCAGAGCGCTGCTGCACTCGCGGCCGCACGTGCACGGCAACATATCCCTTACGATAGCGAGACGGACTGGTTAGTATCACACATTAGATATACAACCTGTGCGGATAAAGAATGGGATCAGAAATGGCGGCGCATCTATTCACTACTCGCTCGCGCACCCACGAGTGCGAGTGTAGACGTAAATAGTGTGCGAGCGAGAAGTGAATAGATGCGCCGCCATTTCTGATCCCATTCTTTATCCGCACAGGTTTCACTTACTTCCTTCTCTCGGTTGGTCCAGTGGTTTAAGTACCAGGCTGTGATATCGGGGTTCTGGGTTCGATTCCCGGGTCTAGGAAAAGTATGTTTCTAATTTTTCAAACATAGCTCTGGATTGTGATCACCAATCCGCATAAGGCAGGCGTGGTGATAAAGCCTAATCCCATCATAGTAGCGATGACTTGATTTCTATGATGGAGGCCTTTGCCCTGCAGTGGGACAGTATATAGGTAGGCTCTTACTTTACTTAATCCTCTGGCGAACCGAACCGAGTATTTGCGTCCGAAATAAAAGAGCGCCAATTTGGTCGATCCTGCACTACTAATTGCCAGGTATTGATCTGAATTTCTCGCAGATCGGTCTCTACGACGTCTTACGTCTTTCCAGCGATACCTAGGTCGCCCAACTGGGCGTCGGCGTCGGCCTACCGAGTGGCCCTGGTATGCTTTCTTCACGAGACGATCTTTCTTTCGAGTCATTACGCATTAGATATACAGTGTGAGTCTTCATAAAGTGCACATATCAAAATCAAGAAAACTACTCCATTTTATCGACAAAATAAACTACTAAGTAGCTTTAGCTCTCGTGTTACGGATATCAGACAACAGAGAAATTAAAAATAACATATATTACACCCAGAAACTAAACAAACACAAGTGTTCATCACACGAATGTTTGTCCAAGGTGGGGATCGAACCCACAACCTTTGGCGCATTAGGCAGGGTCACAACCAAATAAGCCATCCGGCCAGTCTCCTCTCTCGCTTGAAGTCGGTCCCTCATGTCTGACGATCGTGGTCAGCAGCATGACTGCATCTGGAGTAGATGATCTACCTCTACCAGTTTCTGTCTAGCGCATCTAATACAATTGCGCAGAATTTGGAGAACGACGAGTCTTTCAACTGGTCGGTCCACATTGTTGGTGAACGACCACGCGATCTACCTTCGATGTTCCCAACCACAATCAGTTATTCCAGAATTTCTTTGCGCATTGCGTGGCGAAATATGAAAGTACCTATGCGTTTTTGCATATCGTGAACAATCTATATTGTTTGTCTTATTGTTGTAAATAAGTTACATGGTAGAAATCTCGTAAATAACTATTCTAAGTGGACAATCTAGCATTATTATACAAAACGGATGTAAAGGGGGAAGGGATGTAGTGAAACACCCTTTGCCCCTTTACTACCCGTGCGGATAACCTACCTCGCACTCGTGGGGTGCGAGTATAGACGCAAATAGTGTGCGAGCGAGAAGTGAATAGATGCGCCGCCATTTCTGATCCCATTCTTTATCCGCACAGGTTGTACATCAGTTTTTTTTTTAAAGCTAGAGGCGACAATCGAACAGGTGTGTCATCTAATCATTCATTTCATGACCACCCATTAACTTCTGCAAGATCAGAAAACTCACTGATAAGTGCTGATCTCTGAAGAAGTCTAAGTCATAATAATAGGTTTTTTTCCCATCATTAACCTCTACGTTTTCTACCAACAGAGAGTATGGACAGCCTTGCGAGGTGGAAAGACGACACACCGCCCAACGGAAACGACACCACCAACTCCAACGAGAACTCGCAAAATTACAACACCGTCATTTACAACGCCAACGCGACAGAGAAAGAGTGCAAAGCCGAATACAACAAAGACCACAACGCACACAGCAACAAAGATAGCTTCGAGAACCACGACGTACGAGGGAGCAAGAAACACGCGTCCATAGTCACAATAAACAATAACACTAGTTGGGTTTCCAACCAATCGGATGATAGTAAAGGCTACTTAGAAAGGGACAAAGAAGTGCCGCATGATAATAAGAGAGATAGCTTCGAATGGAGTAGGTTAGACGGATGGAACCCGGTGATAGACAGGCTGACGGGGTTGAGGAACGAGAGCTACTACATGGCGACGGGGCAGGAGGCGCCTGTGACCAATGGCCATGGACACCACTATAGACCGAACTTGGGGCACGTGCATATGTCGAGGTCGCCGCCTGCACATCATAATGTAATCATTGAAGAAGATTATGGGACGACGAGGTACGTTACTGTTAAACGTTTTCATCAAATTTTGATTTGATCAGCTAACGTGATGTGGCCACTGGAGTTTGCCTAATTTCACAAAGAAGTCGAAGTTATAATGTTCTTTTAATCAGTCACTTCCGGCCGGCCGTTTCCTTTTCTCATTTTTTATATGGAAAGCAAAGCAAGCGCGATTCAGTCTCGATACAGCATCAATATAGTCAAAAATAACATCTACCCGTCGTTACTAAAAGCAGCTATAAAATCGCGATGTAGTCGCGCGACAGTCAAACGCGCTACAAAAAGTCGCAATTTCGCAAAATCGTTTATAAATATAGACGATTTTGCTAAATCTGAAATCCGTCTACTGTGATGCTTTCCATTATTTTCAGAAGCTGTGATAGTTAGGCTTGCTTATTTAAGCTCTCTTAATCAGTCAGTGTACAGTAAAACCAACGCTGGTTTATGTTATACCGATTGTAGCATAAGAATGCCAGTGTAAATTTAACATAGGTATACCTCGTATTAAATAAGGTAGTTTATTTACACCACGATCCGATACGGATTGATATCGCACCCTCACCTCACACTGAAGCAGCACTGTGCTGTGTTTAGCTACGTGAGTACCGGAGGCCCATGTCCGAGGGTAAAGGGGATTCAATTGTTGGCAGCGCACTTGTGACTGTACTGGTATCGCGGGTGTATCAATGTGAAAAAACTTTTTTTATGCTGGAGGCGGGCAAATGACCCAGCGAGTCACCTGATGGAAAGTAGGTAATCAACGCCGCCCATGAATATCCGCGAAATCAGAGAGATCGCGGAGAATCAGAATGTGTTGCCGGCCTTTTTAAAAAAGAGTACGCTCTTCTCTTGAAGGTCCCAAAGTCGTAGCCGTCGGGAAATACAGCCAAACCGTTCCACAGAACTGAAGTGATTTTATCTTATTCGATCAAAGAATTAAATTCATTCCTTTCTTAATTACCTGCAGGGGTAGCGGTGGAGGCACGGGGGGTGAATCGGGTAGTGAATGCGGCGCGGGATTCAGTAGGGACGCAGTGGGCCGCCGCTCCATGTCGGAGAAGCGACACGCCGCCATGGACGCCAAGCAGACCGGCACCTACAAGAAGATCAAGGAGATCAAGGCCATCAACTGTAAGTGATCATCATGATTTGCCCATATTCGTCCTCTGGACCTAAGTCCAGACATCCAACATGAGAGGCCTAAGCCTCTCATGATGTAAAGTAAGTAAAGTATCAGTCTATATACTGTCCCACTGCGGGGCAAAGGCCTCCATTATAAAAATCAAGTCATCGCTACTATGATCTGATTAGGCTTAATCACCACGTTTGACTAATGCGGATTGGAAATCACAATCCCGAGCTATGTTCTAAAAATTCGAAACATACCTTTGCGACGACTCGGGAATCGAACCTAGGACCTCGAAATTACGGCCTGGTACTTAAACCACTAGAACAACAGGGCGGAGGCGGGGCTGTCTTATGTTGGATGCCACTCAAATCGATTTTGCGAATTACTCGTGGTCTCCCCAGGGGAACTACGGAGGGGGACTACGAGTCATACAGGGGTAAGAGACCCTGTATTGTTGTGGCTTGCCATAGTTTCCATAATAATAATATAGTTGTAAAAGATACGAGTACAGCATTTCAGTTCAAAATGCACCAAAATATTTTGCAAATATACGTAGCGAGCGTATGCTACACAAATCAGCTACGAAATCGTAGCCCTACGTGGCTTCGTAGCACATAAATAATTTTAGGCTATCTTCGTAGCACATGTGAGTGTCGTAGCACACTTGCTACGAAACCTATGAGACAACTCTATTATTTCGGTATGATTAATTTTCCCTCATTCATCCGAAAGGTATCGACTGATAAAATCTACGCTCCGCCCTGTAGCCATCCAGATTCAAAACCCCGAGAGCTTTCAACTCGAGCTGGAAAATCGCTTCGATTGCCTAGAGAGCTGCTCAGACGTGGACATATATAATGACAGGCTCGTGAAAGCTGTTCTTACGGCGGGTGCAAAGGTCTTCAGACCTAGCCGTACGAAAAAAGCCAGTAAAATCTCGGAGCCAACTTTTAAGTTAATGGAGGAAAGGCGGAAAATGGTTCTGCAAACCTCTGATGAAGCTCGTCAACGACGGCAGCTCAGCAAGCGCATCTCCAAGTGCCTGACCCGGGACATACGCCGATTTAATACGGAACGTATTAAAGAGGCTATAGAGCGGAACAAAGGCTCCAAAGTCTTCGCTAGAGATCTAGCTATTGGAGAGAGCTTGTTGACCAAGCTGAAAACAGAGGATGGCAGAATCGTCACGTCACGCCCAGAGCTTTTGGCCGAGATCGAACACTTTTATGGACAGCTTTACGCGACATCATGCACACCTGTCATTCAGGCCGTTGAGCGCAGAGCCAAATTAACCCGGCACTACACCGAAGATATCCCGGACGTCAGCCTATACGAGATTAGCATAGCTCTCAAACAGCTTAAGAACGGTAAGGCACCGGGTGATGATGGAGTCACAGCGGAGCTTCTGAAAGCAGGTGGACGACCTGTCCTGAAAGCCCTTCAGAGGCTTTTCAACTCCATCATCACTGAGGGAAAGACACCCAAAGCGTGGCACTCTGGCGTGGTGAGGCTTTTCTTCAAAAAGGGTGACAAATCCCAATTGAAGAATTACAGGCCTATCACGCTGCTAAGTCACATATATAAGCTGTTTTCGAGAGTTATGACGAATCGTCTCGTACGCAGGTTCGAAACTTCTGGACTGGGATGGACTTGGCATCAATATAAATGGCGAGTACATGACGCACCTTCGATTCGCTGATGATATCGTAGTCATGGCTGAGACCTTGGAAGACTTAGGCAAAATGCTCGACGACCTCAATAGAGTCTCCCAACAAGTGGGTCTGAAAATGAACATGGATAAGACGAAAATTATGTCGAATTCCCATGTCGTACCCACTCTAGTAAAGGTTGGAAGCTCTACACTGGAAGTTGTAGATGAGTACATCTACCTCGGACAAAAAGTCCAGCTTGGTAAGTCCAACTTCCAGAAAGAGGTCGATCGACGAATCCAACTCGGCTGGGCAGCGTTCGGGAAGCTACGCAGCATATTTTCGGCAGATCTACCGCAGTGTCTCAAGACGAAAGTCTTTAATGCGTGTGTGTTGCCAGTGATGACATACGGAACCGAAACATGGCCGCTTACAATGTGCCGATTAAGGAGGCTCAAAGTCACCCAGAGAGCAATGGAGAGGGCTATGCTCGGAGTCTCCCTGCGTGATCGTATCAGAAATGATGAGATCCGCAGGAGAACTAAGGTCACAGACGTAGCCCAAAGGATTGCATGCCTTAAGTGGCAATGGGCAGGGCACATAGCGAGGAGAACAGACGGCCGTTGGGGCGGAAAGGTCCTCGAGTGGAGGCCACGTACAGGAACTCGCAGCCGTGGCAGGCCTCCTACAAGATGGACCGACGATCTGGTGAAGATCGCGGGAATCCATTGGATGCGGGAGGCACAGGACCGATCTGTGTGGAGAACGTTGGGGGAGGCCTATGTCCAGCGGTGGACGTCCACTGGCTGAAATGATGATGATGATGATGATGAATTTTCCCTACCATTAAAAAAGGATTTTTTTTTGCTTTTAGCGTTACAAGTGGGACCGTCTCTAGGAATGCGAAAGTCGTCGAGTTTAGAATCTTTACAAACAGCTATTCAAGAAAACCAAAGACATCCACGCAAAGAACCGATCTATGCGCGGGCGCACCCACGTAAGTTTTTATCAAATAATCTACAATTTTAAGTATCAAAAATGTGAGAGACATGACGCAATATAATGTTAAAATTCCATAGTTTTTGTTCAAATGTATACTCTTCTTACAGCATTGAAACACTGGCTAACAGACGACAACGGACCTGAGAGTATTGTGAGGGGGTCACCGCAACAGTCATCACTATCTCATAAAAAGCCATCAATTCTCAAATCTTTCTCCAACATGTTCAGGTAACCACATAACTATGCTTACGTTCTAACCCTATACTTACGTTCTAACAGAATCAGTGCTCTAGTGTGCCTACTATTGATCAAAATTTTGAAAATTATGTACAGAATTGGAAAACCTCATAAAAAGCCAGAAACCGAAGTGTACGGGCGGTCGCAACCGGGAAGGTCCTCGGAGAAATCTCTCTCCCGGGACGCACTCGAAAGGCACAACCGGATAGATGACCGGCTAGACGAAAATCACGCGCCGATACAGAGGTAAATAAATCAATTAGGTAATTCACACAACGCCCTGTTGGTCTAGTGGTTTAAGTACCGTGCCGTGATATTGAGGTCCTGGGTTCGATTCCCAGGTCGAGCGAAATGTTTCGAATTTTTCGAACATAGCTCAGGTTTGTGATCACCAATCCGCATTTGGCAAGCGTGCCAAGCCTAATCCCATCATATTAGCTATAACTAGATTTCTATGATGGAGGCCTTTGCCATGCAGTGGGACAGTTTATAGGCTACTTTAATTTACACAACATCTTATGCATTGACCTGATTTTGTAATAGATTAACACGTAATTTATTATGACACGTATATTTTTTTTGTAGAGATGCGTCGAATATTCAGTGCGTATTCGGTATTCGGCATAATTTCCACTATTTGTATTCGGCCGAATAATTTGGTTTGAGTATTTTTATTTTCTTTGCTACATGACTTCAAATAGATCTAAAAGACAAAAGGTATTCTGTATGATTTATGTTTTATATGTAGAACTTAAAGAAACAAATGTGTTGAATAAAGATGATAAAATGCGGCAAATAGACTTCAAATCAACTTTTATTTTGAATCCTTTGGTCAGCATATTTATTTCTTAATTAGTTAGTAGGTATATTCAACATTTATTTGAAAACTTAAATCAACATTTTACTTGCTTTTGACTCACTTTTTGTAATAAAAGGTATTAAACTTTAATTTTGTCAATATTTCGGCTATGATAACCACATCATCATAACAATATAACCTAACTGTGCGATGTTTTTCAAAATCGTTGTGATGTGGCTTACATTTTTGGGACCTAATAGCGCAGAAAATTTAATGAAATCGTGAAACAAATAGTTTTTAAGTAAATAACACACTTAAAAATTTCATCTCGTGTCCCGCCTGAACACGAGATAAAAATTTTAAGTGTGTTATTTACTTAAGAATAAATTGCAAAAGATTACTATAAAAAATATCAACTACTACGAATAGTTTTGTCGAATATTCGGTTAAGTAAACGTTAACACTATATTTTGTAATCCCAGTATTACTTATTACTTACTACGTAGGTTGGAGATCCAGCACTCGCGGCAGAGCAGTAGCGAGCGCAAGTCGGAGCGCCGCGCCAACGCTCCGCCCTACCGCGCGCCGCCGCACCGCACCGCGCCCGCGCACCAGGTCACTACCACACCACTAGTCACTACATACAGGCTTGACCGAGATGGGTTTTGGGATGGGTCGACGACGAGACCGAGAGTAAAATCACATCTCGGCCGACAACGAGACCGAGAATAAAATACATCTCGGCCGATAACCGAGACCGATGTATAGTAAAATTATATCGCTCATTTGAAAGAAAGAAAGAAAATATTCATTATTATAGACATCACAACACAGAACTTGTAGCAGTTGTAAACAGAACTCAATTTGGCACAAACAGAAAACAAAACATAAAACAATTAAAAATACATTAAATAAAACAAAATGAAAAAAAAAACAAAACTATATTCAATCATGTCCAGACAGTGCCAAATGAATATTATGATGTGTTATGAGGTATAGTATAAATGGCGCTCACTCAGCTTATGTCACAGCCCAGACAAAGGCCATGACGCTGGTGCAACAACAGCGTAATTACACTTTAAGACATTTTAAAGGAGATCCGATCAAAGATTTCTATTCGAGGTATGGCCTTTTAGGGAAACGTATAATAATCTTTATCATTTTTAAAATATGTTTATTTTGTGTTGTTTTCACCGCCCATACATTATGTATTACCTAAATTACAGGCATAAAAAAATTGGTGTATGAAAATACGTCAATGTTTCTTCAGAATGCAATTTAAGAAATAATGCATGCGCTTAGTGGATTGACAATTACGTCATTGTTGCAACAAATAATATCAGATTCTATCATAATTTCTTTTACGACGATGTAGCTCGATGTCACAACCACTCTTCGCGGGGCGTCCCGCGCAACTGGACGTCTGGACGTTGTAGTAACAGAAATGGTGGTTTTGATTAATTCAACAATGACACTCCCGCCATCTCTGGCAAATCAAAAAAAAAAACAATTCAGTCGATGTTTCTCCAGGTGTTCTCCAATAGAGTTTTTGCGGAGGATGACATAGTAAAGCGTAGTTAAAAAATATGTAATTACGATATTGTTGCACCAAATCAGCGATATCTCAGCCAAGACAAAGAATAGCAAAAGCCTGAAAAAAATAAGTTAAAATGCTGTTAACTAACTGTAATTAGCTGTAACTTTTTAATACAGTACTTAATGTTTATCTAAACTATCTTTTTAAAAATCAAAGTTGAATAGTATTATTATTATAATAAAAGATTTTCGCCCTTTATAGAAGGCGGTAAAAGGTAAAATTTAAATGTCGTTCCGAACGAAGTTACAATTACGTTCATGACCGAGATACTTGTCTATTACGACTATAAGCCGAGAACCGAGATATATTTCTCAGCTAAATTTGTAGCCGAGAATTTCGAGATTGAAACCGAATCTCGGTCGAGTCTTACTGGATACTTTACTTACATATATAATTTCTAATTTAATTAGGTACGGTCAGCATCAAAAATAGCTTAAGACTTTTAGTGCCATGTCAAAGTAACTGTGCATATTATAGTCACTTTCTAAGGAGTACGTACAAGATGTTAACTTCGACATGGTACTAACATGTTAAACTACTTTTGTTGCTGACCGTACTTTGTACATAATTAAAACAGAAAATTGTTTAGCGCAGCGGATTAGAATATAATTTAGGCGATGTTATTGCTGCAGTGCTGGGAGCGATCTGTACCAAACAACCTTCATGTAAAGGAGATTAGATAGAAGAGGCCCTCCGCCCACATTGGCAACTGTGTTTCAAAACCAGTTGCCAAAAAAGAACTAACATTTTGCTACCCAACTAGTTGCCAAACAGTGAGGGTGGTATTTATGTACAACCTGTGCGGATAAAGAATGGGATCAGAAATGGCGGCGCATCTATTCACTTCTCGCTCGCACACCATTTCTGATCCCATTCTTTATCCGCACAAGTTGTATGTAATGTTGTCTTAATTTAATATTTTTTTTAATTTCTACCAGGCAATGGACAGCGCATGGGGCCCGACCGGCCACTACGTCAACTACGAAGAGATCCAACAGAACCTGAAGTGAGTTTTCTCCTTTCTCATTTAAACGTGTATCTTAAAACTAAGTTAGGCAATAATTATAAATACATAATAGTAGTAATCTGTCCGGCAGCGCCCGGCGGGAGAAGCTGAGCGAGGTGCAGATCGGACAAATGAGGAGGCAGGTGCACGCGCAGAGGGCCAAGGCTGAGGAGGAGAGGTGAATATCTTTTGATTTTTTCTTTTTAAATTTATTTATGGTTTAGCCGCATATAAAAGCAAACCGTTATAGATAGATATATATACTTTATTGCACAAAATACACTACTTAAGGTACTAGGCAATTTAGAAATTTTGTGTACAATTTTGGTGGTCTTATAAGACATTAATAATGTTTATTACAATTTTAATCGACTTTTTGACTGCCTCGTTGGCGCACTGCTCGCGCCGCAGCTCAAACCGAGAGCTGCGCATGGGGTTCCGGGCTTAATCCCCGATTCGGGCCAAAATTTGTGCGGGAGTTTTTCTGTTAATAACTTGTCAGCCCGAAGTCGGGAAGTTGGCGGTCTTGTACCTCCGTGCCTTGGGAAGCACCTTAAGCCGTTGGTCCTACGCCTGAACCCTCTTCGGTCGTATCACCATGCCTATAGAGATATGAGAGTAAGGGAAAAGGGAGTGCACTTTTGTCGGTACAAACATTTATGCACTATAATATGTCCTGCGTCGATGGCTTATCGCTGAGATAACCGCCATAACTGAAATACCGGTTTGGAGGACATTATAACCGACTTTTAAAAAAAAGGAGGTTCTATCTTCGACTGTAGGTAGGTACTTAAACATAAGTTTAGGTACCTACAACTACTGTTGTGGCAGCAATACTGGTCGCAGTGGCTATGGGACGCGGGGCTCACCCTATTTCTAACAAAACCTAAACTTATTTGTTTTCTTTTTATTGTAAAATGTTGCCCAACTTTCACCATTTTTTCACCTTTACTCTCGTCAAAAATGATAAGTATTTAGTAGGTAGGTATATAGACGAAGTCAGCACAGCCAGTAATGATGATTTGACTTTATAAAGGATTTAGGGGGAAGTCCCCTAGTGGCGGACACCTAAGGTTATTTATAAATAAAACAGAAAATATTTTAGGAATGTTTATTAAATTATGAGTTATATTAGATAACAAAGTTAGAAATCAAATTAAAGTAACAAAAATACAACCTCTGCTAAAACTTAATGAATACTATCAATCAAACTTTGGTTACAAAAAGTATATTTTTAAAAAGTGGCACCCAGTACCGGACGAATATTTGTGCCATACCCCTAGCACGGGATATTTCAAAATGAACTGCACCGATAACATATGTCGCCATCTCAACACTCTGGAAGGTCTCCACATGCTTCATATACCCAATAGACAAGCTGCAATGCAATACAATTAATATTGTATTGTATTGCAGCTTGTCTTACACTCAGTTCTTTTGTGGCTCCCGGAATCCTTTTATTTTCTTCTCTTCCTCTCTCTTTTAATTATATTCTCTCTTCTATACTCTAAAACAAACTTAAATAGTTAGAATCAATTACCTACGTAATTTCTTACAAGAAATATCAATATTATGATACTTATTAAAAGGTCTTTAGACTAAAACTTGACGGTGTATTTGCGTCTTTATAACCAGTTGTTCAAATTGCAAAAGCAAAGTTTAAGTGCAATATAACTTTGGAGTTACGCAAGTGTTCAGAGGATAAAGGCGCGAAGTATCGCAACATTAGCAACTCTTCCTTTAGACCTGTACCTACTTAATTGCGTTTACGACAGCGAGATCATCTCTCATACGAAATGTAATGTGAATATTGAATTCAGAAAGTCTAAATGGCCACTGGCGGTCAGTTTTTTTACTACTGAGGGAAAGATATAATTAATATTTTTAAATATTTTGTTTATCTTTCTGTATGATTATGATCATACAAAGTTGGACAGACTTTAGAAGTGTAAAATTGTGCATCCATCAAAGATATCCCAGCAAAGTATTTTTAGTAACATATTTTATTAGAATGTAGTTTCTTTTACTCGTCTATAGTACAAAGTAAATACATAAGTACGCCACGTATGGAAAATACTTTGCGGTGACGTCAAGCTTATGTGAGTTAAATGAAAACATTTTAGTCAAGTTCAAAAGTGTGATTCTGTGATCGTGATATCCAGCAATATCTAAGGAAGTTTTGTAATGTAATGTTTCTGTAATTAAAAAATATATCGATGGCATATCAAATAAAAAAGAGTCGTTATTCATTTTGTTAGTGCCTACAAGAGTTATAAAGTAACCATTTAACTTTACACTTCTTCTAAATTTGTCAGATAACGATGACTTTATAAAACTAAGGCATTTATCCTGCATTATACATTACCTAATTGCTCTAGGTAGATAGACAACATAAATGTGATTGCACTGAAAAAACATGGCCTGAAGTAATTAGGCAGTGTCAGGGGAAATCCGAGAAGCTGAAACGACCGGTGTCAGACAATTGCCCGATGTGCAATTAAGGTGACGGGTAGGGTACACTAGCGACTCCAATTGATTTAAATTGTTAGCAACTAAAACGAATCTCGTTTTAACAATTTCGAGGCTCCAGGCTCTCAGATAGCACTTAAACTTTTTATTTATGCAATACTTAATTACTTATACTTACATTTTTGGTCGGTTTTTGAACTATGTCCATCGTTTTAACCATTTCGAGTCTCCAGCTTCTCGGAAAGCACTTAGACAATTTATTCAATACTTATACTTAAACTTTTGGTCGGTTTTTAAACTCGAAAAATGGTATCACGCCATAAGTGGCAACCTACAACAATTAAAACGACTACAATTTTGAGGCTCCAGCGTCTCGGAAAGCATTTAAACTATTTATTCGATACTTATACTTAGATATTTCACAAGTACGACACAATAATTAAATAAATAGTTTATATGCTTTCCGAGAGGCTGAAGATCCGATTTTGTTAAAAATAGATACGACTGTTTGACAATTTAAATTAATTCGCGTCGCTAGTGTGACCGACCCGTCTGATTCTCGTTTAAAAATGATTAGTCAAATTCGAAGTCTATTTTAAAATTGGATAATAATGAACATTCTCATTTTACCAGGGCTTGTGAAAGTGTCATCAAAGCCTATAATCAGTAACCTAGTTCAGATATTGTTCACTTTTGCCTCGTTAAGTAGAAATACGTAAGGTTGAACATAAACCTTAATAATTGCATTGTAAGACCTGTTAATTTTATTGATATTCTTTTGTGTAGGTAGGTACCAACATGTTAGTATGTTTATAGTAGGTTTTCACAAATATCACAATGGAATTTACTCGGTCTTGGTTGAAGAATTGTAATTATTTTGTTATTTTTTTATTCATACCTCATCTCATACATTGGAATAATTCCGTGAGTAGGTAGCATAGAAACTTGAGTTACGACGAATATCAGACAACAGAGGAATCACAAATATGCTTATTTAATTGCGTTTAAGTATATTCCACCCAGACATTGAACAAACACAAGTGTTCATCACCCGAATGTTGGTCCAGGGTGGAATCGAACCACGAACCTTGTCGTAGCTTAAACTTAAATACTTGTGCTAGTGATCTTAAAACCATGGCCTTAACACTTGTCTGTTTCCTGCCCTCGGTGATGCTGCTGACGGCGCGGCGGTAAGATGCATGTGTTTCGTAATGGACCTTCCTTCATTCATATCTAGTTTTTTTGTAGTTTTGCTAGTAATTAAACTCGACTAAAGTTTTATTACTTTTAAATTTCCTGCTCACTGTGAGTTGCAGAAAGCGTAATCAAAGTTAATTCTGCTTTAAGTAGTGCTTGTCTGTTGTTTTCACAAATACAAGGCATCAATATATTGGAGAATTTTAATGGACTTCTCTTCTCGGGCTGTCAGTCCTCATCCTAGTTGAGACGCAAATGGGAAACGAAAGCAAGAGAAGTGGCGGGCCGTATATCGCCTTCAGAGCTTTTGTCTTCCTCCATACAGAATGTTTAACGAGTAACTAGTAATAATGTATGTAAAAAGATGTCCGAGTGAGAAACTTCTAAATTACGGAAACGAAATCAGCTAAGTATTTTATACAAAATTCAATAGCTACTTGACAAAATTGAACAGCAGATTGATGGATGTGTTACTAACTTTCTATATATATTCACTTAGGTAACTTTATAAATAGACCGCTATAACTTGAATATGTTTGCAGGCTGTAGTAGCCACTTCTAGCTAGACAATCAAAGCATTTAAAAATAAAGGTTATGCTAAGGACAAACAAAAGAAGTGTAAAAGAGATGGGGAGAGATATTCGGTTGTGAAAACTCAATAATTCTGTTTTGTTACAGGCGCTCTGGTATAAGTACCTTGTTACGGATTGTCTGTCCTTATGTGATTTGAAACCAACGATAGATTATCCACTAGAATAAACATGAAATACCTAGCGGGTACTTAATGATTTAATCACTTGATTTCCCTTGACGAAAGAATAGGTAGGTAATCGGAACAAGTGAACAATGAACATAAAAAAAAATGCAAGAATGTGTTTAATTCTATTATTATTTATTATGTTATGGATTAGATTTTTGTAATTTATACGGGATACGAGCCTAGCTTTATTTATTTATGCAGGGGGTGGACAGCGGGAATTATCCTTCCTAATATAAAGCAAAGTCTACACACCTTCCAGTTAACAATGTGAAGAACATCCTTTAGAAAGCTAAAATCGTTAATTACATTTTAGGCACGAGTGACTTACGTCAGTCGCTAGTAAAATAAAATAAGTAGGAAAGTTCAAAATCAGTATTTACTCCGCTTTGTGACTCCAGCGTTTGAAGTTGTTTGACGCGAGCGCGCGTTTCACAATGTTGAAACGCTTCAAACTTTTAATTGTAGTTTTTCCGCTTTAGTCTACCCTTGTGTAGTTTGTCATAGAATATTAAATGCCATCTAAAAATACTTATTGTATGCTAGAATGTAGTTGACTGTTGTATAAATATTTTAATAAGTAGATAAAGCAATGAATTTTAATAATTATGAAACAACTTTACAAAAATACATTATAATATCGATTTGCTAAATAAGTACCTGAAATGGCCACAACATTGACCTCTTTCGGTTACCTTACAAAGAAACCATATTCATTGAACCGTACTTCCCTTCCGACAATATAATTTCCTATATCGCAATTTGAACATATTATTGTAGATACATAATTATGCAAAACATTGGTTTTGTAACATGATGTTGCATAGCTCAAACTTAATAGTAACAATGTTTAAGACAAAGACATTCTGACACATACATTAGTATTTATTGGTCGTATGTCTTTTTTCAACCGTTTATGTAATTGACCACACATGGTTCCGAGAGTTGTTTCACGACTATGTTTTGACTCATTAAATCATCGACATAAAAGAAGGATATAGGATAGATTGGTGCCCAAGTTCCCAACAGAACTTGTGCTTGTGAACTTGTACTTGTCTGTATACTTGTTTATTATTTCGAAGTACAAACATAAAATATTTTATATAGACAATGAAGCCGGCTAAGCTGCCAGCGGAGGCACATCGCGTGCTAAACAGACTATGCACAAACGATTACATGCGCGCGTATCTCGGTGTGGTTCGGCGTTAGACAAAGACATAGTATACCGTAACACGTGCCGTATTTTTCATCGATTTTTATTTATTAATATCAGCCAGACTTTATGTGTGTTTATTTCGTGGTATAAACTTACTCGTTTGTTCCAGTCGTCGGGCAGGCGGCGTACAGGCTGGCTACCACTCACAGCGCTCATGTAGGGACGCGCCGCGGCCGCAGTCCAACTACTACGAGTACGAGACCACCCCACCGAGAAGGCCCGGCAAACTATCACACTACCACTGACACCTCCGACACCACAAGGTGGTATTGTTGTGTTTCATCCTGCTAGCTTGATAGGAGTCGTGCCCTCAGATGTGTGACGTCTCTGTTTGTAGAAGAAGGAATACCAGCGGCTACAATGCGCTGTGAGAACACCCCACCGAGAATCTCCGGAAAATTATCCCACTAATACTGACAAGGACTTTGGGATCGTTGCCTTAAACGTGGGAAAACATCGCGTAATACGTTAAGAATGCCTAATGGTTATGTTATTAGTACGCACGAGCCTGTCCCACCAAGAAGTTTGACTAGGTACTACCAGAGATTTCTATATTGCAACCCAGTGATTTTGATAGGGATACTTGGAAAGTACAGAAACTAGTTTTATGCTATAGTATATAAAAAACACTAGTGCTCATTCGGAAAACGAACTAATTGCAGGCCCATTTGGTATTTCCCTACCACTGACACTTGTGATAATTGATAACTAATAGCGTTAAAGATAAGTTTATCCCCTGTTACTCTGTACTAGGAAAATGATTTTGTGGTAAACTTAACTAGTTCCGTGGTCACAAAAAGGAGAATTGTAGCACATGTAATTTTGCGTTGGCGACTTACGTACCTACAGACAGCCTCACATCAGGTTACATTCATCTGTCTCTCTTCGATATTGAACCAAACGTGTTTAACATTAAGGTTAAAATCAATCACAGAAAGTTGACAGATTTGTATTATGTGGCTGTCCTTACTATTCATTAGTCATATTTTTTCTTTTTAAGTAGGTAAGAAGTTAAAGTATCTACGGAAAGCCACTTTTCGACGTATGTAAAAATATAATTAATGTTTATTTCCTTTTGAAGCGTAAGTGCGTACAGCGTACTCCTATGCCATTTTAACCCTATTTAGTAACCCGGTGTGGCTGACTATTCCAACTTAATAACGGATGTGGCTTACTACAAATAAAAAACATCGACTATAATAAACCCTATTTGAAACTTTAACAACTTTACCATGCATTATTATAATAAATATTGTTATTTAACTACTGTAGGTATCTCTCGTTTGATGATTGCTAGTCATTAACTTACACGATGAATACTTTTGAATTAGCCGTAACATGTGCAGCATCGTTTAATTTTGTGGTTGTTATTTCCTTAGTGATAAATTAAATAAAAATATATTTACTTAAACAGGACTAAAGATATCATACACTATGAAATAAATCTACATTAATAATGATTTATATTTTAATTGAAGTCATTTTCGGAAGATTATGTTAGCCCAACATATAGGAGAAAACGTTAGGTTAGCTAATATTCTACCTATCTATCGGTACTTGAATAATCGTTTTGTTAGTTAGAAACTTGCCTAATACTATTCGTTATTATGTCTAAAGTAAATAGGCACGAATACCTATTAAATAAAGTGAAATGTTTTATAAAAAAATATCTCGTATGCTTTAGGTCATTAAATAAATAGTGGTGTCTTTGTAACATTTGTCTCATCTAGGAGATACTCAATCTCCGAGTAATCGTGTTCGAGCGGAGTTGCACGAGAGGGCCTATTCTCGACCACTCGACATTCAAGTCGAATTTAGTGATTTCATACATTTGTCCACACAAATCTTAAATTCTACTTCAAACTCGAGTGCTCGAGAATAGGCCCTCGGGTGACTCAGTTGTTTTTTTACCTAATTAGCACTAGCAAAATAATGTACATAAATTAATTTACCTAGTTTCTTACAATCGTGATACTGAAAGCCTTAGGTATATTATGTTGTAAATTGTTTCCCAGTAAACATTGTGCACGGAATTCATAGTGTTGTAGGTGTAAATTGACTTTATTGACCAATTAGCGATCGTGATCTAATAGTTTTTCATTTTAATTACTAAGAACCATGTTTTATTAATTTCAGTAAAATAAAGTGCTGCAATTTATTGCATTTCGTGCATAAAGTTTATAAAAAAATTACATAAAGGCTAAACAATTAAGTTAAGTTTATAATTTTCAAAGAAGCTTTAACGTATGGATTTTTAAATTAAGGAACGATTAAATTAAATCTGATACCTATTATACACTTTGCAAGTGTGACTGAATAATTTATTAAGTTAAGGATAGATTATATTGTGTGCCTATAGAAAGACAGAAATTAAATTCATTTTTTCTTATTTTTTCATAATGCAACCTTTTATACGCCCGTGGATGCATTGTCTTCGATTTGAACACTAACCGGAAAATATCTTAAACACGGTGACATTGATTGAACCGTTCAGGAGCCCAATTCTCGTCTCGTGACATTTCGTTTCATGCGACATATATCACTAAAACATAGTTTTTTTGTTTGGTTTTCAGGTGATATCTGCCATGTTTTCAATATATCACCAGAACGAGAATTGGGTTCCAGGAGCCCAATTCTCAGGATCGTGACATTTATCATCATACGACATATATCACTAAAACATAGTTTTTTTGTATGGTTTTCGGGTGATATCCGCCATGTTCTCAAAATATCACAAGCACGAGAATTGGGCTCCAGGAGCCCAATTCAAAAATATTTTTTTAGTGATATTTATCATCATACGATAAATATCACTAAAAAAATATTTTTTGTATGGATTCAATGCGACATCCGCCATGTTTTTTTTAATCGAAAATCCCGAGAATTGTGCCTACCTGAATGCTTTGGATATTGGGCGATGAAGGTACTGTCTCGTAGTTGGTTCTGACTATGTTTCTCACTATTCAACTTACAAACTGTAATTTTTTGTACGAACAAACAGAAATAATGCAGTAAAAAATATTTTTTCTCTGTCGACGTTGAAATAGGTATTTACGTATTCTTTTTCTGCACTACATAAATAAATGCGAGTTCCCATAAAAATGAGGAAGTAATTTTTATGAAAAATATTAGAATCATAGTTATTAACTTAATTTTTGTGATATTTAATTCAACATAGGTAATATTCAATTTTAGTGTATAATTAATCAACTTTTTTACTTAATAACAAGTTATAAAATGGAATCTAATTAATAATGACAGGGATATTCTTGTATATTATTTACATACACATACCTTTAAGGTGAAGACTGATTAAAAATATATGAAAACTCTAGATGGCGTTAAATATGCACTTACAAGTTGCATTAGCTATAACCACAGTACTTATCTAATCTTTTGGTGCCTTAAATTTATTCAGTTTTCATATATTTCTACTCGACTTTGATAAATGTAAATTGACCTCAATTTATGATATTTTAAGAGACACCGGCTATATCATTTGGATATCAATAATTAGGTAGGATGTCAATGCTTGACTAGCTTGTAAGTGAATTTTCTATGATGAATTTGTATATAATACTTTCCACAATAATTGTAAATATTTTATTAGTATTTTTCCAAAAGATTAATGTAAAAGTACGTATGCAACTAGTGATTACATCTCACCATAATCATGATTTGTTGATGTTTATTTGATTTGAACAAAATGTTAGATTAGTCTCAATAAACGAAAACAACGTGCCCATAACTTTGTACATAATGTATACATACACATGTCTTAAACGTGATGTAATGTGTCAATTTGTATATTTTAATTATGTGAAGACTTTCAGTGTGGAGATTGGCCATCGTACCTAAATAAAAAGAGTATTAGATATTTTTGTTTTATTAATTTTGTAATAAACACCTTCCTCTTTATAAACTATCGGGACTGTATATACCTAAAGCACCTACCTATCTCCTGACTCCCAATTTTACTTACCTAGCTCTACATATACATATATAAGGCGTCCCAAGACCATAGTCATAGGACGCCTTATATATATATATATGTAAATTTCCCATAGGACATGAAGGGAAAGTACCTACATTTAACACTTGAACACGCATATATTACTCAAAGCAAACATTCCTTGGCCGTGTGTTCCCTGGCAGAGCAGAATAGGCCACACTCTTACCGAGGTGTCGTAAAGGGCGACTAAGGTAAAGCTGCTGGCATGATCATCAGCATCCAGAGAAGGAAAACTCTGCATTTATATCAAACCTTTGCCAACCCGTCTGCCAAGCGTGGTGAGTATGGCAATTACCCCTCATGTGATTGAGGGAGGCCAGTGCCCCAGCAGTGGGGACTTAAATGGGCTGATGATGATGATGAAACATTCCTTTAATTTTGAAAAGAAAAAAATATATACAAGGCACGGGATTCGAACCGGAATAAAATTGGCTCTTTTATTCTATCAATCGATAGATACAGCCATTATGTATTACTAACGATAAAATTTGCCTAAGAAACCTAAGTCTTACACTCATCTGACGTGAAAGATAACCAAAAATTTGGCTGCGAAAGATGTAATATTTAAAATATTTTGCATTTTAATTAGCCGCTATTTAAAAAAAAAACAAGCAGTAGGGAGCCAAACTCCTTGGGCGGACATACGTCACTAAACAGCAACCCCACGGAGAAGGGGGGGTGTTTGTAAAAGGGACCTTTTGCGCTTCCCTGAGTCAACCTCCTACCAAATCGTTTTCCCGAAATGAAATATTTTTTTGTAATTTTTCAATTTCAACTGTGTGTATTTTGGGTGTCTTGTCTCTCCAAACCGCGCCCGGTGTCTTCTACTTTCATGGGCTCGTCATAACGACGTTACCGCTCAAATGTCAGGGCCGTCGCGTGACGGGCCGCGTTTGCCCTCGATTGTTTCAGTTGCGCCCTTTGCTATGGCCTTCCTTCTTTCACAAGTGTATCACTTTCGTCTAGGAGCTAGCAGTCATTCTAGCCATGGTTGTGTTTATAAGTAACTACGTAGTACCACCTGTGTTATAATGGGAAATTAGCGAACTTAGAAAATCCACACAAAATAGAACATCCACTTGGCAATAATGTATGGAACAGCTGATTTATTTTAGGACCTATCATAAGGACTTTGACAAAAAATCTATGTAAAAATAACGGTGTACGTATAAAGAAAAAAGAACGGTATGTAACGTGCTACCCACAAAATTACCACCACAATTTTGGATGTCATAAAGGCTGGTTCATGCATGGAGGTATATCGCCGAAGATATTTCATTCCAAATAAAATTATAAGGCAAAAATTATATGACTCTGTCACTTTACTCCATAGCCCTTAGAGCTGTCAAAGCAGCCCCGACCTTTAGACGATAGGTTCGATAAATTGATTTCAGATATCAAATTTCCTATCAGACACCCACCAACAACAGAGTCCTACGCCTATTATATGTGGAAACTTAATAAGGTTGAATTGTGAAATAGGGCTCACTATTTCAGAAGCTTATATAACACATGTTGATACTTCAATTCAAGTTATTTGGTGATAAGTAGGTGTTTCATAATCATGATTTGTAAGAACATGTGTAGGCAGATATCAATCCAATTGGATTAAAGATTGGTGTTTTGGCTTACTTGTTTGCCTGTCTTTCGTATGAATAAATAGAAAAAGTTACCAATGTTGCAATTTTTTATGGATATCTGATTAGCAGCTAATAATGGACAACATTTCAAAATTGCTAAGCTCTGAAACAAAAAATACCAATTCTTTGTTTACTTTTCCGCTGCTCGAATATTTATTTATTCATTTTTTATATTGCTTATTTACTGAGAAAAAAATTAAAAACTAAAAAACGTAAGATGACGTCATCGGACGGCATAATGTAAAATATTTCTTTGCTTAGCACATTATAGTTTTAAATTTACGTAATGCCAAACCCATGACATATGACATGTAACTGTCAAAAAAAAAGACAACTTGTCAACGTTGAATGTATGAATGACGTTGACAATGTTGACACTAGTATTATTTACCTTTGACAGTAGTACCTTTTTTTTATTAAAACAATGGTAAGCAAGGAATATCGCTGTATTCAGCCGTCCGATGACGTCATTTGGCGCTTACGTCTATTTAGAATAAAAAGAATTTCAATAATTATTTTATGCATGAAAATGGACAAATTTTGAAAAAAGAAAAAATATGGGTCTGTTCATTTTATGTCTACTTTCATATAAAAAAACAATATGGACATGTTAAAAATATGAAATGTTGTCCATTGAGTATATTCTTACTTTTCACGTTTTCACGAGTACCTACCAATAACGTTGAACAGTTCTAAGTATTTAATATTTTCTTAATAACATTTATGTGCCTAACACAAATGTTCATCAAAATGTAGATTTAATTTTTTGCCTGCATAGATGAAGATTGATATCCGGATGAATTGATAAGGTAAGCCACTGATTCGGGAATTACACGCTCCAGGCACATATTTACATACGTACTAGACATGGCGGCATCCTTAGTCTATGGTACTACTCAGAGCAATACATAGTTATTATGAATAAAAACATGAAATTATAACAATCTATCTTGTATTGTACAGGTGTAGGCGTAGGTGAAGCAGCGCCTGCACCGTGTTTCGCCGTGTGAGTGAGGTTACCGGAGGCCCAATGGGGGGGAAGGGGAAAAGGTTGGCAGCGCACTTGTGACTCCACTGGTGTTGCGGGTGTCCATGGGCGGCGGAATTGCTTACCATCAGGTGATCCGTCTGCTCGTCTGCCACCTCTTATATATAAAAAAAAAATCCCACGTAAAATAAATAATAATAATATAATAATACGAGTAGGTATGTAAGTATATAATTGGGCATAAGCTCCTTTTAATGAAATGGATATTTTCTCGCATGCATAGAAAAAACCTGTTTTCTTCTATAATGTCGAATTGTGCCTTTAGCTGTTCCGCTGTTCCTGCTCCAGCTGGAATGTTCATTGCCATTCTGGGAGTCGGGCCCACACCCAGTGTTGCCGACACCACTGCCTTTTACTGTTGGTGATTGACCTCTAGATACTCTAAGTAACTTTATCTAGGTATTCAATAAATGAGGTGTTTTGTAATTGGTAGGTAGGCAAATAATATTATTAGAAGAGTCGAGTGGAAAGAAATTGGAAAGGCATATGCTCTGCAGTAGGCAAATACATGCTGCTGAAGAAGAAGAGAGAAATAATATTATTTGATTAACTGTGACCGTTGACCATGGGAGAGTCACGCATCAGCATGAATGGGTCGGCTCAATCGGAGTGATAAAGTACCACGGCCTCACAGAAAACCAGCGCGTAGCATGAAGTAGCGTCTGTTCTGTTTCGCTACGTGAGCGAGGATAGGCCCAATCCGGGCAATACACTGTTACTCCACTGGTGTCTGGGTAATTTTGGTAACCTATATGTACGTTGTTCCTAGTTTCAATAGTACAAAGAAGAACCTAAGTTTGGGACCAGGACACTGCATATGATGGCCAAGTCGCACACATATAGAATCTATCTGTTTCATCAACAAATATTTGTGTCGATATGGGAATCGAACCCGCTTGTTGGCCACGCGTCAGAAAGCCCTTGGCGTAAAACACCGTTTTGATCGTCACCGTTTGAGTGAGGGTACCGGAGACCCAATCCAGGGAAAGAGGGGTTTAAGGTTGGCAGCGCACTTGTGACTCCACTTGTGTCGCGGGTGTCCATGGGTGGCGTCAATCGCTGACCATCAGGCGATCCGTCTGCTCATCTGTTAACGATAATACTTAAGGTGACGGGTAGGGCACACTAGCGACGCCAATCGATTTTAATTTTTAGCTAGTAAACCGGATCTATTTTAAACAATTTCGGGGTTACAACCTCTCGGCAAACACTTATACTATTTATAAAATAACCGTGCACAAACGCGGACCCATCATTTGTACGTGAGAAATTGATTTACAATAAAAGGCCGCTGGCCGCTTTTGGCGGTAATCAACTAGGCGGGTACAAAAACAGACCCAACATTTGTGCATGGTTATTTAATAAATAGTATAAGTGTTTGCCGAGAGGTTGTTACCCCGAAATTATTTAAAATAGATCCGGTTTTGTAGCTAACAATTCAAAAACGAATGGTGTCGCTTGCCAGTAATATTGCTAAGAACTGATTAATTCTACGCGCTTGCTTGTGCCCGGTACGAAGAAACATTTTCAATGCATGCAACGTCCTTTATCCTATTTATCTTTTTGTTCTATAAAATCACCATGAATAGAATGTAAGGTCCTGTTAGAGGTAGCCAATAAAAATAACGTTAGCAATACATTTCCATCAAAGCGCCTAACCCAGACGTTAGGGAGAAAAAAGTAAAAAAGTTAGCCGGTACCCGTTATTTTTGTAGTGGCACAGTACCTACTGTTTCGTCAGGATTGAGGGGCAAGTGAAGCATAAATCCAGATTAGGAGGATTACCCTCCGGAGATTTGTGGGCCTTTGATGTTACGGATTGCGTAACGTGCCTTTTTAAGGTTCCATAGTTTAAGAAACCATTTTTTTTTATGTGATAGGTGGCAGACGAGCTGACGGATCACCTGATGGGAAGCAATTTCCGCCGCCCATTGACAACCGCGACACCAGTGGAGTCACAAGTGCGCTGCCAACCTTTTAGCCCACCATTCCCCCGAATTGGGCCTCCAGTACCGGTACCCACACTCACGCAGCGAAACAGCACAGTGCTGATTCACGCTGGTTTTCTGTGAGACCTTGGTATCACTCCGGTCGAGCCGGCCCATTCATGCCGAAGCGTGGCTCTCCCACCATGGTGAACTATCATGAGCTTTCCTGCTGTCTTTGTTGTAACTTAAGTCAAAAAGGTAGAGCATGATCTTTTGTTTACAAGGTTCGATCAATTTATGTGATACCTAGACCTTTTTAAAATAAATTTAAATAATAACTACATAAGGAGTGCATAAAATGAGATAATTTAATATGGAAGTAATCGATTACCATTATCAATATTTGCAATGACATCTTGACGTTGTTGGCTTACCCCTTATCCGCACGAAGCGATTCGCTTCCACATTCATAATGCGGACAGCTAAGGAATGGAACTCCTTGCCGAGGTCTGTTTTTCCGGACCACTGCAATCTGTACATCTTTAACGCAAAAGTGAACGCGTTACATCCTAAATCTAATCGTCACGTTCCATCAGGTCAATCGTTCAATTCTTTTTTTCATTCCAATTTTCCAATTGGTCATCATCAGCAACCCACACTCGTCCACTGCTGGACATAGGTCTCCCCTAATGCACGCCACTGCTCCGGATTTTCCGTTAAACGTCGCCAAGGTCAGTGTGGTATGGCGGCCTTCCGTATACCGGAGATTCTTAGCACCCCCTGCCCTGCGGTAACCGAGACCGCCACCTTGGCCCGGAATAGCAGGGCTGCCGGGAACTGGGGGCCGGGGAAATACAGTGTCTGTCATTAGGGGGAATAGACCATAACCCACCACGCTGGTCCAGTGCGGGTTGGTGGGTGGTTCGCCAGGGCCTCTTTTGTTGGTTAGCAGGACGCGCCACGGGCAGGAGAGGTTGACTTGGAGCCCGCAAGATGTTGTGTGGGCCCCCTTACGTCCCAATTGGTCAATAGTTAATAAAAAAAAACAAATGTAAAACCTATTAAGTGCCTAAAATATATAATAACCACATGTATAAAGAATTCATACCACTCAAATGCGGTTTACGCTTATCCAATTTATTTCTAGGTCAAGACCTTTCGTCGTCCCATTTAGATCTTCATTTGTATCTACCTCACCGGCGAAATGTGGTCAATTTGTCAAGAAAAGGTCATTGTCCGGTCATCGTACTTAGACGCTATCTATAGTCGCGCAAAATGGGCAATGGGCAGCAAAAAGCGCATTCGAACTCAACACGGAATGTTTGGAAACATTTCTCAGTCTTGCTGCAGTGAAATAATGTTATCGCTAAGCTGTTAAATAGCCATTCAGCCGGTTGAGACGCTTGGGACGCGGTTTCGATTCCCACACCAGCACAAATGTTGATGAAACAGATAATTTGTGTTGGGTGTTTTTTTATGTGATAGGTGGCAGAATCACCTGCTGGTAAGCCATTGCCGCCGCTCATGGACACCCGCGACATCAGTGGAGTCATAAGTGCGCTGCCAACTCTTAAACCCCCCTTTACCGCGGATTGGGCCTCCGGTACCCTCACTCACACGGCGAAACACAGCACAGTGCTGCTTCACGCCGTTTGTTTTTGGTCTCTTCGTTGTTTCTGGTTTTGGAAAACCTTAGTTTGGGACCAGGACAATGTATGTGATGTCTCAGGTTTAAGGATTTTTAGTAAATTTCTTTATTTTAACCTATTTTCTGTTGCTCGACAATATTCTTATCGGACCGGCCCGGACTGTTGTAGTATGTTCGTGTTAGTGATCTGCAGAACAATCGTACGGTCAGCGTCAAGAGTAGCTTAACACTTTAGTACCATGTCGAAGTAACAATTTAAACGAACTCCTTGGAAACTGCCTTTATAAGGCAGAACAGTTACTTCGACATGGTACTAAAGTGTTAAGCCACTTTTGATGCTTAGGTACTGTACCTAATCACATCTATTGAGGATGCAACTCTACATCCGATAGGCACAGATTATAACTTATACCATGAAATACGTACTTTTTGTGGGAAAGTTTGTGATTTACTGGTTGACTGCCGCACTCAGAGACGTCAAATTAACTTTGATTGTTAGTTAAAAAAATATATTGACACTTATTTCAATCCGCAAAGACTTTCCAGCGCGGTCGTAAGTGTTCATAAAAACGTCAAACGTCATATCCACTTATAACTTGTTAGAGATTGAAATTGTATACTGTTGAGAGCTTGCTCTTGTCCAAATAATTTATCTGCAGTCTTGTGCATTTATTATACAAACTCATAGTGAATATGTGTGTGTGCGCGTACCTACATATACTGTACTGTGAATTTAATATACGTTGCCGCCTTTATTGTTATACTTACTTTCTGTACTTTAATATTGCTCACAGTACCGGCTTTATTACGACACGGGGCCCGATCCCAAGGCCGACTTCAAAGATATTTTTTTTACCCTGCCAATGTCTATTCCCAATGTAGCCGATACAAAAAAGAACGATATGCAACAAAGCAGTTTCTGTGGGTTACTCTACCTCAAGGCATTCTATGAGCTTTCAATGTATGTAGCATTGTCAATAAGCACCATTCGAAAGAACAATAGGTAGGTACGCACTATACCTATTGACATAAATAATTATATAAAGTCATACTTTCATTTGACAAAGGATAAATATTATCTTAATAAATACTGTAAGCGACTAATAGCAATGTCGCTATCTTATTATTTAGATTGCTCAGCCAAAAATTTGGCTACCATATCTGCTCCTATTGAGCAGAAAAAATATGACATGTGTAATCAGACGTTGGAATTAGTTCCAATGAATTTAAATGTAATTTAGAGACAATAGAGAACACCTCTTGCACACTAGATTTAATGACAAAGGGGAAGTCTGGGCATTTAAATATTGTTCATCAAAATATACAGGGCTTCTCCGGTAAAGATTTGGAATTGGAACTTTTTTTAAATAAAATGAATATACATGTCCTCTGTGTAACTGAACACTGGTTAAGGCAACATGAACTTATTATTAATATTGATAATTATAAAGTCATAAGTGCGTTCACAAGAAAGTCGGCCATTAGGGGTGGGTCACTTATATTATTACATAATTCATTAAAAGCAAAGGAGCGCAAAGACATAGTCGCACTTTCAACTGAACGAACTATTGAACTATCTTGTGTAGAGATTGAACGGTTTATCATTATTTGTGTATACAGACCTCCCTCTGGTAACTACAATAACTTTGAGTCTGCCATGGAAGAGGTGCTGAGAAAAGCAACTAATTGCAACAAGCAAGTAATTGTATGTGGGGATTTCAATATTAACATTTTAGAACACAGTCAAAGCTCGGGTATGCTTCTTAATCTATTTAAATCTTTTGATTTACGCCATCTGTTTAATGACCCTACACGCATTACCCCCACATCAGCTACTTGTATTGATAATATTTTCTGTAATTGTAAGGCAATTAAAAAATCAATAATAAATTTTATAAATTCAGACCATACAGGACAGATAGCTGTTTTTGAACACCGTCGTGCAACTGCTTCCTCTTCTTTTGTCTATAGGCCAATCACCACTAGTCGTGTGGAAAAATTTAAGGAAAATGTTGAAAACAACGTTTTCCTGATGCAAGTAAGTAAGTATGCTAATATTGATGAACTATACAATACTTTGTTTAATGTTATTGAAAAGGAGTTTGAAGTAATTTTTACTAAGAAAAAAGTCAAAGTAGACAATACTAAAACAATATTTAGCGATTGGGCTACTAAAGGCATCTTCAAAAGCAGGCGCACTTTATTTGAATTATATGACATTAAAGCTAACTCCAATGATCCTACAATAACTGAACATGTTAGAAACTATTCCAAGCTATTTAAAAAAGTCTGCGCAATAGCAAAAGCTAATTATTTAAAAGATAAAATTAAAAATTCAAATAATAAAATCAAAGCCACTTGGAATATGATTAATAAAGAGACTTGTAAAAATACTACTCAAGACCTCAAGTACTCTTTGAAAATTGATAATAAACAACTCAACGAGGACGTAGAAATAGCAAAGGCATTCGAATCTTTCTTTGCTAATATACCTCTTATTACCACTAGTAACTTAAATTCTAGTCCTCAGCTTGCTAATTGTCTTCTTCAATCGAGTGTGGACGAGTGCCGGACTTCTTTTAGTTTCCATCACATCAGCCCGGAAACTATACTTAAAACTTTTAAAGAGATCAGCGTAAAGAAAACAGAAGATTTGTGGGGAATATCAGTAGAAATATTAAAAAATATAATAAAAATCATTGCCCCATATTTAGCTGTAATATTTAATGAATGCGTAGATATTGGTCAATTTCCAAATCTGATGAAATATAGCAAAGTTCTACCACTTTTCAAATCAGGTGATAGAAGTGACCCATCTAATTACAGACCAATATCCATTTTACCTGCCCTTAGTAAAATATATGAAAAAGTTATATTCTATCAATTATTGGGTCATTTTAATCTAAACAAATTATTGCATAATAAACAATTTGGATTTACTAAAGGCAAATCTACTACTGATGCGGGAGTTGCACTCATCAAGCACATTTTTGATGCATGGCAAAATAAGCAAGATGCTGTAGGTATATTTTGTGACCTATCCAAAGCATTCGACTGCGTTAATCACCAAACATTATTAATGAAGCTACAGCATTACGGCCTCACAGATAGCTCTCTGAGCTTAGTACGGTCATACCTAAGTGATAGAATTCAAAAAGTCAATGTTAATGGAACTAACTCTTCTGGCGCCCTTTTACAGATGGGAGTGCCCAGGGCTCGATATTGGGGCCCTTACTGTTTATTATATATGTAAATGACCTACCTTACTTTACTAAAAACTTGTGTGACATAGTATTATTTGCAGATGATACTTCTTTGATTTTTAAAACTAATAGACATAAAGATAACTTTGACGATGTAAATAATGCTCTCACTCAAGTGTTACATTGGTTTACTGTAAATAATTTACTTCTCAATGCTAAAAAAACTAAATGTGTCAAATTTACATTGCCCAACGTAAGACAGGTCAGCACTAGGATTAATATGAATAGTCAAAATGTTGAAGTAATTAATTCTACAGTATTTCTAGGCGTCACGTTAGACTCAAAATTACAGTGGGGTTCTCATATTGCAGCCCTGGCAGGGAGACTTAGTTCGGCTGCATATGCAGTCAAAAAAATAAGACATCTGACCGATATTGAAGCAGCCAGACTTGTGTATTTCAGTTATTTCCATAGCGTTATGTCTTATGGTCTGCTGTTATGGGGCTCTGCGGCTGATATTCAAGCTATTTTTGTGCTACAGAAACGAGCTGTCAGGGCCATATACGGACTTAGACCACGAGACTCGCTTAGAAACTTGTTCAAAGAAATTAACATTTTAACATTAGCATCACAGTACATCTTTGACTGTATTATGTATGTTTATAAAAATTTAGAAAACTTCCCTCGAAAATCCGACAACCATAACCTAAATACTAGAAATAAACACAAGCTTGCTGTTTCACATCTCAGACTTCATAAGATTGGTAATTCATTCGTAGGAATGAGTATTAAAATATTTAATAAGTTACCACAAAATCTTGTTGATTTACCAATGCCCAAATTTAAAACACATGTTAAAAATTATTTAATGGCAAAAGCCTATTATACAGTTAATGATTACTTAAATGACAAGAATTTGTGGAAATGATAAACTGTTCGCCTACACCCATGACACTGTACTTAAAAAAAAAATTTGGTGATTAAAAAGAGTAACTGGCGAGTTTCTTGCCGGATCTTCTCGTCAGAATCAACTTTCCGATTCCGGTGGTAGAATCACATTATATTTATTCATTTCTTAGTATATTTTTTGTATCGACATATATGTTTAATAACATGTATAATATACATAGCTATAATTTATATTTTTCATGTATGACGATTTGTAAGAGCTGTATATAAGCCTATGCAAATAAAGCACTTTTGAATTTTGAATTTTTTGAATTTTACCTACTAGGATACTAGGCGAAGACTGGGTTACATATATGAAAGTGAAGTTCCAGCCATCCGTACTAAGCGCTATGCAAACTCCTTTCTGTGTTGTGTGTAATCTCGTTATGCCGCTGATGTATTTCCTGAACAATATAACCTGGGCCTCTTTAAGGCAAGAGTTAATTGGCTTTTCAGGGGTAAGAATGGCCCACCTTGGACCTCATCTTCACTTAACATCAAGTAAGACTGAAGTCAAATGCTTATTTGTCGTATCATTAAAAAAAAACTCGTAATATAGAGTGGCAGAGTCAGCCATGAATCTAGATCTGTGATATAGACAGGAGACACGATCAGATGGAATTTTCCACTATGGCCCCGAGTTCGTAGTATTCAGGCCCCCAGTAAGTAGTTCGCCTTACTACTCTGCCCTGATCGCCGTTTCTGTTTGCGGTTTGCTTTGTGGTTTAACGACCGCTGTCAGTACTTATATAATACGATTTATACATGGAAAGATTACTTGGGTCACAAATCATGTTCAAGTTCTTACGTTTGAAGATCATAAACAGGTTTTAAGATGTAGATTTGGAAGTATTTACCTGAATTGTGTTTTTGTCCGTGGCTAGTGATGATTATGTACCTATAAAAGTAAAGTATCAGCCTATATACTGCCCCACTGCAGGGCAAAGGCCTCCATCAAAGAAATCAAGTCATCGCTACTATGATGCGGTTAGACATAATAACCACGTTTGCCTAATGCGGATTGGTGATCACAAACCCTAGCTATGTTTCCGTTTCATTGGTGATCACAAACCCGAGCTATGTTCCCCTATCCGAATCCCGGACCCCGAGATCACGGCCCGGTAATTAACCATTAGACCAATGTGGCGTTTCTATCTACCTATTATTTTCCTTAAACTTAAATACCTAATCCTGAACCTTTGTGTTGATTATTATCATTTACTATTCTTCCTTCTTTGCTCAGCTATCAAATGAAATGATAATTGTTTTTCAGAAATTAATACATAGTATAAACCAAACTCTGTCCTTGTGTATGCTTAGATCTTTAAAACTACGATGCGATTTTGATGCGGTTTTTTTAAGGTGACGGGTAGGGCACACTAGCGACTCCAATCCATTTTAATTTGTAGCTACTAAACTGGATCTATTTTAAACAATTTCTTGGCAAACATACCATTAATTAAATCACCATGTACAAATGTTGGGTACAATTCAGATGGTCGGACCAAATACGTTCGACCCTGGACACCAAGCTGTATGACGCCCTCCACATTGCAAAAGACAGACATAGATGGAGGTCTATTATAAAGAGCAAACTGGCCGCCCACGGGAGGAATCACGAGCCTCAGTAATGAGGAAAACGACTAGAGGAGGAGGAGGAGAGTAATTATATAAGAGGGAGATTTATATGTACGTAAATATTACTCTTAATGATATAATGCGTAAGCCGCATGCTCGGATTCAAACCACGACCCCCCTATGGAGAGCGCGTCCAGGACTACTGAGCTACCATCGCTCTGGACACACATTTGCTCTGAATATTATCGCTCATGTGGAATACACTGTTCAAGGTTTATCGGCAAACCAAATTTAAATCGAACCTGTTTCAATAAATTCTTTGTCCCTGAAAATTATGTAGTCGGAAGCAGATTTTTCATATTTTTTTTAAACTTCTTTTAGTTAGTATTAGGTAGTTTACTGACAGACAATAAATATTACAAAAACCGAATAGTAGGTACTTACTACTTAAGTACTTACTTAAACAGAACAGTAAAGGAAAATTAATAACGATAATATTTTCTGAATCGCAGGGTTGGGTAAAATGTTGGCTCCAACGCGTACGCGAAAAATGGACCCAACATTTGTGTATGGTTATTTAATAAATAGATTAAATAGTATAAGTGTTTGCCGAGAGGTTGTAACCCCGAAATTGTTTAAAATAGGTTTAGTAGCTAAAAATTAAAATCGATTGGCGTCGCTAGTCTGCCCTACCCGTCACCTTAACAAAACGTCATATGTTTTGATGGTAGGTAAAGCGGTCCACTAACACCAACCGGATATGTGAGAAGCACAAGTGAATTTTAAAATCTCATTCATGCCTACCCCGTCTATTCTAAATGAAATAAATAATTTACTAAAGGTTGCGAAACTACTATTGCATAACATTATTACGTAGGTAGCATACTTAAAATTGTGTGTTGGCCTCAGATAACATCAGAGTTGCATTTAGAAAATGAAATTTCTAAAACCAACACCTACCAATTGAGACTATTGCACATGGCAATGACCAACTATTTAATGTGCTGATTATTTAGATACCGTGTTTGTGTGTACCAAATTGTTAGGCCTTTACTTAATAAAATATTTGCTTTTTAGTAAGCCGACCGTTGACCGAAATAAATCAGTTGGTTTCTTCAAGGGTATGAGGTTGCGAATTGAGCGACTTGCGTCACTGCGCCAAGTATGGATGCTGCGTCTGTGCATATGCAGGGGGAAAAGCTGGTTATGAAAATGGGACATCTGTCAGCGAAAGTGAGTTATGCAGACGGCCGCCATCGCCACTAGCCATTTCTAGGGCGCCGCGGGTCCAGCTCTGTCTGCTGAGAGAGCCGGTGGCCGCGCGCTGCAGCGCGGGCAGTCACGCTCCGGCGCCGCAGCGGCCACCCGCGTCCGCAAGGCCTAGTCAGTGTTGCAACGCCACGCGGCAAACCCGTCGCCTGCACCTTCGTAAGCGCTTGAGCAACGCGTTCCGTTATTTCCAGAATCAAAGTGTATGTTGTTTGTGAAGTTGTCGTTTTTTAAATATTTGTACAAGACCGAGCGAAAGCGGTCAAGCGGGCAGTCTGTCGGTGCGCGGAATTCGGCTGTGTAGGTGTTTTTCCTTGTGGTGTGTTGCAATGGCATCAAGTGCTAAAGTGTCGAAACTCGCCTGATGACGAGCTGGTGAGCGCTCGAGCTGTAAAAAACGAGCACACGTGCTTATGTAAGCCTGAATCGGCACATAACAAGTGAGTACCTAGACCCGAATGCTTTATCATATAATACAACAAAACTTCCTTCCAACTAACTTATATGATAACTTATAAAAATATTGTAATACCTAAAGTAGTCAATTGTCATTATAATGAAAATTTAAAAGAAAATCTGCTCATCAACATTGTGCTTACTTGTTATTTTTGTGATCTTCGAAGTTTAGGCAAAGTTTACAACAAACTTAGGCGCAAATTGATAAGCCCGCCAACTCGATAGACACTTTTAGAAAACAATAGATATTTAAGTAACTTATAAATACAAATAGTTTAATTGAATAATATTCAAACTAAATGGATTACCCAATATCGATGTCACGCGAAACGTAAAGAAATTACCTACAGTGAGTACAGTACGAGTATGGGTGCGCAAATGGTCGCACGGTGTAATTCGAGTGCTCGGCCTAATTATTGGCAGATATCGAGAACCAGTTAAGCTCGTTAAATGCTTGGACATTCGTTTACGAATATTGTCTGTGCAAATAAACAAACGTATATTGCATCGAATAAGATCTCTCGTACACTGCTCCGCTGGCTTAGATATCTGACGTACAGCCACACACACGTCCAAATATACAAAACTGTCGAATTTCTTCAGTGGATTTGTATCCTTAATATCAAACACGTTCGGTTCAAATCAATTGACGAACTTTGACAGATTGTAATAGCCTGCTGTGTGGCTGTCTTTGCCCACGAGCGGGAGAGTATCGAGTAAGTTGAATGTTGCTATGAAAAGAAAAGTAAGAATTTATCTTGGATGATATTGCAGGCGCCGCCCCCAGTGGGGCTTCCTAGAACTCTGCAAGACGAAGTTGTCAAAGACTTTGCCGAAGTGATCAAGCTTGGCACAAGCGCTGGCACTTTGATATCGAAGGCCAAGATCTAAACAGCATACGAGGCACTGAACACTTATGGGAATCTGTAAAACAGAATTTATATTTTTTTTCCAATTTCTTCTTCACTTCGAAATTCTTCGACGGTAGGTATTCGAGTGTCGTCGGTCGGTTCACCAAAATTCGTTGACTTACTTAGATCTTGTCGGGCAAAGCATTTGCCTGGTTAGCAAAAGATGAGTTCGATTGCCGCCCAAAGACCGTCAGAGTTTTTAAGTGAAGACAGGATGCTCATGACCTTGCTCGGCTTTATGGTTTCCTATTACTAATATCATGCGAAGAGTACCTACATTGCAACAAGGCAGTATTACGATAGTTCCTGTTAAAATCCGAATATAATTACTATCGAGTGATTAACATTGATACAACATTATCCTTCCTAGTCATCTGATTATTACATCCTGTTGTTGCATATAAAATTTGTTATTAAGTAAGCATAGTAATAACAGGTTTTAGAAAGAAGCGTTCAATCAATTTTCAATTACAATTTTACGCATTATGTAGGTATGTAAAAGTTAAGCTTTATAAGCGGTGAAACGTAAATTAAAATAATCTTCACAAGAAAATATATAATTAGGTAGTTATTGACCAATGTAGCAACTGTTCCGACGGCGCATTTGGCAGTAGGAAGTGGTAACTCACTGTTACCCGCCGAGAGTTGTAGCACAGTTGTAGGTTCGATCACGGTAGGTATGCTACTTGGATTTGTTCAGTGACCATTGTCATTGAACAATCTAATCCTTAAAAAGATACATAGCCCAGAAGTGTCTGGGTTATGTATCTTTTTAAGGATTAGTTTGTGGCACCCCTTTGAGGGCCGATTTGACCAACCTTATTCCGATAATAAATCTATGCCTAGCGCTGTCCTACTATACAAATCTGACGTTATACCATAGATTTATCCACTGGTAAAGATTGGTCGAATGCAGCCTTAATGTATTATCTACGATACAAGTGCTCAAAGCTACTTCATTTGGGATCAAGTCTACACACTACGTATATTGTCAAATTTGCACCGTTACTTTTTGGCGTTAAACCCGAATGACGAACAGGTATCATCGCTAAAGCTCCTTACATGTTAGTTAAATTAATGAAATAAGCGGAAAAAGACAGCTCTTCCGTACATTATTGCCAGATGGCAATTATGCTTGGAAGAGCTTGGTTCTAACTTGTATCCGATAGCTGATTTTTATTCCGCTTATATTGTTAATATCCTAAAGAAGCTTTATTTAATACCTGTTATACCTATTATGAGGGCTTTGGAATTTAAATGATAAATTTATAATGGAATACTATATTTATTTTTACCCGTTGAAATCGTACCGCAAAGCAAATCGGATATAAGTCGACAGAGTACTCAGTAAAGGAAGACTATAAAACCGTTTCCGAAGTCTAGCGATGCTGGCTCTTTGCCCACGCGTCGTTCCTCTGTTTGTTTACAAACATTGAAAGCGAGACCAACAGATTGGACGACAGGCATACAATATCTCGTCATGGTCTTCCTTCGTTTCTCTTTTGACTTCTTACGGAGTTGCATTTTTCGAAACTTCAAAATTTAATCTTCTTTGTAGTTTGATCTCTTAGAACCTAAATGTTAGTTATGTACTTTGTTAAGTAGTCTACGCCTTTACACGGTCTAAAATCGTTTAAAAGACCTTATATTCGCACGTTATGTATAAATAATTTGTATAATAAAATAACAGTTGTGCTGTTATTGCCAAGAGTGGAAGGAGAGAATCGTCTATGCGTAGATTCAATCTTCATGGTCATAATTTAGGTACATTTACCACAATTTTAGCGGACCCAACATCTGAGGCAGCTAAGCAATTAGCTGATATTTTTAGTACATAAATGATCCTCTCGTCCCGTGCTGTAACTATTAATCTTTAAGTCATGTTAATTTCGGTTAGGGTTCGATGGGGCTGACATGTCTATGGAGACAAAAGCCTCTAAAATAAATAAAGAGAAAAAAAAAGAGTGGAAGCACTGTGGAAGTTACATTTTGCAAAAATAAATACTTAAACGATACCTATGCACTTCTAAATGTTTCAAATGTAAGTAATGGAAAGGATAAATCAATTCTAAGTCGATAAAATTATATTAAAGACAAATCCGACTGCACTCAAAAACAGATTAGTGGCCACCTATCAGACATAAAAGGCGGTATTCCTGTCTCAAGACAACCTTCGTATAAACATTCTAAATGAGTATTGTGTAAAGCAACAGTATCTGACTCAATTAAAACACGCAGTTATAAATGCAATATCGAAATGTACCTACTCGTTCGTACTTCATGAAATTTTAACTAGCCTCGTAAACTGTGAGGCGGCTCGAGGACCGTTAGAGCTAGAGATGTGACACACACTGCGATAAGCCACGCTTTGGCATAAATAGGCTCAACCGGTGTGATACTAAGGCCTCACAAAAAAACAGCCTAAAACAGCAGCACAGGCGTGCTTTGTTTCGCCGAATGAGTGAGGGTACCAAATCGGGGAAAGGGGGTTTCAAGGTTGGCAGCGCACTTGTAGGTGTCAGTGCGCGGCGGCAATTGCTTGTCAACATGTGATCCGTCTGCTACATATCACATCCTGGAATTTATTTCAATCCGCCCAAAATGTCATGGCATCTCTATACTCAACTCATCTAGTTTTTTTTTGTTTTCCCGGGAGAAATGCATTACGCAGACCCTGCCGCCAGGGGGCGACAGGGTACTGTGGGACTCACCCTCCGGGCCGCTTCTTCTAACAAGAAGCGACCTGAGGGCATACCCGTCCCTGTAGCCGGCTGGCCACCTCCACGGAGAGGACAAAAAGTTCTCCGCCAAACTCGTCCTCTCCTTGCTCGAAACGGGCCAGCGAGGGGGTTAGACTCGCGCTCCCGCTCCGCCACCGCCTTCTGCGCCACCACTTCTTCTCAGAAGTGGGCGAAGGCCGACCTGGCCCTCTCATTATCCATTATACAACTATGCTGGACAACGAGAGGTCCCGTCCGACCTCTGCGACCAGCGCGGACCGCTGTTGGTCGAAGGACGGGCACACCACCAACGTGTGGTAACTCATCTAGTACCGTAACATAGCCTAACCGTAACCAACAGAGGAGTAAAAAAATAGCGTATAGATTAGTAACAGCGTAGAGATTAGTGAAAGTGAAATAATTCGACACGAAAAAAAAACTTTAATCGACTCACTGAAAACAAATATGGCAAATAATCGATATTAATTATTTTCACACTACTAGTTAGCAGCGCACCAGACATAGAGGCGTTGGCTTTCTGCCAAGACGCCTCCAATCTGTCTGTTTGTTTACCAACATTGATAGACAAATCGAAAACTCGAAGTTACTATGAGAATGTGTGTATCGTCACCTACATACGATCGAAGACTTAGAAGCACAGAGTGCTATGTATTGCTTAGATTAGAAGCGACCGTTCGTAGCAATAGCAATGACCTCTTTACCTTTATTGGAAAAGTGGTGACTAACACTTCTAATATTCAAAATTGTACATTTTACACTAGACCTCGAGAATAAAATATATTGTTGTGAGATTTTGTGATTAGAAGTTGGTTGAAGATAAAGAAAAGAGATGTTTTGGATTGTAGAAATATCTTGTTAGTTACTTTAAATGACATCTACAGGTCTAACATTGTTATGAACATAATTATTTAAGTAAGTATATTTTTAACTTCTCTGTTGTCTGGAATACGTAACCAAATGCTTAAATACTCCCCTCACAGAGAATCTCTGTACCGTGGTGAGGTAGACACAACACGAAATAATCGATTTAAGCCCTAAATATAGGCATTAACTGCTGCCTCGAGTGCGCAGTAGTGGTTAGAGGGTCGCACTTTAAAGCGACGGCTGCGGAAGAGGTCCCGGGTTCGATCCCCGGGTCGGGCCAAAAATTTGTACCTAAGTTTTCGGCAAGAAATTATTAGTGGCAGCGAGTCTGGAAGTTGGCGGTCTTGTACCCCCGTGCCTCGAAAAGCACGTTAAGCTGTTGGTCCTGCGCCCGATCCCTCTCCGGTCGTGTCACATTACTGTCCCATCGGATTATGATGGCAAGGGAATACAGAGTGCACTTGTGTTTGCGCACACACTTGAGCACTATAATATATCCTGCGTACGTAGCTGTAATCGGTTGGAGGATATTATTATAAGCATTAAGTAGGATAAGAAACTAAAAATAGTGGCAATTTTATCAGCACATAAAAATAAAAAGTTGCAAAAGAAAAATGTATAAATAAGCACATTTTTCTTAATAATTTGTATAAATAAGCTCATAATTATGTAGCTAGAAAATGTATGTATATAGGTAACAACACTAACAATCCTTTTTCGTAGAGCAACAAATAACACTACAAATATTTTTTTTGTAAACTAGCAAACAAAGGCAAGGTTCTAGAGTCTGTGGATTAAATGTAAAAAAATAATAAGAAATGAAAAAAATGCTTTAAATAACTAACGAAATCAGGTCAATCGAGCCCACGGCCCTTGGAGCGTGTGGCAGGTCACTACTAAATGCACCAACAGGTCAGTAAATGCGTATTTATTTTAAAATCCTAAGTGACTTTCATTAGTAGGTGCGACTACAGCAGTCTCGCAGAATAAAATGGTCGGACATTTCCATTAACGTAAACACGTAGGAATACGAGTACATAATGTCGAAACTGATGATGGGTAAGCGCTATTTATCACTATTATAACACCATTATCTTCAGCCTCAATCTCGGCTACGGTAATTAAGCAAAGTATGTATTTTGTATTATGTATCAAACCAGCAACCATGGTTCCTTAAGTACCTACATAAAAGAGTTCTATTAATGCGTCCTATCAAACCAGCAACCATGGTTACTTAAGTACCTATACATATAAAAGAGTTCTATTGATTCGTCCTATCAAACCAGCAACCATGGTTACTTAAGTACCTATACATATAAAAGAGTTCTATTAATGCGTCCTATCAAACCAGCAACCATGGTTACTTAAGTACCTACATAAAAGAGTTCTATTAATGCGTCCTATCAAACCAGCAACCATGGTTACTTAAGTACCTACATAAAAGAGTTCTATTAATACGTCCTATCAAACCAGCAACCATGGTTACTTAAGTACCTACATAAAAGAGTTCTATTAATGCGTCCTATCAAACCAGAAACCATGGTTCTTCAAGTACCTACAATAAAAGAGTTCTATTAATGCGTCCTATCAAACCAGCAACCATGGTTACTTAAGTACCTACATAAATGAGTTCTATTAATACGTCCTATCAAACCAGCAACCATGGTTACTTAAGTACCTACATAAAAGAGTTCTATTAATACGTCCTATCAAACCAGCAACCATGGTTACTTAAGTACCTACATAAAAGAGTTCTATTAATACGTCCTATCAAACCAGCAACCATGGTTACTTAAGTACCTACATAAATGAGTTCTATTAATGCGTCCTATCAAACCAGCAACCATGGTTACTTAAGTACCTACATAAAAGAGTTCTATTAATACGTCCTATCAAACCAGCAACCATGGTTCCTTAAGTACCTACATAAAAGAGTTCTATTAATGCGTCCTATCAAACCAGCAACCATGGTTCCTTAGTACCTAAATAAAAGTTTAGGATGACATTGAAAATCGCTATCGTTTCCATGCTCCCTTCCCTTATATAAATACTTGGGTATTTCCCCATGACGCTTGCGACTTTAATACGATCCGAAACAAGTTCAAGCGGATGACTTTACGCCAGTTCGTTCACTGCTTTACGCCCATCTAAACAATTACTTAATAATATACTTTTTTAAGCCCTTTGATTAAGGTGACGGGTAGGGCACACTAGCGACACCAATCGATTTAGATTTTTAGCTACTAAATCGGGTCTATTTTGAACAATTTCGAGGTACAACCTCCCGGCAAACACTTATAAGGCTATTTATTAAATATGCACAAATGTTTGGTCCGTTTTTGTACGCGTTGGACCCTACATTTGTGCATGGTTATTTAATAAATAGTATAAGTGTTTGCCTAGAGGTTGTAAACCCCGAAATTTTTAAAAATAGATCCGGTTTAGAAGCTAAAAATTAAAATCGATTGGCGTCGCTAGTGTGCCCTACCCGTCACCTTAAGGGCCATTTTACAGATGTGTCGAGACATTAAAAAAAATTGTGATTTCTTAAGCTTATTTTGCACACGCCATTGTTTTTTTTATGTGATAGGTGGCAGATGAGCAGACGTATCACCTGATGGTAAGCAATTGCCGCTGTCCATGGACACCCGCGACACCAGTAGAGTCACAAGTGCGCTGGCAACCTTTTAACCCCCCTTTCCCCCGGTTTGGGCCTCCGGTACCCTCACTCACGCGACGAAACACAGCACAGTGCTGCTTCACGCTGACTCTCTGTGAGGCTGTGGTATCACTCTGGTGAAGCCGGCCCATTCAGGCCGAAGCGTGGCTTTCCCACTGTTTGATGCCACTAATCTAGCAAGATTTGAAAAATAGTCACTAAAAACGTAACCTTTAAATGTCTTGATAATTTTTTCATTTATTGTCTTCATTTAATTTTCATAACAATCAATAAAAAAACCGGTGGCGGCGTCAGTGATCCATAAAGGGGCTTTTAACAAAAGTGACCGACGAGTACTAAAATGAAACCGAATATTCTCTTCAGTTTATGATAAACTTGGTATGTACACACGGCGTGTCCTTATGTCTGGCGCACAAGTGCTATTTTTCCACTGCAGGGGGGTAACTTGATCTGACGCTCACTGTACGTAGGTACTTACTTACCTACCTACTTAAAATATCACACGTAATCACGATATATGCTACCGAATCTCGACGATTGCGTCGCCGGGAGAACCGGACTCATCTTTAATTCATAAGCGTTTAATATGTCAATAGTTATTTAGATTTATTGACCTTTGAACTTCAACTTTTTCCAGCGAATAGATAAATCAAACAATTATATATAAACAGAATCATCAAAGCACTTTAAAATATTGTTATATTCTTCCACAATTAACTAGTGTGCCCGACCCGTCGCCGGTAGGGCACACTAGCGACGGCAATTAATTTAAATTGTTAGCAACTAAACCAGATATCTTTTTAATGATTTCGAATGCTGCAGCTTCTTGGAAAGTACTTATACTATTTATTTAACACTTACCCTTTTAGTCTGCTTTTGTACTTGTAATTAGAATAACCGCCAAAAACACTTATGGCGTTATTCCAAATTTCCAGTGCATAAACTGATCAAAAAGTAGTGCACAATTATTAAATAAATAGTATTTATAAACGTTGCTTAGAGATTGGAACCGAATCAATGTATTTTAAACAATTTACATTGATTCGGTTTAGAAGCTAACAATTTAAATCGATTGGCTAGTTAGGGGTACCGGTCGCTTTAAGGTGATGGGTAGGGCACACTAGCGATGCCAATCGATTTTATTTAAACTACTAAACTGGATCTATTTTAAACAATTTCGGGGTTACCACCTCTCGGCAAACAATTAAACTATTTATTAAATAACCATGCACAAAATGTCGGGTTCGTTTTTGTACACGAAAAATTGATTCACGCCAAAACGGCCTCTTTTGGCGGTAATCCAAAATTCGAGTGCAAAAGCAGACCAAACAGTTAAGTATAAGTATTAAATAAATAGTATAAGTGTTTGCCGAGAGATTGTAACCCCGATATTGTTCAAAATAGATCCAGTTTAGTAGCTAAAGATTAAAATCGATTGGCGTCGCTAGTGTGCTCTACCCGTCACCTTAAGTTTGTGTGTAGACAAAGTTTCCCGTAATGAACCCTTGTAGGATATGGCGGGTAAGAATTATACAAGCAAATAAAAAATTCTGGCAGATCGAGCTGTAACCAGATAGCTCTCGATCGGTCCAATTTTGTCTCGATTGGCCTACAACGACACATGCAAGAAATACATATTGTATCTAAAACCTTACGTTTGTTACATTTGATCATACCTAAGCGCTAACAACTAAAGTCTTCATTCGATTCTCAGCCATAGGTTCAATATCAATTGAGATTATTGACAGAACATAGGATCCAAAGATGTGGCTATTGTCTGTACTATCAGACCTACAGTTAACCGGATATTGTTGATTGTTATTGTCATAAGAGTCAAGAGTATGCAGTTAATTATGAGGCTGATGTACACGCACGCACAGCGCAACGAATTATTTCTTATACTTACAGTTATTTTAAACAGTTATGAAGTAGTATCTTTGTACACTTGCAAAGATACTGATCTATGCACTTCTTATTTATTTCCTCCGTTAGAGGATAAACAGCTAGAGCTGCGTGCAGTGCTACTATTAGCACTTTTGGTGCTAGATTTAGCACTATTTGTTTAAGTCTAACGTCCAAATTTGAGATTTAAGGTGACGGTTAGGGCACACTAGCGACGCCAATCGATTTTGATTTTTAGCTCCTAAACTGGATCTATTTAAACAATTTCGGGGTTACAACCTCTCGGCAAACACTTATAACATTTATTAATTAACCATGCAAAAATGTTGGGTCCAACGCGTACGCGAATAATTGATTCACGCCAAAAGCGGTCACTTTCGGCGTGACACTTTTCGCGTACAAAAACGGACCCAACATTTGTGCATGGTTATTTAATATATGTATACATAGTATAAGTGTTTACCAAGAGGTTATACCACGAAAATGTTTAAAATAGATCCGGTTTAGTAACTAAAAATTAATCGCTAGTGTGCCCTACCTGTCACCTTCACGCGCATCCTTTTTTCGTACTATGTATTTTAGGATTTTATATTAACGGAAAATTACCTAACCTTTGCTGTGGCTTGTTTTTTATTGTTTCTGTGTGTAAACAATCTATCTTGGTTTTACATCAAATTCTACATGATTTCTTTAAAGAAAGCTTTTTCCTACACGGTTTCTGTCGAGATACCTTTTTATCTGACTACGGCAAAGCCAAAAAGGAAGGAGCTCCGAGATGTTCGTGGAGTAGCAGCCAGCGAGTGGACAGTTCGTCGACGACTCAAGCAAGCGAATCTGACTCCAAAAAGGCCTGCCACAGGCCCGAAACTCACGGCAGCTCACCGACAAGCTCGCCTTCAATTTGCTCGCATCCATCTTGATTGGGAGGTTGAGCAATGGAGGCAAGTCCTGTTCTCCGACGAGAGCAGGATGTGTTTGCACGGTAGCGACCGAAGAGGTCGGGTCTACAGGCGGCCTGGGGAGCGATTTGCACAGTGCTGTTTCGCTGAAACAGTGGCTTATGGGGGCGGCTCTTGTATGATGTGGGCCGGCATTTCCTTCGACGGTAAAACCGAGCTTGTTTTCGTGCCTGGCGGGGGACGAGGAGGCGGTCTAACTTCAGGCCGGTACATTTCCGATATTCTGCTGGAACATGTCGTTCCCTATGCGGGATATATCGGTGATGACTTCCTCCTTATGCACGATAACGCTCGTTGTCACACTGCCCGTGTGACTGAATACCTCGAAGAAGTCGGTATCGCCACATTGGACTGGCCGGCGCTCAGCCCTGACTTGAATCCCATTGAGCAAGTGTGGGATGAACTGAAGAGGAAGGTTCGTTCCAGAACTCCTGCTCCTTCAAGTCTGAATGCGCTGAAAGCGGCGTTGATTGAGGAGTGGGAAGGTATTCCACAAGAATCAATTCAGAAGCTGATCAGGTCTATGAAGAATCGTCTTCGAGCAGTTATTAGGGCAAGGGGAGGGAATACAAAGTATTGACACTTAATTTTAAAGCTAAATAAATGTTTTATTAATAAATTTTTGTTGTTTTATTCATTCATTATTTTTCCATATTTCCTTGTTTTCCTACCTCCTTCGCTTAATCCGGGATAGCTCCACAACTACTGTCTCCATTTGAATGAATTTGGTATCAATTTAAAGTGGACAGTTGAACCTTTAAAATGATGTCATTTTTAAAATTATTAAAAATTTATTTACTAAGCAAGATCGCGCGAAACCAATTTCAAGTAAGTGATTCCAAACTTTTGCTCGCGAGTGTATTTATATATTCCAAACATAATAATAATAATTCTCACAACATCTCATACGTTGACCTGATTCCGTACTAAGTAGCTTAAGCACTTGTGTTACAGATATCAGACAACAGAGGACCACAAATATATACTTATATACATATATTACACCCAGACACCGAACAAACACAAGTGTTCATCGCAAGAATGTTTGTCCAGGGTGGGGATCGAACCCACGACCTTTGGCGTAAGAGGCAGGGTTGCGCCATCCGGTCAGTCTATATGCTTAATTGCTTTCTACATAACTGCATCGATGAATTATGCTAGGCTACGCCCCATCTGTGACGCAAATAATCGAGTGTTCTTCATTATGAGCATTTAAAAGCCACTCGAGTAGCATTCGAGTGAAACTAACTTGGAATATACAAATATGTTTGTATGTGCCAAGATTCTTTAGCTCATAGACAACTATTTTTGTAAATTCTTAACATTAACATTAGGCTTTAAGGGGTCGGCAACGCGTATGCAGGTCGTTCGGGCTTGTGAAAGTCCACAGACTGCGGCGATCGCTTACCATCAAGGCGAGCCGCACGCTTGTTTACCACCGACATAGTATTAAAAATCTAGCACTTTTTTCATCGCGCCAGTTGCAGCACCAGTGCACGTATTCGCTGCACGTCCCGTAATTTGCCATCATGCAGATTGCATAATGCCATTAAAATACTGTGATGAATGAGAATCGTCTCGTACAGTGGGAGGCGCCATGTTGAATGCCAATCAAGCCAAGAGATTAGTATTCCCAACAATGTACTACACGCCTTGTGATTAGCGATAACACGGCGCGTGTGATGTTTCTAGAAAATATTCTTCGCGTAGTTCACCAAATGGGTTGTCGTAACAAATTTTGTCTTTGATGAATTGATCTTGAATCAACCTCGACGATCCTCAGCACTAATGCACAAGTGTGTGCATGCCCGTGATAGTGCCTCTACATCTTCGCGTGTGATTCCCGGTTGTTACCAAAGCTGTCGCCTGGGGTACGCTTAGTCTGAGTGGGGTGGTGAGTATACCTTCACCATCATCGTATGGGGTAATAGCGTGACCAGAGAGGAATAACCTGGGAGGGATCAGGCGTATGCCAACGCTTTCTCAAGTACCTAAGTACGAGGCTACCGCTGACTCGTTATAATTAATTAAGACGCGGATTATCACGACATTTATTATGTGATACAACATTATGTACTCACATATTTTTCTCGACGTTTCGGCTGCTGTCGTGTCTGCTGCTGCACGTCGAGCAAATCGTCATCGTCAGCCTATTTAAGTCCCCACTGCTGGGGCACGGGCCTCCCTCAATCACGTGAGGGGTAATTGCCATACTCACCACGCTTGGCAGACGGGTTGGCGAGGGTTTTGATATAAATGCCAGAGTTTTCCTTCTCTGGGTGCTGATGATCATGCCAGCAGCTTTACCTTAGTCGCCTTTTACGACACCTCGGTAAGAGTGAGGGTGGCCTATTCTACTCTGCCGGGGATCACACGGCTCATGTCGTGGCTATCCCCGTCTTAATTAATTATAGTTATAATGCAGCGCTGACTAGTTTCCTGTCATTATACAGAACCCCCCCCAAGTCCAACAACAATATCTGTTGGAGAACCATTAAAAGATACCACTTACATTAAGTGGTAGGTATGTCCCTTATGGGAATTCGAACGTACATCTATTGACTTAAAAGCATAACGCTCTTACAAACGTTCATTCGGAATAGATTAGTTAAGGTCGAAGAAGTTGAGTGTACACCAATAATAGTATGGATGGTTGGCCAGGCCATCGCCTTATTCTGAAAAGACTCATCTAGGCAATCCGTACAAATGGCTTCCATCTAGCAACATTCTAAATGTCAAGAGATTCATTCAATTAATTAATTTTAAGTGACCCGAATTCATTACCCTCTAGTGTATCTAGTGTGTAGCTAGAAAACCTGAATAGCCTTGTGTCTACTCTTTAAATTCACCCTGCAAATAAACGTCTAGTACACAGGTGGTAAGTAGGTATAAGTGAAGAAGGTGAATTTCTATGGCGTGCATGGATTAAATTTATGCTGCGATTAGCTATTCTCGTATAACTAATGTTGGTCAAATTGGGCCTTAGTATCGGAATACATGGAAGAATATAATAGACTCCTAAACACCATTACTACATCTCATTCTTACTTGACGTTGGCAGAAAATAACTTTTCATGATAAAGAGATTCGATTGCAATGAACAAGACACGACAAAAACAAATATTACCATTTTTATACGCTTTTCGAATAAAACAAGAAAAAAAAGATGACTCATATTTCTTAGTTTTCATTAAATGTGTGTTTTTATTTAAAAAAATATATATTAATTAATATGCCGGAGGTGACGTAGTCCTGTGGCTCAACTTATTCGGTGCTATTTTTTTCTATTGTACATTATAGCACCGACATCAGTCGGTGCTATAATGTACTATGGAAAAAAATTAGGCTACTGGTCATATTTGACGTTTGGCTTTATGGATTACCTTTTTTTTAAATCAACGTGAGCAAAAGTGTTATTAATTTGTCATGCCGCGTGATGACGTCACAGGAGAATTTACACATTTTATTTTTATTTTTTATTCTCACAACATCTCATACGTTAACCTGATTCCATACTAAGTAGCTTAAGCACTTGTGTTACAGATATCAGACAACAGAGGAACACAAATATATACTTAAATACATATATTACACCCAGACACCGAACAAACACAAGTGTTCATCGCACGAATGTTTGTCCAGGGTGGGGATCGAACCCACGACCTTTTTTATTCTCCGTAAATATCTGTTTAAAAAATCTGGAATTATTTGGCTTAAATTTCTTTAAGTCTAATCTAGATATACCTATACTAGATATAGTATTTTTCATTTTGAAAATATTTTTTGTAATTTGTTCATTAAAGGCCGGCAGTGCACCTGTGACTCTTTTTACGTAGCAGGTGTCCATGGGCGGCGGTAATCGCTTACCATCAGGTGATACGTATGCTCGTCTACCCCCTATATCATAAAAAAATAGCTACAGTAAATTAATTTCTGTTGAACTCAAAGTCGGTTAGATATAGTTTAACGGATCTCAATAAGACCCATTAAGTTTACCACTGCCGGCCAAGGTTACCGCACATAGGTCGCTGCATATCTGTTGCATAAAGGCTGATCCAACAGTGTATGCGTAATTACAAGTTGCTTTAACCCGTTTGTTATTAGATACTTGCGCGAAGAATTTTTACATAAACTAATCGTGGTACGCCTAACATGGTTTGAGGAAACCTTTGTTCAGGAAATCAAAACAATGTGCCTTTTAAATTGCTCATTTATCATCATCGTCAGCCCATTTAAGTCCCCACTGCTAGGGCACGGGCCTCCCTCAATCACATGAGGGGTGATTGCCATAGTCACCATGCTTGGCAGACGGGTTGGCGAGGTTTTTGATATAAATGCAGAGTTTTCCTTCTCTGGGTGCTGATGATCAGCTTTACCTTAGTCGACTTTTACGACACCTCGGTAAGAGTGACGGTGGCCTATTCTACTCTGCCGGGACCCCACAGCATATACCCATATTATATTTTACCCTAATTGCTCATTACCATTTTACATTTTATTTCATTGATAATTATTTATGAGCCATTTGTTAAACTTATGAAACACATCAAAACCGATAAACCCAATTAATCCGTAAAGATGCATGTAAAATAGATAATAAGGTTGTAGGCACTTTTATTTTATTGGATAGGGGGCAGACGAGCAGACGGATCACCTGATGGAAAGCGATTACCGCCGCTCATGGACACCTGCAACACCAGGAGAGTCACAAGTGCGCTGCCGAAATGTGAGGCACTTAAGTATGATATAAAAATAAGGACACAGATATTCTTTATTTTACAAAATAGGTGGATACAAAGGAAGGCTACTACTGCAAATACCTAATAGTAGGTACAGAAAGCCACACATCAGGTTACCACAATCTGTGTATCCTCAATTGATATTGAACCAAACGTGTTTGACAATAAGGTGAGAATCGACTGATGAAATTTGACAGATTTGTATACATTGATGTTTGGCTGTACGTACATAAAGGCAGTCTTATCGATATATAATAGGAATGTCTTCCTTATGTACAGCCTTTAAATAGAATATATCTATAAAATATACATCGTTATTTTTTATCGTTTACATCCCGAAAAACTAATAATAGGTATCGCGAATGAAGTCCATTTAGCATGTTCGATCAACAAAATCAGCTGTTCCATACAAAATGGAATGAATCAAATAATGTAAACAAATAATGTAACGGAATTGCGGTTTTTTTAATAAAGCGGATAAAAAATAAATAAAAGAAATGTATATTGATAAGTGACTTGATTTGTGGCGGTCTGTAAAACTGATAAAAAAATGCAAGAATTAACCATCGTTGTGAGTAGTCTGAATTTCTGTTTACATTAAGCTAGGTAAATAAAGATACTTACATGAAAATACTACACTGATTAATTCAGGTACAGTTTACTATAAAAACAACCACTCACAACATGACAACATATGCATAGCTATGAACAAGTATCAATCGACATTAGTGCTAAAACACAATTTTGAACTTGAGTGTACTTTGACTTTAGACTCAGTACCAATTGCCGTATGCGTAATTCCGATAACCTACGACATTGTTTATAGGTATAGCAATAAATAATTTACTGTAATTGAGTCTGACAAATCAGTTCATATATTTAATCAGGGGTACAATGAAAATATTGTTATGAAGCTATAAGGAATTCTGGATTTAAATAATCGAATTTATATTATGTCTCGTACCACAGATAAGTTAATGGTTATTTCATTTAGTTTATAAACTGGAGCAGTCTAATTTATTTATTCATTAATAGATCATGTCTTTAAGAGATGCATGTCTTTATTATTATACCTAACCGACAAACTTTTCTTCGCTTTATAAAAACTAGGTGTTTCTATTTAGACAACATCGGTTTTTATAAAAGAGAATTATTTACGGGTATTCCTTTAATTTTTTTACAAACTTGCATTACAATTAAATAATCGATAAATAAATATTTCACAACATCACATAATATATTGATCTGACTCAAATAGGTAGTTCAAGCACCTGTGTTACGGACCAACAGCGTAATTACAAATATATAGGTACCTATAATACTTTTCTTTTGTAAATACATACTTATAATACAGACTAATACAAATAGACACTCCGTTCTCCGTTCTTCCACTATTCCTACCAGGCAGACCCTCAATCGACACCGGTACATGGTAGAAATACCAAAAGTCCGCACAAAGAGGTTTGAATCCTGTTTTCTTATTCGTACTGCGAAACAGTGGAATCAGTTGCCTGAAGGGGTGTTCCCTAGTGGCTACAATTTGGGGGTTTTCAAAGCGCGAGTGAATAGGTATCTTCTAGGTAATCGTGCTACATCTTAGACCATATTATCACTTACCATCAGGTGAAATATGGTCAAACGCTTACCTATCTACAGTAAAAAAAAAAAAAGACATGCTTACAAATGTTTGATTTGCGGGGATCGAAACCGCAACCCTTGCACCAGACGCAACAATCACTACCACTGTTCCTAACGGGTCGTCTAATTACAAACACAGTGAAGTAAATTATTACTTATTTAGCAACTTTTAGAAATTTAACACCAGAAAGTAGGTCAGATTCTATATTACTTATGTATGTGTGTACAGAGACTGGCGTAGATTCGTGTGAAGTTAAAATATTTAACGTAAAAGTATTACAAAAGGTAAAATATACATCCTCAAAACCTAAACGGAAGTAACATTGTAAAGCATTAGAATGGAATTTTATGCAATCCCAAAGAGACAAAAATATGAGTCGTATAATGCGTCGTTAAATGTTGTCAGCGCACTTGTGACTCGACTGGTGTTGCGGGTGTGGGATGGGCGGCGGCAATCGCTTACCATAAGGTGATCCGTCTGTTCTTCTGCCACCTATGTCATAAAAAAAAAAGCGAGATCACCTTAAGGAAGAAGCTACCAGTTTGTCAGGGTGCATATCGCTATTGGTGAAATGACCAGTGAGAGTAATAACTGGCTGAATAGCGCATTTGGTAGTGACCCTGCCAAAGGTTGTAGGTTCGTTCGTTCGGTTACAATTTTTCGGCAAACACTTAAACTATTTATTAAATAACCATGCACAAATGTTGGGTACTTTTTTGTACGCGAAAAATTGATTATCGCCAATAACAGCTACATTTAGCGTGAATCAATTTTTTGCGTACAAAAACGGATCCAACATTTGTGCATGGTTATTTAATAAATAGTATAAGTGTTTGCCGAGAGGTTGTAACCCCGAAATTGTTTAAAATAGATCCGGTTTAGTAGCTAAAAAATTAAATCGATTGGCGTCGCTAGTGTGCCCTACCCGTCACCTTAAATTTCTACACAAGGCTCCCCTAACGCAATATTCTGTTATTTCTATTAGACTGTGAGTTATCAAATCAATTACTATTATTAAGTATAATAACCGATACTAAAAATACCATAAAGAGCCTTAACAATTCATTTATTTAGCGATCATTAATAATACAGACTGGCATTATATTCATACGTCCCGTGCATTCATCATTGTCAAATGATCATTGAAGCCAGTGATTGTGGGGCAGACGCGCCGGCGTTCGGCCGATTACTTCATTACACGAAAAGGACAATCACAATGGGACAATCAAGATCAATCAGTTGTGACACGAGACCAGTCGAACTGGTCACTCACCGCCTATTCTCGGAAGAATGCACTGAATAAATAAATTATTTATTTGGAGCTTCTCTCCTTCATCTTAGCGTGCAATATAGCCGATTGCGTCCGAACTTCCGAAGGATACGCTTAGACCATGATTGAGGATTTGGAGAGTCTAGTTATTACAATGAAGCGCCGTCTGACCTTCGCAACTCTTTAACAGGGGAACACGACTGACTCATGCTTAGATACACGTTTCGGAAACTATCCGAAACGTGCAGGTCACGATGTTTTCCCTCACCGCCTAGCTAATGGTAGAATTACGCACGTATATTGATACAAAGTATGTTGTAGTAACTATGACAAATGGTAACTGGAATTGCGTGGCGGAACTATGACCATAAAACATTGTAGCAATGCCTTTAATAAAATATTTATGTATGATTAAATAGAGCCAAGTTCGCTGATGAATAAATAGGTAATACGTCCGCAGTGTACTGTGCTGAGGTCGTCTTGTCAACGATTTCACAGAGAAAAGAATCGAGATCTTAGGGCGCTAATTTCGGTATTCCCTCAGGCCGTTTAATTCAAGCCTATTTAGAATATATTATTACATTTTCAAATTAATGTAGGACCTTCCTGTTAATGCTGGACTAGGACAGAAAGTCTATTGTGCCGTATCACGTCAAAGCATCCATATTTTGAATCAAAGAGGTTTATTATCTGTCAAAACTTTTTGGTTCAATATCACTTGAAGATATTTGTGACTGATTGTAATAACTTGCTTTTAGATTTCATCATCATCATCATCATTTCAGCCACTAGACGTCCACTGCTGGACATAGGCCTCCCCCAATGTTCTCCAAACAGATTGGTCCTGTGCCACCCGCATCCAATGGATCTGCTTTGCTGCTTTTAGATTTGCTTGTAGCAAATCATTTGTAGTATGTAGTATTATTATTTATTTGTTTTCTAGGCTTACAACTTCGAATATTGGAATTTGATTTACAAAATCAATCGTATTCCAACCACTCGTCAAGCGAAGGTAGATAACCGTCAAAAAATAACAAAAAAAATGAATATTATATTTACGAGCTTCAAGCTATAAATTATGTTGTCCGACTGGCTTCATCACAACAAGTAATCTTTATTTTCTTCCTCCGACGCACTTTATTGTTAAAATTACTGATATTATTAGAAAACTTCTCCCCTGTATTGAGTGCCGAGAGAAATAAACGGTCCCGGGAAAATAACACGAGATATAAGAACGAGAGTAAATCAGAATATCAAATATAATAAAAACAAAAGCATCGACTCATCCAAAATATTACAAGTAGATACATTTATTATCTCATGCTGACCCCTTCTGGCAAAATATGAACTGACAGTCTACTGAGTCAAGATTATTTTAACTGCGGAATCATTTTTAGTCCAAACAAAACTAAAAAGATTTGGCATTTTGAATTTATTGTTTTTGTATCTAACCTACGTTTTTGTTTTTTATGTCATAGGTGGCAGACGAGCAGACGGATCACCGGACGGTAAGCGATTGCCGCCGTCCATGGACACCCGTGCGTGACACCATTCAAACATACAACTCTTAGATTAAACCTCCATTTGATTTAATCTAAGTATAGCGCATATTATATTACATTTTAATATGGGATCGATCGATGTCGTTTTAAAACTTTTCATAATATTTTGTGCCTAGTCCTTCACATAAATGATGGCTGTTATTGAAATTATAGTATTTGTTTTACCCAGAGGTTCTAAAAATTATTATAAAAATATTGAATTCATAATCCATAAGAACGTCACCGTCATTGTAAAATTTTATTACTTAACACGAATTTCTCTTTTTGCTTGTCACCAAAGCGTTTCATCAAGATTTTCTAGAATATTAAGAATACTTTCTTAAACTTTGTTTACAAAGTGGTTTAGCCCTCTTATAAGTTTCGAGGCAATTTTGATGAAAAATTATAAGTACCTACTTACCTAGGTACTAATAATGATGACTTGCAGTAAAAGGTATTTTTTATAGACCTTGCCTGTATCATAGTCACGTAATAACAAAACAAATGTATCGCGTTATTTTGCAAACGAGCGAAATAAGTGCCAATGAATGGAAAGGTAACCCCGTAGTCGTAATATTTCTAGTTTCACTTCGTCTTCTATGAATCTCTCTGTCCGTCTAAGTAGCAGTGGGTATGGTTGGAGAGAGTGAGCGAATGTGATTTGGCGGTAAGGCTGGTCGCGGCTCGGGCGTCTCCGCAGCGGCTCGGTGGAAGTCAGCAGCAGTCGCCGCCGGCAGGTCGGCGCGGAGACAGCGTTCAGGGGAACTCGCGATGCTTTCGCGCCGACTCGACATCGCGCCGCTCTCATCGAATATATTGTAAACAAAACACAATCAATTGACAGAAACATATACAAGTGAATGAAGTCGTCATTATTAAACGTCACTGACGTCTGCAGTGTCTAAAACTATACTGCCGACCACAGTGATTTTGTATTTAAGTTAGATTAAAAGGTTAGGTGTGGAGTTTAGTGAAAGGAGTTGGTGCGTAAGTTTGTGGTCTAGAAGTGTTGGTTCGGTGCATAAGTGTGTTGTGGGCAGCGGTGACCGCCGGCGCTGGCCGCAGAGCATGGGAGCCGGCGCGCGCGCTGAGTTCTGCACCCGTTCCGCTCTAGCTCCTTGTCCACTGATGTCACAGATATCATAAACATCTACGTAAGTATGCTAATTGAATATATTTTCATAAAAGACCAGTTATAAATTCCATAAACAATAAATCTAAATCTATCGTTTTCCCTCGTATTTCAACAGTTTTGGAAACTTAAGAATCTTAATGGGACCCTAAATAAAAGATTAGAAATAACTAGGTCTAGGTCATTACGAATATACCTACGCATTGAAAACATCAAATTTAATAAAGCTGCATAATATCTAAAGGTGAGTTATTCGACATTTATTGAACGGGTTATAAATTAAAACGTTATTTTCCTGTACTAAATTCTAGTATATATTTTGTTCTGAGTATAACAATTGTATGCACCAACTAATTTTTATTACGATTAACATGCAATATTTAATCGCGGAAATAAAATTAAGCTTGAAGGACGGACACTTGACGAACAACTATATTACGTTGTGTTACGATAAAACATTGCTAATATAACATGTATTAGGTTGCATTTAATAATTCACCATTTAACTACATAATTGACGTGCAATCGAATCTAAGATATCGTAATAGAGTTCGACAGATTTACGCAAGGCAGTATGTTAGAGCCGCTGTTTTTTCCTCATGAAACATGTATTTATACATAAGTATAAGCTTATACAGATATATGTACATCTCCCTCGTATGAGCTTTTCTCCTCCCGGTCTGTGTCCCGGTCGTACTTCGGTGTAATCAGGATCGTGTTTATTGTGTGGAAGGGAACACATGCAATGAATCTCTACCCAGAATTAATGGAGTGGTAGATATATCGCTTCTTTATGCTACAGAATCAGAATGGCCGTACTTTTTAGCTGCGAAGAAAGTATGAAAAGATCAAGGAAAATAACAGTTCACTTGAAAAATCTAAAATGATTCTCACAAAGTACCTATTTTATGTTTAGATGATTATTGCATTGATATAGAATAGTGACTCTTTTAGTATTTAAAGGCACATAATATAATCATAGAATCATATCTATCAATGAAGTGCAGGCAGGCTGATACTGCCTGCAGGGCAAAGGCCTCCATCATAGAAATCAAGTCATAACCCATACGATGGAATTACGCATAATCATCGCGCTTGCCTAATGTGGGTTGGTGATAAGAAACTCTATCAATAAAATTAAATTATTGACTTTTAAATTATAACTAAATCTACTTTCACCTTGCTAATAAACAAAACAGAAACAAAGAATAATGTGCGTGCATATATTTCAGAAGTAGGTAATTCCTCAAATGTATGTACGGGCAGCATCAAAAGTAGCTTAACACTTTAGTAGTATATCGAAGTAACATTTGTTACGAACCCCTTAGAAACTGCCTATAATAGGCAGTACAGTTATTTTGACATGGTACTAAAGTTTTAGCCGTGTGGTCCCCGGCAGAGTAGAATAGGCCACCCTCACTCTTACCGAGGTGTCGTAAAAGGCGACTAAGGTAAAGCTGCTGGCATGATCATCAGCACCCAGAGAAGGAAAACTCTGTATTTATACCAAAACCCTCGCCAACTCGTCTGCCAAGCGTGGTGAGTATGGCAATTACCCCTCATGTGATTGAGGGAGGCCCGTGCCCCAGCAGTGGGGACTTAAATGGGCTGATGATGATGATGACTAAAGTTCTAAGCTACTTTTGATGCTGAGACCGTACCTACCTACCTTCCTACCTACTCGCTATCAAGCAGCAATACATATTCTATTCTACTTCACCTTCGAAATGTATTCACCTGTCACAAATTCCTTTGACAAGCGATCCCGAAGGCTGTTCATTGAGTCAGATCATTCATAAGGAATAATACCAGTGTATATTGTTGTGTAGAAGCAGTTAGTTTCACTCCACATTGTCTTAGTTTCTGTAACGTCGATAACATGTGCCGATAGTTCTGTTTGTCGATCTCATTATGTCCATTAAGTGATTGGAGAAAGCAAGGAAATACGTTATCCTATTAGGAATGGATATGGACGTGCGTTTTCTAAACGATATTATCCAAGCACGCGCATAATTGTTTCAAATAATGTATAACGCTTATTTAGCGATGAGGGAAAATATTGTTATGAAATCTACACATTTTGGATAGTTTCTAATAATTTTGGCTAACCACCCTCCTCAATTGCAGGTGATGATTTAAAATGTGATCCACTTGGTTTAGTTTAACCTACGTACCTACCTACCAGAGTAGCTAAATCATGGATTAAGGCATTAGCGTTTGCCGTAACTTTTTATTGTTTATCTTTAAGACAAAGCGTAGCAGAAAATTCTTTAATGTTTAATTGTTCTTAGTACCTAAGTATTTAAACACAATTTGCGGGAGCAATTTTAACAGAAATATTCATCTAAATAAAAAATATGTTTTAATAAATTATAAAATGTCACTAATTAACACTAACGACAGACTATTCAAGATAATGATACCTACTTAATTTGCCTTAGTTAATTAGACTAAAGCTAGCCGCGAAAATTCGCGACGATGATTGGAATTTGGCCGATTCGACCAATCTTAATCCGATACTAAATCTATTATGGTATAACGCTGTCATTCTATATAAATCTGTCATTATACCATTGATTTATCCACAGATAAAGATTGTTCGAATCGGTCCTACACATGTTATCAAGCTTGAAATAGTTACCTATTCATGTAATAATTTTTATAGGCGATATTATAAAGAAGAGTCGGAGTGACTTAGTTAAATAGACCGCTCTAGATTGAGACCCTGTAATAATCCTACGGAGTTCCCAAATGTAATTTTTCGTCCTTCTAAAATTTCATTTGCGTCTTCAGTTGACGTCCTATTCATTCCCTTAGCACTTAATCTTCTGTGGAATTGTGTAGGTGTTTGGTAATGACGTGCGTTTATTAATGTTCTGGCTTTTTAATTCCATCCTAAGCGATGTGGTAACAAACGAAATTCCTTTTTGTAAAAAGAAAATTACGAACAGGTCTTGGTACTTATGCCACCACATTAGGAAACTGTGTGCCGCGTGGTGTGTCTTCAATTCCACAAACCTACCTACTAAGGTTACTTATACAAGTACAAATATTAAATTGGAAAATCTAAATAAACATTCTCAAATGTTTTGGATTTGTATCTGAATAACGATGACCAAAGTGTATTTTAAAAATGTCTACAACATTGCATTTGTGTGTCGGGTATTGTCTACTTCTTTTGTCTACTGACATTAAATACCACTTTTGTGCCCCTGAGGAAAGATTGATTAATGATGATTCCACAAAAAGGAAGTATTAATGTGGAAATTCAAGTTTGTAATTTTTTGTCGATGTTTGTTATATTGCACACTTATCGCATCAGCATACATAGCAACGATGCTTATGGTTAAAATTGTTAGGTACCTGAGTTAGGTGACAAGTTATAAACAAATAACATAGGGATAATAATCTTGAAATTAGGTAGGTATTAAGCTTAGGCTGAGGCATTCATTATTTGACACAAATAGTATTCAGTTCGTTTAGAACTTATATATTTTTTTGGTTTTTATCACTTACATACCTTTTGGCTAGTGATAATAATAAAGAAGCATGACCTGAAAACCTCCTTGTCCGTACAATAGTGCGTAGCATTCGTTGCAATTAACGGTGTATTTCTACAATATTATAATGCCTAAAATCCAAAGCTTCAGTTTTCAATGTAACCCAATATCTTACCACTAACTACCTGTCGCGTAGGAAGACATTGGCAACTGAAACTTTAGATTTTAGGCATTATGATATTTTAGAAATAAACTTATGGAAATAAAAAAAACACATTCAATCATTTACTTGCATGTTACATAACATAGGCGAACTGATATTTTTATGGATCCAGCAGAGCCCCTGCAACCGTGCACAGCAAGAAGATGCTATCTTCAACAGTTCATCCAGTATTCATGCGCACACGCACACGTGGGCGCGCGTGTCGGCGCACGAGCATCATTACTCGATGTTACATGCTTGTTAACTAGCCAGGCCTTTGCTACTTTGAATTCCACGATTGTACGAACGGAAACCATTTTGGTAACGGAAGCTTATTAACTTTGTTTTTTATTTATTTTATTTATTTAAAACTTTATTGCACGAAACGATACAATAGGCGAACTTAATGCCCAAAGGCATTCTCTACCAGTCAACCTTTGGTAACTTTTAGTAATTTTTATTCAAAAATGTATAAAAGAAGTTAGTATAAAAGTTTTAAAGTTTCATTCTGCACTGTAAATGTGTAAATACTTTAGTTTTTCTAAAAAATATATTTGTATCTACCATAGTTTTCATAATGTATCTTATATTTTGACACATTTCGGATACCACCGGGGGGCGGCCGGGTTATGTAGGGCTCTCCTAAAGAGAAGCTAGGCAAAGGCATACCCACTGAACCCCCTGCGGTTCTCCCTCATCGCCCATATTGGGGAATATAATGGTCATACAGCCGAAGCCTCCCTCCACGATATTCCCCGGTCGGATGTCCGACTCTACGGCGGACTAGGCGGTTCCTCCCCCGGACGTGCCGGGAGAAGGGATAGGGATAGCCGGGAGAACTGAGCCGTCAGAACTTCCCCTGCATTATGTCCATCATCCTTATCGGTTTATTCGTGAAAAATAGCTAAATACGGGAAAATACAAAACCCCTCTTTTTTTGTAAAATCAGTCAGTAACATTTTCCATTTTTATTAGCTTATTACCAAGATTATTTTTCATTCATCATCTTAAGATTCTTGGTTGCTAAGTGACCACTAAAGTAGACTGTACGTACACGTACCACGGATGAAAATACAAGTTCTTATTATACAGTTAGGTACCTACCTAGTAGGAATACTTTGATAATTTATCAAGCTGCAGACTTCCCTCCTATCCATCGTGGTGAGTTTAACTTTGTGGAACCACAAAGTTTTCAACAGCTCACACAATGGATTTGCGTGGTTCCAAATAAATTTATAGTCTTTATCACTTTAAATTGCTTGTGAGATCTTTTAAATGAACTTATTGACATGTTTCAGCACTATTAATGACACTCTTCTTCTATAGTGAACGAGATTATTAATGAATTAACGCTTGTAATTGGATCATTAATCAAATAGCTATACGGCTTAATGTGCTTTCCGAGGCACGGGGGTACAAGATCGCTAACTTCCAGACTCCGGGCTAACACTTCTGAGAATTTCTTAACACAAAAACTCAGATACAAATTTTGGCCGGACCCGGGGATCGAACCCGGGACCCCAAGCGCAACCGTTGCTTTAAAGTGCGACCCACTAACCATTGCGCCACCGAGGCAATCAAAGTAAATAGTCTCGTAGTGAAAGCTGTAGATTTTTTTGTTTGCAACGATTTTATCCGGAACTTTTGCTGCAATATCAGTTTTAAATTATTTTGCTCTCTTCGGGAAAATTAAACTTTCACTCTTTACGTAAATTCATCGTTCGCTCTATCAATAGTCATTTAAAGTTGGTATTTTAAAAAGTCCTTTGTCTTTTATTATTATAGTAACTTATACACCGTATTTTTTTACCGTTTACATACATACATTGTGCTGTGTTTCGCTGCGTGAGTGAGGGTACCGGTGGCCCAATCCAGGGGAAAGGAGGTTTAAAGGTTGGCAGCGCATTTGTGACTCCACTGGTGTCGCGGATGTTCATGAGCAGCGGCAATCGCTGCTCGTCTGCCACCTACTTATCACATAAAAAACATACATTATTTCCGGGCGGATATTCTATTTTGTATGGAATAGCTGTTTTTTTTTTGATAATATTGTTGCATCTAACATGCTAAAATTGACTTCATTCACGACGATACCTATCATAAGGATGTAAACGATAAAAAAATGGTGTATATCCGGAATCCGGCAGATTCAGTATTATAAAAAAAATACATTCGTCGACCTAATTCTAATAGGATGAACAAACGAGGATCGCGTCCTAGTGGAATAATTAAATAAAAGCCACTTTCGGTTATATAGGTACGTAAAAACGAAACGCTAGCGCGATGTAATTTGGCACAGCGACATCTCTTGGAACACGGATAAACTAAATTACACTAACATTTTTATATTGACTTGAACATAGGACGTACCTCATTTTTTAACATTGGGCTCCTGGAGCCTCATTCTCGGGCTAGTGACATTTATCATCATACTAATATGTATCGCTAAAGCACAGTTTTTTTGTATGGATTTCATGTGACATTCGCCATGTTTTTTCATATCGAAAATTCCGAGAATTGGGCCCCAGAAACCCAATGATAATGAAATAAATGAGATACGTCCTATTAAAATTAGGTCGACGTTATGTGTTTTCTAACGTAAGTACTCGGATTAGTTTACATTTAGATTTTTACGAAATGCTGGAATATACCTGCTCGTGTATATATTTGTTGAAATAACACTCGTAGATTTCCCCAGACCCGCCAATGTCCAGTTAAGGTGACGTGTAGGGCACACTAGCGACACCAATCGATTTTAATTTTTAGCTACTAAACCGGATCTATTTTAAACAATTTCGATGTTACAATCTCTCTGCAAACACTTATCATCGTCAGCCCATTTAAGTTCCCACTGCTGGAGCACGGGCCTCCCTCAATCACATGAGGGGTAATTGCCATACTCACCACGCTTGGCAGACGGGTTGGCGAGGGTTTTGATATAAATGCAGAGTTTTCCTTCTCTGGGTGCTGATAATCATGCCAGCAGCTTTACCTTAATCGCCTTTTATGACACCTCGGTAAGAGTGAGGGTGGCCTATTCTACTCTGCCGGGGACCACACGGCACATATACTATTTATTAAATAACCATGCACAAATGTTGGGTCCGTTTTTGTACGCGAAAAAATGATTCACGCTTAAAGCGGCCCCTATTGGCGGTAAGCCAAAATTCGTGCAAAAGCAGACCAAACAGTTAACTATAAGTATTCAATAAATAGTATAGGTATTTGCCGAGAGATTGTAATCCCGAAATCGTAAATAGATCCGGTTTAGTAGCTAAAAATTAAAATCGATTGGCGTCGCTAGTGTGCCCTATTACGCGTCACCTTAAAAGGAGATAATGTTCAACCACTACTGGATTCTGAAGAGCTATGGAGGTTGCATACTTTATGTTATAAGTGGTTTGAGTTTCTAGTACTATTTTTTTATGTGATAGGTGGCAGTCGAGCAGACGGATCTCCTGATTTTAAGCGATTGCCGCCGCCCATGGACACCCGCAATACTAGTGGAGTCACAAGTGCGCTGCCAACATTTAAAGCCCCCTTTCTGTGACTTTTTGTGAGGTCGTGGTATCACTCCGGTCGAGCTGCCCCATTCATGCCGAAGCGTGGCTCTCCCCCGGTCATAATAGTACAAAGTACTTGTTTTTATACAATTTGGCAGGTTAATTAATGATAATGTTTCATCATTTATTCATTTAGCTGAGATCTTCGTAAAAATAACCGAATCCGTTATAAATGTTTCGGTTAGTTTTGGTTGGAGTGCAAATAAGACTTATTTTTCAAGGCCAAACAGGCTAGGCAAAATAAGTCTTATTTGTACTCGGTTTGTTTTTTAACTATCGCTTTATCTACAGGTAAATATAATGTGATTCTACCACCGGAATCGGAAAGTTGATTCTGACGAGAAGATCCGGCAAGAAACTCGCCAGTTACTCTTTTTAATCACCAAAATTTTTTTAAGTACAGTATCATGGGAGTAGGCGAACAGTTTATCATTTCCACAAACTCTTGTCATTTAAGTACTCATTTACTGTATAATAGGCTTTTGCCATTAAATAATTTTTAACATGTGTTGTGTACAGGAAAAATACTAGGGATAAGTATTTTCCAAATAAATTGTATTTAATATTAGTATTTGATAAAAAATATAAAAAAATAAAATTTAAGGATTTTCCGGATACAATTCAAACAAACGAATATTTCGAACATACCTCAATTACTATGCTTCGGCACGTTTACCCTCTGTAAAAATAAATAATAACTTGTTCAGACAGAGTTTACCTTGTAAATACGTGTAAGGGTTAATATGGTGCATGACCTTTGTCTCTCAGTAATATGTAAATGACAATTTGCACGGTATTTACACACAGATACGTACGCCTACGTACTTCTAAATAATTTACTTTGTTTTCTGCAAACTTTGGTTGATGTTAAATAAAATTCCTTCTTTTTACTGGGTACATTATAATACTTCTATTTATAAAATAGTCGAGCGGTTGCAGCTTAGTGTATAAAGATGTGAGCCTTTGCAACTTATACCACTAGCTCTGGAAAATATCTGCAAAGGAGATCCTCGGACTTTCATGTATTTTAGGTCCAAATATGAAAATACCAGCCAAAAAGATTTTGCTGCATTCTGTTAGGATGACGTGTCCCCCTGATGTTCAAATATCAAGATTTGGTATGTCGGCCAAGAAATAGTGCGCCGTTAATTACTTTACTCATATTCTTGGGAGAGTTTGTTTACGTGCTGTGACAAAGGTGTAGCGTTGTTGATCCTGGGAACGGAGGTGACGTCACACTTATGGTGCGTGGCCGAACGTGGCCGCGGGTTGGCTATCAAGAGTATAGGACTCTTGATAGCCAATGTTCCAACGCGGCCACGTTCGGTCATGTTTTTTTTGGTTACGTTAAGGTGACGGGTATTGCACACTAGCGACGCCAATCGATTTTCATTTTTGAAAGAAAGAAACTACATTTATTGACCATCACAAAACACAGGAAACAAACATATACAGTTGGTACACGGTTTAAAACAACAAATTTTACACAGAAGAGGGACAAAGAGATTGGATAGTGTGTGGTCAATCAGGTCCCGACCTCAGCATTAGCTGCTACAACAACATCTGCATTGCCGCAGCAGCGCTGGTCCCGCCAGAATTGGCGGGACCTGTTTGCGAGCGAGTGTGATGGTGTGGTGTAGATAAATAAATAAAAAGCTTTAGCTTCTAAACCGGATCTATTTTAAACAATTTCGATGTTACAATCTCTCTGCAAACACTTATCATCGTCAGCCCATTTAAGTTCCCACTGCTGGAGCACGGGCCTCCCTCAATCACATGAGGGGTAATTGCCATACTCACCACGCTTGGCAGACGGGTTGGCGAGGGTTTTGATATAAATGCAGAGTTTTCCTTCTCTGGGTGCTGATAATCATGCCAGCAGCTTTACCTTAATCGCCTTTTATGACACCTCGGTAAGAGTGAGGGTGGCCTATTCTACTCTGCCGGGGACCACACGGCACATATACTATTTATTAAATAACCATGCACAAATGTTGGGTCCGTTTTTGTACGCGAAAAAATGATTCACGCTTAAAGCGGCCCCTATTGGCGGTAAGCCAAAATTCGTGCAAAAGCAGACCAAACAGTTAACTATAAGTATTCAATAAATAGTATAGGTATTTGCCGAGAGATTGTAATCCCGAAATCGTAAATAGATCCGGTTTAGTAGCTAAAAATTAAAATCGATTGGCGTCGCTAGTGTGCCCTATTACGCGTCACCTTAAAAGGAGATAATGTTCAACCACTACTGGATTCTGAAGAGCTATGGAGGTTGCATACTTTATGTTATAAGTGGTTTGAGTTTCTAGTACTATTTTTTTATGTGATAGGTGGCAGTCGAGCAGACGGATCTCCTGATTTTAAGCGATTGCCGCCGCCCATGGACACCCGCAATACTAGTGGAGTCACAAGTGCGCTGCCAACATTTAAAGCCCCCTTTCTGTGACTTTTTGTGAGGTCGTGGTATCACTCCGGTCGAGCTGCCCCATTCATGCCGAAGCGTGGCTCTCCCCCGGTCATAATAGTACAAAGTACTTGTTTTTATACAATTTGGCAGGTTAATTAATGATAATGTTTCATCATTTATTCATTTAGCTGAGATCTTCGTAAAAATAACCGAATCCGTTATAAATGTTTCGGTTAGTTTTGGTTGGAGTGCAAATAAGACTTATTTTTCAAGGCCAAACAGGCTAGGCAAAATAAGTCTTATTTGTACTCGGTTTGTTTTTTAACTATCGCTTTATCTACAGGTAAATATAATGTGATTCTACCACCGGAATCGGAAAGTTGATTCTGACGAGAAGATCCGGCAAGAAACTCGCCAGTTACTCTTTTTAATCACCAAAATTTTTTTAAGTACAGTATCATGGGAGTAGGCGAACAGTTTATCATTTCCACAAACTCTTGTCATTTAAGTACTCATTTACTGTATAATAGGCTTTTGCCATTAAATAATTTTTAACATGTGTTGTGTACAGGAAAAATACTAGGGATAAGTATTTTCCAAATAAATTGTATTTAATATTAGTATTTGATAAAAAATATAAAAAAATAAAATTTAAGGATTTTCCGGATACAATTCAAACAAACGAATATTTCGAACATACCTCAATTACTATGCTTCGGCACGTTTACCCTCTGTAAAAATAAATAATAACTTGTTCAGACAGAGTTTACCTTGTAAATACGTGTAAGGGTTAATATGGTGCATGACCTTTGTCTCTCAGTAATATGTAAATGACAATTTGCACGGTATTTACACACAGATACGTACGCCTACGTACTTCTAAATAATTTACTTTGTTTTCTGCAAACTTTGGTTGATGTTAAATAAAATTCCTTCTTTTTACTGGGTACATTATAATACTTCTATTTATAAAATAGTCGAGCGGTTGCAGCTTAGTGTATAAAGATGTGAGCCTTTGCAACTTATACCACTAGCTCTGGAAAATATCTGCAAAGGAGATCCTCGGACTTTCATGTATTTTAGGTCCAAATATGAAAATACCAGCCAAAAAGATTTTGCTGCATTCTGTTAGGATGACGTGTCCCCCTGATGTTCAAATATCAAGATTTGGTATGTCGGCCAAGAAATAGTGCGCCGTTAATTACTTTACTCATATTCTTGGGAGAGTTTGTTTACGTGCTGTGACAAAGGTGTAGCGTTGTTGATCCTGGGAACGGAGGTGACGTCACACTTATGGTGCGTGGCCGAACGTGGCCGCGGGTTGGCTATCAAGAGTATAGGACTCTTGATAGCCAATGTTCCAACGCGGCCACGTTCGGTCATGTTTTTTTTGGTTACGTTAAGGTGACGGGTATTGCACACTAGCGACGCCAATCGATTTTCATTTTTGAAAGAAAGAAACTACATTTATTGACCATCACAAAACACAGGAAACAAACATATACAGTTGGTACACGGTTTAAAACAACAAATTTTACACAGAAGAGGGACAAAGAGATTGGATAGTGTGTGGTCAATCAGGTCCCGACCTCAGCATTAGCTGCTACAACAACATCTGCATTGCCGCAGCAGCGCTGGTCCCGCCAGAATTGGCGGGACCTGTTTGCGAGCGAGTGTGATGGTGTGGTGTAGATAAATAAATAAAAAGCTTTAGCTTCTAAACCGGATCTATTTTAAACAATTTCGAGGTTACAACCTCGGGTTACAACAAATTTTGGATGTTTGATTGTATAACTAGAGTATAGAATTATATATGTATACTAGCTTTTGCCCGCGACTTCGTCTGCGTGTAATTCGAATAAAAGCAAGGTCTTTATGTATCAATAACTGGTATCTTTATAAATTATAGCCTATGTGTTATTCTGATCTATAAGCTACATTGCTGTAAAGTTTCATTAAAATCCGTTTAGTAGTTTTTGCGTGAAAGAGGAACAAACATCCATCCATACATCCATCCAAACTTTCGCCTTTATAATATTATAGTAAGTATAGTATAGTATATAGTATAGTATAGTATAGTATATAGTATAGTATAGTATAGTATAGTATAGTATAGTATAGTATAGTATATAGTATAAGTAAGGAAGGATATTTGTAATCCCAATGTTGATTCTGATATCCGTAACACAGTTGCTTGAGGTACCTTCTCGGAGTCAGATCAATGTATGTGATGTTGTGAAATATTTATTTATTATTATTTATTTATTTATTATTATCACTAATATGTAAAAATCTCAAGGGTAAGTATTAAAAAAACACATATAGTGATTTAAATCGTACATTTGTGTCATTGTTGCATTGAAAATGTTTTAATTTGTAAGTTGTGGCATTAAAATGGTAGTTAGTTCACAGGTGGTGTCCTTGTGTCCCTTCAGCCAGCATAGTTGCGGGACGACCCGCGTAACTGACCGTCATGGCGTTGTTGCACTCAGGGCGAGTCTATTTTTTTACCGTTGCAACAAAGATAGTGGCGCCAACTTACGCAAATTTATTGAACAATAAAAATGACTTTGTAGCATACGTTACATTTTTCCAATTTTTGACAGTTGCTTTATTGTAGTACTAGATGAGCGAACTAGTTTTAACAACTCGGGCGTAATACTCACGCTTACAAAGTAACATTCTAAAAATACTAGTTATGGAGAACCCCTCTGAAAGGTATAAAAAAAAATTATTTGGTTAGCTAATTCACTGAAAATGTATGAAAATTTTGATTTTTGAACTCCTATAAAACCAAGGATAGACCCAACAGCTATGGTGTCATACTGACAAATACTCAGATAGCAGAATATTCATCCCTGTGACATGCAGGTCTTGCTAAAACAAATAATTAACTATTCAAAGAAATGCCGTTGCGTGTGCGCCATGCGTAGATAGCAGCTTCCGGCTCTGTGGCGACTGCTAAAGAGAATATAATCACTATGGCTACTACATGCGACATTGAAGCGCACTAATTATTATTAGAATATTTCGTTTTAAAATTTCTATGTACCATGTGCAATTTAATTATCAAATAAAGAAGGATATTTTCTTAGTAGAGAGTCCGACGAATTTCTGCTTTAGCCGAGTTTCGTCTAAGGAGTGTTGTAGCGAAAAAACTTCTATCAATAAATGTCTAAGGCTCTTATGTGGCACTTGCGAAGAAGACGACAGCATTCGTTCTCGTTTTTCCCATAAACCTATACCTACAAATTATGTAGATCACGATTGTAAGCAAACTTTGAATATAAAAATGTTATAGAGTCCGCGCCGCCAAGTCTCGGGAAAAGCGCTCTTCAGTCGCCTTCAACATTCAAATTTGAGCCTTATTTTCATAGACCCAAGGAATCTAAGATTTTAGTTCCATGTTTTTCCGCGGGACTCCATACATGGCGCAGACTCTATTTAACAAATTAATTACTTTTTAATCATTTTTTTGGTAGATATTAATTACGGTTAGTCATGACTAAATCTCTAATCAAACGCCACTCAAATAAGTAGGTATGTTCGGAAACATTAGAGGACATTTAGAAATAGAATTGTTTATTGACATTTTTATAAAAACTTAGGCGGCATTTTATTGTGAAGTTAGATGAAGAGACAAAATCAAAATAACTTTACGTGGGTTCTGAAATCAAAAGAAAATCATAGCGGGGGAAAATATTTTGAAAGCTCTCAAAGCATATCGGTCAGTACCTACGTTGTAAAATACCTAGAGAATCATTTGCTTCTCTAGGTAATTTGAGTGGCTACTGGTGCTTGAGTGTACCTTACTTGTAACTTTATGTAGCGGCTACTGGAATATTTTCCACTATGATCCTGTGGCGACTGTCCCCGGGGTTCGATGGCGGTGGGATAGTTCACTCAATGTGGCCATGTTGGTCTAGTCCAGCAAAAGGTGAAGGGATGTGACAAAATATATAATTTTATTTATTACCTACTGATATTAAAAGCATTATTTACTGAGTAAATACTTTTTTCCATCATTATATTTTTTGCCACGACGTCTTCTCTCTTATTTAATTAAAATTTCTAATTGGAATCATATTTAAAAACAAGTAAAAGATTGAATTAATTAAAAATAAAAATGAGCCACAACGATTAGATACCTAGTTTCAATCTAGGGCAACCCTATTGGTAGTATGAGTATGTACCTACGATGAAAGCCGAAGCGTCTCCCAGCACACCCAGATTCGAGATATTGTAGAAAAAATCATTAATTTCAAAATTGACCCAACCGGAAATTTTACCCGGGACCTTGCACCCTAGCCTCTGCGCCATCGAGGTGGTCCAAATCGGATTATGTGTTTTTTTAAGCTAGATGCGGACAAACGAGCAAGCAAGTTACCTGATGGAAATTAATCAAAGCCGCCCATGAACATTCGCGAAATCAGAGAGATCGCTAATGTGTTGCCGGCCTTTTTACCCGACTGCCAAAGAAGGAGGGTAATGTTTTTCGAGTGTATGTATGTATGTATGTCTTTTCCTTTGTGACCTCCTGTAGCCTAAACGGCTTGATGGATTTTGATGTATGAGGTATCGTTAGATTTGTCTTGATTACGGGAGTGTCATAGGATACATTTTATCCTAAAAGTCCCACGGGATAAAGACATAATAATATTTTTTCTAAATTTACCTTTAAAAAAATATGTATGCGGTATCATTAGATTCATTTCAATCACGGGAGTAATTAATATAGGATACGTTTTTTCTCAAAATTCCCACGGGAACATGTTAATTCTGCGTCAACGCAAAGCAACTCATGCGTTAGCAAGCAAAAAGATAGGGCGTGGCCTGGCATGCGGCGCGCGGCGCGGTGCGGAGGGGGATATGCTCGAGTATACAGCCCGAATGCGGGCACACGCATAAGGGCACACGTCGTTGACGGTCGTCTCTAAATAGCGATTTTTTCGATACTTCGTCGTCTGACGCGAAACTTACCAGATTGGCGGTAAATTTATGTTGCGGAGTAACATCACTCGTAATCTAAAGCCAAATGTGGTCGAAATAATTTAAAATGGTACTTACATATACATAGTCTTCTACATCTACAACATTTTCGTTAAATAAAAACAGCTAAAAAGTTATAAATAAAAAAAAATATTATTAAAAAAACAAAATACCCGACTGCACACTAAAAAAAGAGTAAAACAAGCCCCACAATAATATTGATCAATCAAATGCTAAAAACTAATTATGTAATACCGTTTAAACAATACCTATATTAAAATACACTACAATATGTGTTCGTAATCGATAGTTAAATAAACAGAAACTTATTTTGAATACAAATTTACTGAATATAATTTATAAATGTTGATGGAAAGCATCGCAGGCGGGGACCACCTTGACCGCCACCAACGAAAATTCTGCTAAATGGTGCACAACCGAAATGACTATAAATAAGCCTCTGTTGGTAAGCCTCTGTTGGTCCCCGCCTGCGATGCTTTCCATCAACATTTATAAATTATATTCAGTAAATTTGTATTCAAAATAAGTTTCTGTTTATTTAACTATCGATTACGAACACATATTGTAGTGTATTTTAATATAGGTATTGTTTAAACGGTATTACATAATTAGTTTTTAGCATTTGATTGATCAATATTATTGTGGGGCTTGTTTTACTCTTTTTTTAGTGTGCAGTCGGGTATTTTGTTTTTTTTAAAGAGTATTTTTAAAATAGAGTGTGTATGCAAAAATAATTGATAAAATAATTATATTTTATTTACAAGGCCGTGTGGTCCCCGGCAGAGTAGAATAGGCCACCCTCACTCTTACCTAAACCGACTTACCGAGGTGTCGTAAAAGGCGACTAAGGTAAAGCTGCTGGCATGATCATCAGCACCCAGAGAAGGAAAACTCTGCATTTATATCAAAACCCTCGCCAACCCGTCTGCCAAGCGTGGTGAGTATGGCAAATACCCCTCATGTGATTGAGGGAGGCCCGTGCCCCAGCAGTGGGGACTTAAATGGGCTGATGATGATGATTTACAAAACAACCCTTATTCGCCAATATTTTTATGCTAGTTTCGTTTAACTAAACATCACAAATTAGACATAAAATATCACATCCCTAAGACGTAATCCCATTTAGTCCCAACTTTTCCGCCATGATCGCGTTATGGCTTGCACATCATAGTCCCCATTCTAAGTTATGACCAGTGAGCAACTAAATTGTTATTACCGCATTTATATATGACTTTCTGAAGATATTCTCAAACTTTTCGGCTTTGCAACTCCCGATACCTATCGACGTTCGCAAATTACACCTACGCGATATTTTGCTGGGTGACTGGCTCATTATATATAATATTCCAGTAAACGCTTCAGAGATTCGTCTGCTAGGTATCTCGCTGGTACTTGTGTTACGTCTATTAATAAACACATATGAGTATCTACAACCGTTTTAGATTGAAACGACATCCTTAACGAAATATCATCAGCATTATTTAATCTAGAGACTACTATAGTTAAACAACTCTATTGTTTTAGTAAACTTCACTCCGCGCCATTTGACAACCCGTTTAGCACAGTGGTTTGTGCGCCGATTGAGATGCAAGGGTCGCGGGTTCGATACCCGCACCAACCACAGATGTTGAGATGAAACAGAATTTGTGTTGGGTTCTTGGTGGTTTGTGGTAAAATTCGTTGTTCCTCCGGTCCTCACTCACGTAGCGAAACACAGCACAGTGCTGTAGTATCACTCCGGTCGAGCCGGCCCATTCATGCCGAAGCGTAGCACTCCCACGGTCGGTCACAGGACAGAACAGGGTATTAAAATGCAGAAATTCGTGTAAAGTAATACTTGACTAGACCTACACTTTGGTATTTTATACACATACAATATGCTCGTTGCCGGCGCATGTATTTCCTCCTTCCTACAATATAGGTTCCTTCAAACGAAGTGTGAAGAAGCAGCATGTGAGAAGCAGCAAGCAGCAGTGTCCACGGAAGTGATGCTTTGACATCGGGTCCGTTGTAACTGCAATGTGGGCTCTCCTTTTTTTGCCTACCTTTATTTTAAAATAAGAACGCTTAAACACAGTCGCCCAGCTGATGGTAGAAATACGTACATTGATTTGTCAATGTACGTATCCAGTGGTGTATGCTCGGATTCGAACCACGCCTTGCTCATACCAGATAACACCGATACTGTTAGTGTAGTTTGTCGGAGTAGCTTCACTGACAGTTCATTTAGTGGCGAATTATTATCAAAAAATGTGAGGGTGTCCGAAGATTCACAGCCCGGCCCCAGCAGACGACGCCGTGCTCCGCCAGTCCGCTCGTGACCACGGCTCCTGTAACGTAGCCGAAACGTCGAGTAAAATAAGTGAGTACACAATGTTGTATCACATAATAAATATCGTGTTAATTCCCGTCTTGATTAATTATAGTCATACCAGAGAAGAAGAAAAATACCTATTTATGCATAAAATTTGCTGCGCAGGACTTTGCAATGTAAACCCCAGTCCCTTTACCTACTCGAAATTGTTAAGACCACCATCGGGAAGTTAAAAAGTAAAGTATCAGCCTATACATATACTGTCCCACTGCAGAGCAAAGGCCTCCATCATAGAAATCAAGTCATCGCTACTATGATGGCATAAGGCTTAATCACCACGCCTGCCAAATGCGGATTGGTGATCACAAACCCGAGCTATGTTCAAAAAATTCGAAACATACTTTTTGCTCGACCCGGGAATCGAACCCAGGACCACGAGATCACGGGCCGGTAGTTAAACCACTAGACCAACAGGGCGTTCAACGACGGATGATGGGAAGTTACCATCATAACAAATCGTTGCGCCGACTGCAACCCGAATATCTTTTGAAATTTGATCGTAACATTTGATTTATGACCCGGCACATCCAAGTTCATGTAGGTACGTAAATTTATAGCTACATCAAATCTTATCAGACAGGCACTTTTGTGCAACAAAACATCCTACTCGTCTATTCATCATTAACTCCAGCTAATTCGCCACAAAATTACACTACATCGAGGAAGTAGGTATATCCTTTGCGCGCGCGCATTTTCCTTCCAATTTTCGCAATCATTCATCATGGACTAACTATTACGCCCAACTTGCATCTGTAATTATTATCCAATGTTCCAAACACGTTGCAGTACACGTGTGGAGTTATTCGGGTCATGGAACCTAGGAAGTTAGGAATATGTCCGATTAGAGACCTTGTAACTACTTTTTATTAATGACTGCTGAATAAGTAAGTAGGTAACATAAAGTGCTGTTTACTTATGAAGTAAATAAATATGCGTTTATTTATGTACTTACCTTCTAGGTAGGTAGGTCGCGGGTATCCATTGGATGCTTGCGGCGCAGAATCGATCTGCGTGGAGAACATTGGGGGAGGCCTTTGTCCAGCAGTAGGCGTCTGTTGGCTGTAATGATGATGATAACTTACCTTCTACTATTTTGCTAACTCCTGCGACAACACTGTGTACTGACTGTTTTTTAGAAATATTATATACAGACAACCACAATTCAGGTTACTACAATCTAGGTACTACAAATTTCCTCAACTGACATTGAATAGTCAACAGCAGAAGTAGATGCACCACTTTCGCAGCTAGTGACTCTTATGATCCAAGGAATAAGAGTTACTTGCGAAATAAGTGCAGCTACTTTTGCTGTTGACTGAACTAAATGTGTTTGACATTAAAGTGAGAATCGATAGAAAAACATTTAGTGATTTGTTTACATCCACCGCATTTACTTAGTTTAATTTGTGTCGCGTGTGTCTATGGGTAGCAGCAATCGCTTACCATCAGGCGATCCATCTGCCACCAAACTCATATGGGGGGCGTCGAGTGCCGTAGTATGGCGGGTGGTCGTATGAAAGGAATTACTATATGTACAACTGTTTATTTACAATTCGACCAGACAATATTTACACCACACATATTACCATATGCCGAAAGTATTTAATGGCTTCGTATATGGCGAGGAGCTCCCTGTCATACGGCGAGTACTTCCGTTGAGAGGGCATAAGCTTCCTGGAGAAGAAAGCTAAAGGCTGCCACTCACCTTCTTTAAGCTGCTGCAAAGCTGCGCCTATCGCCAAATCAGAAGCATCGGTGATCAAGGCTAGCTTTGAATCGCAGTCTGGGTGTGCCAAGAGTGTTGCCTGGCATAGAGCTTCCTTACAAGCGGCAAAGGCTTCTTTCTCAGGAGCAGAGAATGTCACGGGGTGTGAACCTTTAACTGAGTCGGTCAGCAATGCATTGAGCGGAGCTTGATGCTGCGCGGCCTTAGGGATGAACCTCCGGTAAAAGTTCAACATCCCCAAAAACCTTCTCAGCTCTCTGACGGCCTTGGGCTCCGGGAAGTCGGTGATTGCCTGGACCTTGGAAGGTAAAGGCGTAGTGCCGGCTTCTGAAATATGATAGCCCAGAAACTTAACCGACGAGGCTCCAAAAACACACTTTGCTGGGTTAATTACCATACCGTACTCTTTAAATCTGGTGAAGAGCTGGCGAAGGTGGTCTGCATGAGCAGCGTGATCCTTGCTGAAGACCAGGAAATCGTCTAGGTAAGGGAAACAGAAATCTAACCCGCGCACCATCTCATCAACGAACCTTTGGAAAGTTTGACCTGCGTTACGAAGTCCGAACGTCATGAACGGAAACTCATATAGGCCAAACGGCGTCGTGATGGCGGTTTTCGGTATATCCTGCTCTCTTACCGGGATCTGGTTATAGGCCTTCACCAGGTCGATTGTGGAGAACACCCGACAGCCAGCAATGCTGTGAGCAAAGTCCTGAATGTGCGGGACCGGATACCTATCAGGTACGGTCCTCGCGTTCAACAGTCTGTAGTCACCGCATGGCCTCCACTGGTTCTCTCCTTTTGGAGCGAGGTGTAGTGGTGATGACCACGGTGACTTCGAGGGTCTGGCTGTTCCACTCTGTAGCATCTGAGCGAACTCGTCTTTGGCTATCTTCAGCTTGTCAGGTGCTAGACGTCGTGGAGTGCTGCAAACAGGTGGGCCTGGAGTAGTCTGGATGTAGTGCTCCGTGCTATGTTTGGAAACCCTGTGGAAACCTAAAGGACGGGTCACATCAGGGAATTCCCGAAGCAAGGCATGATATGCAGTTTCTCCAGACACGACCTTGACAGAAGAAATTGAGTCAGGTGACTTCACAGGCAACGCCGGGGACGCAAGGCTAGTAATGTTGTCGATGAGACGCTGGTGTCGACAATCCACTATCAGACCGAAATGAGACAAAAAATCTACCCCAATTATCGGCTTAGTCACATCCGCTACAATAAATCGCCAAGCAAAGTCGCGGCGCAAGCCTAAGTTCAGAACGAGTTGTATGTAGCCGTAGGTAAAAATTGTACTACCGTTTGCCGCACACAACTCGTATGATGTCTTCTGCCGACGCTCTCGAAGTGCTGACCGTGGATAGACGCAGACGTCGCTACCTGTGTCAACGAGGAATTGCATCTTAGAACCACGATCAGTGACGAACAAACGGCCGGAACCTGGGCAATCAGTAGTCGCCATTACTGACTGCCGGTCGCGTTTCCCGAAGTATAATCGCACGGTTTTAGACACCTATCAGCTCGGTCCCCATACTTGAAATGGTACCAACATATAGGAAATCTGCGGTAACTGGAGCGGGATCGGGCGGAGCTGGATCCTCTTCGTGAGCCACTGCGTGAGCGGCTGCGGGATTCCGATCTGCCTTCTCGCTCTAATCCCAGCTGGCGAAATTCTTTCCGGAGCACGTCCACTTCTCGACGCAATCCACTGCAATTGGGGTTAGAGCAATCCTGTCCGACTGTGGAGACGCATGGAGCTGCTGCGGCCAGGTCATGAACTCGGTCTGCCAAGTCAGTCAGACTTTCCAAATTCTCATCTTTCGGCTGACCTGCCAAAACTGTTTGTATGCCCACTGGGAGGCGGTTGAATCATATAGACTTAACAAAATCTTCCGGGACATTCGAGCCGGCGAGGCTCTGCAGGTGACGCAAGAACTGGGAAGGAGTACGGTCGCCAAGCTCCTCGTGCATGAGTAACTGCTTCAACTTCTTGTCTTTTGATGCCGATAGCCTCTTCACCAGTTCGGTTTTCAGTTTTTCGTACCTGTTTTCTGACGGCGGGTTGATAATAATATCTCTAACCTCACTTGCGTATTGGCGATCCAATTCACCGATAACATGGTTGTATTTGGTGCTATCCTGGGTAATACCTGCGTTGGTGAATTGTCCTTCCACTTGGGCGAACCATAGCTCCGGTTCCTCGGGCCAGAAGAGTGGGGTACGAACGGCCACTTTAAATACTTCCGCCGTTACATTATCTTCGCCCTCCATTTCAAATTTCGCGATCGATAATTTTGACAATCGATGAAAAATTTACAAATCGTATTTACAAGCCGTTGGGCGGTGTTTATTTTCCGCCTAATCTCTTCGTATGTACAAATAATAGGCGTTTTTCTTACCGCTATCCGTATAGAATCCGCTTCAAATTATTTACCAAAGTGTTCTAGAGAGTCACCAGTTATATGGGGGGCGTCGAGTGCCGTAGTATGGCGGGTGGTCGTATGAAAGGAATTACTATATGTACAACTGTTTATTTACAATTCGACCAAACAATATTTACACCACACATATAATAAAGAAAGAAGGAGAATATAAAAGCAGGAATATGAAGAAAATATAAGATGAATAACGGCTAGATTAATTTGTACAATAATTCACAGTAAAATCAGTTTGTTGAAATTCCATGACATTTCTTGATTGTCAACCGACGGACGAACAGTATGACCAGAGCCTGCGCGCGCCGCTGACCCGTCATGCGCGCGGCGTGAAGTACACCTCAAACTATATACATATAAAAGGGTCATACTGTCCGTGCGTTGGTTGATGCACAAAATATTTACAAATAATTTACACTTTAATTATATATTTACAAAAGCGTGGTGCATCGCCACACTCATAAAAAGAAATAAGCATTTGATGTCTGGTGGATAACCACACATCAAATGCTTATTTTCAAGTCCATTTGAACGTATTTTTTACACATGGAGATATAAAAATCTGTCTAAATTTTTCAACCGACTTTCAACTTGATGTCAATTACAATCGATTCAATATTTAGGCCATTTTCATCTATCAACAATAAATTATGAAATTATATTACTTGTATAGTTTTCATCACGGGAAATGTAAATATAACGTTATTTTCCCATGAAATCCTAAGATAAATTTTATTTTTCAAAATCAAAATTGAGGTTTTAGTCTGTATGTCACGTGATTTCAAACGCCGACCGCCATGATGTGACGTCATTATACTAAAACATCTTTTTAACATCTTTGTTTACTTACCTACAACGTTCATCGAAATTTAAAATAGGAGAATTCCCTATTGTGGTAACGCAACGTGCCTGTTTGTACTTACCCGTACATATCGCACTCTCAGTAAAATACTGACGTAACTCAAAATTTTCCATAGATCAAATTCCATAGAGTCAAAATAGTGTCGGCTATAATCCAAAGGGATGAAAGATTCTAACAACAAATTTGAAGTAAATACTCACACATATGAACACGAGATTAAATTTTAATTGCGTTATTTACTTAAGATAAAATTGCATAAATTTGTTACAAATATCGGAGCCGAAACGTGACACACTTACGGTACGGCTGGTCCACAAGGAAAGGTCGCTCAGCGGGCTATGGAACGAGCAATGCTCGGCGTCTCTCTCCGAGATCGAATCTGAAATGAGGTAAACCGGCAGAGAACCAAAGTCATCGACATTGCTCACCGGATTAGCAAGCTTAAGTGGCAGTGGGCTGGCCATATTAGCCGCAGAACCGACAACCGATGGGGTAAACGAGTTCTAGAGTGGAGACCGCGTCTTGGCAAACGTAAACGTATATGTGCGATAGGCTGATGATGTTACAAATATCAACAATTTTGAGTAGTCAGTATTTTACTAAGAGTGCGATATAATCAAAATAAATCGATTGTTACATCCCTGTTATTAAAATTATACGACACAATGCCACATCGACACAAACCTAAAAAGCAGCGGTAATAAAGTCAAAACCAGCATTTTACGACCTCGTCTGCTTTTTATTAACGGCGATAAATATGTTCGCGGTTCCTTCCGATTCCGCTTCTTCTATCCATAGTTCACCTGAGTCCTATAAAATGATCCTGACATGAACATGAAACGAGGATGTAATGCCGTTTTGAAGATTGCGTAGATACTTTTACGAGGCTTGAATGTAAGTAAAACTACCTGACGCCTTATTTAATGTCCGAAATACAATCTCATGTCCGTTACACGTTACTTTATAGGTTACATATACTCGTAAAAGTTTTCAGGTAGTAATTTTGAGTCATGCATATTTTATATGGACCGCAACTAAGGGCCGCGTTTCCACCAGATATGTGCGAGGATGTGATGGAATCTCCTTGCCAAGGTCTGTTTTTCCGGACCACTACAATCTGGACATCTTTAAGTCAAGAGTGAGGCATCTTCTAGGCAAACGCGTTACTTTCTAGACCTCATCGTCAATTTCCATCAGGTGAGATTGTGGTCAAGCGTTAGTCTACAGTCCTGACAAAAAAATGTGTTTGTTAAGAACCAACAGAATCGCTTCATTTACTTGTCTAGGTTCCCTCAACGCAGTAGGTATTGGTGGAGGAAACAGTGAGATAAGGTTCGTACGTACAAAACAAGCTGAGGGGTGTGTCCGAGAGATATGTCCGAAAGATGTGTCCGAGAGAGCATTTCTTGACTTAGACTAGGAAAAGGATGTTGGTCATTGAAATTTATTTTAAAAAAGCGGTACACATTCTAGTGCTGCTCATCTACGTATTGTTTCATAGCTCTACTACACACATCTTCGCGCCGCTGATGTTCCTAGCATCTCTGGTTGATGTACCTACAACTTAAATGAACATAAGTAGTTTTTCAACTAACGTGGGAGTAGTTAAATACCTTTTCTAATTTAATTTTTTTAACAATCGTCCATTAATTTTGACCCTCACGTCTTTAGTAAGTAACTAAGAGGTGATGAAAATAAAAATAGATAGGTAAGTATAAGGTAGTAACCTCGTTGCAAACATTGAACTATTATTACGTTGCAAACTGCGTTTCTATGGTCTGACAGAATACAAAAGCGAGAAACTGTTCATTGAATCAACATCCATCCACGTGCAGTAATAGAGTTGTTTTTATAGCTCTCTCAGTTATTGCGTTAAGTATTGATTGTGTTTGTTTGTTCGGCAAACAGCAGATTTGCGCGAGATGCGCGCTCGACCGCGCGGGCGGCGTGTGGCCCACGCTCCTAGCAACATCTTGCTTTTCGAAATTTTGTATGACATGACAGGGTGATAGTTCGCGCCATCCACGAAGACGCGTGCCACTTATTTTCGACCAAATCGATTCTCATAATAATATAATATTTTACCCGACTACGGCGAAGCAAAAAGGAGGGTTATGATTTTGACCTGTTTGTATTTAAGATAAGATAAAAACATTTGTGTTAAACACACGCGACAAACAATTTTACAAAAAAAAACAAACTTGTGAAATTAAAACAAAAGTAAAAACAACACATAATAGAAACAAAGAAAAAAAAGAAGCTACAATTTTAAATAATTCGGCCGGGCAATATATACCTATATTGTGTCCATGTGTGTCGCGGTGCGTAACAAAAAGGAGCTCACTCAGCTAAAGCCACGACGTAAGGAAGGGGTAGGTACCTTCCTGTAGGCCTTGGCGCTGGTATTTAGGTTGTTCATCTCTTCCCTCATAACTTCTAAACTAGTTATCATATTTAAACAAATGAGGTATCGTTAGAAGCGTCTTGGTTGTGTTCTGGTTACAGGTCACGTCAAATTGATTACAGCGCCCTCTAGGGGACTTAGAGTAAGAAACAAAAAAATATTGCTTGACGGTACCGTGTATGGTATCAAATAAAAAAGCTTTTTTAGCACTTTTCAAATATGTAATGTTTATTTTTATAACTAAAAATATGTTAAATAAAAATAAAAATAAAGTTTAAAAACTAAAACCCGACTACAAAAAAACATGCTCTTAAAAGTACGAAACAATAAAATTAAATTATTATTATAATGAATTTGTTTCGCTACAGTAGGTGGCGTACGACCACGGCTATCCGGCATAATAATTTCAGCAGAGACAATTTTCTTGTTTCGTACTTTTTAGAGCATGTTTTTTGGCTGTCGGGTTTTAGTTTTTAAACTTTATTTTTTGTGCTTTTTCTATTGATTGAGTGCATTTATAGATAAATTAACACGCATCTTGCTCTGCTGTAACTTCTAAGCGATTCGACTTCGTGGATGGCGCGAACTAAGTTGATGTTCGGCTATAGCTACCTAATAACTTTTTATTTAGTGCTTATGACTGACTTCGACAGTTGAATAGGTACCCACTTTGTCAAAGATTCCACTTGACATTGGTGAAGTTATCTTTTTGGAAGAGGGTAGATAAAAAATATAATCCATCAAAAAATATCCTTGTCGTATTGTGTCGACAGACTCTTCGATCATAGTAGACTCGAAACGAAATATGTCGGCTTAAGGCGAAGGATACCACACACCAGCAACACCAATTTGATTTATTTCTTGAATCTATTTTATTACCCATTATGGACCGTCGGGGGCTCGTCAAACCTATATACTATTTATTTAATCATTGTACACTAAGTACTTAAGGACTCCCTGTTGGTCTAATGGTTTAAGTACCGGGCCGTGATCTCGAGGTGCTGGCTTCGATTCCCGGGTTTAGCAAAAAGTATGTTTCGAGTTCTTCGAACATAGCTCGCGTTTGTAATCACCAATCCGCATTAGGCAAGCGTGGTGATTAAGCTTAATCGCATCATAGTAGCGATGAATTAAATTCTATGATGGAGGCCTTTACCCTGCAGTGGGACCCTTAGATTTAATGTAAGCTAAGTAGGTACTTACTTTTTGCGTTTGTGCCCTAACTTTGGTTACCGCCATAAGCGTGGACGCTTTTGGCGTGAATCAAAGTTTTGTGTACAAAATCAGACCAGAAGTAATCCAAAGATTTTAAATACCCACTTAAAGTTCACAGGACATAAGAGTGGCTATTTTATGTAAATAAGTATAAGCGATCAGTTCTAGCCAACCATGCGATCGTAGGCGTCCGTGGGTGTGCATTTTAAACGTTAAATCGCTTCAAATTTTCGTTTTATTCCGAATGAGGTAACTTTACAAGAGCAATTCAATTTGAATATCTGTTCTATTTTGGGTTGGTTTTAAAGTTTATATTATTTTCTATATTTAGAAAAATATTTTTAGAATCACAATAATCCTACATTCATATATATGGTATGATTTACACACGTAAATACGAGTACTACATACGAGAAGTTATGTATTATTTTAGCCGTGTGTGCACAATTTATTTGAGTTCTGTATATGTATATGTGCGCCTATTTCTACATCTCAAATAATAGTGTGTGACTGTGAGTAAATAATCACGAAAATATTTTTCTGGAAATCGAGTAAATATTTAATTTTTTTGTCCCAAATAAACAGAAAAAAATTATAAATATATTTTTTTCCGTTTATTTGGGACAAAAAACAGCTTTAAAGTCATATATTTTTCTACAATATTGTAGTTATAAATATTACTTATTGTAATACCAACAGTATTGTCCACATTTATATTTACTATTTTACTGTTGAGTGGGAAATGCTAAGTGCATTTTTTAATATATGTGGTATTAGTTCACTACAAAAAATATTATTTCACATAAGTGAAATAATATTTATTAAAATTAGAAATAATATAGAAATAATATATGTATTTTAGAAATAATATAAATTCACATAAAACCTACATTGGATACCTATCTTCAAATAGTCTCGAAGCTGATCAATTAAGAACTGCTATTTATGCGTATTACCACTCACTTATCTTAGATTAAATCAATATTTTGATTTAATCTAAGCTAACTATAATTTTTTTTGTGGAGATTATTGCTTGCTCTCAAGCAGATTATCAAAAAGGTTGAGTTGAAGTAACTGGCCCAAAACTTGACTTTTATAACCAAGGTTCTCACTAACCATAAATTCCTTACGCGGTATTAAATTACCGAATGGTGAAATAGGTATTTCAACAACCGTAGGTAGGTACTCTGACTTCATCCAAGCGTCGAATTTCGAAGTTAAACAAAGATCGATTCTCAAATATTTGCCAAATCTTAAATCGGCACGAACTTATCGATAGTTCTCGAATTCCGAGTCTTCTTAGAATTCTAAACGATTCATAAACCGTCTTCGTTGAATTAGCAAAATTCCTTTCCAGGAGATTTCATTACTGTGGTTTTTTTTTCTATTTTATGATACTTTTCTACAATGTGTCAATTTTATTTGTAACTGATTTTGAAGTTATAATAAAGAAGTTGATCGATGAATGGCGGTCTAATACTGTGCGTTTCTCCCGGAACTTTCTACCACGTACCTCAGTTCTGTGGTACGGTTTGGCTGCTGGAGTTCTTTTCCCTTGGATGAATATTGATAGTATGTTCAATAGATGCTTGGGACTTCCGAAGTTACTTCGATTTATGATTAGTGGACTCTAAATTCAATATCCGCTTATGACGAGAGCTCGGCGGACCAGCCTCCGTTATATATAAAAGCATCAGTTTGTTTGTAGGTAACTTATGTTCATTATCATTAAGAAACTTAGTAAAAACATTAAAACAGCAAATATACAAAAAAGTGTTTTTCAACACTAGCTTATTAATTTTGCATAAGTTGTTAATTATTGTACGTACCATTTAAATCGTTCTTTAATGAAATAATATTTTTATCTCTTAATTTGCAATCTGTATTTTCAAAGTCACGCATTGTCCATAGCCACTTCTAGTATTTTATATAAAAGGAAAGTCTTATTGGATTCTTGTTACATTCAAGACGTAAAGTGAAGAATATTAAATAAATAAAATCAGAAACCCAATAGGGATTGTATGCTACTCGTACACCCGAAGGCGGCAAAGGTGTGAGGTGAGATGAGGGTCCAAGGATTCACCTTTACTAAACGAGTTTCAACGTATGCCAAATATCAAGATCCTGCGTCTGAAAAGATAACATTTACAGAAACTGTTTTACTTATAAAAAGAAAAAAAACTGTTTAGGCAGGGACGCAACGGTACCTACAAAGATTAAATTTGTAAGAAACATCATTATCAATATCATCATCATTAATAGCGATGGGCCCTTAATGGCCTTTATTTATTAAATTACATACATGTTACAATGGCAGTCTTAAAACTAACGTAGTCCATTAAACTTTATCTGCCTTAACCATTATGCCTGTGGACGCTTGGATACTTGATTCAGGATATGCAAAGTCTGGTTATTACAATGAAGAAATATCATGAGCGTCACCAAATCTTCATGTCTTATCTTTGTATAACATTAAGTGGAACTGAAAATAAGTCACAAACATACATTTGTCCTATCAGTTGCCCCAAGACGTTAGGCTCGTCTATAATTTGCCATCGCGTGAAGTTATGCAGTATCTGCATATATTTTGCATCCTAACAGATGTTTTAACTCTCAACTTAACTTAGAGGCTCTACATCTACGGTCGTGTTTGCACAAGCTGCTTCGCGAGTGAATTTTTGTCCGCATTTGAAAACAGCTTAAAGCTTAAAGCTAGTGGCTAATCAAGATGCTTCTCTATGCGCATATCATGGCTATGTATCCTCAGTATTGCGATATGGACTTATTATGTGGGGACAGTCAGTGGATGTCGAAAGAGCATTCAGAACTCAAAAAAAATGCATACGAGCGGTATGTGGTGCTGATTATTTAGCTCATTGTACACCCATATTTAAAGAGCTTAAAATTCTCCCCCTACCATGTCAGTTTATTTTGGACATCTGCTTATTTGTTAAAAAGCATCCCCATCTTTTTCTTCTGCGTGATGTAGTGCTTGGTAAAAATGGCAGGGACTTATAAACTATATTTACCGGCACAAAAACAAGTCATACACACGAACAATGTATATTGTAATGCAATTAGAATATTTAATAAACTGCCATCATCAATTAGAGCACTCCCAATAAATAAGTTTAAATACGTACTGAAACAATGGCTATTGCAAAAATGCTTCTACACTGTTAAAGAATTCCAAGAGACGAATTTATGTGAGTCCATGTTCAAGTAGCAAATGACATATTATTATATTTTTGTAAGTATTATTTGACTAGGAATGTATAAAATTATTCTGTAACTGGTAGTCTGTATTATTTTTTGTTGTGAGTGTTTTGATTAAAAATATTAATTAAATTTAATTATGAATTGATTACCTATTAAAATGAATTTATTAAGATTTTAAGCAATGTATCTTTATATTATGTATAACTAAGTACTTAGTAATTTCTACGCCACTAGTGGCAGAATATGCAGAATTTATGCTTTATGTAACACCTTAATGCCACCATATTTTAAGAAATAAATAAATATCATCATATCATCAGAGAAATGAGCGTCGACGGGTGGAGGTTCTCAGTATGACGTCTAACTCGCTTTGATGCAAGTTGGTTGAACCAGGATTGGTCGTGTTGTGCTATGCCTCCAAGTCCACACACTCCGCGGGGGACGACTTTATTGAGTGTCCTGGTACTTCATACATCAGAGAAGGGCTAGCGCAGCGAGGATTACCAGTACGGTCCAGTCCCGAGGACTTTCAACCGTGATTGCGCTGAGATGGACATCCCAGGGGTTTTGGTTAGGTTAAGGTCCCGCGCACCATCTTGTTCCCTACATGTGACAAGGTGAAGGCCATGATGGTTTCCCCTGGGAAAAAAAAATGCCTCCACACACCATCATCTTCCAGCTGAGGCGCTCGGCTGCAAGTTCCTTCCATTTGTTTACCGTGATGCCGAATGCATTAAAGTTCTGCTTCACACAATTCTAACTATGTATTGTCCACTCACTACTGAGAAAATACCTCTTTTTTATGCTAGAGGCGGAAAAACGAGCGAGTCACCTGATGGAAAATAATCAACGCCGCCCATAAACATCCGCGAAATCCGAGAGATCGCTAATGTGTTGCCGGCCTTTTTAAAAAGAGTACGCCCTTGAAGATTCCTAAGTCGAAGCCATGGGCGGCGGCAATTGCTTACCATCTGGTGATCCGTCAGCGCGTCTGCCACCTATCACATAAAAAAAATCAATGCGAAAGAACACAAGAATCAAAGCAGAAACACGCCAGGCTCGACATACCGATGGTTATTGTACATTCGTTCACTACGTGGTCCCACGAATCCATCCAGCTGTTTTCGCGTGTCTCTAGTCAAACAGACAGCTCGCTAAAATCGAAATAATTGGCAATGGAAATAACTGATAAGTATGCTATCATCGCTATAGACTCCACCGAAGTAAGTCCTGTTTTTTTGTCGGTCCGTCGGTTTTGTCAACCTACGTGTGCACGTTTTGGTTTTGAACAGAGTCACCGGACTTGTGGGGAGCAGAAGGCTCGCACCCAAAAAATTTTAAGCAACAGCCTGACGGCGCCCCCTAGCAGGGCTACGACCTCGGCGTTGCTGGGAGAGGGTAAACGATCATAAGTTTGGGGACTGGATCGGCCCGGCACGTACCGGTTACGCGAAATGGGACTGACTCTAACTCTAGAGGGAACCGACGAATAATCTCGCCGGCGAGGACGGTACCGCGGGGGTCTTGTAGTATTGTTTGTCGCGAGTCGAAGTAAGTCCCTTGACGTTTCCAAACACGATAGAGGGTGCCACTGTGCTGATGCTCCGACATATACATCTTTGAGAGTTACCCATCAAGGTAAATATCGCAGGTTCTTATAAATTTACTGGATAGGGATGAACGCTATTAAGTAAAGCAATAAGTACCTAGTGCCTACGTCTTCATCGATTTTACATTTTCCAGCTTTTAGGCAAACATTTTACGAAGTTTAGTAACCTCGAATAGGGTCAATAAAGATAGTGAGTAGCCGCACTTACACCTAATGCTTTAATGTATTTATTCATGTAACCTTAAGAGCTTGAGGCTAGTGACGCGACTCTAATTTCAAAACTCGGTTCATTCGGGTCATTATACAGTTTCACTCGAATGCTACTCGAGTGGCTTTTTAAATCTCATAATGAATAACACTCGATTATTCGCGTCACAGATGGGGCGTATCTAGCATAATTCATCGAAGCAGTTATGTAGAAAGCAAATAAGGCATATAGTCTTTGTTTCGGTAGATGTCACTATGCATAATTACATCGCGCTAGCAAAGCGTGCTACTAAAATAAAGACCTCGTGCCGCCTGCCTAGCTTTGTCAGTTCTAAATTGGATACCAAATAGTGCTTAACTACTAGCAACAAACCTTAAGAAGTCAGACGGAACAGGTGGTTTCATTCTCCATCTCCCTGCCTGGACCTCGAGTGTGCCTTTTACAAGTTTAGTCATATACAAAGACTACTAATATCCGTTCTCATACTTTTTTAATGATAACAGCTACCCTCTTCTTGCGTTTCCTGGGTAACGTACCCAGTCTCATGCGGTCAGGCGCATACGATCCACTTCGCATTTTTGTTTCTCATGAAATAGGAGGGGCGTCGAAGCGAGCGATATGGTAACTCGGTGGACTAGAACGCGCCCTACTCGTGGTTCGAACCCGAGCCGAAAACCTCTTTGGATTTTTAAAGTTTATGTGCGTAATTCCACGATCAGCTCGACAGTAAAAGAAAACATCGTGTGGAAACCTGCACGTTTTAGATAGTTTCTTAAACGTGTAACCATGATTCAGTTGGTTTGGTTCCCCGTAGTTACCAGACTCCCCAAATCCTGAATCATGGGCTCCAAAGCGAACATAGTTTTTTAGATTTTCGCGTTGCATTATAACTATAATGTAACGTAGCCGAAACGTCGAGCCAAATATGTGAGTACACAATGTTGTTTCACATAATAAATATCGTGTTAATCCACATTAGATACATTATAGTCCAAAGCGAACATTTGTGCAGGGTTATTTAACAAATAGTATAAGTGTTTGCCAAGAGGTTGTAACCCCGAAATTGTTTAAAATAGATCCAGTTTAGTAGCTAAAAATTAAAATCGATTGACGTCGCTAGTGTGCCCTACCCGTCACCTTAACAAAAAATATACATGTCGGATTGAGAACCTCCTCCTTTGTTTTTTGAAGTCGGTAAAAAAACAGTAAATTATTGTAAATAAAGTAATTTTTAGTGCGCGGAGAACTATAACTATAAGCAAGCAAACAAACTATGTAACAACTAACAAACAAAGGTATCTAGAGTGTGTGGTATGTAATTAACCAATAAAAAAAACCATATCAGAAAGCCGACGCCGACTTTGTATTTGACCTGTGTTCAATTTTGTAGAGGGATCGAACTGTTATTTTTTTTTTTGTGCATACGTTTACATTTTTACGTTGTCTGACTGTATTGTCCATCTGTATGTTTGTTTTGTTTTAGATGATGTCAAAATAGATTCAAATAGAATCCACTCGTCACACCTGTCAATTTTTTAATTAACGTCTCTTAATCACTTCGACATTGGCAGAATCATAGATGTGTCGCAAGACACAGTAGCAGCCATTTAAAAAAAAAGAACTGTTAGATAATTGAAATAATAAATAATTAAATATTTCACAACATCACATACATCGATCTGGCTCCGAGATAGGTAGCTCAAGCACCTGTGTTACGGATATCAGAATCAACAGTGGGATTACAAATATATACATAATATAATACTTTTCTTTTGTAAATACATACTTATAATACATATAAAACACCCAGGCCAATACAAACAAAATGATCGATCAATGACATGATAATTCCAATGAACTTCTTAATTTTTAACTTAGATTCACTTGTTTCTCATATCACTCGATTCACGTGAGTAGAAATGGACTCAGGTCTCTTAAATAGAGGCGCGTCGCTGAGATGTCGTCGGGGAAACATTGCTTTTTACCTAACTTCTGTGAGTACACAGACTCCAACGCATAATGCTTTTTACCCGACTACGGCAAAGCAAAAGGAGGGTTATGATTTTGACAGGCTATGTATGTATGTATGTATGTATGTATGTATGTATGTTCATCTGTTTCCACGTAACTTCTTAACTACTTATCAGAATTCGACAAATGACATATCATTATAAGCGTCTTGATCGTCCGCTGGTTATAGGCTATATGAAGTTTCACAAAATCTAATGTGGCGCCCTCTAGCGGACAAAACATACAGAGTAAAAAAATAAAGTTATGATAAATATGCCGTGTTTGGTATCATTTGAAAGCGCTTGACTTGTACATTTTGAATATATATATATATATATATATTACTAGCACTTGGACACCAAAATAGTACAAATAAAATAAAAGTAAAAAAACTGAAACCCAACTACGACAAAAAACGTCGCTGAAAAAGTATAAAACAAGCCTTCGTTGTCAATTTATGCAATATTCACTATGTAGAGATAAAATTTCATGTTTGGAAAGGCGTAGTCACACGTTAAATATACTACCCTTTGACAACGTGTGACTGCGGATTCCCAAACATGAAATTTTATCTCTACATAGTGAATATTGCATAAATTGACAACGAAGGCTTGTTTTATACTTTTTCAGCGACGTTTTTTTAAGTAATCTTGTTCCATGAAGGTACTTATCTCACCCGCCCGCGATTAGGGGATCTTTACACTGACACGACACGTGTAATTCCTTTTTAAGGTGATGCAAGTACATAAGTAACTCTCCTAATTCCGAACTCTGTATCATAATGATAAAACAGAAGAAAAGAATACAATAACCGGGAAATAAAAATAAGCTAAAAGTAAACGCCAAAGCCAATGCCAATACAATAACCTACTACGCACACATACACTCACATACTCATACATATACACACTCACACCTACACACATATTCAACCACACTATGCCCATATTTCCAATAAAATGATGTTAATATACTTAAGGTAATTATAATATTTCGATTTTAACATAATGAAAATTTATTGAATCTCAACTATAGCTTTAAATTATGCCACTGTTTAGATTTTTAATTTCTGAATTGTATCTATGTTCACATTATTATTATTTACTTTTTTTATATTTAATGGGTTTGTACTTGACATCATTTCACCTGATGGAAAGTGACAATAAGGTCTAAGATGTGACGTGCTTACCCAGAAGAAGCCTATTCACTCTCGACTTAAAGACACCCAAATTGTAGCTCTCAGAGCAAAAGATGATGAATGAAAGAAAGAATTGTATGCAGAATAAAAGTGCGAGAGGCATAAGAGCGAGAACTAGAATGAATGAGAATCGTATAAGTAGAAATAGGCTCCGATAACGTTGGAGGCACCTGTATATAAAAAAAAATTGTAGCTCTCTGGGAATTTCTCTGCAATATTATGTACGTGTGTATTTGTATTTGTAAAAAAAATGGTTATGATGGTTTACATAAGAAGGTTCGTTTTAGTATTTTCATTACTAACAACTTTTTTTTTGCTTACAAAGATGAATTAGATACAAAATCACAAATATATACAGTTGAATTCATCTCATGCCAGTCATTTTATTGTTGGGCCCTTGCTGCCAAAAGAGTTTTGATCGAGCCACCAACAAGTTTCCCCCACAAATTGAATTTGCCATAATACCCACGTGGAAATGTTACGCACGCCTCCGAAATGTCATGATGAGTATCTTAAAATATACTTAGGTAGGCGAAAATAGAACTTTAATGAGTACTTTAGATGGGTATGGAGACTTAACAGAGTTTCTGAAAATATACACTATGACTCACTGATAATAATTTGATTGTGATTCATATCGAATAGCTGTTTAGATGTCCAATCGTTTTTAGGGTTCCGTAGCCAAATGGCAAAAAACGGAACCCTTATAGATTCGTCATGTCTGTCCGTCTGTCCGTCCGTCCGTATGTCACAGCCACTTTTCGAAACTATAAGAACTATACTATTGAAACTTGGTAAATAGATGTATTTTGTTAGCCGCGTTACGATTTTACATAAAAATTGGAGAAAATAAAAAAAAAATGGGGGGGTCTCCATACTTGAAACTGAAACTCAATAAAAAAATTTTTTTCATTACGTGTGGGGTCTTTAAAAATAAAATGATGTTGTGGTTTTTTGTTGGATAACATCAAAAATAACATCTGATAACATCGTCCATGCTGATCTGTACTTAATTGCATAGTAATAGAGTCCCCTCTATTACTATGCAATTAATTACAGATCTTGTTGACTTGTTAATAAGGTTCATTATATGAATATTTCGATGTTGAAACCTGAGGGATGACTCTGCCAGTTCAGTCGTATGACTCTATGAGTCCAGTCGTATCCATACTCATATGTTGTCGTTTGTAGACTCTGCTCATTATGTAAACATTCGTACTCTCCTATAAACGATTAATAAACATATCGTTTAGTAACAGTAAATAAGTGTAATATATTGACTCCCATAAACCTAATACTTTTAACATCATTTTTTAAACACAATAGTTTGCGCAAGAGACGCTCCCAAAGTGTTAAATTGTGTGTAAAATATATGATGTACATAATCATGAAAACTAACAACGAAAATTGGTTTGAACTAGATATAGTGAGTAGTATTTTTTAATACGTTATAAACCGTAAACCGCAATTTACCTTCCATATATCTTACTTGCTGCTACGGAACCCTTTATGGGCGAGTCCGACTCGAACTTGGCCGGTTTTTTCTACTTCATTTATGTACGAGTATTTTTTGCATGCTAATTGTTTATCCTAAGCGGATTTGATGTAAATATGAAGTTGAATCTTCCAATGGTAGTCGTTCGATCTAAAAACCTTGACGCTTAAATTTTTGAGTGTGTGAGCCTAAGAGTAAATATGGAGAGTCACATTAACTGTGCAAATAGGTACATGGAACCAGACGACACACGTGTAATACTTACATCCAAACCCGTCTTGCATCCAAACCCTCTCAGGATATCTGGTTGCTTCTATTGGAATATAAGGGCAAGGTTTAGCTGCAAGAGTATTTCCTGACGGCTACGATTAGGGATCTTCAAGAGAAGAGATCTTAAAAAGGCCGGTAACACTTTATCGATCTCTGATTTCGCGGATGTTCATGGGCGGCGTTGATTACTTTCCATCAGGTGACTCGCTTGCTCGTTTGTCGCCTAAAAATATAAGGGCAAGGGAAGAAAATAAATTATACTCCTGTGTGAGTGCGTCCGCAACACTTTAGATGTTTTGTGGACATAGTCACCATATCCTCCTGTCAAGAAGCACTAATACCTTATGGCTATTCCTTATCACTCTTGCAGGTTCGTAATATTAGACGTTTACCAACGGAAATTGAAGTTTTAGCAGATAAGTATATGTGCACTCTACCGAAGGAAGCGAATGGCATTACCAATAGCTCTTCAAAATGTTTAAAATGTTAATTTGTACATAACTATAATGTATCAATACGGGAATTAACACGATATTTATTATGTGAAACAACATTGTACACTCACATATTTGGCTCGACGTTTCGGCTACGTTACAGCAGCCGTGGTCACGAGTGGACTGGCGGAGCACGGCGTCGTCTACTGGGGCCGGGCTGTGAATCTTCGGACACCCTCACATTTTTAGATATTAATTCGCCACTAGATGAATTGTCAGTGAAGCTACTTCGACACACTACACTATCAGTATCGGTGTTTTGTTTGCGTTAGTAACGGCCTAGCACGGGGTTTGCACTTGTTAATTACTAGATTCCATGTCGATGATATTTTAAATCCATCCTCCCGAATGAAAGTCTTATACTTCTTGATCTCAATCGCTTCACGTACTATCCTGGTATGATAATGACGATCGGTGGAGAGGATTTTCGGGTCATGTAGTTCCATCCAATGATTAACTCCCATTTCCAGTAGATGTTCTGCTATTGCCGATTTATTCACTCGTCGATTTTTAAATATAAAATAAATATGTGAGTACACAATGTTGTTTCACATAATAAATATCGTGTTAATTCCCGTCTTGATACATTATAGTTATAATGCAACGCGAAAATCTAAAAAACTAATTTGTACATAATTCAATGTTTCATATCTGTCGGTAACTTATGTAACGTTAAACTTATGAAGGAGCTATCCACAAGTATCTCAGAATGAATTTATTACAGAGTAAAACCTCACGCGGTAGGACCTCACGCGGTAGAAACTTACAGAATATACGACGTCATCACATTATATCTATGTTAATATAACGTGTGGTTTCGTGTTCCATTTTAATGTTGTGGTTTCGCACTCTTTACGACTCGGCTCAAGCACAACCATTATGTTATTTTCCCAACCACGCTACGTGACTGTTGCCGCTTCAAAATGCACGACTTCAATGGGGCTACCAACTTCAATCTTATGAAATGAAATGAAAATAATTGATTCAATTTAGGTCCATACAGAACATTTATGACAGGTCACTTATGGTTTAATTACATAAAAACTTTATTTACGTGAGATTATGTATAGAAATGAGGTAATGATAGTCTGGATAGTGTCTATTCTTAATTAATTTAAATAAGGTTAAATGTAGGTACTTATATACTTTATGACGTAAGCTTAGTTCCTTGGACTCCACGGAAGACCAGCGTCGGGGTGTCCTTTAGACACATGCTGAGTGGAGCCCATTTCAGTGCCATTCTAATGTCTATTTCGTTATATTTTTTTTTTGTGTATGTTTGGTGCTGAATAAATTATTTTATTCTTATTCTTATTCTTAAATATAATTTCTCTAAAGAGAGTTCTAGAAGAAGAAGAGATCTAGTAAGTGTTGACTTGGTAATATCCTAGACTAAGTCGTCCGAAATAAAGATGTTGAGAGATCCAGCAATCAATGTTGCCAACATAATAACTATGATGCTGTCCACTGCTGCATGTGGACCTCTTGCTTTCTGATATACAGATTCCTGTTCTTAGACTTTCTTTATCCGGTCACTACCAGCATTTGCGAGTTCCATGCAATAATATTCGTTGACTACGTAGAAATTTCCTAATGGAAACTCATAAAACTAACCTATTATTATTAATCTATGAATTTCTATTATAATAATAATAATGTCCTCCAAACCGATATTTCGGACATGGCGGCCAATCTCAGCGATCAGCCATCGACGCAGGACATATTATAGTGCACAAGTATTTGCGCAGACACAAGTGCACTCTCTATTCCCGTACCCTCTTATTTCGATGGGACACTAGTGTGACACGACCGGAGGGGGATTATTCGCAGGACCAACGGCTTAATGTGCTATCCGAGGCACGGGGGTTCTAGACCGCCACCAGACTCCGGGCTAACACTGAGAATTTCTTAACTAAAAACCTCAGGTACAAATTTTTGGCCCGACCCGGAGATCGCACCCGAGATCCCAGGCGCAACTGTCGCTTTAAAGTGCGACCCACTAACCATTGCGCCTCCGAGGCAGGTGAATTTCTATTACGAAGTTCTCAAATCACGTGAATATTTTTATGAGATCTCGATCGTGTACCTATTCTTGGTTAAGATTAAAATGCCAGGAGCCCAATTCTCGTGCTTGTGATATTTTGAAAACATGGCGGATATCACCCGAAAACCATACAAAAAAAACTGTGTTTTAGTGATATATGACTTATGAAAATAAATATCACGAGCTTGAGAATAGGGGTCCAAGTTCGATTCCGATGGGGTGATTTTAGGAAACTAACTTGTCTAATTACTACAATGTCATGCTTTATGTGCTGAAATTCGATCTCGTATAGGTATAAGTAGTCAACTAGTAAAGTAAAGTATCAGTCTATATACTGTCCCACTGCAGGGCAAAGGCCTCCATCATAGAAATCAAGTCATCGCTACTATGATGGGATAAGGCTTAATCACCACGCTTGCTTAATGCGGATTGTCCGAAAAATTCGAAACATACCTTTGCTCGACCCGGGAATTAAACCCAGGACCCCGAAATCAAGGCCTGGTACTTAAACCACTACACCACACCACACTACACACAACCACATTAGTTAGACCAACGGGGCGATATAGTCAACTACTTAGTACTCAAATAGGACAAGAATTTACCCAGTTTGAGACTAAATAATCGGCGTGAATTATCTGACATGACTATTTACATTTTGTTTAATGATCGTAAGAGTTAGTGACTGCCTCTAATTTTGAAGCGAATGTTTGCTTACCTCTGGAGACCGGAACTCGATCGAACTGAGGTCACTTACATAAAGTGGCATATCTCCCGAGGGAAACCTGTGATATGATACACGTTCCACACCGATAGTAATATAAGAATTGGAACCGTGTGAAAATTGAAAACTACGAGTAGACAGGTATTGTTACTCGATCTCATCCCATTGCTAATAAACCCCTTGTTTAGACCAAGACCAATACACCGTGGTTTTATAACCGTCTTACTCCCTTATCTAGGGCACTATACTAATGAAAACAAACATTTTCCTCCATGGAACATACGGTCTAAACTCTTAAAAAAACACCTTCTGATACAGATTGCACCGCAATTAAATCTGTGGATTGCACCAATCAGCTGATCACTTTTGTATGGAAAGATGATTTTGTTTTTTGAGAATTTTTCATTACTATAGTGCGCTTGATAAAAGATTAAAACGATTAAAAAGCATGGTGTATATGAACGTTTGTATGAACATCGTATGAACATTGCCCAATTCTAAGGCCTATTAAATAAAGGATAAGTGTTTTATGTACTTGCTTTAGTATACAAAATTTTATGGGATGCCCAAAACCACCAACATTTTCTTCGTTACTTAGAAAATTGGCATAAGTATTTTAATTAGCGACCCTGCCTCTTACGCCAATGGTCGTGGGTTCGATCCCCACCCTGGACAAACATTCGTGCGATGAACACTTGTGTTTGTTCAGTGTCTGGGTGTAATATATGTATTTAAGTATATATTTGTGTTCCTCTGTTGTCTGATATCTGCAACATAAGTTCTTAAGCTACTTAGTACGGAATCAGGTCAACGTATGAGATGTTGTAAGAATTATTATTACTATCGATTTATATTTTAATTACTACTATGGCAGTTTAACTTAAACCTTCGCACTGGACACGTTTGTATGAAAATTAGCGGTTGGTTTGTTTGCTGCCCAGTGTATTTATGCACTCCGTGAAATAGCCTCCTACCTGCCAAAAATCCAATAAGCGATTAAACGAATGATTCTGATGAGGCAAATTAAATAGATTTTCACTCGAGTAAATCGAGACCGTTCGAGAAAAACAACGTAAAATTAAATTACTTTCTTTAGACTAAAAGTCGCCCCACCATAATAGGATTCCTGCAGTAAAGAATATCCCACAAACATTAATGTGAAAATGGAGCCAAGTTCAATATTATTAAGGCGGTGCTGCGTGCTAGAATCCTGAATTTACTTAACTTGCAATTCTTAGAATTACATCAGCTTGTGGATACGATATGCGATTATCTTTTGATTCTCTCTCAGCACAACTTTTTCCACCGTCTGCCATGCATCTGAAAGTATCTTGTTGTCATATGACGTAGGTGATATGGTCACGGGCTCGGCACCTTGACGATTTAATGGTTGCGATTCAAACCTGTCGCTTTGGAGCCCAGGGTACGCTAAGTCCAGGTTCGCTAAGTCCAGGTTCAGATTTGTAGAGTATGGTTACAATGAAGCGAGTGCCGTCTGACTTTCGCAACCATTTAACAGGGGAACCAGACCAACTGACAGACAACATGTTTACACGTTTCAGAGACTATCCGAAACGTGCAGGAAAACTACGAAGATTAATATTCCCTAACTGATTATGGCTACAGGCGGCCAATCTCAGCGATCAGCCACGCACCCAGGATATATTATAGTGCACAAGTGTGTCCCTTACCCTCATAATCCGATGGGATACTGAGAAGAATACATTTACTACGTATGTTTAAACTAATCGGCAATCAACCTTTTTAAACAGCGGATCTATCATCTAGATAAACCAGGACAGGAACAAATCGCCAAGCATTCGTACTATCACTGTAACATTGCCATTTGTCCATCAACGTCAGAAAAAACGAAGTAGAACTGCCCGTTCAAATGAAACATTCATCACAGAAAATATATTTTCTACCCCAGACTTCTGCCTCTTGGAAAATATTTGTAGGTAGGTACGTACCTACTAGGTATAAACCGTGTTTGTTTAACCGTCTAACTATCCAGGGCATTCAATATCCTCCAACCGATTACGGCTACGGCGGCCAATCTCAAAGATCAGCCACGTACGCAGGATAAATTACAGTGCTTAAGTGTATGCGCAAACACAAGTGCAGTCTCTATTCCCTTACCCTAATATTCCGATCGGACACTACTGTGACACAACCGGAGAGGGATCGGGCACAGGACCAACAACTTAACGTGCTATCCGAGGCACAGGGGTACAAGTCCGCCAACTTCCAGACTCCGGGCTGCCACTAAGATTTACTTACCGAAAACTTGGCCCGACCCGGGGATCGAACCCGGGACCTCTTGCGCAGCCATCGCTTTACAGTGCGACCCACTAACCACTGCAACACCGAGGCAGGGCATTATACTGATGATAACAAACGTTTTCCCCCAAGGAACATAGGGTCTAATCTCAAAACAGTACATCTTTGACTGTATTGTGTATATTTATAAAAAACTGGATTTTATTTCCTAAAAAATCTGTTAAACAGCCTGAACACCAGAAATAAACATAGGCTTGCTGTTCCAAATCTCAGACTTCATAAGGTTGGTAATTCATTTGTCGGAATGAGTATTCAAATATTTAACAAGTTACCACAAAAGCTTGTTTACTTACCAATGCATAAATTTAAGACACACATTAAAAATTATTTAATGGCAAAAGCCTATAATACAGTTGATGATTATTTTAATGACAAGAATTTGTGGAAATGATAAACTGTTTGCCTACACCTTAGATATTGTAATGGATATATTTATTGTTGGACATTAAAACGACTTATTTAAGCGAGTAATATAGTAAAAATAATATTGTATTACAATTTTTGGCGACTAAAAAGAGTAACTGGCGAGTTTCTTGCCGGATCTTCTCGTCAGAATCGACTTTCCGATTCCGGTGGTAAAATCACATTAAATATGTTTATTTATTTCTTAGTTTATTGTATGTATCGACATATATGTGTGATTACATGTATATTATACTAACAAATAAATAGTTATAATTTCTAATGTATGACGATTTGAAAGTGCTGTATGTATACAAGCCTATGCAAATAAAGATATTTTGAATTGAATTGAAAAGAAAGGTGTTTTTTTACTGAGATAAGGCCCTATGTTCCTTGGGGGAAAATGTGTGTTTTCATCAGTATAATGTCCTCAATAATGGAGTAAGACGGCTAAAAAAGCACGCTGTATAAGGACGTGTATACATACTGAAATTGAGCTGAATATATTCTAAGGTGTTAGTTAAAGCTCGCGTGTGCTTTAACTCAAAGTTGCTCTTAAAATGGCTGCTACTGGTACTTGCTACGGTTATAAAACTACCTATTTAAAACCACATGACAAGAAACAACGTTTACGCTGTGTTTCGCTGAGTGAGTGAGAGTACCGGAGGCCCAATCTGTGGGGAAGGGGAGTTTAAAGGTTGGCAGCCCACTTGTAACTCCACTAATGTTGCGTATGTCCAGGGGCAGCGGTAACCGCTTGCCATATGGTGATCCGTCTACTCGTCCACATATCACCTTATTAAATCAAATCTAAGCATATCACTTATTAAAAAAACTCTCAGCGAACTCCTGCCATCCAATTTGCAATAATCATCACTCTGCGAAAAGAACCTACATAAAATAAATCACGCCAATTAATCAACCGAGCACCTTTTTTGTGAATTCGATAAGATAGATCTCATCTGGCACCATTACTTTTCTTTCAAAGACAGTTATCTGAAATAAAATTTCGCTACCTCGGTTTCTGTCTGCTTGAACTGAAGAAAATGTTTCAATCAAGATTTTGAACAACCTAATATGGACAACGTCAGTGGGGCAGACAATTTCTTTTTGTAAAATGTAAATTTATTATTTAGGTAGTTATCTCTTTTATCCCCAAAATTATGGGATGGGGTTCCAAATAAAACCAAGGACTTGGGAATCAGTTCTTCTATATTTACAATCTTTTAGCGTCGTCTTACACCGTCCCTCCGTCGTCCGCCATACGTCGTCTCTCTCTCTCTCGCACGTCATTCTAATTCAAACATCGAACTCATTTTACACTTCATACACGTTCTTTGGCATGCCGATCACCAATCCCACACTCGGCCATCCTACATTCAGTATGCCCTCATACTGCACTCATACGTCTTTCATACACATCTTAAAACTACTTTATAACATCTTCAAAACAAGTTCTTTACAAAAACAACATCAAATAAAACCGCTATAAAAAACACCACCTAAAACTTCTTCCTCTTCTTAAAATCTTTGAGGATTTATATAGGTAGGTTTTATATAGGTAGGCATAATCTTAATTTTAAATATTTTTGTATAATATTTGAAAATAAATTTTGAGGATATCTGACAGATTGTAATAACCCAGTGTGGTTTGTGCATAGACATGCACCATAAACAGACTATGCCTTTTCATAGAAAGCCATATTTGTATATTTCCGAGAAGCCGTTAGTACTGCGACGTGCTGGGCGACTCTGCGTCAGGGCCGGTTGGATCTCTTTCAAACTCTCTTTCACACATACGTTTTTCCCGAAAAGGGCACATTCTGCTGACTTTATAGTTTCATGGGTATGTGATAGAAAATGTCTCATCGTTGTCGAAGCGTCCTACGAGTATGTCTTGCTACTACGGTTATTTTTAGAAACTTTTGCTGTAATATCCATTCATATATTTTACATAATATTTAAAGTAGACTTCCATTTTTTGCTATTATTTTTGATACAGAAACCAGGCACTCAATTTTCATAGGACAGCCGTTTTTTATTCAATGTTCAGTAGAAATCTACTTCCCGAATACAAATTCGAGTCTAGCACACTAGTGCTAGACTCGTAATGTTAACATAGGTACCTATTTTGATAAAATTTAAGACTGGTTTACACCATAGATTATACATATATAAAAGAGTTTACACAGTGCATGCTGCTGCCTGTTCAGCGTAGGGTAACTTATTGTGCTTAAATGCTCCAGTAATGTGGGCAATTATTGCTATTTTGGGATAATTTGATTAACATGCTAATAATTAAATGCTAGGGGTTAAAGTATGAAATTGCCGTTTGTTTCAAGACACACAAGATTAATAATTCCTATCAAAACCCAAAAAGTTACTGTGGTATATTTTTATTTTGATTAAAGACAATATTTCTAAGATGTGTAATGTGCAGATCAGATAAAATTGTATTCTTGATGCAGAAAAAAATCTTGAAAGTGACGTTTTTTTGTTAGGCAGAATTGATGCTTTCAGCATTCATAACTTTTTAAATAAACAATGTTTTTTCCTGAAAAACGATTCTAAATGTACCTAAACGTTGTCCATTAAAGCACAGTTAAATATGGAGCAGTACCATTATTTTCTTTAAAAATTAAAAAACATGTAATTTTCCAAAACACAGCTTTTCAAAAATTCTTTATACACATTGGCAATATCATACTTTAATATTTTTCATAGAATACTCGTGGCATGCTACGTTGTACTGCTATGCTAATATATGATTTTCATGCCTATGGATAATACGAAATGCTATTTCGCGTGATTTCGCGCGATCTGATATCTTGATTTTAGCAATGATGAAAATTTGCACCTTCAAATAATTTAATTATTTCTGTTCATGAAATAGCACGCTACTTATTTTTTTGCTATTGCTAATTTTCATCTACATTCCATCATTTTCATTACTAATCCCATAGACGGCTACTCGGCTTGTCTATACATACCAAACGGTCCCACTATACGACTCGCACGTACGATTTACCCGTGTATGACGTCCCTGTATGGACTGATTCGTTCGCTAACTCGCACTATGTAAACCAGTCTTAACGAGTGTTTTTATTTTTCTATTTGTATTTCAAAGAGGAATTTTCAAAGTGTAGGTACAATTGTTACAAGCATAAAACTGTATTACAAAGTGGGAGGTAAGAAACAATAAAGCGAGTAAAGCTGGTTTATATTCACAAAAGCGATGTAAGTACAGCTTTGTAAATTTACTCATTTCTAGTTCAGCTAGTAAATTGAAAAGGAATACAGTTCCTTTGTGATAAACATACCTATATTATAATGATTTAATAAGATACGAGGTGTCGTAAAAGGCGACTAAGGTAAAGCTGCTAGCATGATCATCAGCACCCAGAGAAGGAAAACTCTGCATTTATATCAAAACCCTCGCCAACCCGTCTGCCAAGCGTGGTGAGTATGGCAATTACCCCTCATGTGATTGAGGGAGGCCCGTGCCCCAGCAGTGGGGACTTAAATGGGCTGATGATGATGATGATGAATAAGATACGCAAAGTAAGTAAGTACTAATTATTACGCAAAGTAGGTACCTCATCATCGTCATTTTAGCCAATTGACGTTCACTGCTGGACATAGGCCTCCCCCAATGTACTCCACACAGATCGGTCCTGTGCCGCACGCATCCAATGGATTCACGCAACCTTCACCAGATCGTTGGCCCACCTTGTGTACGTGGCTGTCTGTTCTCCTCGCTATGTGCCCTGCCCATTGCCACTTGAGACATGCAATCCTTTGGTAATGCAAGTAGGTACCTATTATTTTTCAAATTATTTCATCTCCTTTAACCTAGTTACTCGACTAAAATTCAAACATTTTTTATGTTACGACATAAAAGCTTTTGATACCGATGACGCCTGATGTTAAGAGAAGATGACAATGTGGGCCATGCTTTATATTCATTAAACTTAACACTTCTAACTAATGATGGCTTGTTGGCTCGAATCTGAGGAATATGATATGGGTAGTTATCACTAAGCTTTAACAACATTATTAGGTATAGGTGCTTTAGTACTCGGAAGGTATACTTCCGAGTACAAGTACAAGTATAGTACAACTAGTTGACTCCCTCACTTAAATAATTTCAAATAAGCATTTCATACTAAATTTGAACCGCCGTTTTTCCCCCTTAGAGAGTGATTTTTTTTTTGCTTTTTATGTGATAGATGACAGACGAGAAGACGGATCACCTGATGGTAAGCGTTTGCCGCCGCCCATGGACACTCGCGACACCAGTGAAGTCATAAGTGTGATGCCAACCTTTAAACATCCCTTTCCCCCGGATTACGCCCTGATGGTCTAGTGGGTTAAGTACCGGGCCGTGATCTCGGGGTCCTGGGTTCGATTCCCGGGTCGAGTGAAAAATATGTTTCGAATTTTTCGAACTTAGCTCGGGTTTGTGATCACCAATCCGCATTTGGCAAGCGTGGTGATTAAGCCTAATCCCATCATAGTAGCGATAACTTGATTTCTATGATGGAGGCCTTTGCCCTGCAGTGGGACAGTTTATAGGCTGATACTTTTTCCCCCGGATTTACCAAAATCCTTTCTTAGTGCTCCCCTATGCTATAATAGGACCTGTGCAACATTTCAAGTTTGTAACCCTTTTAGTTTAGGCCCAGTGTAGATAGATCAGTTAATCAGCTTTCGCTATAAGTATTCGATTTAAATTATAACATTTTTCCACAGGCTAGGCAACCCGTTCTAATTTCTATTGATCGTATAATCGTTTTGACCGCATACAACGCAGACTATATAAGGCTGCCTATTTACTGCAATAGACTCCCGATGACGATGACGAGAATTTCCGTTGTGTGCATATGTTTTTCACAGACTTTAGAACTGGTAGGTAACTATTCATACAGCACCATATGGTCGCTTCATTACATAAGTACACTAATCACCTTATTAAAAAATGCGATTTAAGAATAGTTTTGAAACTAAACTCGTGCCCGCCTTTTTAACATCATGCGTGTTGGAACGGAATGCCATGAGTTTTAGTATGATACTAACTTAAGATCGCAATTTATAATAAGGTTATAAACATCTCACTGAAAGTAGGTCTCGCTGGCCCAGTCTTAAGATCCTTACGCTTCTTCAAAAAATGAGTGTTAAGGTTTTTGAGGGGTTGGCAGCGCGTAAGCAGGTCCTCTGGAATTGCAAACGTCCATAGGCTGCGGTAATCGCTTTCCATCAGGCGAGTCGCACGCTTGTTTGCCACCGACGTAGTATAAAAAAACGCTCCTAAAAACCAACAAAGCGTAGGTATAAGACGCCATCTTTTTTTTATGCTAGAGGGTACAAACGAGCAAGCGAGTCACCTGATGGAAAGTAATCTACGCCGCTCATGAACAACCGCGAAATGAGAGCGATCGCTAATAAATGTTGCCGGCCTTTTTAAAAATCTTCTGTGCGCTAGCCATTCCATATTAAATCAAGTTTGCTCCTTATCTTAGCGTGTAAATCCCAGTTGCGTTTAAAGCTGTCGCTTTGGAGCCAAGGGTACCTAGTCTTGGACCATGATTAAGGATTATGGAAGTTTAGTAATTGCAATGAAGCCACTGCCGTTTTACAAATACAAAGACGTTTATTGCTTATGAAGACATGATACATACAGGGTGTAGCTGTGAACATTTACATACCTTTAACCACGTATTCTATCTACCATTCTTAACAACATTTGTTCAATGACTTTTGGAAATTCACGTAAAAAAATTTCAACTTCTCATACAAAGTCCGTCACGTGACTTGATCATTTTGTATGGGGAGTCAAAAAAAATCCGCTAATTTCGAAAAGTCGTAGATCAATTTTGTTCAGAATGGTTGGTAGAAGACGTGGTTAAAGGGATATAAATATCCACAGATACACTCTATACATGAACTGACAGCCGTTGGAGCCGTAAAGTCCTTGAGTGGAGACCGCGACTCGGTAAGCGTAGTGTTGGACGCCCTGCGACAAGATGGGATGATGACATTCGAAGGCTGGCTGGTGTGGGCTGGATGAGAGTGGCCGAAAATCGGGATCAGTGGCGTGCATTAGGGAAGACCTATGTCCAGCAGTGGACGAGTGTGGGTTGCTGATGACACTCTTGTATAAGAAATATAACAGTGGGTAAATTAAGCACACAATATAAGCAAAAGGAGGTGGCTCAGCTTGTGCTGCCACAGAATGAGACATTCCAAGACAGCGCCGGTTTTCAGCCAATCCAGCTTCTCTGAAGGTGGAAGTCGAGAAGGTAGGTTTAAGAGAGCTTAGAATTAAATCTACTTATGAGAAGAAGTACATAATAAAACAAATAAAGATAGATAGATAGATATTCTTTATTGCACAAAACAAAATACAAGTATGATACAACAACAACAGACAGTACAATAAGGCGGTCTTATCGCTTATAGCGATTTCTTCCGGACAACCTACAATACAGATAAAGGTCTGATAAAAAAACAAGTAGCATTAAACTCTACAAACATATACAATTAGGTAATTAAAAAACTAAAGGTTCGAAGTTTTGGTGTGTTTCTGCGTTTTACCTTCACAACTCTAAGACAGGGGAACTAGACTAATTGCATCACGGTTACACGTTCAAAATCATTATCTCAAATATTGTAATATCCATAATTTCGAGAAACTATTCGAGACGTGCAGGTTATCTCACGATTTTTCACTCACCACCGAGCTGATGGTTGGAATGCTAGAAACATGCACATGGATTTGAAAAATTCAGAGGTGCATGCTCGGATCGAACCAAGGCCCCCGTGTGGAGCCGCGTTCTTTTCCACTGAGCTACCATAGCGGCATCGCTGTGTAGTAGTGACCTCGTTAACACCATTTAATTGTATCCAAGAAGCTACAATATGCCACAAAAGTGGAGTTCTGTTTGTCGACGTCCAGGCCAAACAGTTAAAAGTTCGCGCAAAGGTATTAAGCGGGCTTTGTCGTTTGATTACGCTTTGTCTTTGCTCTGGAAAGAGCTAAGTAGAGGCTAGTGTTGCACCTCCGATCCAGTTTGAGTCGAGTGATTTAAGTAACTTACTCTATGAATTCCAAGACACCCACCCAATTTATATTATCGACTGTGAACATCACTAAATATCGATATCGATAGTTCAGTAATCCCTAGTTATCCTCTCACCATCACACCGCTATGCGTTATCTGTGCCGCGATGCTAGCGCTTTGCGCTCCCACCTGTAAACTATTGTGGAAAAACGAAGTGTCTTATCTGTCCCTATATATCAGTTATCTGTGGGATACACGCAGGCACATACGCAATATAAAAAAAAAGTATAAATACATGAATGAAAACAGCCCAACTCAAAAAACTTCCTATTAGTGATGACTTGACGGAAATACTGGTAGGTGGAACAACTGGAAATTCCCATAAGATTACCACAATGCCTGACAAAATTATTATACTCTACCAACTCGGAAGCACAATGCAAACATTTTTCCACTCGCTAAACAACCCGTTTTTATTTTTGTTGATGCAATCATTTCAACCGAATGAATCATTTAAAAATTTCCGAAGCGAGATCAATCAAACAAGGCGTTAGCAACCCGAATCATCAAGTCATCATACAGGTAAGGAAAAGGGTAGACTGACATTGAAAAGTAACTCGTTTTATCCGAACTTGTTTGAACATTTTGATTCGCATCACTAATAAAAAGAGGTAAAGTAGAGCCACAATGGTCTTGTTCTAAGAGCATTATCTATTATGCTGTGTGTTTGTTGGAAATCCAGCTTAGTTACCGGTTTTTAAGGTGCATTTATGGTAAGCCGGAAAAGTGCGTGATTTACTTGACGGTGCCAGCACACGCCAGTAACTTTAATTGCACTAAAATTATTGTTCATGATTACTATTTAGTTTACCTAAGTAAATACCCATCGGTTGTCGGTTCTGCGGCTAATAATGCGGTAACCGATGGGGTAAACGAGTTCTGGAGTGGAGACCGCGTCTTGGCAAACGTAATGTAGGGCGCCCTCTGGCTAGGTGGGAGGACGATCTGCGCAGGATGGCTGGCAAGAGCTGGATGCGAGAAGCCATGGATAGATCACAGTGGCGAACAATTGGAGAGGCCTACGTCCAGCAGTGGACTGCGATAGGCTGATGATGATGATGATGATGAAGTAAATACCAGTTTTAAATGTTTATACTACGATGAAGATATCTATTATGATGTTAAACGCCTCTCTACTTTAAGGCGACGGATAGCCCTAACTAGCGACACCAATCGATTTTAATTGTTAGCTACTAAACCGGATCTATTTGAAACAATTTAGGGGTAACAACCTCTCGGCAAACACTTATACTATTTATTAAATAACCATACACAAATGTTGAGTCCAACGCGTTCGCGAAAAATTGATTATCGCCAAAAGCGGCCACTTTTAGCGTGAATCATTGTGCACGGACCCAACATTTGTGCATAATCATTTAATAAATAATATAAGTGTTTGCCAAGAGGTTGTAACCCCGAAATTGTTTAAAATAGATCCGGTTTAGTAGCTTAAAAAATATAATCGATTGACGTCGCTAGTGTGCCCTACCCGTCACCTTAAACGATTACCAAATGAAACCGTGTACCTGAAAAACACAAAAATATAAAAATAAGTAAACAAAACTAGAAATTTGCTAGAAACCCGCGAGACCGCCTCATTGTAAAGTCCAGTTACATGAGCTCTTCGCAAAAAATATTAGAGTCCTCAAAAATACACCTGTCTATACAAAATTACCAGTTGTTGATAATAGAAAATTGCAAGGAAATCTGAATTATTTTTATCCGAATTGGCCCTATGTATGTTAATTTGTTATAAATATTTCACAACATCACATACATTGATCTGACTCCGAGATAGGTAGCTCAAGCACCTGTGTTACGGATATCAGAATCAACAGTGGGATACATATAATACTTTTCTATTGTAAATACATACTTATAATACATAGGAAACACCCAGACCAATACAAACAGACTTGTTCATGCACACAAATGTTTGTACTGTGCGGGAATCGAACCCGTAACCCTTGGACCAAAGGCAGCCTTCACTACCACTTCATGTCCCTTTTGAATAAATGCTTGTAATCCGGGGATAGTTATCTGGAAAAGGTTTTTGCCTCCCATGGGGAACCTTAAAAATTAACCTTCTCAAGAATAAGACATCGAATCCAATTCGTTTCTATCTGTGATCTCATCATCATCAGCCCATTTGTCCCCACTGCTGGGGCACGGGCCTCCCTCAATCACATGAGGGGTAATTGCCATACTCACCACGCTTGGCAGACGGGTTGGCGAGGGTTTTGATATAAATGCAGAGTTTTCCTTCTCTGGGTGCTGATGATCACGCCAGCAGCTTTACCTTAGCCGCCTTTTACGACACCTCGGTAAGAGTGAGGGTGGCCTATTCTACTCTGCCGGGGACCTCACGGCCACACGGCATTCTGTGATCTGCTATTACACAAACAGACAAATGGAGTTTTTTTTATGTGATAAGTGGCAGACGAGCAGACGGATCACATGATGGTAAGCAATTGCCGCCGCCCATGGACACACAGTTGCATGCCGCGTTTGTTAATTATATAGATGTTATTTTTAATATCTACAAACTTTTCTTTTTCGGTCTTTTGACTAACTGTGCTATAAGACAGATCATCAAAATCACTAAAACCATTATGTTGTAAGTGGAATAACGAATAGGTAGCAACATTTTTTGCATATGCTGTGACCGGATACCTCCGATGCCGGAATCACAAAAACAAACAAAAACGAACACTAGACAGCCTCGGCGGTGTCATTATAACACCATTATGTCAGCTGATGATGTCGCATGATGCCATGTTTAGATATCCATTATAGTTGCAACTTGCATCATTCATAGCAAAGCACTATTACGTATTAGAATAATATTGGCAAGATACTTAGTTAGGTATAGGTATACTAGACGAACGGAGCGACTATAATATCTAGATACTATAGTCGCCTGGTTCGTCTAGTGGTTTAAGTACCAGGCCGTGATCTTGGGGTCCTGGGTTCGACCCTCGGGTCGAGCAAAGGTATGTTTCGAATTTTTCGAACATACTCGTAGCTCGGGATTCACCAATCCACATTAGGCAAGCGTGGTGATTAAGCCTAATCCCATCATAGTAGCGATGACTTGATTTCTGTGATGGAGGCCTTTGCCCTGCAGTGGGACAATATAGGCTAATACTTTATTTTATTGTACCTAGATACTAACAAACTTTAACATGAATGAATAAATATTTTTTTTTTGTTTATTTATTCATTCGAAATTCATTCGAATTGCGTTATTTTACGCAATTTATAAATTGCCACAAATATTGTAGTGCCCTAACAGGACCCATGTCAACACTGAAAGCACTTTAAGACCTAGATTTGATCTAAGCTTAACACAACAATAAAGAATATGAATATGAAAAAATATATATCAACCTAACGAATCCAGTAGAATTAATTACATATGGATAGAACAAACTTATTTTCGACTAAGCTAATTGTCGTATTTAGAATGTTATATCTCAAATAATTTATACCTTTAAAATTTAATTGCAAATTCTCTCTCTCTTTAGTCGGTCTCTCTTGTACGAGGATCGTGGTCAGCATCATGTCTGCATCTGTAGCGGATGATTTGCCTCCACCGGTTTCTGTCTAGCGCATCTCTTACGACTGCGCAGAATTTGCAAATTAAGTAAAGTTAAAAATAAGTATTCATTTAATTAAAGTAAATTCTTCTGCTACCGTAACATTATGTAAGCCGTTTTAGCTAATTTATTCAGAGTTTAGGTCGTTTCGTATTACGGTGATTAAGGCACAGCCGCGGACGGTCGAGAAATTATGCAAATCCCTCACAAGACCTGTGAAAATGGTGAAATGAGAAATTCATGTGGAAATTAGCAAATGCCCTTTGAGGGCAACGGGTAATGTCGGCGTGGACAGAGATTTTTCTTTTGAGCATTAACGGATGAAGGGGAGGAAAGGTATTTAAGTAATATGTTCTTTAAAATGACCTCCCCTTAAAATGAACTTTTCCTCTTTTCATCATCTTAGCGTGCAATTTCCGGTTGTGTCCATAAATGTCGCTTAGGAGCCCAGAGTACGCTTAGACCATGATTCAGGATTTAGGGATTTTGGGGAGACTGGTCATTGTAAAGGAATCGCTCCTTAAAATGCAATTTTCTTTGTTATAATAATGAGTGATCGGATATTCGGGCGCTTATTTTCACTAAACAAAAACATGGTAGTATTGATATAGAGTTGATACAAGCAGAGCGTTCTGATAAATATATTCCGATTTCAAATTTTGCTGTAATGCTTATCTCAGCATCAGCAAGCATCTACACTCTTGTTGCTTTTAAGTAAGTAAGAAAGGTAAAAAATGATTGTGATTTTATTTTAGATTGGGTTTTGTACGACGTACGAATAAATGGTATTTTTCATAAACTTTAGGTTGTCTAATTTCCCAAGTGCAATTAAAAGTCTGACAAATCGTACTAGACCTGAGAACTATAACTTTAACAAACATTTAATTCAGAAATTTGATATTTGTTCATATCAGGATGGTGGTTGTATCAACTCTATGGAGTACTTTTTTGAAGTTTTGGTAAACGAATATACGACTACTCAGGACTTGAGCTGATCTGTACATAATTAATTTAATAAACTTTGCTTATACGCGACAATTGACAATCTTTCGCACCGTAGGGCCTAAGTGTCTATCCTTGTGTATCCTTGGGCCCTACTCATTACCAGCTCGTAACTTCCCAGCCGCACAAAAGCCTTTGGCGCTCTCTGTCGTCTCATCATTTGCATCCCAACAAGGCAACACATTATTTAGTAACCCTTCCCTACACACGACCATTGACAATATTTCGCACCGTACGGCCCAAGGTTACATTCATTTCGGGCCGAGGTCCCAGCCACGCCGACAAAGCCTTTGAGGCTGGCCGTAGTTTGCATCCCCCGTCATCCCCCGTGCAAATTATTCCGTGGGAACGCTTTGAGACACATTCTTCCCTAACTTACAATACATTATCTCTCCCTAATATAACACCTTGCCTCTATTGGAGACACTCATGGACCCTCGTGCCGTTGAATAAAAAACTTTTCTTATTGACGGCGGACTAAGATTTTAAAGTTCTAAGACTTCGACAAGTGTCTATAATAATGACAAGAAAGAAAGAAAACTATTTATTGACCACAATAAATAAAAAAAAGTAAAAACGGTAAGAGTATAAAATAAATAATAATAAATAAATATTTCAATACATCACAGACACTGACCTGACTCCGAGATAGGTAGCTCAAGCACCTGTGTTACGGATATCAGAATCAACAGCGGAATTACATATATATACATATAATACTCTTCTTTTGTAAATACATACTTAAATACACACCCAGATCAATACAAACAGACATGTTCATACACATAAATGTTTGTACTGTGCGGGGATCGAACCCGCAACCCTTGGACCAAAGGCAGCGTTCACTGTTCCAAACGGGTCGTCAAGGCTGCGGCCAACAAGGCTCAGCCTCAGCATATGCTGCAACTGTCGCAAGCAACAGCTGCATCGCTGGTTTTCAGGCTGGACCTTGGGTTACGCCTTTGCGTTAGAAGAAATATAAATATTGACATGCAATACAGAAGACTTATCCATTACATAAAGACCGAGCAAAATCAGAAGGCACTTCAGTGACATTAACGAGAGGGCGTTGTACAACTAATTTTCTATCAGAAAATGTCTAAACAGCATTGGTTCCGACTTTTGCCACGTGCCAAATAACCGTGATCAAACTTTAATGGGTGGTAAAACATCGAAACACTGAAATGATATTTAAAATAAAAAAAAACAAAGATACATTAGTTCAAAGTTAATTCAATTTAAGTATGTTTGACATTTGAAATTAATTTGAATTTTTATGTAATGTAACAAATAAGTACTTAATCGTGTTTGCGGTACCCCTACGGGGTGTCATGTGTACAAAGTGCTGGAGTATAATTTAAGACCTAATAATGTACCATGTGACATACAAATTAAATAAATAAATAAATAAATAAAGATCGCCTACATTGTACAAGGATAATACCATAGACTAAGATCTAGAAACTTTTTATTTTTTTGTTGACCCAGGAGAAATGCGTTACGCATACCCATCCGTCTGTAAACGGATGGGTTATGTTGCACTCTCCTCTGGGGACAGCTTCTCGTAACGAGAAGCCGGCCAGAGGCATACCGACTAAAACTCCTGGGACTCTCCCTCATCGTCCATTGTGGGAGAAGTCGTGGGGTGAGTTACGAAACCTGTCACCACGACATGATCCGTAAACCTTGTGCAATATGGTGTAACTATCTTTTCCAATAGCAATTTCACGAAGATACCATTGTCAGATAGAAGCCGGTTTTTTTTATAATAAGTTTTTATAAATTCGAGAAATGAAACCAATTTGGCAAACTCGTTTTAGCATGTTATAAATTGGTTTAAGCTTTGGCATGAATGGGCCGGCTCGACCGGAGTTATACCACGGTCTCAGAAAACCGGCGTGAAGCAGCACTGTGTTTCGCTGCGTGAGTGAAAAGGGGGGTTTAAAGGTTGGCAGCACACTTGTGACTACACTGATGTCGCGGGTAGCCATGGGCGACGGCAATTGCTTACCATTAGGTGATTCATCTGCTCTTCTGCCACCAATCTTATATATATAAAAAAAAATAGGTAAGCATGTTTCATTTTAACCATGTCGTTACTTCATACTTTAAAAGTAATATTGGATTGTGAAGGGAAATTAACCCTTACTACCTCATACCACGAACACGCTAATAGAAGTCATTAATAAGTAAGCCAACTCATTAATAGCAATTGAGCTCACAGGTCATATAAATTTAATTGAGCTGGTCAGTAACAAAGACCTATTATTTGGCTCAAACTCAAAGAGGGCACGCCTTTCGAACTGTGAATTAAACCGTCATCATCCAACCGGATAGGAAAGCCGCACATAGGTGCGGCATCTATCTGGCATCAACTATGTTCATTGATATAGATCAATGAACATCGCAGTTGATGCCAGATAGACATGCCAGACGGACTGGCAGACAGGCAATAGTATCAAAAAGTAATAATACACTATACACAGTGACAGTAATCCCAGCTAGTTTCGGTAGTAACGACAGAGACAGATCTTCTATAACTATTGTCTATTTCTAACTCATTAAATAAATAATAATATAAATAAATATTTCTCAACATCACATACATTGATCTGAGTCTGAGATCAAGCACCTGTGTTAGGTTACGGATATCAGAACCAACAGCAGAATTACAAATATGTACATTTAATACTTTTCTTTTGTAAACACATACTTATCTATTTAAATAAAAATGAATTGATGTTCGTTAGTCTATTTAAAACCCGAGAACGCCTGGACCGATTGAGCTAATTTTAGTTTTAAAATGTTTGTCGTAGTCTAGGAAAAGTCTAAAAGGGGAGAAATTAAACAAAAAGTAGGCGGAACGAAGTTCGCCGGGAGCCACTAGTAATACATAGAAAACACCCAGACCAATACAAATGAACATGTTCATGCACACAAATATTTGTACCGTGCGGGGTTGAAACCCACTAATCCAAACGGGTCGTCATTGATATCAAGGTGAGCTCAAAAAACTATATACATTGATATCAAACTGACTTTCTGTGTCTATTTTGTGGTAGTGTGGTAGTATGCGGTAGATATTCCAAGATTGCGATCATGCGGTAATATTTCACCTTCGATATAATACCAACTCAACTTTAAATTTAAAAACATTTATTTACTCTCAGTTTAAATCTATTATAACAGGCTGAAACCCAATACAATAGCAACAATAACATATTTCCTTAACTTATACCGTGACATAAAACATAGAATGCAATTCTCGTGAATTCACTTGTCTAAACTTTCTCCGTTTTGCTTTTAAGTATACCTACTGTATAAAATAGATAGATATTCGTACATACATATACTTTATTGTACAACATTCAGAACTTAAATTGAAATAGTTTGGCCGCTGTTCAATATGAACGTACTTTACTGTTTCTTCTGTGGATAGAGTCGGTAGAACAATATTTTTTTCCTAAATAGTTATGGCAACTAGGAGCATGATCATTATGTTTTCCTTTTTTCAAAAAATAATTAATATAGATACGATATTTGAAAACCCAAAAATTTACACATTTTCCATTGTGTTCAATCATCCAGAAAAAAAACCAGCTAAATAAATTAAAGACTTATAAACGAAAACGATTAGTTGATTTCCGATTGGGGTTTTGGTTCTGTGGTTCGAGCATAGATTTTCTTAATGCGCATTTTTCAGTTCTCTAGGCCTTACGATTTCTGGAACAGAGACTTGAATCATTTCTATCTACATAATTGTACCTGTCCTGTTGTCCTGTCCTGTTTTAAACATCCTCCAGGCACCAGTCTCTCACAACAATACAAGTCTTAATATTGTATTATATCTACAGCTAGCGTTAAGTCACAATATATCTAGCTAAGACCTATTTTTGTGGAGAGATGTATAACTCCTTTATTAATCAAAAAGTCACCGTACTATAATTTTATTATGATTTAAGACTATATTTTAAGGTTTATATTAAAGAGAGATCAGATATTCAGGAGCCCAATTCTCGGGTTTGTGACATTTCAAAAACATGGCGGATATCACTTGAAAATCATACAAAAAAACTATGTTTTAGTGATATATGTCGTATGAAAAGAAATGTCACGAGTACGAGAATTGGGCTCCAGATATATTAGTAATGCAAAATAAAATAATTGAAAATGACCCTTTGTTTACTTGGCAGAATTGACGTTTTTATCAATAATATTTTTTAAATTATAAAACTGTTTTTCTGAAAAACTATTCTACAAGTTTCTAAACGTTGTCCATTAAAGCACAGTTAATTATGGAGTAGTAGCATAAATAGTTATATTACAAATTAAAAAAAAGCTTAGTATGGAAAATACAACTTCTAACAAGATAAAATGGCAATTTCATAGGTAAAGACCTATAATTATTTGCTATTCCACTATCTTGAACCACTACAATCCTTGGTCGCTCCATCAATTAGTGCCCCTCTCATCGGATCCCAAGTGGTCTCATTAATCCCGAGAACACATCCCGACCTTGCAACAGTGGCACATCTCCGCCTATGCGCCTATTGATTTTTCATTACTGAATGCTGCAGATGATTTAAATTTAAAATCTATTAATGTGCTCTCGCAAATTGAGGCCTGGTTCTCAATATTGGCTTAACCTACTCCGCATTTGGTGTTCGAAATGACAAAGGTTAAAAGGTTTTCCTATAAATTCGTTCGTATGTTCCTTTTATTTTCGGGAAATTGGGAGGTAAAAATTTACTATCAGTATCGGTTTACATCATCGTATGCATCAACCAGCTAAAAGTAGATCTTTATCAATTAGATATAAGTTAACAAAATCCCCCTTTATACAAATCGCGAATTAAGGATCATCATCATCATTTCAGCCAATGGACGTCCACTGCTGGACATAGGCCTCCCCCGACGTTCTCCACACAGACCGGTCCCGTGCCTCCCGCATCCAACGGATTCCCGCGATCTTCACCAGATCGTCGGTCCACCTTGTAGGAGGCCTGCCACGGCTGCGACTTCCTGTACGTGGCCTCCACTCGAGGACCTTTCCGCCCCAACGGCCGTCTGTCCTCCTCGCTATGTGCCCTGCCCATTGCCACTTGAGGCATGCAATCCTTTGGGCTACGTCTGTGACCTTAGTTCTCCTGCGGATCTCATCATTTCTGATACGATCACGCAGGGAGACTCCGAGCATAGCCCTCTCCACTGCTCTCTGGGTGACTTTGAGCCGTGCCGATTAGGCACATTGTAAGCGGCCACGTTTCGGTTCCGTATGTCATCACTGCCAACACACACGCATTAAAGACTTTCGTCTTGAGACACTGCGGTAGATCTGCCAAAAATATGCTGCGTAGCTTCCCGAACGCTGCCCAGCCGAGTTGGATTCGTCGATCGACCTCTTTCTGGAAGTTGGACTTACCAAGCTGGACTTTTTGTCCGAGGTAGATGTACTCGTCTACAACTTCCAGTGTAGAGCTTCCAACCTTTACTAGAGTGGGTACGACATGTGAATTAAGGATAGTCCCGGAATAAAACTCGTGTCAGCGCCTTTGAACATTGCGTGTTGGAATGGGATGACATGATCTTTAGTACGGTAATAACTTTAGATCGCAATTTATAATAATTTATGACTCGCGGAAACGGGTAGAGTATTTCATTCATTAATTAAGAATTATATGGTGAGTGTCCATAGTTAACAATGGATTTGTGTACGAAATTTTAAATCCGAGGTACCTAGACATAAAAAGGTGATTGCGTGACTTTGTATAGCTTATATAGCTATAGCTTAATGAAGACGTGATTCATATTAATTGTTTTAGTTTAAAAAAGGCTGACTTATAAGTACCTATCTTGTGTTCTTGTATCGTGTCACCTCTCAACACGCCATTGAAGTCGAGAAGTTGGTAGGGTAAAAAAGTAGGAAGTGACAATATCCTACGTATTTGCAATGAATTTCGAGTTCTTGAATGACTCTTACTAACAAATAAGTATGTTAAATTATGTAATGTCAGCAAATTACTTGCATATTGTTCTTAAAAACTAAAAAATTAAAAGTAATTACGTATCTCGTAGTACCTACAAGATAGATAAGGGTCTCCAGGTATACTCACAGGGTTAATAATTACCAGGATAAATACATCCGGTTTGTCCTAAAGGAGATAGATAATCTTTATTGGGTACTCCATCAGCAAAATGGGTCCCAAGATCCTTTTATATCTCTTTCTATTGCTATTTAAGTCAGTGGTCTCACTCTAATCCCCTGCGCAGTCGTTTATCCACCTACCCTAATCGTTTCGTTCACTTAGCAGTGGTTTATAACAGGTCGACCCCAAAACTCTTTAAAATCAATCGAAAATAATATAGTGAGGAATGAGTGAGGTTGAAGATAATAAAGAGTGTGAAGATGGTGAGAAATGGTTATCACATATTGTGTTCATCTGTTGTCTGATATTTGTATGAATTTAAACTTACATACTTAAGCGAAGCGCATACTTTATTTATTACCTTAATATCCGCCGATTCATTCCTATTTTCATATCTCAAAAATCCAGAAATTCGTGATGTTGAAAATGTGTGATTTTGGCACAGTGCAACTTATAGGTACTGTTTTGACTATATTAAACTTATTACACTTAGGTACTTTTATTCATTGTGGAGTTAAGGAAAACCTGTTATTAGCTTTGCTCTTTATTACTTGAAAACATTGTTTATGCAACCTGTAATGCTCTTGGTATCCTTAATAAAAAAAAATAAGACAACTCGCGACACACCAGCCTTATTCCAGCTGCAATTTTTCACCACCGCACATCACGCTAGAACGCCAAATTCCATCCACATCACCTGGGGCTCCATTCTCGGGCTCGTGACATTTATCATCATACGACATATAAAGATTTTTTTTTGTATGGTTATCAGGTGATATCCGCCATGTTTTCAAAATATCACAAGCACGAGAATTGGGCTCCAGGATGGATTTATATCGACTACAGTGCGTTTCTCGCGTTATTTCCTACCACGCACAATAAAACTGTGGAATCAGTTGTCATCCGTGGTGATTCCGAACAGATACGACCTGGTGACCTTCAAGAAAAGGGCTTATTGCTTTGCTCAGGTTTTGCAGATGTCCATGGGCGGCGGTGATCACTTTCCATCAGGTGTGCCGTCTGCTCGTTTGTCCGCTATAATGTAAAGAAAAACACATAAAGAACACTCGTATGAGTGGCGCGAGTTGTACCAAGTGCTATAGGTACCTACGTGTAGCACTTTCAAATAAAATACAATTTTAAAGATATAGAGCAAATATATTATATGTAGAGATATGCGTAAAAAATTGTTCTAGTAGCCCTGACCGTGCAGTATTTTTTTTGTCCTTGCAACAATAATTCTCCTCTTTATAATTCAGCAACATGTAGTTTGCTGAAATGATACATAAAAGCTGTACAATTTAAAAAAAAAAGTTGAATGAATTTCGTGCAGTGGGTTCTATATGTAATTCATTTATCGTTTTTTTTTGTACAACTGTATGATTTTGTTTCTTGCCAGAAAAGTTACATAGATCTATTAAGTCGAAAATTTACCTTTAAATGTAATTTACCTACAGTAAGTGAAATTATGACAGCTGTCGTATTTTCATTTCGTTAAATTAGATTTTTTTTCAGAGCTTGAAGGATCCTTAGACTTTCAGAAGCTTTTATAGGTGGTCTTGCTGAAAGGTGGAGAGAAATATTTTCTTGCAAAGGTTTGCTTGTTAAGGTGCGGAACTCTACAAGTAAAGTAATTTAACCTTGCACGAGGAATACGGAAAATAGTTTTCTTTTACCCATGACCTTAAGGCACGCGATATGCGCAATGCAATCGCCCTGTCTTTAACCCATAGACCTGTAGTTACATACTCAGGTAATGATAGTAGAACAAACCGATTAGAGATGTGAAAAGTTAATCGATTTAGGCTCGATTCGACCAATCTTTATCCGTGAATAAATATATTATTACGTCAAACTTGAAAAAAATTACAGCGCTATAGTTACCATAGATTTAATATCAGAATAAGATTGGTCGAATCAACTGTAAATATTCGAGCAAATTGTCTTAATGTATCTGACAACACCACACATCGACCAAATCTCAAATTAAGTAGGTTGCTTAAGTACTTGTGTTAGTATCAGAATCAACGATTGTACTATTACATACTAACCGTTTTATGTTTTTAGAGTGGGAACCTAACCCAAATACAACACAACCCTTGTAAATATGCGATCTCATTCTACGTTTAGGCTTACGATGTTACTCTACAAAAATAAGAAAAATAAGTATAAAACTGAATCAGGTAGTAATGTTGAAATTCCTTAGTATATTTTATGTATCGATATATATGTGTCTATAATATTTTTTATGTATGATGACTTGACAGTGCTGTATGTATACAAACCTATGCAAATAAAGATATTTTTGAATTGAATTGAATCAGTTTTCTCGATATACCACAGTTTGCGCAAATACACATTCGTGCGGCAATCGAAGCCGCCCTTGCGTTTAATCGATGTACAGTATTAAAACCACTATCCACCGCGCTAAATGGGGTCTTCATTTTTTAATCACGATCTAACTAATTGTATCGATTAAACAACTAATCGAAGTTAAAATGTAGACTGTCACATCTCTACGTGGAACGAAACGGGCATGGCAAAGGTTCAATGACGATGCACGTGCCAGATGCATAATAAATAACACAAATCTCTAACAAGGGGAAATTACTCAAACGCCGCTTGTCTCACTTTTGGCTAGCTTCGTTCTGCCGATATGTTTTATGCGCCGTATCACAGCAAAAAAGATATCCAGTAGAATAAAAGGAAGTTACATAAATAATAATAATAATATTTATTTCCAAATATGGAATCATAACTTGGCCGATATGGCTGCCAGGGCGTCACAGAAAACCGTCGTGAAGCAGTACTGTGCTGGGTTTAGAACCGGGGTATCTCCGGTAAAAGGGGGCTTAAAAAGTTGGCAGCGCACTTGTCACTCCACTGGTATCGCGGGTGTCAATGGGTGGCGGCAATCGCTTACCATCAGGTGATCCACCTGCTCGTCTGCCACCCATCACATAAAACTCTTTATAACAAGAAGGACTGCCTCGTTGGCGCATTGGTTAGTGGGGCATTTTAAAGCGACGGCTGCACTTGGGGTCCCGGGTTCGACCCCTGGGTCGGGCCAAAAGTTTTACCTGAGTCTGTTAAGAATTTTTCAGTGTCAGTCCGGAGTCTGACAAGTGGCGGTCTTGTACCCCCGTGCCTCGGAAAGCGCGTTAAGCCGTTGGTCCTGCGCCTTATCCCTCTTCGGTCGTGTCACAGTAGTGTCCCATCGAAATATGAGGGTAAGGAAATAGAGAGTGCACTTGTGTCTGCGCAAACACTTGTGCACTATACTATGTCCTGCGTCGATGGCCGATCACTAAGATTGGCCGTCATGACCGAAATATCGGTTTGGAGGACATTATTATTATTATTATAAGGAGGCACGAGTCACGATGACTTCATGAGCGTACGATGGCGCCCTCAATATGGCGTCGCAGACGACAATAGCACGCGTATAATCTCAGATCGGGGAATCAAACCGGTTTTTATTGTGCTGTTGCTATGATACCGCCTATCCCTCATCTTGCCGTGACAGGTGTTACGCTCGAGCATGGGAACAGCGAGTGTGAACGGAAAAGAAATGTGTTTGTTTTCTTTTGCAGTGAGAGTTTCATTTTCTTTTCTCTAAAGGCGAAGGCTCCGGACGGTCGTGGGGGGCAGGTTGAGATTCATTTATTTATTCGGGAAACTCACAATTACAGAAAACCGAAAACTCTAAAATGGATTGAATATACTAAAACATATATCAGTGAAGTTTCTACACACAAATGTACGTAAAATGTCAAAAAAAAAGTAAACTACATTATTTTGAAACAGCATTACCTACATTTCACACATCACAGTGTGAGAGCCACGCTTCGGCATGAATGGGCCGGCTCGACCGGAGTTGCCGTGTGGTCCCCGGCAGAGCAGAATAGGCCACCCTCACTCTTACCGAGGTGTCGTAAAAGGCGACTAAGGTAAAGCTGCTGGCATAATCATCAGCACCCAGAGAAGGCAAACTGCATTCATATCAAAACCCTCGCCAACCCTTCTGCCAAGCGTGGTGAGTATGGCAATTACCCCTCATGTGATTGAGGGAGGCCCGTGCCCCAGCAGTGGGGACTTAAATGGGCTGATGATGATGATGATGACCGGAGTAATACCACGTCCTCACAGAAAACCGGCGTGAAGCAGTGCATGCGCTGTGTTTCGCTGCGTGAGTGGGGGTACCGGAGGACCAATCCAGGGGGGGGAGAGCTTGATTTAAAAGGTAAGCCGCTGGTGTTGCAGGTGTCCATGGGCGGCGGTAATCGCATACCATCAGGTGATCCGTCGGCTCGTCTGCCACCTATATCATAAAAAAAAAACTCAAAAAAACATTTATATGAAAATATTACTTAAGGTTAAAAATAAAATCCAAATGAACAAGACATCTGAATACTAACATAAGATAAAAAGAAATCGAATTTAAAAAACAAGAGGTGATTTTTTTTTTGAGAAAAGGAGGCAAACGAGCAAGCGAGTCACTTGATGGCACAGATCACCCCCAATAGATGCCGTATGAATACCGCTTTCTTCTAATTTCAACGTGTCAACTTAGGCGGTAGGAAAGGGGAGATGGAGACGTAACACTCGCTACGTGATTGGCTACTTCAACGACCAGTCGGTCCAGTAGTGATGTGACGAGTAAAATAACTTTTATTCAATGTCGATAACCTAATATATAATTTTATTGATTATCAAAATGATTTTAACAAGAACTTAACTAGACTTTCAATCTATGCTGTTTAAATTAATCTACCGTCCTCTACATACAAAATATGCTGTAATAGTGAGTGAAATTAAATTTATCAAGTTTCATTAAGTTACGAAACGTTGATTTAATAGTATATTTAATAAAAGTTTAATTAATTTATTTATTCTTATTGCACAAAGTGTAACTATAAGTGTTGTACTTAATACCGGAAGACGTTTTTTGCCACTCAACCATTAAGATAAGCTTTAAGTTTGTTGATGGTGTGAGAGAAACAATACTAAAACTACAAGTATATAAAATAATATAAATATACAATTAGATAACAACTTTTTTTTTTATGTTATATGCGGCAGACGAGCAGATGGCTCACCTGATGGTAAGCGATTTACAACCTGTGCGGATAAAAAATGGGATCAGAAATGGCAGCGCATCTATTTACTTCTCGCTCGCACACTATTTGCGTCTATACTCGCACCCCACGAGTGCGAGTATAGACGCAAATAGTGTGCGAGCGAGAAGTGGATAGATTGGCCGCCATTTCTGATCCCATTCTTTATCCGCACAGGTTGTACATGCAATTTATGATAGGACAAATATCGATATACCTATTATTATTTTCTAGAAAGTTAGTTGTGCACCACTCGTAATTCTTGGTCACATTTTGGTTCTATGACAGAAAGAGACGAACATATGAAATAAACATATGAGAGAAAGAGACCTTTTCAAAAAGACATCAACGCGCTTGGACAATCAACATGACACGTCCATTTTAACTTGACCTCTGCGAAAAATAATTCCAAATGAATTTTTACTTACCGATGAAAAGTTATACCATCTTTCTTCAAGCTAGATGTCCTGGAATTTTTTCCACACCATTTCACACAACAAGAAGTCATTTTTCTGTCGAAAACAAACGCTTAAAACACAAATAACTTTTTTCGCACGGACAAACTTCCAGGTCAAAGACTTGGTCAGCACTGAAACAACGACTACTAACATTTGTGCAATATCACATATGTTTGGCACGCGTCTGATGCCCGTAATGCGGTATCTATTGGGGGTGATCTGTGCTTGATGGCAAGTGATCACCGCCCCCCATGGACATCAGCCTGTCTGTGTGACAGGGGTGGAGATGCGTTGCCGGCCTTTTGGGAAGGCTCCTTTCTTGAAAGTCTCAATGTCGTACCGGAAATACCGCTGCTGGAATTAGATGCCACAATGAGGAGGTGCGTGGCAAAAAATGAGGTATAAGGCGCACGGTGGTGGACCTCCACCCATCCAGATGGTACGGGTGGAATCCTAGTTTACGGTACGGTACGGTGGTGATTAAAAAAAGGGTCTTAGAACATTTTTCCTCTTCTCAGTATCCTATTTAATAATTATGACTAAGTTGCTTACCGTTATAAATATGTATTCTTTCTATTTATGTCATATTTATAATATATATGTATTGCTATGTATATATAGGTATATGTGTATATGTATATTATGTATTGTATAATTTTTTGTTTTTTTTTGTTTTGTTCTCCACGTTCACGTAATCTGCTTTCGCCGCATCATTATCCTTTCTGTATGACCCAAAGGTTGACTGGTAGAGAATGCCTCTTGGTATTAAGTTCGCCTATTGTATTTTTTTTTTTTTTTTTTTACTGTAGATAGGTAAGCGTTTGACCATATTTCACCTGATGGTAAGTGATAATATGGTCTAAGATGTAGCACGATTACCTAGAAGATACCTATTCACTCGCACCCTGTATAAACTTTTTGTGCAATAAAGTTTTAAATAAATGATGATGACGAAAGATTTGGTATTTAATAACGTGTAACGTAAACATGTTTTCTTATTTTACTATGTTGCATGATACGTATCCGTAACACAAGTGTATAAGAAGTAAGTGCGTAATACTCAGCATTTCCGATGGTGTGTGAATTAATTTTAAAATGTATAAATGGTATGCGAAGTTTTCATGAGTATCATTTACATACTAACTTAACTCCATCCTACCTACCAAATTCAGAATATAATTAACATACAATCCTTTTAATTATAAGAGGGAGAAGCTAAATAAAGATTTTAGGCACGAATGATTTATAAACGACCCTTGGGGCTAAAATTATCTAAGCGAAACAAATTTCATACTCCTTATTAGTAAAACCGGGCGCCATTTTACATTACTTATAATCCAACTTATGACGTGCTAAACCCAAGGATTTGCGTGTGTAGGAGATTTATCTCGAACCATATAATCAGTTAACAGACATTATGCCTCTGAGATATATTAATAAATGATTTCCTTTGAATAAATTGTAAAATAATGTAAATAAATGTATTACAATAATATAAATAAATAAAATATAATTTTAAAACTCTTGAATGACATTAAGGCGACGGGTAGCCCTAACTAGCGACGCCAATCGATTTTCATTTACGGGTCGTCAGTAAGTCTTTATTGTGTATGAAACAACAAAGAAAAAACAAGGTTAGAAAAATCTTAAAGTAGTCACATATGGTTATAGTCAGTTATAAACTATTACCAAATCTGGTTACACTTGTGCAAATGTTCAAGTTTTTAGGGTATTTTGTTCTCCTAAACTCAGTCAAGAAGAGTAAACGGCTTATTTACTGAAATCTGGCTACTATTAATAAACTAGTAGTTCGGTCCGGCTTTTTACTTTACGGCCAGTCGGGCTAACATGCCATCGCGAGATATGTCACGGAAGAGATACGACAAATTTGTCAATATCGACTAATATGTCTTTTTCTCTAACATGCGCATCGCGATCGACAAATTTCTCGTGGTAGACAAAGGATTACTCGTGTAGACAAACCAGTGTTGCCCTTTGAAATATACATTTGTTTTCTTATATAGCTACACTGGTTTCGTTCATTCAATTAACCACGAGATACGGGGTAGACAAAATAATGTCGCGGTGCGCATGTTAGGCCAACAGGTAACCCTAGTGGTCGTACAGCGCCATAAACTAACCGAGTGGATTCGCTGTAGCCGTTAAATGTTATGAAAACGATAAGTAAACAGCCGCGTTGTATGTTGATATTATCTGTGAATCAGTATTGGACTCTGCAGTTGTTGGTTTATGTCGTTCGTGTGATGTCACAATTAGTAACCAAGACCTTCAAGAATAGAGCGTATTCCTAATTAAAAGGCCGGCGGCGCTCTTGTGTCTCCTTTGGTGTCCATGGGCGGCGGTAATCACTTACCAATCAGGTGATCCCTCTGCTCGTCTGCCTCCTATCTCTTAAAAAAAGGTCCTGCCATTACTAGAGAAAAAGACAGTCATAGCATCATAGACATTGGCGGCCATCGCACGCGTATTTTAACTTTGAGGTGTAAAATGGAGAAACGTAGGTATCAGGTTTTTTTTTATTATGGCTCTACCCAGAGATAATTCGCCAATGTCAAGTAACTTATTGAGAATAAGTAGGTAGTCAACAGTCGAAGTCAGTCAAAGTCACAGTCACTCAATAAAACGCCGGTGTACCTACGGATTCAGCGGATATCACTCTAAAAGCAATCGCAGATTTTAAGACTCTATTTGGTCCACGCAAGTTGTCACGAGACAACTCACTCAACACACAATAGCAGTGTAAGAAACGATACATTCCAACGATTATTTTTATTAGGATCACTTTGCGGCACTTCACTGCACAAATAAACACCAAATTTGAACACTAAAAACCACTAGACACTAATTTAAAACCTTTGAATTGCATCAGCCCATGCGGCTTGTTTTAGCCCTACCCGCCGAATCGGTATCAGGATTAAGAGGAGGAATGCTTGCGGGGTCTTGACAGATGACAGATTTTCTCTTTAATATTTTTACTTTAATCGTGTGCAAATGGCAGCCAGCACTCGTGCTACTACAAGTAAATTAAAAGTAAAGTAAAAGACTGACCGGATGGCGCCATTGGTAGTGACCCTGCCTCTTACGCCAAAGGTCGTGGGTTCGATCCCCACCCTGGACAAACATTCGTGCGATGAACACTTGTGTTTGTTCGGTGTCTGGGTGTAATATATGTATTTAAATATATATTTGTATTCCTCTGTTGTCTGATATCTGTAACACAAGTGCTTAAGCTACTTAGTACGGAATCAGGTCAACGTATGAGATGTTGTGAGAATTATTATCGAACGTCACTTAGGTAAATTCGTTTGATTTCCTATTATGAAGAAATGACTGGGGTACTAGGTCACGCCACTGAATAGGTAGAGGGTAGCATTTTAAAGCGATTGGATTAGCACTTCCATCTACACTAAAACTGGTATAACCTAGTTACTAAATTCCATATATGAGCCAAGTATATACCTATTAATGGTCTTAATCGAGACGCGGATAGGATAAGCAATTAGGGCGACTAATAACATAATTAACTGAGTTGCAGCTGGAATTGAATTATTAGCTACTATAATAAACAAGTATGTAGGATTGTAGGTACTTATATATCGTTAGCAAACAGATCATCAGTTGGCACGTATACCCGTTTCCCATAAAAGGTTGTCAGCTTTTCGTACAAACTAACGTATTTCCCTAAAGTATGTTTCGCCAATTTGCTTTAAGCACATTAAATGCACCTGCAGAAATATATTAGATTCATTGGAAAAAACAAGCATTGACTTGCATGTTATTTTCTTTTCAAACAACATCACATTGATTTCTATGCTATTTCTGGGTATTTTATTTCACAATAACCCCGCAAAGATTTGTCATTTCTTATCGCGTTCTAAAAAACTTGTGTAATGTTTTGGTTCCTTCCAGTCGAATGATTTTCCTTTCAGATAATAGATTACCTACAATTATTATTATTTTTTTTTCAATTCAAATTTATTTATACAGACAACATAGTCCACGGGTTAGTAAAAAGTCGCTTATAAACATAGGGTTAGTGAGTATAATAAATAATAACAAAGTTTACTTGGTCATGTACCTAAGAGGCACTCCGTATACATGTGATCCAGAGGGAGTGCTAATTTTGACCTCGGTCATTGTTCGTACAAAGTGCCTCAATATAGGTGCATGCGGATCATCTGCTATTACCTTCAGGATGCTGTTGCCGCTCTCTCGCACCCGGTTTAACAGCGATGTCACTTTCTTGCGGAGCAGAGTTTGGAAGCAGTCAGTTCTTGCCTGCGCAAACATTTGAGACGCACTGCAGAAACGAGGAAGCCGCAACATCATCCTGAATATGTTAATATATTGAATTCGAAGGGTGTTTAGCGACCGTTTGGCACAGCTAGCCCACAGTCCCCCCGTGTACAGATTCTGACAGTAAGCTTTAAAAAGCGTCACTTTTATGTTTATCATCTTATCTTATCTTATCTGTTAGGGGCCATTTTCATGGGGCACGTCGACCCTAAGGGATCTTTTGCGCTCTTACTCACGAAAGATTCGTTTCATCAGCGTCACGATGTCTTTCGGATTGAAGTGCCTGTAGTCTCCTGGTTTAGGATAAGCGTTACCTAGAAGACACCTTCTGCCTCTGGCTAGTGAGTCGCATTCACATAAAAGATGTTGTATGGTTTCCGTCTCCTCCTTGCATGCTCTGCAGTCGCTGTTCCATGTTATGTTCATCTTCATCAGCATTTTGTTCGTTGCATAATGCCCTGTAAACGCTCCTATGAGCATCCTTGTCTGTTGTCTATTGCCTCCGAGAAGATATTTTTTTCCATATCTTTGTATTCTATATCTCAGGGTGCACGTGGTGCACCCTGCTGCACAACGGATAAAGCTCTGGCGTTCCCCACCAACCCGCACTGGGCCAGCGTCGTGGGTGTAGGCCCAAACCCCCCCTATGATTAATAAAATCAACAATCCAAGTGCCCGGCGGTACTGGAGGCCGAGCTGGCGATGCGGGCGAGGCACCGGGACCAGGGGTGCCCAGAATCCCCGGGTGGCAGGTGGCACAGGACCGATTTGTGTGGAGAACATTGTCGGGAGGACTATGTATGAGTGCAATGGACGTCTATTGGCTGAAATGATGATGGAAAAAAAAACATATACATTATTATACATGTCGAATTGAGAACCTGCTCCTTTTTTTGATGTCGGTTAAAAATAATGAAACTCTTTAATACTAGAAATAAACAAGGCCTCTACTTAGTGTGGCGACGTGGAAATAACTTTAATATACTCTTACTATTGCCACTTGACGTCTCTATTGACTCTCTAGAGACTATTTAACGATCCTTGTAGAGTCTTATACTGTAGGAAGGAAACCCTACAAACGTCTGTAGCTTGAAACCAATATTACTTTACTAACTTACCTACGATATTTTTATCTTCGTGAGTTTCGAGTAACTTTGCGCTGTGTCTCGCTCAGTGAGTGAGGGTGCCGTAGGCCCAATCCGGTGGAAAGGGGAAGAAGTTGGCAGCGCACATATAACTCCACTGGACTTAGACACCCATCTATGACCAGCAGCAATCGCTTACCGTGAGGAGATTCGTCTGATCATCATCATCATCATCGGCCCATTTAAGTCCCCACTGCTGGGGCACGGGCCTCCCTCAATCACATGAGGGGTAATTGCCATACTCAACACGCTTGGCAGACGGGTTGGCGAGGGTTTTGATATAAATGCAGAGTTTTCCTTCTCTGGGTGCTGATGATCATGCCAGCGGCTTTACCTTAGTTGCCTTTTACGACACCTCGGTAAGAGTGAGGGTGGCCTATTCTACTCTGACAGGGACCACACGGCCAATTTCGTCTGATCGTCAGCCACAAATCACTAAAATACACAATTTCAAGGAATTCCTAAATCCAACATAAATTGTGACTAAAATCTACTCTTATGTGTTTACTGATCTCTAATCCATGAATACATTCTAGACTTAAAAAAACGTATCCACGTTTCCAATTTATTTTCCACGTAAAACGTCTAACGTGGATGATAGATCGCCTTAATGCAAATACAGGTACTATTCTATTGTTTTGTTGAGTATTTGTGACGATGCAACAGCACAAATTGCTGCACACTACCGGTAGTCTCGACTGCAACTCGAGACAATTTGACGCGCAATTCGTGTACTTACTGTACAGCTATTTAGATTACACAACTCGACCTAAGTGGACATAGATACGGTAGGGGATTGAATAGTAAAAATCGCTTGCAGCTTGCATAGGTTTTTGTTCGAAATTATACTATTTTATTATCGCGCGTGTAAGCGACATTCGTTTGTTTTTTTTGCCAGACCCAACCATACATAACGCTAATAATATAGCCTATCTATAGGATGCATTCTTATTTGTGAGAACCACACCCAAAACACACGTTGGTAAGGGTAAAAAGGTAAAAACGGTACCCTATTAACTAATACTTCGCTGTCTAACCGTCCGACTGTCTGTCACCAAACTGTATCGCAAAAACAGCGATAGCTAGACCGTTAAAATTTTTACATATTAAGTTACATTTCTGTTGCTACTGAAACAAAAAATAATATTTAAGGGGAATACGAAACCCTTTGTGCGCGAATCCGCCTTGCACTTAGCCGGTTTTTTTTATTTTTAGAGGGGAAAATGTTCATTTGCTTTGCGCTCTGTTGATCCTGGAAAAGCAAAAATGAGGTATTTGAAACTACTCGATAATTTAAATAAATAAAATAAATAAATAAATATTTCACAACATCACATACATTGATCTAACTCCGAAATAGGTAGCTCAAGCACCTGTGTTACGGATATTAGAATCAACAGTGGGATTACAAATATATACATATAATACTTTTCTTTTGTAAATACATACTTATAATACATAGATAACAACCAGACCAATACAAACAGACATGTTCATACACATAAATGTTTGTATGTGTGTATGTGTGTGTATTTAAGTTTCCCCACACAGACAAAACTTAGCACTTGTGTCACAGACATAAAGACGATCCAAAGTCCAGTAAGCGTGACGCCGCGCCGTGTGTTCGATTCTGGTCACTCAAAAGCAAACTCTGTTAGTTAATTAAGCGAATGGTCGATATTAATAGGTTTCGTACTGAAATCAGAAGACCATGCACTGTTATGACAGATGGGTAAAACACCCATACTGAAAAAGAAGTATAGTTACAGAATCAGATGAGTATGTCTCGGCATTTTAGGTGGATTAAATAAACGCCGAATATTTTCTTATTATACCATATGTAGAATAAGTACATTGATTAAAAGTATACTAATGTGTTTAGGTACATAGAGTATTAAACTTTCACAAAAATTAATACCAACGCGAACCCTAAAAGTGTAAAAAGGAACTTCTGACATGAGCGAAGCAAAAAGATATAACACCTCGTGGCTGTAAAACGATGGTCTGGAGGCGGCTTTTTCATTTAGCTTTATTCATCTGAGAATTACTCTATACGTACAGAAAAACTATATTTTCACCGAACAAAGGGCTACTAAATGTCTCATTTTCCATTCCAAAATAACCATAATAAATCATAAATCAAATATTTGTTACATCTTTACCAGTTATTACATAAGGGTTGACCTCTTCTATTAAGTGCAGGAAGCACCTATGGCAGAAGGGGGCACTCTTCCTTAACACACTGATATTTTATAAGGTAAGGAAGGAGCACGTAAATGTCGTATGTAAAAAACTCGAGCGATTTGCATATACCATTAAAAAATTACGACAAACAGTTTCAACTGAAGCTGCCCTCACAGCCTACCACGGCTATGTGTCGTCGGTACTTACGTATGGCATTCTCATGTGGGGTAACTCAGTAGACGTAGAGAAAGTTTTTAAAATACAGAAAAGGTGTATTCACGCTTTAAGTAATGTCTGGTATTTAGACAGCTGCAAACCCTTGTTTAAAAGGTTTAATCTACTTCCGTTGCCATGTATTTATATAAGGGAAGCTTGTGTTTTTGTTAAAACTTTCCCAAATTATTACAGAACACGCGGAGAGGTCACAAATAGACACGTTAGGCAACAATACGTGAACTTAATGCATCAACCTCCCTGTCGCAAAGATATATATAAGCGTAATGTATATAATATGACGATAATAGTGTATAACTTGCTCCCGGACGATCTGAAAGAGCTTCAAGGAGAAAAATTGAAACCTAAACTGGCACACTGGCTCCTGGATAAATGCTTTTATAGTCTTAGGGAATATTTCAACTAGCGAAATTAATTTTAATTATAGAAATGATTAATTTGACAATTGACATTATTAATATATATAGGATATTTTGAACTTAAAATGTAATCTGTAGAAAATATAAATTATGTAATGTTTATGAGAATGACTTATGTTTTTGCATGTCTGCGAGCAGGCTGAATACATGATACTTGAAAACTTGTGAAGAACTGTGTAAACTGTGTTTCTGGCAAATAAAAAGTTTTTATTTTATTTTATTTTTATTTTTTAAGAAAAACGATCAGTTTAAAAGAGTCATAAAGTGTATGTGTGTGTGTGAGTGTGTGCGTGTGATTGTTCTACTGGATGGATATCCACTACTGGATGGATTTCTTCTAAAGCAATTTATTTAAATAGGATTATTTAAATAAATTGCTTTAGAAGAAAACGATCCCTATCTGCGGATCAATCGAAGTTGCAACATCCCAGAGGCCTGGATGACATTAGTGGTCTGCGACAGACTGATGATGAACACGGAATGTTAAATTCATCATTTTTATAAGTATTTTCCGAACTGGCACAAGACAATACATACGTATCCGAATCTGATAATATTTCAGATCCATATTGTCTATAAGCGGCAGTTATCAGTCATATCACAAGCACCATCGTGTGGTATGACCCCCTTTCTTTGGAAAGTGAGTCAAAAGTGCACATGGCAAATGTGCACTTTTGACTCACTTTTTCACACTCTTTTTCCAAAATAGAGAATTTTAATAATATTAGTGTAGTTATTCCGAACTTTTACTGGTTACTGAATATGCATTTTAATGTGCGTGTGTAAGGAATTCTTCAACAAACACTCAAATTTGATTAGAACAATTTCACATATTTCATTATTTATTTTTTATTTCATTAAAACCCGTGTTTTTACAGTAGACTTTATACCACGCCAAAAATCTACAAGTTATATATTTTAATTAACCTAAAAAACAGAACTTCCCAAAATTTCAAGAAAATACCAACCTAATTTCTCTTCTAAAAAGTGTTTCAAATTTGAAAAAATCTACAGGTGCAGACTGTGCCGACAACCTTATATGGAGGGAAAAAACAAAAACTCTGCTCTCCGGTTGTGCCCGTTTCATCGTACCGTTTCAACCAGAGTTGCCAGAAAATCAATTTTGTACCCTATTAAGTGTTTTGGAGGTAAAACTAACAAGTTACGATGAGAAATTTTAGATTATTCACTGATAAGGTACGAAAAGCCACACGCCGAAGTATTAAAAACCTGTAAAAAAAAAATTCAATCGAATCTCACCTTAAATTCAAACACAGTTATTTAAAAAGGAAACTGTTGAAATTTGGCTGACTGTAGCAACCCGACTGTTGGCTATTTGTACAAACATTGTACCTAATACGTACGTATTTACCGACTTACGACTTATGTACCATATTCATAAACGAGCGCTTTTTTTCAAATCTTAGCTCTAATTCATACTATTAATATAAATAAAAATAAATTGGGGAGTTTTTGATTGGAGGATATACGTACATCATTTTTTTTTTTTTTAAAAATGATGTACGTATATCCTCCTTTTTTTTTTTTAATGCATTACGCAGACCCTGCCGCCGGGGGGCGACAGGGTACTGTGGGACTCACCCTCCGGGCCGCTTCTTCTAACAAGAAGCGGCCTGAGGGCATACCCACTAAAACTCCCGGGGCTCAACCACCCGTGGGTATAGAATGGGGTCACGGGAACTGCACTAGGCTATTCCCCGCAACCCCATTCCCCCACAGGCCCCTACACGGGGTGTGCGGCCACGCCCCTCCTCAGACTGGGAGGAGGGGGGTTGGGGACAGCCGGAAGAGCTGGGCCGTCCCCAACGAGCGGTGGAGGTGCCAATGGCAGTGCCGGCACAGGGACCCCCGTCCCTGTTGCCGGCTGGCCACCTCCACGGAGAGGACGAAGAGTTCTTCGCCGAACTCGTCCTCTCCTTGCTCGAAGCGGGCCTGCGAGGAGGTTAATCTCGCGCTCCCGCTCCGCCGCCTCCTTCTGCGCCACCACTTCTTCACAGAAGTGGGCGAAGGCCGACCACGCCCCCTCATTATCCAGCATAGCTTCAACTATGCTGGGCAATGAGAGGTCATGTCCGACCTAAGATCCGAGGCCTGAGCCAAGGCCCTCAAGGTCAATTATTAGGAGCCCCGATTATTTAAAAAAAAAAAATATCAGCACTTCAAAATAACATCCACACTTTTTATAAAGCTGAAGTGGCAACATCAAAAACAGCTCAAATAAATATTAAGCGAACGTCGGCGCTTCCGCCCTTTTTGAGATACGTACATGAAAAATTCCACTAAGTGAGATAATCTATTATTTAAGACAACGACCTTACGGAGTTATCTTGCAATTTGTGTCTGTAAGAAGAGTGCATTAATACCAAAGATGTACTATGCTACCTTGATATGGATGCGTTTGATATAAATAAATCTTTTTTTACAACATCAAATACATTAATCTGACTCCGAGATGAGCTCAAGCACCTGTGTTACAGATAGGTATCAGAACCAACAGCAGAATTACAATTATATGTATATACATTTAATACTTTTCTTTTGTAAAAACATACTAACTAATGATAAATATAAAACACCTAGACCTAATACAAACAGACATGGTAATGCACACAAATGTTTGTACTGTGTGGGTATTGATCCCGCAACCCTTGCACCAGAGGCAGCATTCACTACCACTGATCCAAACGGGTTGGATATCCAGCAATCATGTTAGTCATAATCGTGTCATAGCTGCATAGTACATACCTATTTGGTGAAAAGGCCTTAGGATTACTTATATAATCGATAGGCCACTGGTTTTTAGGTATGCAACTCGCAGGGCGCGGCCAAAGTTTGTATAGGATTTTAAGTATACGAGATGCCTTAAAATTCAGTTCAAGTTTAATGTGGTCTTTGTAGACTTAATATTAAGAGGTTCTGTCGTACTAGTCTAATTAATAGTGTGTCTCAAGCCTTCCCTAGATTTAGTTTCCCTCTGTAAGGGTTGTGGTAGTATGCCCACAGAGTTAGAACGGACGCCCTGGGTATGCCATGCTTTCTAGTATTCTCTGAGCTAGGCATCGGACCGACAGGTAGAATGACGGACTGACGAACAGACATGGCGAAACTAAGTATAGGTTCGGGAAGTTTACGCAAACAGATTATATGTATAAATACAAAATGATTTTGAGATATTTGTGTTGAAAGAGGCTATAACATATATAACAGCTATGAACACTTAATATGAAAGAAAGAAAGAAAGAAAAATTTTATTATTTTGGACATCACAACACTACATACGCGTACAACATTAGTTACAAAAGAACAAGCAAACAAACAAAAAAAAGGTACAGAAAAAAAAGAAAACAAAACAAAGGAAAAACAAAATAATGAGTACAAATAACCAGGCAGTGCAAATAATATATTGTGTGTTGTGACCTCCAACATAAATGGTCCCCACTCAGCCTATGGCATTACCCTGAAAAAGGTCATGACGCTGATTTTCAGTAGGGCCAGCTGAGTGAGTGCCACGGACGTCAGCCTTGTATACCTATTGTGTATAGCGCGCACGCAGACATTTATGTAAACCCAGGCACACAACAAATGCACCTATATATTTGTCGACGCAAGGCCGTGCCGGGAGTTGGGTGCATTCGCATCAGTCAGCAATTCAGCACTTCAGCGGATATGCAGGGACTTGTCAACATCATAAGAAAAATGTGAAACAATATCAAGATTATGAACAGAAAAACAATAACATTCGTCAATAAGTACACGCATTTTTTGCGTCTCGGGAGAATTCGGCCAGCCCTGTACTGTAAAAAATGTGTACTAGTTAATGAACTTTGTCTACACGTTCCTTCCCAGCGATGGGCCGCTTACAGCGCGGACCCTCAATAAGTAGGTACATGCCTAGTTCATATACTTAGGATGCCGCTTTGCTGAAGACAAATTAAACGTGGGAAAGAGAAGACGTCATCCTATAGATAGACACTGCCTATGACAAAAAGAGACAGATCATAATTTACCGGGCATGGCAACAATTTTCGAGTAATCGTACATTCTAATTCTATGACCTAGCCAGTATCTAGGTCTTATGACTAATGTCGTATTAGTCATTAAAGATCTAAAGCCAGAGCCAGAGCGTCAGTCTTATAGAATGCCGCAAAAACCGAAGTTTTAATTTTTATGCTATTCAGCCTTTTACCTGTATACAATGTAGGTATCGAAATGATAATGCGAAACAAAGTTCCTTAACTAAAACAGAATGCAAACAACTAAAAGGAATGTAATTAACTACAGTTCTTATTGTAGAAACAGAAATGTTTACTCTCTCAGTGCTCAAATTTTAATTAAATCCTATAGTAGGTACTTAATAAAGGTTTTTGTTATATTCGTTAGTTTAAATAATGATGGATAATATGTATTTTGGAAAAAATATAATCGTTACGATATTTTATATCAGATTTCCTCTAAGAATAGGTATAAAGCTTAGACTTAGGAGCCACTCTAAAACAGCCCCTTTCTTTATCAGACCGGTAGACCGTTACTTACAAATAGTACGTCCGTATAGAATATAATATAATAGGGCACAAAATAGTCTCAATTTCTTTATCAGAAAATTCAATTTGATGTAACTGTACATACCTAAATTGTAGGTAATTTCATTTTCTGATACAGAAATTGTGACTATTTTGTGCACTATTATAACCGGTCTACCGGTCTAAAAGAAAAGTAGGTTTTTTTTATAGAAAGGCCAATCAGGATGACCTCACTCCGCCTGATGGTAAGCGGCCGTGAAATCGTTTCACGCCCCGCCTAAAAGACCCCGGATTGTATGAAGGAGGAAACACATGAGCTGGGAGGGCATTCCATTTCTTGATGGCTCGGGGCAGGAACGAGGAGCCAAACCTCTTGGTGCGCGCCACCATTGTCCGGATGGCAACGCTGTCCAGCACGTGTTGTTTGGAAGTGGAAAGGGGAGGATGGGATAAGTTGAAATAACTCATCAGAGCTTTCCCCATTGTAGAGGCGGTAAGTATACTTTAGTCAATTTGATATTTATTGAGCAAATCCGCAACCAAATGTAAGATTTGTTAGCGTACGAGCAATTCGCTCATCAGAGCATTCCCCATTGTAGAGGCGGTAAGTATATTTTAGTCAATTTGATATTTATTGAGCAAATCCGCAACCAAACGTAAGATTTGTGTAGCGTGCGAGCAATTCGCTCATCAGAGCATTCCCCATTGTAGAGGCGGTAAGTATATTTTAGTCAATTTGATATTTATTGAGCAAATCCGCAACCAAATGTAAGATTTGTGTAGCGTGCGAGCAATAGACAACATTTCATAATTTTAACATGTCCATATTGTTTTTTTATATGAAAAAATTATTATTAAAAAAACAAAATACCCGACTGCACACTAAAAAAAGAGTAAAACAAGCCCCACAATAATATTGATCAATCAAATGCTAAAAACTAATTATGTAATACCGTTTAAACAATACCTATATTAAAATACACTACAATATGTGTTCGTAATCGATAGTTAAATAAACAGAAACTTATTTTGAATACAAATTTACTGAATATAATTTATAAATGTTGATGGAAAGCATCGCAGGCGGGGACCAACAGAGGCTTACCAACAGAGGCTTATTTATAGTCATTTCGGTTGTGCACCATTTAGCAGAATTTTCGTTGGTGGCGGTCAAGGTGGTCCCCGCCTGCGATGCTTTCCATCAACATTTATAAATTATATTCAGTAAATTTGTATTCAAAATAAGTTTCTGTTTATTTAACTATCGATTACGAACACATATTGTAGTGTATTTTAATATAGGTATTGTTTAAACGGTATTACATAATTAGTTTTTAGCATTTGATTGATCAATATTATTGTGGGGCTTGTTTTACTCTTTTTTTAGTGTGCAGTCGGGTATTTTGTTTTTTTAATAATATTTTTTTTTATTTATAACTTTTTAGCTGTTTTTATTTAACGAAAATGTTGTAGATGTAGAAGACTATGTATATGTAAGTACCATTTTAAATTATTTCGACCACATTTGGCTTTAGATTACGAGTGATGTTACTCCTGAACATAAATTTACCGCCAATCTGGTAAGTTTCGCGTCAGACGACGAAGTATCGAAAAAATCGCTATTTAGAGACGACCGTCAACGACGTGTGCCCTTATGCGTGTGCCCGCATTCGGGCTGTATACTCGAGCATATCCCCCTCCGCACCGCGCCGCGCGCCGCATGCCAGGCCACGCCCTATCTTTTTGCTTGCTAACGCATGAGTTGCTTTGCGTTGACGCAGAATTAACATGTTCCCGTGGGAATTTTGAGAAAAAACGTATCCTATATTAATTACTCCCGTGATTGAAATGAATCTAATGATACCGCATACATATTTTTTTAAAGGGAAATTTAGAAAAAATATTATTATGTCTTTATCCCGTGGGACTTTTAGGATAAAATGTATCCTATGACACTCCCGTAATCAAGACAAATCTAACGATACCTCATACATCAAAATCCATCAAGCCGTTTAGGCTACAGGAGGTCACAAAGGAAAAGACATACATACATACTTACATACACTCGAAAAACATTACCCTCCTTCTTTGGCAGTCGGGTAAAAATAGACATAAAATGGACAGACCCATATTTTTTCTTTTTTCAAAATTTGGCCATTTTCATGCATAAAATAATTATTGAAATTCTTTATATTCTAAATAGACGTAAGCGCCAAATGACGTCATCGGACGGCTGAATACAGCGATATTCCTTTGCTTATCATTGTTTTAATAAAAAAAAGGTACTACTGTCAAAGGTAAATAATACTAGTGTCAAAATTGTCAACGTCATTCATACATTCAACGTTGACAAGTTGTCTTTTTTTTTGACAGTTACATGTCATGGGTTTGGCATTTCGTAAATTTAAAACTATAATGTGCTAAGCAAAGAAATATTTTACATTCTGCCGTCCGATGACGTCATCTTACGTTTTTTAGTTTTTGTTTTTTTTCTCAGTAAATAAGCAATATAAAAAATTAATAAATATATATTCGAGCAGAGGAAAAGTAAACAAAGAATTGGTATTTTTTGTTTCAGAGCTTAGCAATTTTGAAATGTTGTCCATTCGCATGTAAAACTGAAGAATAAAAATTAAATTATGTAGTTATTTGCGTACTGCAAAATTTTGCTTGGTAAGTACGCCGTTATTTTATTAATATGGTCCGACAGTACCTCTTTATTTTACGTCGTATTATTAAAATAAACTCATAAATCAAAGTCAAAGTCATGAATTAGGTATTTTTTACGAGCCTGAATAGGTAGGTAATTTATTTTAAAAAATTATATTTCTATGAATACCTATGTACCTAGTAAAATTGTTAATAAAACGTGAAACATCTACACAATGAAGATAATACTGTACACCTACCTATATGTAATGTTACTAAAGTAATAAATAACATAGTGATTATATTCTCTTTTGCAATCAAACTATACTCAAAACTAGAATTCAAGACCAAAAAAACTACGACAGATACGTCAGTGTCAAATCTTTCAATGTCACTTATGTCATTGTCAAATTAAGTTTTCAGGTTTTTTCAACCTTTTTGTTACATGCTTATTTTCTTAGTATAGGCTGGCACAATTCATGATAAGGATTTTCTCAAAAAATAGCAACTTAATTACATCTTCCACTTCACCATCACTAATGTCAGAATCTCTGACTATGGAATCTGAGTCGGTCACTTGTAGAATAAAGTTTTCCACCAGTCCAGTAAATAATTCGTCCATTTTTGCACATGTTTTAGATTTAAGGCGTTATTAGGCGAAATAACTCAAAAGGAAAAATGTCAAGTGATATTTTGACAAAGTGGGCAGTCAACAGTCGAAGTCAGTCAAAGTCTCAGTCACTCAATAAACGGGCGCGTTATCGATATGGATTCTGCTGTGACTACTCTTAACGAAATCGCAGGTTTTAAGACTCTCTTAGGTCCTAGCAAGTGGATCAGGTGACAACTCACTCAACACACAATAGCATTGTTTAAAACGATTAAAATTCAAAGATTCCTATATTAATATCCCTTTGTGGCACTTCACTGCACGAAACAAAATGTAAGCTCAAATGTTGTGCCAAATGTTATTAACACCTGAAGTGACACGAGCTCAATACCAGCTTTTTACCAAACATTACGGATGATTAAGTTTTTATTAAATTTTCTTGTATTTATGTAAATACAAGTCAATAAAATTACTTCTTTCTTTATATTATAGAATTAAAATTACAAATAAACAAATTATGTTGGCATATGTTTTTAAGAAATAGGTTAATTTTATTGCAGTTGCAACATTGTAGTAGATTTTTTGGTCTTGAACTCCAGTTTTGGGTATAGTAGAAGATACTACGTTTGGCAATAAATAATAATTTGATTGAAAAAACATTTGTTGATTATTCGATATTCAAAAATCGAGATTCAAATTCGTTCTAAAAATAATAAGATGGCTTTAGAGCCCGCGCCACGAAAGGAGTCCCGCAAAAAACACGGATCTAAAATTGGAGATTTCTTGTGTTTATGAACTTGAAGCCTAAATTTGAATGTTGATGACGACTAAAGCGCACTTTTCACGGTTCTTTGCGCTGAATGATATAAAAAAAAATCGAGAGGAAGCGGCCAACGCGATATTTTTTTCTTTACACAAATTACAAATACGTGCACCAACATACGTTCATAAAATAATCCGAATGCTACATTTTCGAATAATCGATTCAGCTAACTCACAGGTAAGATCATCATCAGCCCATTTAAGTCCCCACTGCTGGGGCACGGGCCACCCTCAACCACATGAGGGGTAATTGCCATACTCACCACGCTTGGTAGACGAGTTGGCGAGGGTTTTGATATAAATGCAGAGTTTTCCTTCTCTGGGTGCTGATGATCATGCCAGCAGCTTTACCTTAGTCGCCTTTTACGACACCTCGGTAAGAGTGAGGGTGGCCTATTGTACTCTGCCGGGGACCACAGGTAAGATGAACTTTATTAATATTTTATTCGGTACATCTTAATAGCACAACATTGTGAGTTAGCTGCATCGATCTGTCGAAAATTAATTGTCACAGTTTTTATGCAAGAATTTAATTCGTTTGTTTGTTTTATGGGAGTTCCTAATACCTATTATTTTTTCAATACAATTGTTACAAGAAACCATGTTTTTTTGTAAAATAGCACAATTTATTACAACTAATTACTTCAACCATTAATTAAATAGGGTTTCCTTATTATTATGGCTTATTTGAAAGGTAAATTCTCATTGAAAATAGACTAACTGCCCACAAGGGACCTTGGAAAACTGCTAGGTATTTCCTGAGTCTATCTTGGAACTTAACCTACTCGAGTCTATTCCGAGAACAACTAAGTAGGTTATAAACATTTTTTTAAAGGCTTTTGTCATGTTTTTCGTAATAAAGGATCCTTCGTCTATTTTTAACCCCCGAAAAACCGACGGGGTGTCATAAGTTTGACGTGTATGTGTGTGTGTGCGTCTGTCTATGGACATCGTAGATCCCGAACCGATGAACCGATTTTGATTCTCTTTTGTTTTCTAATAAATGGTGGCTAGGCAGTATATCCTCCAATTGTTAAATAATATAGACGGCCGTCTAATATTCTTTTCGTAGGCGGAAAATATAGTGAAGAAACCCGGAGAAGAAAATACAAAGCGAGTGTGGAATTTTCCGAACAAAATACTAAAATAGAAACGATTTTCTAAGACTTTCTCAACCTCTAGAAATATTTATTGATCTGAATAGCTACTCAATAAAATATGTGCTGGTGCGGAATCGAACTCACCACCCTTGTCAGTCTCAACCGGCGCTCAAACCACTACGTTAAACGGGTCGTTTTAAGTATGTAGTATGCGTATTTAGATGTTTTTGACTCCCTGGCTACTTTGCTTAAAAGTTTACGTGACGTAAATAGAACGCTAAATTCATACGACAAAAAATACGACATACCTACCTTTTACCGCTGGCCGGCAATATATTTTCAAACAAAAATTTTGTTACTTATGTAGAGTTTTAAAAGCTTCTCTCTAGGCACTTAAATAAACTCCGCATTTGGTAAATACAAAGCTTCACGCTCATTGTGAATAAACAACAAATTGGGCAGATAACACACAGGCAGGCACACCCGGCAGAGTAAAGTTTCGCTCAATTAATTTGAGCGATGTTTGCGTTCCACTTAATCAAATTAATTGGCTCCGCTGTAAACACTACGGAACCCGGAGTTTTGCAGCATCAGACTTTACGGGGTACTAAGAGGTTTCTCTATGGAAACTGTACTACTTACTTAAGAGCTAAATCTGTAAGTTTCAAAGAACAATGGCGAAATAATTGTTGAATTATATATTTAGCGTCTTAAAATATCGTTAATACGAAATTATATGATATAAATTAATAAGATTTTTCAGACTTCAATCTTGTCCTGACCAAGTCCAGAAAAATATTGTTATTTTAAAGGGAGCTCATGTCTTATATAAAAATGTACCCACTTTAAATGACAGTTTTTTTTATCATTGCTTCGACTTGCAAATCCGCTCTACACTTAGTGTTCGCTCGCGACCTCTTCGCGTGCAATACGTGACTAAGTGTGGAGCAGGCTTTTGGCGTTTCCCGAGTAATATCATCTAAGAATAAGAATAAACGTAAAAATACTGTCAATTTTAAATTTTTTGTTCAATTACGTATTATTTGTACAGATATAACCTCATAAACTTCAAACTCATAAGAAATCTTTATTTCCAGACTTAGGTACGACAGTTGTGTACCTAACGTCAATCTGTCGAGGAAGTCCAAGCATTATATTATTATTACCATAGTTTTCATAATAAGACGCAAACAAAATATACTAACAAAAATGTTATGAGGAGGTTCGTCATTGTCCTTTAGAACATACGACTGCTCTGGTTTCATCATTGATAATACTCCGGGTTACATTTAAAAATGTACAAAGAAATAATTTCAGAAAAGTCAGTAATTTATTTTCTCTGTAAGAGTAAGGTAATAATACTCTAGGTTTACTTTCTAGTATTAAGGTGACGGGTAGGGCACACTAGAGACGCCAATCGATTTTAATTTTTAGGATCTATTTTAAGCAATTTCGGGGGCAAACACTTAGAGGTACTATTTATTAAATAACCATGCACTAATCTTAGGTCGTTTTTGTAGGCGAAAAATTGATTCACGCCAAAAGCGGCCACTTTTGGCGTGAATCAATTTTTCACGTACGCGTTGGACCTAACATTTGTGCAAAATGCAAATGCAAAATCGATTGGCGTCGCTAGTGTGCCCTACCCGTCACCTTAACAGAAAATAAGTAGCGGCCATAGTTATGTTTTTGTATAGAAAATAACATACCTATCATCATTCTTTTCAGTTAATTTACAAGTGCTAGAATAATCCAGACCAGAATGTTTACCGATGAAAACGTTCACCTATAATTTTTTAGCATTAAGTTCTCAGCTCAGCTCATACTTTCTATCGGTTTTTCTGAAGCTCAGCCACTTTTTTATGTTGTACATACATAGGTATTGAGTTTAAAACTTAGTTTGTATTTTCTTATACAAAAATGCGAAGAGCAGAACACAGTATTTGTTTTTTAAAATAGAGACTATATTTTCTTTTACTTTCGTGTGAAAATCCAGAATAAGAGCTACATGTCTCTCTCTACTTTTAGGTATTAGTCGAATTGTTTGTTTGTAAGACTTCTGTATCACTTCAGGATGCGCTTACGTCAAATCCCTGGCAGAAATCTTATTTACTTTATGCACAGGAAAACCAGCTTCCTTACCGTAAATACGAACTGTGGGGTACCTACGTACCTAGTTAACTACCTACTTCGTAGGGCATTGTATCTTTTCTAAACATTTACGTCAGAAATTATCCGTCAGTTCTCGACACATGACCATATTCACTATACGTACTCGTATAGGTAAATAGTGAAAACATGGTGACTTAATTTAAAGCCGTCCCGTAACGAACGAGAATATACCTGTCGCATCCATACAAAGGTGACATACAGCGCGTGTGAAAGAGAGGAGAGGTCGTAACGTCGGCTTGAAATTAGGCCCTATGGATCGTACTATGCAACACACTATACCAGTTGTTCCATGATTTGTGTGTTTGTAAGGCCCCTCAATCACGTCAGGTTCAGATTACCTCAGTCCTCTGGCAGGAATTAAACCAACTAGTTCAATGGTCAAGGGTGTGCCAAAGCATGGTCACATGCATAATTTTATAGACATAATTTACGTGTCATGTTTTTGTTAATTAAGGAAGATATCTTGGACTAGAATTGTAGAGCCGATTACTCTGACGCAAATGCAGCTATTAATATTATTAATGTTACCATCCACTTCAGTCAACTTCCTAGAAAAACAAGAACTCCTGTACAGATTTTTAGTAGTTAAACTACTTTAATAACAAATGTAAGTAATATATTAAATGCATTTAATTATTCACGTCAGGAAACTCATAAATCCTTTGACATTAACGTTTTTTTTCTAAAACGTCGTATATAAGGATATATTTAAAAGATCAACAACTTTGTGGGACTAATTAGCTAACAACATCTACGCTTTCTCGGTAAGCGTAGTGTAGGACGCCCTGCGACAAGATGGGATGATGACATTCGTAGGCTGGCTGGTGTGGGCTGGATGAGAGTGGCCGAAAATCGGGAGCAGTGGCGTGCATTGGGGGAGACCTATGTCCAGCAGTGGACGAGTGTGGGTTGCTGATGATGATCTACGCTTTTAATTCATCTTTAAAAAATATACTTACTCGTACTTTCTAAATAACAAATTAACTGTTGGAGTGCCTCTAGAGAGTAAAAGAACGTTTTTTTTACTTATCATTACATAACAATTGTTTTTGACAAACTGACAAAAACCTAGCTATGGCATCTTTTTGCAGCCAACTGTACATACAAATCCACAAATTTCGAAACCACTGTAAATACAAGAGACCTTGACGTAAACCTAAAGCATCGACGTACAAACCACAGCCCGAATTGCAATCCCCAATCCCAGAGCGGATCTTCATTCCAATCGGCTTCCAACTTATGTAGGTAGTCTTTAGTAATACTTGCCAAACAAATACGGTCTTCACCCTCAACCACCACAGTAAAAACATTACAAAATAGCAAGATTTATTTACTAGGGCAGATTTTTCAATCGTCTAATAACGGTCTAACAGACGTATAAAATGAAATAGGAGTAAAATTATGGGTATCTCTCAGTATTTCATGATATTTTAGTAAGAAGTAAGACAACTTTAATTCGCCGAGTAATACTTTATTAGTCTGTTTATTTTAATTAAACCGTGAAAAAATGCCTAAATTTTCTCAATAAAGTGGTAAAAAAGCGGGAGGAGATGAATTACTCAGATCGATCAATGGAAACCATCGCACGGACTGTTTATCCGAACAATGCCATCGATTTGTTAGTGTACGTTTCAGAGAGTAGTATCTGTCGATCAGTCCAAGCTACCACTCCAATCGATCAATTTAAATCTATGTCATTGATTCACGATCGATCAATTGATCTGGTAAAACCCGTAATGTGCCCGAGAAAACAACTCTACAAAATGTTTGACGCAGAGTTTGAGAAACCTTGCTTATATTTACAAAATGCGAACTGTGGTACCTAGTTCTACTTGTAGTTGTATTGTCTTTCTTCAGAGTGGCGCGTGTCGAAACGTTTCCAAACCACTGCCACTGAGAAGTTTTAGACTGTGCCATGACAAAAACGTAGCTAAATGCATGACCCGTTCACTGACCCGGCTGATGACGTCAAACTTGCAGTAGGTAGATACTGCATCTGCAATCCTTGGAGCCCAATAACTTTACGGCCACTGAAATAAACTATGTAAGGTGTACTTTAGTCTGCGTCAGCAGTTGCGTCATGTACATGATCGGATGTATTGAGCAGTAGTACTCGTATATGAAAACAAGTTCAGCGTTTTACGTTAAATGGAGATTTTTAAAATAAAATAGAGCCTTAAAAAGTAATCAAGCAGGTGGTTCAGCGTTGTTTCTTAACGTCACTCACTATGCATTTTTCCATCGCTAAAGTGTGTTTCCGACACAATGACCTCAAGCCGAGTGCCCACATTTGCAATTTTAAAAAAGTACGCTAAAAATAAACCAGTGACCCAGAAGGTATTAGGGATTTTATTATAATTATAGCAAATAAACGATTTCTCATATTTTATATAATCGTCTTCATGACTGATTCTCAAATGTGGCCGTGTTCAATAGCCGTTGAGTATTGTTCTTATTCCTTAAGATGGCGCTAGCCGACTGATGCCTCTATCTCAGTATGATATAAGTTACTCTATGGTATATCGTCGGTGAAGTTCTAACACCACGTAACTCATTTGAAGCAACTTTTCAGGAAAGCCAAAAAACTGCTCCGAGACTTACTCCATTAGTATTCAATTGTTGACTTCCGTTCTGTTACCTATTCAACATTAAAAAGGTTTTGGATGGCTGTTACTGAATTCTGATTGAAAAAAAAACGAACCGTCTTCCAAGTCTCTAAGGAATAGTATCAAAATGTCATAACAACCACCAATAAATTTAAAAAAAAAATAATTAAAAAATGTGACTTACGTGGTCATCTCAAACCGTAGGTTATTTTATGACTTTCGTGCTGTTACTGTTTGCTAATTTTAATTTTTTTTATTGGTCGTATCTTGATTCTGATTGTGCGAAATGATGCGTCTATGGATTCTCTAGCGAATGGCATCGAAATGTCATAACCGCCAAGAAATGACTTACGTGGTGTTAGAATTTCACCGACTATTTGAGGTATCACGATGGGTCGATGACATCACCAAAATCGTGGGGACGACACGGATCCGAGCTGCTAAGGACCCGGTACATTGGCGTAAAAGAAAGGAGGCCTATACTCAGCAGTGGGTACTACCAGACTGATGATGATGATTGAGGTATCCACTGATTGATTTGATCGAAGCAGAAAGACCCGTCATCGTGTTTGCAAGACTATTCAAGAGCTTGTCGCTGTAATATATAAGGAATGAGATAAATTTTATTGCCTTACTAACTTTTTCGCCAACTCCTTTCGAGAACTTGGAAAAAACCGTCTGCTTCAAAGGAATCTAATTAACTAGGTAGGCAAATACTAAAATAAGATCATAATATTTCTTATTTTTCAAAGGTATACTCTGTTTAATGTTTGCCTTAATAAATCAGTCATTTTGAACTACAAAGGGAAGCTATTTAACAAGTTGCTTATGTTTTATTACACTTTTTATACGGAAAATTTTGCGTTCATTACATTACGGCCTTTAAAGTCTGCTATTAATTGTCGCATGTGTTGTTAATGAATGTAAGATACTATGTAATGACATAAAAGTAACTTGTTCTATGTAAAACCTATTAGATATACTTAAATAGTACCTACTTATAATAAATAATAATAATATCCTCCAACAAATTTCGGCTATGGCGGCCAATCCAAACCATCAGGCACTTGCGCAGGATATATTATACTCAAGTATGTGCGCAAACACACGTACACTATCTATTTTCTTGCCCTCATTCTCCGATGGGACACCCAGTGTTACACGACCGGAGAGGGATCGGGCGCAGGACCAACGGCTTAAAGTGCTTTCCGAGCCACGGGAGTACAAAACCGTCTACTTCCAGACTCCGGGCTGACAGTAAGAATTTCTTAACATAAAAATTTTGGTACAAATTTTCCCGGCCCGGGGATCGAACCCCGGAGCAATCGCAGTCGTCGCTTTAAAGTTCGACGGCAGTCATCTTAATTACTACACAAATCACAGAACCCAAAAACCATCATCGATATAGGTTTGTTTGTAACTCAATAAAATATCGATTAAGAAGTAAGATATAGTTGAACTTACTTATACCTAAGTATACTTACGTAGAAACTCAATAACAAAATTTAGAAGTTCTATTTCCAACAGAATCAACAATCGAAATCTTGGAACCATTCTTATGACTGGTCCCTATATCTATACGTTTTATACACAAACTTACAGATATGAACCATGGTCCCAAACACAAAGTTGGATGCTTTAAACTTGTTGCGAGCTCCTCCATATTCTTGGAAATGGTTGGATTGTTGAAGCTGCAGAGTTTTGCCACAAGAGTCAAGGCTGACGGAATTCGTAATTTTACCAGGAAAACGCGTGAAATCCTGAGACAAAAGCAATATATTAAAGTACCTACATGCGAATGTCTACCTACTATGTAGATAATGTAAGATCAGAGGGCCTATTCTCGTGCACTCGACATTGAAGCCGTATTCAGAGATTTCATACAATTTGTCCATACAAATCTCTAATTCAACTTCAAAGTCATCATAAGAGAATTGCCCCCCACGAGCGAGCGAAGAGCGATGGTAGCTCAGTGGTTATAAACGCGCCGTCAACCCGGGGAGGTCGATGTTTCGAATCGAGCACGCACCTCTACATGCTTTAAGTATGTGTGTATTATTACCATTAAAGTAATGGTATTTAAAGTAATGGTAATTACCATTGACTGCCTCGGTGGCACAATGGTTAGTGGGTCGCACTTTAAAGCGACGGTTGCGCTTGAGGTCCCGGGTTCGATCCCCGGGTCGGGCCAAAATTTGTAGCTGAGTGTTTCTGTTAAGAAATTCTCAGTGTTAGCCCGGAGTCTGGAAGTTGGGAGTCTTGTACCCCCGTGCCTCAGATAACACGTTAAGCCGTTGGTCTTGCGCCTGATCCCTCTTCGGTCGTGTCACACTGGTGTATATCGAAATAAGAGGGTACGGGAATAGAGAGTTCACTTGTGTCTACGCAGATACTTGAGCACTTTAATATGTCCTGCGTCGATGGCTGATCGCTGAGATTGACCGCCATGACCGAAATATCGGTTTGGAGGACATTATTATTACCATTAGCTCAGCGGTGAGGGAAAACATCGTGAGGAAACCTGCACGTTTCGGATAGTTTCTGAAACGTGTCAACCATGATGCAGTTGGTTTGGTTGCCCTGTTAAAGGGTTGCGAAGGTCAGATCGCAGTCGCTTCATTGTAATTATACCAGACTCTCTAAATTCTGAATCATGGTCAAGCTTGGTCGCAATCGGGAAGTAAGCATTGAGATAAGATGAGACTAAATGTTGTAAGGCCGTGTGGTCCCCGGCAGAGTAGAATAGGCCACCCTCACTCTTACCGAGGTGTCGTAAAAGGCGACTAAGGTAAAGTTGCTGGCATGATCATCAGCACCCAGAGAAGGAAAACTCTGCATTTATACCAAAACCCTCGCCAACCCGTCTGCCAAGCGTGGTGAGTATGGCAATTACCCCTCATGTGATTGAGGGAGGCCCGTGCCCCAGCAGTCGAGACTTAAATGGGCTGACGATGACGATGATTGTAAGGTCGATATCGTAATTTTTAATTCATAGCGAGATCAAGAATAAGATAACTATTTTAGGCGACGCATCGACGGAAGTAGCGCCGCCAATAGCTTCGTATTTATTATGGAAATTATGAGACATTAAAAAAAGCATGACGGCGAATCCATAAAAGAAAGCATTAAGGTAACGGGTAGGGCACACTAGCGACGCCATCGATTTTAAATCTTAGCTACTAAACCGGATCTATTTTAAACAATTTCGGTGTTACAACCTCTCGGCCAAAACGTATACCTTAAGAACTTTTTGAGACAAAATTGTGACATAATTTCTACTTAATAGTAACCATTTTTTTATAAATTGCTTAAAGTGACCACTTTAGACAATAAAAGGAATGTTTTACTTGTACGAAGATAACATTAATAATAATAATAATTCTCACAACATCTCATACGTTGACCTGATTCCGTACTAAGTAGCTTAAGCACTTGTGTTACAGATATCAGACAACATAGGAACACAAATATATACTTAAATACATATATTACACCCAGACACCGAACAAACACAAGTGTTCATCGCACGAATGTTTGTCCAGGGTGGGGATCGAACCCACGACCTTTGGCGTAAGAGGCAGGGTCACTTCCAATTGCGCCATTCAGACATTACACAAATACATCTCAAAAAATTCTAAATACTTTTCTTTATGGATTCACCGTTGTACTTTTTTAAAAAATGTCTCAAGCATGATCGCCACAATTAATACAAATCTACTGGGCGGCGCTAGTTACGTCGACTTAGGCAAAATGAATATTTAGTTATTTTATACATAAATATTTGAAAGCTAAAATATGTACCTACCTTCCTATAACCGTCCCAGCCATTGCTCTAAACCCCTTGTTTTGAAATCAACTTAAGATCTGTTGAATAATATGTGAGTAGCGCTGTTTTGTGAAACTAGACTTTGCAGAGAGATAACGCCGATTACAATTTGTTTATTCAAAAGACGCCGACAAAGGACGGGCGGCCTTTTATTAGATTTAAGTTTTGATGGTCTAATTCTGCCCAACTCGGCGCCAAAGTCATATAACATTAATGCTTAGCAACCTTTCTCCATGAAGCCGACTTTTTAATGGTTTTCGATGGCAGTTTCCCTTTTTATGGGTAAAAATTAGAGTGCATGTGTGATTTTCGGGTATAGACGTGCTGTTCGTAGATAAAGCTATATATTCAACAATGGAACTTCACAACTTTCTCAAGAGTTTAGGGTTTAAAATATACATATAATATAAAAATATAAATATTAGATTAAAATATCGCATGGATTGATCATAAAGTATCTTATAATATGTCAAAATCAGTCATTGAACAAATCCAGAGACTAAACAAACATAACGTTTATTTTTTTTTTTTTTTTTTTTTTTTATATATTAAATGGGTTTGCACTTGACCTCATTTCACCTGATGGAAAGTGATAATAAGGTCTAAGATGTAGCGTGCTTACCCAGAAGAAGCCTATTCACTCTCGACTTAAAGACACCCAAATTGTAGCTCTCTGGGAATACAGAAGCCGGCAAGTTGTTCCATTCCTTAGCAGTTCGTACCAAGAAAGAGGAAGCGAACCGCTTAGTACGAGCTGGTGGAACTTGCACAGTGTAAGGGTGGATTCCTGTCGTCTTCCGCAATGTCCGGTGGTAGAAAGGAGAAGGTGGTATCAGGTCGTGAAGCTCATTCGAACACTCTCCAAAATGCATCCTATAAAAAACCGATAGACTGGCCACTCTACGTCGGTGAGCGAGGCTTTGGGATTTACCATCCACTAATTCTGCGTCACCAACTAACCTCATGGCTCGACGCTCAATCGAGTCGAGGGCAGCCAGCTGATACTTGGCAGAGCCATCCCATAGGTGACTGCAATACTCCATGCACGACCGAACTTGAGCTTCATAGAGTTTAAGAACCTGTTCCGGCGTGAAGTATCGCCTAACCTTGCATAGGATACCAAGTTTTTTAGCAGCAGTGGCTGCCTTGGTCTCAATAGAGCGACCGAAGTTAAGGTTGGAGGTTAGGTCCATACCTAGTAGACTTAGAGTGTCTGCAACAGGCAAGGACACGTTTTGAAAAGTGGGGGACAAGGTGAAAGCGGTCCGCTTAGAGCTGAAGAGACACGCCTGTGTTTTGGAAGCGTTGAAAACGACTCTGTTAGCTTCCCCCCAATCGGAGACTGCTCCAAGGATCGCGTTCACCCGTCCAACCATCTTTTCTCTGCATGCATGGATTTCAGCCGAACCAGCCCTTGCGTCGGACATGTATCTCTCTGCAACTGTGCTATCATCTGCGTACCCAAAGATACCGGGCATAAGCAGGTCGTTGATATGCAACAAAAAAAGGGTTGCAGAGAGAACAGACCCTTGAGGGACTCCAGCGTCAATCGCCAACGGATCGGACGAGCAACCGTCTATGACTACCCGAATCGACCTGTTCCTCAGAAAGTCCGAAATCCATAGGCAAAGATTAGCAGGAATTCCGTAAGCTGGAATCTTGCTAAGAAGGCCGTCGTGCCAGACCTTATCGAAGGCTTTGGAGATATCCAGCGAGACTGCAAGAGCCTCACCGTGCCTGTCCATTGCCTCACCCCAATTATGAGTAGCATACACAAGAAGATCTCCAGTAGATCGGCCCTGGCGAAAGCCGTACTGCCGATCGTTGAGAAGGTCATTGTCTTCTAGGTAGCTAAGAATTCTCTTGTTCAAAACACGCTCCATAACTTTACAAAGTATGGAGGTGATTGCGATGGGGCGGTAGTTGGAAGGATCGGCCCGACTTCCTTTCTTAGGCACTGGCTGGACATTAGCAAGCTTCCAGGACTTCGGGACCACTCCATGCTGCAGAGAAAAACGGTACAAACGGGTAAGAACAGGAGACAACTCGGGAGCACAGGTCTTCAATACCACTGCTGATATACCGTCAGGGCCGCTAGCCTTATTCACGTCTAAGCCTCGGAGTGCCCTTAGTACCTCTTTTTGAAAGATGCACACTGGTGGCATTTTAGAGCTGCAAAAAGGTAACTGGGGTGGTTTTTGATTGGTAGGGCTCAATCGTGAATTTTCGGCAATATTATCAGTATCACATCAATGTTCTTACATGATGTAAAGTCACAAAGAACTACCAATGGCCTCTACAATACGTTTCATTTTTCAATTTTCGACCAATAGCTTTCGACGACCTGTATGGAACAGTGGTAGTGAACGCTGCCTCTGGTGCAAGGGCTGCGGGTTCGATCCCCGCACAGTACAAACATTTGTGTCTATGAACATGTCTGTTTATATTGGTATGTAAGTATGTATTTACGAAAGAAAAGTATTATATGTATATATTTGTAATCCCACTGTTGATTCTGATATCCGTAACACACAGGTGCTTGAGCTACTTATCTCGGAGTCAGATCATTGTATGTGATGTTGTGAAATATTATCACAAGCATTGGGCTCCTGGAATATAAGAAAAGTGTCTCAAAACCTAACCAATGCAGTCGTTTTATTCGCCAGAACTTAACTGCGACCATCTCTCAAAGGTGTCTTATCCTAAGACCAATGTTCTACAAACTGTAGTCCTGTAATTCGTTGTTATCAATTAATAGAGTATAATCGCTGCTATTCAGTGCATAAATCAGGGGTCTCTCACGGCTGCAGAACAAAGCGAGTCTGTTGTTTAACTAATTGGGTTTCCTCCAACACAGCGGACTATCTAGAGATGAGACATTCAAGTGAAAATCGATGAAGACTGGTTTTACTGTAGTGGCCCGAGCTTACTTCGTTTCGGGGTTTCATATTAGTTTTAAACTGACTGCCTCGATGGCGCAGTGGGTAGTGAGTCGCTCTTTAAATCGACGGCTGCGCTAGAGGTCCCGGGTTCGATCCTCGGGTGGGGCCAAAAATGTTTATAGAAGTCCCCTAGAGAGCCCGGAGTCTGGAAGTTGATGGTCTTGTACCCCTGTGCCTCGGAAAGCACGTTAAGCCATTGCTCCAGCTCCAGATCCCTCTCTGGTCGTGTCACACTGGTGTATCATCGGAGTATGAGGGTAAGGGGATCAGTTTTAAAATTTACCAATAGATGGAGCTGTGTCGATTACATCGTCTTTGCGGAATACCTATAAGCCTTGTCATTATCTAATAGATGTTACTTATTTATAAATAGGCACTATTTTTGGAAGCCAATCTTAACGATCAGTCTATTAGTACTAACTTTTTTTTTAATGTCATAGATGGCAGACGAGCAGACGGATCACCTGATGGTAAGCGATTGTCGCGGCCCATGGTTACCCGCGACACTAGTGGAGTCCTAAGTCTGCCTCCCCTGAAGAGAGCCCTCTTGGAGATCGAACCTGAAAGGCCAAGCGCAGCCGTTGCTACCCACTAGATATTGCGCCGAGACAGTTTTAATCCTTAGTAATCATGTAGTCCTGTATCCTCAGTAATCCACAAGGTGGACCCACGATCTGGTGAAGATCGCTGGAATCCATTGGATGCGGGCGGCACAGGACCAATCTGTGTGGAGAACATTGGGAGAGACCTATGTCCAGCAGTGGACGTCTGTTGGCTGAAATGGTGATGATGATGAATCCTGTAGTAACTATCAACAGATTCATGAAAACAAATCGACTAGGATCTCACCACATCTCTATCTAGTCTCCAGATAGTAAAATTGGATAATTACGCGAATGGCATCCTGCGAAGCAGTTAGGATAGGCAATCTTCATTAACTTGTGCTACTAAACTTAAGCTGTCAGACCGCAATAAACTTTCACGTAATTTTTGCGTTAAATTAAATGGTCATTCTTTTCGCGAAACTTTCTATGCCAACTGTTGCTTGAGCAACAGGTAAGTTTGTCTGACAGTTTTATTTGAGCAAAGGTAGTTTAATGAATTACGTGTGCAGAATTACCCGAGTCAAAATATTGCAAGTAATACCTAGGTATTTTTGTAATTTTTAACTGACTTCAAAAAAAAAAGGTTCTCAATTCGGCACGTATATATATATTTTTATTATGTTTGTTCGCCGATTACTTTGAAAAAAAAAATGAGACACTAAAAACTTGAAAAAAAATTTTCTGCAAAAAAACACCGCCTTCAAAAACCACGAACTAAAAAGTGTAAAATAATATTTTTAACACTATACGCTTCATATAACGAAAAGGTTTTACCGAAGTCGGCCCCTAATTCCTGTTGAATAATTATAATAATATAATATAATTCTCACAACATCTCATACGTTGACCTGATTCCATACTAAGTAGCTTAAGCACTTGTGTTACAGATATCAAACAACAGAGGAACACAAATATATACTTAAATACATATATTACACCCAAACACTGAACAAACACAAGTGTTCATCGCACGAATGTTTGTCCAGGGTGGGGATCGAACCCACGACCTTTGGCGTAAGAGGCAGGGTCACTACCAATTGCGCTATCCGGTCAGTCATAGTCAATAATTGAATGTTGTAAGTATTAAATTACAAGATAGTATTCTGCGCCGACTTCACTTCACACCTTTTCTCGAGTGTACTTTTATAAAATGTTATTTGAAGAGTATAAAGTGTTTAAATTATTATTTTACACTTTGTAGTTCGTGGTTTTTGCAAGCGGTTTTTTTGCAGACTTTTTTTTTACGGATTTGAGTCGATGAGAAAATACCAAAACAATATTTTTTTTTAAGAATAAATATTTTCAATAAAATATAAACGAAAAAATATACCTACCTAATTATTACCTATATGTATGTAGGATTTTTTACAATCGGCTGAAATAATTGTCAAAAAACCTTCCGGCGTATAAGAAAGTAGAAGCACTTAGGGACGGCCAACGTAGATACTAAATTGTTTTTGCAGTCGAAGCATCTTTTTGCAGTCGAATTTACTCAAAAATACACGTGAATTTTGTCTCACTTTGCCATGTTTTAAAGTGCTATGTTTGTCTCTTGCAAACCGTAGATGCTTTGTAGCAGTGCCTATCTATAGGCACTAGACACCTTTGTTATTCATCTCGCAATCAAATTCTGGCATTAGGTAATTATGGAATATGCTCTGGCTTATCTACACTAAATATTTTGAAACTAATTAGGTAGATATGTGATTTATTGAAACGGCAATATTAGCTCATTTGAACTTACGTATACGCCTTGATGTATCTAACAAAAGCCATTGGGAGCTTACCAAAGTAACGTCCACGATAAAAAGTACCACGACCCTTTCGAACGAGACGTGATTTTTTAAGTGGGTGTCCAGTCGACCCACTTAAAAAATTACAGAGGAAATAGATTATTTATTTACTTCATGGTTGTATGTCATCTGACGTTTGATAAGTGGTAGGTACAGTCAACTCCAAAAATATGTATACACTTTAGGACGTTGTCACAATATATAATATAAGAAAGTAAACCTCTACTTTCTTATAGGTAAGTATTGTGACAAGGTCCTAAAGTGTATACATATTTTTGGAGTTGACTTTATAAGACGCATAAAGTCAGTAAACTTAAATTAAGCAAAATTCAGCATAAAAAGTATAACTCAAAAATGTATGGATACTAAAATCCGCTCATTACACGACGTCCCAAAAAAGATAGTAAATAGGTATATGACCTGAGCATAAACCTAATTGAATATTGCAGTCTGTTAAATATAAAGGTTATACTGATTTACATCGTCCGCAATAAAGCGTCCTTGTCTACACCATTACGTACGTGACAATGATTTTAATCTAAGTTCAAGCCGAACTCACGTAAACGTGAAGTGGAACACGTAGGTTGATAATACGACTTCCTACAATGAAACCCTAATATTGAACATGAATTTAATAATAAATAATGAGCCAGACTATACTCATAGTGATCTATTGTCTCTTTTGAGTCCCTTGGTTGCGGGCGGCACAGAACCGATCTGTGTGGAGATCTTTAGGGGAGTCCTATGTCACGCAGCTGACGTTTACTGGCTGAAATGATGATGATTTGTCCTCAAACTTTCTTAAACTATCTGGCCACTCCCATCACACCGATTTCTGAGGGCCTATTCAATGAAACAGTCAACTCAAGTAACTAACGATAGTATACTTGTCGCATCCAAACAAAAAAGACGCAGACGGCGCGGCGTGTGAAAGAAATACTATATTCGGTCGATTACATACGAAAGATTACGTATTGTTGTAGGCTCTCCGAAAGACCTTCAGGATTCAAACCAGCAATTATCCACTTTATATGCCAGTTATTTGAGGTACGAAAAAGTATATCTATTTTTCTTCATAAACATGACCCAATTTACTTCCCATAGTTGCATTTTCATCGTTGCGACGGCTGCTCGTCGGTACTATCGCAGAAGAAGGGTGTGGGAATAAAACTAAGTGGTACTTAGGTAGAGCTTAATTTTATTGCAGCTAAGATTTGCTTCCTCACTGTAGGCACCGGGATATTAGGTAAGAACACTGGCCTGAAACAGGTATTGCTGGTTCTTGTCCCAGGGTCTCCTCAGCTCCACCCTCGTTGGTAGGTAGTGAAGGGGGTACGTCCGAAATTGAGTAAGTAGGTAGCTTGACCGTAGATTTCGGTAGGTAAGGCCTGTTCTTCAGGTCTCACGGGTTAGCAGAAACCTGGAAGCCCACAAGGCGGGTGTAAGGAGACATCCTCGTGATTCACCGCTTACGCCAGTACCAGTTACCCTCCTGTTCAAATTCTACTGGCTACAGGCTAGGCGGCACTAATTAATACACAAGAAGAACTTTACAAGCTTAGCACACGAATAATAAATATGTGGAACTCACCCCAGCGGGTTTATAAACAATTAAAACTATTTAGGTAGTTCCGTAGTTAGTGTTTATTTCATCATCATCATCATCAGCAACCCACACTCGTCCACTGCTGGACATAGATCTCCCCTAATGCAAGCCACTGCTCCCGATTTTCGGCCACTCTCATCCAGCCCACACCAGCCAGCCTTCGAATGTCATCATCCCATCTTGTCGCAGGGCGTCCTACACTACGCTTACCGAGTCGCGGTCTCCACTCAAGGACTTTACGGCTCCAACGGCTGTCATTTCTGCGGCTAATATGACCAGCCCACTGCCACTTTAGTTTGCTTATTCGGTGGGCTATGTCGGTGACTCTGGTTCTCTGTCGGATTACAAGTGTTTATTTAATTAATTGTATTTAAGTTTACTTTATTAGGATTTAAGTTAGGATAGTCTGATTAATGTTCTTTTCTTATTTAGTTTATTTTTCTTTTACTTTTTATCATTAAATTATATGTAGGAAACGTGCAACGTGACATCGTTTTTAAGTGATATTTTGTAAGGAAAAAATCTTCATTCCATTTTGGAGACTGGTAAAATGGTCTGAACTCTGATGCTTAAAAGCATAGATCTGCCTACAGTAAAATTGTAATTTGAGGCAAGTTTCCCAATATTTTTTCCCAAGCACTTAAAGATGCTTAGTTACAATAATTGACAGTTAGAAAAAGGAATTATCTACATTTAAGGCATTATTTACTGAAGATATATGTCTAATTAAAAAAACTTTCTATTAGACCAGCTATGTAGTATGTAGTTTGCTGCCACCCTCCTTAAGAAATGATCATTGTATTATATACATTTCTGTATAGGTATTTATAACTAGTTTATTTTCCACCCTTTGAGCTGGTGCGACAAAGGGGTAACTTCTAAATATAGCGACAACCTCTGTAAAAATAAACGATTAATAAAATTAATGAATTTGGGAACTCGCCCTTGTAACCATTCGTTTTTAGGAGCCCACTCCTCGCTTTATTAGTTTTGGAACTCTCTGATGTTTGAAGAGAGAATGCCAAATTTGCTCCATCTGAGCCTTAAAACGAAATACAGTGAAACTTGGTTAAGTGGGACCTGGATAAGTGAGAAACCTCTATAACTGCAACTCATGCAGCGGTCCCTACACCTTGGCACTGAATTACCTCTGTTAGTGGGACGAAGCTAACCTCTATATCTGGGATTCATTCTTTCGATTTATCATCATAGTTACCTCTACAACTGGGACAGCGAGATAATTTTATATGCATAAACCTCTGAAACTGAGATAACATTTTTTGTTTGTTCATTTATATTATTTTTCTACCCGCAAAGTCTGCACTTAACTACGTAAGTAATTTTGGCCTTCAATGCACTTCAATTTTAATGTTCCTTTACTGCCATACGAATGTTTGTTAAAAAATGTCTAAAAGAAAGCTACAATCTTTGTCATTACGTAAAGTTAATATCTGTTTATGAATGTGGGAGAACACGCGCAGTGTTTACCAGGTTTGATGTGGTGATAAGGTTTGCCAGCAAAGCTTGGTTTTTTGTGACAATTTTTTTTTTTTATTAAATTTAAACTCATCTATGTTTTCGTAACACGTTATTTTATTAATGATTGCACCTCTATAACTGAAATATCCGATGTACGGACCTCTATTAATGGAACCCTCTGTAAATGAGACAGATATTTTTTATACCTGGATATCTGAGACACTGGGTAAGTGGAATACCTCTATAAGTGAGATAACATTGCAGGTCCCTCGAAGTCTCACTTAACGGTTTCACTGTAGTACAATATTAATGATAACAATATAAAACACTTAAATTAAACACTTACTTGAGTACCCGACTGTAAACTCTTTATGCCCATTCATGCCGAATCGTGGCTCTCCCACGTTTAAGTATCCAAAATTTTGAGAAACTATCCGATACGTGCAGGTTTCTTCACGATGATTTCCCTCATCGTAGAAATATGCACATAGATTTAAAAAATCCAGTGGTGTATGCTCGGATTCTAACCACCACCCCGCCCCCGTATTGAAGGCGCTGAGCTACCTTCGCTCTCAAAATGCCTAATTAGCATTTCTCTTAAATAGCACATAAAAGGCAGAACCGAGGCACGCTCCGATAAACACGGAAAGCTCGTTACAGCCAGAGACGCACACTACGCAGCTGTACGTATCCCGCCTACACTGGTCTACGAAGGTCGATGGAGTCGTAGATTACGTGCGAAAGAAGTCCAACTGGACGCTGAGGGTCGAACGGTTGGAGTCTCGCCACAAAGCGAACTTTAGCTCATTTGTGGTGAGAGTACCGACTCATTCCCTGACGACCTTTATTAGGGAGGACTTCTGGCCGCAGGGAGTCGTCTTTCGGAAGTTTCCAGGACGGCTACCAGCTGACTCTATGAAAAAAATGTGTATTTTATTTGTTATGTATGTATGATAGACTGTAAGGTATTTATTATATGGGCCAATGAATCCTGTGCTTTGTAGCAGACATAGAGCTATCTTTATCAAATTAACTTTTCTTACTTATTAAATTACGAGTAACTAAACGATAAAGTTGTGAATCAAATTAAACAATTTTAACTTTGACGTCTAAAGCGAAACCCAAAAGTAATTAAAACGAAAACGGTTATTACAATTGTTATTATGAGGCTATTTCGCCGACTAGTAGGTATGCACTCATATAGGAAAAAATAAAATAATTAATTAATTAATAATAACTAATTATTTAATAATAATTAATTAAATAATATATTAAGAAAACCTTTTTTCATCCTTTGACCTTTCCCTTTTCTTGAGAATTTGGCAGATAATAGATAAGGAATTTTTGCCAATGTTTCTACCTGCGCATCAGTTTCGTGTATATATATATATATATATATATATATATATATATATATATATATATATATATATATATATATATATATATATACATCTTCTTTATCTCCCATATTGATAGACTTGCAATATCTATATTCTTGACACCGTCACGTGCAGCTTTCTATTTTGGGGTAAATTAACCTCAGCATTACAATATAGATCTTATTTACAGTATAAAAATGTCTAGTGGATTGGCATAATTAACATTCATAAATGCTCTTAAACCAACAAAATGAAAAGTATCCAAATATTTTCTCTATATGAAAACGGTTTTATTATAACCGGCGAACAGAGTGAGCGCCGAAAGTGCAATTTAAAACAAACTAACCGGCGCTTCTTCGTCGAAATGTTTTACCTACAGTCGTTTCGATCAGTTTGGTTTAATATCAATTGAGGAAAAATATACAGATTGTGGCTGTCTATACATATGGTTTGGTGTGTGTCAGCCTATCTCACTGTAGGGAAAAGGCCTCCATCATAGAAATCAAGTTATCGCTATTACTATGATGGGATTAGGCTTAATCACCACGCTTGCCTAATGCGGATTGGTGATCACAAACCCGAGCTTTCTTCAAAAAATTCGAAACATACTTGGCTCGACCCGGAAATCTAACCCAGGACCCTGAGTTTACCTACCCCCGGCCCGGTACTTAAACCACTAGACCAACGGTGCGTATGGTTTAGGCATGTCGATTTAGAATCGATTAATCGAAAAATCGATTATTTTGAGTAATATAATCGATTTTTCAGATCGATTTTGAACCCTGCGTCGATTCAATGAATCGATTCATAAACCTCCCGAATCGGACCGATCCATTCAAAGAACTAGCGATGATACTCTTCCTCGTTTTTTTAATTTGCTGCTGTTGTCGGACGCAAAAGCAACTGGTAGTACTTACTTGATCAATAATTTGAACGCGTCATAGAGTAAATATTTATGAACGCTTCCGAAGGTGGCGTTACTTGAGTTAAAAAAAACATTTTATTTTTCTATCCGGCTCTCAAAGTTGTCAAACCTAACTTACCTATTTATTCTTGACATTCTTGTGAGTGAGTTTATTTATCAAAAATATACTGTGGATATAACATAGTTCATATAGCATTTATTTTAATTTGAAAAATAGTAAGTGATTAGATTGATTGTAATCTATTTATTGAGAAATCTTTATTAGGCAATTAGTCATGTTTGAAATTGGCTCGATTAATCGAAAATCGATCTTTTAATGCTCGATTTAAACAAGAATCGATTCTAGTATGGCCGATTTGAATCGAATCGGAGATCGATATTTTTTAAAATGAATCGACATGCCTAGTATGGTTTGTTACTGGAAAATAATTACACTGTGCCTCAGTTCTAAAACGTGAGAGGTTGATCTTATGCGACCGACGCCGATAATCCGTGGGTAGTTTAGTAGGATGTGGGCAGTTTGACGTCACACGTTGTTCGCGACAGGCTCCGGTGTCAGCGCTGTCACTGCGTCATTATTCTGCTTAATAGTCTGGGGGCTGAGAGGTTCTATTATACCTAACACTGGAGGTTGAACGGTAATCCGATTACTTCATGGCATGAGACAAAGTAATCAGAAAGAGAAAAGTATTTTTAGAATATTGCAATGTTATTGATCCTTCAAATAGCCAAATTGTTGATGGTTAATAACTGATAATAGGATTCGGATGATGTTACGTTAAAACGTTGTAATGTGTCTGTTATACTTTTAGATTTTCACAAAATATGACGCCTTGTTGGTCTAGTGGTTTTAGTACCGGGCCGTGATGTCGGGGTCCTGGGTTCGATTCCCAGATAGAGCAAAAAGTATGTTTCGAATTTTTCAAACATTGCTCGGGTTTGCGATCACCAATCCGCATTAGGCAAGCGTGGGAGAGCCACGATTCGCAATGAATGGGACCACAGAAAACTGGTGGGAAGCAGCACTGTGCTGTTTTTCGCTGTGTGAGTGAGGGTACCGGATGCCCAATCCGGGGAAAAATGGGGTTTAAAGGTTAGCAGCGCACTTGTGACTCCACTGGTGTTGCGGGTGTCCATGGAGGGGGGGGGTTAGACGGATCACCTTACCATCAGGTGATGCGTCTGCTCGTCTACCACCTATCACATATGATGGGATCATATCATGGGTGATGCTTGACTTGACTACTTGATCCTCACTCTCTTGCACTATTTTATCAAAAATAGGGACTATTAATATGTCGATGAGTGTGTACAGTACATATATCACCATAGTCAGAATTTATAGAGTTGGCCGCGGTTTATATGAGTGCATAGGCACCGAGCGCTGCGTTGCCATGCACACATCAGCATATATTGTGACTCCACTGCAGGTTTCCATAGGCGGCGGCAATCCCTTACCATCAGGTGATCCTGTGTATAAGTTACTCTATGGCTAATCAGCACAGCAGTAGGGAACTGCTGTGTGTACGGTACACCTACGTAACGTATGTGTGTACACGCTACCAGCTCGCTTCGCATATGTGACAAACCTATTTCGTCGCAAGACTAGGCTAAATATCGGCTGGGTAGTTTAGACAGAATCTTGGAACACACAAACATATTTACATACTTTTGCCGTAGTCGGGTAAAAATACCCTAAACCTATGGTATAATGCCGATGACAGAAGGTGCGCATTTCACTAAATACCTTTGAAAAACTGGAAACTTCAAACTTTTTGTTGAAATGGAATCGTCCCTGACCCTATAAGTAATAAGGGTAGATCTACTACCATCATTTACACTTCGGGAAGGATGACGGTGTAGGGATGAAACCATAGCATTGAGGTATCGATACTGTATCGGTCGTGGATTTACGATACTTGAGTACTCGGTATTATTTGAAAAGCATTGATACGTACTCGTATGACATCATTTTTGGAAGAAAACCCGTAAAAGTAGGTACTTTCTTTTTAATAAAGCAGGTTTTCTAGTTTAGTCACCGACATAGCCTACCGAATTAGCAAACTGATCATATTAGCCGCAGAACTCACAGCCTTGAGTGGAGACCGCGACTTGGTAAGCGTAGTGTAGGACGCCCTGCGACAAGATGGGATGATCACATTCGAAGGCTGGCTGGTGTAGGCTGGATGAGAGTGGCTGAAAATCGGGAGCAGTGGCGTGCATTAGGGGAGACCTATGTCCATCAGTGGACGAGTGTGGGTTGCTGATGATGATGATTATGAGGTTTTCTAGTTAAAGAATTAACTAACATGGGAGGAACACGAAAGAGAACTATGTCAATGCCGAAAAAATAAAGCGGCGCTGACAGTTTTTTTCCGGCTTAGACATTCTTGCAATAACTGAATGTTCAATTTAAGACAGGTAGGTTGGTATAGTCTTTTATAAATTTCAAAATTGAATTATTTCTTTAGCTTTATGAATATCTATAACCTTATATATATACAATTAACCTTAATAATGAATCTATCGATTAGTGGATTCCCGGGCGAAACAAGCAAAATTAAAAAAAAACTTTGGATGCAGTTTTATTTACTTTTTAAAATATGTAATGTTTTCTTGAAGTTAAACGTTCTTAAACTTAAGGATTTGTGGTAGTTTCCCTCCAGGCCCCAATGCTATTTTCGGCCCTGTACATATAATTTCAAAGTATTGATACTACACAAAGTAGGTCTGGCAAAAACTTTCACTCGTCTAAGGGCTGGTTTTTCAATGGCCCGTTAAAAGTTAACAAATCGATAAAATGAAATACCATTAAAGGTACTATCATTTAATTTTGCCGGGTAATACTTTATCCATCTGTTAAAATTTATCAGACGATGGAAAAATTAGTCCTAAAACAAAGAAAAGTATCGAGTACTTGCACTCGTATCGTATCATCCCTAAGCCGATGCCAGCTCCTTTACTGAGTGATTATTCTCGTTAGTACTCCGAGGGCTGGTGCGAGCCGTCTAATTGGATATGAACGGTAATCTTGTTTCAGGAGTTTCAAGTTGCAAACTCGATGGAAAAATATTTTATCTTCCTCGTTCAATTTTAAATGGTTCGGACATCATTTGTTAAGAGTCTAATTAGCTGTTGAGGGGTTATGACTTCAACTCAATATTGAAAATACACTTTTTAGCTTTGTTTATACCTACCTTGTTTATTGTTTTTACTGCCTCGGTGGCGTAGTGGTTAGTGGGTCGCACTTTGAAGCGACGGCTATGCAAGAGATCCCGAGTTTGATCCCCGGGTCGAGTCGAAAATTTCTTACCAAAAATTTTGTTACCCTTAGGTACCAAAGTACCTAAATTTTCGGTAAGAAATTCTTAATGTCAGGCCGGAGTCTGGAAGTTGCGCACGATTCCTCTCCGGTCGTATCACACTGCTGTATATGAGGGTAAGGGAATAGATAGTGCACTTGTTTGCGCCCACACTTGAGCTCTATAATATATCCTGCGTACGTCTGCCTGATCGTTAAGATTGGCCGCCGTAGCCGTAATCAGTTGGAGGATTTATTATTGTTTTTTAATCTACTCCTACAGTAGGACACAAGCTGTACACTGAAAATATATACGAGTACATTACCTACTGTTATGTTTCTTATGCGTATCATGTCTTTAAGCAATAAACGTATTTGTATTTGTAAACATTGGATTTGGGAATGCTGTGGATACGGTCGAAGCTGGAAACATATGGATTCGAAATATACCCAATGCAGGGATGGTAAGTTACTGGGGTCAACGTGACGTCACATATGTGCTGTACTTTGGAAGTTACGTAAAAACAACAACATTGTTAAAAATAACCAATTCATGGAAAATGACGAATGTTAAAAATAAATTTTAGCTTTGTTATAACTGTGTTAATAGTTAATTTATTTTAACATGTTAATTGAATGGTTATAACTTTTAACGCCCATCACTGCACCTGCAGTACCTACTGACAATGTAGCTGATCAGGTCGAATAATCTGCCGTATATATTCATCAAATATCCAAAAAAAAGCTGATAATAGCCCATCAGAACAGAGTCTATTTAGAAAACTTTGTTTCCTAAATATATCCGATTATGAATCGAATCCGGGACCTTGCGCGTTTGGGTAGGTGCAACACCAAACCACTACGTCATCTATTTCGTCAATGATGAAAGGTGGGTGTAGTTGAACTGTTTAAAGTCTCACTTTAAAATGAGCGAGTTTTTCGGTCGGTCAGTTTTTCCTAAAACTGTAGCGTAAAACTGATCAGCGTTTTTACCACAAATTAGTAATAGGTATACCTAAATATTAACAGTCCTACCGATCGAAAATTGAAGAGCTGGAGTAACGTGACACGAATAAAATGTTGTCAGCCTAAATGTACCGTAAAATTGGATATTATGAAAATTTGACCGTCTGAGTTGGTTCACTTGGTTGATCATAGATCCTCGTACGTGAATGGGACCTTTTAAGTTTAAGTATTAATAAATTTGTATTCTTTCATGAAAGTTTAAGATTAAGACCGAAATTGTATATACTGTATAATTTGTCATATATGATTGTTGTTCTCTTTGTTTTCTTTTCTTTCTCTCTTTCAGCATTAGTTTTCTTCTTTCTCTTTTCTACCTGTCTCCTGCCTTCTTCTTCCTTCCTGTTAACGTAACATTCTAATTCTAGCTCTTTTTCTTTTCCTCGTCCGTCCTCTACTGTCTTCCTCTCTCTCCTCCTCTCCGGCTCGCTCCCCCGTAGGTAGACGTGTGTAACTTTTTACTGAATCGACTCAGTGATCCGACTCAGCATAATGATACACTGTTCCGAATATCTAATGTTCGCTCCGAATGTATCCTTTGACTCAAATGGATCTCCGAGTGAACCGTATGATCCAAATGATCTGAATTATCCGAATGAGCGAAATGATCCGAGCCGAATGACCCAAATGAGCGGAATGAATCACGGATCTATCTGATAGTCGATGTTCCAAATGAAGCGTTTCACAAATGTTCCAATCTTTTGAAAGATACGTTTTTGCCCGTTCTCCTGATAGGCAACACGAAGCGGGCCAAGAGTTCAAAAAATGTAAAAATAGTAATATGTGGAAAAGTGTAAAACCAAACCGAACCAACCAAAAAACTAAATTTAAAAACGAATGAAGCAGATAAAAATAAAAGTGCTACCTTCAAATTTATTAATTATAACTTGTTTGTTGCAGGATGCCGGCGCTCCGGCTGCTGGGGCGCAAGTGGCTGGCCGCCTCAGACGACCTGGTGTTTCCGAGCATCTTCGAGCTCCTATTCAGATTCGTCTGGTAAGATTCATACTTTAAATATGATTTATAACGATATTTTTATCGAGGGACTGCATAAATTGGGGGCGATTGCTAGGTCTCAAGTCTACTAAAATCTAGTAGATAGATAGATATTATTTATTGCACAAAAACAAATAAAAAGTATGATACAACCACAATAGACAGTACAATAAGGCTGTCTTATCACTTGTAGCGATTATGGTTAGTCGTAGGTATATTGTAGAAGATTATACATAGATTGTAGCTACAGCTAAGTAACTATCAACGATCGCGGATAGGAACCCCTCTCTCCTGTTTGTCTCTGTTCCAGTTGCAGAGGAATGGAGGGAGTTGTCCTGTATATTGGTCTATTTTTCATAGTTTTGTTTTCTTTTGAGTCCCAGGGGAATTAATTATGCCCGACACGTTGTCAGAGAGCTAGGTGTCTGACCGTAACGAAAACCCCTGGGGTGTCAAAATACGACGTACCTTTTCTTGACGCTGGGGAATGCCGCCGACCCGAAGAGGGCTGGTAGCCTTGCAACTCCTTTTGCATACTTTAGGTTTAGAGAGATGAAAGTTCTTTACACAGGGACAAGTATTTTGCGATGGTGGCTCAGTGGTACGGAACGCGCCTTCCTTACGGGGAGTCGTGGTTCGAATCCGGGTATGCACCTTTGGATTTTTCAAATCTATGTGCGTGTTTCTACCTTTAGCTCGGCGGTGCGAAATAACACCGTGAGTAAACCTGCACGTTTCGGATAGTTTTTGAAACGTATGATAATATGTTCATAACTACGATTCAGTTGTCCCCCTGTAAAGGGTTGCGAAGGTCAGACGATAGTCGCTTCATTGTAATTAGACTCCCCAAATCCTGAATCATGCTCCAAGCGTACCCCGGGCTACAGAGCGACAGCTTAGGACGCAACCGGGTGAAAATGACCTGAACTAGATTGATCTAGGATAAACTGGATTGAACTTAATTAAAACTAACAGGTTGCACTATAGATGTGTGTGTATGGAAAAAAACTATATGACCTTAAGTACATTTGAAAAAACGAAACACAATCGTGATGTAATTAAGCACAACTCCATCTAGCGGTGGAGATGCGAACTAAAATTTCTATGAACTAGCGTAAACACCGGGAATTACAAGTTAAGATGAGAAGGAATTAGGTTACAATGCATAGGTCCCATAGTCCCTATTGGTCCCCATGCATGCACTAGCTTGTTTCGTATAGGCACAGAATAATATAGACACTTGTTCGTAGATCAAAAAAACTTGAAGCCTCATTTGCATACATCGCTCGCTGCGCATATGCTAATTCAGTTGTTGGGGCAAAAAGCTGATTGCGTGACGCGCATGTTTACCAACTCTTCTCGTGTAAAAGGCTTGTCAGCTTGGTAAAAGTTGTTATCAATAATTCTAGATAGATATTCTTTACGGCACAACAGGTTATGCATCTACTTTTTTTATGTGATAGGTGGCAGACGGATCACCAGATAGTAAGCGATTGCCGCCGCCCATGGTCACCCGCGATACCAGTGGAGTCATGCGCGCTGCCAACCTTTAAACCCCGCATTCCCACGGATTGGGCCTTCGGTACCCTCACTCACGGAGCGAAACACAGCCCCGTGCTGCTTCTCACGGCGGTTTTCTGTGTGGCCGTGGTATCACTCCGGTCGAGCCGAACAAAGCTGCTCTCCTTCGGTATATGCTAATTCTAATACAAGACAATATACCAAAATTCTTAAGTGTTTTGATGGTTTGATAATGAAAATATTCGGCGTAGGCAGATTAAATAATAAATATATTCGTACGTACTTTAGCTAAACACAGCCTGAAGGTGACAACGTAGGCAACTACATAATTACCGCTAAATAATGAACTTCCAGGTTAGGTCTACCTTTTTTTTCATGTGATAATTGGCAGACGAGCAGATAGATCACCTGATGGTAAGCGATTGCCGCTGCCCATGGACACCCGTGACACCAGTGGAGTCTCAAGTGCGCTGGCAATCTTTAAACCCCCCTTTCCACCAGATCGGGACTCCAGGTACCCTCATTCACGCAGCGAAACGCAGCACAGTGCTGCTTCACTCCGGTTTTCCGTGAGGCCGCGGTATCTTCGGTCGAGCCGGCCAATTCATGCCGAATTGTGGCTCTCCAACGGTCTAAAACCCACCATACATACAATAGAACTAACCTATAAAGCGACACCTATAAAGCGTAAAATTATATTTCGTACGAAAATCAATCATTAAAATTTAATATGAAATTATATACCGTGGGAGACCCATGCTTCGGCATGAATGGGCCGGCTCGACCGTGATACCACGGCGTCACAAAAAACCGGTGTGATGCAACACTGTGGTGTGTTTCGCTGCGTGAGTGTGGCTACCGGAGGGTCAATCCGGGGGAAAGGGGGCTTAAAGGCTGACTTGAGACTCCACTGGTGTCACGGGTGTCCATGGGCGGCGGCAATCGCTTACCATCAGGTGATCCATCTGCTCGTCTGCCACCTATCACATGAAAAAAAGGTGGACCTAACCTGGAAGTACACTATTTAGCGGTAATTATGTAGTTGCCTACGTTGTCGTCACCTTCAGGCTGTGTTTAGCTGAAGTACGTACGAATATATTTATTATTTAATCTGCCTATGCCGAATATTTTCATTATCAAACCATCATAACACTTAAGAATTTTGGTATATTGTCTTGTATTAGAATTAGCATATACCGTTACTAGTGTCACGGGTGTCTATAACATAAAAAAAATGTTCTGTCAAGTTTTGTATTTAACCATCTGTAAACTACCACCATGTTTCGCGCAAATAAATTATTTCTAATTTCTGAAAGTGGTGCATATTTAGTCGGGGAATGTATTTTATTCCCCGACTAAGTCAATATGTTCTCAAAGGGCCTATTTCCAGTGTAAAATGAACGTATTATGCAAAGGGAACATGTGGAACACTCAGCGGGACAATACAGCATTATCACACGATGACGTCACGCTACGCTCGGCATCACAATCACAACAGCGCCCGACACTAATCCAATCTTACGGCTTACGCAGTCCAGAAGGGTTAGCACGAACATTCAACGAATCCGTAGGGTACCAAACGCAATATTTTGTGCCCTTTCGATTTCAAGTAAGAGAGAAAGAAGATAGTTATGTTAATGTCAAACACGTTCGGGCCAATATCAATGGACAAAACGACCAAAACATATTTTACCATTTTTATATGCTTTTCGAATAAAGAAAGAAAAAAAAGATGACCCATATTTTTTAGTTTTCATTAAATGTGTGTTTTATTGAACAAAATAATAATATAAGATAGATTAAAATGCAGGGAGTGACGTAGTCCTGAGGCTCTTCATAGGTTATGTTTTTGCTATACAATAAAAAAGTTGACTCTCTCTGTCATTATTCACTACTGTCATTGTCAGCCATTTTCTTAAGTTAACGTGAGCAAAAGCGTCATTAATTTGTCATGCCGAGCTGTGACGTCACACGTAAATATCTTTTAAATAATTCTTAAACATAAAAATGTTTGATGTCTTACAATCCTATAAGGTTAATCTAGAAAACGGTATTTTTCATTTTGGAAAAAATAATTTGTCTTGTTGTCTATTGAGGAGTTTCACAGAGTACCTAACCTGATGTGTGGCTGAATGTTCCTACCTTTAAATTGTCTTTAATTAATTATGAATGTAATATCAGCATATTACAAGTGATCGCCCCGGATGACTGATTTCATTCAGTATTTCTCGGCGGCTCTTTGATCCCCAAGCGTGAAGACGTCAGGCGTGACGTAACCGCTTTCACACCTCTTCGGTAATTGAATCATATGGCACGGGCCAGTGGTCGCTGCTCAAGTGGGTAAGTTACCTAAAACACACGGGTATGACTTTCTATGTCAACTTGGTAAAGTGTAGATTTTGTTTTTGTGGCCGATTTGAAATCAATAAGCGACATGTGGGTGTTCAAATTTCACTTGATTGTTTTCTAAGTACATATATCTAGGCGACCTATGTACTGCCTCGGTGCAGTGGTTAGTGGGTCGCACTTTAGAGCGAAGGCTGGGTCCCGGTTTCGATCCCCGGGTCAGGCCTAAAATTTGTATCTAAATTTTCGGAAATAAATTCTTAGTGTTAGCCGGAGTCTGGAAGTTGGCGGTCTGGTACCCTCGTGCCGATGGCCCTGCACCCGATCCCTCTTCGGTCGTGTCATGATTGTGTCCCATCGGAAAACAAGGGTAAGGGAATAGAGAGTGCACTTGTGTTTGCGCACACACTAAAGCACTAAAATATATCCTGCGTACGTGGTTGATCGTTGCGATCGGCCGCCATAGCCGTAATCAATGGGAGGATATTATTATTATCTAGGCAAAAAATACCTAAAATACCGATAAGGGGCCGTCCATTAATCATCCCCCCTCCTCCCCACTCAGCAAGCTAATTTAACACCTCGAATTAAATGGCTTCAGTAAATACACAGATACAATAAATACAAGCGTCCAGTTAGCCAGTAATCCCTTCAACCCTTCTCAAACGGAGTTTATTCGTTTTAAATTCCCTGTCATCACTATCCCTTTAGGCCCTACAACGACTAACTAGCGCCGCCAAATGAGTTTTACTCATTGTGGCAATAATAACATATTAAAAAAAATACATCTTTCAATACTTAAAGGAAATAAATAATTATTTTTTTGAGATGCATAACAAGTCGTCTGAATAAATTATTATATTAGTTTGTATCAACAAGGTAATATAAATACTTTCCTTCAAGTATTTAAAGAAATACTTTTTTTAAATCTCTTATACCTTATCAATATAATAAATCTATATAAATCTATTGATGGCGCCAGTTTCACCGATGTAGAGGCTTAAGGTGACGGGTAAATTCGATCAATCGATTTTAATTTTTAGCTACTAATCCGGATCAATTTTAAACAATTTCGGGGTTACAACCTCTCGGCAAACACTTAAACTATTTATTTAAATAACCATGCACAAAATGTTGGGTCCAACGCGTACGCGAAAAATTGATCACGCCAAAAGTGGCCGCTTTTGGCGTGATCAATTTTTCGCGTACGCGTTGGAACCATTAAGTACTAATAGTAATCAATATTTAAAAAGAGTAACTACTGAGTTTCTTGCTGGTGTCTTCACAGTAGAAATCGACATTCCGAACCAGCGGTAGATACGAGTATTATGTACCTATTTTAACATTCATAAGTCTTCTGTGTGGACCTAAATTGAATAAAGATTTTATTATCTTTTATCTTAATACGTAATAAGAAATACGTAATAAAGACAAAAAACCCTGAAACAAAATAAGCTGTAAAATTCCCGTAAAATAATAAAAATATGTCAGTAAAATTAGTTACTTTTTCACTTGTGAAGGTTAGTTTTTGGGGACTTACAGCCGCCCTCAGAGACGTCTTTTAAGATAATGTTCATTAACTTTAGTATCGGTAGTCCTTATGCGTATCCAAATAAGTGTCAATATTTTTTCTTAAGTGGCTTACTAAGTTAATAAACTAATCTGAGTGTGGCAGTTAATGTACCAAGCTAACGGCCCCACTCAGAGACGTCATTTAAGCTAATGTTCATTAACTTTAGTATCGGTAGTCTTTATGCGTATCAAAATAAGCGTCAATATTTTTTCTTAAGTAGCCAACTAAGTTAATCAACGACTCCGAGTGTGGCAGTAAGTAATAAAAGATTTCAATTTACTTGCTGTTTCAGCTTTATTCATACACGTTCAATAAACCTTTGTTAGCTTAAATCTGTTGATTACTTTCCATCAGGTGACTCACTTGCGCGTTAGTCGCCTCTAGCACAAAAAGGAGCAGTTTTTCGAAATAAAAAAACATAGGTACACAACATTTTCGAAAAAAGAATGAAAACTTCGTTTTAGTTAACAAACGTTTATGAATAAGACCCATAGGTATCGGACAAGATGACTTTTAATGTTAATTATCCATATTTACTTTAAAAGCCTTTTCTTTCATGTTATAAGTAAAGGAATTCCAATGAATCAGCACGGATTTCTCAAGGATCGTTCTACGGTATCTAATTTAACTTGTTTTTCTAATTTTGTGTTATCTGGTATGAATGGGGGTGGACAGGTTGATGTGGTCTACACAGATTTTGAAAAAGCTTTCGATCGAGTGGACCACATCATCCTATTAAACAAACTACAGAAACTAGGAATCCACGGGGATTTACTCAGACGGATCAAGTCATACCTTAGTAACCGATCTCAAGCTGTCGTTATAGGTGGATTTAGGTCTGACTTTATTCATATACCCACTGGGATTCCCCAGGGCTCACACCTAGGTCCTTTATTTTATAATGTCTATGTTTATGACATTGTTGACAGTTTTACATATGCCAAACACCTAATGTACGCTGATGACACAAAAATATTCTTTAAAATTCAAAATGAACTCGATTGTGAATTCATGCAAAAGGACCTAAATGCTTTATTCAATTACTACACTAAAAACCATATAACTGTTAATATCAATAAATGCGAATGTATCAGCTTTACACGCAAACCTAAACCTATAATATTTCCATATAATTTTGATGGCAAAGCGATACGCAGATCAACTGTGGTTAGAGACCTAGGTGTTCACTTCGATGATAAGATGCTTTTATCTGACCACATTGATAGAATTTTAAATAAAGCCTACCAAAATCTAGGTTTTCTCATTGGATCATGTAAGTTATTTAGTCATGAACACACCTTTAAAATTATATATTACGCATATGTACGTAGTGTTCTAGAGTACGCCAGCTCCATCTGGTCCCCACATTACGCTATATATAAGGAACGATTAGAGCGTATTCAAAAGCGATTTTTAAAATATTTGAATGATAGTCTCCGAAAACCATCACTACCTACATACGGCGAAAACTGTAAGCAATATGAATTATTAACTCTAGAGGACAGACGAAAACTGATTGACGTCTGTTTATTGCACAAAATAATCCACGGACACATAGATTGTCCTGATCTTGTGGCTGAGGTGAAACTTAGAGTACCGGCTCGTCGTTCCCGGCGTCAACCACCACCGCTTCTATTCGAACCGCATACTAGTACTAATTACGCTCAAAATGCCCCCCTTTCCCGTCTACCGCGCCTATATAATAGAACATTCAGTGACATTGACCTATTCACTCATAATAAAATAGCATTTAAGACTCAAGCCATCGAGGCATTAGTCACTTCTGACTTTCCGGTAAGTACAAACACACACAACACATAGACCCACACATATTCATACCTAAATACACACATACACATACCTAAATACACACACACACACACTACACACATACACATACAAACACACACACACACACACGTGCAGAAAATAATTACTTAAACGTGGAAATATGTAATTAGCTTTACTTAATATTTTTAAGCACTTTCATGTAATTTATGTTTGTATCGCCGTTGATTTCCCAAAATAAAATATATAAAAAAAAATACCTACCATTCAACACAAATAAAATCGTACCTCAGTTATAATTTGTAAGGAATATATCTTTCTACTTACTAATGTAGATAGATAGATTCTCTTGCACGAAAACAAAACACAATTACCATAAAACAAAAATAACGGATAGCACAGTCAACTCCAAAAATATGTATACACTTTAGGACCTTGTCACAATACTTACCTATAAGAAAGTAGAGGTCTACTTTCTTATATTATATATTGTGACAACGTCCTAATGTGTATACATATTTTTGGAGTTGGCTGTACAATAAGGCGGAGTACATGAGTACCTTATTGCCACTTTGTATTTAGGTATTTCCAAGACTCTTTGCATAAACCATACCATAGCCATAACGTTTATAAACTTATGCCATCGAAGATTAAGAACCCATTATTTCCAAAGCTCATTGTAAGCTCTGGAAATAATGGGTTCTGAATCTTCTACCTAAAAGATAAATCAATTTTCAAATCCAATTATTGCAAAAGTTTAGTTAAGATTTAAAATTTATCGGGCCCCTGTCCGGTTGGAGGCAGGATTACGCGCAAATACAAACACGGTGGGGCCTCGCTTAGCTATCCTGAGTAAACACAATGGATCATAAAGGATGATATTGACTATTTGTGTGGAGAAATTATAAAAAAAAAGTTTTCCATAGAAGCGATTATTAATCTAACAGATGATCATTGTTAGCAAAATCAAAGCTCAATCCGATCCTGCTCACCGTAACAGATTCACCTTCTCCTTATTGGTCTCCAGCAAACTCCGATTTATTTTACGGAAAAATATCAGAAATGTAATAACTGTTGTAGGTACTAAAATAAAGAAGAAACGTGGTAGGTATTTGGTTGTGGATGTTAGTATGCATTTTGATGTCTAAGCGTAAAATTCGACTATTTCATAGATATCTAAGTACCTAATTATTAACATGGATGCTGAGTCTGTGTTCGCAGTAGCAACAGTAACCGCGTAGACAATCATTGCGATGAATATGGGGACAATTTAAAAGCCATTACGGAGCAATCAGGCGGAGGCCCGGAGAACAGTGGGATTGATCCCAGTGAAGCGACACCGACCTCAACTTAACGCGCCTTTAATAAACTGTACATAGTATTAACAATGAAACGCATTCTGAGTAGGATTAAAATTATAATAGCGATAAATTAATTTAAAAATATCAGTACGCTCGAAAATCTACAATGAATCTGACAGCTCGAGTGACAGACGCCACTAGGGGTGGGGGTAGTGACGCAACTCGATTTCATTCGATTTTTATTCGGTTAACAGTTAGGTTTTTTCTGGATTATACAGTTAAAATTTTTAATATCATATAGGTTTTAGCAGGACTTAGACTCCATAAACGATTGGTTTTGGTCACTTTCATAGTGATCGTTTAATTAACTTCATTTGAGGGAATGCGGTTTTAAAACAGCACGAGTTCTAATAACGCGTACAGAAAGCACTATAGAAATAAAAAAATAGACTGAAATATTCGTTTTACCAATTTAAATTAAGAATATGTACCTAATTTCCAAATCGTAATAGAGGTCAATAGTCAAACAACAAAACCAATCCCCAAGCAATTCGACATTTTATTATTCCCGAACATTCTTATATAGGTATATAAATAAATAAATATTTCACAACATCACATACATTGATCTGACTCCGAGATAGGTAGCTCAAGCACTTGTGTTACGGATATCAGAATCAACAGCAGAATTACAAATATATACATATATTACTTTTCTTTTGTAAATACATACTTATAATACATACAAACACCCAGACCAATACAAACAGACATGTTCATACACACAAATGTTTGTACTGTGCGGGGATCGAACCCGCAACCCTTGGACCAAAGGCAGCGTTCACTACCACTGTTCCAAACGAGTCGTCAAATATATATACTTGCATGTCGTTGGTAATTTAACAAGAAATACCTTCGACAATATCATTCAAATTCAATTCGCCGATAAATGCCGACCCTGTATGTATGTCAAGCCTTGTGAACGAACAGTTTCAAATTAGATTAAAACCTTGTACTACACTCTGTAGTACAACATATCCTGCATACGTCCACGTATACTGTGGCTGAAGGTCTCCGCTGAAAGCGCCATCAATATCGGCGCAGGGAAAGCTCATTCATATTAATGCAACAAGTGACGATGTGAGAACACTTCGCACTACTCTGTAATGACCTTTCTGGCTTAGGACTTTAGAAGTGCTAATTAGAAATAGCTTTCTTCAAAGACTAACGTCTCAATATTAGTGTTTCGTACTTCGATTGCGTACAAAGCGCTTTTCCCCTTGTCCTCCGTGATTCGCACTGCCAGGGAGTGGACCGCCCATCCTGCGTCTGTTTTCCCGACTGACATTTTAAAGCTAGAGTGAATAGGCTACTTCTGGGTAAGCTCGCTCCATCGTAGGCTTTTTCTCAACTCTTAGAGTTCAGTGGGAAGCCAACAGCAACCAGTAAATCATTCTTGTGCGTACTGTAGGTAATCGTATTATAAATATTTGTGGGTAGTGTGTTTAGCAGAAGAAATAAATAAAATCAGTCTTGGTTCAGCTCTGTGGTTTGATTCACGCGCCCCTCCCGCCACACAAACATGGCGCAGCCGGAGTTGAATTTAATTTAAATAAAAGAAAAATGCAAGCGTAAATCCCTATCTACAAGAAATATTCGGCGTGTGACAGCAATAACTAAATATAACAGAAAATGGAAGCAATTCTGCAACCTCCGCAACCGTTTAATTTTGAAAATGATTTGGTTAACGTTACCTCCGGAAACCTAAGTAAGGAATGGGAGAAGTGGAAAAGTTCTTTCAAGATATATTATGAAGCATGTGAGCTGTATAAAAAGGACAAGAAAGTGCAAATAAATATACTGCTACATATAATTGGCGAAAAGTGTCGGGAGGTACGGGACACATTTAAAGGAGAATATCAGACTACAGAAGAACTGTTTAGAGAATTTGATAAATTTTTCCTTCCGAAAAAGAATATTACCATCGAACGCCATGCATTTTTTACGAGAAATCAACAGGAATTGGAATCAGTGGAGCAGTATGCATTTGAGTTGAATAAAATTGCAGTCAGATGTGAATTCAAAGAATTAACAAGTGAATTAGTACGAGACAGAATGATATGTGGTATAACAGATAGTGCGTTACGGGAACGATTGTTAAGAGAAACAGAATTAACCCTATCGAAAGCAGTTGAGATATGTCGTTTGGCCGAAATATCAAGGCTACAAGCGCATAATATAAAAATAGATAAAAAAGAGCACTACGTAGATGAAATTATGTCATCAGAGCATCAAGATGGAAGTCATGTTCACTTCGTTAGGCGGGGCATGCAGCGTAAGTTACCGGGAATACAACAACATCCAAAATGGCGGCCACCACTGCGAGAAAATATTCCTGTCGCAAGTTCATCATCGGGTAACGGTCAGTCATCGCGCCATAACCAAGCTATGTCGCGTAATAATAACTATAGAAACTCGCGAAATCACGTAATGTCAAGACCGGGAAACAGTGTTCTGTGTGGAAAATGTGGAGTGAACCATAAACAATTTAACTGTCCAGCATATGGACAACGCTGTAATGCATGTAAAAAGATGAACCATTATGCCATAATGTGTAGAATATATGAAGTAGTAGGTACAGGAGGAGTCTAGCGATCAGGTAATCTATGCAATTAATAATAATAAGTGTTGTAATAATGACTGGTCAGTAACTTTTTTGATAAAAAATAAATTGATAACTTTTAAATTAGACACTGGAGCTGATGTAAACATTTTGCCAAAAAGTTATTTAAAAAAGATTAACTTATCTGAGAAGGATTTAGTAAAGTCAGCTATGAAGTTACAAGGTTATTCAGGGTGTAAAATAGATGTAATTGGCAGATGTTTCTTAAAGGTAAATTATAAACAAAATATTTACATATTACAATTTGTGATTGTAGATGCCAATTCTCCTCCGATTTTAGGTCGAAGTTCATGTGAGGAATTAGAACTAATTAAGCGTGTAATGTTAGTAAAAGAATCAAATAAGTGTAATAAAATGATTTTAGATGAATTTCCAGATTTATTTGTAGGTATTGGTTGCTTGCCAGGTACATATAAAATAGAATTGAAGGAGGGCGTTCAACCCGTGATTCATGCTCCTAGGAAACTACCAGTAGCTGTAAGAGAGCCAGTTAAAAGGAAATTGTTAGAAATGCAGAAAGATGGTATAATTGAGAAGGTTGAGGGTCCAACTGATTGGGTTAACAGCATGACAGTTGTAAAGAAACCTAACGGTGATCTACGCATATGTCTAGATCCTCGTGATTTAAATAAAGCCATCAAACGAGAACATTTTAAATTACCTACTTTCGAGGAGATAGCTACTAGGTTGACGGGTGCCAGGTATTTTAGTACCTTGGATGCCAAACAAGGATTTTGGAATATTTTATTACATAATAGTTGTACAGACTTTTGTACTTTCAATACAATTTTTGGCCGATTCAAATTTTTAAGAATGCCGTACGGCATTTCCTCAGCTAGTGAAATATTTCACAAAAGGCTTCATGGCCACTTTGATGACATAGAAGGAGTTATACAATTTATAGATGATATTTTGGTTTTTGGAAAAACTAAAGAATCTCACGATAACACTTTACGATTAGTTTTGGAACGCTGTCAGAAAATTAATATTAAATTAAATAAACAAAAGTGTAAAATTGGGCTAACTGAACTAACTTATTTAGGTCATAAAATAACAAAAGATGGCGTTCAACCTGACGAAAAACATGTTTATGCCATAAAAAATATGCCTAGGCCAGAAAATGTTAAGGATGTAGAAAGATTTTTAGGAATTGTCACTTATGTAGGTAATTTCATTCCAAATTTCTCAGAAAGAACAGCACCATTACGGGAGTTATTGAAGAAAGATATCGCCTGGCATTGGGATAATAAGCACGAACATTGTTTTCAATTCATTAAAAACCAATTAAGTAATCCTCCAGTTTTACGATATTATAACCTTGATAGGCCTGTGGTCATATCTGTCGATGCGAGTAAAAACGGTTTGGGTGCGTGCCTAATGCAAGATAATTTGCCCGTTTGTTACGCATCTAAATCGCTAACTAAAACTGAACAAAATTATGCTCAAATAGAAAAGGAGTTATTTGCATGTGTGTTTGCGTGTGAAAGGTTTTACATGTATATTTACGGTCGTCATGATATCACTATAGAAACGGATCATAAGCCATTGGTTAACATAATAAACAAACCGTTAGCCAGCGCTCCACCAAGGTTACAAAGGATGCTTATGCGACTGCAGCCGTATTCATTCACATTAGTGTATAAGCCAGGTAGGTATCTATACATAGCGGACGCGTTGTCTAGGGCAGTTGCACCGGGCGGCGATAACGACCAGTCGCCGCGCGACCATCTCGACGCGCAAGCGCAGGTGTGCGTGGTATCAGCTGATAATCCGCTCACGGATTCTCATTTCTTACGAATACAAAAATGTACAAAGGGAGATAGTGAAATGCAGGAGTTAATTAAAATTATTAAAAGAGGTTGGCCTACACATAAGAATGAAGTTAGTGATATTTTAAAACCATACTGGGATAGCAAACAAGATTTGACAGTAAATTATGGTTTGATTTGGAAGGGAAATCAGATAGTAATACCGAAATGTATGAGGAGTGAGATGTTAAAAAATATTCATGTAGGGCATCTAGGTATAGAAAAGTGTAAGCTTAGGGCTAGGGAAATCATGTATTGGCCTAATATGACGTCACAATTACAAGACTATCTATCACATTGTCAGGCTTGCTTAACATTTAAAAAACAAAATTCTAAAGAGCCACTAATATCACATGAGGTACCTACAAGAGCTTGGTATAAAATTGGAACTGATCTTTTTCACTTTGGTACAAAAAACTATTTGATAGTAATTGACTATTTTAGTAAGTTTATAGAAATTGTTGAATTACGCTCGACTACCTCTATGGAAGGTTATAAAACAATTAAAATGTATATTCAGGCATCATGGGATTCCTCAAATCATTATATCGGATAACGGCCCGGAATACTCCTCCAAGGTATTTAAGGATTTTTCTAAGGAATGGAATTTTGAGCATAGAACATCTTCTCCTACATACCCTCAGTCAAACGGACAAGTGGAACGTGCGATTCAGACAATCAAAGTGATGATAAGAAAAACAGCATATGATAATTCACAGTTGGATTTAGGACTGTTGGAATACCTCAATACACCCATTAGTGGTGAAATAGCTTCTCCTGCAGAATTATTACAAAATAGGAAGTTAGCGCAGTATTATCCCTTGTTCTCCACGGCTGTTACTGCCTAAGATACATAGGAACGTTTCTAAGAAACTAATTAAGCGCCAAGAATACCAGAAGAGATATTTTGATAGAGGTGCAAGGGAATTGCCACCTCTAAGGGTATCACAAAAAGTAAAATGTAGGCTATACAATAGGTGGATACCGGGTATAATAGAACGTGTCTTAGATTATAGATCTTATTCAATTCGGTTGGTCACGGGAAACGTTATTAGGCGCAATAGAAAACATATTATAGCTGACTCCGAACGAAGAATAGATAATATGAACAGCTATAGCTACGATGATATAATAGTTGATATTCCGTCTCACAGTTCGCAACATGTAAACATCGGCTCCAGTACGTCACAAACGTGTCCACAATTACACCAACATAATGCTAACTATCAAACTCGTTTTGGCAGGACAGTGAGGCCACCTGATCGCTGGAGATATGCTCGCCCTGGGATTCCAACCCAGAGTATCAATAATAATTAGATAATGCATGGTTCGTAATTAAGAATAAATAATTCCATCAACAATAATTGTAATAAGTTATACATTTTATGTCATAAAATCAACAAATACAAGAACAAATAGTATTATATATAGTATATAGTAGATAATATGTATAAAAATATATATAGTATATGTGTCAGTGTACCTATAGTGAAATTAAAATAAGGATGAATGTAAAATGGATATTATAAATACAATATATTTTTAGTAATCTTTGTTTTGAAATGTATCTTAATGAAAATTGATAAATACGTACAGCTAGCTACCATTCGTTTGTAACATATTAATTAATTACACAAATAACTGCAAGGAAATAAAATGTATGTATCGTAAATACCTATTAAACAAAATAGCGAAAAATCTACTTACTTACCTTTATTAGAAAAGGAAAGAAAAGTACCTATACTTAAATATTTTACATAAATTATAGGAAAAGTCATTCAATCACCGTAATTATAAATAAATAAATAAAATTTAATATGAATGTATGTGCATGTTAGATGATATAATGTAAGTGTTTATTGATTCCAATTCTATGCATGCAATATTCAATGAGATAAGTTTATGATATTAGTAGTATAAGGGCTGTCTATTTGATTATGATAGATAGGTACCTATTTAAAATTATATAATAATTATTTCATTTCGTTTACAAGGGGATTGTAGGTAATCGTATTATAAATATTTGTGGGTAGTGTGTTTAGCAGAAGAAATAAATAAAATCAGTCTTGGTTCAGCTCTGTGGTTTGATTCACGCGCCCCTCCCGCCACACAAACACGTACCTTCGGTAGAGTATGTAATAGAACTTCGCTTCGAGTATATAATACACCACCCGGACTTGATTTTTTACAAACGCGTTAGGTTTTGATCCTGACGTAAAATCAAACTCCTCATAGGTATACACCCATCTCAGGCAATCTCCGAACACCTTCATCGCTAACATACGAACACACTTCACGTTTCTGCTTGACTTGACTGGAGGTACACGGCGTCGTCTGCTACGCCCGACTTGTGAATCTTCGGATACCCTCTCATTTTTGTTATTTACACTGCCACTAAATAAAATGTCAGTGAGGTCACCCTGACACACTACAATCACAGTATCCGGGTTGGAAGTAATTTGAAGCGGCAAATTGCGAGGTTTACATTTGTCAATCACTGGATTCCACGCCGATGATAATTTAAACCCGTCCTCCCTATTGAAACTCTGATACTTCTTTATCTCAATCGCTTCACGTACTACTCTCGTGTGGTAATGACGATCAGTGGAGAGGATTTAAAAAAAACCGCGTTTTGTCCCGTGTACTGTTATCTGTATAATGCAACGCGAAAGTTTAAAAACTTTACGGGTGTTTTTGAAAGTTTTGTCTTAAAGTTTTGTCTCACCCCAATTTAAAAGCCGTGTTTACCCATGGGCGAACGAATGGTTGGTAGATATTATGATGACATTTTGACTCAACTTAATAAAAACCAATACCGCACGCCTCTGATGCAAACTTCCACAACTCCAAAGCATAGAAATCATCAAATTATCAGCTTTGCTAAAATGATGTAAAAAGTTCTAGAATCTAACTTTAGTAGGTGGCAACCATTCAGCAGAATGTACGACCGAGCGTACTTACTCTGTTTTAAAAAGGCCGGCAGCGCACTTGTGAATCTTATGATATTGCAAGTGTCCATGGGCGGCGGTAGTCAGTCACTATCAGGTATACGCATCTGCATTATTATGCATATTATGCGTTTGCTTGTCTGCCCCCTATTTCATAAAAAAATGTGCTTACGATTTGGATTAAAGATAAAAGATAAAAAAATCTTTATTCAATTTAGGTCCACACAGAACACTTATGAATCTCAAAATAGTACATATTATCTACCGCTGGTTCGGAATGTCGATTTCTACTGAGAAGACACCAGCAATAAACTCAGTAGTTACTCTTTTCAAATATTGATGATGTTACAGAGTTTCAATTGAGAAGAGAAAAAAAAATACAATTATGAAAGTTAATAGACTACTATTTATTTATTTATTTATTATTTGGAAGACTTACAGCTAAATAATACAGTAAACTTATATCAATAAGAAAAATCAGTGCCAATAATAAGTCTCCGCCTATGGTTGTAACAATAGCTTCGGGAAACTAAATATGATTTAAACAATCTGGTGTTCCAGGAAACAGTAAACAAGTGGGAAATTATTACTAATTATCAATTATTAATGGAGAGAGTGCCGCCATGTTACACCTAATCAGAATGCATGTCCTCAGCGTAACTAAAGACATGCACTCTGATCCAGTGTTAAAGTTAATTCTTGAAATAATTTTTTGCAAGTTGCCGTCTGAGCGATGTGGTACTGGTGCAGAATAAATCGAAATCAGATGGAAGGAGATTGAATGCTGAGCTAGCACGCTGAAAGAACGCGTTCTTGCGATAGTTAGTGACCGCCGGAGGAACGTAAAGCTTTACTCTATTACGCAGACCTGAGTGGCTGTGTCTTAATCCAATTTTGGATAAGAGCTCGCAACTGTCAATGGATCCATTGGCTATACTCATTAGGAAGCACAGATCGCTGATATCGCGCCGCTTCTCGAGTGGAAGGAACACGTACGTGGGGTGGGCTATGAATAACAACTCAAAAGATTAATCAATTAACATGACCAAGAATCCTTATCATTTAAATAGTCTTGTACACTATAGTAACCTTTCTTCATTAGGCAGGTTTTAATATGAGACTTGAACTTATCCAGTGATATGTTAATGACATTTTGTGGTAGCTTATTAAATATCTTAATACTTAAGCCAACAAACGAATTACCGATCTTATGAAATCTGAGGACCGGGACGGCAAGCCTATGTTTATTTACGGTGTTAAGACTATGACTGTCGGACTTTTTTGGAAAAGTGTGCAAGTTCTTACGTACATACATAATGCAGTCAAGGATAAATTGGGAAGCCACGGTTAAAATATTTATTTCTTTAAATATTTCCCTAAGTGAGTCACGTGATCTCTTTAGAGGAGGCACTTAAAAATAATCACCTAAATAAAAGGAATCGAACCCAAAGAAAAAATGGTATAAAAATACTAACTATTAAATTAGCAGTTTCATCTTAACTGGTAATCGTTTATTTGTAATAATATTTCCACTGGATATTGTAAATAAACCTACAATTTTGATGAACCTATCGACAGCTCATGTCGAATCAGGCACTTACAAATTACGTCCGCTTAGTAACGCGTTCAGTGATCTAATCAGTAGACCAGCCACCCGGATTGTGGAAGATGTGGGTTCGATTCCCGCATGATCACGAGATAAAATGTAACCTGAACAATATAACCTCGGAATAGGCTTCTCACGGGAAAGCATGCCAAGTACTTTTCTCTATTAAAATGTCTCGCTAGATACGTCAATGCGTCACCTTAAGAATAATTTGCAAAAAAATACTATAAAAATATCAACTATTTATTGACTTGTGGACGTTGGCGCACGCAGTATCAAGCGCAACGCAGTATCGACCAGCGTCGAGGTGTCCGCCAGGCACCTTGACTATATTTGAGAAGATACCTTTTTAATGTTACCTTCTCTTAACATTGTCAATATTTTATCTGATTGTACCATTTTTGTTACCTGATCGTACCGTCTTTTGTATGTTTTGTAACACAGAATAAATGCTTTCTTATTCTTCTCTTCCTCTACTGCCTCGGTGGGCGCAAGTGGTCCCGGGTTCGATCCCCGGGTGGGGCCAAAAATTTGTACCCAAGTTTTCGGTAAAAAATTCTTAGTGGCAGCCCGGAGTCTGGAAGTTGGCGGTCTTGTACTCTCGTGCCTCGGAAAGCACGTTAAGCTGTTGGTCCTGCACCCGATCTCTCTCCGGTCATGTCATGTCACAGTAGTGTCCCAGGGTAAGGGAATAGAGAGTGCACTTGTGTTTGTGCACACACTTGAGCACTATAATATACCTGCGTACGTGACTGATCGTTGAGATTGGCCGCCGTAGGCGTAATCGGTTGGAGGAAATAATCATCGTCAGCCCATTTAAGTCCCCACTGCTGGGGCACGGGCCTCCCTCAATCACATGAGGTGTAATTGCCATACTCACCACGCTTGGCAGACGGGTTGGCGAGGGTTTTGATATAAATGCAGAGTTTTCCTTCTCTGGGTGCTGATGATCATGCCAGCAGTTTTACCTTAGTCGCCTTTTACGATACCTCTTTAAGAGTGAGGGTGGCCTATTCTACTCTGCCGGGGACCACACGGTAAATAATAATCCTCACCTATTCTTATAAATTTACCTTTTTCTACGCAGGCTAGTGCTTATAGCACTGGTGGTGGAAGTGCTGTATCCCGTGACGTGGCAGTGCCGGTCGGAGGGATGGCACGGCGGCTCGTTCGTGCGGCTGTACCTGTGCGGCACGCTGGCGCTGCAGGCGGCGCTGATGCTGCTGCTTGCGGCGCTCGCGCAGCAGTCCGCGCGCGGCACCATCACCGACGTCGACTCGAGGAAACTCGTCTCGCCGTTGCTACTGTTCAAGTGAGTATCTAACTTCTTTTACCCGAATACTGCGAAGCAAAAAGGAGAGTTATGATTTTGACCTGTATGTTTGGTTGTTTATCGGTTCCCTCATAACTTCTAAACTAGTTATCATATCTGACCAAATGAGGTGTCGTTAGAAGCGCCTTAATTGTCTTTTGGTTATAGGCTACACGACGTCACGTTAAATTGATTACAGCGCCCCCTAGGACTCTACCTACTTAGAGTAAGTAATTAAAAAAAAATGCTTGACAGTACCGTGTGGGGTATCAAATGAAAGAGTTTTTTTAGCACATTTCAAATATGTAATTATATTTACATAACTAAAAATATGTTAAAATAAAGTTTAAAAACTTAAACCCGACTACCAAAAAAACACGCTCTAAAAAGTACAAAACAAGAACATTTTACTCTGCTGAAATTATTATGACGTATCGCCGTGGTCGTATGCCACATTGATTTTATTTTATCATTATAATGAATCTGTTTTGCTACAGTAGGTGGCATACGACCACGGCGATACGGCATAATAATTTCAGCAGAGAGAATTTTCTTGTTTCGTACTTTTTGGAGCGTGCTTTTTTGGTAGTCGGGATTATGAGATTAGGTGGTAGGCAGATGATCAGACCGATTACCCGATCGTAAGCGATTGCAGATGCCCACACTCAAACCAATACCAGTGGAGTCACAAGTGCGCTACTAATCTTTGAACCCCCCCTCCCTCGGACTGGGCCTCCGGCACCTCACTCACTCGAGGAAACAGCAAAGACGGTTTTCTGTAGAGCTGTTTCACTTTTTTTAATATGATAGGTGGCAGACGAGCAGGCAGATGATAAGCGATCACTCTGATCGAGCCGCCCTATTTATGCTGAAGCGTGAATCTCCCACGCTCTACTCGGTCTTACCGAGTTCAGTAGTAATTTTGTACCTTTTGTACCTTAAGATATCAGGCAGGTGCTACCGGCAAGGCCTTTAATTATTGGGGATAACAAACAAATGTACAATGCATCTTACTTTAAAATACAATGACCACATAGTATTTAGTAATTGTATAATCACCAATAACAAGCCGTGTGGTCCCCGGCAGAGTAGAATAGCCCACCCTCACTCTTACCGAGGTGTCGTAAAAGGCGACTAAGGTAAAGCTGCTGGCATGATCATCAGCACCCAGAGAAGGAAAACTCTACATTTATATCAAAACCCTCGCCAACCCGTCTGCCAAGCGTGGTGAGTATGGCAATTACCCCTCATGTGATTGAGGGAGGCCCTCTGTATTTTAAGTATGTATTTACAAAAGAAAAGTATTATATGTATATATTTGTAATCCCACTGTTGATTCTGATATCCGTAACACAGGTATCTCGGAGTTGGATCAATGTATGTGATGTTGTGAAATATATATATATATATATTTTTAATTTATGCCTACCGGCTCAAAGGGGAATAGAATCATGATCAATGTGGTGTTTGTTTGTCTCAGAGTGCTGCTCGTCCCGCCGGAGATAGCCTTAAACGTCATGGGGACCATGTGGATGTTCTGCGAGGTCATAGACTGCTCAGTCGAGGACAAATTCTCCAGTATCGTCATCCAAAGTAAGTGCTTAGAAAGTTTATATACAGTAGTTTAACATCGGCCGCTCGTCGAGTTTTTGGCCTACCTTTGTGTTGAGATATGGACTGATGAGTGACCGTAGGTCTCGAATAAGTCAATAGCGGCAGGCGTCGTAGGGTTTTTGGTGGGTATCTATTGGTCACCATCCCAGAGGAAGTCCCACACACCCCATCAGGTCCCTCAAACTGACGGGACTGTGCGCAAAAAATTTTCCCTAGGTGACAAAAAAGGGTTATCACTTTAGCGATGCGAGCGGGCAACGTAGGTACCATAGATTAGACCATAAATATAGAGGTTAATCATAAATAATCTGTTGTGGATACATTACGATAGCCTTTCAACTGTATTTAGTGGAGTTAATATTTTTATAACAATCTTTTCCAATTCATACTTAAGTAAATAACACACTTAAAAATTTCATCTAATATTCAGGCGGGACTCGAATCCACACCTTCCACAATCCGGGTGAATGTCGACAGCTCAGTCGAATCAATCACTTACAAATTTCGTCGGCTTAATAACGCGTTCAGTGGATTGGTAGAACATTCACTCGGATTGTGGAAGGTGTGGGTTCGAGTCCCGCCTGAACACGAGATAATTTTTTTAAGTGTACCTAATAAAAATCCTCTCCTTAAATGTGCTGAAAAACTAAGAATTGTACAGGCCCGACGCCAATGATTATTATAATAGTTCCATTGACAGTTTTTTGGATAACGGCCACTATTATGAATGAATGAATGAATGAAAACTTTATTTGGCACAATACAAAACAAGGAAACTTAATAAGAAACATAACCTAGACATAAATCATTAACAAAAAGTAGGACAACATTATCCCTGTATGCGCCAAAGAGGCGGCCGCTCAGCATTAAGGTGGATTTATATTTATCTGACGTGATGCGTCAGAACGGTATCGGTTTCATACATTTAGTATGGTAGCGTTCACACTAGTAATGCGTAATGTGTTGTGATGGCTTCTGTCGTGTCGTATCAGAAACGATCCCGGTTGCGTCAGAGCGGTGGGGCGGGGAACGACGACGTCATGCACGTCAGACAAATGTGCAAGCGCCAGTGTTGTGTTGGGACGCGTCAGAGTTCAAACTGTGCTTTCGACAATCTGAAATACTGATGAAATTTTTCATCATCGTTTTCAAGCTCTTTAATGAGACAATGAAACTCGCCATTTATTTCTCTTTTTCTATTGAGTGGATGAATCCAATATCTTCTTCTCGTTCTTTCTTTTTTTAACAAAGTTGCCAATATCATAAATTGAGTATCTTCTTCATAATCTGAATCAGAATCGGATAACTCATGGGAGAATATTGAAAACGTGTTACCTTTCCTAGAGCTACAGCTGTACTGATTCAAAATATCGTCAGAAGGCGTCAGAACATGACATATAAATGTGAACACATATAATACTACTCTTTGACACTAGCCATCACGACACGACACGTCACGACACGTCAGATAAATATAAATCCACCTTTAGTCGGTGCTGATCCAAGAGACCAACCCCGACGCTGGTTTTCAGCGACTACCATAACATTATTGCGCATCTGTTCCATATCTATGCAACAGTCGCATGCATAAAATTTCGATTGAGATAGCAAAGAAGAAATAAATAATTGAACAGATGCGCAATATGGGGGCAGGCAGATTATACAAAACCCTTTGATTACGTATGTAAATAATCAAAGACGAAACCCAAACAAAATTATACAAAAAAAAGTGTAAATTATAAAAAAAAAGAAGAAGAAAGAAAGACCCATCAACATTAAAAAACTTAAACTACAGACCGACCAAGATCAGAAGGCACGTCAGTGACATTGACAGGGGGGCGTTGTAAAACGTCTTTTCTGTCCGAAAATATTATGCCTATTACAGGACTGTGTTAGGATAATTTGGCTTGAACTTAGAACTTCAATGTTCATCAAATGAATGAGATCTTGTAGGAAGATTGCACTGTTATAAAATGTTATTTAAAGTGTATGAAGTGTTAAAAATATTATTTTACACTTTTCAGTTCGTGGTTTTTGAAGGCGGTTCTTTTTTCGTAGATTTTTTTAATGCTTTTTAGTGTTTAATTTTTCGCTCTCCCTCCACCCACGCTAATAACCATCAGCATAATTGTGAATACAGGATCGAAAGAGTTATCTTTAAACTCCTAACCGTTGAGGACCTTCCATCATCAGCTGACCCATAAAAATAACACAACCAGTCGTAAATACTGGTGCAGCTTTGATAAAAAATACAAAAACATTTTATTTGCCTATAAAATTTGAGGGTCGCCCTTGATTTCCCTGGGATTCCTTCAACAGATCCTGACACGATGAGAATGGGACCAACTTGAAAGTGTGTTCTTTCAAATAAAAAAAGAATTGTGCAAATCGGTCGACAATTGGCGGAGAAATTTGTGAACATACATAAAAAAAAATATACAATTGAACATAGAACCTACTTCCTTTTTGAAGTCGTTAAAAAATGCTAAAGGCTAAAGTACTATATTGACTTTACATGACATTGAGTTCATACATTAGTTGCTGACCGAGTCATTACACGATTGCGCTTAGCGAAATAATTGCTCTAGTATTATCATAAGAATATATTCCAAGAATCTGTTCCCTACATCTCCATAGTGCCGTATCGTATTAACTTAATTCCATGTCGCATACCATGGGGAAACACTGGTAATGAGTACGGCAAATCATATGGCACGAATGAGTGCCTTCATGACTGCCTATGAAGACTAATTATGTGCATGTGATGGCTTATTACAGTATATACATAATGACCAGTATAGCGAACATGATCAGTATAGCATAGGTCGCTTACAACGAATCCGTCCCGTAACGAACGAAAAATACCTGACCCATCCAAACAAAGGAGAGACGTAGCGCGTGTAAAAGTGAAGGAAACTCCCATTCGGTCGTAATGTCAGGTTCGGCCACCAGGGCAGGCAAGTGTCGCTGGGATGCAACTGGAAATAAAAGTTACTATGATGATGGCGATGACATATTGTTAACTAGTCTGATAAGCCCTCCCTCCAGGTTCTTGTTAACAAAATTCGAGTGAAGAGACGAATTTTTAATTTTCATTTTTAATTTAATTTGATTTTTATTTTTAATTAATTTCTTAGTAATGATGGGTGTTTTCTATGTATTATAAGAATGTATTTAAGTACAAAATAAAAGTATTAGGTATATGTTATATGTATTTGTAATCCCACTGTAGATCATAATATCTGTAACACACTACTACTACACTGCTTGAGCTACCTATCTCGGAGTCCGGTAAATGTATGTGATGTTGTAAAATATTTATTTATTTATATTTATTATTTAATGAGCCAAATGTGTGACAAAAATTGACGGACTTGATTGTCCCGCCTGAACACGAGATGAAATTTTTAAGTGTGTTATTTACTTAAGAATAAATTGCAAAAGATTGCTATAAAAATATCAACAATTTACGGACTGTCCCTTCTTATCTTTTTTTTTATGAGAAAGGGAGGCAAACGAGCAAGCGAGTCACCTGATGGTAAGTGATCACCGCCGACCATGGATATCAGTTACACTAGAAGGTGTGGATATGCGTTGGCAGCCTTTTTGGAAGGTATAGGTATAGCTCGTTTCTTGAGAATCTCAATGTCGTACCCGTTCGGGAATACCGCTTATCCCCAACGTTTTTTTTTTGAGATGTTAGAATATTTGATTGGCCATCGATCGTTATTAAAATATATTGCTGGATGTCACTCATTGGTTTTTACCACTTATCACCACTAATCAATAGATTTTAGGTTCAGTTATATTAGGATTAATCGACAGGTATCTTAGTCAACATCGGTCGAGCTACTTATTCGACGATCGATTCGTATCGTTTTATGGGACGGTAGATATCCGTCGACGTCGTTGGTGTGACGACATCAAAAGGCTGACAGGAACAAAGTGGATAGAAACCGCCCAAGATCGACAAAATGGCATACACTGACGGAGGCCTACACCCTAGAGGTTGAAAATGGCTAAAGAAGAAGAAGAAGATATCCGTCGATCACACAAAACCACCACATCAATAACTTCGATCACCATCGATTAATACCATCGATGATGATCGAACGATAAGTCTGGTACTAACACTGAGCAGTAACGTATGTCGTGCAATGTCTTTACACTGTGGTATAGGGAAGTACCATGTCATTTTGAAATGAGCGTGGTTTATGGTCAATTTACAGTCTTAATTCTATGATGTATCCAGAACATGCACAAATCCAAGCTTTTTATTTCACAACTGAACTTGTAAAATATCGAATTGATTCAATTACCTTGTTCTTTTGAATGACTTTTTATGGAATTGTGATAAAAACAATAGATTATAGTCTTATGTGCATTAAAGGAATCAATTGTAGTTTGTTACGATAATGTTGACACTTTACAATATATTATTACGAGTATTTTAAGATTTCGCAGTTTAGGGACTCGAAAGTTTTCTAATCACTTTTCAACTGTATTTATTGATGCTACACGTGTTGAAAATAGAACTTCCTCTATTTTCCTAAGAACGTATTCAATGTGCTGAGAAACCAGGTACCTCATGAACTCTAGGTACATTTTGGCATGGCCATATACAAACAATATAAGAGTTCAGTCATGAAAAAACCTTAACAAAGATACCATTCAAGGAATGTTCAGAGAGTCATCATCATCATCAGCAACCCACACTGGGTATAGGTCTCCCCTAATGCACGCCACTGCTCCCGATTTTCGGCCACTCTCATCCAGCCCACACCAGCCAGCTTTCGAATGTCACCATCCCATCTTGCCGCAGGGCGTCCTACACTACCCTTACCAAGTCGCGGTCTCCACTCAAGGACTTTACGGCTCCAATGGCTGTCATTTCTGCGGCTAATATGACCAGCCCACTGCCACTTCAGTTTGCTAATTCGGTGAGCTATGTGACAGTGACTCTGGTTCTCTGTCGGATTACATCATTTCTGATGCGGTCCTTCAGAGATACTCCGAGCATAGCCCTTACCATAGCTCTTTGAGCGAATTTGAACCGGTGGACTAGTCCAGCCGTGAGTGTTCACGTCTCGGCACCGTAAATCATGACCGGAAGGACGCACTGGTCGAAGACTTTCGACTTAAGACTTTGAGGGATGGGTGACGAGAAGACTTGACGAAGCTTACCAAATGCTGCCCAGCCTTTTTTTTTTTTTTTTTGGTTTCGCAGGGGGAATGCCGCCGGCTCAAGAGATGAGCCGACTACCTTATGCATACCAGACCACCGGGGGGTGGCCGGGTTATGTGGGGCTCTCCTTTGGCGGGGGGCTTCTCCCAAGGAGAAGCCCCCCGCCCACTAAACCCCCTGCGGTTCTCCCTCATCGCCCATATTGGGGAATATCATGGTGATACAGCCAAAGCCTCCCTCCACGATATTCCCCGGGCGGATGTCCGCCTATACGGCGGACTAGGCGGTTCCTCCCCCGGATGCGCCGGGAGAGGGGATAGGGACAGCCGGGAGAACTGAGCCGTCCCTATCGGGCAGCAAAGGGAGCCTGTGCAATGCTGGTGCCCCCGTACCACGCACCAGCGGGCTCCCTTCGCGGAGAGGGGGGAGACGCGCATCTGCTCGGCGTCTCCTCCCCCTCCTCACCCTTCGGAGCGCGCTTGCGAGGGGATCTCGCTCTCGCTCGCGCTCCGCCGCCTCCTTCGCCACCATGACGTGCTCGCAGAAGGCAGCGAAAGCCTTCCAGGCCCCGTCGCTCGCTAGTATAGATCTCGTTATACTAGGGAGGGAGAGGTCCTGGCCGACCGCCGCTACCAGCGCCTGACGCTGCGGGTCCCACGGCACACACTCCGCAAGGGTGTGGTGTGCCGTGTCCTCCGCAGCGCCGCACTCATGGCAGGAAGGCGCCTCCTCCCGTTGTATTTTGTGCAGATAATAACCGAAGCACCCATGTCCGGTCATTATCTGCACCATACGGAAGGAGACGGAGCCGTGGTGACGCTCAAGGACTAGGACCGGGGCGAGCGCGTCGAGGGTTCTCCGGCCGTAAGGGGCAAGGCCGAGGTTCTCGGACCATCGCCTCAGGAGGCACTTCCGTGCCTCCTTCCTTACGGCCTCCCGCTCGACGGGGCAGAAGCGGTTTCCTTCTGCCCTCCTGTCCACCGTATACTTATAGACGGCGGACAGCACCACAGCTTCTGACTCCCATGGGGGGGTCTCAGCGAGCACACAGGCGGCGTCGAAACCTACCGTTCGGTAAGCTCGAGCGACCCGCAGCGCTATGGCCCGCTGAGGCCTCCGCAAGAGGGGAATATTTTCCCGTCTTGCGAGGGAGTCGGACCAGACTGGCGCCCCGTAGAGCGCCATTGACCGCAGAATGCCGGCATAAAGACGCCGGCACCTGGAGCCTGGTCCCCCCAGGTTGGGCAGCAGCCACGACAGCGCGTTTGCTGCCTTCAAGAGCCGTGGTAGCATCCCGCTCACAGACAGACAGGCTCGGTTTGGCAATTTTGGATTACTATGGATATATTAGCAGCATCATACAGACACCTCAACACCTCGATATATCGCCAATTGACTTGGCACCTTTGCAAGGCCTCTAGAACAGACCAGGTCTCGACGGAGTCAAAAGCTTTTTCAAAGTCCACAAACGCCAAGCACAGGGGCTGGTTATACTCTTTGGTCTTCTGTATAACCTATGTCACTGTGTGAATATGGTCTATGGTGCTATAACTCCGTCGAAACCCGGCCTGCTCTGCAGGTTGAGCTTCGTCAAGTCTTCGTGTAAGGCAGCTTATAGACGTGAGTGAAATTGGTCGATAGTTCTTCAGTAAAGTTTTGTCGCCTTTCTTGAAGAACAATACGACCAAGCTCCGCTGCCACGCCCTAGGAGTTATCCCGGAGAAAAGAACTGAGTTAAATATACGCCGAATTTCCTTCAGCACCGGCTTTCCGGCTGCTTTCAGAAGCTCGGTTGTTTAAACCTATTGATCACTGAGACATCTCTGAATATTCGCTTATTGTCCGATATAATGAAGTCGATCTCATTTATAGTCATAGTATCGGGGCTCTTCCACGTCCATTTACTCTGGGGCTGTGTCTTAAAGAACGAGTTCATTAAGAAAAGCCCCTCGCGCTCTAAGTAATTGACGAGCATTTACCCCCTATGATTCCTACTCCCAAAGCCGCATGATCCCAACTTCGATTCGCTGCAAGTCTGTACACCCACTATAGCGTTGAAGTCCCCCATGACAACGTTATAGTGAGCCTTGGTGGTGGTATGTAAGGCTCGAGAGATGTCCTCATACATCTCTTCTACGACATCATCCGGGTATGTCGACGTTGGAGCGTACACTTGAATAACCTTTAGGCTATACTTGTTGTTTAATTTAATTACGAGGTATGCAACCCTCGCCGACACACTGGAGATTTCAATAACGTTGTCAGTGAGGACTTTGTTGACTAGGAACCCGACGCCGCCCTGTGACGGATTATCTCCTTCCCTGAAGTACATAAGATGACCAGACTCTAAGGTCAGAGTTTCCTCGCCCTCTCTACGGACTTCGCACAGCCCGAGAACATGTCATCTTATGTGCTTTAGCTCCTCCTCGAGTTGGGCCAAATGTGAGTCCAGTCGTAGCGTGCGTCCGTCCAAGGTCAGTGTGGTATGGCGGCCTTCCGTATACCGGAGATTCTTAGCACCCCCTGCCCTGCCGTTACCGAGACCGCTGCCTTGGCCCGGAATAGCAGGGCTGCCGGGGACGTAAGGGGACCCACACAACATCTTTCGGGTTCCATGTGCATCTCTCCTGCCCGTGGCGCGTCCTGCTAACCAACAAAAGAGGCCCTGGCGAACCACCCACCAACCCGCACTGGACCAGCGTAGTGGGTTATGATCCATTCCCCCTAATGAAAAAGACTGCGTTCAGAGAGTATTGAGATTCAAATATTTAAACAAGTTTATACGGCTACAAGGATGAAGTGGTGATCTGACAAATCAGTTCATATCCTATTAACTAGACCGAAATAATTGTTGAGCAATTTCATTTGTTGAGTTATTATCAATTTGTACAGGACAGGACAGGCCGCAGTTATCCGGTCCAAATTCAATTAATGTCAGCACTAGGCACTGGCCTCGGCCGAGTGGCCAAGTTTGATGGACCCGTGAATAATCATGAGCCAGACGGAGCCCAGAGTTCACACCCGCTGATTTTAATGCGGTCACCATGTCCAAATATTAATACTGTCTATAAACTCCTTTCTTCCTCTCTGGATATCATTGTACGTTTGTCGTAAAATCTACTTTAACTAATTCCTTATGTTTTGTTAATTTCCCTTTTTTATTGCAATTAGGTAGAAGCTGAAAGGATGTATGCTACAAAATACCTCTTCATGATGTTCATACATTCAATTACATTATTTTACCTTTTTCTTTTCAATCAGCAATACGCTCGGGCTACGTTTTTCATTCGTAAATTCAGCGGACACTTAAATTTTTCCGAAAGTGTGTAGAACAAAAAATGATCTTGCCAAATATTAGCCAAAACGCAAGAGAACTGTCGAAATTCCCTAATGTTACTTTAAGAGTAGCACACAGGATGGTACCTCCAACTTGACAGGGAGGGATCCCTCTTTGATTTACTGGAGTTTATGTTACTGCTGTGGTTTCGGGTAACTCTTCACTATCCCTTGGTGTTTGTCTTAGAGGATTATAATCGAAATCGAAATGATTTTATGTTTATAATGTTAATATTCGGAAATAAATTTGTGTTTATGTTATTTTCTGACTTTCCCAACAGATGTTAGAATGATTAATCTTTCATACATTTTGTGCTCTTGGTATATCGTGACTGTCTCGTTGGCGCGTCGTAGTGGGTAGTGCGTCGCACTTCAAATCAACGGCTGCGCTTGGGATACCGGGTTCGATCCCCGAGTCAGGTCAAAATTAGTACCTGAGTTTTTCTGTTAATAAATTCTCAGTGTCAGCCCGGAGTCTGGAAGTTGGCGGTCTTGTACCCCCGTGCCTCGAAAAGCTCGTTAAGCAGTAGGTCCTGCGCCCGATGCCCTCTCCGGTAGTGTCAGACTGGTGTCTCATCGGAATATTAGGGCAAGGGAATAGGGATTGTTTGCGCACACACTTGAGCACTATAATATATCCTGCGTAAGTGGCTGTTCGTTGAGATTGACCGCCTTAGCCGAAATCGGTTGGACGATGTATTATTATTATATCGTGAATATAAAGCTTTCCAAGAGGGTTATTTTCAAGTCGCCAATTTTCATGTATCTAAATCCCTTACGTTAGGTACTACAATAGGTAATAATATCATCATCATCATCATCAGCCCATTTACGTCCCCACTGCTGGGGCACGGGCCTCCCTCAATCACATGAGGGGTAATTGCCATACTCACCACGCTTGGCAGACGGGTTGGACAAGGGTTTTTTATATAAATGCAGAGTTTTCCTTCTCTGGGTGCTGATGATCATGACAGCAGCTTTACCTTAGTCGCCTTTTACGACACCTCGGTAAGAGTGAGGGTGGCCTATTCTACTCTGCCGGGGACCACACGGCATAATATAATTAACAGGAAATAAGTAAAGAGTAATTAGCAACTATGTAGCAAAAGTGCCATAAACTTGGCCATTGTTGTACGAGCAAAGTTATTCGTTGAACACATAATTAAAACAATGCAGTATGTGTGATACCCATCTTAATAACAATTCGGAATCATACATTATGTGCACTTAATAAAACTTAGTTAGGTATTTCATAAACTATGTACCTACATCCGGATTTTATAATTCAGTTTAGTAGTCCTCGGAAGTATTAAATAATCTCTCTTTGTGTATAAAACAACATTTTAGTTACACCATTTTAATATTGTACTCAAGAAAGGTTATTCCGATTTTGATTTTGATATACCGATAATAGTTAACCTAAGTAAATAATACACTTAAAAATTTCATCTCGTGTTCAGGCGGGACTCGAACCCACACCTTCCACAATCCGGGTGAATGTTCAACCAATTAGACCACTGAACGCGTTATTAAGCCGACGAAATTCGTAAGTGCTTGACATGAGCTGTCGATAGCGCGTTTTGTGGACACATTCACCCGGATTGTGGAAGGTGAGGGTTCGAGTCCCGCCTGAAGACGAGATGAAATTTTTAAGTGTATTATTTACTTAAGAATAAATTGCAAAAGATGGCTATAAAAAATATCAACTAATAGTTAACCTACTTACTAAAAATAAGTATTGAGTGTTATTTTTTTCAGACCATTTTTTTTCTTGGAATTTTCCAAGAAAACATTATATCGAATTTTCAAATAGAAATTCCCATAATCATTATCATCATCATTTCAGCCAATAGACGTCCACTGCTGGACATAGGCCTCCCCCAATGTTCTCCACACAGATTGGTCCTGTGCCTCCCGCATCCAATGGATTCCCGCGATCTTCACCAGATCGTCGTACAAGGTGGACGTAGGAGGCCTGCCACGGCTACGAACACAACCATTCAAACACAGATCACTTGCGCACTTGTGACTCCACTGGTGTCGCAAGTGTCTATGGGCGGCGATAATCGCTTACCATCAGGCCATCCGTCTACTCGTCTGCCACCTATCACATAAAAAAAAAGATTAAATCTGTGAATTCAAACAATATCTATACAAAACGATAACTGCCTCGGTGGCGCAGTGGTTAGTGGGTCGCACTATAAAGCGACGGCAGCGCAAGAGGTCCCGGGTTCGATCCCCGTCGGGCCAAAAATTTGTACCTAAGTTTTTGGTAAGAAATTCTTAGTGGCAGCCTGGAGTCTGGAAGTTGGCGGTCTTGTACCCCCGGGCCTCGGAAAGCACGTTAAGCCGTTTTGGTCTTCCCTCTCTGGTCGTGTCACAGTAGTGTCCCATCGGAATATGAGGGTAAGGGAATAGAGAGTGCACTTGTGTTTGCGCACACACTTGAGCACTATAATATATCCTGCGTACGTGGCTGATCGTTGAGATTGGCCGCCGTAGCCGTAATCGGTTGGAGGATATTATTATACAAAACGATGTTGACATTATGACACATAATAAATGCTATTCCCCCTTTCCGCAGGTATCGTACTCTTCAACTGGGTGCAGCTAGCCCTGACCGTCTTCGGGCTATTCATGGTGTTCGACCCGCTGGGTTCCGTCAGCTACGGGGACATGCAGGACACGCCCAACCAGGTCCGGCACCACCGCAAGGTCACGGGGCTGTGGTCGCGGCGCTTCCGCTGGGCCTTCTGCTGGCTGAAGCGCGATGAGCATGGGAAGGAGGCCTTCCAACAGGTCGCTGGTAAGGAATCATTTGTGCTATAAATAAATAAATATTTCACAACAACACATACATTGATCTGGGTCCGAGATAGGTAGCTCAAGCACCTGAGTTACGGATATCAGAACCAACAGCGGAATTACAGATATATACTAATAAATAATAATACTTTTCTTTTGTAAATACATACTTATATTACATAGAAACACCCAGACCAATACAAACAGACATGTTCATGCACACAAATGTTTGTACTGTGCGGGGATTGAATCCGCAGCCGTAGGACCAAAGGCAGTGTTCACTACCATTGTTCCAACCGGGTCGTCAAACACATACTTATAATATAAGATAGAAACACCCAGATCAATACAAACAGACATGTTCATGCACACAAATGTTTGTACTGTACGGGGATCGAACATTCAACCTTTGCACCAGAGGCAGCTGTCTATGAGGCTATGTCCTCAAGATGAGGCATGGTGCGTCCACATTACTTTTATGTAATTTGATTGACATTAGGACTATGTGAATTTCTGTAAAATCTTTATCTGTATTCCGTTTTTTATTGTATATAATTTGCATGATGGTCGAAATAAATAATTTTCATTCATTCATTACTTCCCCATCATTGTCTTGACACAAAATAATAGAGAGACACTGCCGTCTCATCTTCGCAACAATTGGACAGACAGGGGAACCAGAACCAGATCATACCACGGTTGTTACACGTCTGATTTTTTTTTCAACACGATTACAACAGATTCCGTTCCCCGAGATACAAAAGAATCCCAAAGGGTCATAAGGTCGAATGTCAAAACACCTGCCAAGTGCGAGTCGGATTCGCCCATGAAGGGTTCCGTAGCAGCAAGTAGGTACCTAAGATATATGGAGGGTAAATTGAGGTTTACGGTTTATTACGTTTTAAAAAAAACCACTTGCTATAACTTCAAACCAATTTTCGTTGTATTGATTTTCATGGTAATTTATAAACGCGCAGTTCTGTAATTTTGTACAAGAGCCGTTGTAAAAAATATATATAGCCCAAATTGTTAGTAACCGTTTTTTCTTTATATTGAAAAGAATGAAAGCTACAAACATGTCCGACACACCTTATTTATAAATCCGAATTTGACTGTCTCGGTGGCGCAGTTGTTAGTGGGTCGCACTCTAAAGCGACGGCTGTGCGACAGGTCCTGGGTTCGATCCCCCGGGTCGGGCAAAAAGTTTTCGGTAAGAAATTCTTAGTGGCAGCCCGAAGTCTGGAAGTTGGCGGTCTTGTACCCCCGTGCCTCGGAAAGCACGTTAAGCTGTTGGTCCTGCGCACGATGCCTTTCCGGTCGTGTCACAGTAGTGTCCCATCGGAATATGAGGGTAAGGGAGTATAGAGTGCACTTGTGTTTGCGCACACACTTGAGCACTATAATATATCCTGCGTAAGTGGCTGATAGCTGAGATTGGCCGCCGTAGCCGTAATCGGTTGGAGGATATTATTTATAAATCCCATAGATGTTCCAATAAACACACTAGTTACGAGAACAAATGAGAAACCGCTCGTACTTGTAGGTATATTTCACGCTCAGAGTGAGTAGTTAATTGGTGTTACGCGTGCAGACAAGATGCACCGATGCACCTGCACGCAGTGTTGCCAACTTAAAACTTTCAGTACTACACCTAGCACATAAGGCTAACGGCCGAAATGTTACGTTCAGTCCGTAATAGCTCCGTAATAGATCCGTAATACTATTTTAGGGTTGGAAAAATAAATACGTAACCTACATATCAAATTCTACACGATGTCTGGTCAAATAACACACTTTCTTTTTTCAAGAGTAAAAAAATGACGTACAATTTTTTGAGCTTTTCTCTAAAATCGAATGCAACTCCTCGTTCCTGCCCCGAGCCATCAAGACATGAAATGCCCTCCCATCTCATGTGTTTCCTCCTTCATACGATCCGGGGTCTTTTAGGCGGGGCGTTTAAGCGGCATCTCAGCAGGCCATCAGGGTGAGGATGGCAGACTCAATGGGTACTTTGTTAGTTTTTAGTGCCTGTCAACCTCATATTTGGATTCCACGGCCGCTTACCATCAGGCGGAGTGAGGTCATCCTGATTGGCCTTTCTGTAAAAAAAAAATCTAAATATCCAACTAAGAACAATTAGATCGATCATAGATAGATAGTTAAACTATTGCACAAAACACACAAAATAAGTAATTTGGTATTACAGAAATTTCATGTGTTACATTTAGGTACTTTGTCTGTATTTTTTAGGAATTAACCAACGTTACACAGATTTTGCGAATTCCTTAACAAACCACCAGGTGATCCTTCTGTTCGTCTGCCTCCTATCATATAAAAAAAACATATCACTTAAAAGCATTAATTAAAAATAAAACCTATTTTTTTAAACGACTACCATGTAACACGAATGTGCCTTTAACTTTAGTGTGGGATGATGCGTGCCCTGGATGCGTGCTACGAATCCGTGCTACGGATGCGTGGTACGCATGCGTGGTACGGTGGTATTTATTTATAGTATTGTGGAAGCGGGCACATAATTTCGTAGCGTAGCTTCACATTTTCGTAGCATCTCTAGTGGAAAGGTACCCTTAAGGTAACGGGTAGGGCACACTAGCGACGCCAATCGATTTTAATTTTTATCTACTAACCGGATATATTTTAAACAATTTCGGGATTGCAACCTCTTGGCAAACTCTTTCACTATTTATTAAATAACCATGTACAAATGTTGGGCCTAACGCGTACGCGAAAAATTGATTCACGCCAAAAGTGGCCGCTTTTGGCGTTTTTTTTCGTGTACAAAAACGGACCCAACATTTGTGCATGGTTATTTAATAAATATATAAGTGTTTGCCGAGAGGTTTTAGCCCCAAAATTGTTTAAAATAGATGCGGTTTAGTAGCTCAACATTAAAATCGATTGGCGTCGCTAGTGTGCCCTACCCGTCACCTTAATATGGTCCCTAGACGGTAAACACAGAGTATAGTTGTACCAACAAAAAGGATTATAATATACACCACACATCCCTAAGTTTACACACAACCCAAGTGGCGTCTGGCACTAGAACTGTCATTCTCTCTCATTTGTAGATTCGCGCGTACTCGTAATACGGTATTTGACAATTTTTTTATTTTTGTAATCAAAACACTTTTGATTACAAAAATAAATGAAAGAATTACTTGATTCTCATTTAAACTGCCTGAGATATCAGAACTTTAAAATCTCATTATTTTGGGCAAAACCAAAACTCCATACAAATGGCTACTGAGATGTGACGTCACAAACAAGTATTTTGTATGTATTTCATTTAAATTTTGGATGGTAGCTATATCAAATGTTTCGTTTATGTCAATGGTTCTATTATAATAGTTGGTGCCAATTGTGTGGGTTATTCAATGGTATAAGTATTTTTTTAATAATTTCATACTTTTAAAATGGACTTGCCCATGAATCATTGAATGACCATAAAACCGGCTAGACGTTATATTTTTAATTGAGAATTTTTGCTATTGGCACATATTTACCTATATTTTGATAAAATATTTATATTTTGTAAGCTTAGTGAAATACCCTATTGTACTGTACTAAAAATTCAGACGTGTAACAACTGTGGTATGATCTGGTTCTGGTTCCCCTGTCTGTCCAATTATTGCGAAGGTGAGACGGCAGTGTCTCTCTATTATTTTGTGTCAAGACCATGATGGGGAAGTAATGAATGAATGAAAACATTTATTACTTCCCCATCATGGTCTGGTTACTTCCCCATATTAGAAACCTCAACTTCATTTTTAAAGACCTATCCATAGATACCCCACACGTATGGGTTTGATGAAAAAAAATAATTATAGGGTCAGTTCTTAGTATGGGGACCCCGGATTTTTTTTTACATATTTTTATGTAAAAATCGTAATGCGGTTAACAAAATACATCTATTTACCAAGATTCAATAGTATAGTTCTTATAGCTTCGGAAAAAGTGGCTGTGACATACGGACGGACAGGCGGACGGACGGACAGGCGGACGGGCGGACGGACGGACGGACGGACGGACGGACGGACGGACGGACGGACGGACGGACGGACGGACGGACGGACGGACGGACGGACAGACGGACAGACGGACAGACGGACAGACGGAGACGGACAGACGGACAGACGGACAGACGGACAGACGGACAACACAGACATACATGACGAATCTATAAGGGTTCCGTTTTTTTTTTTTGCTTGGCTACGGAGCCCTAAAAATCATCTCTCCTTCATTTTAACTTTTTTATTATGAGGATAATGCTTGGTATCGTGACTGTCTCAGTAAAGTTTGTACAAAACGCCTAAAACATCCTGTATAGTGACTTGTAAAATTTTGCCGCCAGAATCAATAAACTTGAATGATAAGCAATTTTTCTGTGAAAAAGTATCTCACATGAATCAAGCTTTCGTATTAATACGTAGATATGATTAATATTGTTAGTAAAAGCAGAAACGGAACTGCTTCCGGCAGCAAGCTCTATTTACACCGTGAGGGTGATTAGATCTATCGGATCACGGTTAGACGTCCACGTGCACGTAGTGTTGCCATCCGATATCACGAATTGGATCTGGGTGGCATGTGAAAAAGTAATTATAAAAAATAGTACTAAATTATTAGCCAGTAAAAGATTTTAAGGCAAGCAATTATAGTTTTAAGTAGTGATTGTTAGGTAGTAGGTATTAACTATGAAACGCATTTTAAGAATTACAATTTCACTTTTTTTATTTTAACATGTTGCAATAAGAATATTTAAATTTAGAGTGGCATAAAAAACTTGCCAGTGTCAAAAAACTTCAAGTTTATTTTTTTGGCTTGCTGCTGCTCTGAAACATGTCACTTGAGTAAAGAGACACGTTCTTTAGTAGAAAATTAGTCGGTTAATGACCAGCTGTTAAATTAATTGAGTTTGGATTTATAATACATTAATATTATTAAACACCACCTAAAACAAATAAAACCTACACTGACACACACATTTAGACAACACAAACTTTATTAATTGGAAGTTTCATAGATTTAAGTAATTAATTAACAGTACAATAGGGTATTTCACTAAGCTTACAAAATATAAATATTTTATCAAAATATAGGTAAATATGTGCCAATAGCAAAAATTCTCAATTAAAAATATAACGTCTAGCCGGTTTTATGGTCATTCAATGATTCATGGGCAAGTCCATTTTAAAAGTATGAAATTATTAAAAAAATACTTATACCATTGAATAACCCACACAATTGGCACCAACTATTATAATAGAACCATTGACATAAACGAAACATTTGATATAGCTACCATCCAAAATTTAAATGAAATACATACAAAATACTTGTTTGTGACGTCACATCTCAGTAGCCATTTGTATGGAGTTTTGGTTTTGCCCAAAATAATGAGATTTTAAAGTTCTGATATCTCAGGCAGTTTAAATGAGAATCAAGTAATTCTTTCATTTATTTTTGTAATCAAAAGTGTTTTGATTACAAAAATAAAAAAATTGTCAAATACCGTATTACGAGTACGCGCGAATCTACAAATGAGAGAGAATGACAGTTCTAGTGCCAGACGCCACTTGGGTTGTGTGTAAACTTAGGGATGTGTGGTGTATATTATAATCCTTTTTGTTAGGTACAACTATACTCTGTGTTTACCGTCTAGGGACCATATTAAGGTGACGGGTAGGGCACACTAGCGACGCCAATCGATTTTAATGTTGAGCTACTAAACCGCATCTATTTTAAACAATTTTGGGGCTAAAACCTCTCGGCAAACACTTATATATTTATTAAATAACCATGCACAAATGTTGGGTCCGTTTTTGTACACGAAAAAAAACGCCAAAAGCGGCCACTTTTGACGTGAATCAATTTTTCGCGTACGCGTTAGGCCCAACATTTGTACATGGTTATTTAATAAATAGTGAAAGAGTTTGCCAAGAGGTTGCAATCCCGAAATTGTTTAAAATATATCCGGTTAGTAGATAAAAATTAAAATCGATTGGCGTCGCTAGTGTGCCCTACCCGTTACCTTAAGGGTACCTTTCCACTAGAGATGCTACGAAAATGTGAAGCTACGCTACGAAATTATGTGCCCGCTTCCACAATACTATAAATAAATACCACCGTACCACGCATGCGTACCACGCATCCGTAGCACGGATTCGTAGCACGCATCCAGGGCACGCATCATCCCACACTAAAGTTAAAGGCACATTCGTGTTACATGGTAGTCGTTTAAAAAAATAGGTTTTATTTTTAATTAATGCTTTTAAGTGATATGTTTTTTTTATATGATAGGAGGCAGACGAACAGAAGGATCACCTGGTGGTTTGTTAAGGAATTCGCAAAATCTGTGTAACGTTGGTTAATTCCTAAAAAATACAGACAAAGTACCTAAATGTAACACATGAAATTTCTGTAATACCAAATTACTTATTTTGTGTGTTTTGTGCAATAGTTTAACTATCTATCTATGATCGATCTAATTGTTCTTAGTTGGATATTTAGATTTTTTTTTTACAGAAAGGCCAATCAGGATGACCTCACTCCGCCTGATGGTAAGCGGCCGTGGAATCCAAATATGAGGTTGACAGGCACTAAAAACTAACAAAGTACCCATTGAGTCTGCCATCCTCACCCTGATGGCCTGCTGAGATGCCGCTTAACGCCCCGCCTAAAAGACCCCGGATCGTATGAAGGAGGAAACACATGAGCTGGGAGGGCATTTCATGTCTTGATGGCTCGGGGCAGGAACGAGGAGTTGCATTCGATTTTAGAGAAAAGCTCAAAAAATTGTACGTCATTTTTTTACTCTTGAAAAAAGAAAGTGTGTTATTTGACCAGACATCGTGTAGAATTTGATATGTAGGTTACGTATTTATTTTTCCAACCCTAAAATAGTATTACGGATCTATTACGGAGCTATTACGGACTGAACGTAACATTTCGGCCGTTAGCCTTATGTGCTAGGTGTAGTACTGAAAGTTTTAAGTTGGCAACACTGCGTGCAGGAGCATCGGTGCATCTTGTCTGCACGCGTAACACCAATTAACTACTCACTCTGAGCGTGAAATATACCTACAAGTACGAGCGGTTTCTCATTTGTTCTCGTAACTAGTGTGTTTATCGGAACATCTATGGGATTTATAAATAATATCCTCCAACCGATTACGGCTACAGCGGCCAATCTCAGCTATCAGCCACTTACGCAGGATATATTATAGTGCTCAAGTGTGTGCGCAAACACAAGTGCACTCTATACTCCCTTACCCTCATATTCCGATGGGACACTACTGTGACACGACCGGAAAGGCATCGTGCGCAGGACTAACAGCTTAACGTGCTTTCCGAGGCACGGGGGTACAAGACCGCCAACTTCCAGACTTCGGGCTGCCACTAAGAATTTCTTACCGAAAACTTTTTGCCCGACCCGGGGATCGAACCCAGGACCTGTCGCACAGCCGTCGCTTTAGAGTGCGACCCACTAACCACTGCGCCACCGAGACAGTCAAATTCGGATTTATAAATAAGGTGTGTCGGACATGTTTGTAGCTTTCATTCTTTTCAATATAAAGAAAAAACGGTTACTAACAATTTGGGCTATATATATTTTTTACAACGGCTCTTGTACAAAATTACAGAACTGCGCGTTTAGAACCTTGATTAATGTATTCATTAAAAGGCTAAAAAATCGGTATTAAAATGTATTAAAAATATTACTTGCAAAACTTTACAGGTAACAATTAGTAGTTTGACGATCAAATTACTTTTGAACCCTTGAAGATATGTGTCGAAAATTGTCATTTGTAGATAATTGGAAGCACCCACGAATGCACCTATTTCCTAAACATAGATCTGTCAAACAAACATTGCTTCCCATTAATATTCTCAGTTATCAATATTCCCATTTCACGCTCTACCCTAGCGGCATCGCTGACATCACCCGATCCCGGCAAAGCCTACCGGGGTGTTAAATTGTTGAATTTCCTATCTGGCACATGCAAGACGAGTCGGCTGACTGGCCTTAGCGCGAAGATATCCGTAACGAACAAGAACACATGTCGCATCCAAACATACGAGAAACACAGCGCGTGTGAAAGGTAGGGGAACTCCGTTTTGGTCGTAACGTACGGTTCGTGCAGGTGGATTTATATTTATCTGACGTGTCGTGACGTGATGCGTCAGAACGGTATCGGTTTCATACATTTAGTATGGTAGCGTTCACACTAGTAATGCGTAATGTGTTGTGATGGCTTCTGTCGTGTCGTATCAGAAACGATCCCGGTTGCGTCAGAGCGGTGGGGCGGGGGACGACGACGTCATGCACGTCAGACAAATGTGCAAGCGCCAGTGTTGTGTTGGGACGCGTCAGAGTCCTCTGTTCCTGTTCACTTTTAAATATGGACGAATTAATTGAACTTGTTCGACAACATAATGTGATTTATGATACAAAATCTAAACAATATAAAGATCAGTTTATTAGGACAGCTGTTTGGGAGGAGATAGGAGTTGCCAATATCATAAATTGAGTATCTTCTTCATAATCTGAATCAGAATCGGATAACTCATGGGAGAACATTGAAAACGTGTTACCTTTCCTAGAGCTACAGCTGTACTGATTCAAAATATCGTCAGAAGGCGTCAGAACATGACATATAAATGTGAACACTAGCCATCACGTCACGACACGACACGTCACGACACGTCAGATAAATATAAATCCACCTTAAGGCAGACCTAGCGCAACCTCGTCGAAGACGAAATGCACTTACGCGAATATCACATGACGTAACCAGGTTTTCGTTTCGCTACAACTGCATCTAGATAAAATGATGTTTTCTTTCTTGGTAGTGTGAGAATGTTAAATTGTATGAAGGTGGTTATTTAAAATGAATCTGTCCATGTAAACTACACGTCGTAGGTACACACACAAACACAGATTTCTTTTTATAAATGAAATATTCACGCAAGCCGTGTGGTCCCCGGCAGAGTAGAATAGGCCACCCTCACTCTGAACGAGGTGTCGTAAAAGGCGACTAAGGTAAAGCTGCTGGCATGATCATCAGCACCCAGAGAAGGAAAACTCTGCATTTATATCAAAACCCTCGCCAACCCGTCTGCCAAGCGTGGTGAGTATGGCAATTACTCCTCATGTGATTGAGGGAGGCCCGTGCCCCAGCAGTGGGGACTTAAATGGGCTGATGATGATTCACGCAAGCTGCAAGGACGAAAGCTGACGAAAGCGTGCTTAAAGCTGACAGCTGACGACGACCTGGGTCTTAGACTTTGGCGATTCAAAAAAGCGAATGGTCTATTGTTCTCATTTTTGTGCTTGTTTTTAATTTCATGGCTGTGACTTCCATGGATGTCACCACGGTGAGGAAGCATGAAAGGTGTCTTTATCAAGTTTGATTAATTTATTACTACGAAACTACACTAAGCCTAAGGCGGTTTGTGTATACTAAGTTACATAAAATGTTTTCATAGTGGTGACATACATGGAAGTGCCAAAATATGCACAAAAATGAGAATGGCCCGAATTTATGAATTGACAAAGACACTAAGCCCACACAATAACAATACAAGAGCTTTTAAGGAAAGCTCTTGTTATAACTGTGCCAAACCGATGTGTGTCAACTCTGTGCTAATGCTATTGCCGTTATAAATTTTGCCACTTTCAATATTTATTCATTCATCCTATTCCTATCCAAATATAGAGCCATAGGTTTAAGTTTTATTATGCGTTTCAACTAAAAGGGCACAACTTTTACCAACATTATCCAGCACAAATAGTAGCGTCATCATTTCAGCCAATAAACGTCCACTGCTGGACGTCTCCCCCAATGATCTCTACACAGATCGGTCCTGTGCTGCCCTGCATTCAAGGGATTCTCGCGACCATCACTAGATCGTCGGTCCACCTTGTGGGGGGCCTGCCACGGCTTTCGACCTTACTATACGCGGCCGCCACTCGAGGACCTTTCTGCCCCAACAGCCTTCTGATCTCCTCGCGATGTGCCCTGCCCATTGCCACTTGGGGCATGCAATTCTTTGGCCTATGTCTTTGACCTTGGTTCTCCTGCGGATCTCAATAGTAGCAACTTTCTCTAATCAATACTTAATTTATTGCAGCACTTCTCAGCGCTCTATTCCGGTCGACCGACCTGGTCCCCTCAGACGTGGTCGCCGGCTGCGTCCTTCCTGAGGGTCCGACAGAAGAGGGAGACGAGGGAGATGCGGACGCATCCAAATGCTCAACGACGAAGAGCCGATTTACACAACAGACCTGAACAAGGTGTTCTCGGAGACACCCCCCTGGATGAACCTGGAAGACGCTCTGTACTACCTCCGGCTGTCTATAGCGGCGTACGGGTGGCCATACGTGCTGTACCGCCATTGTTTCACCGGATTCTGCAAACTGGCCCGACACTTGACGTGTTGCTGCTGTCGGTGAGTCAACTGTTCAACTTTATTATCTATCGTTCGCCTGAGTACCGTGCGTCTGTTTTCTCCAGTGAAAATAACCTCAATATTTATTAAAATTAGGATGAATAGACTATTTCTGGGTAAGTTTTTTGACCGTGGGATAGCCACGCTTCGGCATGAATGGGGCAGCTAGACCGGACTGTTAGCACGGCCTCACAGAAAACCGTGAAGCAGCACAGTGCTGGGTTTCGCTGAATAAGTGAGGGTACCGGAGGTTCTATCCGGGGAAAAGGAGGGTTTAAAGGTTGGCAGCGCAATTGTGACTCCACTGGTGTCCATGGGCGGCGGCAATCGCTTACCATCAGATTATCCGTCTGCTCGTCTGCCACTTGCCACATAAAAAATATGCTCGCTCTATAGTAGGCTTTCTCAACTCTAGGGTTCAGTGTGAGGCAAAGAGTAAAATCATTAAAAAAAATGGTTTTTATGTGATGACTGGCAGACTAGCAAATGAATCTCCTTATTGTAAGGGATTGTTGTGACAAAAGCCTACGGGGATATTAAGAATGTGGCAACTCAGGTGGTCGAAAATGATACACAGCTTTGTAAACCAGTAATTAACGTATATCGGCCGACTCCATATTTAGGTTCGTCGATTATATTGAATTGATCTTGCAATTAAAAAGTTACGAAGATGAGCAGTTTAAAGGGTAACCAGTCGAATCACTTCAATTAACTGTTATTACAATGTCATAAAACTCGTGAACAACGCACTGTAACTAAGTGTAACTTACTTATTACGCGTTTATTACTTCGATAAAGTAAGTTACGTTTATGCTAATGTATCAATTAACTGTTCTCAAACGGCAAATCGACGTTGCATCGTTTTGAAGGTACACGAGAAGTTACGAGATAAACATACATAATACATAATATTCTTTGTATACAGTCCCTGTATACAAAGAATATTATGTATTGCCACGCCCTGTTGGTCTAGTGGTTTAAGTACCGGGCCGTGATCTCGGGGTCCTGGGTTCGATTCCCGGGTCAAGCGAAAAGTATGTTTCGAATTTTTCGAACATAGCTCGGGTTTGTGATCACCAATCCGCATTTGGCAAGTGTGGTGATTAAGCCTAATCCCATCATAGTAGCGATGACTTGATTTCTATGATGGAGGCCTTTGCCCTGCAGTGGGACAGTTTATAGGCTGATACTTTACTTACTTTATACAGTCAAATGTACTGTACTGTATGTACTCCTTTTTCCGCACTTAGACTATCATTTGGTCCATCGTGCGTGTTGGGTCCTGGCTATTCTAGCCAGCCTAACTCCGCCCAGAAGCGCAGAAGCTTCCTGGAAGCTTCACAGGCTTCGCGGAGTGACCCCGCTGATCCGAGGATTTCTTCGAGTTGTCTGGTCACCGCAACGCATTCTAGGACCACGTGTGTGACTGATTCCTCGGCTGGGAACACATGTTTTTGGGAAGTTATTGGGAACATATTAAACAAAACATGAAATTATAATAGCTAATATTCCCGATTTTTTAGCATTGTGATTTTAAATGGTCTGAAGGATCTATTTTTCTACTTACACTTATGTCTTCTTGTTTTCAGTCTCAACATAATTGATTTATAGAAACCTAAATGTTTTGACCAAGCTCAATATCGAAGTGGTTCAGGCAATGGGCGGGGGTGGTAGGTTCCGAGTTCAATTGCCGGTCTAGTTGATTTAGAAAATGAACACTATAATGTATCAATACGGGGATTAACACGATATTTATTATGTGAAACAACATTGTGTACTCACATATTTGGCTCGACGTTTCGGCTACGTTACAGCAGCCGTAGTCACGAGCGGACTGACATAATAAATATCGTGTTAATCCCCGTATTGATACATTATAGTTATAATGCAACGCGAAAATCTAAAAAGCCATTTAGAAAATGAACTTTTATAAATTTTCTCGTACTGGATGTGCTGCAAGACCTCCATAGCTAACGGCATCTACCTACCCGTAGTACTCTTAATCACTCGTACTATACACATTAGCCCTGTATTTATTTCCCTACTTATTGAAATTATGTTTCAAAAATGATACGTCAGTCAAATAAATTTCAAAGATGTTACGCTATGTCCATTGGAATTAACTAGGTAGTGGTTATCTATGTTGAGGTTCGCCGGCTGGACCAGCCTCTTTTATATTATTTATGTTTTTATCCTTTTTTTTCTGATTTTGATAGATTATTGTTTTTTATTGTCTGAGTGTCTGTGTGGTGTCAGTAATAATACTAGAAATTAAACATGCTGATAACAGACGTTATTAGCTTCCCATCGCCAGCATGGTATTAAAAGATTATATACAGTCCCATCGCCACAACACTACTTAACTACATATTATAATAACAAAGACAAAAAGTAATACAAAACAAGGCTGCCTAATCCCAAACAAGAAAGGTCCATACATTAACCCTTGCTGTTTAAAAAACATAAACGACGAGTCATGTTATGAAACAATCGGTTTTGGCACTATTTACAATGAACCTACTTATTGTTTATAATCCAAGAATAATTGAATGAGTCATGCTCATAAGACTAACCTAAACTAAGTTAAACTTCAACAGTGATGAAAACAAGAGAGAATACGTACAATTTGAGTAAACGCCAAAGTAAAGAAGTTAACAAATTAGGGCCCGTCTTGTAGTGCTAGATAACAATAGCCAGGGGCATATACCAACATATTATCCTAATTTGTGACAATTTAGAAAAAAAAATGTGCGAAAGAAAACCGCCTTCAAAAACTACGAACTAAAAAGTGTAAAATAATATTTTTATCACTTTATACACTTTAAATAGTATTTTATTACAGTACACTCGAGAAAAGGTTTTACCGAAGTCATTTAATACAACATTCAATTATTCAACATGGATTAGGCGCCGACTTCGGTAAAACCTTTTCTCGAGTGTAATGTAATAAAATGTTATTTGAAGTGTAATATTGTAATAAACACATGTCGAATATACATGTCGATACACACATATACATATAATTGAGAACCTCCTTTTTTTAAAGTCGGCTAAAGATACATATGACTCTTTGTCACCGAGTCTTGAATCAATGCTTTGATGAACATGATCGCATCACCATCGCTCTGTAATTTTGTTTTAGCGACATAACTGCCTCTTCCAGATGAAATGAACTAACTCCGACAATTTCCCGGTCCAGCCAAACTTTTGATATAGTACTAACACTACAAACACTTCCTTACTTACTTTGCTGCGCTTTAGTTTGTGCTAAGCTTACCCAGTCGGACACTATTAATTCCTTTGGGTCTTTGGCAATTTCATCCGTCTAGAAATAATCTTGGACGCGCCCAGTACATGCTCTCTTGGCAGCAAAGTCCCATCCTCTGTACATGTCCGACACAGCGGAACCGACTAGATTTTATTTCGCCATCGATGTTTGACTCAAAGCAACAAAACCAAGCTAATAAATATTGTTCGTGTACAGGCCGAAGAACTCAATCGTGACTGACGACAACTGCTGCATGTGCAACTTCGCTGGCGTCAAGTACATGTCCAAGCTGGCTGCAGACGATATTATCTTCGCTTCCTTTAACAACAGGGTCTTTGAGGTTTGCAATTTCTTGTTTTTTGTTTTCTTTGACAGGGTGAAACAGCCATCAGGTTATTGATCCAAACGTTTGAAGTGAAAAAGTTTGAAAGATTTGTATACATTGATGTGCGTACGCGTATCATCCTAGGAGCCGCTTTCCATCAGGGGTGATTGTAGTTAAGTGATGATCTATCTATAGATAGGTCATCTAGTCTAATAAAAAATCTGTAAGTACACCCGTGTGGTCCCCGGCAGAGTAGAATAGGCCACCCTCACTCTTACCGAGGTGTCGTAAAAGGCGACTAAGGTAAAGCTGCTGGCATGATCATCAGCACCCAGAGAAGGAAAACTCTGCATTTATATCAAAACCCTCGCCAACCCGTCTGCCAAGCGTGGTGAGTATGGCAATTACCCTCATGTGATTGAGGGAGGCCCGTGCCCCAGCAGTGGGGACTTAAATGGGCTGACGATGATGAAGTACTACCTACTTAGGAAAACTCACTACTTCGTCTCACATCAAAAACGTCGTGTGTGCATAGGACTCTGGGTGCACTAATAAATAAACCACCAACAATAGGTACCAAGTCCAGACCAACTCCAGATTCGCGAACTACAATTTTGTATAGGTAATATGAACATTTTTGCCACGCAATCTTCTAATGATTCTTCTACCACAGAGGTAGACCTTTTTTGTGAGCATATCATCAATCTTTGTCTAATTGCCATTATCAAAACGGAACCCAATCATCTGATCCTACCCGCACTTACTTAATTAAACCCAGTGCTACCAAAATGTTTTATTTATAAACATTGGCTGTTCTTCAGCACCATAGTGCAAAGTTTACCAGTAGCTCCACTTATTAACGGACAGCCACACATCAATGTTTACAAATCTAGTCAAATTCTTCAATAAATGCTGATTTTTATGTCAAACACGTTTAGTTCAATATAAAAAGAGCAAATTTGACATGGTTGTAATAACCTGATCTATGGCCAACTGTACTTATGCTGTGAAGTATATCGGGGTGCCGGGCACGGTAAGTCAATCAGTAGATAGGTTGATTGTGTTATGGATAAAAATTTAATATATATTTTTTAATAATTCTCACAACATCTCATACGTTGACCTGATTCCGTACTTAGTAGCTTAAGCACTTGTGTTACAGATATCAGACAACAGAGGAACACAAATATATACTTAAATACATATATTACACCCAGACACCGAACAAACACAAGTCTTCATCGCACGAATGTTTGTCCAGGGTGGGGATCGAACCCACGACCTTTGGCGTAAGAGGCAGGGTCACTACCAATTGCGCCATCCGGTCAGTCAAATTCTACCAATGTCAAGTTATTAAAGAGACACGAACTGTTAAATATGACATGACCGGTGTGTTCGGTTGTATCTCTTTGATTGAGTTTATTTTTAAAGGTAACACAAAGTATTCGAAACTAATTTTGACAGATGGCAACTTTATGGTTTCTCTTCCGTTTCCGCCGTCGGGAATGTCCGTCCATATTTTTGGGCTCATGCTTTTTATAATTAATTTTTAAAATATTGTACACTAAATCGTCGGACATAATAAATTACAGTCCATTCAGAAGACCTTTTAATTGACCCCAACAAACACTACCTATATAAAAATGACATACTTACACATAGACAAGACAAAACATTAGAAGGGAGATTCGTATGACATGGTATGACCGTGCTTATAATTAATGTGCTTGCTCCCGTGCCGTTGCGGCGTCGCGCGTCGTCATGCACAAAGTAGCAAAATCACCGAATAGCTCTATATTTTACTACTGTGGCATCACTCTTGCGATCATTACTTCGCAATCCATATTACACGTGTTACGAAGCAATAACTACAACTTGAGTAACACATAACAGTTATGCGTTACCAACTCCAAGGAGAGACCGTGAATTCACTTTGGCAATCGAATAGTTAAGACCTAGCTGTACATTTTGAAAGAGCCTCCGAATTGTAATATCATAATTTAATGTGAATCTTTGTCTGAAATTTTGAATGTAGGGATAGTCCGCACGCGAAACCGAGGAATCGAAGGCTGATGAAATTATTAAATAATTCTATGACGGTATCCATACCACATACCCCACACTCTCTTTCGTGATGACCTTGCCGTGAAACAATTGTTTTATTTTAATTCAAATATAATAAATACCTTCCCTCCTATGAGGGATGATTCTATAAACATTTCATAATTTCCTCAGGCAGGACTCGCGGGCTATAGCTAGCGCACGGACGTAAATAAAGATCTATTTTTAAATCCGTGAGCTATTTGTGTTGACTATTATTTTTTAACATTTTTTTGAAGCTAGATAGCCTAGATAGAGAACTCCTCCTAAATAAAAATACTGAAGGTTAGATGCCATTTATAGTTATTTATTGTGAAAAAGAAAAACCCAAACATTTTTTGTGACTCCTCTGGTGTTGCAGGTGTTCATGGGCGGCGGTAATCGCTTACCATCAGGTAATTCGTCTGCTCGTCTGCCCCCTATCCCTAAAAAATTATGAAGATCGACTCCTAAAATAGCGTAAATGGATTGAATTATGAAAAAGTTTACCGAAACCGATCTTTTGATAGATTTCGAAGATAATTGTACCTACTATGAAATCATTTATCTTGCCTGTGCTAAGATTGGTGATAGAATATCCTATTTGTTGTTGATTTCTCCAGTACTTGATCCTCTTTACGAATAGTTTGCTACAGTATCATTGGCAAAGACTTGTTCAGATTTTGATACACCATCTGAACAAACATAGTAGGCGGGAAGGTGTTTATCTTATGGTTAGGTATCTTTTCTCCATTTGTTTTCGTCTAGAGATAACAAAGTTACGAGCGAAAAAGTTTTTCTGGCCGATCTTTCACTTTGTTGTTTGGAATAATAATAATATAATATTATTCTTGTTATTTTTGTGCCCGTTTCCCATGTCGTCACGCTCTTGGCAATGGCAGTGATCGTCGCATCAGCGTTTATGGCCCGTTTCATAGTCCTTCGCTATTCGTCCTCCCCTAACATAGCTCTTCTTGTTGCGCATACGATTTTGCTAGTACCTACCGCGTTAAGACGTCTACTGGACTATCTTCCTTTTCTCGATGCGTAGGTTCCTTTCTCAGCCACCATAGTTTCAATATTCAATATTCTAGTTAATATGTAACATTTGTTTTTCAGCTACCATTCTGCGTGATAGCAGACCACGAGCGCGAAAGTATCGTGGTGGCTGTGAGGGGCTCAATATCCTTACGAGACATATTCACGGATTTCACCGCTGGATCGGAGAAATTTGAAGCTGATGGTATGCTTGACCGACTTGTTCCTCTATGTTGCACGTTGCCATAAACATTTTCAAATAATTTCGTAATACAACTCCAAATAAAGCTCCCAAGGCCACTCTCCTTGGGTTCTTTGAAATTGACGAACTCAAGCAGACTCAACAAATGTCAAAACAAAATTAAATCACTTCTTAGGATGTAACATAGACTAAGGCAGTTAGTTCTTAAACCTGAATTTTTAATACCACATCAGACAATTAAACACTGAATTTGAATGTTCTACTACCAGGCTTGCCAGAAAACACAGCGGCCCACAAAGGCATGTCCATGGGCGCAGCGAAGATGTTGAAGCGGCTCTTACCTGTTCTAGACCGCGCTTTTCAGCAGTTTCCACACTACGACCTGGTACTAACGGGTAAGTCAAATATAAATAATGGTTTAACACCAAAGTCTTGTTAAAATTGCCATCATGGCACAACATTTTCACTTGTTTAAGACGTGTATGTAATTACAGGTCACAGCTTAGGAGCTGGTGTAGCAGTATTAGTGGCCCTAAAGTTAAGGCCACGGTATCCCCACCTCAAAGTATTCGCTTTTTCGACGCCAGGCAAGTACTCTTTCCGTTCTTCTTCTCTCTACTGAGTTACTATCGCTACGTGTCATGTTCCCGTCCTCTACTTAGAAATTGATTAGATACAATTTTCTTTTTTTTTACTTATTCAATTGTATTCACAGCGGGCCTAATAAGCCGAGAAGCAGCCAGGTATACTGAGAGCTTCGTGCTGACGGTGGGAGTCGGCGACGACCTAGGTCATGAGGCTCAGCGTGCACAGCATAGAGAACCTACGGACAAAGGTCATACAGACCATTCACGCTACCAAATTGCCCAAGGTGAGGATCACCCTGGGGTACCACAGGGTTCAATTATAGGTCCACTATTTTATTCATTGTTATATTTTTGGAATGAATTTTAATTAACCGCCGAATGTAATAATAGAGTTCTGGAAATTTTGTGGCAGTTCTGCAAGGTTTGCTTGTCGACCCAATGTTTTATTTATGCAATGCAAGTAGGATCAAAATTTAACGACTTCACATAATAACTTCGTAATAAGTTATATGTATACGGTAGAATACCGTTTTCGGCACTGTACAAAGAATGCCCTAGATTGAAGTCGATTGAGAATTATCTGGTTCATTTATTTATACTGATCTAAATATTTAAATGACGCGCATACCCTGGTGTTCCAGTACCGCATCATGCTGAACGGGTTCGGCTACGCGCTGTTCGGCGTGCCGGCGCGCGACCTGGAGTCCACATGGCGCCGGCCTGAGGAGCTGGAGGCGCACCCGGCCGATGACTCCGCCGACGCGCTGCTGGTTCAGAGCGTGTCCACCGTGAGTGCTGTCAGTCACCCCCCCTTACTAGGCGTCGAAGCTTCGCTTGCCTCATCCACCGTCACGTCATTGGTGCTCAATGCTCATCGTGAATAACACAACAATACACTTACAATGAAACGCAATTCGCGACCGAATCGCTCTCCCGTCCTTTTCACACTAATGTTTTTTACCCTAGGTATTTTTTGATATATTATAGGGAATGAGACTTTATATTTGATACAAAGGTGTTGCCGAACTACAATACCTACTATCGATAATTTTTTAGTATCGATAGTAAAAACGTAACGTTAGTATCGATACTCGTTGCTTGTCACCTAAATTACTTCAGAAATTGTCTAAGCTTCAGATACTTTACGTCAATTTTTTCCAAATTTTGCCCCTCTTTAAAAACCACCCATCGAATTGTTAACAAAACAAACTTGTTTATTCTATGACAATACTATTGTAAATTGTTAAGGCGACGGGTAGGACACACTAGCGACGATAATCGATTTTAATTTTTAGCTACTAAATCGGATCTATTTCGCGGTTACAATCTCTCGGCAAACACTTGTACTATTTAGTAAATAACCATGCACAAATATTGGGTCCGTTTTTGTCTGCGATAAATTGATTCACGCCAAAGGTGGCCGCTTTTGGTGTGAATCAATTTTTCGCGTACGCGTTGGACGCGTTGGACCCGTCACCTTAAGTAACCTATCGATAGTCTAAAACAGTTTATACTGTTGATGGTTTTGGTTATTTCTGAGCTATCGATATGCAGTCGATTATCTATTGGCAACACTATTTTACACGCGCTATCCGTCTCTTTTATTTGATGCGATAAGTAAGTCTTTGGTTTCGTCGGTCGTACGGGAGCGTTTCATTGTAGGCCACCAGGCACGACCTCACAGCCCTGGGTTAAGTTGGCTTTGGAGTTATATTTTTGCAAATCAATATTTATTTTAAAATCTGCGATAGATTCTGACGATCTATTGAGCTGAAGTATTTATTTAATATGTACTGTAATATTGTAATGAAATATTGACAACCGATACACCTACCAATGGCACAAATTATTGCTCGAAAAGATGTTGACAAAAAAGGTGTGCGTTATTGTAAAAAATGTATTCTACAAAAAATGTGTGAATACCTATTAGGTGCACTCATTTTTGGTAATTTTTTTGGCAAAAGGTACCTATTTTTCTGCCTAGTAACATCCCTCACAGGGTTGTGAGTAGAGTAGCCCCTTTAGCAAGCCAGATATTGATAAGACGATGTACTTAATAAAACAATATGTATCTACCTTTTTTCCGGACAGCATCAAAAGTAGCTTAAGAGTTTAGTGCCATGTCAAAGTCTAGTGTGTTTCCAAGGGTTACAGACAAAATTTTATTTTGAAATAGGTACCTATGTCAAAATAACATTTTGTCCGTAACCCTATATATTCATTTTTTTCATTCTTTTTGACAACCCTGAATCAAAAAATAAACTTATTAAGTTATTATACTTGATAAGAATGATACTAGTACCGTTTGGTAGGTAATTTAATAAGGATTAACTATTTCTTTAACATTTTTTACCTAACTTACCGTTTCTGAGTAAAATAAAAAAAAAACTGAAAATCGGAATCTATTTAGGCGGAGAAGGGGGACGCGGACACCCTGCGCGGATGAAGACTTTAAGGACATACATTTGGGGTCTTCAGGAACGATTCTGCGTGAAGATTAACTTTGGGTTTTTTTTGAGGTTCCCCTTATGACGTCACCTAACTTCCCCGGGCTACTACTAGGTACTAAAGTGTTAAGATGCTTTTGATGCTGACCCTACATACATTATGTTACTATAGTCATTCATGAATAACACTTTATAGTACTACAACCATTGGTATATCTCCATATCGATGACTTCAACACACAAAATGTCTATAAAGCTGGCTGGTTACTGAACATTAAATGCAGTTTTGCAATAAAATCATTCTGCATAGTTATTGCGACTGTTTTAAAAAAAAAAGATTTCGAATTTTTACTTAATTTTATTTTAAATGTGTTATCTTAACTTTTACATTATTGATGCGGCCTTTTATAAAATCTTAAAAAAATATATTTAATAAGTTAATTTTATTGTAATTATTTCTTTAATAAGTACTTAAATAACCTTTATATTTATGATTTATTGGTACTAAGTACTTATCATGTATGTATCTACGTATATTGCTTTTTATCACTTTATGTTTGTGTGTGTGTTAGTGTGTCACATTGAATTTAATTGTGTTGTGTTTTGCTGTTTACACATTTTGTCGTACCGTATCATTTCGCTGCAGTAGTTAGCTGTAGAATAAGGTTTTTATCTTCCATTCCGATTTCTGATAGTAGAACCTATATCTAAACAAATAATAATCAATACATAGTGAATAAGTCTGAGGGGCCGTTCAAGTATTACGTAAGCACTATTTCTTTGCTTTGTTTATTTTGGATAACATGGGGGGTAGGGGAGTCTAGATGATGATTACGTCATCGATAATTATTTTCTTTTTACACAAATGGCAACCCTCCCATTAAGTTTGCTTGAAAACGAAACGTATTATCGGGGAATTCCCTACAAATAAAGCATAAGGTTAGTAGGGTTGCCGAAAAATGTTTACGTAAGCATGGGGGGAGTGGAGCTTTGCTTAGTTTTGCTGACAAGGGGGTGGGGGGTAAATAACTGTAATAAATCTGCTTACGTAATACTTGAACGTCCCCTGAGAAGCGATCATTGTTAGCTTTCTTTAAAAAAATATGACAAAAAAGGACAAATAAGAGACGAACCAGAAACATTTCCTAACCAATCAGCAGGTACACCAATTTAAAACGGGTGTATCCGTGAACATTAACATCCCTTTAACCACGTGTTCTACCAACTATTCTGAACAACATTTCGCACCCCCAGTTGACCGTGGGAGAGACATGCTTCGGCATGAATGGGCCGGCTCGACCGGAGTGATACCACGACCTCACAAAAAACCGGGGTGAAGTAGCACTGTGCTGTGTTTCGGTGCGTGAATGAGGGTACCGGAGGCCCAAACCGGGGGTAAAGGGGAGCTTAAAGGTTGGCAGCGCACTTGTGACTGCACTGGTGTCGCGGGTGTCCATGGGCGGCGGCAATCGCTTACCATCAGGTGATAATTCAGCTCGTCTGCCACCTATCACATAAAAAAAGTGATCATACTTAACCATCGATTTTATCAAATTTGAAAAGAACGTTGTAGATAACATAATATGTGGAACTTTTTTCATATTGTTCTTCTTTAATTTGGGGATTTAATGGAAGAAATTAAACTTATGGTGACGGGTAGAGCACACTAGCGATGCCAATCTATTTTAATTTTTAGCTACTGAACCGGATCTATTTTAAACAATTTAGGGGTTCAAATCTCTCGGCAAACACTTATACTATTTATTAAATAACCATGCACAAACGTTGGGTCCGTTTTTGTACGCGAAAAATTGATTCACGCTAAAAGTGCCTGTTTTTGGCCGCGTACGCGTTGGACCCAACATTTGTGCATAATAATTTAATAAATAGTATAAATATTTGCCGAAAGGTTGTATCCCCGAAATTGTTTAAAATAGATCCGGTTTAGTACCGAAAAATTAAAATGGATTGGCGTCGCTAGTGTGCCCTACCCGTCACCTTAATATGTATCTTTAAACGTACTTTTCAAATATGATGAAATCAATGGTTCGAAGTAAGATCACTAATGCTTATTTTCCACTGAGGGTGCAATTTGTTCTACGACTTTTAGAAATTCACATAAATTTCAACCTGTCATACAAAGTCGGTCATATGACATGGGGAGTCGAAATCATTTTGGATGAATCTCGAATAGACGTAGAACAAATGTTGTACATAATGGTTGGTAAAACACGTGTTTAAAGGGATGTAAAAATTCACAAGTACACAGTTGTATATGTAAGTTATTTACTATATTTAGGGAATGAACTTTTTTTAACTGATTCGATTATAGGTGTGCTGCTCTAGGCCTTCAGCTAACGTCAGCTTATCCTCATAGTAGGTACAGGGAATACGGATGCCATAATTTCGGACTTGGTGCCAACTGGTGTCATGTTGTCTGGCGCATTTATTTTTGTGATAGGTGGCAGACGACCAAACGGATCACCTGATGGCAAGCTGAATATATATTTTCTATCTTCTATCTCCTTGTATCTTCAATACGTATATTCTAGTGTGACGTAATGCAAGCGGCCGGCGCGGGAGCGGGTACTCGTAGGTCGGACGAACACCTATTTGCTTGGCTGCATTGTCGTGCATGGGAGGCAATTCTTGTTGTTTTTTTGAACGAACTGTAATGTATTTTTAAAAATAACTGTTGACGACACCGGTATACGGTAAAGCTTAATTAGCTTATGATTATACCAAGCCTTATATAAAAAGTGTAATTAGTTATTATAAGTGAAATAAAATAAAATTAAATAATTACCGCTGCCCATAGATAGCCGCAAAACCTCTTATATTTACATATTCATGCCTAAAGTCTGATAAGTAACTTTACATCTGCATGCCTACAAATAAAACACTACGCAGTTTAACGTAGTTGTCGCGTTGCAGGAAGCGGCGCTAGTGTCGCGCAACGTGTTCGCGCGGCGGTTCTCGACGGCGCGGCTGTTCACGGCGGGCCGCATACTGCACATCGTGCGGCGCAAGCGCATGGGCATTGAGAAGTAAGTGATGATTCTATACAGTGGCGTAGCTTGGGTGTCACGGGCCGCCTGGGGTCTTATAATATTAACTTTAGACACCTTTAGCTAATAATCAATTTGCCCTTTTAAGGCCGCCCTAACCAGTTGATTTAAATTGTTAGCGGATCTATTTTAAACAATTTCGGAGGGGAATCTCTAAGCAAACTTTTATACTATTTATTTAATAATTGGGCACTACTTGTTGATCTGTTTTTGCACTCGAAATTTGGATTAACGCCATAAATAGCCGTTTTAGGCGGTAATTCAAATTTGAGTACAAAAGCAGACCCAAAAGTAAGTGAAAGTATTAAATAAATAGTTTAAGTGTTTTCCAAGAGTATGCAGCTGCGAAATTGTTAAAAAGATATCTGGTTTAGTTGCTAACAATTTACGTCAATTCAATTGGCGTCGCTAGTGTGCCTTTCCCATATTTTTCCCCATCAAGTACATGAAATGAATATTTTTTACATGTCTTACTTATAGTAATGAAGCGGATGAATCGAGGTATGTAATTTAATTATTGTTATTATACAATTATACAAATGGTATTCGTCATTCGTCGTCATCAATACAAGCTTATTAATGTCCTCATTCTGAACGATACGAATAATATTAATAGATAATCTGACTACTATTGAACCCTCGCGCAGATTTCAGTTTACCTTTACCACGGAACTGGAAAAAATTACCTATTATACCTATGGTGAAATACATCAAACCCCATCTGCTTTTGTAATAATTTTGTTTTGTAATACGTTTTATTATATTTCATCAGAAAAGTGCGCACTCACGAGCCTACGTACGAGATGCGCTGGGCCTGTCCCGAAGACTTCATGGAGCTGCAGGTGATGCCGCGGATGCTGCTCGACCACCTGCCCGAGAACGTGCACCGGACCCTCCACACGGTCCTGCAGGAGCGACACGCCTACCGCGTCACGCACGTCGTCTAGCCGCCAAGTGATACAGTGGACTTTCAACTGGCAAACTACCTATTGCTCATATGCTAACTTAACTCGGGAATGTGCATAAACACTGTGCTCAACCACCTGCCCGAAAAGGTGCAACAAATCCTCCACATAGTGGTGGAGATCTACAGGCGAGACACGCCTACCGTTTTGTCACGCACCTCGTCCAGCCGCTAAGTGATTCGAACGTTTAACTGGCAAATAGTCTAGTTAACTGGGTATAAGACGCAAGCAATACAGCGCCCTTTACTGTGCTTAGCCTTGGCTAAGAACGTGCACCGGACCCTCCACTCTGGTGCAGGAGGGACACGTCATCGCATCACGCACGTCGTCTAACCGCCAAGTGATTTTGACTGACAAACAAATATTATCATTATTACCTACTCATACACTGAGTTAACTCGTGAGTGCGCATAGCACGCATTAAACACTGCTGCCAAACTGTGCTGAACCACTTGCCTGTGAATACACAGGACGCTAAACACTGCAGACTTGCCTACAAGTTTCACGCACGTCATCTAGCTAAATCTAAGTATCGAAGTAAATCTGATCTCACCACAATTTAGAAAGCGTTGAACGCTAGCCATCGTTCTGCAGCAGATTCACGTCAGTCACGGACGCCAGTAGGTAAGTGTTTCAACACTGTACTTGCCATTAAAAGCCAACGTAAGTATGACAAGTTAATAAGCGTCGACCAGCCGCGAAGTGTTAAAATGGCCTTGAGTTGAGCGTTAATGAAGATAGATCAAAAACAATATTGTAATGTATGTAGTCCCATAAGTTCCCTGTCATATTACTTAGGGATCCTCTCAATTTCTTTGCTTAGCAGCAGCATAATGCCGTTCTCGTAAGAATTTGAAGATGTAATCTGTGTACATGTCTGAAGTGGTGGTGAGTGTTGGGATCCCTAACACACACATTGGGTGTGTCGCTGCCATACTGGCATGAAACGATTCGACCAAAGAGAGTAACTGTATTTTATTTGGAAACAAGGCTCACAAGAGTTACTACATACAAGCATTTTATTACAACAAAGTAAAAACATTATAAGTACATACGTTATGTTTATTTTCAAAAAAGAACAATGTACCTATTTAAGTGAGGAACAAGAATATCTTTTAATAATAAATCAAACCATGTGTGAGTGTTCTATAATAGTACCAAGTTTTATAGATAGGTGGGTATTTATGGAATAAAAAGTTAATAGTACCGACCTGCGTGAAATTCTTCGATTAAAACGAAGTTGTGTGATAGAGTGAGGGTTTTAACTGAAATTGGTAGAATAACAATTGGCACAAAATACCTACCTGAAGTGAGAAATATCGAAGGTGACTGGACAATAAACACATTAAAATGCTAATAAATTACATATTGGAGAAAATGTATTACCTAAAATGAATCTCAAATTGACATTTGTATGATATTATTGGACTAAATTTAAGTCTAGCGATTGAAGAACTACTTGAAATATTCCATAACATTCCCAAATAAAAAAACTACGTATAGTTGCTAATTGCAGTCAATCTATAAATAACCTATGAATATATCATTAATACATTTTTCATATTTTTAAAGAAACAAAATGTTATATCAATATTGAATACCTAAATAATTTTCATGGCCTCTTGATGTCGACAGTAATAAGGAATATTAAACGAATGTTTTTGCTTTTTGACGTTAAATAACATACTCTAGTTAAAGATTGATAATTAGTAGGATATAATAAAGTTGAGCCTCATTTCAGTATACCTACCTACCTATGTTTGTCCTAACACTATCTAAATCATATCAAAGGAATAAAGAGAATCGGATTACTGGTGCCCAATTATCGGGCTCGTGACATTTATCATCATACGACATCACTAAAACAGTTTTTTTGTATGGATTTCATGTGACATCCGCCAAGCTTTCAAAATATCACGAGCTCGAGAATTGGGCCTCTGAACACCTTAAAAATTTATAAATAGGTACTTAAACATTATGGTTCGATAAAGTAACATTCACGAAAACTTTAGTCACATACGAAACAAGAATATTATAATAGGTAAGTAGTGTACCTACATAGCAGAAGACTAATGATGTTTTGAAATACATACTACTAAAATTCATCAACAAAAGTACCTAAATGAAAATAAAGGTGTTGTAGACGTTGTGAAGCATTTATTTTTTACGACTAGGTACATTAAATAACATTTAAATAGATACATAGATAGGTTTATGTAGGTTAAAATGGAGAGGAATTATACTTTATTCAAAATGTAGGTATTGGTAGTTCTTTAACAGAACCAGCTGTAAAATTGAGCAATTTTTCGATATTTTTTTATACTCTTTGTTTGAATTAAACATTGTATAATATAACATTGTACATAAAAAATCTTGAAATAGGTATAAAATTACAAGACCAATTTCTTACTCATTGGTAATCCTTAAACCTAAAAATACACCGTCATATTTTTATCGTTTACGTCCCAAAATCATCATAAAAGGTATCGTGAATAAAATCCATTTATCACTGCAGATTTTTTTTTCGCCTATTTTGTGGTCTAACATGCGCCACAAAATAAGCGAAAAAAAAATCTGCAGTTCCATACAAAATAGAATATCCACCAGGCAATAATGTAAACGATAAAAAAATTACGGTGTATAGTAGCAGACTAAAGAAAGCTAAACATTTTGACATAGTTTAATGTTTTGACATGTTTGAATAACTTTGTAGATAGAAGACCACAAGATTATGTGTCAAATTTTATTTTAAATTTTACATTAAGAAATGTGAGAAGACTGTGATGATGTTATTGTATGGTAAAAATATATTGTTAATATAAGTGAAATGTTTATGAATAGTTGATTGCGTTATCGTTTTGAAGTTGATTATAGTATTCATTATTGTATAATGTACGTTATTGTAAGAATTAGTGCATTCGTTGCTTTAGTTTCAGAGAAACCAAGGGCAATTACCTCGACTCAGTGTATTCAAGTATCAACGTTCAAAACGTTACTATTCATATTTTTGTTTTTTTTACTTATCTGATTTTCTTTATCAGTGGTAGACCCACCCAAGTTACACCAGTGTTACTATCGTAAAAAACAATCTTAGAAAATTAAACCAACTAATTGGTTTAATGCTCTAAGGAAACAATATAACCGTTGGATCTTGTTTTGTTTTTGATGGTCAGGTATACCTATATTGAAACCCATACCTGTATATACTATAGTCACACTGATGTGACCATTTCGTGAAATGTCTGTTGGGGTATTATAAAGTTTATTTCAAAAATAACTCTAAATGTCCACCTCTATGGGTGTAGTTACCTAAAGTTTCTAAATTTTCTTTGCTCAATTCGATAAGCAATTTTAAGTTGGCAAAAATAAGAATCTCGTTAATGTAAGAGAATTGAAGTCTTAATATTAAAGGAGTAGGTATGATCGATAATCGTTTCACGTGTAGGTTAATTTTATCAATTTTTATATTACTTATACGGTTTCGCATATTAAAAATAGGAACAAGCTGTGGTGGATAAAAAGTTTGACGTTACTAGACGTAGTAGGATGTCAAAAGCAAATCAGAACTTTATGCAATATTATTCTGAAATTTATTATTTTATGAATCTCATTTTTGTTTTAATTTAGATACATTTTTAAAATGATTAAGGGCCTAACTATCATGGATGTATTTATTGAAATACCTATTAAGATTTTCTCTATAATGCAAACCAGTCCCTCCTATTTTTTTTTGTCCATTTACTATTTTGCTGTAGTTGGTTTTAAAGCGTTATGCATTGAGAAGTATTATTATTGTAAATAGAAATAGCAAGATATAAAGCTACCACTAAGTACAATCAAATTAGCGTTACCGAAGTCAATTATGTAAGACGTATACCTACCGTGGTACACAATTGAAATAATATTTTCAAGCCGGCAAAAAGTATTATGATTCTATTATGTATGATATTCTACACAAAATGGAAATGTTGGAAATCATTTGTTACACAGATGTTTTTATCATATATTTTTATTGAACGCCATGTATTTTCTGAACAGGTCGTAGGTAAGTTACAGATATTATTACGTTCTTGTAGGTAGGGACCGTTTTAAACTTGAAATAAACCTACTTAACTCTTGATATATTATAAAAAGGACTATAACATTTGCATTTTATCCTTTAGGATTAATTCCTCAGACCTTAAAAATTGAATACATATTAATATTACACCTGATTTATATAAAAAGTGAAATTAAGTAACTACCTTAGTATTTAACTGAATTGATTTATCGAACTGTTTCATTGGAAGCGACTATTACTTTGCTTTAATAATGTAGGGAGCAACTACCAATGTGACTTCACTGTATACTCTATTATTGGTTTATGAACATTGTATTTGTACATAGCATTTAATTCGGATAATTTACATTCCAGTCTGTATTCTACTTATCCCTCAGTCCCGTGATTGTGTGCATTGTATGAAATATGTGTAAGCCATGTAGGTACTTTGTGTAGTGCCTTTAAGAAAATATTTACTCAAGTTTCAAAAAAATACTATACTTAGATGTAACTTAGACCAATACTTAGTATTAATATCAAAACATTAGCCCACGCTCACAAACGCCTAAATCTTCTCTATAGAATCTTCAGTGGTCTTGCCTCCAACCGGTTACCGTACCGTTACCCGTCTAAAAATTAACAAATTTATACTTAGGTAGGTATGTGTACATAGAATTATTGGTCTAAGTTATAAATTGTTATAGAATATTTTCAAGCAACAGTATTTTTACCATCTTCTTTTTAAATAACTACCTGCTTGATATACAACACTTGGACAATTTATTGCCTAATTAAGTAAATACCTAAGTATTGATTTTTTTCTCTTGTTATAATAATTTTGGCCTCGAATCTATTTGGACTATAATAATGTAGCACAAATCTAGAGAGATGGGACCGGAAGTAAATATTTACATAAAAAAAGATAGATTTTTATCTTAGACAATTTAACACATTGTCTAAGATTTTTTTTAACTAAACACTAAAACGGTGAAATTCATAAAAGTTCAATAAACCTTTGTTACCTAGCTAAACGGCATCATAGAGCAGTTTAGACGTTTGAAACAAAAAAATATCATACAAAATTTGCGAAATACGAATAAAAACTGCATTGTTACATCGTTTTAGTTAGCAAAGTTTACTTCACGACCAAGATTTTGAACGTTTGGCCAAAATTGTTTTATTTTATTTCCTTTCTGACCAATTTTATTGTAACTAAATCAAATTACACTAGTAATTCGATTTACTAAAAGAAATAGTTATTTTTTGTATTTTTACACCTCTTTTCGAATAGGCTTTTCCACTACCAAATTTGTATTAAATATTTTGTGTAAACAAACCTAGATTAAAAAACACCAGTGACACTGAAAAGGACAAATTTTAAAATGGCTGCAATAATTTCAGCGGCCGTACAGGTTCCTAACATCATAGTTAGGTATCTACCTACTATGGAGTTCAGGTGCTAGTGTGTTATATAAGATTTTAAACTTTCGCGTTGCATTATAGGTACACATAATTAATGTACACGGGACAAATCGCGGTTATTTTTAAGTATGTGACCGGATGGCACATTGGTAGTGACCCTGCCTCTTACGCCAAAGGTCGTGGGTTCGATCCCCACCCTGGACAAACATTCGTGCGATGAACACTTGTGTTTGTTCGGTGTCGGGGTGTAATAAATGAATTTAAGTGTTACTCTGTTGTCTGATATCTGTAACACAAGTGCTTAAGCTACTTAGTATGGAATCAGGTCAACGTACGAGATGTTGTGAGAATTATGTAAGAACATACTCACAGTACCTACTTACGTATAAAAATAACAGCGTTTTGTCCCGTGTACATAAATTATTGCATGTGTGTTATGTTATCAAAGCATTAATATAGTCAGTAGCTCGACATATTCACTCTGTCATGTCGTAAAGATCGTTTGGACCACGCCTGTGTCACAGATAATATTATCATCTTGTTATACAAGTGGCTAAAGAAAGACTATAAATATATTCTTATTCTGACTGTGTCCATGCCAATGACATCTATTAACAATTGGGACTTACTATGCTTTACAAAATGATTAATATTTTATGTGCCTATTTGAAGCGCCATACTGTGATAATAATACCTACCTACCTACTGAGAATAAGTTTACAAAAGCATACAAAAGTACCTTTATTTCCGATGTCCGACACAAGTGGATATTGGGAAAATAGTTGCAATATCCACCATTCGAGGACAGCGCTACTAAAATCTTCCCTTTGGGCCCTATTAGTGTACCTACACCGCTAAGAAAATGAGTTTTCCCTGTCTATTAGTGGTGAAAAATGTTATGTTGTTCAGAATCGGTGGCAGAAGAAATGGTTAAAAGAATAAATATGTTTATGAATACACTACGGGGATTGAGATCAGTGTGTTCAATGAACTATTTTGACAACCAAGGAGCACGGCGCTCTTCGTAAGTTTCTATGTCTTGATACTGGCTATATTTATACTATGGTTATATAGTGTGTTTGTTCAAGTATAAGGACTGAGGTTCTTATCACTGTACCCTAAATTAGGGCTTTGTAATCACTCTCACCTATGTATTAAGGTTTAGCCAATGTCTTGTGTTGGGTTTATGTTAATTTATATTAAAATATATTTTAAGTAATTACTGGCTTTCATTTTTGTATTCCACGTGTTTATAATTAAGAGAATAATACCTATCTTTTTTATCAGTAAGTACGGTCAGCATCAAAAGTAGCTTAACACTTTGTACCATGTCAAAGTAACTGCTCTGTTTATTATTGTCAGTTTCTAAGGGGTACGTACAAAATGTTACTTCGACATGGTACTAACGTTTTTAGCTACTTTTGATGCTGACCGTACCTACCAGAATATAATAAGTAGGTACTCTGCAAAACCCGCCAACCCGTCTGCCAAGCGTGGTGAGTATGGCAATTACCCCTCATGTGATTGAGGGAGGCCCGTGCCCCAGCAGTGGGAACTTTTAAATGGGCTGACGATGATGATGATGACTCTGCAAAAATAGAAAATAATATCGGTGAAAGAATGACTCCGAAAACTCCCTACTTATATCACAATTTAAAAATCACATAAAATCATACATACTCTCACTGAACTATGGTTCACATGATAGTTCTTTAAAACAACTCAATGGATAGGTAGATAGATATTCATACCCAAACCACCTATCATAAAATAAGTTGTTTACAAAAATTATAAAGCGCATTGCTAAATCTATCAAATGCGTTTGTTTCTTCTATAAAGAAAACGTTCACTGACATATACCTACCTAGCTAGATTTTTTTTTCTCTACTGCGCAGGTGCCAACAGAATGAGTTAACCTCCAAAATACCTAGCTGTGTTAACAAGCAACATCAAGGCTCGCATTCATCCACATTCATCTACATCCTACACTCAGCTGTATTTGTATTCACCAACTATCACGTGTGTGTGAGTCAGGGCTCGGACGCCATCGTTATCGGACGCTCTGTGTCAATGAACAGTTTTGAGGTTATATTCCGTGGTTTGTGTGCAGTGTTGAAAACAAAACAAGTGAACTAAATTTGGAAATTGGAGATCATAGAAATATGTTAACGAGTTTTTAGATAAGTGTGTTGAAGTGGGGACTGTTAGAGGTGAGTAATTTTCATTTCGACCAGATCTTTCTCACAGATATAAAACAATTAGCATTATAATATTAAGATGTGATATACATAGATATTTGATATCTTGTAGATAAGTACCCTATATACCAACACAAAATTATTTCGTATTATATAGGTACATAGTTCGAACTGAAAATAAACAAATATTTGGTTAGTACCTAACCTACTATTATTAGAAATATTACAGTAAGTACTTAGAATAGAAGAATTCAGCTAGGCTGGGCAACATTTGGTAAACTTCGTCAAGTCTTTTCGTCACCCATCCCTCAAAGTCTTAAGTCGAGAGTCTTCGACCAGTGCGTCCTTCCGGTCATGACTTACGGTGCCGAGACGTGGACACTCACGGCTGGACTAGTCCACCGGTTCAAAGTCGCTCAAAGAGCTATGGAAAGGGCTATGCTCGGAGTATCTCTCAAGGACCGCATCAGAAATGATGTAATCCGACAGACAACCAGAGTCACCGACATAGCCAACCGAATTAGCAAACTGAAGTGGCAGTGGGCTGGTCATATTAGCCGCAGAACTGACAGCCGCTGGAGCCGTAAAGTCCTTGAGTGGAGACCGCGACTCGGTAAGCGTAGTGTAGGACGCCCTGCGACAAGATGGGATGATGACATTCGAAGGCTGGCTGGTGTGGGCTGGATGAGAGTGGCCGAAAATCGGGAGCAGTGGCGTGCATTAGGGGAGACCTATGTCCAGCAGTGGACGAGTATGGGTTGCTGATGATGATGATGATGACTTAGAATAGTATAAGTAATAATACCGAACAGAAAAAAACCTAGATAGATAGCTAAGTAACTAAGTTCTTGACATGGCGCATTTTCAGCAGTCCAACATTTTTTAGATGTCTCTCACTTAAGGCGACGCCAATTGATTTTAATTTTTAGCTACTGAACCGGATCTATTTTAAACAATTTCTTAATTGCAACCTCTCGGCAAACACTTATACTATTTATTAAATACTTAATACTGAACTTTTTGGTCTGCTTTTGTACTGGAAATGTGAATTACCGCTAAAAGCGGCCACTTTTTACGTGAATCAATTTTCGCGTACAAAAACGTACCCAAAATTCGTGCATGGTTATTTAATAAATAGTATAAGTGTTTGTTGAGAGGTTGTAACCCCGAAACTGTTTAAAATAGATCCGGTTTAGTAGCTAACAAGTAAAATCAATTGGCGTCGCTAGTGTGCCCTACCCGTCACCTTAACAAGGCTCACAGATTATGTAGCAAACGACGCTCATCTGAAACATCACCATGTATACATATTGTGGTGCGGTTTTTGGTAGTTTGCGAAAAAAAATGCTAAGTAGTAGGTACCTACCTAAGTACCTACTCAAGAAAATTTACATTACGGCAAGAAGACAAGATAATAAATTTTTTTTGTTACTTTTCGGGAAAAAAGCATCCCGAAAAGTAACAAAAAAATTTTATAATCTTGTCTTCTTGCCGTAATGTAAATTTTGACTCAATTGAGTTATTTCTTGCTCACGAAGAAGTATAAAATAAATGTAACAAAAAAACTGTAGGTAACTCGTCTGACTGTAAAACATAAAAAAATGTACTTAGTCCTTTTTTAAACGAGGTTTGAAAATAGTTCTTCTCTCACGGTAGGCAGCGGCTTGACTGTGCTCCGGCATTGTTATTGTCTATGAGCGGCGGTTACCGTTTACCATCAGATGCGCCGCATGCTCTTCTGCCTATTATCTATAATATAAAAATCGCAAAATGTGTTGGTAAGCGCATAACTCAACAACGCCTGGACCAATTTGGCCAATTCTTTTTTTAAAATGTTCGTTGAAGTCCAAGGATGGTTCTTACGGCGAGAAAAAATCGAATAATTGTCGGGAAAACCCTAAAAACAGTCCTTTTCTTTTTCACATACAAACGTTTTCTAACTAAAACGTAGAATCAATTTGAGTTTATTGCTTTTATATAAAGTTCATATTTGTTGCCACATTACATTTTTTTTTGACAGGACGAAATCTGTCGGGTCAGCTAGTAAGCAATAAAAAAAAATTATAATTCTCTCATACTAAGATAAAAATTCAATATCTGCCGTTTGCGCCCTTTCTACTTCATCAAGTTCGTTTTGAATACTTAAGTAAAAAGGCGGATAAAACCATATGCGCCTATTTATTTCGAAACATTAATAAAGGGATAGGTACTTACATAAGATACTAAGTAAAAAAGTACTGCAATCAGCGTTTGTAGTTTAAATGGCGCATCTGTAGGGCGCACTAGCGTTGCTAATCAATTTTAATTTTTAGCTACTAAACCGGATCTATTTTAAACAATTTCGGGGTTACAACTTCTCAGCAAACACTTATACTATTTATTAAATAACTATGCACAAATGTTGGGTCCAACGCGTACGCGAAGAATTGATTCACGCCAAAAGCAGCCACTTGCAAGCGGCGACCTAGGTATATACACAAAAATAAATTATTGATTGATTGAACATAATTAAGTGAGTATAGGTAGATATCTATCTAGGTAGATTTTTTGTATAATTTATAATAGAAATAGCACAACACGTATGAGAACATCCAGTAGGTACTTAAATAGTTTTATTGGTATAAAGCAATAATATTAGATTTTTGAGTAATTAAAAATACTTTAACCTAGTTAGGTAATTACTTAGATGGAATGTTCATTAGGTAACTAAGTACTTTAAATAATAATAATATGCATGTATGTACCTAACTAGGTTCTTATCTCTATATCATAGCTCTACATACCCAACCTTCTAACTTAAGGTGATGGGTAGGGCACACTAGCGACGCCAATCGATTTTAATTTTTAGTTACTAAACCGGATCTGTTTTAAAAAATTTCGAGGTTACAACCTCTCGGCAAACACTTATATACTATTTATTAAATAACCATGCAGAAATGTTGAGTCCAACGCGTACGCGAAAAATTCATTCAGATTGATAAATTTTTCGCGTACAAAAACGGAACGGTAGCTTGGAAACCAAACAGTTTAGTTTATATCGTAAAATCTTTTTAGTTGAGCAACTATTTCTGAGACCTTTCGTTGTCCATTGTAATTTACGTCTGGTATTTATCTTTACTCTATTTACTGGAAAGCAGAGGTTATACATAAGATAAGACAAAACAAATCATAAAATTCGTTAAAGGTAGTATTGAAATCTTTTAACTTATATACTTCGCAGAATGAAAGTATAAATCGATTGGTGACGCTAGTTAGTGGCTACCCGTCGCCTTATGATTTTTCATGTCTAGATTGAAACCATATCTTTAAACAATAAATACTTAATCATTTCTATCACATTGAACATACATTCACTCGTGTACCTAATTTGTAAAACAAAAGATATCGTATCTACCCAAAACAGTTTTGTTATCAGTTGCTCTCGAAACTATTAATCATTGTAGGTACTGAATGCACCTACAAGCAAATAAGCATTGGCTTATTTATTTATTGAGATCCGAACACAGGTGGCACAACCATAAATATAAAATCTAAGAATACATGCTCTTGTGCACCTACAAATAGGAGATCACAGCTTGCTTTGAAACACATTATTTGGAGGTTGCCTGATAGGATTTTTGCAGAACTATGACATGGTAGGAATCAGGTAAAAGAACATAATGTTCTTTAGCGTAAGTATTTCTACCATTACATTATTATTTTCCTTCGATGGTGAAGTAATTGAGACGACGATTGAACGAAACGAGGAGGTTTCGTATAGTTTTTGAGACGTGTAACCACGATTCAATTGGTCTCCAGACGACACTCGCTTTATTGTAATTACCAAACTTCCAAATCCAGAATCATGGTCTAAGCGTACCCCAGGCTCCAGAGCGACAGCTTTGAATGCAACCGGGAATTACACGCCAGATGTGAAAGATGTAGGAATATGTTCTTTTTTCAAGACATAGGTGGCAGTCGAGTATCACCTGATGGTAAGCGATTGCCGCCGCCCATGGACATCCGCAACACCAGTTGAGTCACAAGTGCGCTGCCAACATTTAAACTCCCCTTCCCCCTCGGAATGGGCCTTTTGCTGGATTCCTCCCATTTCATCACAGTACTTATCGACTGCCACCGTAGGTTAGATAACGAAGTCCTATCTACGAGTGGAGGTAGATAGGAACGTGAGTAATAGAACGATACTCGCAAAATATTTTCGCACCTGCTATCTTTCTCGATAAAGGGCTTTTTGAACAATAATAGTCGGAATTATATATGATAATGAATGAAAAATTGTACTTTTTAGTTTTTTTTTTATGTATACCTACAACCTTAGCATGTTCTTACTATTAGAGGTGACAATAATTTTGTTAAATGTGTATGCTGATGTGGTTTTTCAATAAAAATATTTTTAATTAATCTGAATGAGGTCCTAATAATCTCAAAAGAATGCCTCAAAAAGAAGCGATACTATGAGTAGGAAGGTAATTTTTTTTCAGCCATCACATTTAGGTATTATAAGTAGTTTAAGCACTTGTGTGACGGATATCAGCAAAGGAATTATAATATACTTAATTACTTATAATGAAGTTCTTTTTTTATGTGATAGGTGGCAGACGAGCAGACGGACCACGGTAAGCGATTGCCGCCGCCCATGGACACCCGCAACACCAGTGGAGTCACAATTGCGCTGCCAACATTTCGCCTCTCCGGTACCCACACTCACGCAGCGAAAGAACATAGACGCTGTTTCACGCCGGTTTTCTGTGAGGCAGTGGTATCACTCCGATCGAGCCGGCCATTCATGAAGCGTGGCTCTCCCACGTTACACGTTGTTACGTGTGACTCCAGAGATAAGAGGTACCTATTTACTTCCTACGAGAGCTAGGTATAAATTAATTCTTAAAGATAAAGGATCAGTGGAAGCAATGATTAACAAAAGAGATGTGAGTAACTGTTTACCGATGCAGTAAGTTAAGGTGACAGGTAGGGCACACTAGCGACGCCTATCGATTTTAATTTTTAGCTACTAAACCGGATCTATTTGAAACAATTTCAAGGTTACAACCTCTCGGCAAACGCTTATATTATTTATTAAATAACCATGCACAAATGTTGAGTCCGTTTTTGTACACGAAAAATTGATTCACGCTAAAACTTTTGGCGGTAATCAATTTTTCGCGTACAAAAACGGACCCAACATTTGTGCATGGTTATTAATAAATAGTATAAGTGTTTGCTTAGAGGTTGTAACCCCGAAATTGTTTTAAATAGATCCGGTTTAGTAGCTAAAAATTAAAATCGATTGGCGTCGCTAGTGTGCCCTTTTTTTTTTTTTTGACGCTGGGGAATGCTTCCTTATGCATACCCTCTTGCCGGGGGGCAGGCGGGTTATGTCGGGCTCTCCTCTGGAGGGGGCTTCTCCTAGCGAGAAGCCGGCCAGAGGCATACCGACTAAACCCCAGCGACGCTCCCTCATGGCCAAAGTGGGGAGGGGACATGAGTACGGGTTAAAGAACCTTACTTCACGTCCCTCCCCAGGCGGAGGGCCCACCCACACTGCGGGCCCGACACTGCCTCCCCCAGTCAAGCTGGGGGGGGCGATAGGGACAGCCGGGAGCGCCGGGCTGTCCCTAGCAGGCTGAGGCAGAGGCATGTGTAGTGCCTGTGCTGGTACCCCCGTACCATGCGCCGGCGAGCCTATTCCTCGGAGAGGAGGAAGACGCGCCTCTGGTCGCCGTCTTCTTCCCCTCCTTGCCCTTCTACGAGCGTCGCTAGTGTGCCCTACCCGTCACTTTAATGTCTGTCGGCATAATACCGGAACTCCTATCAGAATATGTGTCACTCACTTACTAGTAGTGCGATAAATCAGAACTTTAATAAAAATATGTTGTAATAGCGTAAATCAATAAAAACTTTGTGTAGTGCATTGACCCATATCTTCATTGACGACGCGACGTCATTTTAAGATGACGGGTAGGTGACACTAGCGACGCCAATCGATTTAAATTTTTAGTTACTAAACCGTTAATTTTAAACAATTTCGGGGTTACAACCTCTCAGTAAAGGGTCCGTTTTTGTAAGCGAAAATATGATTCACGCCAAAAGCGGCCACTTTTAGCGTGAATAAATTTTTCGCGTACAAAAACGGACCCAACATTTATGCATGGTTATTTAATAAATAGTAGCCAAGAGGTTGTAACCCCGAATTTGTTTAAAATAGATCCGATTTAGTAGCTAAAAATGAAAATCTATTGGCGTCGCTAGTGTGCCCTACCCGTCACCTTAATGTGCCGCAGTTCCCACTCAAGGTTCCGTGCCGTCCGACTGCGCGACTCCGCATTCAGTGCCACCTAGATCTTTGGACTAACGATACGCGTGTGTGATTATTTACCGGTGTTTTTAAGTATTTTATATTTTACTCTGTCTGGAAACCTAATCGAGGCTGAAGTGACAGAAATCATAACAATGTCTCAACCGCTTGCAGGTTGAAAAGGAATTTGAGCTTCAAGATAAATCGGGATAAATAGGTAACTGTGTTGTATGTGTGATGTTTGTAAATAGAACTAGGAAAAATCTCATTTGAATTAGTTTGATTTGTTCATTATTTACTATATGCTGCATCATTATAGTTGCCTACTCATGTATAGGTAGCTTAATCATAATAATGCCTATATACTCTGACCGTGGGAGATCCACGCTTTGGTTTGAATGGGGCCGGCTCGACCGGAGTGATACCACGGCCTCACAAGGAACCGGCGTGAAGCAGCACTGTTCTGTGTTTCGCTGTGTGAGTGAGGGTACCGGGGGCCCAATCCGGGAGAAAGGGGGTTTAAAATTAGGCAGCGTACTTGTGACTCCACTGGGGTCGCGGGTGCCCATGGGCGGCAGCAATCGCTTCCCAATAGGTGATCCGCCTGCTCGTCTGCCACCTAAGTATAACATAAAAAAAAACTTCATCATAAATAAGTAAGTAAATTAAAATTCCTTTTCTGATATCCTTCACACAAGTGCTTAAACTACTACTATAATAAATGTGATGAATGAAAAAAATGTTACCTTCCTAGTATCGCTTCTTTTTGAGGCAATCTTTTGAGATATATATTATTCATCATCAGCAACCCACACTCGTCCACTGCTGGACATAGGTCTCCCCTAATGCACGCCACTTCTCCCGATTTTCGGCCACTCTCATCCAGCCCACACCAGCCAGCCTTCGGTCGCAGGGCGTCCTACACTACGCTTACCGAGTCGCGGTCTCCACTCAAGGACTTTACGGCCCCAACGGCTGTCAGTTCTGCGGCTAATATGACCAGCCCACTGCCACTTCAGTTTGCTAATTCGGTGGGCTATGTCGGTGACTCTGGTTCTCTGTCGGATTACATCATTTCTGATGCGGTCCTTCAGAGATACTCCGAGCATAGCCCTTTCCATAGCTCTTTGAGCGACTTTGAACCGGTGGACTAGTCCAGCCGTGAGTGTCCACGTCTCGGCACCGTAAGTCATGACCGGAAGGACGCACTGGTCGAAGACTTTCGACTTAAGACTTTGAGGGATGGGTGACGAGAAGACTTGACGAAGTTTACCAAATGCTGCCCAGCCTATATATATTATTAGGACCTAGGTAATAAAAATATAATTTTATTGAAAAAAAAAATACAATTTCGGGGTTACAAACCTAAGCCTGGGCCTAAGTTCATAACATTATTATTCATCCTAATCTTGAATCATAAATACAAGAACTAAGAAACAAGTCCTACACAGATAGGTACAATTACATATGGCGCAAATGTTGATAGAGCTAAAATATTCTTCAAAGTCGTGAAGGTCAGACACCAGAATTTTTGTGCGCTAAAATCGGAGCGCTATGAGGTCATGCTGTCTAGACTACCTAAATAATGTTTATAATGTTCTCTCACTTCCCCTTGAGCATTCGAAAGAGATAGAGCGAACCCGTTCAACCGAAAATATGCACAGTACCTACCAGTGGCGAAGGGTGAATATTTTCAAAAGGGAAGCCGGAATATGAAATTAACTTACCAAAATGCTCAACACTGATGTTTATGTCCGAACTTCAAGTTTTTTTTATGTCATTGGTGGCACACAAGCAGACGGTACTGACTGTACAGGTGTAGGTAGGTACTACCTACCTACACCTGTACAGTATATACCTACTAAGTAATATGTAGATACTTCTACGTAGGTATGGATCTTATTATGACTGATGTAAAGGTCGTAACATTATACTGTAGCTGTAGGTACCTACCTATGCTATAATAACACACATTCATTTGTATTATAATACTTAATTCTAACTCAAAATGTTATCATTTGTGGTAATTTTGATACCATTAAGTAATTTTGTCGGAAAACGCGAGATTTTACAACCACTGAAGTACAAAAGTGGGATTTTGCAGGTTAGTCGGAAGTCGTTGCATTCGAAATTAACCAAAATATAACATTTTTCAACTTCCACATTCATATTCATATTCTTTATTGCTTTCCATAATGTTATAAAAGGTGGTAATAAACATAGTACAGTGCGATTATGGACCCTGTCGGGCACGGCATTGATTTGACGATCCATTTGGAACAGTGGTAGTGAACGCTGCCTCACTGCCTGTGATCCAAGGGTTGCGTGTTCGATCCCCGCACAGTACAAACATTTGTGTGCATGTTTGTGTTGGTCTGGGTGTTTTGTATTGGTGGTCTGGGTGTTTTGTTCTGTTTGTATTGGTCTGGGTGTTTCCTGTGTATTTTCTCCAAATGATTTAATTCAAATTAAAGTTTATTATAAAATCGCTTCCTCTCTCCTAAACCTAATTTTGCGTGCCCGACAGGGTCCATAACACTGTTCCATTACTATTGTAACATCTTATAGTACATTATGGTTTTGCAATAAATGATTGAGTATTGAGTATTTGTAATCGCACTGTTGATTCTGATATCCGTAACACAGGTGCTCGAGCTACCTACCTCGGAGTCAAATCAATGTATGTGATGTTGTGAAATATTATTTTATTTAAGAGAGGGGAGGAGCACCTTACGCTTTCATCTACAAGAATAATTTGAATAATATTTTATATTAGACAGCACGTAACTAATTTTATTTAAATACATAAATTATATTAAACTCTTATACTGTATGTATGTAATGTAAACCTATCGTCACCACTTAAAATCCCCAAAAATGGGGACTAATCGGGACAACCTAATTTGGAGCCGAAGTTCGGGACAGTCCCGCTAAAAGCGGGGCACACATTGACCTAGATAAGCTAAAATGTGACAAAAAAATTAAAATAGCATGACTATTAATAGTCCTACGACTTTAGGGAATTGTCAGGTATAATTAGAAATATAGCTTTTTAATGGAATTAGAAGCTTTAAGGTGCGGTTAGCGTCACAACAAAGACAGAAAATAGAGAGACTGGACAAGCACTATAGCAAACCGAATTTTTTTATCGTTTTAATGCCGAAGCTCTCATAATCGGTACCATGAATAAAGATCCTTTATTTAGAAGTGTGTGTGTTGCCAGTTGCCAATGATGACATACGGAACCAAAACGTGGCCGCTTACAATGTGCCGATTAAGGAGGCTCAAAGTCACCCAGAGAGCCATGGAGAAGGCTATGCTCGAAGTCTCCCTGCGTGATCGTATCAGAAATGATGAGATCCGCAGGAGAACTAAGGTCACAGACATAGCCCAAAGGATTGCATGCCTCAAGTGGCAACGGGCAGGGCACATAGCGAGGAGAACAGACGGCCGGTGGGGCGGAAAGGTCCTTGAGTGGAGGCCACGTACAGGAAGTCGCAGCCGTGGCAGGACCCCCACAAGGTGGACCAACGATCTGGTGAAGATCGCGGGAATCTATTGGATGCGGGCAGCACAGGACCGTGTGGAGAATATTGGGGGTGGCCTATGTCCAGCAGTGGACGTCTGTTGGCTGAAATGATGATAATGATGATGATTTAGATCACCCTCCGGTACCCTCACTCACAGTGCTGCTTCACGAATGAGGCGCACGTTATGTCCTTTGATTATGACCATTTCTCACCTATCTTAAGCACTCATATTTCCTGCAGTCCCGGTTACAGTTCCAATAAAGAAAATATTAAATACGTATGTAAAATTTCAGCATGCCAGCACTGCGGGTCTTGGGGCGAAGATGGATGTTCGCGTCAGACGACTTGGTTTTTCCAAGCATTGCGGAGATCCCATACAGAATACTATGGTATGTATAGCTACAATTTTCTTTGACTTGACCAATCGAAAAAGTTCTCTTTGGAACTCTCGCAGTCGCACGCATAGATTATACATATAGGTCGCACGGTTCTAGTGGCGAATGTCATTCTTATTGGTCTAGTCTGTGACAGTAACGGTCGACATTCGACTGATTGATTGGCCCAAACGGAATATAAACTTTAGATTAGTCTAGCGAACTATGCGCCCCCGCTCCGCGTCCCGCGAACCATGGGAAGGTCGACTTTGTGGCGTGAGCTATAGATATCAGTAGTATCTACTCATCAACAGAAAAAAATAGGTACGAGTAGGTGTATCTAGTTTACATAAAAGTTTGGTATTCTGTCTTTTAACCCCTTGATACTCTTGATATTGTACCTCTTGATCTGCGATAATAAAAAGCGGACCCCGGGCTCCGAAGCGCTACCTTGGGACACCACTAGGAATTAATCCTAAGAGGATACTAATTACCCTTTGAGCGCCGATTGAGACGCAAGGGTCGCGGGTTCGATTTTCGCACTAACACAAATGTTTGAAACAGTCAATTTGTGCTGGGTCTGGGTGTTTGTGGTACCTTCGCTGTTTCAGGTTTTCATAGTACAAGGGAAAACCTTAGTTTGGAACCAGGAACATGTTTGTGATGTTGGCTCAATTTTTTTTATAACAGAGGAGATGTTACACTAGAAAAAAAAACAAGAATACAATGACTGACTACTTCCCCCTTATTTCAAAACGCGGTCTAAGAGAAGTTCTGGAACTAAACTCGTGCCCACCCTTTATAACATTGCGAATGGAACGGGACGGCTTTAGTACAGTAATAACTTCATACAATCCGGGGTCTTTTAGGCGGGGCGTGAAACGGCATCTCAGCAGGCCATCAGGGTGAGGATGGCAGACACAATGGGTACTTTGTTAGTTCTATTGTGCCTGTTAGCCTCATATTTGGATTTCACGGCCGCTTACCATCAGGCGGAGTGAGGTCATCCTGATTGGTTTTTCTATATAAAAAAATCGCGATTTATAATCAGATCAATATTTTTTGGCGATGTGACTTATGTATTCTGGCTTATTCCCACTAAGAGGCAGAATCAGAAATAACCATGAAACCTTCTCCTCCAGGTTCAGTCTGATGACAGCAGTGTTACGTGACAGCGGCACGTTCCCCTGTACGGAGAGTGCGTACGCGCGGGTGTTCGTCAGCGGCACCCTGGCGCTGCAGCTGGTGTCGGTGCTGCAGCTTGTGGTCACCGCACAGCAGTCCGCTAGGGGAGCCCTGATGGACGTCAGCAAGAGGGAATACGTCGGACCATTGGTGCTTTTCAAGTATATGCTTCACTAGCCCAGTGGCGTAGCATGGGTGTCGGCTGCCCTCTTTTCTTACACTCGGAACCCCCTCCCTGCATGAAGCTTAGCCTTACCTTCGACCCCCCCTAAATAGTTTTAAAAAGTCTCTAAAAATGTATCGTGCGCTAAACTAAACGGTGTTGTTTCCGCCCTCTTTTCTTCCTCGAACCCCCGCCCCCCTAGATAATGTCAAGATTTTGCCCCTTTTTTGATTTTGATTTTTATATGGGGTCCAAAGTTCTTGTTTTATTGAGAATATTGACGTCAGCCGATGTGGTTCACCTGTGATTTACATGTAATAAATGAAAAAAAAGTCTTATGAGTCGTTAAACGACGTCATACGAAATTCAAGTTTAGTAACTAATCATTAAATAAAAATAACATGGTACTTACTCACAGACAAGTATGTTACAAGAAGTGCCTATTTAGTTACAAACTATTAATTAAAGTTTATTATATAGTCTTAGACAATTTAACACGGGACGTGGTAAAGCGCAGATTTAGTTTTAAAAAATTCTGCCAAAATCCGCGGGGGGGGGGGGCACGTTTAGTGATGGTCAGATATGATAAAGTTACAATTTAATACCTCAGTGGCCTAGTGGTCTGGGCGGTCACCAGGGTAGTGAAAGGGTTGGATGGTTGAAACAGTCATACAGCCATTATTTTTTTAGTTTTCTATTTTGTGCAATAAAGTATATCTATCTATACAGTGTTAAAACAAACAAACAAACAAACATTTATTTGCTAGAAATACAGGTGTTTACTCTAGTAAAAATGTATTATGCATCTAAAGCTGTGCGTAGAAAATTTGCTAAATATTTTTTTGTTTTAAAGAATGTACTCCTGCCTGTCACCATGTCAGAATCTGATGGTGGAATCTAAGGGAAACCGAGGTGACTCTTCAATAACCAATAGCAATTGAGCCAAAAACTTTGATTGTTGTTTCTTGTATATTTTATTCTTCAATACTTCTCACAACGACCAGGATCTTTTCAATGCATTTGTCATTCTGTCTCTTTTCTTTCAATTTCTATTTTACCTCCTTCTAATACAGTCGAGTAAAAGGAAAAGCCCATCTGCTCAGGTACTAACATAGAAAGGTCAAATAGTGAGACATTAATTATTCATTATTTATATCACAACACTAATCAAGATCGTGAAAGATCGTGTGAACGTACCACGATATCGCCTATTGTCTTTTGGGGTTATTTCTGTCGCAAAATATGTAGATGAAAAATGTTATTATGCCGTGAAATAACGTTTATTTTATCAAAAACATACTTATGCGTGATAAGAAAGATAAATTAGATTTTTCTGATCGTCGTTCGCAAGTAAAAACTGCACAACAACCATTTTGACGAGTTCCGCTCAGCGACAGATACGAATTCAAAATGGCGATTTTATAAAAATACCCGACCGTTTAAACACGTTGGTCGTGTACTTTGGCAGAGGGGAAATCGTCCACATGCCACGTCCCGTGTTGAATTGTCTAAGTACATAGTACAAACCTTGAATCGCGGCACAGCTGTCAAGAAACTTAATTTCATACATTTCTTATACTTACATATTATATCTTTCTAACGTCTATGGCCCATCATGCTGATAATTCAAGCAATCTACTTATTTATATTGTAGACATTTTACTCCTTTATTTTTTTTATCCTAGAGGTGACAAACGAGGAAGCGAGTCACCTGCTGGAAAGTAATCAACGCCGCCCATGAAAATCCGCGAAAATAGAGAGATCACTAATGGGTTGCCGGCCTTTTTAAAAAAGAGTACCTACGCAATTTTTTTTGAAGATCGCTAAGTCGTAGTCATCCCTGTAAATAATCGTAAAATATTTTGTTACAGATTAGTTTTATTACTCGTGGAAGTTATACTACTTGTAATTGGCGTCCGTTGGGTATTCCTGGGTTATGTTAGTTGCATTGTATCTCCTTTCTCAAGAACTATCCTACAAGGTAAGTCCTAGAACTGAAACAATGATATACAGGTTGTATCGATAGATATTTACGTCTTCTGCCAACCATTCTGAACAAAATTTGTTCTAGGACTTTAGGAAATTCATCTTTATTTAAAATTTTGAAGTACAATTAAAAATGTACACGTATTTTGACAAAAGGCCTAGTAGAGAGCAAAAATTTACAACATTAGACATCTTAAATTATTACCGTACTAAAGCTCATATTATCCCGTTCCAACAGGCAATGTTAAAAGGGGCTGGCACGAGTTTTGTTCCGGGACTATCTTTAGTACGCGATTTGTAATATGGGGGCTTGTTATTATTCTATAATTAAACATTATAAAACTCGTATGTACCTGACTGAATAATAGATTGTTTAATAATGTCCTCCAAACCGATATTTCGGTCATGGCGGCCAATCTCAGCGATCAACCATCGACGCAGGACATATTATAGTGCACAGGTATTTGCGCAGACACAAGTGCACTCTCTATTCCCGTACCCTCTTATTTCGATGGGACACTAGTGTGACACGACCGAAGAGGGATTAGGCGCAGGACCAACGGCTTAACGTGCTTTCCGAGGCACGGGGGTACAAGACCGCCAACTTCCAGACTCCGGGCTAACAGTGCCTAGGTGGCGCAATGATTAGTGGGTCGCACTTTAAAGCGACGGTTGCGCTTGGGGTCCCGGGTTCGATCCCCGGGTCAGGCCAAAATTTGTACCTGAGTTCTGTTGTTTAATAAAACGTATCTAATTATATTTTAAAAACTAGTTGAGTTGGTCATTGAAAATTACCAACATCATTTTAATTTATAGTATAATTAATTTCAGTTGTCCTAATATTGTCATGGATTCCCTTGTTCTTCAATGGTCTGGCCATTTACATCGCGTACGACCCTCTCGGCACCACAGAGTATGCAGACCTTCGAACTGATGAGGAGAGGGAGAACTATCACAAGAAATTCACAAAGATTATGGCGGAAAGAGTGCAGTGGGCTTTCTGGTACTTCAGAGATAGCAAGATGAAGGAGGCAGTCATGGAAATGGCATGTAAGAATCATGAATTATTATTTTGTTTAGATTGAGGGTTTAGTTTGCTGAAAATAGAATGTCTACTGAATTTGGTCTTCTGCAGGCAGTAAACGACAAAAACCATACCGACGCTTGAAAGACGCCATTTTTGGCCAAATTGAGTTATATTATTGGCCGATGGGGGCTATCGCGTGTGAAAAATCCTCTATATAGCGTACTCACAAACTAAGTAGAAGATACTGCGTACTGTTAGACTGAGGTCCAACATCAACAGCATTGGTTGTTTAGTTTGTCAAATTGTCATTTTGACAGATCATGTTTAAAATAACCAATCACATTGTATATGGACATCAGTTCTATAGTACGCCATCTTGCGGATTTTTCACACGTGATGGCCCCAATTGGGCTATTCCCCATCCCACCCCTCACTAGCCCCTATATAAGTCACATTGTCATTGTCTGCCAATGTCAAGTGAAAATTGATAGAATTCGCCCAGAAACCGAAAAAGGATATCCACTAAAGTAGTTCAACCTACTCCTCTCTTTTTTCAGCGCTCCTGAGCATTCTGTTCAGATCGACCGACCTCGTGATGTACGACCTGATCGCCGGGTCCATCCTGCTCAGGGTCCGGGAGAAGAGAGATATGAGGAGGAAGCGGGAAACCGGAAACGTCATCGTGGAGGCCGAGTACACCACCGACCTTCTCAAGATCTCAGGTAGAGGGTAATGGATGTTGTTGAAACTTTATGTCGTAGGATTCCTTTAAAGCCTTGATGGATATCCTCAGCGTACCATTGTCCCGGTTGCGTCCAAAGCCATTTGGAGTCTAGGGTACGCTTAGACCATAATCCAGAATAAAATAAGTCTGGTAATAACAATGAAGCCACTGCCGTCTGACGTCCGAAACCTATTCAGGGAAATCAAACAACGGATTCTGTTCCGATCCACCCAAATCCCTTTGTGGTTAAGGCGTCTGAGTATGCCCCTCCTGTAGCCCCCATTGTTGGGAAAAGACGTCCCCGATCTGTCCTTGACGACCGGACCAACGCAATCACCGTCGCCATGCAACAGGACGAACTACTCGCGACAAATAACTCACCAAGTCCCCCGCGGTACCGTCCGCGCCGGCGAGGACGTTCGTCTGTTCCCTCAAGAGTTAGAGTCAGTCCCTTTTCGCAGTAGGTACTTTCCGGGTCGATTCAGTCCCCAAGCTTATGTTCGTTTGTCCTCTCCCACCAACGCCCTGAGCCTAGGTCCTAGCCCCGCTAGGAGCTTTTATGGAGCGAGCCTTCTGCTCCCCACGAGTCCGGCACACGTAGGTAGACAGAACCGACCGACCGAGAAAAAACAAACAACGGATCATGTTCAGAGTACCTAATCATTTTTCACAAGATCACTAGGTCCTACTTACATTTGTATATATGTGCATGCTTAAGGAACTGTCCACATTTGCTATCAATAAGCTTCATCATCATCATCATCAGCCCATTTAAGTCCCCACTGCTGGGGCACGGGCCTCCCCCAATCACATGAGGGGTAATTGCCATACTCACCACGCTTGGCAGACGGGTTGGCGAGGGTTTTGATATAAATGCAGAGTTTTCCTTCTCTGGGTGCTGATGATCATGCCAGCAGCTTTACCTTAGTCGCCTTTTACGACACCTCGGTAAGAGTGAGGATGGCCTATTCTACTCTGCCGGGGACCACACGGCGCTGTTCCTATCTATAAGCTTGCCATTACCCATATTTTAGCATGCTTAAAAATAAGCAAACCTGTTTGCATGTGCTAAAGCACTCCGCCACACCCCCCTTCCACCCGCAAGTAGCATGCTGCAATACTTGCATCTAAATTTGAAAAATCCAGAGCTGGTCGGATTTTAAACTTCGACCTTCCGTTCAGAAGACGCCCATTACTTATTCATATGCACTGACCTACCATTGGTAAGTATTTTTTTCCTTGTTCAGGTGATGCGCCATCTTGGATGACTATGCCCGAAGCTCAACACTACTTGAAGTTCGCGACCGCGGCATACGGGGGCCTCTACGTGCTGTACCGGCATTACTGCGCAGGCCTTTGCTTCCTCTTGCCTTACATCAGATGTTGTTGTTGGAGGTAACATATAGAGATAGCGCTGGGTATGGTCTCAGAATGACATAGTGGTAAAAAGGATTTTCTTAAGGTGACGGGTAGGGCACACTAGCGACACCAATCGATTTTAATTTTTAGCTACTAAACCGGAACTATTCTAAACAATTTCGGGGTGACAACTTCTCGGCAAACACTTATACTATTTATTAAATAACCATGTACAAATGTTGGGTTTGTTTTTGTACGCGAAAAATTAATTCACGCTAAAAATGGCCGCTTTTGGCGGTAATCAAGTTTTCGCGTACAAAAACGGACCCAACATTTGCGCATAGTTATTTAATAAATAGTATAAGAGTTTACCGAGAGGTTGTAACCCCGTAATTGTTAAAAATAGATCCAGTTTAGTAGCTAAAACTCAAAATCGATTGGCGTCGCTAGTGTGCCCTACCCGTCACCTTAATCAAAAGCGTGACAAACGCAAGTGTTCATCACAGAAGTGTAATCGAACCCACGATTGGGCATGTTCAAAACTAGCATCCTTTGATGACCCGATTGGAACAGTGGTAGTGAACGCTGCCTCTGATACAAAGGTTGCGGGTTCGATCCCCGCATAGTACAAACATTTGTGTGCATGAACATGTTTGTTTGTATTGGTCTGGGTATTTGCTATGTATTATAAGTATGTATTTACAAAAAGAAAAGTATTATATGTATACATTTGTAATCCCACTGTTGATTCTGATATCCGTAACACAGGTGCTTGAGCTACCTATCTCGGAATCAGATACATTGGTATGTGATGTTGTGAAATATTTATTATTATTAGTAGCACGTCCGTCCAAACATGCTATTAAGTAGCACTTGCTCAAAAGTAGCATGCTTTAAGCATGAAAATAAGCATGTGTAACAGTACTTTTATTTATTTATTTATTTCAACAAATATGATAATAAGAGCTTACAGTTGCCCAAAGCGCTCTTATTTATGGTCAGTACTGTCGTCTAAAAGAGACAGACGAGATCACAAAAATGTAAAAAACATATTAATAATAAGGTACAATCCTCATCATGAAATTACAAAAACAAGCGAGAACCTACGATTTCGTTTCGATGTCGCCAACTTGACCCTGATGAATTTTCCTGTACCAACTGTTTCCGAGGTGGAACTAATACTTATTACGAGGTCATTATTTAATATTCTATTTACGCCTCTAGGCCGGGGCACGTGACCGGCGACAACTGCTGCATGTGCAACTATGCAGGCCTCAAGCACATCTCCGGCGTCACCGACAAGGATTTTATCCATGTCTCATTTGAAAACCACATATTTGACGTACGTGAGTCATCTTCATTTTATCTGATCATTCCTAGCGTCCAATTTCGTTGCTTCCATGGACGTAGTCACGGTGAGACAAGCTTTGGCCTGTTAGATACCTAATCAGTAAAGTAAAGTATCAGCCTATAAACTATCCCACTGCAGGGCTAAGGCCTCCATCATAGAAATCAAGTCATCGTTACTATGATGGGATTAGGCTTAATCACCACGCTTGCCAAATGCGTATTTGGTGATCACAAACCCGAGCTATGTTCGAAAAATTCGAAACATACTTTTCGCTCGACCCTGGAAACGAACCCAGGACCCCGAGATCACGGCCCGGCACTTAAACCACTAGACCAACGGGGCGGGGGGGAGGGCGGTCTGTCTGATGTTGGATGCCACTCAAATCGATTTTGCGAATTACTCGTGGTCCCCCAGGGGAACGACCCAGGTGGATCACGAGTCATACAGGGGTTAGAGACCCTGTTTTATTGCGGCTTGCTATAGTTTCCTTAATAATAACATGTAAAAGACATCCTCTTCTTTGGTCCAAGTGCCAGCCAGAAAGTTTTTTATATACCTAATCAATCAAGCTTAAAAACTAGGCTTTATTCATAAACGTTTAATCAAACCTTTGTAAGCTAAAACGGTGATATAGAGCAGTTTTGACGTTTGAAACAAAAAAAATAACATTTAAAAAAAAAAGAATTAAGAGCTCTATAACACCGTTTTAGCTAGCAAATTCACACCTTTAAGTTGAAATACAAGTCTTTTTTACTTATCTTCAGAAGAGTATATAATAATATTATAAAATAGTAACCAGTTCATCTTACATGATTTTATATTTTACTATGTATTTATTTCCTAAATCATTTCGTTTTCCACATCTATGTGTAAGTACTAAGTGATATCTTTATGTGACTGATTTATTGCAATGTTTAAAAACAGCTGTCGTCGGCTGAGGCCGCGTGCCTCGTTCTTTTGGCATCTGCAGAATACCAGTGGTTTAGCGTGGCATAATGTGTGACACGCTCAACCGTATACTGAGCGGAGACCATTTTGGTACCTATTATGTAATTACGTAGTTAATAAGTTTATATTTTGTTGTGTAAAAACTAAAAATTGGTGATACGATTATGTAATTATTGGTTCCAAATAAACATTTCTTCTTTCTTTCTTTCAAAGGTTTAACAAACATTTATGAAAAATACCCTTAATTATCTAGCTACTAACTACAATACCCAAAGTTGACACTCTGAACTCATAAATCGACACACACAGGTAATTGTGTTGGAAATAAAAAGCGCACTAGTTAGGTACCCATTATTATTTTAGACTGCTGCCCTAAGCCCATGACTGCCCCACCCTGAGCCCGGGGCTGGCTATGCCCATGGTTGCTTTGGAGCCCAGTACGCTAGGGCCATGTTTTGGGAATTGGTAAGCCTAGGTACGTATCACAACGAAGCGACTGCCGTCTGACCTTCGCAACTCATAGTCAAAGGAATCATACCAACAGCATGCATGGATAGCATGGGATCTGTGGTATGGATACGCGTTTAGAATCATTATCTTAACTATTGTCTGCTCTTAGGGTTTGATTGAAACGTTCCTCAATGGAGTGTGTTTATGTTTTGAAAGGAGTCTCTATACGTTTAAACATTTTACACATCTCAGAATTCAGGTTAAAAAATTAAAATTCCGTCTTTTAGCCGTCCTCCTTTTAGCGTCCAAAGCTGTAGCTTTAGAGCCCGGAGTTTCATTTTTTTTTAAGAAAACTATGGTACATCTTGGCATAAATTATAAAGCAGTTTATATTTATTTGTGCAGGTGCCGTTCTACGTGATAGCGGAACACGCGCGCAAGCGCATCGTGGTGACGGTGCGCGGCTCCATCTCCATCCACGACATGTTTACCGACCTGGCCGGGGCCGCGCAGACGTTCGAGGCTGAAGGTACACCTTCTCTAGAAGCTTTTTTTTTGTTAAATGAAGATGAAAAGGCTTGACCACAATCAACATGGAGAGCGACAATATTTCGCGTTTGCCTAGAAAATACCTGTTCACTCTTGTTTTGTAGATGGTTAGATACAAACACACGTTTGCACGCGCCATTCATATCACGATCATATTTAGCAAAATTAAAACTCACTAAGAATTTAAAGCCAGATTGTGATATGAATGGTGTGTGCAAAATAACCTTGCAAAATCGCAAATCTATATTAATTTATAATGTCTTGATTAAATTTCATTTATGGTCTTAATTTCGTTACAATGAATAAAAGATTGGTGGCGGCGCCACTGATCCGTAAAAGGGCTCTTAATACGTTATTTGCCTCGATCGTCTGCCTAGGTAGCGCAGTGGTTAGTGGGTCACACTTTAAAGCGACGGCTGTGCTGGAGGTCCCAGGTTCGATCCCCGGGTCGGGCCAAAAATGTATACCTAAGATTTCGGTAAGAAATTCGTAGTGGCAGCCCGGAGTCTGGAAGTGAGCAGTCTTGTACTCCCGTGCCTCGAAAGCACGTTAAGATGTTGGTCCTGCGTTCGATCCCTCTCCGGTCGTGTCACAGTAGTGTCCCATCGGAATATGAGGGTAAGGGAATAGAGTGTTCTTGTGTTTGCGCACACACTTGAGCACCATTATATATCCGACGTACGTGGCTGATCCTTGAGATTGGCCGCCGCTAATGTAAATGATCAGTCATCGGTTGGAGGATATTATTATTTACCTGAGTTTATTACTAACTTTCTCAATTTGTTTGTTTGTTTAAACCCGAATCGAAACCCTGAGATCTTTTCGGATTCGATCACGACAGTTTGGAGGGCGAGGTTTTTATCCACCTTTTTGCCATAGTTCAACGACCATCATTTTGTCATCAGGTCTGCCAGCAAACACCCTGGCTCATAAAGGCATGGTCCTGGGCACCGAGAAGACCTTGGAACGGCTGCTGCCCATCCTTGAAGGCGCATTTGAACAATATCCCGACTATGAACTCGTCATCACAGGTAATTGTATACTTCTCTTTAGATAGCGATGTTAATACCTATATTGTTTTAAAGTTTCATTCATGGTTATAATAGTTATTTACGAGGTTTCCGCCGTAGTAAAAGACTGCGAAGGAGGGTAGACTGATATGTCTGCCAGTAACAACTTACCAATAAAAACTTCTGCTACTCCGTGACCGCTTGCGCTGACAATAACGCCGAAATATCGGAATATCGAAAACTAGGAAGGAACCATGTACGGAAGGTACATGGTAGAAATCTCCTAAATAACTATTCTAACAATGATAATATTATCTAAATACCTCCTCTACTAACAAATGTCCTTTGACTGAAGGTTGTCTGATAGAAATCACTTTCAGCGATAAGACCGCCGAAATTATACATTTAAGTTTCTGTAATGCCTGCTCTTTTTAAATTGTGTATTTTGTGCAATAAAGTATATCTATCTATCAATATATAATGTAGTAAAAAATTGAGTGCTGCAAAAATGCAATCGATGGATGTCTCAATCTCAACCTATCGGTAGGAAGGTTTACAGAGGGCCTACAAAGAAAAGGAATTCAGGACCGAGTCTTTGTTCCCGTCCTAATTACACGCGATGTCTCTATTTTTTGCAACTAATGTATTCTCGGTCGTTACGGACCAGTTTCATTATAGACCTCCAGATTCGGAAGGAGTCACGAATAATCCTCAGTAACGAATGACTGAAGAGACAAGAATGTGATATACCTAGATATCTACATAAAAAAAAATACTGATTTACCTTTATATTCCAGGCCACAGTCTGGGGGCTGCAGTATCAACGTTACTTGGAATAAAGTTAAAATCGAAATATCCACATCTAAAAGTATTCGCGTTTTCAACACCATGTAAGTTTAATTCTATTAAAAAAAAATACATTTTTATTTCCAATTTACAAATTTCCCTCAGGACTAGCTTTACCATTATAGTGAATGAATTGTGCTGTATGTACGTAGTAAGTAATGTGGACTTTCTCAGCTCTAAGACTCCTTGGTCCACCGTGGAACAAAGAATGTAATAAGATATAATTAAGTAAGTACCCAAAAACACAAGCAATTATGATCCTTTTTTCATCTTAGCGTAAGCTTCCAAAGCTATCCTTTTGGAGTCCAGGGTACGCTTAGACCATGAATCAAGATTAAGGAATTCTGGTAATTATAACAAAGCGACTGTCGTCTAACATTCGCAACCCTTAAACTCAACTTCAGACCAACTGAATCATGGTTGCACGTTTACAAAAACTATCCGAAACGTGCAGGTCTCCTGCCGATGTTTTCCCTCACGCTTTTTTTTATTGCTTATAATAAATAGGCAGACGAGCTTGCGACCCATCTGATGGTAAACGGTAACCGCCGCTCATAGACATCAACAATGCCAGAGCACAGTCATGCCGCTGCCTACCGTGAGAGAAGAACTCTTTTCAAACCTCGTTTAATCTCGTCGCGGCTGGAAGCTCATTCCAGAGTTTGCACGAGCGTGGGAAAAAAGAGCGCTGGAAACGAAGCGTTCTGGACGGGATTGGTTCCAGGTAGTATTAGTGAAGTTTGCTGTGGCGGCTAGTCGTGCGATTGTAGAATGGTAACCCTGGTATGATATTAAACAGCTAACCCTACGCCGAGCTGTAAATAGCTCACCGTAGAAATACGCACATAGATTTAAAAAATTCCAGAGGTGCATTCTTGGATTCGAATGTAAGACTTTTTCTTATCACAAAAGCTACCAACACACTAACATCATCACAGCAAAATTTGTTGTGGTAATTTTTAAGTCATCTTTTATTTGGTACAGCGGGACTGCTCAGTCGGGAGGCCGCTCGGTACACCGAGACCTTCGTGATGACGGTGGGCGTCGGCGATGACCTGGTGATGAGGATCAGCGTCAAGGCGGCGCAGATGTTCCGCGACAAGCTCATAGAGACCATGCACATGACGCACCTTCCCAAGGTAAGCCTCGTTCGACTGGTTTCCCTAGCTCGCACAAACCTAGGGAGTTTAACTTTAGAGTTTATTTAAAAACTTGTAGCTCTGAATCTGTTCGTACAGTATTCCCTTTTTTTTTCTTTAGGCTAACGCTTGACCACACACTTGATGGAAAGCGACGATGAGGCCGACCTACGTACCTAATTAAGGTGACGGGTAGGGCACACTAGCGACGCCAATCGATTTTTATTTTAAGCTACTAAACCAGATCTATTTTAAACAATTTCGGAGTTACAACCTCCCGGCAAACACATAAGTGTAATGGGCTGATGATGATGATAACATCATCATCAGCCCATTTAAGTTCCACTGCTGGGGCACGGGCCTCCCTCCCAATCATATGAGGGGTAATGGCCATACTCACCACGCTTGGCAGACGGGTTGGCGAGGGTTTTGATATAAATGCTGAGTTTGGTCCTCGGCAGAGTAGAATAGGCCACCCTCACTCTTACCGAGGTGTCGTAAAAGGCGACTAAGGTAAAGCTGCTGGCATGATCATCAGCACCCAGAGAAGGAAACACTTATACCTACTATTTATTAAATAACCATTCCCAACTGATGGGTCCAGCGCGAAAAATTGATCCAACATTTGTGCCTGGTTATTTAATAAATAGTATAAGTGTTTGCCGGGAGGTTGTGACCCCGAAATTGTTTAAAATAGATCCGGTTTAGTAGCTAAAAATTAAAATCGATTGTCACCGCCACCTTATGATTCTCATTTGGTCTATCGCCATCCATCACTGTGATATTGCTTTAAAGCTGTCGCTTCGAAGCCCAGGATACGCTTGGTCTTTGGACCATGATCCAGAATTGGTTAAGTCTGGTAATTACAATGAAGCAACTGCCGTGAGACCTTCGCAACCTTTTGACAGGAACCACACTACACGTTCAAAACCATTATCTCAAATTTTTTAGATGCACAATTTTGAGAAACTGTTCGAGACGTGCAGGTTTCCTCGTGGTGTTTTCCCTCACCGCCGAGTAGAAATATGCACATACATTTGAGTGAAGAGAGAGAGGGAAGAGAAAATCCAGAGGCGCATGCTCGGATTCGAACCACGACCCCCCGTATTTATTTATTTATGTAAATAAACGGGAAGAACCCAATGGAGACAATCCGACTTCGACACACTCAGACGATGAAGTGGAGGAAATGTTCGATGACATATCGAGGGCCCTCCACTTCACCACCAAAACCCACTACAATGTTGTCATGGGGGACTTCAACGCTAAAGTGGGAGTACAGAATTGCAACAAATCGGTAGTAGGATCCCATGGATTTGGTTTGGAATCATAGGGGGCGGATGCTTGCCAACTTTCTCGAACGAGAGGGGCTCTTTTTGATGAACTCTTTCTTCAAGAAGCAGCCCCAAAGAAAGTGGACGTGGCAGAGCCCCGACACTATGACTAAAAACGAGATCGACTTCATCATGGCGGACAGGCGGCATATATTCAGAGATGTCTCCGTGATCAACAGGTTCAACACCGGTAGCGATCACAGACTTGTCCGAGGCACTCTGAATATCGACTTTAAAGCCGAACGAGTCCGCTTGATGAGGTCAAGACTCCGGCCTACTCTACTGCAATCCATGAAAGGATCTGAAAAGTTTCAGTTAAACCTGGAAAACCGATTCAATGCCGTGGAAACCACAACGGACGTTGACCAGAACCTCGAAAATGTGGTTCGAGTCCTCAGGGAAGAAGGCACGAGATTTTGTAACATGCAGCGCAAAGGTAGAAAGTCGAAACTCTCTGATGAGACCTTGGGGCTAATGAGACAACGACGTGAGCAACCACCGTCCACTTCGTCAGGAAAACGGACTCTAAGCAGGCAGCGGGCAGACTTTGCAATTGGGTAAAAACAACCTCGAGGATGAGGTGAATAGGAGAATCCAGTTAGGTTGGACAGCATTTGGAAAACTACGTCGTGTCTTCGTATCGTCGATACCACAGTGCCAAAGACGAAAGTCTTCAATCAGTGCGTCCTACCCGTCATGACATACGGAGCCGAAACGTGGACACTTACGGTACGGCTGGTCCACAAGTTAAAGGTCGCTCAGCGGGCTATGGAACGAGCAATGCTCGGCGTCTCTCTCCAAGATCGAATCCGAAATGAGGTGATCCGGCAGAGAACCAAAGTTATCGACATTGCTCACCGGATTAGCAAGCTTAAGTGGCAGTGGGCTGGCCATATTAGCCGCAGAACCGACAACCGATGGGGTAAACGAGTTCTGGAGTGGAGACCGCGTCTTGGCAAACGTAATGTAGGGCGCCCTCTGGCTAGGTGGGAGGACGATCTGCGCAGGATGGCTGGCAAGAGCTGGATGCGAGAAGCCATGGATAGATCACAGTGGCGAACAATTGGAGAGGCCTACGTCCAGCAGTGGACTGCGATAGGCTGATGATGATGATGATGATGAACCCAATGGAGGCGCGTTCTTATTCACTGAGCTACCATCCCTGTTATCAGAGTATGGCTTTAGAGTATAGCTTAGAATCTGATCCTACAGTATACAGGGTGTTTTGTAATGTTAGTGGTAGGCAAAATGCAAAGTTGCCACGCCCCTTCTGTTCCTACATAACGAGTTTCTGTGTTCCTGGTCAATGAGGTCACTGGCCTCGAGAAAGTTTATGAATAAAATCAGCTGTTTAAGGGTTGCGTACAAACAATTTCACATAAAAACTTTACTCCCAAATTTCTCGGAAACTATAACAGAATATTTTTTTTACTATTTTTCCAAGTCCTCCCAAGGGAACCCCTATTTATAGTTCGGTATGTTATACCCTTTTCCTTACACCATGTAGAAATAGTAGGTATTTAAACTCATTTGGTCTATCGCCACCCACCACTGTCATATTATGCTGTCTTTTGTATGTAATTGTTGTCTTTTGTATGTAATTGTTGCATCCTTAAAAGGTCATCCTTTGTTTGCAGTACCGGATACTGCTAAAAGGTCTGAGGTATATGTTCTTCAAAATCCCGGACAGCGATCTGACCTCCATCTGGAAACCGACAGACAACCTCGAAGCCAACCTCGTGGGTCCCCCCAGATTAGTACGAAGTATTTCTCATGTGAGTATCTGCTTATTTCATAGTGAGACCCATTTTCTTCCTCCCGAAAGGTGACGAGATATAAAGTGGTGGCCACATAATTGAAGATATATTATTCATTAGAAACAGACGAACTTTGAAAGCATCAGACTTCATAAGGTTGGTTCATTTGACGGAATGAGTATTAAAATATTTAACGAGTTACCACAAAAGTTTGTTGACTTACCAATGCCTAAATTTAAAACACAAATTAAAAATTATTTGATGGCAAAAGCCTATTATACAATTGATGATTATTTAAATGACAAGAATTTGTGGAAATGATAAACTGTTCGCCTACACCTTAGACATTGTAATGGATATATTTATTGTTGGACATGAAATCGACTTATTTATGTGAAAAATATAGTAATAACAACATTGTATTAAATTTTTGGCGATTAAAAAGAGTAACTGGCGAGTTTCTTGCCGGATCTTCTCGTCAGAATCAACTTTCCGATTCCGGTGGTAGAATCACATTAAATATGTTATTCATTTCTTAGTATATATTATGTATCGACATATATGTGTAATTACATATATATTATAGTTACAAATAAATAGTTATAATTTCTAATGTATGACGATTTGAAAGTGCTGTAAATAAAGATTTTCTGAATTGAACTGAATTGAATCATTCTCCAAATGAATATAAGAAAAACAAGTGAACATATGAAAAACAAATAAACATCGGAAAAACAACTGAAGATAAAAATTATTTATCATTCTTAAGTTCATTTGCTTTAAGTCTGTCAACAACTTAAATAATAAATCAAAATAGCGGAAGATACGGCACGTCCCTTCAATTAGACAACTGAAAACGGGCTTGACGTTGTACGATATTGGAAGACAGAGACAAACCTATTGTTTTGACATAAGCGTGAGTGAGTAAACGTGCTACGCGCCTGAGTCCTGTCAAACGGACTTAACTCGTCCGTCACACATATCGATCGAGAAGTTATCTGATGATGGCTATCCAAGGAGCAAATGGAGAAGATTGAAATCGCTATACATGAATGAAATGAATGAAAAACTTTATTTGGCACAATACAAAACAAGGAAACTTAATTATATACCCCCTTAATACATACCCAGCCGATCTCAGCTCGATCAGAAATTTCTTATAATTATTTTCTACTCTGTTTCAGGATGTAGAACGCTTATACGTTGGAGGACGGATTCTCCATATCGTGCCTCACAAACCAACAGGATCTGACAGGTTCATCATCATAATTATGTGTTATTTAATTATACTACTAAGGGCCTATTCGACCAATCTTAATCCGATACTAAATCTATGGCATAGCACTGTTAAGCTGTACAAATCGGACATTATACCATTTATGCACAGATAAAGATTGGTCGAATCGGGCCTAATTCGTTTAGACCAAAATACGTAAATAAATAGAGAGATATATTTTCAATTAAGAGCTGATTCGACCAATTTTAATCCGATACTAAATCTCTGGTATAGCGTTGTCATTTCATATAAATCTGACGTTATGCAATAGATTTTTTTGCGTAGGTACCTTACTTTTTTACCCCGTTACTCTTGTTGGACTCTGAGGGCATAATTTAAAGCACACGTTACAACCGAATCGGAGTTTCTCTTTCTTTCAAACGCGCTGTGTGTCTCCTTTGCTTGGACGTGACAGGTATATTCTCGTTCGTTACGGGACGGCTTCAAATTATGCCACTTTTGGACCGTTCTTATGCCTGAGACATGTGCTATCTTTGTACTGCTGGGTAATTCGACCTGACGCCGTCGTACCTTGACCCGTATGCTCCTCTTTTAATCAACCATTTCAAAAATAAAGAAGCATTAAAAGGTAAAGCAGTTGCCCGGTTAGCAAAAGATCGTGGGTTCGTGTCCCACCCAAAGACTATCGAAAAAATGTTAAGTGTATTATTTAATTAAGAATAAATTTCAAAAGATTGCTATACCCAAAAAAAATATTTATATTGATAAAAAAAGATTAGAAAGTTAATAAAATGCTTATTTTCACCTTGAATCTTCCATATACGCATTATAAAAACTTTGTCCCCAGAAGTGGGCGCACTCGCGAGCCAAAGTACAAGTTGCGCTGGGCCACCCCCGAGGAGTTCTCCGAGCTGGTGGTCACGCCGGGCATGCTGCGGGACCACATGCCCGAGAACCTCGCCGAGCCACTGAAGACGATATGTGATGCGTGTAATGACAGCACCAATAGCTTGAACATGTTATGCATGGACTGATTGTTTAACTGGCCGTGTGGCCGTGTGGTCCCCGGCAGAGTAGAATAGGCCACCCTAACTCTTACCGAGGTGTCGTAAAAGGCGACTAAGGTAAAGCTGCTGGCATGATCATTAGCACCCAGAGAAGGAAAACTCTGCATTTCAAAACCCTCGCCAACCCGTCTGCCAAGCGTGGTGAGTATGGCAATTACCCCTCATGTGATTGAGGGAGGCCCGTGCCCCAGCAGTGGCGACTAAAATGGGCTGATGATGATGATTGTTTAACTGCGTGAAAAGTAGAATTGAACTCTTTCAATTCTGCTTTTCCTTCCCTCTGAGATGGGGGGGGGGGGGGATGTTGTTCCAAAGAGGAGTTGGTTGTATTTCGAGGTACTGAAGGGCTAGCACGAATATTGAAAGAATTCGTAACGTTAACGTATCGTATCCAAGCTTCGATTACGAAGCAATACGGTAGTACTCCGTACGAAGCACCTTCGTCGACGTTACAGTCCGATCACGGTTATTTGGCACGTGGCAAAAGTCGAAACTAACGCTGTTTCCTTTACAAGAGTGTCAGTGCTTTTAACATTTCTCATAGAAAAAATATTGTACAGCGCCCCCATGTCAATTTCTAGTCGGTCTGTAGTAAGCCACGAAGATTCGGCGGGTAGGGCTGAAACAAGCCGCGTGGGCTGATGCAATTCAAAGATTTTAAATAAGTGTCTAGTGGTTTTTAGTGTACAAATTTGATGTTTATTTGTGCAGTGAAGTGCCGCAAAGTGATCCTAATAATGAGAATCGTTGGATTGTATCGTTTTTAAACATTGCTATTGTGTGTCGAGTGCGTTGTCTCGTGACAACTTGCTTGGACCTAATAGAGTCTTAAGACCCGCGATTGCTTTTAGAGTGATATCCGCTGAATCCGTAGGTCGATTAAACCTTAAACACCGGCGTTTTATTGAGTGACTGTGACTTTGACTGACTTCGACTGTTGACTACCTACTTATTCTCAATAAGTTACTTGACATTGGCGAATTAACTTCGGGTAGAGCCATAATAATTTAAAAAAAAGTAAACCACAAAACCAAACGTCAAAATGTGTACAGACCGACCACGATCGGAAGGCACTTCAGTGAAATTGACAAAAGTTCGTGCTAGCTCCTTTCTTAAGTACTTGCTTGGGATGTTACGCTACCCCCTGTGTTTATGCCTCCAATCAACCCACCTCCTCAAATACCAGTGCCTTAGTGGTTCCTAGAGGAGCAAGTCTTATTAAGACGCGATCCGAAGTCCAACACAAGTGTCTGTGGAACAGTCGCATCAAGCGCTTCGGCTAGTGACAGCTCTGAAATGTTTATCGACCTACAGGGAGTTAGGTCTTTTTCTTTTGGAGTCTATTTTTGAAAGCTGGACCCGTTTTTGATTTTGCGGTTGTCACCACAACTTTTCCATACATTTTATTGGCACAGTCGCTGTACGGGTGCATTTATAGTACAAGATGTTTAGTAAATAGTATATGACTCTGTGTCGTAAAATAGATCGATTACTTTATAAGTTAATTTTGAATACGTGTATAATATATTTTTTCTAATGTTTTTTATATTTTTCGAAATGCGTAATCTCAATCTTGACTTCGTAAGTTTAACTTTAGTAGTAAGTAAGTAGTCATTATATTATGTTTAAGTTTTGTGATCATTGTTTTCTAACAAATAAGAGGTGTATTATGAACAGAAGTGATAGTTTCAGTTTGATTTTTTAAATAAAATTATCTGAATCTAGCTTCTAATTGTCTATTATTATAAAAGAATAAAACTTCTACATGAGAGAATATTAAAATGCATTTTATTGCTTATATTTAAAATATATTTATATAAAAATACACTTATATCAAGTCAATGATCAGTCAAGTCAATAGTTAAATATCACAGCAAAATATCAAACAGAATGGTTAAAATATTTAAATAATTCTAGCAATATAAGATTTATAACATTGGAATTAACATCAAAAGCATAGTAACAATGAATTACCTAAACGCTAAATTATATTTGGCAAAAGCGATATTGCATTTATATTGTATATTTATACATGATTCTTAAGATAAAGTTGGTTATCAACCTTGAGATCGTGCAATCTTATCGCTTTTTGGCTGAATATCACCGACAAAGATTCCGCAACTCGGTCATGGCAGCCTGTGACACCGATGTTTTGTTCTTCTCTCCCTTGTATCTACAAATTATATAAACGTTGTATAATTCTTAGTTTAAAAGGGCTTGCTTAAATTTAATAACTTGCTTGAAGCTGCTTGCTACTTCAATCCCGTCATTTTGACAACGAAGCTTATTATGTGTAGATAATATCTAATTTATAGATATTATTTCAAAAACAATACATTAAATACAACTTTTCATTCTATAACGAACTTATACCCTAACAATACGTCATAATATAATATACCTACTATCCGTGCGGATAAAGAATGGGATTAGAAATGGCGGCGCGTGGAGCCGGTACCGTCAGCATCAACTTATGATTTATACATTGTAATTTTATTACATTAATTTCATGTACTATTCTATATGCATTTCATAACTTTTAAAATTAGTATCTTGAAATAAAAGATTGTAATAAGCATATCTTAACTATATCTATATCCTATTGTATACTATATCTTAAAACACTATCTATACTCAATAAATAACTAACAAAACAATTATTTAACAAACAAATTAACACTTAACTATAACAACAAACAATAACAAATGACAAAATAACGAAAGGTTCAAAACCACGGAAAAACTGAGAACGCGTCTAGCTCACAAAATTGCGAAACCTGATTGATGCGGCGGAAGGGAACGCAGAATATTTTTTTTGCAGTCAGTACCCACGAGTGCGAGTATAGACGCAAATAGTGTGCGAGCGAGAAGTGAATAGATGCGCCGCCATTTCTAATCCCATTCTTTATCCGCACAGGTAGTACAGTCTATTCCAATTATGAAGTCCTTTTTGACATTTCGAAGAACGTAACTCTGCACGTTTTATATAAATCCAATTGAATATCTCTTTTTGTATTTGGTAGTAAATCGTCATTTGAAAAATATACACTTATTCAAAAACGCCCTACAATTAATTCACAAGCAAAATTAACATATTGTTTTTTAATATAATGCTTAAAATTATCTTAACTTCAAAATAAATATTTTTTGTCAGATTGCGGTTAAATACTATGGTTTGTTTTACTTTTAAACATAGTGATGTGCCTCAAGTATTCAGTTACTTAAACCGATCATTCGCGAATGAAAATGAATCTGGCTGCAAGCTTTTTATTGATTTTAGTTTGTATAAATAATTCATTAATTTTAATATCTTCAATAATACCGTGTAAAGGTTAGTTTGTAACCTAGCTTAAGAAAGTGCTCTAATAATGTATGATAATATGTACCATTGTTACAAATTGGGTGAATAAATGACTATGACTAATAGTCCGTAACATTAAGCTTGATTAGAATGACAACAGGACTTTAAAAATAAAACTTGGTTAAGGTGACGGGTAGGGCACACTAGCGACGCCAATCGATATTAATTGTTAGCTACTAAACCGGATCTATTTAAAACAATTTCGGGGTTAGCACCTCTCAGCAAACACTTATATTATTTATTAAATAACCATTCACAAATGCGGACCCAACATTTGTACGCGAAAAATTGATTCATTGATACCGCGTTTGGCGGTAATCGATTTTCGCGTACAAAAACGGACCCAACATTTGTGAATGGTTATTTAATAAATAGTATAAGTGTATGCCCAGAGGTTGTAACCCCGAAATTGCTTGAAATAGATCCGGTTTAGTAGCTAACAATTTAAAAACTAACTAACTTAAATGATAAACCCGATATTAATTGAAATAAAGGTCAAGTGACATTTGTCATTCTAATAAAGGTATATTTTACGGAGTATAACATATTATCTTACCTCTCGAGGAAGTGGTACGCGACGTCAGGCCTGTAGGCGGCCATGTCGCGCAGGTAGGCCTGGTCGTTGGAGAGCGCTCGCCGGTAGGCCAGCTCGCGCCACGCCTCGCCGCCGCGCCCCGCCAGCAGCACCAAGCCTTCCATGAAGCTGGAACAATCAATATGATCAATCATTAAAGAGTCGGCGCCACCAAAGAAGTCCCATGAAAAACGCGATGCAGTCGCCAACAACATTCAAAAAGCCAAAGGTCGTGGGTTCGATCCCCACCCTGGACAAACATTCGTGCGATGAACACTTGTGTTTGTTCAGTTTCTGGGTGTAATATTTGTATTTAAGTATATATTTGTGTTCCTCTGTTGTCTGATATCTGTAACACAAGTGCTTAAGCTACTTAGTACAGAATCAGGTCAACGTATGAGATGTTGTGAGAATTATTATTATTATTATTATTCAAATTTTATGCCAATCAAGGAATTTAAAATTTTAGTTTCGTGTTATTCTATAATGCGAACATTCGCGAGTTCCAAAGAGAACTTTTTCGATTGCTCAAGACAGCTCCCCCTCCCGTTCTCCCCGCATCCCGCGAACTATGGGAAGGTCGACTTTGTAGCGTTAAATCTATAGGTAAATTATTCAATAATTACTCAAAACTCAGTGTCATTCCAGAAGAGGATACGAAAGGCCATCAATCATTGATTTCATCCACAGTAACACATATTACCTAGATATTGGGCGGATGCCCGAGGCCTCACAGAAAACCGGCGTGAAGCAGCACTGCGCTGTTTCGCTGCGTGAGTGAGGGTACCGGAGGTCCAATCCAGGGGAAAGGGAGGTTTAAAGGTTGGCAGAGCACATGTGAAACCATTGGTGTCGCGGGTGTCCATGGGCGGCGGCAATCGCTTACCATCAGGTGATCCGTCTGCTCGCTTGCCACCTATCACATAAAAATAAAAAGAGGTCGCGTTCATAAAAACTGTTAGGTGTCTATCTTAAAATTACGTCACACTTTTATGATTTTTCAACCCCTCCCCCTTCTTGGTACAATAGGTCATATTATATTTGAGAGACCCCCCCTCCTCCGATGTCACATCTTGTAATATTACTTCAAGTACTCGCTAATGAGCTTGCTTGTTCAGCCTGGTAGGCAACGCATTGAGCAGTCACGACTGCTGCGCGCATCTTCTCACAAACCCCACATAATTGCTACACTAAATCCTATAGTAATTATTACCTCAAGTACTCGCTGACGAGCTTGTACGCCTGCTCAGAGCTGCGGTTGAGTATGAGCCTAGTGGGCGACGCGTTGAGCAGCGAAGACTGCAGCGCCACCTGTTGCGCGAGCGCCGCCATCTCCCCCGCGAACCCCGTGCACCCCCCCTGCAGGTACAGCTCAGCTGCATCCGTGCAGTGGTTCAAAGCCGTGTCCAGGAGAGACCTGAATTTAATAAACGAAAAGTAAATATCCTATGTGGCGGGTCATTGCATTCCCTCTAATATGGTTGAGTGAAATGATGGCTGACACATGTCATACTTGTGAACAGGTGCCACCTTTGGGGTTCTGGCTGCTTCGTTTTACCTCATAATATTTATTTTATTATTTCCTTTATTTTATTTTCTATTATAATTAAACTGTATGGCTTGGTATGATGAATACACAAACAACATTGTATGAAATTTGGCGATTAAAAAGAGTAACTGGCGAGTTTCTTGCCGGATCTTCTCGACCAGAAACAACATTCCGAGCCGGTGGTAGAATCGCATTATGTTTATTTATTTTTTTAGTATATTTTATGTATTAACATGTAAATTATACATACATAAGTGCTTATATCATATAATAGTTTTAAATCATTTAAATGTAGGTATGACGATTTGTAAGTGCTGTGTACAAGCCTATGCAAAAAAAGAATTATTTGACTTTGACATGTTATAGCACATATATTGACCTGACTCTAAATTAAGTGATTGCAGATGCGCATCAGAATCAACGAAAGAATAACAAATATTATGATAGTGAACAAACGCAAGTGTTCATTACACTTTTTTCCACATTCCACAGTGGGAACGGAACCCATGACATATACGTTAATTACGCCAAGTTCGCTACCTAATACGTGCTATTACACCAACAGGTCAGATTTATGTAAGTACCTAATTTATAAACTCAAAATCTACGAGAACAATTTGGACATTTTTTCGCCGTTAACGAAGAAATAAATAGGCCAAAAATCATCTCATGCGCACCATGCTTCAACGGTAGGGAATGCCTCAAGTGACGCGGCCCAAAGTGTATATAATCACTCCGTTTGACCCGGCCCTCGAAACATGGTTAAGTGGTCCGTGCGTCTATAAATAAATTGACGAGTTTGTTATTCACTAGTGTTACCAACTTCTAATAAACAACTTACCTTAGTAAGTGGGCGATTCATCTTACACAACTCTGCCATTTACAAAAGATTATAGAATTTAAATAATATAATGACTTTCTAGTTGAGAAATTGAATACATGTCAAAATATTTAGATAAGTACCTACCTATAATTAAGTACGTTAGCACAATATTTATATATGTATAGGTAACAAATGACATCAAATAAAATCAATGGTAACTTAGGTAAGTACAAGTATACGCAGCGTCACGTCGAGTAACCCTTGTTGACCTTTGGACCGTCCTTATGTCTGGGGCACAAGTGCTATTTTTCCACTGCAGGGGGGTAACTTGATCTGACGCTGACTATACCTTGACGAACGTTCTATAAAGAATGTACCTACTTACTATACCTAGAATTTTTATAAAGAAGGTACTGATTATTGTAAGTGAATCAGTAATTATTATTCACTTGTGTCGTCTGTCATGCAAATAGTGCATGACAAAGCAAGGGCTGGTAAAATGTTAAAAATACTGGCAACACTGCGCCAATGTAACTCAGTTATCATGTCAACAAGATTGATGCTTACACAAGTCACAAAGCACAGCACAAAGAGTCTCTGTTAGTTCATTCAACTTCAATGTTAATTTTGAGGTTATAAGTTGTTTTTAATAACCAGTGAATCCGTGAAGATAATAATTGAGAAGATATTATTTAAAATATGTTCGCTCTTACAATCTACGGTCCAATATGAAGTGATAATGCGATAACCCCTCGCCTAAACAGTGCTGATAACACAGTTTTTAGTGACAAGCCAGTATTAAGTTACGAACTGTTACAATAATTACATGTGTAATTGAAATAAACATGTGTGAATTTGGTAGTGTGAAGTTCGACACAATGGTAATAAATACAGAATTGGCACAAGAGTATTTCAAACAGAAGAATAATGTGTTCCAATCAAAGACTGATTACAAAGTGCATAACATAACATTGGAATATGATGGACATAACAGCATTCATACTACGACATTCAATAAGGACGAGATTATACGATACTCTTTTAAAGGAGAACCGAATATAAATGGCTTGCACGATAAGCTATTAAAATTAGCTGAGCTAGTTGAGGAAAACGCTGAAACGTTTTGTCAGATCGAGAATATAATAAGAAACATACCCATGAATGAAGTTAGAGATTGCGACATTAAACTTATAACACAAAATCTAACATGGAATAGAACACTGATGTTGATGGGCACTGATTCAGATAACTTAGGCATTATGATGAATTCTGAATCTCCACTAGCAAATATCGGCTTTGTTGCCCAAATGTTGTCGAATCGTGAAAAGGTCATTATATTCTCCACTAAAGAAACTGCAGCTGTAACCTCTCTTTTTGTTGAGCTATGTCACAAAAGCGGACTAAATTCAGTTGAAGCCATATTCATTAAAAAGGATCAAGTTTCGAATAATTTTTACGATTTGGCGACAGTTCGGGCTTTTAGCAAAGGCTGCATTGGAGTCATCACCGAACGATCAGACTTGGACTCCGCCGTCGATATGTTCATAAGAGCTTCCACAAGGCACCCATGGAAACTGAGTCAAATATATGTGCAAGAGAGCATTTACGATAGGTTTAAGAAAGCGATGGCATGGAACACTAGCTCGACGCCCGAAGTTGGAAATAAAATAGAAGCACGTAAGCTTTTATGTGACAACGTTTACGAGGGCGATGGTAAGACGTTTTTTGTGGATTATGCAGGGGCTCCCACACCCGCTGGTACTAGCAATGAAGTACTTGTCGAAGCTTACAGAACCACGAAGGAGCTGATATCTTTGATTACTAAATATGAAGGTATATGCCTATCCTTATGGTCAAGCGACTTGTCTGAAGCAAACGAAATAGCATACAAGGTGATGTGTACAATTGTGTGGATTAATGACTACGGTATATTCGATGGGCCTCCAAGCTCTTCACAAGCTATTTATAAAGAATTGTACACAGATGTAGAAACACATATTTTATCAAAAAGTCAAAAAACTTTATTGACACAACAACAAGTGGAATGGTCCAAGAAATCTTTTACTCAGCGTTGTAAAATTATTCACAATGCCGCAACGGAGCTGTTAAAAAAATCTTTTTCGGAAGACATTCAAAATTTGATTAATGCGTTGAAAGACGCTGATTCAGATGATTTCTGCTTTGTCAATAATGGTCGCATATGCTCAGGTGTGTCACTGCCAACAAAATTCGTAAATGGTAGAGTAAATACAGTGAAAGATTTAGTGAAACTCTTAACTTCCGGGGCAGCCGTGATTCTCTTACGAAATGTCTGGAATAAATATGCAGATTTAGGCTTTGGCATTCCTGTTTGCCTCATAGATGTAGATGGTGATGCTGTAGAGGTATCGCCTTTCGCCAGCCGCACAAAAGTAGTTAGGACGAATTTTGGCACAATATTTGCTAATTAGTTTATACTTACTACCGATTTTTTCTATTCAAGATTAAGTATTAATTTTGATTGAGTGTTTTGTTATTACAATAGATAATATTAATACATTTTATACCAAAAATATAATCATATTTCATAATAAATTATAAAAGTTTCATTTTTACCAATTAACAACAACAACAAGTGTGAGAACATTAGAGTTGAACGAATTTTGCCGTTATTACAATAGATAATAATAATACATTTTATACCAAAAATATAATCATATTTCATAATAAGTTATAAAAGTTTTATTTTTACCAATTAACAACAACAACAAGTGTGAGAACATTAGAGTTGAACGAATTTGGCCAGGGGTCACTAATAGGTATAAATATGAAAAGCACTTGGTCCATCAGTTACATTAGTACTTTCAATAAGTATTTAAGGCCGGCAACGCGTCTCCACTCCTTCTGGTGTGGCTGATGTCCATGGGCGGCGGTGATCACTTACTACCAGGTGACTCGCTTCAAGCGAGTTTTTACTTTTTTTAAGCTCGTTGGAGCAAGCGAGTCGCTTGCTCAAACGAGCTTTAAAAAAGTATCTAATATAAATAGGCCACTTACCTTGTGGTCACGCTGTCATGAATCTGCAGCCACACAGGCGGTTGGAAGGGCTTCTTGGCCGTGGCCCGGGCCGCGTCCAGCGCCAGTTTCTCCAAGTCTTCAATGAGGTCCAAGGCTTGTTTCCTCTTCACGTTCGCCGCGTCCGCGTACATATTGAAGTGTAGCGCGACCATGATGTACGCGTCGGTGTCGCCGGGGCAGTGCGTGCGCAGGAAGTCCAGCAGACCCTGCTTGAACTCCGCTATCTTGTCCGGCTGCTGACCCAGCATGTAGTCGAACTGACCCAGGAGGAACTCGAACTGGTGGTTGTCCCGTAACGCCTGCAAAAATGGAGAGGTCATATTCAGTGGCCCAATTGGCTTTTTGCTGTTGTATACCGAATCAACCTTGAAATCCAACTTAGTACCATGGGTAGTACTTAGGTGGGTACGGATCGTAGATAAGATCTTTTTTTAATGTTGATATTTGCAAAATCTGGTTCGGTTGACGGTTAGTAATATTGATACCTCCTAATAAGTATATGCGTAATCCTAGAGGGCCTAATTTAAAGTACACGTTACGACCGAATCTGAGTTTTCCTCTCTTTCACACGCGCTGTGTCTCCTTTGTTTGGATGCGACAGGTATATTCTCGTGCGTTACAGGGCGGCTTTAAATTGAGCCACCAGGTTCGGTTAGTAAATTCTCACCCACCTAAGCAGTTCCAAAAACAATGGTGTCGTCACACTGACCAGCTATGCCCTATGCCGCGAGTATTTTTTCTGTCATAGGTGGCAGACGAGCAGACGGATCACCTGATGGTAAGCGATTGCCGCCGCCCATGGACACCCGCGACGCCAGTGGAGTCACTAGTGCGCTGCCAACCATTTAAACCCCCTTTCCCCAGGATTGGTCCTCCGGTACCCACACTCACGCAGCGAAACATAGCAGTGCATTTTCGGTGAGGCCATGGTATCACCCCGGTCGAGCCGGCCCATTCATGCCGAAGCCCACGGTCAATATAAATATGTAGAGCCGGGGGAGGCCTTTGCCCAGTGGGAAGACTCGACAATGTAGACGAGGTAAATAAAATAAAATTCCGTAGGTAATGTAACTTGAACATTATTTATTTAGCATTAAGTTTTTTCTATTCCTCAATTATTTGCGTCGGATATTCCAATTGAGTGACGTGTGCGTTTTTTATCAATACTTCTAGGATGCCTACTCTGAAAAAGAATTTAAGACAGAAACCTTATCCACGTCCCTTTCAAATCGCTATGTGTCTCTTTCGTGTAAATAAAGATTCGGTCGTAGATTCCTTTTCAGAGTAGCCACCGCAATAGTTGACAAACTGGTTTCACGCAGGCTATCGACTTCTTAAGACACTATGAATAACTTATGTATAGGTATTCGTCGTACGGTACCTTATTTCTATAGGTTCAATAGCCAAAGGAAAACGTTAGCTCCGTATTACAAATCGCAAACTCGGGATAGTCCCAAAACGAAATTCGTGCCAGCCCCTTTTAACATTACGTGTTGGAACGGGCTGACATGAGCTTTAGTACGATAATAACTTTAGATCGCGATTTATAATAAGATGGTACAACCTATGCGGATAAAGAATGGGATCAGAAATGGCGGCGCATCTATTCACTTCTCGCTCGCACACTATTTGCGTCTATTATCGCACCCCACGAGTGCGAGTATAGACGCAAATATGTGTGCGAGCGAGAAGTGAATAAATGCGCCGCCATTTCTGATCCCATTCTTTATCCGCACGGGTAGTACTTGGTTGTCTTTGCGTTGCTAACATTACTTACTTAAGGTCGTATTTTTTGATCCGTAGTTAAACTGAACTAATGGTTTAAAAAGTAACCAATGGGTCGTCAAAATGTGTTTTGAACAATAGTTAGCTTAACCAATAGTTTTTTACAAGGAGTTACGTCACTTTGACTATTAGTTAGACAGTTAACTATAGTTAATTTAACCAAAAGGATCAATAAATCGGCCCTTACTCCGAAGGCTCAGTGACCCAAAATGAGTCTTGGCCTCCGATACGAAATGTCGCCATTTGTCTCGGTTTTGTACAGCTTGACGTCAATCTCCTGACATTCCTAAAATCGTACGGCCTAATCCTGTAATATCGAACTTATTAATATTTAATCAACAGGATAGAGTTAGGACAAAAAAAATACAAATTAATACACCACATAATTAGTAACTAAGTAAATTTAATAAATAAAATAAAAATATAATACCTATGTTGAACATGTATATCTAAATGCATATTTTGAACTTATACCTGAACAGATCTGACACAACAGTACCTATTGTCTGAATTTATTACTCGTACTTATTACACAAAGATTTAACACTTTCAAATTGATTTTAATTGTTGCGTACTCGGATTTTTTGCCAGGGCTGAACTTTAGCGTTGGGGTTCCATCCTGGGAGCACAATGTCGATGTGTTTAGGCTTCTGCGGGAATTGAATGTCTCTCTTTCCCCTGGCGATCGTCGGTTTCGGAATGGGAGATGGATTGAATGGGTTCGAAGGCCTGGGGAAAGTAGGGGATGGAGCTATAACGGATCGGTGGATGCTCCGAGCGTTGCGTCGGTTGGAGCCAGGGTGCGTGGCGCCAGTGTCGCGGCTGCCGCTGGAAGTGCTATGGCTGCCACCGCCTCGTTTCGCGCTCGGCGAGTCCACACTGCGAGCGTACCTCGTGTTAGGATCCAAGTTGATATCATCGATGTACGGAGGCAAGTAAGGATGATCCCCTGTAGCTGGCGCTCGCTGCACGTCGTCACCTTTATACAGCCATTGAGGTTCCTGCACATCCCTGCGGATCCGGTATATTCTAGGCGTGGTTCGCGGCGGCCTGTACGTTGGTAGAATGAATCGTTGAGCCGAGCACTCCGCTACGACCACAACTAGGACAGCCAGTGAGAGTGACGATAAACAACGCATCTTGCCGAGTGAATATTTCGTTCCAAACTGATAATTATGCAGTAAAGTTTGGCGTATTTATACCGGCGATTAAGGAAACACCCGGTACTTACCCGGCAACCAAAGAAAGGGAATCACTCTCGGTGATTCCCTCACGAGCGTTGCTGGTAGCTTCACTTTGTTTACATTATTAATTATCAGGAAATATTAATTAAATAGGTATTGACAAACGGTATGTTTTGCATTTTGTCGACATTATATTCTGAGACTGTGTGTTTTTTGGTATCTTCTCAAATGTTTTATAAAAAAGATTGAACGAAATAAATGAAAATACATTTATTTTACATTTCTAAATAAATATTTCATAACATCACATACATCGCTCTACATTAATAATACATTTTTGCTTCGCTTCAGTGTTCAGGACTAGAATTTTCCGAGGTTAATTGCGAGATTTGTTTACTTTCCTTGCGTGGTTGCCTCCATTGATGGGCCTCGGCCGCGGCCACAGAATACTCCTGCGCTTCCTTAAGTATGTCGGGGTAGGTCCTTTTGGGAGCGGGAAAGGATTCGGCTCGGGGAAAGTGGGTCGTGGAGGGAACGGGAACGTTGGGTCTGGGAAAATGCTTCTGACGTTGCGTTTCAATGTTTCGCTCTTACTCGTAGTAGTGTGACTTTGGTCGACGGTCGGCAAGATCTTGTCCTCGGCGGCATCGACGCTAGGGACATCTGTCGCGTTGGGATTCAAGCTGACGTCATCGAGGCGCGAGGGCGTGTTTGGACGCTCACTGTCGGCCAGCTCTTTCACTGCAGTTACATCCCTAGGACGTCTTATGTTTGGTTTGTGAGTCGGTATAATCAGCAATCTGGCTGAAGACTCGGCAACAACCACTAAGATGATAGCGGCCAAAGGGAGCAGCGCAGCACGAACCATCTTGACTGCTAATTCTGAACTTGTACGGATACTTTAATGTTTCTAATATTTATACTGCCTACTTGAGGAAATATTGGCAATTAGCTGGGAATACGTAAGCGTAATAAATGATATTTTCCCTATATTTTTCCAGTTCTTATTGCTTACCTTATTCAAACATTATTCATTCCTTTGGTGCAAAATACGCTATTATCTACTAATAAAATGTCCTTAAACTATGTCCATCTTATAGAAAGTTTGTCTTGAGTAGGTATTCGTATTTTTTTCGGAAATTACCTTTACTATCCATCAATTTTTAGGGATTCGACTCTCATAGCGAAAATACGTAACCTCCTAGGATCAATCTGTCACTTCCGAGATTAGAAAATATCAGGACTACCTACCTATCGACCTACCCAAAATCAATGACCAAAGCCAGGGAAATAAACTAGTAGTCCTTGCGTCTTACGCACAAAGCAATTCAATCTAACAGAAAATATTTTCTATATATCGGCAATAATCATTATTTGTACTCCCCACGTAAATTTTCCGCACTACATAAAAAAGTTTACGATAAACTAGATACTTACAGGGATCGAACTTTACTCTTACAAGGAGATGATCACTGTTGTGGATGGATGTCTGAGACCAGAATCCTTTTATAGGCTGGTCCAGCCATTGATTGATTGATTTGGGGTAATTCCACAATCGTACAATCAACATTTTGGCATTTCTGTCAACCCGACAAAGTGTCAAGCCCTTGTTGCTGGTGGTCCACGCCAAATAGCTAAACTAAATCTAGCTAACTCAGTCCTCATGTATGCTGGTACCCCCATTACCTATTGCTCGCACGTTAAGAATCTTGGTTTGTTTATGGATAACTCACTGACTTGGGATAAACAAATTACTGAAACCAGTCGAAAAGTGTCAGGCACGTTGCGCACTCTTTACCGTTTTAAAAACTTCCTACCGTCCTGCACTAAAATTCTGCTGGTTCAGGCGCTTGTGATACCGTTATTGGACTATGCTGATATTTGCTGCACGAACCTGTCCCAAGTTTACCTAAACAAACTTGAGCGCCTCCTTAACGATTGCCTCCGATTTATCTTCTGCGTACGTAAGTACGACCACATATCTCCGTACCGTCATCAGCTCAAGTGGCTTCCAATCCGCCAACGAAGAAACCTTAGACTGCTCTGTTCCCTCTTCACCATTCTCAGAGATCCACACGCTCCTGAATACTTAAAGTCTAAATTTAAATTCCAAAGCGAATTCAGTTCCCGACATCTCCGTCCAAGTGGCATGCTTAAGCTATACACACCTCTTCACAAGTCTGCTAGTGTCTCTAACTCTTATACTCTGTCTGCTATCAGGCTCTGGAACTCGCTGCCTGATGAAATTAAAAAGTCTCCCAGCAAATTCTCTTTCAAGCGGTCAGTACGAGAGCATTTTCTTCGCCTAGTTTCAAGCTAGTTCAATCACTCTTAGACTTAATAAAAATATATACATGTCGAATTGAGAACCTCCTTTTTTATTTTTTTAAAGTCGGCTTATAATGTTGATAAATTGATTGATAATAATTAAAAAAATATCTGCTTTCCGTGATGCTAATAATTATATTTATGTATTTGATAATGTGTAAGTATGTATGTTTAAAGTCTTCAGATTATTACTTATAATACCTTCCATATATATTATATATATGTATATATATATTCCATATTTTAAATATTTATTAGTAGTTATTAATATTTATTATGTAATATCATATTTTGCCGCCACAAATTTTCTGCTTCGCCCAATGGTTGACTGGTAGAGAATGCTGTAAAGCATTAAGTCCGCCAATTGTACTTTTTTTTACTTTGTGCAATAAAGAATAAATAAATAAATAAATAAACATTTATATAACAAAAACGTAGTATACGAATTATCTACAATATGTACTCAGATGAAACCGTTACAAATATTTTCAAAGAAAAAGGTTATCTCACTATTAATAATATTTATATTTTAGTAATTTCAATATTTATTAAACAGAATAATAACTTTTTTCAAATTACAGCATATTTTAATTCAGGTCCAATACGCAGTCAATATAGAAATTATGCCATAATTTTAAATACTTACGCCTTAAAAAGTGGTTAACTGAAAATGTATTTCATAATTTAAATGAATATTTCAACTGTAATCGTTATTGCTTATAACTGTAGGTATTGTAATACCTACAGTTATAAGCAATAAAGATTCTGATTCTGATTCTTGATTGTTTTATATTTTTAGGGTTCCGTACCTCAAAAGGAAAAAACGGAACCCTTATAGGATCACTTTGTTGTCCGTCTGTCTGTCTGTCAAGAACCTTCATCTCCAGAACGCGTGGACGTATCAAGCTGAAATTCACATGAAATATTCAGGTCTATTGTCCCTTTAAGCTGAGAAAATATCAAACTTCTAAGCCAAGCCAATCAAAAGATACAGCCGATTATGTCGATATTTTCAGCAAATTTTCGGCACTCGCAAAGGAATCAAAACCTACAGGGCACTTCCCGTAAACTCAGAATCATAAAATTTGCCATGAAGCATTGTCATATAATGCAAATATAGGAAAAATTGCGAAAATAACATTTCTTTAGTTATATAATATAATAAAAATATTTTAATAAAATGAAACTTACTACCTTATTTCTCACGAACGAATAAAGGTATCAAATTGAAATTTATACCAAATACCTATGTCTACTGTCCCTTTAAGCTGTGAAAAAATCAAACTTCTAAGTTAACAGCTGAACAAAAAGATACAGCTGTTTATACCGACACATCGATTGTAAACCGCTACGTTGTACGGCGGCATTTATTCAATAACCATGCACAAATGCGGACCCAACATTTGTACGCGAAAAATTGATTCACGCTAAAAGTGGCCGCTTTTGGCGGTAATTATTTTTTTGCGTACAAAAACGGAACCAACATTTCTGCATGGTTAATTAATAAATAGATAATAAATAGATCCGGTTTAGTAGCTTAAAATTAAAATCGATTAGCGTCGCTAGTGTGCCCCACCCGTCACCTTAAGGCGACGGGTGGGGCACACTAGCGACGCGAATTTATTTTAATTGTTAGCTACTAAACCGGATCTATTTTAAACAATTTCGGGGTTTCAACCTCTCGGCAAAAACAAATATATTTTAAATAATTGCGGGGCTTCAGTCTCTCGGCAAACACTTAATTATATTTATTTAATAACCATCCCCAAATGCTGGGTGTGTTATTGTACTAAAAAAAATGATTTACGCCAAAAGTGGCCGCTTTTGGCGGTAATTCAAAATTCTAGTGCAAAACCAGATCAAATAGCTAACTATTAAATTAATAGTATAGGTGTTTACCGAGAGACTGAAGCCCCGTAATTATTTAAACTATACTAATCCTCCAGTTTTGGTATACTTCCCTGACTTCTCCCGACGGATTCACATTCCTTGATTATTATTTAATTAAGTAAGATATCACGTGTATTCATTTTTTCGTCAAACATTTTTCGTATGATTACACTCTTCGTGTATTATTTTATTTTATTTTTATTTTCTTTATTAAGGAAAAATACAGCTGTTGAATAGTACTCTGTTCTAAAATTACTTAAATAATACATCAGCAATTTAAATTTTCCACTACAAATTAATACGTTCAGTGTTGTGAGACAAAATACAAAAAAAAAATGCGAAAAAGGATGATTATTTTTGTTACTTATTAATTATTATTTTTGTTAATTATTATTTTATGGCAATCAAAAAGAACTTTCAACCTAGTCTAGATATTTTTATCGTGGTCCTTAATTTCAGAATACAATAAAATTATAGTTTATACCTGTATTTAAAGGTAATATTTAAAAATAATAATAATATTCTTTGTAGGTACTAAAAATATAACTACGTGATGTTGGTAGGGGGGGAAGGTAGTCTTAAACCTCACTACGTATCACCAAGGGGGAGGAGGGGCTTAAAAATGCTAAAAAAATTCACGTGATAAATATACGGCCCCTAAGGGGTGTTGATGTTGAAGGAAATTTTAATAAGACCTCATTGTATTATAATGTTAGACGACACTAAAAGTGTCAAGTTTTTGTCTTTGTTAGAACGTTTTCTTGTCATGTATGAAATCCTGTAAATACACTCGGAATATTAGAAATTCTCGTCGTTTCAATAACCTACGCCCCGCTGACCGGCAATAAGGGGTACGTAAAAAATGTTACTTCGACATGGTACTAAAGTGTTAAGCTACTTTTGATGCTGACCGTACTATATTTGTACTGTGGAAACCAGATAAGCGAAAGTATAACAACCATCCGCATTTAAACCATATCTCCTTCATATCAAAAACCCGTGAAGGTGATCCGGCAGAGAACCAAAGTTATCGACATTGCTCACCGGATTAGCAAGCTAAGTGGCAGTGGGCTGGCCATATTAGCCGCAGAACCGACAACCGATGGGGTAAACGAGTTCTGGAGTGGAGACCGCGTCTTGGCAAACGTAATGTAGGGCGCCCTCTGGCTAGGTGGGGGGACGATCTGCGCAGGATGGCTGGCAAGAGCTGGATGCGAGAAGCCATGGATAGATCACAGTGGCGAACAATTGGAGAGGCCTACGTCCAGCAGTGGACTTCGATAGGCTGATGATGATGATGATGATGATCAAAAACCCGTGATGGTGCGCAGGAAACGGAGTCTGAATAAAATTTTATATTTGTATATTTATAGGATTATTTGTAAAACATTAGCAACCTAAATGGAATTACTGGTATCACAGTATTAGGTACTAGCGGCCATGTGTTCCTTCCTAGCGCCCCCCCCCCCCCCCCCCCCCCTCCGAGCTAGAATTGTAAAACTAATGGCAATGCTTCAGTTGCTACCTTTCGAGTTTATCAACAGAATTGATTGTACGATAAAGTTTTTATGTTTTTCCAATATACTTCTTAGTTCTTCGCAGTTTACCAAATTTAGATGCTAAATCATGATATTGGTAAATAACAGTGCACGCTTGGTAAGGTAAGGTCTGGCTAGGTGTTGATTGCATCGCGCAAGCGCATAGTGTTTTCGAATTACCTATAATAAGCATTGCCGCTGTTTGTAGGATTACCCCTCATAAATAGTGTAGATGTTCCCCGGATGTAACTAGAAGACTTGCGCTCAACATTAAAATATTTTTTGTATATTTTGAGTGAGTTTTTGTGATCCCGTACCTAAAAATGTCTTAAGTCAACGAGAGCAAAGGCGTCATTAATTTGTCGTAATTCTCAATTAAACATTTTAAAAAATCAAAAAGAGAGAATCCTTACACCGGTCAATTTCTAATTAAAAACGTGTCTCTTTAATCACCCGACATTGGCAGAGTTATATGAGTGTTAGCCGTGGGCTAACGTGTGGGTGAGTGTTAGTAGCAGCCATAAAAAAAATTGTCATGCCGAGCTGTGACGTCACACGGGGATTATTACATTTTATTTTAATTTATCCTTAAATATCTTTTGAAAAATTCTACTATCCAAATCTAGAAAACAGTATTTTTCATTTTGGAAAAAAAATTGTAGTGTTGTCCATTATGTACTATGTTTTTGATCATTGAAAAAAATATTAGTAATATATATATTTTTTATTATTTATTAGTGAACTACCTCAGCTTCGCACGGCTGCAATATTTTATATATATAATTATATACACCTCCCCTTCTCCACACAGGTGCCTCCTAACACAGGCTTTATCAAGCTTAAAAGGGGCTCCTGCCATTAATTTTGTACTCAGGCCTTGTTTGTTTGAAATAAAGTTTACTTACATAGGGACAGACAGCGAAAGTGACTTTGTTTTATACTATCAGCCTTATGTAATGATACTGATGAATACGAATTATTTATAATATATATATGTATATATAGGGAACGCATAGTGGGCGAGTCTGACTCGTACTTGTCCGGTTTTTAGAGAATGCATATTGTTTTACAAAAAAAAATTTAAAAATTATAAAGTTTGTACTTTTATTTTCATGTAAATTTACATTTCAATAAAATTACGATCTTAACACTTGTAGGCACACCGCAAAATAATACATTTTTACCCCCCTTAAGCTAGGACTAGAATTGCACCGAGAAAGCTAATTGCGAGATCCGATCTTCCACACATTAGGCGGGCCTCCATTGGTGGTCCTCGGCCACGGCCACAGAATACCAGTGCGAAGCTGTTTACTGTCTGGCAAAATGCTCCTGATGGTGCGTTTCAATTTTCTGATTTCACTGTTAGTGGTGTGATTTTTATTGACGGTCGGCAAGGTCTTGTCCTCGCCGACATCGACGCTAGGGACGTCCGTCGCGTTAGGGTTTAAGCTGACGTCATTGAAGCGCGAGGGCGTGTTGGGACGCTCGCTGTCGGCCAGTTCTTTCACTGCAGTTACATCCCTAGGACGTCTTATGTTTGGTTTGAGAGTCGGTAGAATTAGTAATCTGGCTGAAGACTCGGCAACAACCACTAGAATGATAGCGGCCAAAGGGAGCAGCGCAGCACGAACCATCTTGACTGCTAATTCTAAACTTGTACGGATACTTTAATGTTTCTAATATTTATACTGCCTACTGGAGGAAATATTGGCAATAAGCTGGGAATACGTAAGCGTAATATATGATATTTTCCCTATATTTTTCCAGTTCTTATTCCTTACTCCTTAATTGCACAACATACCAAACTTTAAAGCTAGGTATACAGAGATACAATGTAGGTACAATTTTGTATTATTCATTCTTTCAGTGCAAATTACGCTATTACTAATAAAATGTCCCACAATAAAGTATGTACCTACCGACCGTCGTCTCATATTATATAGGTTCCGTAACCAAATGGCAAAAAACGAAACCCTTATAGATTCGTCATGTCTGTCTGTCTGCCGTCTGTCCGTCCGTCAATTACAATAAACTAGATAGTTATTATGTCTTTTTTTAATTAATTCTAAGTTAAGAACATAGATTTTTAGGAAAAAGACAAACAAAGACGTGTTATGTAGTTGCACTGCTTTTGTTAAGACTCAAGAACCATTTGGTTTCAATTTGGCTCCGAATAAAAAAATAGGGCGGAATAAAGTTCCCCGATGAACTTAAACCGGTACCACTTAAACAGTCCACTATTTTATATTATAATATAATAGAATAATCCTTTATTGTCAAACTGTCTAACACAGTTTGACACTCAGAGCGACCAGGATCAGAAGGCACCTCAGTGACATTGACGGGGGCGTTGTAAAACGTATTTTATGTCAAAACAATTTCACTTTTGCCACGTGCCAACTAACAGCGATCGGACTGTACAAATTATTGTTTAATAATAAACATACTGTTGACGACCCGTTTGGAACAGTGTTACTGAACCGCTTTGCTCCAAGGGTTAAGGGTTCGATCCCTGCATTGTACAAACATTTGTGTGCTTGAACGTATCAGTTTGTTTTCAATGTATTACTTTTTAGAGCAAGATTATAAATTATTCTTACATATAATGTAAATGTCTGTTAAATAAAAAACAAATCTTGAACCGTGTGACAGTAGTTTTAAATTTGGTTCATGGGTAAGATAATATTAGTGAGCGCTTCTAAATTTATCACGTTTATCCAGCACTGATTCGTTCATAGTTATATGTATACCTAGTGTAGATTAAAGAAATTGTATTAAAAATTAGTCTAGGATACAGGTCATGGAAATATGGTTCGATCACGGTTATTTAGCACGTGGCAAAAGTCGGAACTAATACTGTACTGTTTTGACATAATATTTTCGGTTAGAAAAGACGTTTTACAACGCCCCCCTGTCAATGTCAATGTAACTGACGTGCCTTCTGATTTTGGTCGGTCTATAGTTTAAGTTTATTAATTTTGATGGGTCTTTCTTTCTTCTTTTTTTTATTTATAATTTAAATAAGTGTATTTTTGTATGGTTTTGTATAATCTGCCTGCCCCCATATTGCGCATCTGTTAAATTATTTATTTATTTTTTGCTATCTCAATCTCAATTTTATGCATGCGACTGTTGCATAGATACCTATTCAATTCAATTCAATTCAAATAGTTTTATTGCCAGTTAAGTGTTACAATGGGGTGTTACAATAAATAATGCTGCTTTACTACTTAACCACCTTTTACAGGCATTGCAATATCTAAGTATGCTTATACATTGAGTTAAAAACCTACTAAACATAAAACTTAAAACTAATAAAATAAGAGAACCAATAACAAAATAATAGAGTATGTAGCTTATATACCTACTAACAATATTTATTTGAATTTTTTTATAGGTAAATATGCAGAACACTTTGTAACATATTATTATAATTATAATATACCTATGGAACAGATGAGCAATAATGTTATGGTAGTCGCTGAAAACCAGCGTCGGGATCTCTTGGATCAGTCCAAGAAGGTTACAGCGTTATACTATAACCTTCTTGATCAGCACCGATTATTGCTGATCGGCCGCCTGTTTGGCACATACAGGGAAAATGTTGTCCTACTTTTCGTTTATGACTTATGTCTAGGTTATGTTTCTAATTACATACATTTACTAAAAAAAAATACATTTCAATATAAATTACGATCTTAACACTTATAGGCACACCGCAAAATAATACATTTTTACTCCCCTTAACTAAGCTAGGACTAGAATTGCATGCATCGGTCGGCGGCGATCTGGTCGTCGGCCGTATCGGCCGGCTGGGGCTAAACGTAGCCCTGGCCAAAACCGAGGCCTTTTATTTTCCCGGGCCTCGGGAGAGCCGACCACCCTCCGGCGCAGCCATCCGCGTCGGGGTGGTGGACATCCCGGTGGGGGCCGAGATGAAATATCTCGGCCTCACACTGGATCCGCGCAGGCACTATGGCCCCCACTTTAGGGGGGTGTCAGCGCGGGTCCTAAAGGCGGCAGACCACCTTTCGCGAGAGCCTACCGGACGGTAGGTTTCTCTGCGGCCTGCGCACTCGCCTCCACCCCGCCATGGGAGTTGGAGGCTGGAGTGCTGGCCGCCGTCTACGAGAAGACGGCGGCCAAGCGAGCGGCTGGCGACCCCCTCTGCCCCCGAGAAAGGGAGGCGCTCAGGAAGGAGGATCGCCAGCAAATGATGGAGACATGGACGGCCTATCTCCTGGTGGAGAGGTATGGCCATCCCACGCTCGCGGCGCTCGCCCCGGTCTTGGACCTGTGGCTCGAGCGCCCACATGGGTTTTTGGCCTTCCGGATGGTGCAGGTACTTACCGGGCATGGTATTCAGCGGGAGGACACTCCTTCGTGCCACCAGTGCGGCGCTGCGGAAGACTCGGCGCACCACACGTTGATGGTGTGCCCGTCCTTCGACCAATAGCGGTCCGCACTGGTCGCGGAGGTCGGACATGACCTCTCTTTGTCCAGCATAGTTGTAGCTATGCTGGATGATGAGAGAGCCTGGTCGGCTTTCGCCCACTTCTGCGAAGAAGTGGTGGCGCAGAAGGAGGCAGCGGAGCGGGAGCGCGAGACTAACCCCCTCGCAGGCCCGCTTCGAGCAAGGAGAGGACGAGTTCAGCGGAGAACTCTTCGTCTTCTCCGTGGAGGTGGCCAGCCGGCAACAGGGACGGGGGTCCTTGTGCAGGCACTGTCATTGGCACCTCCACCGCTCGTTGGGGACGGCTCAGCTCTTCCAGCTGTCCCCAACCCCCCTCCTCCCAGCCCGAGGAGGGGCGTGGCCGCACACCCCGTGTAGGGGCCTGTGAGGGAATGGGGTTGCGTGGAATAGCCTCGTGCAGTTCCCGTGACTCCATTCCATACCCACGGGTGGTTGAGCCCCGGGAGTTTTAGTGAGTATGCCCTCAGGTCGCTTCTTGTTAGAAGAAGCGGCTCGGAGGGCGAGTCCCACAGTACCCTGTCGCCCCCCGGCGACAGGGTCTGCGTAATGCATTTCTCCCGGGAAACCAAAAAAAAGGATAAGAATTGCATCGAGAAAGCGAATTGCGAGATGCGATCTTCCACACATTAGGCGGGCCTCCATTGATGGTCCTCGGCCTCGGCCAGCCTCGGCCAGCATACCAGTGCGAAGCTGTTTATGTTTCTGTTATGTTCCTAATTGACATTCCTTGTTTTGTATTGTGCCGAATAAAGTTTTCATTCATTCATTCATATTATAAGTATGTATTTACAAAAGAAAAGTATTGTATGTATATATTTGTAATCCCACTGTTGATTCTGATATCCGTAACATAGGCGCTTGAGCTACCTATCTCGAAGTCAGATCAATATAAGTATTTGATGTTGAGAAATATTCATTTATTTGTGAAACTTACATATTATTACTTGAGGCTGTTCCTATCGAGATGGAAAACGTGACTCATGCGTACTTACGTAAGCTTGTATACAACTGCTTAGTTATCTGAATTGTTACAAGTTAATTACCGTCTGAATGTAAATTTTCTCTTATCTCTTAAGCCAGACAGGCCCACATAAGCTAACAAAGATCTCCGCAAATTAACTAACACAAAACCTTTGAGGAAAATGATATCCTTCACTGTCTGGCTTCGTAATCAAGAAACATTCGCTGGGTCTTCCCCGGGCTTATTGTCGTGGCAGTAACGAGTGTAGGAATTCAATGATCATAATTAGATTAATAATATTATTGTAAATTCTGAATTATGGTCTTAGCGTACTGTGGATTTGAAAGTGTCAGCTTGGAACGCAACCGGTAAATGCGATATAGGAAAAATCAAACAGGTCCTAATCCGAAACCGTTTCGAGGCATTTCTACTTCATACCATATTTTAATATATTTAAAATTTAAAACCACTGGATCTAGGATATTTTCAATAAAAAAAGCTTTGCACTTCATTTAACCCTAGATACTCTAGCTATTCATATTCAGACAGGTTTTTTTTTTTTTTTTTCTTCCTGGCACAGCACGGTTTGTGCATAGGCCACAGACTTGGGTTTTGGGAATTGGGGCGGTAGGTGTAAAAGGTAGGGAAACGAATGAATATGGAATTAGATTTGGAGAAAGGGCAAAAGGAAAAACAAAGATCAGATAAGGTTAAACATATAAGTATTTTGTTTATAATTTAATATCATTTAGAGTCATATAGTTACATAAAATGTTGTAAATATTATTATTATTTGATGATAGCAAAGTAGAGATAGATGTAGGAAAAGGGACACGGAGAGATGTAAGTGATGATAGGAAGGAAGAAGTGTTATGAAGGGGGCAGGAGAAAAAAATATGATTTATGTCTCCAATAGCACCGCATTCGCACAAATCATCATTTGTTATTTTTAATCTGAAGAGATGAGCAGGAGTACAGGTATGGCCCAGTCTCATGCCAGACTTTACCAAGCCGCATTTTAAAAAACCATGGTTTTGATGAAATGGCAGGTTGAATTAGTCTATACTGTTTACCTTTTTCTAAATTATTATTCTGCCACTCTTGTTGCCAAGAATTATGTTGATAAACTTTAGGAAGAGAGAGCAAATCATATGGGAAATTTTTGTAGGGATAAAGGTCTCCAGAGGTTACAGCTTCATTAGCAAGTTGATCAGCTTTTTCGTTACCTTGAATATTATGATGACTAGGAATCCATACAAAGTGAACAATCAAGCCCTGCTGTGAAATTTTGTAAAGCAAATTTCTACATTCTAAAATAACAACGCTATTTGAATTTTTGATAAAGGGGAATTTACTTAACGCTTGTAAAGCACTTTTTGCATCAGAAAATATGACGCTTTGATTAAGCTTCATAAGTAAAATATATTCTAGTGATTTGAAAAGACCGTAGCATTCTCCGGTGAAAATAGATGTTTCTGGAGGAAGTTTTACTTTCTGAACTATTTTATATTGATGATGATATATACCCACGCCAACATGACCCGAGGAGGAATGTTTAGAGGCATCGCTATAAATATGATGCCAATCATCCCAGGTTCTGTGTAAAATGTTATCAAAGACTATATTAGCCTTTTTATTGTTTTTCAAGACAACTAAATGATCAAGATGAACTATTGGAACAAGAACTAAAGATTCGTAAGTATAACAGAAGATTGGGAGATATTGGGATCTATGAGTTGGAGCTTGCAATGAGGTGAATTTTCGATAGCTATTTATTAAGCAGGGTACCTTTTTATGGGACCAATACGATGATGTTTCAATAAGAAATGAGAGCGATTTGAGTTTAGATTCAAGAGGGTGATTAGAATATTGAAGGGCGCGGAACAAAAATTTGTCACATAGAAATTGCCTTCTGAATTTTAGAGGAGCATCGCAACACTCAACTTGTAAAGCGACTATCGGGCTAGACTTCATAGCACCTGTTACGGTCCGGAGAGCTTTTGACTGGATACCATCCAATTTATTTAATCCCAATAAGCTACATGGTTCTAGAAAGTAACTTTCATAATCTATAATGCTTCTAATTAAGGCATTATAAAGTAATTTAAGGTTATAAGGATGAGCTCCCCACCAAACTCCTGTTAGACATCTTAACATATTCAATACACGTTCACATTTTGCTACAACATAGTAGCAATGTGGAAGTCCTGACAATTTACAGTCTAAAATAATTCCTAAAAATTTTACTTCATTTTTAACTGGAATAGTCATACCATCAAAGTGAACAGAAATAGGAGGAGGGCATCTCATACGGGAAAAAAGAACTACTGTACTTTTAGGTACCGATAAACTTAAGCCATTGGCGTCAAGCCAAACTTTGAGACTTCTGAGAGAAGAAGTCAATGACGAACAAAGCGTTTCTATATTCTTACCAGCAGTATACAAAAGTAAATCATCAGCAAATTGTAATATATTAATAGAATTATTAAAAGACGCTTCTAAATCATAAGTATATATATTAAAAAGAAGAGGGCTCAACACCGAGCCTTGCGGAAGTCCACTCCACACCACTCTAGATTTTATAGAGTCTTCACTAACAACATTTATAATGCGATCTGTTAACATATTGATTATAAAATTTAATAACATTTTAGGAACCTGTAATTTTATTAGTTTTTCTTTCAATATGGATACAACCACATTATCATATGCTGCATTAATGTCTACAAATGCTGCTAGTAAAGATTCATTATATGTAAAGGCTAAACGTACATCAGTAGTAAAAATTCCTAAGCTATCTGAAGTGCTTCTCCCTTTCCTAAATCCGAACTGATTATTACTTAGAATACCTTTACTTTCAACAAACCATTCCAATCTATTTTTTACTAAATGTTCAGTTACTTTGGCAAGAACTGAAGAAAGTGCAATGGGCCTGTATGAGGAGGCTTCTGAAGAAGGCTTATTGGGTTTCAAAATTGGTATAATCTCTTGTGACTTCCATGCAAGAGGGATAGAGTTAGATTGTATTATATAATTAATGACAGATAAATAATAAGACAAGCTAGAGTCATTTAAATGTGACAGAAAGGAATAAGGGATTCCATCTATACCAGGTGCAGAATCTTTAACATATCTAAGAACACCTTTAAGTTCAGACATAATAAAGGGAGATTCTAATTCCGTTTGAACAGTAGAGGATACAGTTTCGTATACTGTGAAAGGAAGAGGGACAAAAGGGGGAGCCAGTTTGTCTAAGAAATTATTTGTTGTGTTGTCATCGAGATTAGAAGGTCTTGTTTCTTTAAATGCAGATTTAAATTTTCTAATATTAAGCCAGACAGTAGATGGAGGAGTATTAGGTGATATAGACAGACAAAAAGTTTTCCAACCTATCCCATTTTTTTTGTTTAATGAATTTTCTCGTTTTGGTGCTAACTTCTGAGAGAATATTAAGATTTTCTATGGTGGAATTAAGTATGTAAGCTCTTTCAGCTATTTTTCTTTCTTTTATTGCATCTGAACAGTCTTTATCCCACCATGGGGGAGTAGGAATTTTCCTTTTCATATTATTCTTTATAGGAAAAATTTGATCTGCAGTTTCTATTAAAAGCTTAGCAAAAGCTTCAGCACATAAATTCTGATTACCTTCAATTGTAGATGGTAAGGCTGAAATGCCCTGTTCTACCTTTTCTCTGTATGACAACCAATCAGCATTATTTAGCTGATGTTTAAAACGAGGTGCATGTGTTCTAGATGGACTATTAGTCATATTAGGGAAAGTAATGATTATAGGGTAATGGTCACTTCCGTAAGTTGAATCTAATGTAGACCAAGTTAGAGAAGAAGCCAGGCTGGGAGAGCAAAAACTTAGATCAGGGGCACTTGTTCCTTCATGAGGTTGTGTTCGACGCGTACGATTGCCATTATTCAATATGCATAAATTATAATTGTTTAAAAAGTCTAGAATTCTATTACCATAGTGGTTAGAAGAGGAACTTCCCCAAGACTGGTGTTGAGCATTAAAATCTCCCATGATAATGAGAGGACTAGGAATGGTACTTAGAATTTGTTCTAATTCATCATAAATTAATGTTGAAGGATGAGGTATGTACACTGAGACAAATGAAATGTTATTTACTCGAGCGGCTACTATTGAATAATCATCATTATGATGAGGAATAGGGATGTGAGAAAAATTAAAAGAATGTTTAATTAGTAATGCAACACCTGCATAACTATCCTGCCTGTCTTCCCTTATACAAGAGAAGCCAGGAATTTTAAAGCAGGAATTGGGCCGAAGCCATGTTTCCTGCAATGCTATAATAAAAGGGTCAAATTTATTTATTATATAAATTATATCTGTTTTTTTAGTGCCGATACTACGGCAATTCCACTGAACCGCCATCGGCACTATAGCTGGTTGTAGCTGTTCCGTTTTGTCTGCTACTTATTATTATATCATGGTCAGAAATATTTTGGGCAGCGTTGGTCGGTGAAGATAATAAATTACTTTGAGAAAGAGAGTTTATAAGTTGAATTATTAATTCTTTTACTGACATACTAGTCATATGAGTATTTAAATCGCTGTTTACAAGTATACTTTTGCTTGGAGATATGGGTGTATTATAACCCTTAGTTAGAGCCTCATGACTAGTTCGGTCATAACCCTTACCAGGCGATGAGGGTACTTTGGGTTTTAAAAACACCGTCTTTTTAAAAGATTTTTTATCTGAATTATTTGTTTGTATATAATTAGGAATTGGAAGATGATTTCTAGTATTAGTGTTAGTGCTAAAATTATTCTGAGACTCTGATGCTAGTACATCAGCATATGGTTTTGATACTGAAGGATGCAACTTCTGTGCTTCAGCATAGGTCATACAGCTTTTGGCCATGGTTTCTTTGATTGCCTTTTGTCTTGAAAATTCTGGACATTTTCTGCTAGTAGCCACATGCGAACCAGAGCACAAGATGCAAGTAGCATCCTCCTCATCAACTGAGCAGCTGTCACCAGAGTGACCAAGACCGCATTTAAAGCATCTAGGTAGTGACCTACACTGGCCTTTGATGTGTCCATACCGGCAACATTGGAAGCATTGGATAGTTGGATAGATGTATAATTGGACCGGTAATGCATTATAACATAAGTAAACTCTTGTAGGTAGAGATGTTCCGTCAAAGGTTAATACAACAGTTTCAATTGGAACAAAATTAACTTTATCATTAGTAATATTTTTGCGTTTGAGACGACGAACTTTAAGAATTTTGCCAACACCAATTGGTACTGTTATATTATCCATAACTTCTTCATCACTCCATTCTACCGGAACTCCTCTGATGACACCCATCCGAGTGACATAAAGCAGGTATAAAGGCTCTATAATGATTAAGAGGAAGTTTTTTATCTAAGAGGAAAGAATTGGCGTCTTCAAATTTGGAGAATGCTACAGAAATTCGGTTTCTACCAATTCGTTTTAGACTGCCGTTAATAATATTTTTGAAGCCATTCTTTTTTAAGAATTGTCCAAATGCAATGGGATGTAAACTAACATTCTCATTAAGAGTAATTTGTTCCTTTTGTATATGGATGGTGAAAGGAGCCAAATCCGAAGCCAAATAGTATGGTCTTCCTGGGTACTGGGACGTGAGGTGTCTGCTGTTTGAGGCTGAGGTGAATGCGGAATAGTAAAATCTGAAATTGTTTTGTCTTTTGATTCGCTAATTTTATGAATATTATCGTGAAGCTCACATTGACAATCATTAGGAGTGATATCAACAATTGATGATTTGTGATTTTTCCTTTTCTTTTTGTTGCAATGCTTACATATTTTTCGCGCAGATGTACGCTTGCGTTTGATATTATGTTCAGATCCGTCCGTATCCCTAAATGAACCATCAGTATCCATGTCAGATTTACCATGAGAAACAGAAATCGTGACAAAGTTCGACGCCGGGGGGATAGTCCCACCCGGGTCCTCTGGCTCGTTCATGAGAAAATATGAATATGGCTTACCAGAAAAGTATCCGTATAAATAACACTATTATAATAATATATACACAATTAATACTCAATTTAATACACTAATACTACTTATCTGATCCAAGAAATAATAAAAATATAAAAAACTCGAAAAAGACGTCAACTTCACCCGACGTTTCCCGCGCTTTTTTCTTCAGACAGGTTATATTCAGAAGACATACATTTAGGTGACAACAATGTCTCAGTGGCTTATTCACTCGGGCCAAGTAACAGATGTCGCTAGTTGTAATACAAAGCTATAGTATTCAAGCTTGTAAACTAACGCCATCTGTAGACATGCACCTACAACTACACAGTTAACGTTTATTAGTGGGTGACACCAAAACTAAGACAGTGGGCTTTCTTTATCTTGTTTTTCCGTCATTTTACAAGATAGTTATTTAAAATTTCCCCGATTAAAAGGCATTTTTAGAAGCATGTTTTTTTTCCTTACGATATATTTGCCGTAAATTATACCTGGAACACGTAGGCGCACTCGGTGTAGCGCGCCAGGCCGGTGAGCAGGCGCACCATGAGGCGCCAGGAGCGCGCGGCCAGCAGCCGGCCCGTCAGCGCCTGCGCCGATCGCAGCGCCACCGCCACGCCTTCCGTGTCGCACGCGCACGAGAAACACTCGTGCGCGAGTACCAGCAGCTCGATCGATATAATGTTCACCTGCAATTTTTACTCTAATGGACAACATTTCAAAATTGCTAAGCTCTGAAACAAAAAATACCAATTCTTTGTTTACTTTTCCGCTGCTCGAATATATATTTATTCATTTTTTATATTGCTTATTTACTGAGAAAAAAATTAAAAACAAAAAAACGTAAGATGACGTCATCGGACGGCAGAATGTAAAATATTTCTTTGCTTAGCACATTATAGTTTTAAATTTACGTAATGCCAAACTCATGACATGTAACTGTCAAAAAAAAAGACAACTTGTCAACGTTGAATGTATGAATGACGTTGACAATGTTGACACTAGTATTATTTACCTTTGACAGTAGTACCTTTTTTTTTATTAAAACAATGATAAGCAAAGGAATATCGCTGTATTCAGCCGTCCGATGACGTCATTTGGCGCTTACGTCTATTTAGAATAAAAAGAATTTCAATAATTATTTTATGCATGAAAATGGACAAATTTTGAAAAAAGAAAAAATATGGGTCTGTTCATTTTATGTCTACTTTCATATAAAAAAACAATATGGACATGTTAAAAATTTGAAATATTGTCCATTAGCTGGTTCCAGTATTTATCTGGGATCTACCATCACAAATACTGGAAGTTGCGAAGAAGAAATCAAGAGACGATGTGCCATAACTCGATCAGCCGTAGAGAAGCTAACAAAGATATGGAAAGATAAACGCGTAACCAAAAACACAAAGGTTCGTCTTATGAGATGCTTAATATTTCCTATCTTCCTTTGCGGAGCTGAAACATCAACCAAAAATGTCGGAAAAAGATTGACGCCCTCGAGATGTGGTGTTGGAGGCGCCTGCTTAGAGTTAAGTGGACTACTCGCCGCACCAACGTTTCAATCCTTAAGGAGCTTCGAATCAAACAATGACTTTTGTTGATTGTGCAAGTGCGAATACTCACCATGTTTGGACATATAATCCGAAACGAGAGCTCTTTGGAACGTTTAATGGTACAGAGAAGAGTGTAAGGTCAACGCTCCCGAGGCAGATCACCTACAAGGTGGACGGACAGTATCAAGTCTGTTACAAAGTGTTCCTTGACTGAATGTGCACGCAGTGCCACAAACAGAGAAAGATGGAAAAAGTCTCGCTAAAGCCGCTACCCAACATACAGACAATCCATAATCACGACCACTCCGTCAGGAGTGTACGACTGAGAAGAAGAAGAGTATTTAACTCTGGATCCGGAGGAAGGGGGGGTTTAAAGGTTTGCAGCGCACTTGTGACTCTACTGGTGTCGCGGGTGTACGTACATGGGCGGCGGCAATCGCTTACCATCAGGTGATTCATCTGCTCGTCGGCCCACTATCACATAAAAAAAAAACTCTGGATTTGGCGGTGACGAGCCGCAATCACACATAAACCGACCAAGTGCGAGTCGGACTCGCACGAAGGGTTATCATATAGGCAAAAACAACTTCTTTAGTATCTTCCCTTAAATATTTATTTTATTTTTATTGGGTGTATCTGTGAACTTTTACATCCCTTTAACCAAGTGTTCTACCAACCATTCTGAAGAACATTTGTTAAATCTATGACTTTTGGAAATTCGACTTATGGAAAAATTTCAACTTTTCATACAAATTCATTAACATGATTTGGCCATTTTGTATGGGGAGTCGAAAAGATTTAAGACGAATTTCGAAAAGTCGTATAACAAATGTTGTACAGACTGGTTGATAGAACACGTGGTTAAAGCGATGTAATTGTTACAGATACACCTGTATACCTACATAAATACATAATTTGCGAAAATTTCTATTGTCTAGCTATCGTGGTTTTTGAGATGCAACCTGGTGTGGTGACAGACAAGTCGAAGAGCGAGACCATAATAAATCCGATCGATCGGGTTTTTAGGGTTCCGTTTTTACCTTTTACCGGAACCCTAAGGTTCCGTACCCAAGAAACAATAAAAAATAGAAAAGTGCATACTCTTTTAAGGCGACGGGTAGGGCACACTAGCGACGCCAATTGATTTTAATTGGTTAGCTACCAAAACAAATATATTTTAAATAATTACGGGGCTTCAGTCTCGGCAAACACTTATACTATTTATTTAATAACCATTCCCAAATGTTGGGTCTGCTTTATACCAAAAAATTGGATTCACTCCAAAAGTGGCCGCTTTTGGCGGTAATTCAAAACCAGATCAAATAGCTAACTATAACTATTAAATAAATAGAATAGGTATTTACCGAGAGACCAATGCCCCCAAGTTGTTTAAAATAGATCTGGTTTAGTAGCTAACAATTAAAATAACCGTGCTGGCCGTGTGGTCCCCGGCAGAGTAGAATAGGCCACCCTCACTCTTACCGAGGTGTCGTAAAAGGCGACTAAGGTAAAGCTGCTGGCATGATCATCAGCACCCGAAAAGGAAAACTCTGCATTTATATCAAAACCCTCGCCAACACGTCTGCCAAGCGGCAATCACCCCTCATGTGATTGAGGGAGGCCCGTGCCCCAACAGTGGGGACTTAAATGGGCTGACGATGATGATAAATTAAAATAAATTGGCCTCGCTAGTGGGGTCGCCTTTCACCTTAATATAAATTTAAGAAACTAAACTCACTTGTTTCGTAGACAACTTGGCACCTTTTGTTATCTTCCGTATGTTGGACTTGACTTCGTACCGGATGTGCACGTTACTCTTCGTCACCACATCGAACAGGTTCCTCCTCGAGTCCCTCGACATCTTATTGCCAACCGTATACACAGTCGACACAGAGTACATAGACTCTGTTTCTGCTGACATCAGAGTACCTTCTTCAGTCAACACTGACTCCACTTCATCCGTCTCCACGTTTTGATATTCTTCGTCTATCAAGGTCTCCACGTCAAGGCAACTATCGTCTAACATATTTTCTGGCAGTTTCACCACGGTTGTCGCTTTGTAAATCTTCTGAAACGCCATTAGGTGGTCGAGGATCAGTCTGCCGATGTGGCTGCAAGCGTCAGGTCTCATGTTGAGGAACATCTCTATGTCGGAACTGAGAGTGTAACCCCACAGGGTGTACTGGAAGTGCTCCTTCTGTCTGAAGGTGGAAGTCTTCAGGAGGTGCGGTGATATGATTGCTGCTACCATCTCTCGGCAGAGATACTCTGCTATCTGTATATATACAAATATATTATGTAATACCTCATACTTTTATATGTTTGAAGTCAAAAGGCGAGAAGTCGTTCACCGCTAAATATGAGTAGGTACAGTCAGAATCAAAAGTAGCTGAACATTATAGAACTTTGTCACACTAAGTTTTGCGCAGCTTGAGTAAGTCAAACACTTATTAAAACTGCGCAATGGTTAGTGTGACAAAGTTCTAAAATGTTCAGCTACTTTTGATTCTGACTGTACCATTAACAAACGCGGTTAATCGATTCTCTATATGTGTTTTTCTTTTCTTGCTGGATGTTTTGGAAACGTAAATTCAGATTCAATATTGTTGAAAATGTTATAAGCGTTTGTTTGGTAGAACGTAATTTCGTCGACATTTCGTTTTTTAGTCATTAAAACATAAACAGGAACGATAGGGACATTTAAATTTATGAGCGATGGTAGCTCAATGGATACGAACGCGCCTTCCACGCAGGTGGTCGAGATTCGAATCCGAGCTTGCACCAATGGTTTTTCAAATCAATGTGCGTATTTCTACCATTACCATCTGCTCGGCGGTGAGGGAAAACATCGTGAGGAAACCTGTACGTTTCGCAAAAAGTTTCTGAAACGTGTAACCATGATTCAGTTGGTCTGGTTCCCCTTTTAAAGGGTTGCGAAGGTCAGACGGCAGTGGCTTCTTGTACCCTGGGCTCCTATGCGACAGGTTTGGAACCGGGAATTGCCTACGACATTTATTTATTTTATATTATCGCTTTTTATCGCTTTATTTATCTTAAATTTCATTGATAATGCTAGTAAATATTCATACTGATTTTAAAATGTATATCAACTGGGATCCATCAATCCCTTTTGAGTTTTGTAATTAAAAATAGTCTAGCTATGTAATAAATGAGTCAATGTACCTGTTTGGAAGGTATGTTGAAAGTTCTGAAAACGAGATTCGCCAAAGACATCCTGGCTCGACCGCTGACGAGGTTGATGAAGTCCACGGAGCGGTTCTGGTACTTCAGCACGGATATGTAGTCCCACCCTATTTGCAGGGCTATGCGGAAATAGCTAGCCACCTAAAAAGAGAACCAATTTGAGAACAAGCTTAAATACAATGTCTTTGCAAAAGGGTTTTTTCCCACCCTATTTGCAGGGCTATGCGGAAATAGCTAGCCACCTAAAAAGAGAACCAATTTGAGAACAAGCTTAAATACAATGTCTTTGCAAAAGGGTTTTTTCCCACCCTATTTGCAGGGCTATGCGGAAATAGCTAGCCACCTAAAAAGAGAACCAATTTGAGAACAAGCTTAAATACAATGTCTTTGCAAAAGGGTTTTTTCCCACCCTATTTGCAGGGCTATGCGGAAATAGCTAGCCACCTAAAAAGAGAACCAATTTGAGAACAAGCTTAAATACAATGTCTTTGCAAAAGTGTTTTTTCCCACCCTATTTGCAGGGCTATGCGGAAATAGCTAGCCACCTAAAAAGAGAACCAATTTGAGAACAAGCTTAAATACAATGTCTTTGCAAAAGGGTTTTTTCCCACCCTATTTGCAGGGCTATGCGGAAATAGCTAGCCACCTAAAAAGAGAACCAATTTGAGAACAAGCTTAAATACAATGTCTTTGCAAAAGGGTTTTTTCCCACCCTATTTGCAGGGCTATGCGGAAATAGCTAGCCACCTAAAAAGAGAACCAATTTGAGAACAAGCTTAAATACAATGTCTTTGCAAAAGGGTTTTTTCCCACCCTATTTGCAGGGCTATGCGGAAATAGCTAGCCACCTAAAAAGAGAACCAATTTGAGAACAAGCTTAAATACAATGTCTTTGCAAAAGGGTTTTTTCCCACCCTATTCGCAGGGCTATGCGGAAATAGCTAGCCACCTAAAAAGAGAACCAATTTGAGAACAAGCTTAAATACAATGTCTTTGCAAAAGGGTTTTTTTATATAATGGGTGGCAAACGCGAACACGTAGGCGCACTCGGTGTAGCGCGCCAAGCCGGTGAGCAGGCGCACGCGATGGTGTCACAAGTGCGATGCCAACCTTCAAACCCCCCTTTCCCCCAGATTGGGTCTACGGTACCCTCACTACACGAAATCTGTGAGGCCGTGGTATCACCCCGATCGAGCCGGCCCATTCATGCCGAAGCGTGGCTCTCCCAAGGTAAAAATAAGGTGTAATAAGTCAATGCACACTATAGTAATAAGTAGTACAATGGTGTAAATATTTGTCTTTCTTTCTAAAACCACACCTACAGTCAGAAACATTTTATTTTTATAACATTTTGTAACAGTACACTCGAGAAAAAAATGTTACCGAAGTCGGCGCCTAATACTACTCGTATTCATAATCCAATGACAACCAGCTTAAAGCTGGACATAGCAAAAACGTATCTTTCAAAAGATGCGCAAATGTTTCAATATTTGCGCCTGAATCAGTGCAAAGATGCGGAACAGAGAAACGTCAACTCTCAAATAGATCCGTTATTAATTGATTTTGTTACGAACGAATAATCGATCCCCTCCTGCTGTGATGTAATATAGGTACCTATCTCTTTTCCCCGCGTAATACATGGAAAGACGGTTACCTATTCACCCCGGACAACCCACAGATTGCTCTTTCGCTCCAGACTCGGATCATTCATTTCATTCAGCTCATTTGGATCGTTCCTCTCATTCTGATCATTCGGCTCACTCGAATCATTTAGCTTATTCGGATCATTCCGCTCACTCGGATCATTCGGCTCACTCTGATCATTCAACTCATTCGGATTATTTGGCTCATTCGTATCATTCCGCTCATTCAGATTATTCGGCTCACTCGGACTCGAGATCCATTTGAATCGAATGATACGGGTAGGGCACACTTGCGACGCTAATCGATTTTAATTTTTAGCTACTAAACCAGATTTTTTTTTAAAAAATCGGTGTTACAATCTCTCGGCAAACACTATTTGTTAATTAACTATGCACATATGTTGGGCCCGTTTTTGTACGCGAAAAATTGATTCACGCCAAAAGCGGCCACTTTTGGCGGTAATCCAAAATTTGCAGACCAAAGCAGACCAAACAGTTAACTATAATTATTAAATAAATAGTATAGGTGTTTTCCGAGAGATTGTAACCCCGAAATTGTTTAAAATAGACCCGGTTGGTTAGTTGCTAAAAATTAAAATCGATTGTCGTCGCTAGTGTGCCCTACCCGTCACCTTAAAGCAGTTAAACACACCTGTTTAGCCAGAGTGAGCCCGCTCCGGACGGCCAGCGCGTCGAGCGCAGAGAGCCTGTCAGCCTCCTCGCGCGCCGCCAGGTGCGTGCTCTCTGGCACGTTGTCTTGCTTCTCCTGGATCACCACCAGCTCTTCGAAACTGGCGTCTGATGTACCTGATACTGGAATATAAATCCTATCATTACTAACTTATTATAATACTTAATTACCATTTTAGGTTCGTCATAATCTATGCCAAATAAATTTGCACAAAAGGTCAATCACACCCTCTGTAGAAAGCAATCAAGCAAGCGGTTCGGCTTTGTTTCGGTAGATGTCACTATGCATAATTACATCGCGCTGGCAAAGCGTGTTACCGAAATAATGACCTCGAGCTGCCTGCCTAAATTTGTCAGTTCAAAACGGGACACCTATCAGTGCGTTATAAACGTGAAGTGATACAGACGTAACAAGTGGTTATATACCTCCGTCTCCCTGCCTGGACCTCGAGGATGAATTTCTGCACCCTCCGATCAATGCACTCCAAAAATATATAACGATTTGTTAATAAAAATATGGCTTGTAACGGGACTAACCGGGCATCTCGTATTAATAAATATACACAATTTCAATTCGCAACATTAAATTATGAACTCTGTTTACATCATACTAGCGTCAGTTTTGCATAGAGAGCGACTTTTCTCGCAAAGTCGAAAGAAAAGATGAATGAATAGTCAGAAGTACATTTTGACATTTCGAGTGGAGGCCACGTACAGGAAGTCGTAGCCGTGGCAGGCCCCCCACAAGGTGGACCGACGATCTGGTGAAGGTCGCGGGAATACATAAGATTCGACCGATGGATTGGACCGATCTTTGTGAAGAACATTGGGGGACGCTTATGTACAGCAGTGCACGTCGATTGGCTGAAATGATGATGATGACATTTTGACAAGTTGCATCCCCGTGGGGGTCCTATAAAGATCAAATACACTAACTTGATAATTTATTTTGTAGCAACGGCGATGATATCACCAATCTCAATTCCTGCGGTAGCTCGTACGGAGTACAAGACCCCTCGGCGAGCTTGAGGCAAGTGCGCATGATCTGCACGGGGCACGCCGGGTGCCTGTAGCGGTACTCCGGGGGGGTCTTGAACAGCGCCGACAGACGGAAAGCGTCCACCAACAATCTGAGCTCCAACAATTGTCCGATCACCTAATAATAATAACAATAATGCTTTATTTTTATCACACAATACTGTTGCAGGTTAATTAAATTAATGTTTAGAGTGTGTTTCAGCCCCCCAGGTCCCAACTGTAAATTAATGAAGATATTTAATTGGCTGTACTATTTATGTGTTTGTGTGTGTGTGTATGTGCTTATAGTTTGTTGCGTGTAACGTGTGTATGATTTATTTATATCGGTAGAGGGGCAAAGTAAACAGGCATATTTGTATTTACATACGACATACATTTGGGTAAGCAGACAATTGAACACCGAACAGACTGACATACAGGATGTCTTCTTTAAACCAGAGTGTAGACTTTGTCTATGTAAGCCCAAGAAGGTTTAACAATATGTGTTCGGGATGGGTTACGTGCGTAATGTGTGTGTGTGTGTGTGTTTTATGGATGTGTGTGTGTAATGTGTGCTGTGCATATAATGTGTGCTGCGTGTGTATTTTATAACGTATGTAATAAACCAACGTAGCTGCCAAAAATGAAACACTAAAAAGCATGAAAAAAAAATCTAATAAAAAAACCGCCTTGGAAAACTACGAACTAAAAGTGAAAAATAAAATTTTTAACACTTCATACTAAGTATATGAAGTGTTAAAAAGATCATAAGTAGGTAAATATTATCAACAAGCATTTGAATTGTATCCTGAATATCTATATACCTAGCTTGTGTGTTTGATATCCAATTAAGAGAAGGTATCTATCTATCTAATCCTTACGAATTATACTGTAAATATTTAAACCCCTGGTTACCTTCCTCCAGGCATCAATAGCTTCCGCATCTTCGAGCAACACCACATTCTCAATGTTGCCAACATCGGACTCAATCTCAATTTCCCCAAGCGTCAGAGAGAACGGCTTCTCAGCATCGACCAGCCCAATCTTCCTCGACACGGACGGATCCTTCTGCCCGTTCAGTATGAAATGCAACGTGCTGAAATACGTATTGAGAAACACGTCATTGTGCGGCTCGGAGTCGAAATACGCCTCCCACATGCGATGTTCAATCTGCTCCCTTCGCGAACCGTATTCCAGGCTCTCTTCGAACCAACTCATAATTATTCTATACGAGTAAAACTTCTGCAAGCCATCAGTTATATTCTCAGCTTGTTCAACTAGGAAGTCCGTTGCGTCTTTGAAAGTAACTGAAGCCTTTTTAAACGCCTCGCTACACTGAGCTATGAACAAGGCGATGTCTTTGTCCTCAATAGCAGCGTCGTCTTTGTTAACCAACATTTGGTACTGATGCGTCCATTCTGCCTTCAAAATGTCGTTGACAGGCAAATTGGCCAGCTTTGCTATTTTCAAAGCGACGTCGTAGTTGCAGTTCGCTATGTACAGCTCCACGCATTCAGACAAGTAGTTTTTCGAGTCATCTTGAAGCAGTTTCGAAATGTTGACCACTAGTGACGTCTCCATCGATATTTGGAGGATCTCGTAGAGGGTCATAAAGTTCGGGGTAGGTACTGAAATGAAAATTACCAAAAGTGAATAAATCGGTCCTATTAGCATCCAAAAATTGGACGAACATGCGGGTGCAGGTGAGTTCATAAAATAAATTAAAAATACCACACACACACCACATAAAGCAGTGAATAATATCAACTACGCTGTCAGAAAATGTAAATAACCTTTTTATCTATTGTTTTTTTTTGTTCTATGTTTGTTCTACTTATACCACTTATACCACAAAGTACTTTTTATATATACCAGGCCCCTGACAGCTTTTTCCTCATTTTGCCGCCAGGTGTCACTGTCGATGTGTCCTGGGCAATTTTGTCTGGCCGCCATGTTTCTTGTTATGACAGTCAAGTCAATTCAGTCAATTGTCAAAAAAATTCACCCAGTAATTTTGAAAGATTTTTAATTATTCTTTATTTTCCTATTAATGCATATTCTCGTGAACCTACTGAAGTGCCTATTTAAGTTACTGAGATGTTGTGTTTTTGAAACGAGCAATATATTTTGGGCGCCCTCCCTTTCGGTTGAGTAAAGAAGCTTGTGATTATTATGAATACTTTACCCGATAACAGAGACTACCTTACCAAGACTTTTTTTACTTGACGGAAGATATCGTGAGTCGATACACTTTAAAGTTCCAATAAAGCATCGTTTAAATAAATATCTTAAACATAAGAAATAGAGAATGATTACTATTTGCATAGTCTACCTCTAAAACTCTTTGTGGTGATAGGCACTGGCGGAACTCTGGCAAGTGGCAATTCGACCAGGGACACCACTATACTCTGCATGGCTTCCTTTCACAGCTGCCAGGTCACAGAGAAGAAGTCCACGCTGTCAATATGCACCTTTGACATGAGACATAGAGTATATTTACCATTACAGCTCTTTTCAAACTGCGCCGAAGCTAGACATCTCAAAAACTCTCTCTGGTGATAGGCACTGTCGAAGCTCTGGCTGATGGCGATCTTGACGAGGGAGACAGCTAACCTCTGCAGGGCTTCCTTGGACAGCTGCCAGGTCATTGTGGAGGAGTCCACGCTGTCAATATGCACCTTAGACATAAGACAATATATTTACCATTGCAGCTCTTCTCAAACTGCGCCGAAGCTAGACATCTCAAAAACTCTCTCTGGTGATAGGCACTGTCGAAGCTCTGGCTGATGGCGATCTTGACGAGGGAAACCGCTATCCTCTGCAGGGCTTCCTTGGACAGCTGCCAGGTCATGGTGGAGGAGTCGACGCTGTACTTCCGCTGGCAGTGCAGCAGGAAGCTGCTGAGCAGGCGCACGGTCTCAGGGTCGAAGTTGCGGTGACGGATGCACCGGTAGAGGAACGACGTCAAGAGCGTTAGTGGACTCTCCTGGAACAGGATGAAGATAATATAATAGGCAATAATAAAACCAGCAAATTATCCTACACTCATCATTTCAGGGAATAAACGTCCACTGCTGGACATAGGCCTCCTCCACACAGATCGGTCCTGTGCCGCCCGCAACCAAGGAATTCCCGCGACCTTCACCAGATCGTCGGTCCACTTTGTTGGGGGCCTGCCACGGCTTCGACCTCCTATACGCGGTCTCCACTCGAGGACCTGTCTGCCCCATGCATCGGCCGTCTGATCTCCTCGCAATACCCTGCATTCGCAATGCCTCGCATTGCCACTTGAGGAATGCAATTCTTTGGGCTATGTCTTTGACCTTGTCTTTGAGATCCTCAGGAGAACCAAGGTCAAAGACATACTAAACTTGCTAACAACCAAATTGACTCTGGACCTAATTTTCAGTCAACATCCTACAAATACCAAATTTCAACCTACAAATATAGACATCCATAATCCTCATTTTAAGGAAAATTGTCACGTTTCTGGAGTATGTTACATTGATTATTTTTTCTATGATATAGGTGGCAGACGAGCCGTCGGATCACCTGATGGTAAGCAATTGCCGCCGCCCATGGACACCTTAACCCCCCTTCCCCTAAATTGGGCCTCCGGTACCCTCACTCACGTAGCGAAACACAGCGCATGCACTGCTTCACGCCGGTTTTCTGTGAGAACGTGTATTACTCCGGTCGAGCCGGCCCATTCATGCCGACGCGTAGCTCTCCCACTGTGAAATTATGATTTATTGAAAATCGAACACTTTCGACATTGATTTATTGTTACTATTTTATAAAAATTGTTACTATTGCTCTACAGCAAAAAGTCGACATTCCCATGACTCGGAGTGCGCTTGACCAATCCAAAAAATTTAATATTCTCTTTGACGACACAAACCCAGCAATGACGTAATACTTGGTCTGGATAAACCGGCACACCAGGGAATACCACTTAGCGTAAATCGTTAACTCCTCTTTCGTGATGAGCAGTGCCAAGCAGTGGAACTGTTATACCCGGGATATGTCACCAAAAGGGCTGACGAGGGAGAACCGCTTAGTCAGCAGCTCTCCCATCATACGACGGCTCGCGCCACCGCGAGCCAGTCTGTTGCTAGCTTCCATCGGGTACGGCTGCCCAAGGGTCCCTAATTTTTCGTCATAAATATCTATGTATATATTCTCATTCATTACCAATATACAGTGACTATATTAAAAAGTGTTTTTTTAAAAAGCTTTCTGATTAGGACCCGATAACAGAACGCTCTGCCAGCGTCTGTTTTTCCCAGTGTTTACAACCCCAATATTTTTAAAGCTAGAGTTTTGATTAAGCTCGCTACATCGTCTATCACTGTCACTTATGTCATTGTCAAATCAAGTTTTCAGGTTTTGCCAACCTTTTATTTATATGCTTATTTTCTTAGTATAGGCTGGCCCAATTCATGATTAGGATATCCTCAAAAAATAGAAACTTAATTACACACTTTAATTTCAAGTCAACTAATATTGACACAATTTTATTGTAAAGAACTTAAACAAATTGAATTGCCCATGAACACGAAAGTGTGTTAAATTATTAAGAGAGTATGTAAAAGTTAAATAAAACCATTTTTAAACTAATTGTTTTTTTTATCTTCATCTTCACCGTCACTAATGTCAGAAACTCTGTCTACGGAATCTGAATCGGTCACATGTATAATTTTAGGCGTTATTAAACGAAATAACTTGTAAGGATAATTTTCAAGTGATATTTTGACAAACAGTCGAAAGTCAGTAAAAGTCTCAGTTACTCAATAAAACGGGGACGTTTAGCGTTTTATCGACCTATGGATTCTGCCGAGACTACTCTTAACGAAATCGCAAGTTTTAAGACTCTTAGGTCCTAGCAAGTTGTTCACGTGGCATCTCACTGGACACACAACAGCAGTGTTAAAAACGATGTAATTCAAATATTCTAATATTAATATCATTGTTTGATATTAACTAACATGTAAGTTCAAATGTTGTACCAAATGTTATTAACACCTGAAGTGACACAAGCTCAATACCAGCTTTTCTCCCAAACATTATGGATCATTAAGTTTTTATTAAAGTGTCTTGTATTTATGTAAAAATAAGTCAACAAAATTACTTCTTTAAATAATAGAATTAAAATTACCAATAAATAAATTATGTCAGCGTATGTTTTTAGAAAATAGGTATATACTATTGTACTGATAACTTTATTGCAGTGGTAACATTGTAGTAGCTTTTTTGGTCTTGAATTCCAGTTTCCGGAGTTCAGTGTGGAGCCAAGAGCAAACCCATCAACAATCAATAAAAAAAAATCGCATTCGGACATCACATACATTATGTATTCGCAATTTTAAAGCATCTTCGCATTTGCACTTCACCAATTAAAATATTGAAATACGATATAAAAGACATGATTTTCGATCACTTTGTACCAGTAGGTCTAAAATAAACCTACCAGGTAGGTTACTTACTGAGCACTCACCGGCATAAATATTAGCATTGACTCGTGCAAAGTGGAGACGTATCCCTCCCGGAGGCAGATCTCGGCCACCCTCTGGAAGGAGTCCACTGGGGCGTTCTGCTCCATGTCCGCTTGCAAGGTGCTCTTAGTCTGCACAGACGGCCCCAAAGAGGACAGAACCCACTGGGGCCAGAGGACGTCCACTGCGTTTGGCTAAAAGTAAATCGCCAGTCATTATTTTTCAGTTAAAAATATAAAAATCTTAATACTACACGAAAAAGGAAGGCTTTTTTGTGATCGGAGGCAGACGAACACACGGATCACTTGGTAAGCGATTGACGTCGCCAATAGCCACCCGCAACACTAGTGGAGTCACAGGTGCGCTGCCAACCTTTAAACCCCTTTACCACGATTTGGGCCTCCGGTACCCTTACTCGCTCGGCGAAACCCTGCGCATTCCCTACTTCACGCTGATTTATGTGAGGCCGTGGTTACACTCCGGTCGAGCCAATCTATTTATTTTTTATTAATACCAAAGGTTGCCTGGAAAAGATCGCTCATAGTGATAAGGCCGCCTTCGTTGTACATATCCTGTAATACCTAGTCTTAGGTTTTCGTACTGTACTTTGAGTGCAATAAAAGTATATTCATTCATTCATTCATAATAGCACGTAATAGATACCTCATAACAGCTGGCGATCAGAACCAGCAAAGGCTCCCGGCATACATCAGCAGCCCTCAACAGCGCAGCGGGGGGGTCTTCGGGGCCATGGCAGGAGGCCGCGACCTCCCATAACTCGCGCCCCATGTACATGCTGGAGGGGAACTCGAAGGCGCTCCCCTGGGAACTCTGCGACGGACTCTGGAAACATTGTATCACCTTTATGGAGCTACAATAAAATATAATATTATGTACAGTCGAAGAACAAAAAGGTTCGTCAGTTTTCTATTTGATTCGTTTGATATGCTATGAGCACTTATTACTTTTCGTAAATTTGTCAGAGAAATACTTGTTGCACAGAAAATCATGCTTAACTGTTAGATCAGGAATTTCAGATTTGCTTGTAGCAACATTGATTCCTTTTGATGTAAAGAAAATTTAAAGGTCTTTTAAAACGGTATGTTAGTATAAATGATTCTTGCCGTGCAAGCGATAATTGACTTTAAGTTGACGAACCTTTATATTCTCTCTACCGTACGTACCGGACGCCACGTTGGTCTAGTGGTTTAAGTACCGAGCCGTGATCTCGGGGTCTGGGGTTCGATAATCGTAGCAAAGGTATGCTTCGAATTTTTCGAACATAGTTCGGGTTTGTGATCACCAATCCGCATTAGATGGTGATTAATTAAGCATGGTGATTAAGCCTAATCCCATCATAGTAGCCATGACTTGATTTCTATGATGGAAGCCTTTTAGCCTGCAGTGGGACAGTATATAGGCTGATACTTTTACATCCAATACGCAATTCACTTTTGAATTGCCTGGAGAGCTCTATACGGGTTTCTCTTCGAAACCTATTTTTCAGGCTTCAGTCTTCAACACGTGTGTTAGTGCAGAATTTGTATGATGCAAGTATGTTTTATATGAAATCTATAAAGCCTGAAGTATACTCTTGAGCCTCATTCATTATTTGGGAATAGTAATAGGAAGGTATAGTTCTTGCCACCTAGGAGTAGCGAGTGCCTTTTGTTGTCATGTACACTTGTCTATGCGCAATGCTATATGGTGTTTTTGTTCTATTTACTTCAAAATAGACTTTATAGTCCGTTAAATTTTGATTAGACAGACAGCTGTCGGTCTCTTCAAAAAAATTATCTTAAAGTCTATAGTATAAAAAATCCAAGTGATAAAAATTGGTTAAATGATAAACTTTATGTTCATTGAAATAAAGGTTAAGTGACATCCTTCATTCTAATCAAGCTATATTTTACGGAGTATACTTAGCCGCGTAAATGGCACACAAACATTTACATTGTATACAGACAGATAAAGCTTAACACATTTGCAGAGAGTATATTACAAACCAAAGGAGGCCAATTCGAGCGGTTTATTATTGAACAGTTCCATTTTCTAGACTTAACAACTGATTCCTCACTGTACCTAGTCATTAAATTTATTCAACTATTAAAGGTTTAAAATCTGTATGTGTATTAAAATAGAAAAAGAAACACTTACAACCTCAGAGTTCATACGCGTAACCCTTCTTTGCCCATTACTTGAGTTCAGTTTGAATTCTTTCTCAGATCCTTCTTCCGAATTTCTATGCAGCATAATATGTTTCAAATGCTCTGCGTACGATTTATTTTCGAAATCCTGGGACAATTGCAGCATTTGTGCCAGTGGATAACGGAATACGTCGCCAAAAAGAAGAAAATTGAACCATGAATTGGTCTTGATGAATTCTTTCAGTTGCATTTCTGGCAACGGCAAGTTATGCAATACAGCAAACTTTACCATTGTTTGAGATTCAAATAGAACAACCGACATATCGACTTTCCCATCTAATTCTTCCTTCTCTCGTAACTTATACAATGTCATTTCTTCCAGGTAACGCAAGATTTCCTTCGCCGCGTCATCATTGCTCTGTATCAATTTGTACATGAACTCATTCACAGTTTTGTTAGCTTTGTCTGCTGACACTCCTTTGTATGACATCATATAGTCTTTGACCACTTTTGCAGCCGTCATATGGACTCGGCATCTGGTCGGGTTACAGCCAATCATCGCCACGAACGAGACTGCGCACGCGGCCATCGCGGGGTCGGACCAATTCTGTAGAGCCAACGCATGCGCTTCGCAACAATGCACTCTTGATACTCTTGTCTTGCAAGCGATTGTAAGTAAGGTATTGCTGCTCAACAAACGCCTGACTTGCATTACAAGGCCGGTACTGTTTCAGATAGTATGCGTGATTCAGTTTCGCAACATAGCCATATCTCTTCATGAGCTTTTCATTAGCAAAATCTGGCATGTCCATCGGCTTTTGAGAGAGCAACTTCACACTGACTGTGTTCACATCTACTTCGTTCGCTAAAAGGCTGCCCAGACTACGTCTATCTGGTTTATCCATAATCAGACTCTTAGCATTTTGATTCACCAACTGAAATTCGAATATTTTGGACACGTCTAAGCCTCGGTATCCAGAGAGCAACTGATATACATTGACATCCTTAGATTCATTCAAGGTATTTACATCAGAATACTTTTGGTGTACATTGAACAAATGTGGCAGTTTCTTTTTGTATGCTTTGTTTGGCAATTTGAAGTCTTTAAAATATAAAAAGTCTTCTCTTGAAAATATGTCAAACAATTTTGCATTATCCTCTAACAGAATCATACCAAGAATTAAATGTGGATTGGAGGAAATGTAGTTGTCAATATCCTCTTTGGCTATCTGTTGACAAGTTTTGTACACAGGCACCACATGGCTCTGTCTGTCAGAGGTCTGCTCAATACTCTTGAAAAGTAACCACAATTCTATGCATTCTTTAGCTTCCTGCTCTACATCAGAGAGGTGTGTATCCAGAATATTACCTTCTACGCACATTGTAAGAACCTTATAAAGTTTATTTTTTACGCAATATTTAGCCAATTCCACGTAAAACTGTTGCTTACTGATTGTTGAACAAGTTTCAGTGAAGATGTCGTCAATCAACTTCAAATTTTGAGTTCGCGCCAATCTTGATATAATAGTGTACAAATTGTTACGCTCATCTTCGTTCACTATGCCATAGGAAGACAATGTATCATAAATACACATCTTTGTGTAGGCATAACAATTACTCTCAGCTACCCTTGTTATCATGTCCTCTGTAATAGGCCATTTGCGAAAAATTTCATCCAACTGTTCAAGCACATCATTATTGAAACCTTTTGTATCCACATTGAGAAACTTTTTGACGAAATTTGCGTTGTTGAAGAAGTTGTAACGGGCGTTCATGTCGCGGACCACCTCCGACGACTGTACGTTTATCCATCTGACGAGGATCATAGCTTTATTATGTTGCACCAGATGGTTCCACACTTCAAGTGGCGACGAAAAATCGAGTAGAGAAAATTCTGGAAATTAGTAAAATTGTCTACTTTATAATTTTTTTATTTACATTTTAAGATAAATAAAAATATCATAAATACCCTAACTTAGAAAAAAAATAGATTTGGGACATTCTCTCACACTGAGTTTTATATTAGATTTTTAGTATTCTACTTATTTAATATCTTAATAAACATTTCACTAAAATGCTAAATATAAAATAGATAATAAATAGAACACAGCAATACTTTGATTGTATGTAAATAGCATGAATTGATTACAGTAAACACTGTTATCACAGCCTATTTACAAATGGTATGACATTATGATAACTTAATTATTATTCTTGTCCACAGTTTATTTGTTTGTTAAGATGTGAACAAATAGGGATCTTTTAGCATTGGACATAAGTGCAAAATTAGTCATCTTTCACCATAATGCCATTAACATCTGTACTTCAAGGAGAATGACTCGGTTTTTAAGCAGAGAAATATTTTAAAAGAACCTAAAGAGAATCAAAATGTTTGGAAAAAGGAGTCCATAAAATGAGCACATTACATTACCTACAAGAGTTACCTGTTTTACAAAGTGTATGGTAACAATGAATCAAGTGATACAACACTCATGTTAACATGTATACATACAGGTAAAATACTAAAACAATGAGAAATTTATAATTTGCATAGAAGCAGCTGTTTCCTACACTTTCCATGCTTTCATATAACTTCGAAATAAAGTGCTTGTTATGTTATTTACTAAGCATACTTCATACTAATAGAGAATCACATAACATGATCAAAAACCACTATTTGAATCTAATTAAAATTTTTAAAAAATATTTTGAACCTATTTAAATTTAATTAACTTACGGCCGCACCCAGAGACGTCATTTAAGCTAATGTTCATTAACTTTAGTATCGGTAGTCTTTATGCATATCAAAATAAGTGTCAATATTTTTCTTAAGTAGCCAACTAAGTTAATCAACCAATCTGAGTGTGGCAGTTAGTAGAACACTTACCAAAAGAATCAAAGAAGAGAATAGTAGCTATCCTACTTTTCCATTGAGCTGGATTCTTTTCAATACTTTCCACAGTCAGAGCTTTGATCTCACTTTCATTTACAATAATTCTGTCTTTGCCGACACCAAACACTTTGTTTTGTTTAAACACACCGTCAACTTCAAATGATTTCTCCAAATATCTTAGTAAGTTCCAATGCCTTTTAAATCCTCGCCATTCATCCAAATTATCTGGTAGTATGTCTTTTGACATCTTCTCCAAGTGCTCAACAATAAAGTCTCTGTACTCTATTTGCGGTGAAGTCTTTGCAAGATCTATTAAATGTTTTTCTGGGTTTATTTTCACCTTACTCAATATGTGAAGCACTTTAAATATTTGTTTACGCATGAGCAATTGTACAGTCCACGCTTTTACCTGCAAGATTATTTTTTTGTTGTATTTTAAAGACATTAACTATAAAATATAATAAGTGATACGGGAGTAGGGTTGTAGCACTGGTAATACACGGGCATCATGTTGAATTATTATTTTCTACATAGACATTAAGCAAGTTATTTGTTCCACCTACCGCCACTATAACTATCTTCTATACCATTCGTGGCCAGCACGTAACTCATGAAAATTACAACACATTTATCAAGTGGAAATAAATATTACTTCTAATACATACCTCGGTTAAGAACCAGTCAGTAGCTGTGGACTCATTCCAAGAGTTCTTGTGCATGAGATACTTTAAACAGAGACTCAAGTGGGTCCCTTTCGCCGCGGCCTCTCGTACCACATCCCTGGGCGACTTCTCTTCCCAACAGTTCCAAATAATTTTCTCATTTTGTGTTAATCCCTCCATCATACTTCTTCTTAATCATGGAAGGTAATTCTACTATACACACAATAAGGTCTTCTTTAGTGAAGAACTGGTTATGGTAACTCTTTTTTGATTAAACTGTTCAGAAAATTTTAATTCAAAGGAACAGATAGAACAATGAAATTCCAAACAATCACACAGCTGAGCTGCCTTCATAACATTTCTTTCTGACAATAATTGACATTGACATTAGGGATGTAATGGAAAAAAATGCAAGGAAAAAATTTTTCGAAACATCGATTTATATTTCAATTGATTTTTACATCAAATCATTTTTAATCGTTGAAATTTTTATAGAACATCAATACAGGAGCCCAACTCTCGTGCTTGTGATATGTTGAGAACATGGCGGATATCACCCGAAAACCATACAAAAAAAACATGTTTTAGTGATATATGTCGTATGAAAATAATTGTCACGAGCCCGAGAATTGGGCTCCTGATCATATGATCTTATAGAAGGCATATAGCCTTAGACAATTTAACACGGGACGGAACGTTGAATCACGTTGGTCGTGTCGTATACTTTGGCAGAATGGAACGAGGGGAACAAAATTGTCTAAGGCTATATGCCTTCTATAAGATCATATGATCAGGAGCCCAACTCTCGGGCTCATGACATTTATTTTCATACGACATATAACACTAAAACATGGTTTTTTTGTATGGTTTTCGGGTGATATTCGCCATGTTCTCAAAATATCACAAGCACGAGAATTGGGCTCCAGTAATAACAAGGGCTTTCCTTGAAGCTTTGTAATAACTGTGCTATTATAAGTTTTCATGTCCAAAGCCGAGCAGAGTCACTTTTTATCAAAGGAGATGAGAAAATAATATAAGACAGAAAAGTAAAAGTTTAGTCGCAAACAGCCGCATATCAGGTTACTACAATACTCCAAGGGCTCCAGGAGCCCAATTCTCGAGCTCGTAATATTTTGTAAACATGGCGGATATCACCTAAAAACCGTACAAAAAACTGTGTTTTGGTGCTATTATTATGTCGCATGAAAATAAATATTACGGGCACGAGAATCGGGCCCGTGATATTTATTTATTTTCATACGACATATATCACTAAAACATAGTTTTTTTGTATGGTTTTCAGGAGCCCAAATCTCATGCTCATGATATTTATTTTCATACGACATATATCACCAAAACACAGTTTTTTGTATGGTTTTCGGGTGATATCCGCCATGTTTTCAAAATATTACGAGCATGAGAATTGGAGCCCAATTCTCGTGCTCGTGATATTTATTTTCATACGACATATATCACTAAAACACAGTTTTTTTGTATGGTTTTCAGATGATATCCGCCATATTTTCAAAATATCACAAGCTCGAGAATTGGGCAATTGGGCTCCAGGTGATATCCGCCATATTTTCAAAATATCACGAACCCGAGAATTGGGCTCCAGGTGTCGCAGAAAAATTGCATTCGTATTGGACATTTGGAGCCCAATTCTCGTGCTCGTGACATTTATTATCATACGACATATATCACTAAAACATAGTTTTTTGTAGGGTTTTCGGGTGATATCTGCCATGTTGATCGAAATCCCGAGAATTGGGCTCTTGGAGTGAAGTCCTCATTCGATGCGTTATTATTTTCAGGAGCCAAATTCTCGTGCTCGAGATATTTATTTTCATACGACATATATCAGCAAAACACAATTTTATGGAGCCCAATTCTCGGATTTGTGACATTTCTTTTCATACGACATATATCACTAAAACATAGTTTTTTTGTATGATTTTCAAGTGATATCCGCCATGTTTTTGAAATGTCACAAACCCGAGAATTGGGCTCCTGTTACAAAATAAGACAGGTGCATTTATATTGGACGTGTCTATACAAATTCGCAAGGAAATACAAAAATGTCAAATTTATTCATTCAATTCTCACCTTAATGTCAAACACGTTCGGGTCAATTAATTTAAGAATTTTGACTGCAGTAACCAGGAGCCCAATTCCCGGGCTCGTGACATTTATTTTCATACGACATATATCACTAAAACACAGTTTTTTGTATGGTTTTCAGGTGATATCCGCCACGTTTTTAAAATGTCACGAGCACGAGAATTGGGCTCCAGATGTGCGGCTGATCTGCTATTTCTATTGTAGTAACCTGATATGCGGCTGTCTGTACCTAAAGTTTTGCTTTTCTGTCTTATATTATCTTCTCGTCTCCTTTGATAGAAAGTGACTCTGCTAGGGTTCGGGCATGAAAACTTATAATAGCACAGTTATTACAAAGCTTCAAGGAAAGCTCATGTTATTACTGATCTTATAGAAGGCTTATACAAAAATACAAAATACTTTATTTGCCAATAAATAGGGTGGTTACATAGAATGTAGATGTTGTAAATTTACATGTTGCTTAAACCTATTTAGCCATTAAATTGTAGCATGCAAATATTTCAAGTTGTAAGAGCATTCAAATTCTCGGTGGTAAGACCTATTTGTAGGACCTTACACTACAGAGATAAAAAAATGGGAAAATAATATAAAAAATACATTTTTTAAGCATAACACTTGGGTAAACTAACATCGTGTGGGTTACAAACAGAAGCACACACATATATAAAATGTTTTAAATTTAAATAATTAGGTGGACTTATTCCAGAATAATTACAAATTAAGAAGGAATCTAAAATCAATGAACTTAATCTATAGCATCTATAGCATTATTATAGTCAGCGGGGAGCGCTTAAAAGGAGGTGCACAGTTGGGTTGTTCACTTGTTGGTCTGTGGTGGTCATGTGGTGGTCTATGGGGAGACCTAACGGTTGCCATGCAACAGTGTCATTATAAAACTGTAAACAAATACATAATATTCTCACGATTAAATTCAGTGATTAAATTATCTTTGATTAAATTCTCAGTGGTAATGGCAGAAGAATTGCAAAAAGCTTATTTATTTTACGATGATATCCACAAAATAAGGGTTTTGGAAACATCAGTCCTCAAAGAAACAGAAGATGTTAAAGATACTTGTAAAGAATACGAAAGCAGTAAGTTTTGTTATAAATCTCTAAAAAACAAATTGTTTCTTTAATTATTTCCAGAGAGTAAGCTAAAGGTTCAATGGGTAACAGGTAGCTTTTGAATGTATTATTATGATCATTTGAAAAATTACCTCATTGGTTTGGGTAAGGATATCACCACTCACCAGACATTTAGGCTGCCCGCCCACTTCCGATAATCGGTGATAATTTTTGTGTAAGAAAATTAGGACGTATTACACTCGCGAGCAACCAAATCGACTCAGGACCTATTTTTCATACAAACATACTAACTTCAGAGGGGTTTAAATATCAAAGCGTTGGTGATAATTTTAATGCAAATCAATGTCAAAAATGTTCTTGTAGTTAATCGTTTCCAGAAACGCCAATTAACTTAATATTAGGATTGAGAAAGTTGTTTGTCTTGTTATCAAGTTGTTGTTTATTGGATGCGAAAATGAACCACAACTTCTTTTTTTTTTAAGAAATCGGCACGTTTCTGTAATCTGTTAAGATAATTAATTGAAATTTGAACACTTTTCAAATCGATTTACAATAAAATTATCACTAAGGCACAGATACTTTCATATTTATAGGCCTCTGAAATTAGTCTGTTTGTATGAAAATTAGGTCCTGACCTGAGTCGATTTGTTTGCTCGCGACTGTAGTTACTTAGGTACTACATATTCTGTGGTACTACTTGAAATAGCGTAACGCACACGTCCTACAAAAAGTAGATGTGATATTTCCTACATCTTTCTTGTAGCAGAAAAAGATCAAGGAAAAATCGGTCCTACGTAATGTCTAACGTGAGCGGGTAGCCTACTCGTACATAGTTGCTTAGGCCGTACGCTGCGTTAAGCGGGTGCACGTTGCGGGCATCCGGTGTGGGCATCCGTCGCGGGCTTCCGCGCCGTGCTCCATCGCGGACAAATATCGCGTCGCAGATATCCGCAACGTCATCCCTATAACTCGGCGCCTGCCAGTCGCTCGCGCCGCATGCGACGGGAGAGCCTACACGCAGCGCGCTGCTGTGGAGATGACATGAAACACCACGCCGCCGCGACGCGCGGATGCCCGCGCAACGCACGGCCTTAGGTACCTAACGTTAGGATCAATATTCATTGAGGAGTTTTGACTGATTGTGGTAACCTGACGTGAGGCTGTCTGTACATAGAGCAACACGACACGTTACAGGTCTAAGCTTTGGTACTTCTTTTCTCCATTTTACAGAAGTTCAAGACTTCGGAAAGATCATCAATGCATTATTAGAAATTCTGAAGCAGCTTGGGGACAATGTGGAGAAACAAAAAATGGCCGCCATGGGTTCTATGAATCTGCTAAAATCTATAACTAAAGAACGAGAATCTGAACAAGCCAAACTACAAGTAAGTTACCTAGGTACAGTTTATTTGTGGGACGATCGACCCCTTAATCGCGACGATTCACCAATGTATACGAGTGAAATTTGTGGCTGTCTTGAGGGCCTACAACGAAATGGAATTCTCGCCCGTATCCCCGTTCCCATCTCTTTTATTTAGATGCGCCGGTTTATGGAACGTGCACATCGACGGTGCTGCCAACTAGTGCCATCTATTTAGTGCCAACCTATTGTTGGTTTCGCTATTATAGGCATTATTGTCAAAGATATTATAATAGATATCTTGAGGAACTTTCAAGTAATCTATGCTTCAAACTTGCTATTATACTTATGAAAGTATATGTTTACAGGCTGAAATTAATGATAAGACATTGCTTTTGGAACAGCTGGACAGTGAATACGACGCCCTACAGATTCTCGAAGCAACTCAAATGGAAACAATTGAATATCTAACACAACTTAGGTAATAATAACAGTATTACAGCGATCACTAGGTAGATTTAAATGAAATACATTATATTGCCCATCGTGAGTTTTTTCATTAAATGGTGTCAGGAATTTTGTAAAGAAAACCAGTTGCAGTCTGTAAAAATGTAATCTTCATTGAAACACACATGAAACGAGTACAGTCCTTATAATCAAACTGAATTATAATTACAATGGGGTTATCTGCATAATTTTAATTTTATTATTACTTTGAGAAAAGTAACAAAACACTAAAAAAAAAACTCCCAATTTGGATTTAGTCGGAACTTTAATCACAATCATGTAATTATGACTATTTTATACAATACCTGTGATTACAAAAATATAACTACTTACGTCTACAGAATAACACGATAAATAATTGAAATATACATACTCCCTTGGTTTCCATTTTATTTTAGAATAAATTTCATGTAATAGGAACCTGCCAATTATATTTTGCACCAAATAACTTTTTGAACAAGTCCAACTAGCGGTACGGGGACAGTTCTGTGTTCATGGAAAATATTTGGTTTAGATTTTATGTTATTAATGATTATTTTAGATTTTATTATAAGTCTCGAATTTATTCGAAGCAAGTCCAGTTCCCGTTATGATAATGTTTACTTGTGCCAAGTTAAATTTTAATACAAACCTGAAATCGGGACCACCCAAAGACTGATTAAGGGCTTTGCATTTGCATGTGTTAGTCCTGGTCGCTTTTCATTTACATGATTTTTATTTACCAAATAAGTACTTTATATGATTAACTTAACATGAATAAAAAAGACAAGACATTGTATGTAACAACAAAAAAGATATTGAGTCAAAAAATTAAATGTTGATTAACGCGCAAATACGTACGTCACTGGGATAATTAGAAGCAGAGTTCGCTGTCTTTATACTTTATAGATGCCATCCCCATATTCTTTAACCAAATACAACATTGAATTCGATGGGATATCAAAATTTTGATTTTGAAATGGCACTCTTTTTATTCTCTCCTAAATTTGGTCAATAATAAATAACGAAATTAAATTATTAGGAAATATTCTTCTAACAGGCATAATGATTATTGATTAATGTATTGTTATGTGTAACATAAATTGCTTCCTCTAGCTACCAAGTAAATGATAATTCCATTTCCACCTAATTATTTGTAAAGGGAATCAAAAAAGAAATTTATTCTGAACACTATTTAGTAACTTAGCATAAAAACTACACGCTATCATCAACAAGTCAGTTCTTATTATCAGGAGCAAAATTTTACTCCCACATATGCTGTATCTCACTTATCCAACCTCATTTGTTTAAAAACATTATTCAAAAATCATAACCATCATTTCGGAAAAAAATCCGACTACTCCTTGCACAGTACAGTGAGAACACAGCTTTATGAAACACATTCTTTCAGAACTCGATATCGCCTTTTATCTATAGAAGCCACATTTATTATATTTTCTAGTGCTTTTGCATCCATGAGAGCATGTGATGTAACATCTTACTATTTCAAATGCATTGTCAGTATACAGTAACAGATATCCTACACTTGTTTCTAAAACCATTGACTTCTCTAGAACTTGGATGCTATGTGCATGCATTTCTATCACCTGTTTGAATAACAACTACTGAACTAACAATTAACTTTTCACTGACAGATCTTTGTTTGACTTACAGTAATTATCAGTGTAATTATTTAGTCTTGTAATTATCGTTTAACACGACATATTTTAAAACTTATGATCTTACATTCGAAATAATGTGTACATTTCGAGCATCCAGCCAGATATCAGACAAGTTACTTAATGTGTACAGTGTCATTAGGGATATTTCCCTAACGTTTAACTAAAAAATGATCTCGATGAATTTGTCTATGAAAAATATTACGGACGTAACCAGGTAGGTGCCAGCCAAGGCACGACTGCCTCCGACCCTCCTGTGTTAAAATATACTCATTAAAAAACTCACAAAAGCACATCAACGTCGAGTTCTCCGCAGGCGAGACGCACGGACGATTCTAGCACATCACGTCGACGGTTTCCGCAGGCGAGACGCACGGACGATTCTACAAATCGGACACGGACCGGGGGGGGCGGGGCGAACTACAATAACACCCGGCTACGTCGTCGAATACAACGTCCTTACTTAAACTAAAGTCTCCACCGAACGTTTCACAATACTATGCGTGGCTCGAACACTGGTCGTCCTTACAACTAGGCGTCTAAACACTGGAGGTCACCACGGAACTCGAGAGGGGGTCGTCGACCTTCTGCCGCTTGGGGTCCTGGTGCGCTGGCTCGCCGGGCTCGGCGCTGGCGGCGCGCTTGGCTCCCGGCGCGGTCGGCGCAGTCGGCGCGGTCGGCGAGGCGCGGAAGCGCACGATGATGGCCGTCATGTTGTCGCAGCCCGTGCCGTCGCCCATGGTGCTCGACGCAAGGCAGTGGTCGAACATCTGCAACCATCGCTAGTTATACCGGCGTACAGGTGTACCACTTGATATTGTAAATATACCTACAATATTGATGAGACTATCGACAGCTCATGTCGAATCAAGCACTTACAAATTTCGTCGACTTAGTAACGCGTTCAGTGGTATAATTGGTAGTACATTCACCCGGATTGTGGGAGGTGTGGGTTCGAGTCCCGCCTGAACACGAGATGAAATTTTTAAGTGTGTTATTTACTTAAGGTGTACCACTTATTATAAGTTACAACCTGTGCGGATAAAGAATGGGATCAGAAATGGCGGCGCATCTATTCACTTCTCGCTCGCACACCCACGAGTGCGAGTATAGACGCAAATAGTGTGCGAGCGAGAAGAGAATAGATGCGCCGCCATTTATGATCCCATTCTTTATCCGCACAGGTTGTACATTGGCAAAATTCGTCAACACAGCTAATTACGATAGCGAAAGCAGTTGAAATACAGACTTTATTGCGTTACGTTAAGATTAATACAATAAATCCAGAGAGGAATGCTATCTCTCTCTTAGCCGCACTCGCACCGAAAATGGCGCTGACGCATCAGCCAATAAGAAATTGTAATTTTTGGCGCGTGTAAATGGAGCGTGGTGATTGGATTAGATTTTGCCGCTGTATTCGAAAATAAGACTTATGCGCGCATTGGTGTAACTTATAAAATTGGTAAAACTGTACAAGTTTTGTTGAGTTTTTTTTATAGGTGGCAAACGAGCAGACGGATCATCTGATGAAAAGCGATTGCCGCTGCCCATGGACACCCGCGACACCAGTGGTAGTATTTTAGTCACAATAGCGCTGGCTGACCTTTAAGCCTCTTTTCCCCCGGATTGGGCCTCCGGTACCCTCACTCACGCAGCGAAACAGCATAGTGCTGCTTTGCGCCGGTTTTCTGTGAGGCCCTGGTATCACTCCGGCCCATACATGCCTAGGTATTAACTACGACCTGCAGTGAGTTTAGAAAGGGTTGTATAATAAGTTTATTATACATTATCCAATGTGTCTGGTGTATGTCAATACAATTGAAGACACCTCTTAAAACTCTATGGTTTAGGTTAGGCTCGCCCTATTTTAATAGACCGAGCCTAACGATACCACCGTACCACTCATCCCAGAATTTTAGGATTTTCCCCCTAACCCGCTTACACTCGAAAATTAAGTTTTATTGTCTCAAATACCTTACAATTATTCATAAACCCTGGGATAGGGTTAGTGAATTTTTCAGTATGTAATGAAATGAGTTTAATTATTTATTGCAGCAACTGCTTACTTCGATAATAATTTTAAAATATTATAAATAAGTTACAAACCTCTTCACAAATTTGTGATAGCCTCTCTCTCCCTTCCGCCAGCCTAGGCAGAATAAAATCGCACACATCTTGACTAGACATGAAGTTCCATATTCCGTCGCACGCCAGCACCATGAACTGATCCTTGAGCGGGTCAATCGTGATAGTCTTCACATCGGGCAGGGCCGTGATCATCTGCTCCTTAGCATTTAAGTCCTTATTCTGCTTGTACGAGTGGTCGCCGATGGCCCGCGACAAGTTCAGCCCACCGTTGATGCGGCCGTCGTTGGACACCTTCCCGCCGGCTTTCGTGATCCTCTCCAACTCCGGGGCGTCTTCCGGCTTGTGGTCTATCGACATGTCGATCGCTTTGCCCTCTCTACAGATGATGCATCGCGAGTCTCCGGCGTTGGCGACGTGGAGCTCGGTGCCTGTAAACGATGTAGGTATGTTTAGATAACATTTTTATACCCGCTCAGGTGGCATAAGATGACGGGTAGGGCACACAAGCGACGCCAATTGATTTTAATTTTTAGCTACTAAACCGGATCTATTTTAAATTTCTGGGTTACAACCTTTTGGCAAACACTTATCATCATCATCATCATCAGCAACCCACACTCGTCCACTGCTGGACATAGGTCTCCCCTAATGCACGCCACTGCTCCCGATTTTTTCGGCCACTCTCATCAGCACCACACCGCCCAGTATCTCTGAAGGACCGCATCAGAAATGAAGTTATCCGCAGTGAACCAGAGTCACCGACATAGCCCACCGAATTGCAAACTGAGTGGCAGTGGCTGGTCCTATTAGGCCGCAGAACTGACAGCGTTGGAGGCCGTAAAGTCCTTGAGTGGAGACAGCGACTCGTAAGCGTGTGTAGGACGCCCTGCCGCCAAGATGGATGATGAATCTCGACGTGCAAACATCTTATACTATTATATTAAATAACCGATGCAACATTTTGGGCCGTTTTTGTACGCGAAAAATTGATTCACGCTAAAAGTGGCCGCTTTTGGCGGTAATCAATTTTTCGCGTACGCGTTGGACCCAACATTTGTGCATGGTTATTGTAGGTAAAACCTGCTTTTTATCTAATCAGACACTGGCAATATTTTGACACTGATTTGAATTTAATGTATATACTTTGTTTATACTAATATATCATGTTTGACTGTCTCCATGTGACCCAGATACCATGAATACTTAAACCTATTAAATACAACTAATTACTTGGATACTCTAGCGGCTATTATTCCGGCTTTTTTCCACTGCGTCCTTCCTCTGCATCAGAAGTTATTTAATAAATAGTTAAGTGTTTGTCGAGAGGTTGTAACCCCGAAATTGTTTAAAATAGATCCGGTTTAGTAACTAAAAATTTAAATCGGTTGGTGTCGCTAGTTAGGGCTACCCGTCGCCTTAATTTAAAGGCGTCCCATAACGAAAGATAATAAGAAATATATTAAACGAATACTCTAAATATTACCTATTCGCACTGCAAAAATACTAATTGCACATCAAAGCATGATTTTGATGTGCACTCACTGTCACACTCAGAGTCGTTGATTAACTTAGTAAGCTACTTACGAAATAATATTGACACTTATTTTGATACGCTTAAAGACTTCCGATACTAAAGTTAATGAATATTAGCTTAAATAAAGTCTCTGAGTGCGGCCGTTAGATTTTTTTCTAAGCAAAAAGGTAAGGTTAGGTTAACAATTTATTAATTTTGAGGGACCGTTAAATACTACCCACGAGAATATACCTGACGCATCCAAACAAAGAAGACACGCAGCGCGTGTTAAAGAGAGGGAAACTCCGATTCGATCATAACGGGCAGATAAAATCTAAAGGGCCTCATTTAAAGCAGAATGAGGCCCTTTAGATTTTAGAGAGCGATGTAGCTCAGTGGATAAGAACACGCCTTCCATGTGGGTCGGGGTTCGAATCCAAGCATGCATTAGCTCGGCGGTGAGGGAAAACATCGTGAGGAAACCTGCACGTCGTCACGGCCGTTAAATGAACGGTTTGGATTTGACTTTTTTTATGTATTAGGTGCTGCCACCTATCACATAAAAAAAGTCACGACAAGACGGATCACCTGATGGTAAGCGATTGCCTCCGCCCATAGACACCCGCGACACCAGTGGAGTCACAAGTGCGCTGCCAACCTTTAAATCCTCCTTCCCCGGGCCTCCGGCACCCTCACTCACGCACCAAAACACTGCTGATTCGGTTTTATGTGTTTAATGTCTTTAATAAAAAAAAACGCCGCTGTATCGTGGCGCTATCAAGATTCTAAATATCCATGCTGACGTCCACCAACATACATCGTGATAAGATAACTTTTGGCGTAGGTAATTTAATTTTCCCATTTTATTAAGAAAAAAAAAATCTGCCTATTTTTAATATTCTAGAACAGTGTTCTTTCGTCGTTCGCCCTTAGTATTTCAAATAAACATGTTCCTCAGGGAGAGTGATAACTAAAATCCACGCGGACAGAAGATAGTTTTGACAGACGAGAAGATGGATCACCTAATGGTAAGCGATTGCCGCCACCCATGGACGCCCGCGACACCAGTGGAGTCACAAGTGCGCTGCCAACCTTTTAACCCCCCTTCCACCAGATTGGGCCTCCGGTACACTCACGCAGCGTAACACAGCCCAGTGCTGTGCTGTGCTTCGGTCAGGCCCATTCATGCCGAAGTGTGGCTCTCCCACGGCCGACTCCCACTAGTACCTAAGTGTTGCGAAGTTCAGACGAAAGTCGCTTTAAAGTAGAAGGGTTGCAGCTGGCTGGAGCGGATGTCACGCTAGAATGATGATAATTGTAATATTAGGAAAATTTACCTTTGAGTAGAGCGACAACCGCCGTGCACCCGCTGTCATTCCCAGGCTCCTCGGTCAGGCTGATGTCTTCTTCTCCATCCTCGTCACTAGATTCTTCCTCATACTGCTCCTCTTCTTCTTCTTCCTCACCATCTTCACCTGTTGCAATATATAGGTAGATAGAATTCATTTATTTCAACTCGAAAGTCATACATGGTCATCACTATTGAAAATTAAAATTAAATTATATAATAATTATTATTGTATTTCTTTTGTCTAATGGTTTGTTTATTAGTCAGCAATGGGGGCTATCGCTTGTGAAATATCCGCTAGATGGCGTGCCTGTGAACCGAGCGCCGAGGTCCAACTTCACATCATTGGCAGATTTATTTCGTTTATTTGTAATTATTGATAATTTGACATATCACATCTAAAAATGGTAGATGGACCTCAGGCCTATAGACGCAATTTTGCGGACTTTTCGCACGCGATAGCCCCCATTGAATTCATTGTAAAATTATTCAGGAACCGACACAGACAAACCTACGCGAGAATATGTTAAGGAGGTTGTTGGGCAATAAATAACTTATATGAATGATAACAAGACGGGATTCGTCTACAATTATGGGAGTATTTTATAAAAATAAATTGATAAGAGTGTTTTTTTTTTTATGTGATAGGTGGCCGACAAGCAGACCTATCACCTGATGTTAAGCGATTGCCGCCGTCCATGGACACACGCGATACCAGTGGAGTCACAAGTACACTGCCACGCGTTAAAACATCCTTTCTCCCGGATTGGGCCTCCGGTACCCTCACTCACGCAGCGAAACACAGCACAGTGCTGCTTCACGCCGGTTTTGTAAGGCCGTGATATCACTCCGGTCGAGCCGGCCAATTCATGCCGAATATACATGGTCAACAACAAGTCCTTTTTCACCGGAATACTTTTTGGACCACGAGGCGTAAATACGCTATGCCGTTACTGCTTGGAGCGCAGCTGGAGCAGCTTGGCAAAAATAAGTATGGCCGTTTTTGCACCACTCCACTCTGAGGCAAAGGTGGCTCCGCCCTTTTCATGGCGCTGGACGCTGAAGGGTCTTTTAATTGCTTAAAAAGGCACCTAGATGTGCGGCCCATCGACTTCCCGAATCCTGGTTCATGGTCCAAGCTTACCCTTTGAATGCAAATGGTAATTACATAGTGTGAATGAGGACTTACCATCATTCGACGACTCCTCAACTCCATTGACGTTCTCCTCGTCGGAAGAGTTGATCTCGCCCCCCTCGAAGTTCTCATCGTTGGAGTCGCTTTCGTCATCGTCTTCCTCAGCGGCGTGGCGCAGAAGCGACTCATATACGGCGGCCGCGGCGCGGCGCAGTTTCGACTTCTTTGGCCTTTCGGGCGTGGCTTTGTCGGAACTCGACACTGGTGATACTTTGTGTATGAAATAAATTGAATAAACTAAGTACTTTTGATGGCAATGTAAATTTTTTTTATTAAGAAATAAACAAAGGTTTTATAGCAAGCGACTAGCCCAGCAGTCACGCAGCAGCAGTGTACGTTTTGTTTGTTTTAGGTGATGTTTAATAATAACCCAAACTCAATTATCTGAAGACAACCAGCTCATTTCTCAACAAATTTTCTAAGGAACGTGTTTCTTTAATCACTTGACATTGGCAGAGTTGTCTCGTAAGAGCAACAGCAAGCCAAAAAAAAAAAATAGCCCAGCAGTCAGATGGATAATAAAAACAATTAAAAAGAATACATTGACCTGATTCCATACTTAGTAGCTTAAGCACTTGTGCTATGGACATCAGACAACAGAGGAATTACAAATCTAACTGCCGTACTCAGAGACGTCAATTAAGCTAAATGCTCATTAATTTTATCATGGAAAGTCCATGCGTATTGAAATAGGCGTCAATATTTTTTCGTAAGTAAACATTAAAGTTAATTTGACGTCTCTGAGTGCAGCAGTAATACTTAAATATATACAATGTATCACATCCAAACACTCACAAGCATTCATCACACGATTATTTTTTTAGTCCAGTACTTTAATAAAGAACTTTTTTTACTTGTGCGATAACTGAAGTTATGACCCTTTCAAAGAATACCTTTATTAATATTTACTACATACCTTTTCCTTTACCCTTCACTGGAGTAGTGGCACCATTGGACGATGTGATGTTGTCTTCCTCCTTAGCTGCCTGTTTGGAGTCAGTGACCTCTCCATTGCAGACATCTGAGCCGTTACCAGCACTCTTGGCTGCCTCACTTTGTTCTGGTTGGTGGCAGTTGTCTTCGGAGCTGTCTGGTGCTGTGGAGTTTGGCTTTTCTGCTGCAGCTTCCTTTGCTTTGGCATCTGGCTCACTGGTTGATACCTGTGGAATTAAAATAGTAGGTAAACAAATACGATTTACGTGTTAAAAAAAATTTTTGTCTATATTTTTGCTTTTTTAAAAAAGCTCCCTATCTCAAGAGATTGACTTATCAAAAAAATCTCGTGAATTTTCTCATATAAATAAATTGAGACAAAATCACATATTCCGGTCCCAAACTATATTTTTCTATTGAACTACGGAACCAGTAACAAACAGAGGTACCACAATAAGAGGAGATAAAAACACGATTACAAAATCTAGTCGACTGCCGCACAAAATTGTCGGCTGCCGTTCTCTTCCCTACGTCAGCCTATATTATGCAAGCCAGGTCAGGTCTAAGGTAAACTAAAATCTTATAAAAAAATTACTACTAAGTACCTCTCCATTCAAATCTTTATCTTCTTCATTAGAATTTGTTGAGGAGACGCCACCGGAGTCCTCCTCTGGCTTTACCTGCGCCGTATCCATGGGAGTCGCGCCGTTCTTGCTGGAGGAGGCCCCTTCGCCCGCCTGCTCGGAGCTGGAGCCTGCAGCAAAGGACAATCCTGAACTGGAACTAGAAGCTCCTGCAATATGTTTATTTCTTGTATTCGAAGTACAGACAGCCACACAATATGGTCAGGACAGGTGCCGCGGTAAAGGCCGCCGAAGCGCCAGAAGAACAAAGACCGTAATAGTCTTTTACCAACAGAGTGAATTAAAATGTTAACGGGGTATATGTTTAAGAATCCTTTGAAATACCCCCTAGAGAATATTATAAGTCAACCATTCTTTGATCATATCATTAGATTTTTTAGAGAAAGGATAAAGTCATGTTAATATTTTTACATCCTATGTGGTTGATCAAATCCCTTATAAAATATGTGATGCAACAAAGACATTTGTGTGTGGCTGTCTGTATTGGGACTTCACTGAAGAGCTTCTCTAGTTGCATTTACATTTTTAAATATAAATAAATAAATAATAAATATTTCACAACATCACATACATTGATCTGACTCTAAGATAGGTACCTCAAGCACCTGTTTTGGATGTCAGAATCAACAGCGGAATTACAAATATTAATATATACCAGTCAGTTCACTCCAACCATTTAGTCTCCAGTTAGGGCACCCCTGTACCATAAGATGAGTACTAGATGACAAGTTCGTCAGTAGTAGGCAGATATATCCAGACAGGGTGTTTATTTAAATTTCATTCTAAATTGACCTGACTGGGAATCAAAATCAGGAACCACACATTTGTGCCACACCACAGCTACTGTAAAATGGACGGCAGTGAAGACTATTAGATTATGTATATTTAACATGATATGAAGAAATTTTTAGTAGCTACCAGAATGAATACACTAGTATATTACCTGAACCACCTGGTTCGTCCACGTTTTTCTTAGCTCGCAGACAAGGAGACAGCGGTGTTGTTGTGTCTCCTAGTCGCGTACGGTGCAGGGTGCTCAGCTTATTTTCATATTTGGCCAAAACCTCCTGTTACCAAAGTGTACAATATGTATTGGTAAGTTTAAAATAATAAAAGGTCTCAAACACCATACATTTACATATATAGATAGAGTATTGAATATTGCAATCAAAGAATACATGTAAATTATGTAGTAAAATATAAAAGAGATATACCACTTGTGGATTCATCACAAATCTCAGAAACTATACAATTAAACTTAAAATTTGGCAGATAGTTTTCTTATAGGGTGTAGGTAGATAGACAACCACTAAGATCGAAGAATTTTACTCTAAACATCTCAGTAAGTACATGTAAAGTAATGTGGACTCCTTTTTCAGCACCCAGACCTTTCGGTCCTTTGTGCGTGATAGTAAGTACATATCGATACCTTAAATCTCAAATAGCGTAATCACCATTTTGGCAATTTTTTTTCCTATCGATCTGTCTTATCAGAGTTTAAAATTCGCAAAAAAGTGTAGTACAGCCCACGTATTTAGCTTCGATAAACAAGGATTTTCGTATATTTAGTCGTACATACCTCAAGGATAACAATTCTTAAGATTTTGGTAGATACACCAGCTAAAATTATAGTGATATGAAAAATACTGACTATCGAGTTAGACGTGTAAGACTGATATGCAGACTATTAACCTTCTTGCATTTAATTGGGCATTTACAACCTAATGTAATCATAAAAATATGTTGTTTGTTTTTGTCTTCTCAACCATGTTGTAAGTGGTCATCATTCTTTTCATCAGCTCGCAAAAGCCCAAGACCTAATCATGTTTAAGCCTTAGATCAAACAGACTTCTTAAATTTTGAAGATGTGACTAACTATCGCTTCACTCCATCTTTATCAAAAAGTCTTAAGCTCAAAGACATTAAGAACAGTAACATTTAAGAAGAAAAACCTCAACATAATCAGCGTAAAATACTCCATGAAAAATTATGTACAAGAAGTTAATTTTACATTATGTGAAGAACGTCAACGGAAACGTCAAGTTTAAAGGGAAAGGAAAAGGTAAGGGAAGAGGAAAAGGCAAGGGTAAAGGGAAAGTTAAAGGAGTTGAAGTAGGGCAAGAAAATGACTGTCAATATTTAAAAATTTCTTTGGTGCGTCAAGAAAGATATAATGTGAAAAGCCTCTTTACCTCAACAAAATATCTTTATCTTTGTCAAAATACAAAGACCTTATGCAGCTTTGTAATAATAGTACAATACCAAAAATATATCACGAAGAGTATTGTCATCTGCCTTCAGACAAAAATGTAGGTAATTATTCGATATATTAGCAAAAACCGAAGAAGAGGAATCTGTAGAAAACTTAGTTTAATTCCTTTTATTACATTTTTTTTTCGTGTTATGGTTTTCTTCGTTATCATTGAACTGAATGGAATCGAAGTCTGTGATTTATAATTAAACTTAAAAACTTTGTGATTTAAATATTCTAATTAATAATAGTGAAGTTAAAATTATTTATTTCTTTTGCCTTATAGTACTCATAATGAAGATTGTTTATTTGCTATATTTAAATTTTGTAATAATTAAACTTTATTTCCATTTTCCACTAAGTGTTTTTACTTTTAAAGAAACCCTCAATAGCAATTTAAAATGAGTTTTCTCTAAGCCAACTAGACTGTTACATAATTTTTTTTTGGCATAACCATAAATCTTATTTGTAATTATTGGTTGAATTTTTAATACCATAGAACTGTGTTATAAAGCTCCCGATACCATATAATAATATCTAAGTTTCATTTAAATAACATTATTAGTACATAAGATATTGAATTTTAATCTTAATTTTTTTTTGTTTTGGCTCTCCTGAAAAATGAAGATTTGGTGATTACGCCATTTGAGATTAAGGGTATCGATATAATAATGGTTGCCTAACTTCACACCTGTGAAGTCACGGCTGGCTGCTAGTATTATAAGTGTAAATCTTTACCTGTAAAGGAAGGCTTGCCTCTTGATATAAATTACTGACGTTTTCATCTTCAGATTCCTCATTATCACTTGGTCCTGGAGGATTTATTTCTCCTGTGAAAGAAAAACATTAGTAGCTAAAAATATGTTTAATAAAAGATACCTAGATATAGTAGAAGCAGATTATAGCAGCCCCCAGGCTCCGAAGTGACAGCTTACGATGCTAATATGATCATAATGACCTAGATAAATATTCTATGTTTGCAGTAAGCTAAGTAATGATTTAAAAGTAAAAGAGAACCTTCAGGTAAAGGACATTAGACTAGCTGGATTGTCTAATGTCTTTTACCTGAAGGTTGTCTGGTAGAGATCGCTCCCAGCGACAACACCGCCTAAATTGTACATTGTATCTCTGTATACCTAGCTTTTCAGTTTTGTATTTTGTGCAATAAAGAGTATCTATCTATCTAGTCTATATATCAGTAATATTATAAGGGAAAAAACTTCTAGATGTTTAAATAAGTAATTCAAAATACTAAAATTAATACCATATACTAAATTTTACTTCAGAAAACATGTCTTTGTAGAGACTAATATCATTTTGTCAGAATTGTTGAAACAATGTTTTGAGTGGATGGCTTGTATGGAATATTTCATTGAAAACATGATTACTTTAAAATTTGGTTGGCATTTAAATAGGAAATCACCTTAAATAGGAGCGAAGATACAATACAATGGTATTACATGTGTAAATTTAGTTAATATGGTTAGTTTAGAGTACTATAATTGCTATGGAACCACAGCTCGAAATTGTAATATTACAGGCCTATTGAATATGGAAACTTCTTTATTTTGTACACATTTATGTGCAAATAACTTAGAATTTTGGTAAAAAAAAAAAAAACTTTATTAAAATGCTAGGTTAAATTGTGAAAAGATAAGACTAGATTATCACTGATTTGCAATAAAATGTGGTAATTAACCCAAGGGTTACACATGGCTTGGAAAATATACATTGCAAAGGACAACATAAGGTCATACATAAATAAGTTGTGCTTTTATGAATTTTACATTTATTTAAGAGGTTACTTATGAAAAAATTAAAACAGGACAGAATTATGTTGCCCAAAATACATGTTCAACTGATGAAAATAAATACTTGGAAGCAAATGAATGTAATTAATTTAAATATGTAATATAAAATTCACCTGCAAGTTCCTTAAGTAAGTCCATAACCTCCTTGGTGGCAATAGAGGCATCAAATCCCAGAAATGCATCTTCTAATGCTTTTACTAATTCGCCGCTTTTGTAAGCATCTGTATTTTTGATGAAATTTGGAAGGTTCTGTGAGCAGTATGTAGCTACTTCAGCCCCTCCGTGCCCATCGTACACAGCAAACAATGCCGTATCCGCGTCAAAGTCCAAGATTGTATTGTGAGCATCCTATAAAAATTACAAGATAGTATATAATGAAATTAGAAAAGCTCGCATTTGGTGCTCGGGTCCACAATTTAGAGGTGAAACTCTAAATTGTGGACCCAAATGATCGAAAATATAAAACAAACGGTTCAATTTGACATTACTATTATGTGCTAGGTTACTTACCTGAATCCAATGTAGTATAGAAAACCCACATAAATCGAAGTAACAATGCAATTATATCACATTTTACCAAAAAATGAGGATCAGAATGAAGAATAATTAGAGGAAAAGACCAGCCTGACGTAGGATGCAGCGTAACTAAAGCAGGCAGACTAATTAACAAGGAAACAATATCGGTATTCGTACCTCTTGATTGACACGCCATCCCTGCATGGAGCTTGCACCGCACTCCAATTTCTGGTTCGCTTCATCGCTTGACACTTTCTCAGTAACTGGTTCAGATAAGTATGCACCCATATTGGAATGTTATTTACGATCACACATGAAATATGCGGCTGAGGCGCGAAAAACCTCCAAAAATCGCGCAGGCGGCAAGTAGGCAGAGTCAGTCAACCGCCGTAAATACAGTTGCCATGTGTAATAAAAAAGTTACCACATCTTTTTTCCATCACTGTTTAAAAATTACCCCTAAACCAAGCTGAATAATGATATATTATACGGTGATTATTTTCATATTTTAATAAAGCAATGTTCTCATTTAAGTGACATTATGTAAATAAGTCTTAGTGAGAATAAGAACCTATAAACTTAAACCTTTCAGAGAGAATTATTTTAAAATATTTGTATACCTAGTTAAAGGGGTTTGGCATTTTATTTTTCTAATTTTAAGGAGCCTGACCTGGGCCACTTTATCGTCCACCATTTTTTACCCGACTACGGCAAAGCAAAAGGAGGGTTATGATTTTGACAGGCTATGTATGTATGTATGTATGTATGTATGTATGTATGTATGTTCATCTGTTTCCACGTAACTTCTTAACTACTTATCAGAATTCGACAAATGACATATCATTATAAGCGTCTTGATCGTCCGCTGGTTATAGGCTATATGAAGTTTCATAAAATCTAATGTGGCGCCCTCTAGCGGACAAAACATACAGAGTAAAAAAATAAAGTTATGATAAATATGCCGTGTTTGGTATCATTTGAAAGCGCTTGACTTGTACATTTTGAATATATATATATATATTACTAGCATTTGGACACCAAAATAGTACAAATAAAATAAAAGTAAAAAAACTAAAACCCAACTACGACAAAAAACGTCGCTGAAAAAGTATAAAACAAGCCTTCGTTGTCAATTTATGCAATATTCACTATGTAGAGATAAAATTTCATGTTTGGAAAGGCGTAGTCACACGTTAAATATACTACCCTTTGACAACGTGTGACTGCGGATTTCCAAACATGAAATTTTATCTCTACATAGTGAATATTGCATAAATTGACAACGAAGGCTTGTTTTATACTTTTTCAGCGACGTTTTTTGTCGTAGTTGGGTTTTAGTTTTTTTACTTTTATTTTTTTTCTAAAGTTACACCCTGAATGCATCTTTAAAATTCAATAGATCAATTCAAAATACACCTAAAGTGGCACATTTTAGGGCGCAAACTTCATCCCGGGAGGGGATTTTAATAGTATTCACGTTTAGATGAAATAATTTAATTTAAAAATTCGCAAGTGCTTTAATACCGAGTTATGTGCAGTCTCATACAATAAGTTTTCTACATTCATGTTTTTTTTTTAAATAAATATCTTACAATATCACATACATTGATCTGACTCCGAGTTAGGTAGCTCAAGCAAGTGTGTTACGGTTATCAGAATCAACAGTGGGATTACAAATATATACATGTAATACTTTTTTTTGTAAAAACAAACTTATAATACATAGAAAACACCCAGACCAATACAAACAAACATGTTCATGCACACGAATGTTTGTACTGTACGGGGATCGAACCCGCAACCCTTGCATCAGAAGCTCACTACCACTGATCCCAACTATTATTTGGGGAGATTATACACGAAGAAATATTACCCGCCTTATAACATTTACCGTAATAGTTAATGACTACTTTTTGTCTTTTTTTTAAGTTCTACGATTAGAGATAGGTAGGTTATTTCATGCCCAGACTATTCTTAACTTACACTATGGGCTCGCCTTAATTGTTTACTTGACGTTTCGCTGACTGTATGTATATTAATAAAGATATCTCAACAGCTTTGAGTATTTTTTTTACATGTCAATTCATAAAAGGTGACCACAAATGACGACGTCTACGCATGTAATCTCATGAAGAAATGGCTCATTCTCAATTTGACTCATTATACTACGAGTATAATGAGTCAAATTGAGGTAAACTTCATACATTCTGTATTGTATTTTTCTGTTTTAATGATTTTTCCTAATCATATTACATGCGTAGACGCTGGCCATTTGTGATCTTCATTCGTGAATCGATCTGTACTATTAGGCTAACGCTTGACCACAATGATGGAAAGTGACGATGAGATTTAGGATGATACGCATTTGCCTAGAAAATGCCTGTTCGTTCACTGCTCAACTGCCTTAAAGGTCAATTGAATATTTGAATTTAAATTCTTGTCTTAATTTGATGCGCAGTAAAATCAAGATTAGATAACTAACAAGTTATGTCAACAACACATATAAAAGTAGGTCATGGTGTTAAAAATAAAAAAAAAACCGGCCAACTGCGAGTCGGACTCGTCCATAAAGGGTTCCGTATCAGCAAGTAAGAATATGAAAGGTAAATTGCGGTTTACGGTTTATAACGTATTAAAAAAAACTACTTACTAGATCTAGTTCTAATCAATGTTCGTTGTTAGTTTATATATATATTAATTTTATAATTATTTTATTATAGAAGTTAGAGGGTGTGGGGGGGGGGGGGACACATTTTACCACTTTGGGAGCGTCTCTTGCGCAAGGTATTAAACTTAGAAAAAAATTATAATAAAAACCTCAACATAATTTTTACCTTTTTTTTTATGTTGACCCAGTAAAAATGCACCTGATGCACACTGAGAGGGCTCTCCTCCGGGTTAGGTCTCTGCTAATCAGAGTCCGTCGGGAGGCATAACAAATAAAAACACTGGGGCGTTTCCATCCCTCGCCCTGGAAACACTCAGACCGGGGTGAGGACTGCCACGGAGGCTTCATCCTTCGCCCGGTCAGGGCGAAGAGGCTCGTCAGCTCGGCCTCTCTCTCGCTCAACCTCTCGGGTAGCACCCACACTACTGGCTGCAGTGCAAGCACCACTCTCCGCACATACACTGCTGGCTACAGCGCAACAGTCAGGGACAAACCCGCAGGCTTCCAACACAACAACGCATCGTAAAAACCGACTCCACTGGCTGCGGAGCCGGGAAAATCCACGACGCAGAGAAACTCCGACCTGCCACCGCAATCGGCTGGCTGCGAACTTGCAGCGCAGGTGCCAAAACGTGGGCCTTGCGGCCACTACGCCCGAAGGCGCTCCACTCTAGGGGGGATGCCGACGTCAAAGCGCTCCGCCGGAAAACCGCCGCGCAAGCCGCGCGGGCGGAGCCGGACACAGCATCCCCAGGTCCGAAGACCAAAATGGCGCCTGCAACCCCGCTTTGCGATTGTTTAACCCGATTTTACGGGCCCTAATTCCCGTCAGGGACATATTTGTATAGGTCATTTAGCGTGTGGCTGTCTGTACATGATTGTCGCGATGGTAGCTCAGTGGTTCTGAACGTGCCTATACGGGGGGACCGGGTTTGAATCCAAGCATGCACCTCTGTATTTTTCAAATCTATGTGCGTATTTCTACCATTAGCTCTGCGGTAAGGGAAAACATCGCTAGGAAACCTACTTGTTTCGCATAGATTCTGGATTGTGTAACCATGATTCAGTTGGTCTGGTTCCCCTGTTAAAGGCTTGCGAAGGTCAGACGGCAGTCGCTTCTTTGTAATTACCAGACTCCCCAAATCATGAATCACGGTCCAAGCGTACCCCGGGCTCCAGAGCGACAGCTTTGGACCCAACTGGGAATTACACGCTAAGATGATGGATGAGGGGGCTGTCTGTAGGTACATGATTACTCATAAAATGTCATCTTTAAAAACTTAGTTATTAATTGGTTCTTAATGTCCTTAGAAACAGAAATAAATATAATTCAAAGATAAAGAAAAACCACGTCGTTACTGTTTGAAAATAATTATAGTATAACAATAAATACATGTTTAAGTTTTAAATTGTCTTTAGTATTTGCTGGGACATTTATGGTTTCAGCTAAGAGGGTCACTTGATCTGACCCCGTCAATACGTCACAAAATGTCTCTCTTTTTAATCGTATATATATATTTTTATTGAAGATTTCTAACAGATTTCTTTTTTTTACTAATGTGTACTACTTATTTGTTTGAGTTTATCACAATCGTGACACCACTAATAAGCTTGAACGATAAGACTAACAAGTTTGAATAAAAAGACAAGTGGTTTGAATAAACACAAGATAACAGTCCTACTTCATAATGACGTAAGTAATAAAACAGTCTGTCTCAGTACTCTCAGTATTTCCCAATCATCCTTTCATGAATGTAGTCTCTACAAATTTGTGATTAAGAAATGGATTCTGTGTACGAACGTGCGCTTGGTGAAGTAGGGCAGGATGGGAAGTTTCAAAAATATTTCGATGCATTCTATAACTTACTTTTGACTTGTTTATGGGGTTTGGCATACAACAGCATAATATTAGCATTAGTAATAATACCCTATTGGTGTGAACTACCAGAAAAACCACAAAATATTAGTGATATTTCTTGGAAGTCCAAATATATTCCTAAGTAAGTATTTTAATGATTTGAATTACGTTAAGATTCGTAGATATGAGATTAGATTTCTTGCGCGTATTAGCTCAGTACTGAAACGTATGATGATATAGTTTGCTAATTCAGGTCTGAAGATAGTTCAGGAAAACTAGTATATAGCAGTTGTGAAGTATATGTAAAACCCGATATAAGCAATGAAACAAGAGGTAGGTAAATGTAAAAAGTCTGTAATGATGTTCAAAATGATTTGGTGATAAATTCTCTAACATGTTTTTTTCTATTCTAGTGTGTGATGGGTTTGAATATAATACAACGTGGTACCGATCCACAATACCTTCAACGAATAATTGGGTATGTGAAAAAGAATTTTACATGGTGAAAATTTTTGGCTACAGCAAAATTGGTGAAGCTGTTGGATCAGTATTTTTCGGATGGCTTGGTGATGTGTAAGTACTTAGTACATAGTAATTCTAGGCTGAATTATAAAAAAATATTTGCATAGTTAGACACACGGAACTTACGCATCGTCTTATATTAAAATAATAATTTAAAACTTATGAGTAGTCATCATATCATTTTAAGAAACCGCCATAATTCTTACTTATTATTTTTTGTTTCAGTTATGGCCGGCGCATCACATACATTTTATCACTAGCTTTGCTAGTTCTTGGGCGAGGGCTATCAATAATATTTAATTATTCATATTATGTACTTACTATAGGGTGTGTTATAGCATGGTTTCCTTCTTGGACTGTTGTACAAAGTGCAACTGTTATATCAATGGAGATATCTTCACCAGGACGTCGTTCTATGATTGCAACAATGCGTACAGTTGGTTATAGTGTGGGAATGTGTTTAATGCCACTTTTGTATTGGTTGCTTAAGGACTGGAAGCCTTTTATGATAGTGACTACAGTTATACAAATACCTTTTTTGTTAATTTCTTGGTATGTATAATAATATACAATTAAAAGAGTAACCCATTTTTAATTTATTTTTAAATTGAAATATATATATTATTCTATTTTCAGGAAAATAATTGAATCTCCGAGATGGCTCTGGATTGAAGGAAAACCAAAAAATTGCATACAAGAGTTGAAACGTATTGCAAAAGTAAATAATGCTGCACTGGAAAAAGATACTGAGAAAGAAATATTGTCGACAGAACCAAGTAGTAAAGTTCAATCTCTTGGACCTTTGTCTTTATTTTCCGGGTGGCGATTAGCTATTAATACTACTTTACAACTTTATATGTGGCAAGTAAATTTTCATTTTTCAATATTTCAAATTGTTATTCTGCTATTTCTACCATTTGGTCGGTGTTAAGTCGTGAGGAAACCTGCATGTTTCGGATAAGTTTCTGAAACATGTAAATATGATTCAGTAGGTCTAGTTTCCTTGTATAAGGGTTGCAAAAGTCAAAGTACCCTTTGAAGGTTGTTTTTTTTCAGTTTTTTTTATCAGTATACATATGATAAGATAAGGAATGAGTATATTAGAGGAAGTATGAAAGTGGCCCCCATCATTGATAAATTGAAGGCAAATCGTCTTTCCTGGTATGGCTATGTAATGAGAAGAGGGGAAGAACATGTTACCAAAAAAGTGATGAGTTTAAATGTAAGTGGGTGGAGGAACAGAGGACGGCCGAAAACGAGATGGATGGATTGTGTGAAGAATGACATGATGGAAAAAGGGGTGGATGATTCGATGACGAATGACAGGGACGTATGGAAAAGGAAAACATACTGCGCCGACCCCAGATCACCTGGGAAAGGGGCAGGAGGATGATGATATGACATAACGTTAATGCAGGGCAATTTTTTTTTAACTTGAGATAAGTTTATTGTTTTAGGGTTTCAGTAAGTATGAGCTACATGTCACTCTTGATGACTTCGAGTGAAAAGTCCGATGCTAATCCATTTCTTGAATTTACTTGGCAATCTATAGCCGAGTTGCCTGCAACTATTGTGGGCGCTTGGCTAGCTGATACTCTTGGACGAAGATATGCAGGGGCAACGGCATTTTTTATTAGTGGCCTTATGTGGATATTGATAGCTTTTAGAGAAATTGGTAAGTTTCCTGATGAAGCAGTGATAAACTTAAAATGCAACATTCGTAGGGAAAATTACATACTTACTTATCTAATTTATATAATTGAGCACTTCAAAATGCATGTACCCACATAGTAACTTATTAAATAGTTGTTTTTTTTTATTAAACAGGAACTATTTCATGGATGCATCAATGGTGGATAGGGTCTGCTCTAGTCATAATCAACAGACTGGCTACAACTATGTCTTATTATGTAATTTATTTGTTTAGTATGGAACTATATCCAACTGCCCTACGTCAGTCAGGCATGTCTTTGGGCAATGTATTTTCCAGCGGAGGAAGTGCAATTGCTCCATATTTAATGCATCAAGTAAGTCAAATGTAAAGCTTTAGGTAATCTTCTCCTATGGCTAGAAGATCTATATTTACATAAGCAACAGATGATCTCTTGTCTCAATGTAGCTTGTGTAGAGTTCAACATGATCTTTCTAAATTATTTCTTATCTCCATTTAGAAGTAGGCAATATTTACGTTAGACTATACCGACTTTACTATTATAGGGGCGCCGTGTGGATAGCCGACTGCCAGGAGCAATACTTTTCTTGGTTGCTGCAGGAGGGGTAATATCATCACTTTTACTACCTGAAACACTTAACGCTAAGTTACCAGAAACTGTTCAAGATGCACAGGAGTTTGGAAGGAAAAAAGGAAAATATGATCCAGTTAACTTAAAGGCAGTTTCCTCAGATGAAAAAAATAATCACTGATCTTATTTTTTTTTAATCTATAATATTGGTATTATTTGTGATGAAGAATATTTATGATTATTCAGTAAATTACCAATACTCAAAGCTGGATAAGTGTCCGTCGTCTGAGTCTCTTACAAATATATTGTTTTTGTAATTATGACTAGCAATAAAATACAGTTATTTTTTTCTAAAATTCTGTAGTTTTCGTTTTTCATAATTTTATAAATTATTTAATTATTCGGTGAGAATAAGAGATGAATAACGAATATTCACGTAACCGTAGTGCGCCCATTTATCGATACCAAACAATGAAAATCCAAAATCAAATAATTCTTTATTTGCATAGGCTTGTACACAGCACTTACAAATCGTCATACAATTGAATGATTTAAGACTATTTATAAGTACTTATGTAATGATTTACATGTTAATACATATACTTATATGTTGATACATAAAAGTATAGTAAAAGAACTAAATAAACATAATGCGATTCTACCACCGCACCGGCTCGGAAAGTTGTTTCTGGTCCAGAAGATCAGGCAGGAAACTCGCCAGTTACTCTTTTTAATCGCCAACTTTTTATACAATGGTTTATTATCCTCATACCAAGAAGAAGAAGAGTAAAGTAGAAGCGTAACCCGGGCTCCGAAGCAACAGTTTTATCGCAACTAGGAACTACACGCTAATATGAAAATATCTTATTAGGTGTTAGGTAATCCGATCCTCGTCTTCCCTGAGTTCTTAATGCTGTCGTTAGCGAAAGAAAATAGAAGTCGAGAGAGACCAAACTTAACAGTTTTGTGTCTCTCGACTTCTATTTTCTATAAAAATAAAAAAGTATTTTTTTATCTCACAAACTTTATTTATTACCTAGAACTAAGCTCATTTTTATTTATATGGTAATAATAAACATCCATAGACAAGGATGCCTAGTACTAGCTTACTCTATGAGATGAACTTTATAAATAAAATTTTTGCTATGATCAATTGTTTTAATTTTTGAGATTTATTCTTGTTTTTTTATATTGTATTATCATTTTTTTTAATACAAATAAAATTACAGAAAAAGTCTATTTCGGTTTGCATGATTTTAGTAATGGCAATTTTACAAAACATAGACAATGCTAATGAAAAAGAGAAAGAAGATAAAAAAATATACTAGAGGAGTGAGATAGAAAATCAAATCATTATTGAAAAATGGTTGAATGAGTAAAATGAATTGTGTTTGTAATTTGGAAATATTTAAAAAATAATGTAAAGCGTGGTATGGGAAAAGACCTACAATTTTGTGAATGGTGTTGGTACAAATTTACTTTGAGTCGGAAAATAACATTGACCGGAGTGTAACATCGTGCAGTGACCCGGACCGATTTTCGCTGGCTAAAATGTCGGGCGATCACAAAACTCTGATAAAAGGAAGTCCTTCGCAATACGTGAAGTTAAATGTCGGTGGCACATTGTTTTACACTACGATTGGGACTTTGACCAAGAGTGATAATATGCTGAGGACTATGTTCAGTGGCAGGATGGAAGTGCTCACAGATTCTGAAGGTGGGTATCATCAACTTCCATGCTCCGTGTTCCCGATACAATATTATTCGAAATTATTATCACTAAATTCAGCTCCTTTTAGAATTCAAGAAGTTTTTCGGAAAATTACCTATGTATTGTTTTGTCTGAATCCCAATTTTGTTCCAGGTTGGATACTTATTGACCGCTGTGGTAAACATTTTGGCACAATATTAAACTATTTACGAGATGGAACAGTTGCCCTACCCGACACTTATCGTGAAATCATGGAGTTACTTGCAGAGGCAAAGTATTTTTTGATTGAGGAACTGACAGAGTCATGCCAGCAGGCATTATCGAAGAAGGAAAGGGAAGCTGAACCAATTTGCAGAGTTCCTCTGATTACTTCACACAAAGAGGAACAACTGCTGATAATGTCTACATCCAAGGTAATAAATATTTTAGTTTTTGATTACATAAATTCAGTTTTGATTTATCAGCTGTTAAAAAACTCATTAGGTACCAAACTTTGTATTCAGAAAATCACAGGCTTAGCAATCTGAAGTGGATCTTGACCTCTTGTTCTAACGCTATGACTATTAATGAACTACGAAAACTTCAGCCACATTGACATTACACACAATAACTTATTAATTTTTAATAGTAAACAGAAAGAACCTAATTAAATTATTATGCACTAAAGATATAAGCAAGCATGATTTAAAATGCTTTGAAAACATTTCTTATTTATCTATTATACACTTTCAGCCTGTGGTGAAACTTCTAATCAACAGGCATAATAACAAATATTCTTACACAAGCACATCTGATGACAATCTACTGAAGAACATTGAATTATTTGACAAACTGTCATTGCGCTTCAGCGGCAGGGTGCTCTTTATAAAAGATGTAATTGGCTCAAATGAAATTTGCTGCTGGTCTTTCTTTGGACACGGAAAAAAATGTGCTGAAGTCTGTTGCACATCTATTGTGTATGCCACAGATAAGAAACACACAAAAGTAGAGTTTCCCGAAGCAAGAATTTATGAAGAAACACTGGGAATCTTATTATATGAGAGCAGAAATGGACCTGATCAGGATTTGATTCAAGCGACATCATCACGCGGCGCAGTCGGGGGACTTTCTTGCACCAGCGATGAGGAAGAAGAGCGTTCAGGCTTGGCACGTCTCAGATCGAATAAACAGAATAACCAGTCTTAGCGTTTACAGTCTGGCTTGGCGCGCCTTAGGAGCTCTAAACGGACTAATGTCTGATACCAAGCTGGGATCTTCTTGCCATTCTGTTGGCTGCCATGCTTTGGTCTGTAGAATTTATTGAGCTGTGCCCATGCCCTATTCTATGTGGGTCTCTCCTTCTGTGAGCTCTCTTGGGAAAGTAATGGTTTGGATGGAATGGAAAAGCATTTATTCAGAAGCAGATGGAATAAAGTTGATGGACCTCTTATATGTGTTTACATATCCATTCTGTGTTAGTGCATGTAAGTGTGTCTCAAAATAGTAAATATAGTGTGTCGGGTTGACAGATGAGTGCAGAAATATATAACTAGAGAATGTAAATGTAGATTCAATGAATTGCAATGCAATTTCTGTATACGATAATGCTTTCTAAATATCAAACATGTAACTCAAGTTTAAATGTAGCACAAATTAAGAAAGTTGAAGAAGGAAGCTATTTTTTTCAACCAATTACTTGTGTTATGTAAAGATAATAGTACCTAATGTAAAATTATACATAAAAAAGTTAAAATTATTGTAGTTCTAATAGAAATTAAGAATTTATAAACAGCATGTACAAGTTTCACAATATATTTATGTGGTACTTTAAAATTAATGTTACGCTTAAAATATCACATTACACAGCTCAAGTAATTTGCCAAATCGATGTTGTTTAGATAGTTGCTAGGACCTCATTCCTCCATAGTAGGAAAAAGCTCATAAATGTGTGAGTTGTGGAACAAATTTGTAGCACTACTGTAGACCATGTAAAATTAATTAGTCTCTTTGCTAGATGAGTGAGTTGGCTCTCATTATTAAAACAAATTGTCCAAAATAGTGCAGAAAGTTCCATTGTTCCTGAAACTGTATTACCACTTTAGTACAATATAGTATTTGGGGTTTTAAATGTGGTAGATTTAATATGCTGCAAGTTAAATACTGATTTGGACATCCAATGTTGAAAAGTGATGGATGTTGCACTAGATTGATCCCTGATATTGCAAATAAAATGTATTGAAATGTAAATACTAGGCCAACACTGTTGTCTTCTGTATTTTGTTATGAGGTTAGAGATCAACATTTATCTATTGTATCTTAATTTTATCTCTGTTTTTATTTATAGGTAGTCAGATTGTTGAGCAAAGTCTAGTCTGATATTTATTTTGCATGTTAACTCACCCTATGTTAAACTTTCAATCCTGTGAGCACTGGGAGAGAAAACATACTGGGAGAGAAAATTAAATATTAGCAACCACACAATTTATGCTACAAATTGTAAAAGGATGTCCTTCTTTTTGGTCTAAGTGCTGGCCAGAATTCTTTTTGATGTATTCCATAGGGGTTGTCTCCCTGAGTATTTGTTATTATGGCACCAAAGCTATAGGGTCATTATCCTTGGTTTTATTTGAGTTCAGAAATACAACTTCATACATTTTGAGAGATTTATCTAAAAAAGAATTATTTTCGGTACTCCAAATCTTGAAATTTGAACATCAAGGGGACATGTTCTAACAAAGGACAGCAATTTTTTTTGGCTAACACTTTCATGTTGGACCAAAAATATATGGATATCCGAGTATCACCTTTCCTCGGTTTATATTGGACCATATGTGCTTGACGTCCATGTGAGAATTGGAAGACGTAATATGCTCTAGCAGTGTGCATTAGAATAGCCATTATTAATGAAAGTGGGCCGAATATATAGGTTGGTTAGTCAGTCAACTGATTATATATAGGTGTACAGGAAGTAGATAACAGAATTTGCCACCTTTCATAAGGTTGGGGTAAGATTATCAGTTGAATTAGGTAAATCATGTGATCTTTGCATTTGTGCAGTCTGTTTCAATTTTACAGAAGAGTATTATTTTTTATTAATCAATGTATTATTATTTTTCTTTGTACAAAATTGCTATTGTAGATCATCTATTGTTTTGTCAATATAATGAATGATTTTTTTCCCAGTTTGTGATTACTGGCCTTGTTGATAAGGACAAGGTACCATTGTGTTAATGTTTTTATTATAAATGTAAATGTATAAATTTTCCTATAACTTCTAAATATATTATGCTCACTGTTTAGCTGTCATATGTAGTTTCATTTATGATAAAATTCACCATCTCCAATTTTGAGAGATTTTTTATACATATGTAAAGTATCCTTGATAGACACTATTCAATTATTTTTTTAAGATCTCATGTTCACATGGAAGGGCTTCCTTTGGGGAGAAGGAAGAAAGATAAGGTTCTATCAACTTTACAATATGATCAGTGTCCTGTTCATTGACTGTATTAATTAATACAAAAAATATAAAAACATTTTTTCTCACTTCTATTTTTATTTTCATTAAATAACTACAAAAGTCATTAGATTCCTTTTAAAGCACTCCAGACTACATAAGGGCACTCCACTTTTAGAGCAATTATATTTTTTAACATTGGGACATCCAACAATAGCACACTTAATTGGTTTGGGAGCTAGTATTGGCTGCTGAGCTTCTACTGGGAATGGAACACCCGGGGGTAGTGACAGTGATATCTCATTTTTGTTGTTTTTATAAACAATCATTGGTTCTAATTTCTTTAAAGGTTTTCCTTTCTGTGCATTCTTTAAATTTTTAGATTCTTGCTTTTTAAGAAGTCTGTCCATTGTCTTTTTCTTGTCTTTTTCTCGCTTTTCATCAGCAAGCTGCTTTCGTTTTTGTGATTTAAGTGCTGCTTTTTGTATAGCTTCTGCAGTCATGACCTTCTCCTTGTACCCTGATGGTAAGGCGAGAAGGACTTCCCCTCCTGGGCTGGTTTCTTTATCTGTTCCTCTCTCATACATGGCTCTTTGTCTAGCTGTCATCATCTTAGGGTCTTTTGGTTTTATTTTCTTTAGTTCATCATCCACCTGTAAAAAATAATAAATTTTTGAGCAACCATTTTAAAAAGGAAATGGTTTGATTACTAGTTGCTATGGGAAAAGTATTATTTTAAAAACATATTTTATACTGTATGTATGGTAACTTACTTCTTCAAGTTTTCCTGATTTAATGGCGTCAAGCCATCTCTCTTCTTCGCTTGAAGTTCCACTATCTCTTCCTTTTTTCTTCTTTTTCGCTGAGGCTTTAGGAGGCGTACCTGATGACGAGCCAGGCATCGACCTCCGGGAGTCGGAAGAGGACTTCATGGTCTGGGCTTTCAAAAGGTCTGCGGCGGATGTAGCTGGTATCTCTCTGCCAGTTTTAATTTTCATTTTATAAGGCTTTTCGATAGCATCTTCAAATGAAACATCGATTGATGTATCACTGTCGAATTCATTTTCTAGCTTGCGTTTCTTATGCTTTTTATGCTTGTGCCGTTTATGTTTCTTTGGTGGAGATGTGTCTACAAAATAAGGAAACTAAAATTTAGTGATTCTAAATAAATAGGCGTCTAAAATCAATGAAAAACATTCACCAATAACAATCTCGTCCTCTGTTGTACTCGGCTCACGTTGTCTTCTGACCATTTTCTATTTTATCAAAGTGTTGAATACTGGTAAAATAATAGTTATAGAACATAAAATATTTATTTATAATCCGTTTTTCGGAGAAAGAATTGCAAGAAAATTCATGAAGATTTGTTATTATTTTTAACAAAGTTTTGTTCACTGTCCTGTCACTCATTCACTTGATTCACTGAATGACTTTGACAGATACAATACAATGAGATTTCATTTTATTATGATGGTAGTACTTCGCCATAGACTAGAAAATGTTGCCACTTCACGTAAACCGTGCAAGATTCAAGTATATTGTGTCAAGAAAGTTATGACAACGGATTTTTGAGTAGAGAGACAATATTTATTATTATTTATGTAAGTGTAGGTAGATACTACACGTGGATACACGCTCGAGGTAATGCAAGTGGAAGAACACTCACTGCACCAGCTATCTCCAAGATCTAGAATTTTAAATAAGTGTACCTAAATAAGTGTAAGACAAAGGAAATAAAAGATTACTTATGTTTTGTAGGTATTCTAAATATTCTAGCTAGGGATCACATCATTGGTGTCATGGATATGTTATAGGTGTACGACAGGCGCGAGTGTGAGACCTTAAGTTTAATTTCATGTTATTGACTGTCTCATTTAGTGGAATTATAGATAGAATGAATGAATAAATATACTTTTGTTGCACTCAAAGTACAGTATAAAAACTTAAGACTAGGTATTACAGGATATATACAATGAAGGCGGCCTTATCTCTATGAGCGATCTCTTCCAGGCAAACTTTGGGTAAAGGACACTTGATGGAGGTGTAGGGCAGTGCAATCTTAATATTTATATACTTACACAGAAAGTTTAAATATAAATACACAAATAAAATATGAATATACTAATACAAATCTGCATAAAATAATATAAACTACTTACATACTATTTAATAATGTATATTAACCGACTTCGATTGGTAATTTTTAACCGACTTCAAAAAAAGAAGGAAGTTCTCAATTCGACTTGTAAGTAAGTACAGGATACTTATATTTATTGTTTTTATGTTTGTTCGCCGATTACTTTGCCATTTATGAAATCGGCCCAGCGATGATTATTTTTTAGTTGGAAAGTACGATCTGATGATGGGATCCTGGAAAAATTGAGGGGAACCCTCAAATTTTTAAAGCACACGTAATGTTTTGGTATCTTTTTTCAAAACTACCTACACCAGTGTTTACGCCTGATTGTATAAATTTTTTGGCTCTGCTGAGACTCGTTAGAGGATACTCTTTCAATACTGTACCTACTCATAAACTTGTTCGTTAGTTTTTCGGCGGGGGTGGGAGAGGCATGTAACTCGTTTCAAATAAAAAAAAACCCTCCGGAGAGTGCTTAACTTTACCGCAAGCCAAGGGAATTTTTCGTCGGTACGTAACAGTTGACGAAACGTCGGTCCACCATTATACGCCTGAGACGAAGCAACAGTCAAAGCAGTGGACTTCTGCCAGTGAACGTGCTCCAAAGAAGGCAAAAACTGTTTGCTCAGCTGGTAAAGGGATGGCCACTGTCTTTTGGGACATACAAAAGGTGTCAATTAGGTACATAGATTTTTTGGAGAAATGCAAGACAATTACCAGAATTAGCTAATGTTGCTTTGTTGGACAGATTCAATGCAGAACTGCTGAAGAAAAGAAAGTTTTATTTCATTACGACAATGCTCCGGCCCACTCGTCGGCAATCGGCACTTCAAAACTTGTGGAATTGCGATATGAAATATTGCCACATCCCCCATATTCACCAGATTTGGCCCCGTGTGACTTTTTCCTCTTTCCAAGCATGAAGAAATGGCTTGGCGGACAAATATTTTCATCCAATGGAGAAGTGATAGCTGAAACCAAAACCTATTTTTCAGGGTTTGATAAAAACTATTTTGGAAGTTGGAAAATCGTTGTTCGAAGTGCATAGAGCTGAGAGAAAATGATAGCAAGATTGTTTTTCTTTTCAAGGTCATGGACATTATCAAACCGCCCTCGTAATTATCGTAATATATCGATATTTCCATAAATCTAGCGAAACATCGATTATTAGGGGCATTTGCCCAGCAAGGTGTTGGTAGATACCTAAAAGTTTAGATGCACCCTTCCCCTTCCTAATCTTCAGGTCTTACTATGTAACGAATTTATTATGTATCCCCTCATAGGTATCAACATATACGAGTAGAATAGGCGTCTATACTCGCACTCGTGGGGTGCGAGTATAGACGCCAATAGTGAATAGATGCGCCGCCATTTCTGATCCCATTCTTTATCCGCACAGGTTGTAACTATCTATTTACGTGTCCAAACTATCTGATACAGTTTTACGGTTCATATGCAATCACCGATAAAGTACACAATAATGGCCGTGCTCTTTTCAGCCAATCTTCTGTAGAAAATATACGCGATAAGGGTTTTACGAACGTACGTGAGATCGAAAGTAAGTGAGATCGCGGCTCACGTACGCAATGCCAGCTTGGTACGCGCTGGCCTCCAACGCAAGGCTGCAGGCGCAGCAGAGCATAACGCTCCGTATGGTAGCGGGAGCCGGGCGGTACGTCAGGAATGACGTCATCGCCCGCGACATGAGAGTCGAGCCGGTGCGTGAGTTCGTGGAGCGGTTGGCGCGTCGAATGTTCGACCGCGCGGACAACTGCCCACACCCACACCTCCGCAACCTGGCTCCTCTCCACGCGCGACCCCCTGACGCGCCCGGCCGCCCGCTGCCACGGGAAGTTATTAGGACCACACCCCCCCCTACACCCCCACACACAACACACACCCCACATACACACACAGAACACCCACTACACACTCCCACACGCCCACCTGCCCCCATCCCCCGACTACGGATTGTCGCTGGTCCGTCAGCAGCGGCAAGACCATCCCCCGTCCCCCTAACGACGACGGAAACGACTACGCCTATAACCGGCTCGTCACCGGTTGTATGGCCGACGTTTAGGGACGACGCGAGGGGACCTGACTGACCCGACTGACTGGTGGTCTCAATCAAAAAAAAAAAAAAAAAACAATAACAATAATTATTTAACATAAAAAAAAAAATAATAAAAAAAAAATCAATCACAAAAAAAAAAAAAAAATTGAGACCACCGAGACATGACATGACTGACCAGCCTCTACAAAGGCGCGGCCGCTGAGGAGGACCTCGCGGCCCAATTCACTAATTACCCTGGACCCGGGAGGGCCAGGAGAAGAAGCCCGGGCAAAGAGCCTAGGCTCGAGGCCCGTACTCTCGCCTCACGGCGAGAAAGACCGCGACGACGACGCGATAAGGGTTCAGCCACAGTGTAAAAAGAAAACAGCACGCGAGCAAGATCAAAGATGTGCATTTATTGTTCTATATAAAAAAACTACGTTTTTAAATATATAATCTATTTTTAATAAACGATCAAAAGTAACATGACTTTTAAAATTATTATTCATTTGATCGTACAACTGGCAATTTTTTTTTCTCTTTTTTTACCTTATTGCGGACAAAAGACAGACGGCTCACCTGATGGTAAGTAAAACCGGCGTGAAGCAGCACTGTGCTGCGTATCGCTACGTGAGTGAGGGTACCGGAGGCTCCATTCGGGGGAAATAGGGTTTAAAGGTTGGCAGCGCACTTGTCACTCCACTGGTGTCGCGGGTGTCCATGGGCGGCGGCAATCGCTTACCGACATCTATATGCTTGTCTGCCATCTATGACAAAAAAAAGTGATTACCGCCACCCATGGACATCTGCAACACACGAGGCATCACAGATTAAAACACCCAAAAAAAATTTGCGGTTGCGGATGTTGCATAAATGCGGAGACCAAAGGCAAAAGTTTTGCTGTATGGAAACTACGGAGTGGGGATGCACAAACAAACAATAGCGCCAGATCTAGTGTTGTACGAGGCCCGAGCTCTAACGTTTCGTTTCGTGCTGGTTTATTTATCGAAAGTCAGTTATCGAACATGTGTTGTTGTCATGCGATGCGATAACTTCTCACAGCACTCATGCTAATTTAGAAAAATACACTGTTAAATTGACCCATCCTGAAATAGACCCCACGACCTTCCACGCTTGGGCACAAAAAGATTACATCCACTGCACCACCAAGAGACACAGTGCAGTGCATACGTTGTCACAGTAAGATAGGCTTGATTCTAATATACACCTCACTGGCGTTCATCTTACTATGGCTCAGCCAAATATAGGTAGGCACTAGGCAGCCTAAATGGAATTTACATTATACGTTTCAAGAACATAATGCCTTTTATGATCTTTGTCCTATCTCAGATTAAGAGCTAATTCTGGCGGAGAAGTGTGGAGGCTTTTGAACGTCTATTAGAAAATAAATGTTGTATCGTGTTTTTGGCTTTTATTAGTCTAGTTTGCTTACTAATGTCCGTGTATTTTGTTGTTTACGTACATGTTTGCACAAACGATGATCACATATGTTTATAGGTAAAAGAACTAAACGATGATCACATATGTTTATAGGTAAAAGTTAACTAAACGATGATCACATATGTTTATAGGTAAAAGTTAACTAAACGATGATTACATATGTTTATAGGCAAAGGTAAATTATTTTGGAAAGCGCAGTGGTGTCTAGGGCGCGCAAATCCGATGTAGATAGGAGGTAAAATATCGAATCATTAAGATATTACATTCATAAAGATGATACGATACGATGATTGTTTCTAAAAAAACGAACATTATTAAATTGTCTTCTCATAAAAACGCAATAAACGCTTAGCAAACGTAGCGCTGTTCCAGTTAACCGACAAAATCGCTGCGTCTACAAGCGTGTGCAAGCGATTATCGCCTACCGCCGGTACACCGGAAAATTCGTCGACATTACCTATCCAGCTGAAATTCAGTAGTAACTAATGCATCAGTATTATTACTCTCATATTTATTTGAGTATGTAGGTATGTGAAGTACCTACAACTCTTCTTATGCGTATGCCTGGTACGTAGGAAATACTTTCCGAGCTATTGACGAAAACTGTTTATTGTAGGTATTCCTAAGTAGGTAGCATAGATTGAAATTATTGTTGCCGCCCAAAAAAAGTTTATTGTTTAGGTATTATGCGGGGAAAGGCTACATACCATTTCTTTTAGGATGTAAATACATCATGTAGATGTAAAGTGTATATTATGTACATACTTATATTGTGACTGATTTTCTCAATAGTACTCCAAGATATTAATGTGACTTTAACGAAGTAAAAACGAATTCACAAAATATTACTATGCCTGTGACTTTATTTTTCTTTGTACAAAATTGGCGCCCAACGTGGGTCTACTATCTTAAACCTTTTACATTAATTTAGCTGTCTTATTAACGTCCCACAATATATGAGATTTAGGCCTAATCCAGCAAATGCTAGTGATGCATTCATTGTTTCTTTGTCCTGTATAACTTTATTTGCCTTCACCCGAATGGTCTCAGATTGACACCGCGTTACCCTGCCATACCTATTAAGCTTTTCAAAAACTAAAAATACTGATTAAAAGGAAGGAATTAAGTTGAATTTATTTGTTGAGGAAGAGTGGCCTCTTCTGACACAGGTGCTACTTTTTTTTTTTGGTTTCGCAGGGGGAATGCCGCCGGCTCAAGAGATGAGCCGACTACCTTATGCATACCAGACCACCGGGGGGTGGCCGGGTTATGTGGGGCTCTCCTTTGGCGGGGGGCTTCTCCCAAGGAGAAGCCAGGCAAAGGCATACCCACTAAACCCCCTGCGGTTCTCCCTCATCGCCCATATTGGGGAGTATCATGGTGATACAGCCAAAGCCTCCCTCCACGATATTCCCCGGGCGGAATGTACTTATGTACCTGGGTTATGATGAAATAAATTATATTGTAAATTAAAAGCCATCAGTCGCTTAACCTGACCCGCTTCGGGAAATATTTGGTTCTTTATTTTAGTTTCATATAATTTACATTTAGATTTAGAGGAAGTCCAACAGTGCAACTCAGTTTTGTGAAATGCCCTGCACGTCTCGGAAAATAGAAACTATCCTTTCGTTACGATGTTTTACCTCACCGCAGATCTAATAGTAGAAATATGCACATTGATTTTAAAATCCCGAGGTGCCTGCTCGGTCGGCTACAGTCGAATCTATAAGCGCGTTCTTATCCATTGAGCTATCATTGCCTATTAACCAGTGATCGGATTTAGGTGTGCACTTTAATATGAAATCTTAACATAGATACGCCAACGGCGCTTACAAATGGATGAAAATTTCGATAAGAGTTGCTTATCTAAAAGTAACGTTTAACCTATTTAAATACTTGTTTTATTTTTGAATATCTGATAAGAGAACATGTGTTTTACAAGTATACCTAGATCGTTTCCGAAATCTCGTAAACCCGCGGGCGTACCCATACTAATGTACTGTTTGAGGTTGTTGACCCTATCGGGGTCATTTTACTTAGTACCGTTTTCCTTAGTACCTAATAGGGAAAATAGTTCAGCGGTTTTCGTTAGATGGAGCTTGTAAAAAGCAGATGTAGCTTTAAAAAGCAATCAAGCAGATGGTTCGGCGTTGTTTCGGTAGATGGCACTATTTACAACGCGTTAGTAAAGCGTGTTTCCGAAACAGTCACATCAAGTCGCCTACAATTTAAAAAAAGTACTTATGGGAAATGAACCAGAGATCTAAAAGGCATTTTGATTTTTATAACATATCAAATAAAATAATTTCTCTTATTTTATTTGACCGTCTTCCTGACTTCCATGATTCTGAAGGCCTAACTAAGCGTGGCTCTCCCACATTTAAAGCAGACGAAAAAACCAAAACGAATTTTCCCTCTCTTCACACGCGCTGTGTGTCTCCTTTGTTTGGACGCTTGAAAATAAGGCACCGTGTCGTCAAAATAGACATAGACAGAGATATTGAGCTAATAGTAATATCTCCCATGGACAATCTAGAGCACCTTAGGTTCGAATCCGAGCATGGACCTCTGGATTTTTCAAATTTATATGCATATTTCTACCATTAACTCAGCGGCGAGGGAAAGATCATGAGCTTGGCTGCACGTTTCGCATAGTTAAAATAATTGTATGTATAAAGATTCTGGAAGTGAAACCAAGTTCCAGTTGTAAAGTAAATAATGCACTTAAAAATCACGTCTTCAAAATCTTCGGCTCACAGCGAAGCAAAAAGCAAGTACAAAATTTATGACGACGAATTTTGTACGTGCTTTGTCGGTAAAGCAGTGACCATGGTGTCCGGTAGCTTAGTCGGTAAAGCAGTTGCCTAGTTATCAAAAGATCGTGGATTCGAGTCCCATCCGAAGATTGTGGTTTTTTTAAGCGAATTATTTACCTACTTAAGAATAAATTGCAAAAAATTGTTATACCCAAAAAAAATGCAAAGTTGAAACAGCATTCGCTTTATTGTAATCACCCTACTTCCCGAAACCTGCTTCTTGGTCTAGTTGCGTAGGGTTGAGCTCCAAAGCGACGGCTATGGACGCAGCCAGGAATAACACCGTAAAATGAGAGGAGAAAGAGGGAGTGCATTTCAGAGAGTGTGTTTCTGAGGTAAATGAGCTGGAGACATACGAGTACCTTGATAAAGGATAGGTGGCAGACGGATGACCTGATGGTATGTTGCCCATGTACACTCGCGGCACCAGTGGAGTCACAAGTGTGCTGTCAACCTTTTAACCCCCCTTTCCGCCGGATTGGGCCTCCCTCACTCACGTAGCGAAACTCAGCACAGTGCTGCTTCACGCCGGTTTTCTGTGAGGCCGTGGTATCACTCCGGTCGAGCCGGCCCATTCATGCCGAAGCGTGGCTCTCCCACGTTCAGACAGCATTCGATTCATTGTAATAACCCTACTTTCCGAATCCTGCATTTTGGTCTAAGCGTCTCATGAGTAACACCGTAAAATGAGAGAAAGATAGAGAGTACTTGCTTCAGAGAGTGTGTTTCTTAGGTACGAGTATATGAGCTGAAGACATACGAGTATCTTGACTATTATTATGTTACTTTATGACCTAGATAGAGGATTATCGTAAAGGTAAATTGAGCTACAAGTGATTTCTCCCATGGGAGTAATCACGACCCTCGTAGTGAGAAATGAGACGCGAGGTGGAGTATCTCGGTGCATATTCATCGCTTCGTTTGTTTACATACAATCCATGTGACAATTACACACCCGTCTCACCGATCACATCAGTGAGGCAGACGCGTAGACCACAAACAGTTGGGTTTCCATTCCATTAGGTACCTACGTCACGTTCAATTGGTTTTGGCGACCTTTCTCGCAGCCATTGAGTCGCGAACGAGATGCTATTGAGTACGTACCTATGCTTAATAACAATATCCTTGCAATGGGATCATAAGAGAAGCATAGGGTGAGTAACTGACTTGTAGGCACTGCTTACATCAAATCCGCACCTCACATAAATAAATACATACAATCTCCTATATCACATGACAGTTTCATAATATTCATTTCGTTCTATTTTATTTCATTGAATGCTATTGGTGGTTGTTGCTATGGGTTGGGCGACCATTGCGCATCCAGTTGCAGTGCAGACTGATCCCGCGTTCACCTCTACCAGACCCACAATGGCCAGTACCGCAAGGAGAGGCGGCTCAAAGATGGCTCTGTTGTTGGTCAGTATCTACACACTTCTTTACTTTTTTTTTATTGCGAAAAATTGGCCGACGAGCATACGGCATTTGAGGGCATCGAATTAAGGAACCTCCTCCTTTTTTTTGAAGCGGTTAAAAAAGATTCGTAGAATCGAGTTATTAGATACAACATACCTACAATTTGTAAGAGTTGGTAACTCCGAACGAAGACACGAAACAACGACATTTCCCGTCCCTAATGGGATTGTGCAGTTGAACTCCACTGCAATTCTTGTTCCACGTCTAGAGATTCACTTCGCTAAAAGCATTATCTTTAGCAAGTTCATTAACTTGATTAATTTTCTTTACGCTATCCAAGTTGGAATGACAAAAGTAGCTAGCTAGTAGTATCAGCCTATAAACTGTCCCACTGCAGGGCAAAGGCCTCCATCATAGAATTCAATATATCGCTACTGTACGGGCAAGCGCGTACACATTGTCGCGTCATCATTTTACTTCATACTGCGCTAATTAGCCAGTGTGACTTCGGCAATCAATCGTGTCGTTCGCGTACTCATTATCATTCTATCATTTAGACTTTAGACTTCTTTTATCAATACATTCTATCAGTTCCATTAGAGACTTTCATTCCAATCTTCTATCATCTATCATATAAAGGTGTGCGAACCGTACAGCTACTATGATGAGAAGCCTAATCCCATCATAGTAGCGATATATTGAATCACCACGCTTGCCAAATGCGAGATCACGGCCCGGTACTTAAACCACTAGACCAATAGGGCGTCAAAAGTAGCTAATACGCTGTTATTTTTATCGTTGATGCTGAAGCCCTCAATATAGATCCTCGTCTTATAGTGTCATTCCCAGTTGATACCAAAGTTGTCGCTTGGGTGCCGTGGTGTGCTTGAACCGCAATCCAGCATTCGGGAAGTCTAGTAAAAGTAACTGCCGTCTGACCTTCGAAACCTTTAGACAGGGGAACTGGACCAACTGGGTCACGGTTAAACGTTTAAAGATCATCGTCAGCCCATTTAAGTCCCCACTGCTGGGGCACGGGCCTCCCTCAATCACATGAGGGGTAATTGCCATATTCACCACGCTTGGCAGACGGTTTGGCGAGGGTTTTGATATAAATGCCGAGTTTTCCTTCTCTGGGTGCTGATGATCATGCCAGCAGCTTTACCTTAGTCGCCTTTTACGACACCTCGGTAAGAGTGAGGGTGGCCTATTCTACTCTGGTGGGGACCACACGGCAATGTTTAAAGATGTTTAACACCTATTAAGATGTTTTCATCTAAGCGTGTAGTTACTATTTGCGACAAAAGCTGTTGCTTGGGAGCCCGGTCCATTATCCAGGATTTGGGGAGTCTGGTAATTACCATGAAGCGCCGTCTGATCTTCGTAACTATTAGACATCGAAACCAGACTAAGTAATTTGAGTACGTTCAGAATCATTATCTCAATTAGTGTAGGTATCCATAATTTTGAGAAACTAACCGAGACGTGAAGAAATCCAATTCTCGTGCTCCTGACATTTTGAAAACATGGCGGATATCACTGGAAAACCATACAAAAAATCTATGTTTTAGTGATATATGTCGTATGAAAATAAATGTCACGAGCACGAGAATTGGGGTCCAGGCTTCCTCACGATTTTTCTCTCACCGCAATCGTAGAAATATGCACATAGATTTGAAAAATCGAGAGTTGCATGATCGCATTCGAACTTTGACCAGTGTGGAGCGTTCCTATTCACTGATCCATATTCCACCATCGCTCTGAAACTTGGCCTCCTTCCTCCAATAATAAATGATTTAAATAGGTACAGTGGCGGACAGGTCAAGCTATACAAAACTGTCAAATTTCCTCAATCGATTTCGAACTCAATGTGTAACAATATAATGTTTATAATCGAATGAAGAAATTTGACAGTTTTGTATAGCTTGATTGAGTTTTGTATTGATTGTCCGACACTGTACATACTTTATCTCATAATACGCATACTCCATGTTCCAGCCAGCATTTGGATTTTTTTTTATGTGATAGGTGGCAGACGAGCAGACGGATCACCTGATGGTAAGCGATTGCCGCCGCACATGGACACTCGCGACACCAGTGGAGTCACAAATGCGTTGCCAACCTATAAATCCGCCTTTCCCCCTGTAGAAATGTGCTTCTCCTCCTGCAGGAATCTAGGGGCTGCCTCAAAGATTCTATGCTCTACTTATGTGTACCTTCGTGGTGTTATTATAGCTTCTTGTGTGTGATGTGGACTGTATATGCAATATAGGTACATACTGGCGTGTGATGGGGGGCCTATCTATCAGGAGATTTATTTTAGTAATATAAAAACCACAGTTTCCAAGGTTTATAGTGCAGCTTTATTTATTGTTCACCACTCACTGTTCATCACATTACACTTTTCAATGTCACAGCGTAAATTCTTAGTTATTAAAATATTGTAATCATTCTTCACATTTATTTGCAGCTAAACAATATTGGTGTGAAGCATGTTCTTTATAATTATTATGTATCCACTTATGGGCACCGCGTGCTTCGTCCATTTATTTATAGGGACATTTTAAATGCACTTGTATAAAACACACTACTACATTCGTGATTATAGACGCGAAGTGTTGTGTTGTTTATGTATTTTAATTAATAATTATTATGGCCATGATAGGCACATAATCTAATATATAAAATTCTCGTGTCACAGTTTTCGTTGCCATACTCCTCCGAAACGGCTTGACCGATTTTGATGAAATTTTTTGTGCTTATCCGGTATCTATGAGAATCGGCCAACATCTATTTTTCATCCCCCTAAATGTTAGGGGTAGTCCACCCCTAAATTTTTATTTTTATTTTTTAGACAAAATTTTTAATTTCTCTTTTTTTTATGATACAACATACAAAAATACATGGGAGCGCCGTCGGTGGTTAAGTCGGTAGGCCTCCGGCTTCACCGGAGGAGAGCCCGACATAGCCCGAAGGCCACGTCGGCCCACTGCACTACGGGCCGGCTGCATTCCCCCGACGCAAAAAAAGGACATTCCTTCTCGCCATATTTCGATGCAAAAAGTTCGTCTGTGAGTCGCCAGCAACTTCGAATTGTTTGTCATTGTGTCACTTTATAACTTAACCAAATTAATTACTCCGGGAAGTAATCTCGAAAGCCAGTATTATTTGCCTTCGAATTTCGTATTTAGTTGGTTAATAAAGTTTGATAGAACCGGAGCGGCTAGAATTGAATTTGTTTTGATTAAATTAAGCACTTTATAAGTGTGCCGCTATACCTATAAAACAGTTTGTCAGGCACTTTAACAATAATGAAATCGGAGTTTGACCACACCTAGAACAGTCAGCCCCCAGTCAAGTTACCCCCCTGCAGTGGAAAAATAGCACTTGTGCTCCAGACATAAGGACGGTCCAACGGTCAACCAGGGTAACTTGATGTGACGCCATGTGTACACAAACAATCTTACTAATTTCACAAATAATCACAGTATCAGGGCATAAGATGTTTGACGAGCGCCTTTAATAATAATATCCTCCAACAAATTTCGGCTAATGCGGCTAATCTCAACGATGAGCCACTTACGCAGGATATATTATAGTGCTCAAGTGTGTGCGTAAACACAAGTGCACTCTGTATTCCCTTGCCCTCATATTCCGATGGCACACCATTGTGACACGACCGAAGAGGGATCGGGCGTAGGACCAACGGCTTAACGTGCTTTCCGAGGCACGGGGGTACAAGACTGCCAACGTCCAGACTCCGGGCGGAACAGGAACAAATTTTGGTTCTCCTCACGGATCGGTCCTGGCCGCCCTCATAGAAGGGATTCCCACGACCTTCACCACATCATCGGTTCAACTTGTGAGGGGCCTGCCATGGCTGCGTCTTCCAGTACGCTATACATTTAGTCACACTGCGAGGAGAAGATATGGCCGATGGGGGAAAGGACCTCGAGTAAACAAACAAACAACAAACAAATAAACTATTCTATTCTATTCTATTCTATTCTAAACTGCACAATGTTGATTCATACTTTAAGGATCAGCCGGCAGCTATGTATTATTTATTATTAAACTTACAATTTTAGTTTACAAATTACACTTGTCCTGCAAAACTGTTTACACAGTTTGTCTGCAGGATCGGTTGAGTCTTAACACATTAAGTTATATATAACGGAGACTGGTCTAGTTCTTCGTTATCAGATAGGTTGTGCAAGATGGCAATATTGAAATTAGAGTCCACAAATCACAAAGCAAAGTCAATTCGGAAGTTTCAAGCGTCTATTGAACAAACTATCAACATGCAACGCGAAAGAACACAAAGGAAACGCGGCAGGTTCGGCATAGCGATGATTATTCTACATTCGTCTGCATTTGTTCACTACGCGATCCCACAATCCGTTCTGGTTTCACCACCATCGAATCCCATCATAAAATCAAAGCAAACACAAACATTCCATAAGAAAACACACACCGAATCCTGTAGCGATTCCCACATATCTCCACTCCAAACGTCAAACTGACAGCTCGCAAGAATCAAAGTAATTGGCAATGGAATAACAAAAAAGTATCAATCATCGCCATCCCGACTCTGCCCAAGGAAGTTCCTTGACATTTCCAAACATGATAGAGGGCGCCACTGTGCTGACGCTCCGACATATAATTCTAAACCAAATCAAGAAAGTACTTTCTCAGTTTGTTTTTAAATATATTTCTGACCGGTTCCTGTTGAATGTCCCCTGGTAAACTGTTTAGAAAATATGTTAGTAGTTTTTTTACATGCTAGCTTTGCTGTAGTGTGCAGGCACACTTAACAAAGCCTAAGGTAGGGCAGGCGACTGCGGACATTATTTTAATAATGAGGTACGCCCTAGTACACTACATTACCTGAACACATTTTATGTTACCTACTAGGAAATTAAGGTCGCTGACCTAGGTGTTGGTTAGCTACAGAAAACTAACTTATATGCACAGGAAATAAAGTAGTATATTACGTAGCTCACATTACGTACATAACCATTAACATACAAAAAATATTAATATAGACGATCTTAATGCCAACTCTTGGGCTTTGCACTCATGGGACCTTTTGTGAGTTTGTTCCAAAGAGAGAACCGTTGGGGTTATAATTTGAAACCTTTTATTCTCATAATAGCGGAACATCAATGGCCCGAAAGCGGGACGGATCCCCAAAAGTGTGCAACATCGATTCCAGCGCTCCCAGTTTGAGACTCAGTCAGTTGCGAATTCGCGATTCGAGCACATTTTTATGCTACATTGTCATTGATTTTCGGATGTAGGAGATTCATGTAGTGGACTGCACGTCTCTAATTCTCTAGTAGTTACAAGTTCACCTGTTGGGGCTAAACTAGGGGCGAACTCATCGCGTTCACGCGGGACGCGGTCTACCGGATAATTAATAGAACTTTGTGGAGATAGTACGGAATCAGGTCAATGTATGATATGTTGTATGAATTTATTTATACAGTATATTGTTTTAAACTTTCGTAGTCACTAACATTAGAATAGTTATTTACGAGATTTCTAACATGAACCTTATCTTACCCGCAAAAACTTCAGTTACTCCGTGACCATGGCTCTTGCAACAGTGCCGAAATATCGGAAACTCAAACATAAGGTACGTGGTGGAAATCTCGTAAATAACTATTCTAATTATTTATAAAGTGCCCACCATTTGAAAGAAAGAAAACATTTATTATTATAGACATCACAACAGAGGACGTGCAGCAGTTGTAAATACAATTTGGCTCAATCAGAAAACAAAACACATAACATGCATGCATGCGCTGTTTCGCTGCGTGAGTGAGGGTACCCTCGGTCCAATCCAGGGGAAGGGGGTTAAAAGGCAAGCAGCGCACTTGTGACACTACTCGTGTTTTGCAGGTGTCCATGGGCGGCGGTAATCGCTTACCATCAGGTGAACCGTCGGCTCGTCTGCCACCTATACCACAAAAAAAAAACAATTAAAACACATTTAAATACAAACAAAATAAAACGCACAAATATATTCAATCATGTCCAGGCAGTGCCAAATGAATAGTGTGTTATGTCGTCTAGTATAAATGGCCCTTACTCAGCTTATGTCACAGCCCAGACAAAGGCCATGACGCTGGTTTTCAGTGGGACCAGCTGAGTGAGTGCCACGGACGCTTGTCTAGTGTATTTTGTGTACCTAACGAGTATATTGGGTAAATAATACTCATATTTGTGTCTAAATATATATATTAAGAAAAATATATCAATTGGCATTCACTACGCTAGATTCTATGTTTGTTTGACTTACATCCCAGTGATGTGTACGATAAGACAGTTGGTCTGATTTCCCCGTAACGGCAAATTCAATAATCCTAAATTGAGTTAAGTCCATACAAAATACTTTGGCAAAAATGTCAAATACAAATCTACTGCTGATCGGGATGTCGATTACTACCAAAGATAACCAGCTGGCCCGGCAGTCGTCTTATAACTAACGGACTTAGTTGGTGAGAATGTAGGCTGATTGATTAAGGTGACGGGTAGGGCACACTAGCGACTTCAATCGATTTTAATTTTAAGCTACTAAACCGGATCTATTTTAAACAATTTCGGGGTTACGTTTTTGTACGCGAAAAATTGATTACCGCCAAAAGCGGCCACTTTTAGCGTGAATAAATTTTTCGCGTACGCGTTGGACCCAACATTTGTGCATGGTTATTTAATATTATGAGTGTTTGTCGAGAGGCTGAAGCCCCGAAATTGTTTCAAATAGATCCGGTTTGGTAGCTCAAAATTAAAATCGATTGGCGTCGCTAGTGTGCCCTACTCGTCACCTTAAGGCTATGCATCATGGTGAAGCGGAGAAGAACGGTTTGCAAGATCGGATTTTTTAGGTAACTAAACCAACTATCGATCTTGAAAAAAATACTTGAGGATATTCTTTAGAAAATGTGCTAATGAGGACCGTCTACGCATGTAATCTCATGAAGAAATGGCTCGTTGTATCATCTACTTAGTTTGTGAATGGCTCATTCATAATTTGACACTTAAAAGGGCTTAGACTAAACACATTCTATATTTAATTGAAAATGTTTTTTCTTAAGTCTTTTATTCATGAGAAGATTAAATGCGTAGACACTGGCCATTTGTGGTCATCTTTCGTGAACCGATCTGTTGATAGGATTCACTTTATTCGATCAAAAAAAAATTCAAAAAGAGTTCGTGCAAATGTCTAAATCGAATTTATTAATATTAAAATAATTGATTTTACACAATAATTTGTGTCTATAAATTTTACAAATAACCTGCTACAATGCTTAAAAGAGAGTGCAACTTTTTCACATTTTGACAGTTGCTGTGTCCTGCTCTCAGAAGACGAGTTAGACAAAGACGGTTTTCTGTGGTGAAGAGGCAGCATTAGTTCCTTGTCTGAATTTCTACCAATAAGGGGGCTAATGTCTGTTAGTTATTATCTTGGGCTCTTATAGATAGGTCAGGATAAGCACCATTAGCTTGCCGATTCCCATCCACGTTATACTTAGGAAGTTTCTTTAAGAAACGTGTCCACAAGGCAATAAATGGCGGTGAGACATATCTCCCTTTTGCTTGGTTGTTTACGGTCAGGCAATGCCCCGACAATTGGAGTTGTCTTCGAAGATTCATATGTATAGAATATGAAACGCAGGGAAAACCCACGTTTCAGCAACATGCTTAGACACCTTCAAGAGAAGAGCGTAGGTACAAGGCCGGCAACACATTGACGATCTCTCTGATTTCGCTGATGTTCATGGGCGGCGACGATCACTTCCCATCAGGTGACTCGCTGTTCGATTGTCGCCTCTAGCATAAAAAAACACATTCGTAAGTGAGAACTGGGAGGATACATTGTTAAAGTTAAAAGTGTTTATTGCTTTTCATGAATGATATAAGATGAAGTCAAATTAGGTACAGTACATCTTTTTTTTTATGTGATAGGTGGCACACGAGAAGACGGATTGTCTGATGGTAAGCGATTGCCACCGCCCATAGACACCCGCGACACCAGTAGAGTCTCAAGTTTAAATCAAATCATGAATCATGTTACCTATTTAGGTATTGCAGCTTACTTATATGGATCAGAAAGTTAGTTATTATATTATTATCATTAAAGAATTCCTTTAGGCTATAATAGCATTCTTTAACAAAGGTAGGTGATTATGTATTTTATAGCTGTACAGTATTTACCAGTATGTACCAGATTTCTATATTTCCATGCGGCTAAGTGGTATTTTTAAATTATTTCTATTTATTGTTCTAAGGTAGTGTTGGCTAGCAGATGTAACGTTGTCAGAAATCTTAGGGTATTTCGTAAATATATAAACATGTGACTCACATGATGTGAGACTTAAAATTTCAAGGCCAATGAAATGGGGCTTACAAGTTTCAATGCTGCCTATGTTCTCCATAATTCTTATGCACTTTTTATTTAATACTATTATTATTAGATACCTAGTGATTGCATTTTACTTTGATTTTGATTTAATTTAATTTCACAATTAATTTTTACTTTCAATATTATTATTACATAATTCAGTTCATAACACTTAAGAGTACTAACAACTATAGGTTAAGCTGTACTAATACAAATATGGATCAAAGTTATCTGAAATAAAATCATTTTATTTTATTTATTTATTTTATTTTTGCAAAACAAACAGGTCGCTAGCTTCATGTAATGTACGCTGCCCATTGGCACTTGAGGCTTGCAATCCTTTGGGCTATGTCTGTGACATTATATATTCTCCAACCGATTTTGGCTAAGGCGGCTAATCTCAACGATCAGTCACTTACGTAGGATATGTTATAGTGCTTAAATGTGTGCGCAAACACAAATGCACTCTATTCCCTTACCCTCATATTACAATGGGACACCAGTGTGACACGACCGAAAAGGGATCAGCCGCAGGACCCAGGCTTAACGTGCTTTCCGAGGCACGGGGGTACAAGACCGCCAACTTATAGACTCCAGGCTGACACTGAAAATTTCTTAACAGAAAAACTCAGGTACACATTTTTGCCCGACCCGGGGATCGAACCGGCCCCGAGCGCGGCCGGCGCTTTAAAGTGTGACGCACTACCCACTGCACCAACGAGGCAGTCAATAAAAAAAGTCAAAAGTCTGTGACCTTAGTTCTCCAGCGGATCTCATCATTTCTGATACGACCACGTAAGGAGATCCCGTGCATGCATAGCCGTGCGTGTATTTCCCGGTTGCAGATAATGCTGTCGCTCTGGAGCCCGGTGTACGCTTAGACCATGATTCAGGATTTGGGGAGTCTGATAATTATAATAAAGCTGCCGTCTGACCTTTGCAACCCTTTACAGAGGAACCAAATCAACTGAATCATGGTTACACGTTTCAGAAGCTATTCGAAACGTGCAGGTTTCCTCACGATGTTTCCTCTCACCGTCAAGCTAATGGTAGAAATACGCACAAGGATCTGAATAATCCATAGGTGCTCGGAATCGAACCAAGACCCCCCTAATGACCAGTTCAGAGCCGTTGAGCTACCATCGCTTCTGCCATAACTTTCTATATTAAAGAAAAAAAAGGAAAGAAAATATTTATTTGGAGCATTAAACTTAATACTAATATTAACATAAATATAAATTGAATGCTACCAAAATGGTCGCCAATGCATCATTGTGTCATTGCTTCAAAAGCAATGACGCTGGTATTCTGTGGCACCAGGAAAAGTGAGGACCTACTCTTGTTTCCTTATAGTCATATTTAAAAATGAAAAAGTATACATAATCCGTGTGGTCCCCGGCAGAGTAGAATAGGCCACCCTCACTCTTACCGAGGTGTCGTAAAAGGCGACTAAGGTAAAGCTGCTGGCATGATCATCAGCACCCAGAGAAGGAAAACTCTGCATTTATATCAAAACCCTCGCCAACCCGTCTGCCAAGCGTGGTGAGTATGGCAATTAGCCCTCATGTGATTGAGGGAGGCCCGTGCCCCAGCAGTGGGGACTTAAATGGGCTGATGATGATGACGATGACGATGATACATATAAGTACTGCGTAAACTAGTAAATTTCTGATATATATCGAACCATTATCATTATATATTACTCTACTGATCTCCCTTACAATGTGGCATAGGCTTTGCAGCTCCAACCTCGCATGACTGTTACATCATTTGCTGCACGCGAGCTCGACTGCTTTACACGATTTTCCTTACACGTTATTACCTAGGTATTTTAGTAATTTACCATAACACTTGGTAGGCGTTTTTATTGGCAACCCATCTATTAGGCTTTGTTTTCGTTAATTAGACATTTAGCGCCATTGATATGATTATTTATTGTCCTGCAACATACAAGAAAATACTGAAATTATTTAAAATTATCATACTAGAATAGTTATTTACGATATGTCTACCATGTATCTTGCTTTTGAGTTTGAGTGACCATGGCGCTTGCGCGCCGAAATATTGGAAACTCAAAAATGAGGTAGGTACATGGTAGAAATCTCGTAAATAACTGACCGGATGGCGCAACTGGTAGTAACCCTGCCTCTTACGCCAAAGGACGTGGGTTCGATCCCCACACTGGAGAAACATTTGTGCGATGAACACTTGTGTTTGTCGGTGTCTGGGTGTAATATATGTATTTAAGTATATATATGTGTTCCTCTGTTGTCTGATATCTGTAACACATGTGCTTAAGCTACTTAGTGCGGAATCAGGTCAACGTATGAGATGTTGTGAGAATTATTATTATTATAACTTATCTAATATTATTGACCATGAAAGTTTAAAACCACTTATGAGTTATGTTATGAATATTATTTTCAAGCCTGAACTCTTAAAATAAAATGTATCTAATCTTATTCTTATTATTCGGTTTGAGTTTTCAAAAACAGCGTTTTACCAAAAGAGATAAAATAGGTAGGTACTTACGAGTATCATCTTTCTAGAAAAGCAAGGCAAAATTGGATGGACAGAGTAGGTACATTTTGTTACCGTAACGAAATGATGTAAGTACCCTTCGTTAAAACTAGAAAAATATCCCTATTATAAACTGACACCTAGGGTTGTCGATTGCCATTGATTATACGTAATATTAAAGGATTACATTAAGTTACATCTACCTAGTGATCCTAATAATAAGAATCGTTGGATTGGATCGTTTTTAACACTGCTATTGTGTGTCGAGCGCGTTGTCTCGTGACAACTTGCTTGTACCTAATAGAGTCTTAAAACGCGTGATTGCTTTTAGAGTGATATCCGCTGAATCCGTAGGACGATAAAACGTAAAACACCGGCGTTTTATCGAGTGACTTTGACTGACTTCGACTGTTGACTACCTACTTATTTTCAATAAGTAACTTGACATTGGCGAATTAACAACATCTACTTACACGATTTTGTACCTACGGCTACGACGATGAAGACTAATGAAGAAGAGAAATCTGAACATAGGATATGGATTCCTTCAAACAAAGCGTGAAGAAGCATCTCGTGAGCCAGTATAGCAGTGCCAATGGAAGCGATGTCTTGATATTCCGTCCGTTGTAATTGCGACGTGGGCTCTCATCTTGCTTACCACCAGGCTGAGGAGGCCTAATATATTGTGTCACTATAAATAAAATAAAAAATAGGAAGCATTTTGTTGGCTGCGCGAGCAGCGTTGTAGATACGATTCGATTAAGTTAGGTTTAGCGAAATCCCCCATGCCATGCCATAGGAATGAGCAGTTTTCCAGTAGGTATTTATTAACTTTTGCGTTACTCACTAGATGGTGTAAGCAGTCTTTATATATTTCAGGTTTTATGTTGTATGATATATCCTGTGCTCCCTAATTTGTGCTAAGTTTTTTACGTTTACCTAATATTTCAAAGTAACCGTATTATGGTTGGTTACATGGAAAATAACACTTTATACCATCCTCAAGTAGAACTAAAATAAGTTGTAAAAAAATGTCTACCATGGCGTTTGGAGATGTTTTTGATTGCTGCCCGTTTGAAAATGTGCATTTTGTCATTAAATATTTCTATCGAATTAAAGATTTTACAAGGAGCTTGTTGTTGTTGATTATTTAATATAAAAAAATATTTTTAAATAAAACCTCTTTCCTTCATTCATGGGTAATTGAAAATGAAATATGGAACACTTTAAACGCCGAGACCAATCGCTGTAATTTATATACAGATACGGGTAGCGCCATCTGTTATCACTTAAGAGAAACCGACTGACTAATGTCATTGGAAAACTCCTCATTATTAGCTCATTTGTGTAACTATATGACAATGATGTAAGCGACAATGGCGCCATGCTTTATTTTGATGCATTGTTACAACGAATAAATAAATAATTATTAAATATTTTTTGTAGATAGTTTCACAAGTACAAGTCATCATCATCATCTACCCATTTAAGTCCCCACTGCTGGGGCACGGGCCTCCTCAATCACATGAGGGGTAATTGCCATATTCACCACGCTTGGCAGACGGTTTGGCGAGGGTTTTGATATAAATGCCGAGTTTTCCTTCTCTGGGTGCTGATGATCATGCCAGCAGCTTTACCTTAGTCGCCTTTTACGACACCTCGGTAAGAGTGAGGGTGGCCTATTCTACTCTGCCGGGAACCACACGACAAGTACAAGTAGATAGACTACATTATCTATCATATAATGTGATCCACAATTATTGACTGCGGAATTTGCAGTACGGTGCAAACATGCAATTGGAGTGTGCTAACCAAGGCTAAGAAAATACACTGTCTCATGTTTGATCTTTACGTTAAAAATCCTTGACACCTCTGTTTACAAATCAATCACCAGGACAATGTTAAGCTGTAGTTAAGCTATAAACATAATGCACTAAGAGACACTGGGTAAATATGTGTAGGAAGAAATTGTCTCAGTGATAAAATACTAAAATAAAACGTCCGCATCATGATTTGCATATCCTATCTTTGTAATCACTTTCATACAAATAAATAACGTGTTTTCCTTATCATAAGATGTATAATAGCCTGAAGAGTAATGACTTATGTAGGAATGTCACACAAAAAAAAAATCAAATTAAATAAATAAATAAATATTTCACAACGTCACATACATTGATCTGACTCCGAGATTGGTAGCTCAAGCACCAGTGTTTTGGATATCAGAATCAACAGTGGGATTACAAATATATACATATAACACGTTTCTTTTGTAAATACATACTTATAAAACATAGAAAACACACCCAGACCAATACAAACAGACATGTTCATTGTTGTAAAACATTCTCCTGAACATAAAAGTAACAAACTTCTTTAATTGTCTCTACCAAATTGCTGGCTTTGGCAAGTTTAATAAAGGTTTTTTTTATGTGATAGGTGGGCAGACGAGCAGACGGATCGCATGATGGTAAGCAATTGCCGCCGCACATAGATACCCGCGACACCAGTGGAGTCACAAGAGCGCTGCCAACCTTTAAACACCCCTTTACCCCGGATTGGGCCTCCGGTACCCTCACTCACGCAGCGAAACACAGTACAGCGCTGCTTCACGCCGGTTTTCTGTGAGGCCGTGGTATCACTACGGTCGAGCCTACCCATTCATGCCAAAGCTTGGCTCTCCCACGTTTTTTGCAATCTTTTAATACTGATGGCTACACAAAGAATGTAAATCTATACCAGTGCTTTTTTGACCGTCTTATAATGTGTCAAAGTCGTGTATATAAATGATTGGCGCCACTGACGCTTACTTCTTAGGATATGGTAACCCCATTGTTTAAAAAACATGAGAGCTCCATTAGTTCCTCAAAAATCCGCTGTCACGACTTTCTTGAGACATACAAACTTCTTGACGGCATTAACTATACCTACTGCTGTTACTTAAGCTTGTGCACTTTCTGGCCGCCGTCGACGAGAAGACGGCGGCCAAGCGAGCGGCTGGTGACCCCCTCTGCCCCCGAGAAAGGGACGCGCTCAGGAAGGATGATCGCCAGCAAATGGTGGAGACATGGACGGCCTCTCTCCTGGTGGAGAGGTATGGCCGTCCCACGCTCGCGGCGCTCGCCCCGGTCTTGGACCTGTGGCTCGAGCGCCCACATGGGTTTTTGTCCTTCCGGATGGTGCAGGTACTTACCGGGCATGGTTGCTTCGGTAACTACCTGCACCGTATTCAGCGGGAGGACACTCCTTCGTGCCATCAGTGCGGCGCTGCGGAGGACTCGGCGCACCACACGTTGATGGTGTGCCCGTCCTTCGACCAACAGCGGTCCGCACTGGTCGCGGAGGTCGGACATGACCTCTCTTTGTCCATGGATGATGAGAGAGCCTGGTCGGCTTTCGCCCACTTCTGCGAAGAAGTGGTGGCGCAGAAAGAGGCGGCGGAGCGGGAGCGCGTGACTAACCCCCTCGCAGGCCCGCTTCGAGCAAGGAGAGGACGAGTTCGGCGGAGAACTCTTCGTCCTCTCCGTGGAGGTGGCCAGCCGGCAACAGGGACGGGGGTCCCTGTGCCGGCACTGCCATTGGCACCTCCACCTCTCGTTGGGGACGGCTCAGCTCTTCCGGCTGTCCCCAACCCCCCTCCTCCTAGCCTGAGGAGGGGCGTGGCCGCACACCCCGTTTAGGGGCCTGTGGGGGAGTGGGGTTGCGGGGAATAGCCTCGTGCAGTTCCCGTGACCCCATTCTATACCCACGGGTGGTTGAGCCCCGGGAGTTTTAGTGGGTATGCCCTCAGGTCGCTTCTTGTTAGAAGAAGCGGCCCGGAGGGTGAGTCCCACAGTACCCTGTCGCCCCCCGGCGGCAGAGTCTGCGTAATGCATTTCTCCCGGGAAACCAAAGAAAAAAAAAAGCTTGTGCACTTTGTAGCAACATTATTCATATCGTTGAAAAAAAATATAAACGTGGTTATAAAGGTGGCAGCCCTATTGGTCCTCTAACACTTATGCCACTTTATCGAGGCACGTCCATAAATAAACCGTCATACTGCGTGCCTGTATGTACAGTTACATGGGCCTTAGCGCGAAGACGTCCATAACGAACGAGATAATACCTGTTCCGTCCAAACAAGGGAGAAACACAGCGCTTGTGAAAGGGAGGGGAACTCCGATTCGGTCGTAACTTCGCAATTCGCGGTAAAGCCCCCAGCGCGGGACACAGGCGTAAGTCGACAAATCCCCGGAGACTGATGTGGTACAACAACGCACTTATTTCCTAAACCAGGAATATATTTCGAGGCCCAAATTACCATTAGTGGGTAGTGATGCACCTAAAGATATTGGCTTTTTTATGTGATAGATGACAGACGAGTAGACGGATCAACCAGGTAACCAAATGCCGCCGCTCATGGACACTTGGCATTCATTCGAGTCATTCCGATTTTTTTTATAATTTTGTGCTCTTGTAACTAGAATAAATTGTAATGAACGTTAAAATATTTGATGATGGTATGATTATCGTGAAAGGGTACGAACGAAGAATAGGGTGGGAAGAATTTTTTTTAAGGTGACGGTTAGGGCTAACTGGCGACGCCAATCGATTTTGATTAATAGCTACTAAACCGGATCTATTTTAAACAATTTCGGGGTTACAACCTCTTGGCAAACACTTATACTATTTATAAAATAATCATCATCATCATCAGCCCATTTAAGTCCCCACTGCTGGGGCACGGGCCTCCCTCAATCACATGAGGGGTAATTGCCATACTCATCACGCTATTTATTAAATATTTAAACTTAACTTTTGAGTCTGCTTTTGGACTCGAAATTTGAATTACCGCCAAAAGCGGCCGCAATGGACAACATTTCATATTTTTAACATGCCCATATTGTTTTTTTATATGAAAGTAGACATAAAACAGACCCATATTTTTTCTTTTTTCAAAATTTGTCCATTTTCATGCATAAAATAATTATTGAAATTCTTTTTATTCTAAATAGACGTAAGCGCCAAATGACGTCATCGGACGGCTGAATACAGCGATATTCCTTTGCTTATCATTGTTTTAATAAAAAAAAGGTACGACTGTCAAAGGTAAATAATACTAGTGTCAACATTGTCAACGTCATTCATACATTCAACGTTGACAAGTTGTTTTTTTTTTGACAGTTACATGTCATGGGTTTGGCATTACGTAAATTTAAAACTATAATGTGCTAAGCAAAGAAATATTTTACATTCTGCCGTCCGATGACGTCATCTTACGTTTTTTAGTTTTTAATTTTTTTCTCAGTAAATAAGCAATATAAAAAATGAATAAATATATATTCGAGCAGCGGAAAAGTAAACAAAGAATTGGTATTTTTTGTTTCAGAGCTTAGCAATTTTGAAATGTTGTCCATTGGCGTGAATTAATTTTTCGCGTGCATAAACGGACCCAACATTTATGCATGGTTATTTAATAATTAGTATGAGTGTTTGCAGAGAGATTGTAACCTCAAAATTGTTTAGTAGCTAAAAATTAAAATCGTTTGGCGTCGCTAGTGTGCCCTACCCGTCACCTTAAGTGAGCGTTGTTAAAATCCATATTCCTTCGAAATCAACATCAGAATCATTAATACTTCCAATACACGGGAGTGGCTACACGTCGCCATCACATATCACTATTATCACGAAGGAGATGGTGATTTCGAAATTTTCTCGGATTTTTTTATCACTCAAGTAACGAATTTCTTGAATGTCACGCAATACTTGCGTGACATTCAAGAAATTCGTATTTATTATTCGTATTCGCAGGCGCTATCGAGCATATGAATAGAGAAGAGAAGGAACTTTGTGACCTGAAACCTAAATTATATGCTAGATAGCATATATATGTAGAACCCCTCACTATGAGTGTAGCTCAAAAACGGGCGTCTAAATTGGGGAGGTGAGACTAATTTCTACCGTTACCATCAACGGATATCGGCCACTATCACTTGAGGGGTTGCGCGGAAAAGTTATTAGTACTAAGAGGCAAGTGGTTCTGGACTAATAATTTTTGTAGTACTTACCGTTATAATCAATAACAATGAAACGCATTTTTAGTAGGATTACAGTTTTCCTTGAAGTAATTAATTAACAAATACGATACGCGCGAATCTTATGGAAAACATCTGACAGCTCGAGTGAGTTACATTACGAGGGTTGTGTATACCGCGTAGTGATGTAGTCAATCGATTTTTATGTTCAGTTAACACTATATAGACGAAAGTCTAAATGTGACCGTACAGAAAGGGAAACTAAATGTCGTACGTCATACATGTGAAAAGGTGCCACCTTTGGGGACTGGTCTGCTTTGGTTTATCTCATAATATTTATTTTATTATTATTCGGCATGTGACGATGCACAGCATCTGGTGAGAGTGCATCTACTTCCGGTCAGTATTTTTCACCAATCACAGCAATTTCCGCTTGAATTAAATAGTAGTTGATTTGACTTACTTCCGTTTGGCGCCAAATGTCACGTCACCTGGGGTCGAGCCTGCTCGATATTCCCCCATAGCGTCGTTAACTTTCGTGTCAGTAACATCGTAGCAAAAACGCTGCTTCTTCGTTATCAAAAGTTAAAATTACATCAGTGGTATTTCTCTTACTAATACTAAAAGTTATTAAAAATCGAAATGAGTGATAATATCAGTGAATGTGACGACGATTTGTATGTAATGGTGGTCAATGACGGCGATAGTGACCACATTCAGAATGAGGAGCTTCAGCCTCGGCCTCGGGCTGAGTCACAGCCTCGGCCTCGGGCGCCGAGGAAACGCCGGGCCAGCTTCGACGACCCCTCGGAGCTCGAGGTAAAGAAGAAAAAGCAAGGTACGTGCAATCCCGATACTTTCAACGCTCTTCTAAACCAAATGAGCACCTTGACAAGCTTACTTATAAACAATATGCACAGTGCAACTCCTGACAATTCAACCGTTATACCGTCGACATCGACACAACCTGATAACGTTCCATTTTTGCTTCGTCCCGCTACTATGGACGAAAATAATCTTAAGTTGGACCTTGGGTCAGTAAAAACTCTATTAAAAGAACCTAAAGTCCCTAATTCGGATCCATCTCGCGTTAAGAGGTTGGAAGAACTTCAAAAATTTAACGATGTGAATTGGAAGGAGGTGCGTTATTCGGAAATTATGAAAGTACACTGTGCACAGCCGGGCTTTGTAGAACTAAGTGTTAACGATGAATTGCGTCAATTTACAAAGGGAAAGGATTTTTCAGCACCTGTTGAACGTTCGTTAGCCGCTATTTCGAATGCCCTGCTTTCCCAGCACGATCATCTTAAACAACATTTGCAGCAATTCGTAGACTGGGCAGCTGCCCCTACGACTGAGCTTACGCCTTCTCACGTATTCGATAAATTATCTGATCTTTTTGGATCTAAATCTAAGTTTCACAAAACCAGCGAAGATATAATGCAAATAGTGTGTGGTAAACGTGCCGAGTGTATCGAAACACGCCGGGAGCGTATCCTAGCGGAGATACCTAACAAAACACTTCGCGAAGGCTTGCGGAAAATACCGCCAAGTGCAGAGCACTTGTTTGAGAAGACTGCTCTTAACTTATACATACAACGCACCGGTGGTATAGATAAATGGATTCGGCCCTGGTTTCCTACCGATAAGGAGCCTAGGAAAACAACCGTTAGTAAATCTCACCCCAAGCCGGGCACATCTCACGAAATACCTACATTCTCCTTTCGCACAGATCAGCGACACAGAGGCTCCAACAAATCAGAACCCACCTCCGGCGCCGGGCCTAAAACGTTCTATAACTCAAAATTTAGGAAATTTAACCGCAAGGAAACCACATCCAATGACAAGAAAAAGTTTAAATGACTATTCAATCCTACCCAACAAATTTTACGGGGGCTGCCTTCGAGCGTATCGGAGGCAGTGGCAGGCGTGTCAGGCTCCGAAGGCCATCCTGGCAATGATCTCAGGGATGCGTCTGCCATTTACCTCCAAGCCGGTGCTTGCCCCACCAACACCGTGCATTATCCAGCGATTCAGTACCAAAGAATCTCAGGGAATGACCGAACAAATAAACTCATTATTAGAACAACAAGTCTTAGAAGAACCAGATCAGACTCAGTTGGGCATGAGTTTTTTCTCGGAAATATTTCTTCGCAAGAAAAAGGACGGTTCAGACAGACCCATCCTCAATCTGAAACGTCTCAATCAGTTCATAGTCCCCAAAAAGTTTTTACTGATCTCGCACTTCCAAATACCAAAGTTTCTTCAGAAACAGGATTGGATGGCGAAGATAGATCTTTCCTCTGCCTATTTCCACGTGCCAATAGCAGAGAGTCATCGCCGATTTTTACGACTGAGTTATCGAGGAAAAATACTTCAGATGACGAGTCTCCCATTCGGCCTGTCATGTGCGCCGAAAAATTTCGCCACTATAACGAACTGGGTAGCGCACGTTCTTCGAAAGAAAGGCCTAAGAATACTGGTGTACCTCGACGATTTTCTGTTGGTCAACCAGTCCAGGCAAAGGTTGGAGGAAGATATTCATCTGGCAGTTCAATTCCTAGAATATCTGGGCTGGACTGTCAATCGCGAAAAGTCGGTCTTGGTACCTGCACAAGACTTGGAATACCTCGGGATCTATTGGAACACAGCCAGAAATGTCAAAGCTCTTCCCCAGAAAAACACCAGTGTAATTTCACAAGTGGTGGGCAATATTTTAAAGAAAGGAAAGATATCTCTGAAAGAATGCCAGCAATTAATCGGCACTCTGAATTTTGCCAGTTTTGTGACCCCAGAAGGAAGACTCAACTGTCGTCACCTTCAGAGGCTCTGTCGAACGTTGTTGAACGCTCGACCTCCGATTCGGTGCGCGCTCCTAACACCAGCAGCACGGTCGGATCTTTCATGGTGGCTATCGACAGCAACTCTGCTTCGAACAAGCAGTCCTCTACACGAGACTCTGGTTCAGCATTTCCTGACAACCGATGCCGCGGACTACGGTTGGGGAGCCCACTTAGACGACTCTACAGTCTCAGGCAAGTGGAGTCTCAAACAGTCGAAGTGGCATTGCAATTGCAAAGAAATGTTTGCGATCATATCGGCGGTCAAGAAGTTCAGACACCTGCTAAAAGGGACTCACGTCGTCATTCAATCGGACAATCGAACAGTTGTTGCCTATATTCGAAACGAGGGGGGGACACGATCAGAACCACTCCTGGCCCTGACCCACCAACTGTTCCGAATTCTCCATCAATGGAAGATAGTTCTGACTGCAGAATACCTACCAGGTCGCTACAATCAAATCGCCGACAGTCTGTCGAGAGGCAAGAGACAATCGGAATGGCACCTACTAGACCCAGCTCTGCAAAAAATATTTCGGAGGTTCGGAACACCGCAAATAGACCTATTTGCTTCAGCGAATGCCAGAGTTCTAGAGAATTATGTGTCGAAAGACTCGAGAGACTTGTCAGCAAATTTTTGCAATGCATTCAGTCAACAATGGATTTACGACCTTGCATGGCTCTTCCCGCCACCGTCTCTGATACCCAGAGTATTGAATCACATGAATACGGCGAAAGGCACGTTCCTTCTAGTTGCACCCCTCTGGGAGCGAGCGTACTGGTTACCCGACCTTCGACGCCGAGCTCAATGCAAACCCATGAGAATAGAAGATCTCCATCAGGTTCTAGTAGACCAAACCACGGGCCTTCCCCCTCCTCAAGCGGAGAGTATGAAGCTTTTTGTATGGAAAATTGGGGGTGGGCAGATTCCATAGCACAATGGACAGAGGCAGAGAAGTCACTTTTACGCCATGGATGGAGAGAATCTACCTTAAGAACATACAGACCAGCTTGGCTGCGTTGGGTAAAATGGTGTAAAAATTCTAATTATAGTTTCAAACACCCAACCGGTAACTCAGTGGCAAAATACTTAGCTCATTTACACTTACAAGAAAAGATGGCTTATTCTACTATCCTAGTGCACAAGTCTGTTATATTAACTCTAGGTCAACCTGAGAAAGATTTAAATTCAGATTTTTTAATAAAGCACATTCTTAAAGCAATATCTAAGCAACAGCCTAAACTGGGACCAAATCCCACATGGGACCCATCTGAGTTAGTCACCTGGCTAAGCTCTAACACTCCTAGCCAAATAAGCCTCTATGAGGCTTCCCGTAGACTAGCTTGTATTTTGTTACTGGCTTCCGGTCGGCGTGTACATGATCTGACCCTACTAAGTGTGGCATCTGATCACTATCAGGACAATGGCAATCATCTTATTCTATGGCCTAAGTTCGGTTCCAAAACTGATACATCGACTTATAGGCAATCAGGTTGGAAGCTCCTAGAAAACTCAGATACTAACATATGTCCTGTATTCTGGTTACGTAAAGTTTTAGAACTAAGTGAGCAGAGACGGACAGCGGAATGTGACGGCGCCCTGTTTGTTTCCATTAACGGTACAACCAAGGCCGCTACTAGGACCCTTATAGGGAACTGGATAAAGTCTGTTTTTAAGGTGGCCGGAATAAGAGCCTCCCCGGGCAGCTTCCGTTCCGCTGTAGCATCCTTGAATTGGTATGATAACCTATCAATTGATGAAATACTCTCAAGAGGTAATTGGCGTCGTGAGAACACGTTCGCGAAATATTATTGTTTAAACAAATCAGAAGCAGAACATTAATTGAAATCCCCAGTAATTCTTTAATTCAAAACTTTCAACCAATTTAAATAATCAAATATTTATTTCATTATTTGCATGTCATATTTCATATGTATCATAGAAAAACATTACCTTCTTTAAATGATTAAATAATTTGTAAGCTCTTACGATATTAAATAAAATATCTATAATTTCATACAATATGGCATTTATTTTACAACTTCATACAAACAAGTCTTTCAGATACCATAGGGAACTCTTCTTCACATAGCGTCGTTAGCAGTCACCAGGAGCTAATAACCACGTCTCTCACCAGATGCTGTGCATCGTCACATGCCGAATAATAGTCCAAGTTTTACAAAACAATAAAACTTGTATTATTAAGCAGAGACGATGCACAGCATCCCATGAAGGCCTCCTGGTGAGAGTCTTCTATGAGGGAATATCGAGCAGGCTCGACCCCAGGTGACGTGACATTTGGCGCCAAACGGAAGTAAGTCAAATCAACTACTATTTAATTCAAGCGGAAATTGCTGTGATTGGTGAAAAATACTGACCGGAAGTAGACGCACTCTCACCAGATGCTGTGCATCGTCTCTGCTTAATAATACAAGTTTTATTGTTTTGTAAAACTTGGACTATTATTTCCTTTACTTTATTTTGTGTTACAATTAAACTGTATGCCATGGTTTGATGATGGCATAACATTGTATGAAAGCGTTTGATCAGGTCTGGCACAAAGCTCTTATCTCCAAACTTCCGGCATCTGGACTGCCCGATCGGCTGTGTACCGTACAGAACCGTATCGAAAGGCTCGTGGAGTGACTGTACAGAAAGGGAAACTAAATGTTTAGCATGTCGGTATCATTCTGATATTGGTCACGTTAATTTCCAGATGATAAGCAACTGAATACGATTGAAGACCAAATTTTTCAGGTTTTTTTTATTTTAAAATTCCAGTCTACACACAGTAACGCATTGTTCTATTTATACTTCTTGAAGGTACATAATCTTATTCGTGTATTATTGTTATGAGATAGCATGAATATATAGAACTGAAATGGCGCAACAGTACCTATACAACTAGACTGCGCCCGCGGCATTACTCACGCAGTTTTAGTCTTTATTAAAAAAGTTGAATGAATCAAACTGCCAATCCTGAATTGAATAAAAAAGGGACTTTTGAACTTTCAACCCCTAAGGGGTAGTTGCGCACGCCTTAGGGGTGAAAGTTCAAAAGACACTTTTTTATTCAAAACCCGTGCCCAAACATCAATTTTAAGAAACTTTACAAATTAGCAAACCCCCCATACTGTATTTCACCCCCTATTTCATTCCCTCAAAATGTGATTTTCCAAAAATGTTAAAGTGAATTTCTGTTTATTTCAAATGATGCGTATAAATACAAAATTATCCTAACATCAAAGACAACGGATTATCATACAAACTTTAATCATGTTGGGGAAATCTTCAATGAGCTCCTTTATTTAATTAAATTAAAATTATTTATTTCCAAGTAATGTATTATAACGGACAGAATGATGTGACGACTTTTTACAAGAGATAAACGAATAATAATGCTATGAAGCTGAGGCGATTCCAGCGCGCAGCGGCCTGGTGGTGATCCTCGGAAACACATGAAATAACTTCATGTGTGTTGATGTTTACGCATTGGGGCGCTAGATGGTGCTGTTCCAAACATACTGGCCACCTTGGAAGATCTTGATATCTTCCAACAGTCGATTCTTCTACGCTGGAATGTTATTCATCTGGTCTGCCTCTTCCACCGTTGACTCAATCGGGAGAGGACAGATTCTGGTGCAGGCTCGTCGAATGGTTCCTGTAGCAGTCTTTATTTCGACAACTCTGGTGATGCCATCGTTTCCAGAGATCAAACGAGTGATGCGTCCCATTTTCCATTTTAGTGGAGGCAGATTATCTTCTTTTATGATTACAAGGCTGCCCAACTTGACAGCTTCGCCGTTGATCTGCCATTTCGTTCTTCGTTGAAGTTCGGAAATATATTCTTTACTCCAGCGCTCCCAAAAGTGTTGCCGGAGTTGCTCCACTCGATCATAGCGACCCAGGCGCACGGTAGCAATCGAGGTCAGGTCTTCGGAAGCTGGTGCTGTCAGCGGCCGACCAATCAGGAAATGGGCAGGTGTAAGCGGTAGGTAATCGTTAGGATCTGCGGAAAGAGGTGAAAGGGGACGGGAGTTTAGGACGGCTTCGATTTGCGATAATACCGTAATAAACTCCTCGTGAGTTAGTTGAGCATTTCCCATAATACGTCGCAAGTGATATTTACATCTGCGAACTCCACTCTCCCACAAACCACCGAAATGAGGAGAATAAGCCGGGATGAAATTAAGTTTTATATTATTTTCGCTAGCAAAATCTGATATTTGCTGCGAGCTATTATCAAAAATAACTGAAAGTTCCTTTTCAGCACCTACAAAGTTTCTTCCGTTATCGGAGAATATAACAGACGGCTTACCGCGCCGTGATATGAAACGTTTGAACGCTAACAAATAGTCCTGTGTAGATAAACTGCCTACTAATTCTAAGTGAATGGCTTTAGTAGTGAAACATATAAATAGGCATATATAGCATTTCACAAGACGAGCACCTCTGCCTTTTCGGTTCAAAACGAGCATTGGCCCAGCGTAGTCCACTCCGCAAGTCATAAAAGGAAAACTAGGTTCGATCCGTTCCCTAGGTAAATTACCCATTAGCGGTGTTACATTTTCACCCTTAAGACGAGCACAAGTAATGCACTTATGTACTACTTGCCTGGCCAGATTCCGAGCTCCAAGCACCCACCATTGCTCACGCATAGTCGACACTAAGAGTTGAGGTCCTCCGTGTAATAATCGCTTGTGTTCGTACGTAAACAAAAGCACAGAAAGTCGATGTTTACTTGACAATAACATGGGATGCTTCTTATCGTAATTAAAGCTTGATGAATTATCTAACCGACCTCCCACACGTATAATTCTATCATGATCCATAAAAATGTTTAATCCGTTGATTTTATTGACTTGTTTACACCTTTTAACTGTCACCGGTAAACTATTTTTAAGGTTAGCATATTCCTCCGCGAACGATTGCTGTTGTGCGGAACGAGTCAACATAATAACTGCCGAGCGCAGTTCATCCGCAGATAAGAAACCGGTTCTACGTTCGGCTGCCGGCGCGCGCGCATTATGTATAAAACGTAAACAATAAGCGCCTATACGTTGGAGCCGGTGAAATGATGAATATCTATCAAAATCTATAAAGCTACTCTGGTTGGTGCTAACTGCAGATACCACCTGTGATTTTAATTCCGGTATATCTGTATTGACTGGTTCCTCGCGATTACTTATCCAGTTTGAGTCAGGTTCGCGTAGAAATGACGGTCCTGACCACCACAAGCTCTTTTCATCATATTTTAGAGACTCGATCGGGACGCCGCGAGACAATAAATCGGCAGGGTTCTGTACGCCTTGAATATGACGCCAGATACTATCCTCGGTCAGCGTATTAATTTCCGTAACTCTGTTTTGAACGAAAGTTTTTAGCAAGTGTGGTGACATACGAACCCAAGCTTGAACAATTGTGGAGTCCGTCCAAAAGTAACATTTACCAAATTCTAACCGTAAGGATTCTTTGATTTTACGATACAGTTTGGCTCCGACTAAGGCTCCAAGCAGTTCAAGCCGGGGCATGCTAACTGAACGAAGAGGAGCTACTTTAGTTTTAGCACATAACAATCGAACTGTAATAGGTAAATCATTATCATTGAATGACCTTAGATATGCGCAAGCACCGTAAGCATCTATAGAAGCATCAGTAAAAATATGTAATTCTTTGCAACGCGACGGTTCAGTCATCACGTACCGCGGAACCCTAATTTCGTGCAAGTGACGGAGACTATAGAGAAAATTATGCCACTCTGCTGTGATATCAGGTGAGACAACGTCATCGAAGTCTAACTTCAAAAGCCACAGCTTCTGGAGCATAATTTTTGCTTTTATAATCGCGGGGGCTAACATACCTAACGGATCGTAAATCTGGGAAATGACCGATAACATAAGCCGTTTCGTAATCGGCGACGACATATTCATGTTTACCTGCGTAGTAAAGTGCAAATGGTCGCTTACGTTAGACCAGCCTAGACCTAAAGTTTTGGAATGACTATTCTCGCCAACAGCTAAGTCTTTCGTGTTTGATGATGTCACGGAGTTGAACATCCACTTCCGTAATGGCAAACACGCACTATCTAAGACCTTTGACGTTTTTTCGCAAATGTTCATAAGCGTTTTTTGATCGTCATGTCCTGTAATGAGATCGTCGACGTAAAAATCTTCGCTTATGACCTGCGCGATGACGTTATCGTCGCATTCCTGAGCCAGCTGCTTTAGGCAACGAATGCTTAGGTACGGCGCAGACGTGGTACCGTAGGTTACTGTGTTTAAACGATACACTTTAATTGGCTCATCTTTATTAGATCTCCACAAAATAAGTTGGAGATTGCGCCGATCAGACTGAATCATTATCTGCCTATACATTTTTTCAATATCAGCGCAGGCAACGAATTGATACTGTCTGAACCGGAGCAAAATCGAAAATATTTCGCTTTGAAGAGGGGGCCCTACGTACTGTATATCATTTAGTGATTTATTCGAGGACGTCGGCACATTTGCTGCAAATACAACGCGAAGTTTAGTTGTCGTACTGCTTTCCCTATATACACCGTGATGCGGTAGTATATAGTATGGCCTATCTAAACTTTCTATACCTCCTGGCACTAAACTCATATGACCTAACTCTTCATATTCGCGAAGAAAATCACTGTACATTTGTTTGTACTGTGGCGAACGGTCAAGTTTTCGTTCTAACGATAATAAACGATTTTTTGCGGTATGATATGACTCCCCCAAAGAATCAGCTGATTCTTTCAAGGGTAATCGAACTGAAAACCTACCGGTTTCGTCGCGAACAGTAGTTTTCTTGAACAACTCTTCGCATACAAAATCATCTTTAGACATAACAATAGGACAGTTAGGTATTTCTTCTAATTCCCAAAACTTACGCAATTGTGATTCGATTTGCACAGAATTACACTGAACGTTTTCAGAACTAAACGTTTTATTAATTGGGCCGGATATAATCCACCCTAATTTAGTATCGTGCAGATAAGGCCCGGAAGGAAGTCGCACTTTATTATTATTTAATAGCTCCCAAAAGATATCCGCGCCTATCAATATATCTATCTCGGATGAGATGCTAAACGTAGGATCAGCTAATACGATATAGCTAGGTATACGTATAGACTCGGCATCAACGTCTATCGAAGGTAACTTCGAGGTAATGCTAGGAAGTACTAGGCATTTTATACCGGTCTCAAATTCATATGTTTTCGAACGCATATGAATATTACACGCGTGGGTGGACTGAGAAACGCTTTGTCCTACACCACTGATACGTATTGTGGACTGTAATACTGGTACGTTTAAACGTTTACACAACCTTTCAGTGACGAAGCAACTTTGACTTCCACTATCCAGGAGTGCACGGACCGTGTGATATTTATTATCTGAATCGGCTAACTCGACGAGCGCGGTAGATAATAACACGGGTTGTAACGAATTTGACGTCATCGCACTGCGATACTCATCTGATGTACCAGCGTTCGAGCTAAGTGCATCAGCTGATGCGAGTGACGTCATTGATGACTGTGGTTGCGAGCTTGCATTCTGCGCCGAATACGCAGACGAATGACAAGACGCTCTGTTATCAATGTGCAGTAATGTGTTATGTTTTTTGTTACATAACTTGCAAGGCCCAAACACACATTCGTTGGGTGAATGAGAATCGCGAATGCAATTTTGACAAAGATTTTTATCTTTGACTATATTCCACCTATCATGTACGGATATATTTAAAAACTTAGCGCACGTATAAAGTACATGATCACCGCCGCATAACTTACAAGTTCGACCTTGGTTACGGTACGCGTGATTTTTATTTGTACTTTTCTTATTCGATGCAACAGAACTATAAGTATGTGTAGAAGCGACGAGCTTCTTATGATCGCTAAACTGTTTCCCTTCATTTCGAAATTTTAACTGAGATGATTGTGTTAACGTAATGTTACTTTTATTGTTACCCGATTTAATCATGTCTAACATGTCAGCACGATTTCTAAGGAAGTTGAGTAAGTCGTCTAACGCTAATCTACCCACTTTTTTTTGTGAATCGGACAAAAGTAGACCCTTATGAGTTTCCCACTCCCGTTCCGTAGAATAATCAAGTTTAGACACGACAAGATATATAATTAATGTATCCCAGGATTCTGTAGGCTCATCTAATGACTGTAACGCACGTAAGTTACGAAGTGTCGCATCTATAAGTTTCCTAATCTGTGACGGACATTCTTTACTCAACGACGGCGTAGTAAACAACGATTTTACATGGTTATGCACTAACAAACGATTATTATGGAACCTATTTTCCAATAAATCCCACGCGTGGGCATAGTTAGGTGCTGTGAACTCTAATGAATTTATAACCCGTAATGCTGTATCACTAAGCGATGACCTTAGGTAATGAAACTTATGGATCGGATCTAGATCCTTACGAGTATGAATCATTGTTAAGTATGAGTTTCTAAACTCGAGCCATTGATCGCATGAACCGTCAAATGTAGGTAATTTAATCTGAGGCAGTTTTACCTTCACAGAACTATCTGTAAGAACGGAATTAACATTGTCCTCCGGTTCATTCTGTTTTAATATGCACTTAGCAGCAGCTACAAGTTTATAGTAAATTGATTCAAAATCTTCTCTATACTCTAAATTAACAATTAAATCATCTTCGCTACTAATTTCTTCGATTTCATCCTGAATACTACAAAATAGTTTGAACATTTCAGTAGTTGATTCAATTCTCATTTTTAATTCGATTAAATCTTGAGATTTAAGATCAGGTGAGCTAAAACTTGAAATAAATTTATCAAAATGACTAAGTCGACCTTTGTACACTCCGCGACGTCTACGTAATTCAGGAAGACGGTTATCCAAATTCAAAATTTGTACAACCTGAACGCGGTGATTTTGACCTAGATCGACTCCCCACAGATCCCTCTACTACCAATTTATTCTCACTCTCACTCATTTCGGTAATTAATGGGAAAATAAAGAGTACTTACAGTTCTGCAAATGCCACTCGAGCCCGCTATACGAAATACCTAAATCACTTGGAAAATATCACGATATTATCTAAATCTAGGGATAGGAACGATAATTTGAAAGGATACGAGTGCCCTGATGATGTCCTGATGATTTCCAAGGCGTTGATGGCCGTTGATATTCAAAATCCAAGTCTTCGTCCTGGTCTCAACGGCAGTGGATTTGATTCCTGGTCGCTGTTTTCTATACGCTAATCCGGCGCTGAAGGTCCATGTTGGGGAAATCTTCAATGAGCTCCTTTATTTAATTAAATTAAAATTATTTATTTCCAAGTAATGTATTATAACGGACAGAATGATGTGACGACTTTTTACAAGAGATAAACGAATAATAATGCTATGAAGCTGAGGCGATTCCAGCGCGCAGCGGCCTGGTGGTGATCCTCGGAAACACATGAAATAACTTCATGTGTGTTGATGTTTACGCATTGGGGCGCTAGATGGTGCTGTTCCAAACATACTGGCCACCTTGGAAGATCTTGATATCTTCCAACAGTCGATTCTTCTACGCTGGAATGTTATTCATCTGGTCTGCCTCTTCCACCGTTGACTCAATCGGGAGAGGACAGATTCTGGTGCAGGCTCGTCGAATGGTTCCTGTAGCAGTCTTTATTTCGACAACTCTGGTGATGCCATCGTTTCCAGAGATCAAACGAGTGATGCGTCCCATTTTCCATTTTAGTGGAGGCAGATTATCTTCTTTTATGATTACAAGGCTGCCCAACTTGACAGCTTCGCCGTTGATCTGCCATTTCGTTCTTCGTTGAAGTTCGGAAATATATTCTTTACTCCAGCGCTCCCAAAAGTGTTGCCGGAGTTGCTCCACTCGATCATAGCGACCCAGGCGCACGGTAGCAATCGAGGTCAGGTCTTCGGAAGCTGGTGCTGTCAGCGGCCGACCAATCAGGAAATGGGCAGGTGTAAGCGGTAGGTAATCGTTAGGATCTGCGGAAAGAGGTGAAAGGGGACGGGAGTTTAGGACGGCTTCGATTTGCGATAATACCGTAATAAACTCCTCGTGAGTTAGTTGAGCATTTCCCATAATACGTCGCAAGTGATATTTACATCTGCGAACTCCACTCTCCCACAAACCACCGAAATGAGGAGAATAAGCCGGGATGAAATTAAGTTTTATATTATTTTCGCTAGCAAAATCTGATATTTGCTGCGAGCTATTATCAAAAATAACTGAAAGTTCCTTTTCAGCACCTACAAAGTTTCTTCCGTTATCGGAGAATATAACAGACGGCTTACCGCGCCGTGATATGAAACGTTTGAACGCTAACAAATAGTCCTGTGTAGATAAACTGCCTACTAATTCTAAGTGAATGGCTTTAGTAGTGAAACATATAAATAGGCATATATAGCATTTCACAAGACGAGCACCTCTGCCTTTTCGGTTCAAAACGAGCATTGGCCCAGCGTAGTCCACTCCGCAAGTCATAAAAGGAAAACTAGGTTCGATCCGTTCCCTAGGTAAATTACCCATTAGCGGTGTTACATTTTCACCCTTAAGACGAGCACAAGTAACGCAGTTATGTACTACTTGCCTGGCCAGATTCCGAGCTCCAAGCACCCACCATTGCTCACGCATAGTCGACACTAAGAGTTGAGGTCCTCCATGTAATAATCGCTTGTGTTCGTACGTAAACAAAAGCACAGAAAGTCGATGTTTACTTGACAATAACATGGGATGCTTCTTATCGTAATTAAAGCTTGATGAATTATCTAACCGACCTCCCACACGTATAATTCTATCATGATCCATAAAAATGTTTAATCCGTTGATTTTATTGACTTGTTTACACCTTTTAACTGTCACCGGTAAACTATTTTTAAGGTTAGCATATTCCTCCGCGAACGATTGCTGTTGTGCGAACTGCGAAACGAGTCAACATAATAACTGCCGAGCGCAGTTCATCCGCAGATAAGAAATCGGTTCTACGTTCGGCTGCCGGCGCGCGCGCATTATGTATAAAACGTAAACAATAAGCGCCTATACGTTGGAGCCGGTGAAATGATGAATATCTATCAAAATCTATAAAGCTACTCTGGTTGGTGCTAACTGCAGATACCACCTGTGATTTTAATTCCGGTATATCTGTATTGACTGGTTCCTCGCGATTACTTATCCAGTTTGAGTCAGGTTCGCGTAGAAATGACGGTCCTGACCACCACAAGCTCTTTTCATCATATTTTAGAGACTCGATCGGGACGCCGCGAGACAATAAATCGGCAGGGTTCTGTACGCCTTGAATATGACGCCAGATACTATCCTCGGTCAGCGTATTAATTTCCGTAACTCTGTTTTGAACGAAAGTTTTTAGCAAGTGTGGTGACATACGAACCCAAGCTTGAACAATTGTGGAGTCCGTCCAAAAGTAACATTTACCAAATTCTAACCGTAAGGATTCTTTGATTTTACGATACAGTTTGGCTCCGACTAAGGCTCCAAGCAGTTCAAGCCGGGGCATGCTAACTGAACGAAGAGGAGCTACTTTAGTTTTAGCACATAACAATCGAACTGTAATAGGTAAATCATTATCATTGAATGACCTTAGATATGCGCAAGCACCGTAAGCATCTATAGAAGCATCAGTAAAAATATGTAATTCTTTGCAACGCGACGGTTCAGTCATCACGTACCGCGGAACCCTAATTTCGTGCAAGTGACGGAGACTATAGAGAAAATTATGCCACTCTGCTGTGATATCAGGTGAGACAACGTCATCGAAGTCTAACTTCAAAAGCCACAGCTTCTGGAGCATAATTTTTGCTTTTATAATCGCGGGGGCTAACATACCTAACGGATCGTAAATCTGGGAAATGACCGATAACATAAGCCGTTTCGTAATCGGCGACGACATATTCATGTTTACCTGCGTAGTAAAGTGCAAATGGTCGCTTACGTTAGACCAGCCTAGACCTAAAGTTTTGGAATGACTATTCTCGCCAACAGCTAAGTCTTTCGTGTTTGATGATGTCACGGAGTTGAACATCCACTTCCGTAATGGCAAACACGCACTATCTAAGACCTTTGACGTTTTTTTCGCAAATGTTCATAAGCGTTTTTTGATCGTCATGTCCTGTAATGAGATCGTCGACGTAAAAATCTTCGCTTATGACCTGCGCGATGACGTTATCGTCGCATTCCTGAGCCAGCTGCTTTAGGCAACGAATGCTTAGGTACGGCGCAGACGTGGTACCGTAGGTTACTGTGTTTAAACGATACACTTTAATTGGCTCATCTTTATTAGATCTCCACAAAATAAGTTGGAGATTGCGCCTGATCAGACTGAATCATTATCTGCCTATACATTTTTTCAATATCAGCGCAGGCAACGAATTGATACTGTCTGAACCGGAGCAAAATCGAAAATATTTCGCTTTGAAGAGGGGGCCCTACGTACTGTATATCATTTAGTGATTTATTCGAGGACGTCGGCACATTTGCTGCAAATACAACGCGAAGTTTAGTTGTCGTACTGCTTTCCCTATATACACCGTGATGCGGTAGTATATAGTATGGCCTATCTAAACTTTCTATACCTCCTGGCACTAAACTCATATGACCTAACTCTTCATATTCGCGAAGAAAATCACTGTACATTTGTTTGTACTGTGGCGAACGGTCAAGTTTTCGTTCTAACGATAATAAACGATTTTTTGCGGTATGATATGACTCCCCCAAAGAATCAGCTGATTCTTTCAAGGGTAATCGAACTGAAAACCTACCGGTTTCGTCGCGAACAGTAGTTTTCTTGAACAACTCTTCGCATACAAAATCATCTTTAGACATAACAATAGGACAGTTAGGTATTTCTTCTAATTCCCAAAACTTACGCAATTGTGATTCGATTTGCACAGAATTACACTGAACGTTTTCAGAACTAAACGTTTTATTAATTGGGCCGGATATAATCCACCCTAATTTAGTATCGTGCAGATAAGGCCCGGAAGGAAGTCGCACTTTATTATTATTTAATAGCTCCCAAAAGATATCCGCGCCTATCAATATATCTATCTCGGATGAGATGCTAAACGTAGGATCAGCTAATACGATATAGCTAGGTATACGTATAGACTCGGCATCAACGTCTATCGAAGGTAACTTCGAGGTAATGCTAGGAAGTACTAGGCATTTTATACCGGTCTCAAATTCATATGTTTTCGAACGCATATGAATATTACACGCGTGGGTGGACTGAGAAACGCTTTGTCCTACACCACTGATACGTATTGTGGACTGTAATACTGGTACGTTTAAACGTTTACACAACCTTTCAGTGACGAAGCAACTTTGACTTCCACTATCCAGGAGTGCACGGACCGTGTGATATTTATTATCTGAATCGGCTAACTCGACGAGCGCGGTAGATAATAACACGGGTTGTAACGAATTTGACGTCATCGCACTGCGATACTCATCTGATGTACCAGCGTTCGAGCTAAGTGCATCAGCTGATGCGAGTGACGTCATTGATGACTGTGGTTGCGAGCTTGCATTCTGCGCCGAATACGCAGACGAATGACAAGACGCTCTGTTATCAATGTGCAGTAATGTGTTATGTTTTTTGTTACATAACTTGCAAGGCCCAAACACACATTCGTTGGGTGAATGAGAATCGCGAATGCAATTTTGACAAAGATTTTTATCTTTGACTATATTCCACCTATCATGTACGGATATATTTAAAAACTTAGCGCACGTATAAAGTACATGATCACCGCCGCATAACTTACAAGTTCGACCTTGGTTACGGTACGCGTGATTTTTATTTGTACTTTTCTTATTCGATGCAACAGAACTATAAGTATGTGTAGAAGCGACGAGCTTCTTATGATCGCTAAACTGTTTCCCTTCATTTCGAAATTTTAACTGAGATGATTGTGTTAACGTAATGTTACTTTTATTGTTACCCGATTTAATCATGTCTAACATGTCAGCACGATTTCTAAGGAAGTTGAGTAAGTCGTCTAACGCTAATCTACCCACTTTTTTTTGTGAATCGGACAAAAGTAGACCCTTATGAGTTTCCCACTCCCGTTCCGTAGAATAATCAAGTTTAGACACGACAAGATATATAATTAATGTATCCCAGGATTCTGTAGGCTCATCTAATGACTGTAACGCACGTAAGTTACGAAGTGTCGCATCTATAAGTTTCCTAATCTGTGACGGACATTCTTTACTCAACGACGGCGTAGTAAACAACGATTTTACATGGTTATGCACTAACAAACGATTATTATGGAACCTATTTTCCAATAAATCCCACGCGTGGGCATAGTTAGGTGCTGTGAACTCTAATGAATTTATAACCCGTAATGCTGTATCACTAAGCGATGACCTTAGGTAATGAAACTTATGGATCGGATCTAGATCCTTACGAGTATGAATCATTGTTAAGTATGAGTTTCTAAACTCGAGCCATTGATCGCATGAACCGTCAAATGTAGGTAATTTAATCTGAGGCAGTTTTACCTTCACAGAACTATCTGTAAGAACGGAATTAACATTGTCCTCCGGTTCATTCTGTTTTAATATGCACTTAGCAGCAGCTACAAGTTTATAGTAAATTGATTCAAAATCTTCTCTATACTCTAAATTAACAATTAAATCATCTTCGCTACTAATTTCTTCGATTTCATCCTGAATACTACAAAATAGTTTGAACATTTCAGTAGTTGATTCAATTCTCATTTTTAATTCGATTAAATCTTGAGATTTAAGATCAGGTGAGCTAAAACTTGAAATAAATTTATCAAAATGACTAAGTCGACCTTTGTACACTCCGCGACGTCTACGTAATTCAGGAAGACGGTTATCCAAATTCAAATTTGTACAACCTGAACGCGGTGATTTTGACCTAGATCGACTCCCCACAGATCCCTCTACTACCAATTTATTCTCACTCTCACTCATTTCGGTAATTAATGGGAAAATAAAGAGTACTTACAGTTCTGCAAATGCCACTCGAGCCCGCTATACGAAATACCTAAATCACTTGGAAAATATCACGATATTATCTAAATCTAGGGATAGGAACGATAATTTGAAAGGATACGAGTGCCCTGATGATGTCCTGATGATTTCCAAGGCGTTGATGGCCGTTGATATTCAAAATCCAAGTCTTCGTCCTGGTCTCAACGGCAGTGGATTTGATTCCTGGTCGCTGTTTTCTATACGCTAATCCGGCGCTGAAGGTCCATGTTGGGGAAATCTTCAATGAGCTCCTTTATTTAATTAAATTAAAATTATTTATTTCCAAGTAATGTATTATAACGGACAGAATGATGTGACGACTTTTTACAAGAGATAAACGAATAATAATGCTATGAAGCTGAGGCGATTCCAGCGCGCAGCGGCCTGGTGGTGATCCTCGGAAACACATGAAATAACTTCATGTGTGTTGATGTTTACGCATTGGGGCGCTAGATGGTGCTGTTCCAAACACCTTTTTTCACCCCCTTGACAAATTGTTTTTGATTTAATATTAGGTGAGGTACTTAAGGGTGATTTTCCAAAAAACTTCTGATAAGTTATTTTTACTTAACAATTATTAGTCTAAATACAAATTTTCACATTCGTCACATCAAAGATAGCGGACTTTCATTCAAACTTCTATCTTCCTTTTTACCCCCTTAAGGATTGGATTTTTAAAATCCCTTTTTAGTGCTCACTTTCACTATTAAAGGAACCCCTTGCCCAAATTTCAAGTTTCTAGGGTCAGTAGTTTGGGCTGAGGGTCCATTCCTAGTCATTCAGGTTCTCCTTTTATATAATTAGAAGAATTGTCGTCATCAGAAAATAATAACACTCTCATCGTTCGGACTACATAAGCAAGTTGATCCTGCTTCAATGAAGAGCTGTCAGACGCAAGCCGCGCTAACGAGGTGACATCCAAATCGAATCAGATTCAATCGGTAGGCAGACATTACGTCATTAGCGCATACAAAGCGGATATCGGGTGTCCCGGTGTAGTAGGGTTTTTCGTCATTTGCAAATTCGTAATGTCACATCGAATCTCGCAAGTTTTTTATAAAGACCTACACACCAAAATATAAATCATCGTCACTTTTGTTAGACTCTGGACCGTTCTTATGTCTGCGACACGCGTGTGATGCAATGAAAAAGATTTTCATCATCGTCATCGTCAGCCCATTTAAGTCCCCCCTGCTGGGGCACGGGCCTCCCTCAATCACACGAGGGGTAATTGCCATACTCACCACGCTTGACAGACGGGTTGGCGAGGGTTTTGATATAAATGCAGAGTTTTCCTTCTCTGGGTGCTGATGATCATGCCAGCAGCTTTACCTTAGTCGTTTTTTACGACACCTCGGTAAGAGTGAGTGAGTGAGTGTTATTTTTTACTTTTTACTTAATATTGAATTAACTTGCTAAATGTTTCTTCAAACATAATGTGCTAGTTTTCGAAAAACGCCGAAGAGCGAGAAAGATGTGCAACTCAACCAAAAGGCAGCTTAAATGTATCTTCTTATGGGTGTAATAGAAACAGAAAACAACCAGTGATTCATACTTCTTCTTGTTTTATTTGCCTATTAAAAGAGTTTATATTTTATTCATTAGACTTAAGGAACTTACTGCCGCACTCAGAGTCGTTGATTAACTTAGTTGTTTGCATAAGAAAATATATTGACACTTATTTCAATACCCATAAAGACTAACGATAGTTAACGAACATTAGCTTAAATGACGTCTCTGAGCGCGGCCGTAAGACATTAAAAATACTGAACGGTTAATTGTGAAGTGTAGTGTTATGTCAATATTTATAAAACAATTCCAGCTTAAAACCGTTTATTCTTGTATGCAGCACGTATGCTATTATTCCTTAATTACTAAAGCTCGACAACACGAAAACTCGGGACATGTTAAAAAACAGCCGTACGATTTGAACGGTTAATCGAGAAAGGGACGCGCTCAGGAAGGATGATCGCCAGCAAATGGTGGAGACATGGACGGCCTCTCTCCTGGTGGAGAGGTATGGCCGTCCCACGCTCGCGGCGCTCGCCCCGGTCTTGGACCTGTGGCTCGAGCGCCCACATGGGTTTTTGTCCTTCCGGATGGTGCAGGTACTTACCGGGCATGGTTGCTTCGGTAACTACCTGCACCGTATTCAGCGGGAGGACACTCCTTCGTGCCATCAGTGCGGCGCTGCGGAGGACTCGGCGCACCACACGTTGATGGTGTGCCCGTCCTTCGACCAACAGCGGTCCGCACTGGTCGCGGAGGTCGGACATGACCTCTCTTTGTCCATGGATGATGAGAGAGCCTGGTCGGCTTTCGCCCACTTCTGCGAAGAAGTGGTGGCGCAGAAAGAGGCGGCGGAGCGGGAGCGCGTGACTAACCCCCTCGCAGGCCCGCTTCGAGCAAGGAGAGGACGAGTTCGGCGGAGAACTCTTCGTCCTCTCCGTGGAGGTGGCCAGCCGGCAACAGGGACGGGGGTCCCTGTGCCGGCACTGCCATTGGCACCTCCACCTCTCGTTGGGGATGGCTCAGCTCTTCCGGCTGTCCCCAACCCCCCTCCTCCTAGCCTGAGGAGGGGCGTGGCCGCACACCCCGTTTAGGGGCCTGTGGGGGAGTGGGGTTGCGGGGAATAGCCTCGTGCAGTTCCCGTGACCCCATTCTATACCCACGGGTGGTTGAGCCCCGGGAGTTTTAGTGGGTATGCCCTCAGGTCGCTTCTTGTTAGAAGAAGCGGCCCGGAGGGTGAGTCCCACAGTACCCTGTCGCCCCCCGGCGGCAGAGTCTGCGTAATGCATTTCTCCCGGGAAACCAAAGAAAAAAAAAAGCTTGTGCACTTTGTAGCAACATTATTCATATCGTTGAAAAAAAATATAAACGTGGTTATAAAGGTGGCAGCCCTATTGGTCCTCTAACACTTATGCCACTTTATCGAGGCACGTCCATAAATAAACCGTCATACTGCGTGCCTGTATGTACAGTTACATGGGCCTTAGCGCGAAGACGTCCATAACGAACGAGATAATACCTGTTCCGTCCAAACAAGGGAGAAACACAGCGCTTGTGAAAGGGAGGGGAACTCCGATTCGGTCGTAACTTCGCAATTCGCGGTAAAGCCCCCAGCGCGGGACACAGGCGTAAGTCGACAAATCCCCGGAGACTGATGTGGTACAACAACGCACTTATTTCCTAAACCAGGAATATATTTCGAGGCCCAAATTACCATTAGTGGGTAGTGATGCACCTAAAGATATTGGCTTTTTTATGTGATAGATGACAGACGAGTAGACGGATCAACCAGGTAACCAAATGCCGCCGCTCATGGACACTTGGCATTCATTCGAGTCATTCCGATTTTTTTTATAATTTTGTGCTCTTGTAACTAGAATAAATTGTAATGAACGTTAAAATATTTGATGATGGTATGATTATCGTGAAAGGGTACGAACGAAGAATAGGGTGGGAAGAATTTTTTTTAAGGTGACGGTTAGGGCTAACTGGCGACGCCAATCGATTTTGATTAATAGCTACTAAACCGGATCTATTTTAAACAATTTCGGGGTTACAACCTCTTGGCAAACACTTATACTATTTATAAAATAATCATCATCATCATCAGCCCATTTAAGTCCCCACTGCTGGGGCACGGGCCTCCCTCAATCACATGAGGGGTAATTGCCATACTCATCACGCTATTTATTAAATATTTAAACTTAACTTTTGAGTCTGCTTTTGGACTCGAAATTTGAATTACCGCCAAAAGCGGCCGCAATGGACAACATTTCATATTTTTAACATGCCCATATTGTTTTTTTATATGAAAGTAGACATAAAACAGACCCATATTTTTTCTTTTTTCAAAATTTGTCCATTTTCATGCATAAAATAATTATTGAAATTCTTTTTATTCTAAATAGACGTAAGCGCCAAATGACGTCATCGGACGGCTGAATACAGCGATATTCCTTTGCTTATCATTGTTTTAATAAAAAAAAGGTACGACTGTCAAAGGTAAATAATACTAGTGTCAACATTGTCAACGTCATTCATACATTCAACGTTGACAAGTTGTTTTTTTTTTGACAGTTACATGTCATGGGTTTGGCATTACGTAAATTTAAAACTATAATGTGCTAAGCAAAGAAATATTTTACATTCTGCCGTCCGATGACGTCATCTTAAGTTTTTTAGTTTTTAATTTTTTTCTCAGTAAATAAGCAATATAAAAAATGAATAAATATATATTCGAGCAGCGGAAAAGTAAACAAAGAATTGGTATTTTTTGTTTCAGAGCTTAGCAATTTTGAAATGTTGTCCATTGGCGTGAATTAATTTTTCGCGTGCATAAACGGACCCAACATTTATGCATGGTTATTTAATAATTAGTATGAGTGTTTGCAGAGAGATTGTAACCTCAAAATTGTTTAGTAGCTAAAAATTAAATCGTTTGGCGTCGCTAGTGTGCCCTACCCGTCACCTTAAGTGAGCGTTGTTAAAATCCATATTCCTTCGAAATCAACATCAGAATCATTAATACTTCCAATACACGGGAGTGGCTACACGTCGCCATCACATATCACTATTATCACGAAGGAGATGGTGATTTCGAAATTTTCTCGGATTTTTTTATCACTCAAGTAACGAATTTCTTGAATGTCACGCAATACTTGCGTGACATTCAAGAAATTCGTATTTATTATTCGTATTCGCAGGCGCTATCGAGCATATGAATAGAGAAGAGAAGGAACTTTGTGACCTGAAACCTAAATTATATGCTAGATAGCATATATATGTAGAACCCCTCACTATGAGTGTAGCTCAAAAACGGGCGTCTAAATTGGGGAGGTGAGACTAATTTCTACCGTTACCATCAACGGATATCGGCCACTATCACTTGAGGGGTTGCGCGGAAAAGTTATTAGTACTAAGAGGCAAGTGGTTCTGGACTAATAATTTTTGTAGTACTTACCGTTATAATCAATAACAATGAAACGCATTTTTAGTAGGATTACAGTTTTCCTTGAAGTAATTAATTAACAAATACGATACGCGCGAATCTTATGGAAAACATCTGACAGCTCGAGTGAGTTACATTACGAGGGTTGTGTATACCGCGTAGTGATGTAGTCAATCGATTTTTATGTTCAGTTAACACTATATAGACGAAAGTCTAAATGTGACCGTACAGAAAGGGAAACTAAATGTCGTACGTCATACATGTGAAAAGGTGCCACCTTTGGGGACTGGTCTGCTTTGGTTTATCTCATAATATTTATTTTATTATTATTTCCTTTACTTTATTTTGTGTTACAATTAAACTGTATGCCTTGGTTTGATGATGGCATAACATTGTATGAAAGCGTTTGATCAGGTCTGGCACAAAGCTCTTATCTCCAAACTTCCGGCATCTGGACTGCCCGATCGGCTGTGTACCGTACAGAACCGTATCGAAAGGCTCGTGGAGTGACTGTACAGAAAGGGAAACTAAATGTTTAGCATGTCGGTATCATTCTGATATTGGTCACGTTAATTTCCAGATGATAAGCAACTGAATACGATTGAAGACCAAATTTTTCAGGTTTTTTTTATTTTAAAATTCCAGTCTACACACAGTAACGCATTGTTCTATTTATACTTCTTGAAGGTACATAATCTTATTCGTGTATTATTGTTATGAGATAGCATGAATATATAGAACTGAAATGGCGCAACAGTACCTATACAACTAGACTGCGCCCGCGGCA